>OU744295.1:16634844-17990625 GCA_916610205.1 Griposia aprilina
CTAAGGCGCCGCCCGCGCCCGTCGCGCGGCACGCGGTGCCTTTGTGTCACGCTGTCGCTTCGCGCCAGTGTGCACGAGCCTTTATGCATAATATTAGAATTTATTATGATTATGCAAATGTCCTATCATTTACCAGTGTATTATGCTTTCAGGTTTGCAAAAAATATAGGAGTCAATTTAAAAGACCTCACGAAACCGAATTTCCCTCAATTAGTTGAAAGTAAAATTATAACGATAAATATAAAACAAACTAGTGAAGAATTAAAAACTGATGTGTGTACCTTAGAGCTCATAATAAATGCATTTAAACAAAAGAAGTATGAAGACAATGTGATTACATTTTGTAAACCTATTTATTCCCTTGCTGTGCAAAACTTGGATCAACTAAAAGATGGAACTACATTAACAGGTAAATAAAAATTCTAAGTATATATCCAGATGGTGGTGGTGGAGGTGGTTTTAAGCGCGTATTACACAAATGCATATTGTACGCAACAAGGTGCCCCAAGTATCTCAAATCACTAATTCATCAATAGCATTTGTTTAGTCGTTCTCGTAATTGTTTTACCACTTTTGACAAAAACTCTCAGTAAATTAAAAGTACACTAAGGTTAAAACTAACTATAGTCTGGTCCAAAAGTATCTGATGGAAATGTAAACGAATTAATCAGAAACCGTGCCAAATTGTAGTGTCTGAATAGTAGTACCATTATTTGGATACATGTATTTCATTTGACAATGAATCTTTCATCCCCTATATTGGAATTATTTTTCGACAAACAGTAGCCTATGTCCTATCCCAAGACGTCATCTATCTCCTTGCCAAATTTTATCGAAATCCGTTCAGTGGTTTAGGTCTGAAAATGTAACATACGGACAGACAGCGTTAGTTTCAAATTTATAATATTAGAATGGATGTGTTAATAATTCGCTTTAGTGCTTGCGTAAGAATTTAACCTGCGCCCTAATTGCGTCATACACCTTCAATCACAATCTGAATCATTTTAAACAATACTGCTAATCTATTGTTTTATACCATTCCAAAAATTTGCCTGCTCAACAACGTAAATAACGCAATGAATTTTGTTGAACTGTTAAAATGAAAGCCATTCCTACTGTTAGTGTGTTACGCAATTACCCCGTTGAACGAGGTTTGTTTACACTTTCATCAGATGCTTTTGTTATGACGTGAAAGAATAAAACCATAGGGTGATACAGCAATTACGACGTCGACTATATTATACGCGCTTGTAGTCTCTGACCAGAGAGCCTAGACAAAGTAACATTCGATTAGCGATGACGCTAATAGAAAAGCCAAAAAATGTATGGGGTTGACATAAGCTATCGAAATGTCACGTGATCATAGGTCAACGAATAGAAATTAGCTAGAATAGACAATGTTAACATCATTCGATTCTATGAAACGAATTGACAGCGTCGAACGATTACTTCCATAGAGATGCGTAGCCAAGTGGCACTTTTTGACAAGCGTTATCGCTAGTTTTCGATTCGAATGATGGAACCATTAGCGAAAGCGATAGCAAAGTGTAGAAATAGAACCGCTCCGAAGCGAATGCCATTTGTTTATGCTCTCTGAGCAGTTAACAACTTACCATTTTTTTAATTAATTTACTCCTTTGTAACGTAACGTTTCTTGCGTGAACTAAAGTCACAAGAATATTTATACCATCAACATTTTAGGTGTTGTTCGCAATGTTGTACCCTTTGGCTGTTTCGTCGACTGCGGTGTGGGAGACAACGGCCTTATTCATCGAAGCAACTTAGGAAGCAATCAGACGCCGAAGTTGGGCGATAGAGTCGCTGTCACAGTGATTGGAGAGCCAAAACCGAAAAAAATACAATTAAGGTTGGACAAAATCCTAGACTGATACCAATAGGTAACTCTTTTTTGTAATATTCACTAACGTAGACATGAATTGTTGATTATTATTGAGTGAGTAAATCGTATCCACAAATGAACGTTTTATTAATTAAGAAACAATCAATTAGATAAGTAAAATTATTCGGCCTCCAGAATGGAAATCTGTTTAGGATTGAGACCGTACGTGTGGAAGACTGCTTTATTTACTAAGGCGTCACATATCCCGGAGGTAACCCTGAAATTACAGAAAAAAATATTTTATCACAGATTTAGCAAAACGAGCAAACCCACGTATTTTTTACCCTTTCTTAATAGAGGCAGTCCGACTTATGACGGCAGGTGTCATGAAGCGCTTTATTAAAATCCGATAAAATGTTCTACTTATATCTAAATTACTTAAATGCACGCAATCCTCCATACCTTCGACTTAATTTTGCTCTTTTCTCACGATTCGATACTCTCATTACTTGTGCTAATACTGGTATTTCTTCCTTCGAGAAATACTCTATTTGGTTTCGGAACATTTTACTGTGCATTGCGTCCCTAAAATTACATTTATAAATGATATATCGGAAATTTGGTACACATACGCATATCAGAAAGTAGACGGGCCGGTTAATGTCGTTGTTTTTTCCTGGCCCCGCATAAAAACCTTATAATATTGAACATCATACCATAAAATTCCGTCTATAATCCTTAGAATATCCGGCCAAGTTATGCTGTTGCCACCCGAAGGCCGCTCAACAATGTAGTCGGTCAGGTCCGAAGATAATAAATCGTATGGTGGAGGCTGAAAATAATCGTGTGATTTCCATTTGGATATCTGTTTCTTCTGCTGATATTGTACTGGCATAAGATGTTACCTGTTCCCACATTTGTCTCAGAAGCATTCTTGGATATCCATCCCGCTGGCCTTTAGATGATATAGAGACTGTCATAGCCAAATACATTGGCTGTGGTTTTTGTAAGTCAAGCACATAAGGCAGCGAATCGTTAATTCCCTGTAAAACTCGACACGATTATTCTGTTCTTTTTAAGGTACTGTTCCAAGTCGTATCTACTAACCGGGTGGAACATTCCTTCTTCGGTTATAATAAACTCTTCATTGCATTTATCAATTCTAGTCCGCCTTAAAAATTCATTTTGTTGGTAATTTTTTCGATCTGTTAAATCCAAAATTTCGCACGCCACTGTTGTCCTATTAACAATTAGTGTTCTTAATAAATTGCCACCTCTGTGCAACGAGATCACAAATGTGGTGCTGTCTTTACCAAATCGAAAGCCAGAAAAAAGAGTGCCATCAAGTTATCGTCACCTTGCATTTTCATCCTTACATGCATCCGAGGGTAAGAAAATTGTGGCACCAATTGTAATCATTCAAACAAAAAACAATATGTACACTAATCTTACGTGAAAGTGGCAGGTTCTTGAAGAGTGTAGACCGTCATCGTTATCCATTCTGCGCTTTTTGGCTGAATCACGCCCCAACATGGAGTCATCACTACGTTTAGAATATTGGCTATTCTTTCCCTACAATGTTTGCCAATACATTATTAGGACGTGTTTTTTGCAAGCGCTACTGCTGAGCATGACGTGCTGGGTTCCATTCCCGGGTCGGGCAGTGTTATTGGTTTTTTTATCTGGAAAAACCTTTGCTTCTCAGTAGCAACCCGGTGTCTGGGTTTGTGCCTGGTTGATGGCAATAGGCTCGCCCCTCGTTACATGGGACTTGAACATATCTAGCGAAATGTGGTTCACCTCTGCCTAACCCTTATAGTAATACAGGCGTGATGTTAGATCATAAAAGGAGCAGTGGTATGATATAATCCTGCTGTTGTCTTAACTAAGGTGTCATTAAAGAAAATAATGCCATTCTGTTCAACTTACGGTAGCCAGATGAACCTCATGACATGATCAGTGTCGTTGCAAATGCTAATTATCTCTCTGGAAAGGGAATGCGTCGGCAGGATCGGTATAGTCAAGTGCTCCACTGACAAGTAAACCTAGAGAAAAGATTTTTATTTGTTAGTGTTTTCTCTTCGAAATGTTTTTAGCACCTTTGTGATTTGCCAACCAACGAAAATAACCAACCACGAAATAATTTTGATGTTACTTTATGTAAGTAAAATTTTAAACGTTTTGAAAGAAAAACAGCTTCCAAATAGCACATTTAATTAAAATTTGGAACACAAGACTGGTAAAACAAAGTACCTACATATTATAGTAATTCTTACCACTTCTCTCCTGTGAGCCTCTCTGATGACCCTTTCGACATAATATGGAATATCCAGCCTTGTCTCGATACAGTTAGGTAGACCTCCTTGTCCTTTCACTAACATCTTAACGGTATCATAACCAAATGAACACAAGAATACCACCTGGGAAATATAAAAATAGTCTCTAAAAGGAGGGGGGGGGGTCACAGGAGCACGTGCCCTCCCCCCCACAAACGGTTTCAGTGAAATATAATGGAATCGTTTCGATGGACTGCCCTGAATGCATATCCATCATGACATTGCTTCAATGATGAACGCTGAAGAAGTACCTACTATATCTTCAGCAGTTGTGGCGTAACTACTAAGGTTCAAAATGGTGCAGTCAGTCCGTGCTCGGGTACTGAGGTCTGCTAAGCCAACAATGCACCGGCCTAGAGTCGGCGAGGGGATTTCAGGATAACATAATGCTAAAAAGATAGCGCGGTCTGAGGGGCCTCGCGCGTCAAAAGATTATACAGCTTTCTTCAACTCATGTAAAATATATAAGCTAATACTGTGAATGGTCAAATGAAAAACTAACCAAACCAATTCGAGGTGGAGTGCTAAAATTATTGAGCTTGCTTCGCTCGCTCTTCCAGCCCAGGGTCTCTTAATTCTTAAACTTTACTAGCTATGTCGACAAAGTTACTCTTATTTCTGTATCTATGGTAAAAAAAAAAACAATCCTTTCCGATGCGGGGTGCAAAAATTGCATTTTTTTTTTGTAGATATTCTTAAATGTTATTGAAAAAGAATGAATCCCAAAAACAACATAGTGCAATACAAGATGTGGGAGACACTTCTTGACTTTCTGGCCCATGTTCCCCGCCCAGAAATAAATCCTGGATCCGCCCTTGACTGTTTCCTACAAAGTGGAAATACCTACGCGGTCAAAATGTATGGAACAGGTTTTCAACACGAAAATTTTCAACACAGGGGATCCAGAAGAATTTACTGAATCCATGGTAACAAGTTGCGCGTCGATACCACCCTGTATTTCTTTCTTACCTCGTAATCGATCATTTCCATGGGCATGAACGCAAACGGTATAGCTAGTTTCCCGAGGGGCGGCACTTCTGCAAAGAAGAGTAAACAGCGGATCACGGAATCGGGGGACACAGTGTTACCGCGAAGCAAACGCCAAGTTGTGAACACATCTGTTGGGTTGTAAAACCATACGATCTGAAATGTTATTTATTTAATTATTCGCGTGTTGGGTAACAGAATTTAGTTTCGCAACGGCACTCTGTTGCTGATTTAGATGATTGACGTATTCTTTTTCTCTCGTATGGCATGAGAGGTTCTTACTTGCATCTAACTTCCTTTCTTCATATTCTAGACTATATTCTATTTTTAAGACCAGTATTTTAATGAAAGACCAACTCACCCGTATGACTGGATCCAAATTATTAATAGGCACTCGACCACAGTCCAGTTGAGCCAGGTACTCATGATCAAAGGGACGTCGCAACGGCGTCAGTAAGCCCCTAGTGTTACAAAAAGCATACATATGCACGTATATGAATATAGTTCTTTGGTTTGGCATCGTCATTACATAGCAAAGTGTATTTAATCCTTTAATAGAGTAGTTGAACTTCAAATACAGGAGGTTAGGCCTTTCTGGCTGTAAAATAATTGTAATAATAGTAGTTTATGAAACTGTTGCATAATGAGGATGGGCAGTCATACACTACTTTATCTACTCTTGTAAATTGGGATTGAAGCTACTAAATAAAAGATCAGTTTCCCACGAAATTCAGTAGGTACAACAAAACATATGAATGGCGCCGGAACCCCGCACATCACCGATTCACCGCGCATGCGCTAAAGCGGGCGCTGCCACAGACAAGTATAAATTGTAATCAAAACTTTTTTTGTAATGCTATAAAAATGGCGCGCCACAACTACGCGTTCCAATAGAAAAAAAAATTGATGGAAACTCCTTGGCGATATTAACTTTTTGGATTTGCCCTGTAACGTATTGGTACAACAAAAAATATAACATTATTTCGTTAGAAAAAGTGTTACTTATATGATTATATTTTTAAACGGTGTTGTGTTTATAAAGTGCGTCAATATAAAGTCGTTTTGAAGCTTATAATTCGAATTTTACGATACATGAGAGTAGATAAAATCACTTTCTAACTACTGTAGCGATAAAAATGTTTGTTAATACATATTTAAAACTCAAAATAACAAGGAAAGAAGAAGGAAAAGTAAAAAGTCCATTACCGAAACTATTCCACTAAGGGGATGCAGTTCCACTAGCGGTCTGTGTACACAAGTATGCCTCCTTTCGTACAAGGAGGTTCCAACTTTGATCTCTATCATTTCACATTCGCATATCTTCTCTCTGCGAAGATTCCATGGGACCGGTGCCTGGTACAGGCAGCCCATGACAAATACCAGTTCGACTTGGTCGTTCCGTATACATAAATCAGGAGCGAAAATGTTAACATGTAGCGGGGTATTTGGTCGACAGTCCACGAAAGCTTTATTTAGCCTGGAAATTACACTTACTTGATTAGCATTTCTGGTGAAATTAAGTCGAATGTAATTAGGTAGCTAGTATAAATTCCTACGTACTCCTCCACGTTGACGATATTCCAAACGCAGTGATTGCTCAAAATAACTGGGCATTTATTTGATAGTGTGCGCTTTACCTGAAAAAAAATATGATAGACTATGAATTTAATTATTTACATATAAAGTGGGCATCATAGGGCAATAAGTCATGTAAGCAGTCAACGTATGGTAGTACTGTCTTCCATGTTCCACCCGCTCTTTACTCTTTAATTTACTACTTATTGGTTACTTCGACTCTTTATTACTTCGTATGACCTTGTTCTATGCGCTACACAAGTACACATTACAAGCACTTTGAGCCCCACATCCAGTTTCTATATTATGTACCTATGTATGTCTAGATCTCTCAACAAATTTTGATTTTGTACAATTTACCTAAAAAAAACTTATTCTTTTTTGCTTGCCTAACCCAAAAGTCGGTACGATTTTTGTTGGCCTACCCAACTATAGTTAGGCACGTAAATAGTTGGGTGGATAGTTTTTGCGTTGTATAATCCATCAAATTGAGAGACGCACCTTGATAGTAGGATAAATCCCGTCGTACCATATAATACAAATTCTCTTCTTTTTCGGCTGTATCTCTTCAATTTCGCCGTGCTCCGTGCGGAAGAGGACGGTGTACTTGATTGATAGCTGTCGTGACCCTGCCCCATCGGGCGTCACCTTCATTAGCACCTGACAGTGATTTGATGGATTTAAACAGTTCTGTGGATAAAGTTAACATTTTGATCATATCGAAATATTAAGTCAGTTACATGTGGGTCAAAGTCAAACATACATGCATAAGTTATGATCTTTAGAGCTAAAACTCACCACTGAAGAATCTATTTCAAGTCTATCACCGCTAAAATCATCTCCCATGCCATCGATGTTGTGGTACAACTTAGACGTGTAGGAACAAGAACTACTGTTGTACAAAGTCACTGGGAACGTCAAACTTTCTCCAACTACTATGTCGTGGAGATTATTTTGTCTTGGCAATATCTGTAACATTATATTTATCAATGCAAGCTGTTCAGGTTTTCGACACCAATAACATAAATAGTTTAAATTAAATAAGTATTTACCTTCAAATCCGGTAATTCGGAAAATCCTGAAATGGCAATGAATACCTCTGATGGTTCTCCGACTGGCCTAAAAAAGTTGATTTTTATTTTTATATTCATTCATCATCATCATCAGCAGTCCACTGCTGGACATAGGCCTTTCCAATTGCAATGGCGTGCAATTGGAGAGTTGCCAAGAATCGAGCTGAATGCAGATCTATTCTTGGCTACTCTCATCCAGCTGCTACCAGCCGCCCTGCGAAGATCGTCGTTCCACCTAGCCTGGAGGCATCCTTTTTTTTTGTCCAAGCCGTCCAGCATCTGCTGCAAGTCATGCAGCGATTCAACCAGTATGACGATTATTGACGTATTACATATATTCATTGAATCACAAAAATACTCCAACCTAATAGTTAATTGTAAAAGCTTTTCACCTGCCATCGATCAAGCAAACACATGATAAAGTAATGATGGTTTCGTAGACTTTATCATGCATTTTGGGGAAGAACCACCAATGATAATATACTATCTCTTTGGGAGGCAGCACTATAGATCCACATTCATCTGCACCCAACCAATCGACGCTACTTAAAACTCGTATGCTGGAAATAAAATAAAATTGACTGATGAGATTACTTTCAATATCATTATCATTATATTATTGTGTCTTTGACATATCTCGGGACCCTATGGGGTCCCGGACCTTGGAAGGGCGTACGAGAGGCCGAAGCCAACTCAAACGAGGCCCGTTAGATGCTTTCAATGAAATGAGGCACCGACCGACGTATATCCCTGTACGCACTATGCAAGTGCACCCAAGGACAACCCCTGGTTGGTGTAGGACTATTGCAGGATATGAAAACAAAGATATTGGCCTATGGATTTTGGTGGCTATAGTGGACTGGTTACCTGACTAAAACTATGGAAGGACATGGCCCCTGCCTGAATGTTTTATACACGGATATATATTAATATATACATAATCTTCTGTACGTGTGTTTGTCACCTAACTCCTCCTAAACGGCTGGACGGATTGGGATGAAATTTTGTGTGTATATTTCAATAGGTTCCTGGATGGTTTGAAAACACAATTGGACCCGGTAGGTAGCGCTGCTGTGTATGACACAAAATTTTATTTGCTGTACAATTGACAACATTACATCATTTTGAGCGATACAATATTTAATGTGGCGCTGTTTTTCCAGGCAGGACGACGTCTGTCGGGTCCGTTAGTTATATATATATTATATTAAGTATATATTTGTCATTATATTTTAAGAAACGCACAATATTTTCCAAAGCTTGCTTTACATCCTATAATTATGTATAAGGCCTTTTTGTGTATTTAGGCTTAAAGTGCACCGTGTCGGTCGAATCATGCGCATTGACAAAAAAAAAACGAATGGTTCCTACTTACCATTAGAGTTTTTACACTTCAAATTACTTTATACTTCACAAAATAAAAAGCATAAAGTCCCTCAAGAATCCTGAACCGTTGCAAATTACACGGTAATAATCCCGTATTTTAAATGGTTAATGTTTTCGTGAACAAACGGTAGCAAAGATGAGTTTATAAATACTAGACAAGCGCGCATAGCGGTTCCATTGAATAAATAGCTCCTACGCGAACAGCGAATGGTCATTTCCAGGTGGTCGTCACTTTGTGTTGTACTACGATCTCATAAAGGGTCCATATTTTTATTAGTTGAGAAATATCAACGTACTGTATGTCCATCCTCGTCAGGTTGTGTAGGTATGAGGTGCAGTAGTTGGTGCATCCAGTGATGGTAGGAGGGAACTCGAGCATAGCGTGCGTGCCCGGACGGTACCCGTGGGACATCACTTCTACTTGACTCATTTCCGCGTTACCCGTGAAGCTGATACGGGTCTGTTGGAAGTAGAAAAGTTTTACTACCTTCTCGTCACAGTATTATCTGTAATTGGGTGTAGGAACTTCAATGAAGAGTATAGAGAGGCATCGAAGAAATGAGAGAACGCGCAATTCCTCAAAAACAAAAATACCGGTCTCAAAAAAACATTGCATGAAATGAAGAAGGAAAACAAATCAACTAACTTTTTGTACTTTGTTTATCACGAGATCCCAAGCTTCACAGTAATCTCCTAAACACTTAGATTCTAAAGCCACCGATATTATCTGCCATCCACGGCTCGGAACAATTCCACAAATAGGCATTACTACGAAATTCCTGCAATAAAAATAATGATGTAGCGTCCATACCATAAGGCACCCCGAGTAGGTACCTATCTGGACTCACGTGTAAAGCACGCCAGCATTTGCATGGAAATGTGGAAATATGAATGTATCAGTTTGCACTTAAAACACCTTATCTGGACCAATATAAGGTCTATAGATACACCACTGCCTAATCTTTCGGGGATTACAGCCGTGATGTTATGTATGTCGTGTTTTGTTTATGGTCTGTAAATTATTAGTCTCACAAAAGATAAGTATGGATTTTGATTTCAAAAATATTAGCTAATATCACATTACAATAAAGATTCTTACGTGCCGTAAGGTGGATCAAACTTGAAATGCAAAGGAACTTCAAACTTGTTCGACAGCATGAAATTAGCGAATGTCGTTCTTGTCGGTACCGTTGGTGGTAGAACTACCTACACAACACCAAACTGCTTAGAAATTAACTAGGAATCTGATTACACGTTGCAATATTTATAAGAGTGATTACCAACGGGTGTAAACAACGCACTTTTACTCCCATATTTTTTTTTTTACTGAAGCATACCTGAAAGCCTGGTTACGGAGTTATTGAAGGTCAAAGTTACAACTTTTTTTTCACGAAAACATGTTTTAGGTGAACTTAACTTTTAAAAACCCCTAACTCCTGTACCTACATCCTTTCATTGCGCGCTGCCAGTTTTATTCTGTGGCGCTGCCGTAAACATTGATATTTCATACATAAAAGAAACGTCGTTTTCCAGCAATATTTTCTCAATGCTACTTAGCTTGATGTATAGAATGCATAGTTAACAGATATGTGATGGATCTTTTTACACTTTGTATAACATTAAGTAACTCACCATCTAGTGGAACACATCTAGTTGTTTTTGATAATAAACCTAAACTAAGTAGGTAAGAAGTGACTATCACCTCAGTAGGACAATCCCATTCAGTCGTCCATTCTGTGCAAGGCAGCCACGTGTTCCCTGTACAAGGAACACGAAACAATGTGTGTTTCAACTTTAGCTCCTTAGTGTCATTGTTGAAGTTTTTGTATTGATAGTCCCCGCACATCAGGTAACCGTATACTTCGTTCTCGATCTTGGGCCTAGTAACATTTATATCACTTATTAATTTTTAAAGGGTAGTCAGAAAAAAAACCTACTTAATATGGCAGTATTGGTTCTTACCTGAATCTAACGGTAAATAGTCTTGATTCATTAGGAGGTATAGTAGAAGCGATAGGGTCAACCAGAAATATGTTATCTGGATCTGAAAATTTTACTTAGTCTTTCATAACGAAGTTCTTAAAACAATTCGAAAATCCATGTTGACCTTATGGAGGATATAATTTAAAAGCCTTTGTTAAAAAAACTACATAATAATAGGTATATGTCATAGGTGCCTACTGCTAGGAAACCTACTTCAAAGATCTACAGATACAGCGGACTAATTTCGTAAGGGTAGTAATAAAAGCTCCGAAAAAGAATTAAAATATGAGCATACTCAAAATATGAAATTTACTGCTTTAAATACTAACTTTCCGACAGCTTATATGCGAATACAAATAAAGAAACGACCGAATAAAATACTGAAAATTCCGAAAAATTAATACATTATTTGCTGACGTAGGTAATATTTTTCCACCAGCTTAAACTGCGTTTTACCGAAATCTACAGGTAGTCATTTTTATTGTAACTTACCTATTATAAATTTAGAATCAACCTTATACCTAACATACCAAACCTCGGGGTGCCCCTGACGTCGGCCGGCTAGGGTTAGGGTTAATAAGCAGGTCGACGTAGCCCCGCTCTGCGGGGCTCCTATCTCTGTCTAAAGGGTTTAAAGGAACCTAACCAACCGAACCTCCGGGTGCCCCTGACGTCGACCGTTTAGGGTTAGGATTTTCGGGAAAATATTATGTTTTCGGCAACTTAGTTTTTCGGAAGATTAGTGTTTTTTTTTTTGAAATTTAGTTTATTTTATTTGAAAGCATAGATTATTTTTCGTAGAATTATAATTTGAATAAGTTCATGTTTGTTCGTTAAATACAACATTTACCGTAATATGCAATTAGTAAAAAGCTGCTATTTTGGCATTACAAATAAACGCTTCAATTTTATTTATTATTTCGTTTATTTATTTTCATACATAATAAATACATTTTTAAATATTTTTATAAAAAAAAAACATTAAAAAATATCTAAAAATAGTGGTCCGCCGGTATCGGGAGCAGGGTCCAAACTACCGGTTGTTAGGGCTCCAGAGATAGGATCCTCCTCACCATTCGAACCGTATCAAGGAGTACTGCCTTCCGAATCAGGCCCTTGATCCAACCGCGTAACGAGCGCCTCGAGAGATGTTGTTCGAGGATTTAATCAGGCCATTGGCCGATACGACAATCAGCATAACGACAGCCGGGCTCACATTCCACATGACAACAACCTGGTGTGTAAAGTCGAAATATTTAATTTGTTTCTCTTTCTCAGCTTTCACGAGGAATGTGGAATGGTAACATCGAATAAACGATCTATCACCACTATATCATGCTTATTGGCGACAATAGTCCTGTCAGTAATGGTAGACCGATCCCAGTACAACGTGACATGGTCATTTTCGAGAACTGGGTCGGACACTTGAAATACGGTATCTCAGAATCCACAAGTTTATATTTCAAAGCAAGTTGCTGGTGAATAATCCTGACTTCTTGGTTATGCCTGTGCAAATACTCACCGTTAGCCAGACGAGAACAACCAGAGATAATATGTCTGATGGACTCACCTGGACGGTGGCATGCCCGACACACGTCAACCGTCCCGTCTTTCATAATATGCCTCCGATAGTTATTCGTCAAGATAACTTCGTCCTTAATTGCACAGGGGAAACCTTCAGTTTCCCCGAAAAGGTCACCAAAACGTAGCCAGAATAGGGATGCTAAGAATCTACACCGGGCTCATGAAGAGCCCGATAGAAGCGCCCGTGAAGCTCCATGCTTTGCCATACCTTCTTGCAGTCATCGGTAGTAAGTACTACAGGTTTGCGCTAGTTCTCTGTAGCCATGGAGAGCGGAGTGAGTCCCTTGTCCACTGTGACCACATCACGATGCATACCCACTTCACTTCATATTCCCTGAGACTGCACACTTTTCGGTTGTGTTGGGTCTTCGCATTTAAAAAGCCTGGACCTCCGCACTTCCGCGGTATGTACAGTCTCATCACTGATGATCGTGGGTGATGCATCGCCTACCGTTTGCGGTCAGCAGTGTACGGACCGTCCTTCTAGTTCGGTCTGAGTCCATTTGAGTATGCCGAAAGATTACATCAAAACCGGCATGACCCAACCGTTTAAGGCGCGCACCTTGTTTCCGCCTGAAAGAAGACTAATTAATACCTTCTTCAGGCGACTAAAGAAGCGCTCCTTCAACGATTGCTTCATGTCAGCAACGTTGATGCCTAAAGCTTCCGAAATACCCAAATACTTATAGCTTTCGGATGAGGAGACGGATCTACGGTGTATGGAATCCGAAAGTTGAATTCCCTCGGATTCCATAATGTCACCTCGCTTTACATGCAGGTCATCCTGATCACCTCTCCTCAACCGATAGCCTAGACCTGAATCCTCCAGTAATGTGCTGAGTGGATTCAACGCTAAGCAGAACCCCCCTCATCATCACTCCTCTGGATCTGTAGACACTCTGGATAGCGAAGGACCGTCCTCCATTGTCTCATGCACGAATTCTTCTTATAATCTATCCAGCATGTCTACAGATCCTTGCGGGATCGACGAGCCTGTTGGCTAATGGCCATATCGATGAGGAGCAGCTCTTTAGTATTGCGGGACCCGTTCCTCCATCAGTTTTGAGAGGCTGACATAATATTCGTGTCGGAAATACGTTATATCAATCGTTTAACTAATCGGGACGCCAGCGCCACCAGGTTGCGCTCGACAGAGTCTATAACATAACGCTTGACCAGGGTTAAAGCAGAGTTTGTTGTTTCTTCCGCTTGCCAATGGCAACAAGAGCCGAGGAGGCTCATCACGTTCTCAATCATTCGAGGACGTAATTAATTTTAATGCCGACACCACCGGCCAGCGAGAAAAGGAGGAAGGAGCTTCAGAAGAGTCTGAAGCCCCTGCGCGTCGTGGTGACACCACTTGCCGTCACAGACGGCAACAAGAGTCAAGGAGGCTCAAGTTCCGACAGGGAACAATCGTCGGACCAGGAGGGATTGCGGAAGAAGCGCAGCCTCGCCTCTAGCGAGGAGAATCTGTTGGCCGCAAAGGTCCAAACGACGGCACAAAGAGGGCGAGGTCGTGTGGTGGCGGACGGATTGCCCGCTCGGCTGCCGGAGCGTGACGGACGTGGTCGCTTCATGCCAGTACGCCGCATCAACACGCCAGCTCCGGTGGAGCGCGTGGAGAGCGCGGAGAGCGGCCCCGAGCCCATGGAGGCGGACCTGAGCGGGGGCTCCACCGTGTCCCTGCTGGGGTCAAACAGAGCGGAGGCGAGCGCTGCAAAACGGGCGCAGCGAAAGACTGTCGCGGCTGACGAGGTCAGCGAGTTGGCCCGACAGGCCCGTGAGCGGCGCTCTACCCGGATGGCTGCCGGCGGGAGCGTTACAGCGGTGGCGCTCAGCCGCCAGGTTTTGGACGGCGTGGATGTCGTCCTGAAGGTTGCCACCAAATCGGGCAACCTGAAGGGCACATTCACCCGTGCCCTGAAGGAGGCGGCTGACGGCATCAAGGAGGCGCTTGAGGTCCTCCTAACCCGCACTAGCACGGAGGAGACGGCGAAGCTATGGGAGGAGAATGGCCGTCTCCGATCCGAGTTGGAGGACCTCAAGCGGCAGTTCGCCGCCCAGAGGGCAGCTCCCGTGGCCACCGGATCCTCTTCCGGCGTGGCCCCGATGTCGGCTCCATCGCCGGTCGCGTCTTCGACCCCTGCACTTGCGGATGCGGAGGTGGAAAAGATCGCCCGCATCTGCATGATGCAGTGTGGGAAGATGGTGGGTGCCCGATTAGAGGCCATTGAGGCAAGACTCCTGCCGGCGGAAACCCTCCACCCACCACTCGCTGCGGACAAACGGAGAAAGGAGGGGCCCGCTAAGCAGGGGCCAGTAATAACTAAATAATAACTAAACAAAAGCCCGCAGAGGGTACGTCCAGGCCCACTTCCCGGGGGGCTGCACCACCGGCGGCTGTGCCACCAGCGGCCGCGCCCGATCCTACTACGGAGGCCTGGACGACGGTCGTCAGGAGGGGCCGCCGTCACGGGGGGAAAAAGGCGACACCGGCACCCGCTGGAGCACCGGCACCGGCAGCGAAGAAGGCCCAGAGACCGCCTAAGCTCAGAGCCCCACGCTCCGCGGCTGTAGTTATTACGCTGCAGCCCGGAGCCGTCGAAAGGGGCGTCACCAACAAGGCGGTCCTGATGCAGGCAAAAGCCAAAGTCGCGTTCCTTGACCTTGGCACACCGTCCGGCTTCAGATTGAAGCCGGCGATTACGGGGGCGCGGCTGCTCGAGGTGTCGGGTGCCTCTAGCGGCGAAAAGGCGTATATCCTGGCCGCCAAACTGAGGGAGGTCCTTAACCCGGAGGACGTCAAGGTGTCCAGGCCGATGAACACCGCTGAGCTGCGCGTTGGAGGCTTGGACGACTCGACGACTCCGGCCGAAGTTGTGCATAAATACTCACCGTAGTTACATGCATAAATACTCACCGCGGATTGTTTCAGTAGGTATACACGTATGGTTTTTGGTTTAACCAGCGCACCGTCTATTTTTCAGCGCGCAATGGAAAACGTATCGTCTGGTATGGACGGTGTGTTATGTCTTTTAGACGATGTCTTTATCACAGCCGATGGACCGGGTTTACATTTAAACGGTTAACGGCAGTGTTACAGAGGCTGCAAGATGCAGGACTAACCTTGTAAAAAAGAAAAGTGCGATTTTTTTAGGAATGAAATCAATTACTTAGGGTAAGCATTTAATAAACAAAGACGGTTTAAAAAAATCCTCAGATAAAGTAATAGCCATTGAGAAATCCCCAGTGCCCACAGATGTAGACAAACTTCAATCATTTTTAGGTTTAGTAAATTATTACCGTCATTTCGTACCTAAGGCGTCCGAAATTTTAAGTCCCTTATATGATCTTTTATGGAGGGGGATTAAATGGCACTGGGCCGATGAACATCAAAGAGCGTTCGTCGAAATAAAAAAACATTTAAGGTCGGATCAGGTGTTAGCGCATTTCGACTAAAATGCAGGGGCGTAGCTAGCGCCGTATTAGCCGTATCAATTATACGGGGCCCCCAAGCTACAGGGGCCCCCCGACGCGAAGTGAAAATTGGTAAAATATATTCTATTGTTAATTATTCTTATTGATAAGAGGCCCGTAATGAATGAGTACCTAATGAAAAAAATCAAATGAGTGAAATTTGCTTGTGGCTTCAAAGTCAAAGCATTTATTTCAATTAAACCATTTACATTTGAATTGTCAAGGGGTCGGTCAGTTAGAAAGATGAAGCTAGTTAGTTGCCCAATCCAAAGCGTAGTAGGGTATCTTTGAAGAAGAACGGGCAAGAAACTCACAATAATAGCTATACTTTCCAAGTCAGTGTGTTATTTTGTTAAATCAATACCTAGGGTAGGTATAGTTTTTTGAAGCTTCGCTGTAGTCGCGTAAAAAGGGCCCCCAACAAATTTTGATACAGGGCCCCGTTAGGACTGGCTACGCCACTGCTAAAATGTCAAGTTAATCCTCACGGTGGAGGCTTCACCTAAAGGGATAGGTGCGACATTATCGCAAAGTGTTAAGGATGGATCCGGCGTCCTATTTCGTTTGCGTCCTGCTGCACTCTAAACAGCTGAAAAACGTTATTCTCATCTTCAGAAAGAGGCAACGGCTATTCTTTTTGGAGTTCGAAGTTGCCATCAGTACCTACTTGTACTACGGTAAGTTAGTCAGACCCGTTCATCCTTCGCACCGATCACAAGCCTTTAATTTAAATTTTTAGACCGCACAAAGGTATACCGGAGGTTTCGGCAAACCGATCACAAAGATACGAGTTATTCCTCAGCGCATATAATTTTATAATTGAATCGAGTTTGCATACATTTACGAACTACTCCTGCGCGCGCTCCGCTTGCGTCCTGTCAATACCCACCGCCAACCAGGGCCGGATTTAGGGGAGCACATCCGGGTCTACAGCCCCGGGGCCTCCACAAAAGAAGGGGCCCACAATACTTCGGAAAAAATAACTTTCTAATTCCTACGAGTAAACACTAGTAAATAACTTTTGCTTTGATATTTTTTTTCGCTATTTTGCCTTTATTTATAGTACTTTGGACAAACATGATGATATTGTTCTTAAATATGAAAAAAAAAACGATTCGAAATGCTGAAAATGTAGTGTGGTTCGAAGTGCCGAGTTTGGATTTCTTAATCACATTGAGAAGATGGATGCTGAAAAATTTAACGCTGCAGTAGAGGCATTGGTGAAAGTGTATAAGGATGATTTAGAACCTTGTCCTTTGTTTGTCTTGGTAATGAGTTGGTTCAATTTGTATCTTTGATTGTACAAAAAGGACTATGGAAAAGACCAATATCCGGAGCTATTTTACGACTGAATTCTCGAAGACCAAAGTTTCAGAACTACATTCCCTAACCTCGAAATCGCATTGAGAATGTATTTGGTTGTGATGGTGTCGAATTGCACTGGAGAGCCCACATTTTCAAAAACGAAAATTATAAAAAATAGGCTGCGATCCACGATGGGGCAAAACCGTCTATCAAAGCTATCGCTTCTAAGCATTGAAAGTGATTTACTCCGGGAACTGGATTTCAGCGAAATCATCAACGATTTTTCTGTGAAAAAAGCTCGGAAGGTTTCGTTCGTTAACACTAAAATTTGATTTTAGATAATTCTCGTTTTCGATTATATTTATATATATTTGTTAAATGCTAAAAGAATCTACTTGGTTTCACAATAAAATTAATTGAAAAACATGAGTGAAAAAAATGTTCATTTTATTTGCAAAATAATTAGGGAGGGGGCTACACTCCTTTATTGCCCTAAGGCCTCCAGACCTCTAACCTAAATTTCTTAGGTCCGTTAGATAATTTAATAGACATTATTTATTTGTAGTAGATGCATAGGTACCTACATGAAATGGATGGAAGTTTACGATATGTGTGGTTCAGTAGAAAAAATATACGCAATTGCAATAGCAATTAGCAATATACAAAAAATACATATATATATAATAATAATAAAAAATAAAAACAATACCTACAAAAAAATTAAACAAAATAATAATAATTTATATAATATTATTATTATTTTAGCAATTGTTTTATGTAAATAAATAATAATAATACTTTGTTTCAAGGTTCGGGTTACCAAATACAATTGTAAGCGATAATGGCACGCACGGCTTTCAAGTCACAAGATTTTTAACGGTTTTGTTCAATTAACGGGGTTGAGCACGTGACGTCACGGCCCTATAATCCTGCGAGTAATGGCCAGGCTGAAAGTTATGTAAAGCTCGCAAAAAAGGGTATAAAATCGTGTATTTTATCAAGTAACAGCTAAAAAGACACTAGGGTCAAAGTTAAAATATCTTTTTGGTCACCGGAGTTCGGTACATTCAGTGACAGGGTTCTCTCCGGCTCAATTAGTTTTTGGACACAAACTACGATCAAGGTTGGATCAATTGTCGCCAAAACCGTTGTCGTCACTCTCAAACACGTCACTGGACAGCACAGTAAAATCAAAATAGTGTTTGCAGCGTAAATACAATGGCGGCAAAAATACACATTTTTTTTAAAACTGAAACGAATTGTTTTCTAATAAAAAATTGCCAATCAAGAGAAGTTCACATGATGTTTATTTGATTGACGATCATTTAACAGGGAGTGTAGTGAAAAAACATGAAAATCAGATTGTGTTATATAAGGGCAACGCCAATGTACAACAAAGTTGAGACACTGGCGAAATAGAGGATGATGGTGACGATGACATCATCAGCGGCACCACCGTGCTCCCAACCCGCGTCTCAAGCTGACGCCGCGGGGGAGGGGAGGCAGGGTGTAAGTACGCCGCCAGCGGCGCCGGCCTCGCCGCCCACGTCTGCGTCTGTGCCGCCCGGCCCGAGTCGTGGGCAGCGAGGCCCGCGCACGGAGGGCTGAAAATGAAGCTCCATAGACTTTGCGTCGCTCAAAAATCAAATACCTAATTATGAAAAAACAAACATGCCAGCGTATTCCTTTACCTAATAGCAATATTTATGTGCTGTAACATTTTTTGATAAAGCTATTATTTAATAAGTTATTTGCGATTTCTTTTATTTTTGTTAACTGAGCTGAACAGTTTATTTTTTATTTTATTCCTTATTCTTAAGTTTTCTTATGACATATCTTTCCGTATAATAAAATGCGTCATCTAGGCTATATTGTCACTAAAGCCTGAATCTCGGAAACCCTCACAACTAGGGGTCACAAAACCGCAGGTATATTAGAAACCCGGTTTGACGATTATTATTTCATCACAAAACCGGCTTTCCGGTTTTTTCGGTTATTTCGATTATATTTTTAATATAACCTATTTTATGATTCTAAAGTCTTTATTAATCAGCTTTAGTGCTAAATCAGAGAACACTAGAATAAGACGAAAAACTCCTTTTCTACTAAAAAAAAAATACAACAATTATAACATCTGAGAATCAACAAAAATCTGGCGTAGATAGGTAACCGGCTGATGAGAAGATTCTTTCAGACTCGACACTCGTGGGAGGCAAAAGGTTTTTACTTTATGCCTCTAATTTCTTAAAGGGCATCTATACTTCGATGAAGGCAGCTAAATCATTCTCAAATTCCGGATCTATAGCGGTGATCGTCCTGTTAGGTTGAAACGACAAAGACAGCACCAATAGTGTTGGCAATATAATTATTTTATTTTGTAAATGAGAAAATATAAATGTACATTGTAAAATTGTCAAATCGTTTAATAAGTAATAATTATAGAAAAAAAATACGAAAAAATCGAAAATTCGATTTTCGCTAAACTGAAACCCGGTTTCTAAAAATGGCGTGAAACCCGGTTTTTTCGATTTCGGTGAAACCGGTTTTGTGACCCATACCCCTACTTACAACATTGACAATTTCAACGTTAAAAATAAAATATTTTATGCAAGCACGTCATTCAAAAGTTACTAACTGCAATGTTATGGCCTTTCTTCTACACCCACCTAAGGGTTACTACATTTCTTACAAATGCAATGTAATTTGTTTGTTATTTTTATTTCTCTGACTGAAACGGCTTAAAGTTAATGTACCTTATAATGTTACTTATAAAATAATAGCTTTATCAAAAACAGATTAACCACATAAAATATATTATTGTTAATTAGTAAAGCAATACGCTGGCATTTTTGTTTTTTCAAAATTAGGTACTTAATTTTTGAGCGACGCTAAGTCCATGGAGCTTCATTTTCAGCCCGCCGTGCGGCGCCGCTGGCGGCGTACTTACACCCCGCTCTCATCCCCCTCGAATAATATAGCGTCAGTGCGTTCTCGGCGGCCGTTGTTGTGTACCGTATCCAACACCATGTGTAGTGTCACTACAGTGCATACCTACAATCTCAACTTCCACATTAAGGACTAAAAGGTAATCTACTAGTTTTATGAAAATAAATTGAGTGTAAGTAGACCTGGCATCCATTGAATATAGCCTTCTTCTTGTTCATGATTAGTGACACAAATAGTTTGCGATATATTCCTTGTGACATCCACAACACTTCCAGTGGCGAAGTCGAGATATCTCTCAAAGACAGAAGCTGATGGTATATAGCTTAGACGGTTAAGGCTGTTCTCCATTAAATGGACGAAACGAGACTTTTGCTTCCAATTCTCAAAGACATGCTCTTGAATACAAAATAATGGATTTCCCGGTAATACTACCGTTGCAAACACGTTCAAGAATAAGGGTTCCTGGAATTACGTGTTAACTGCAATGACAATACAATAATAGGCGCAAATTGGACTCAACACAATACACGAGGAAATTGCACCGTTTTATTCTAAAAGTCACTCGGAGCTCACTCACTCTAGGCAACAGGTAGCAGATTTAACTTTACATTATTTTGTGTAACTTCTATATGATCGCCAAGTAAGTAACCTGTTTTTTTTTTTGATCCGGGGTGGAATATCCTCATGGATGTCCCCCGCCCTGGGGGGGCGGAGGGGTCTGTCAGACTCTTACTGACTAAAAACCACCCCGGTGTTCCATCTCACACCTGCGCCGGGGGTCACGGGAACGTACGAATCTTCCGCAACCCCCGACTGGTGCCGGCCCGCCTTTGCGGGCCCCGTCCGGTCGAGCGAGGGAAGTGAGGTGTTTGACTCCCCCCGCGACGTCTAAGAGGGGCGCGCGTGGAACACTACGCGCCACCGCCTCGAGTCCTGATGTATAGGGGGCGACGGACGTCCCCAAGTCCGTCGTCCCTGGACCCATTTAGGGGGGCCGGAAGAGGGCGTTATCCGCCCTTCGCCGACGCCTGGTGCGCCTGCTGCGGGCCGGGTGAGAGGATGAGATCTCTCGGTTCCTTTCCGCAGCCTCCTTCTGCGAAATGACCGTTTCGCAGAAGGATACTACCGCGTCCCAGGACTCGTCGCTGCCGACCATAGCATTCACTACGGCAGCGACAGGTCACTGCCTACTCCTGAGATGAGGACACGGCGCGGCTCCTCCCAAGCGGCACACTCTGCCAGCGTCTGCCGCGCCGTGTCCTCCCGGCAGTCGACGTAGTGGTGACACCGAGCGTCCGGTTCCCTGTTTTTGCGACACAGGTACTTTCCGAAGCAACCATGCCCCGAGAGCACCTGCGTCACCCGAAACGACAGGGAGCCGTGCCTCCTCCCGAGCCAGAGGTCGAGCACCGGCCGGACCGCCTCGATGGTGACGAGGCCGGCGGTAGGGCGTGAGAGCCTGTACCGCCATTCCGCCACCAGGACCTCGCGGAGCTGCGACCGACGCTGCTCCATATATTATGTTGCTGCATCGGTCGCTCGCCCCGCGCCCGCCATTCCTCACGCCACCGGTACAGTGACGCGAGCACCTTCGCCTCCAGGTCCCAGGGCAGGGATCCGGCCAGTGCACAAGCCGCCTCGTAGGAGATCGTGCGGTATGACTCTGACGGCCATCGCTCTCTGCAGTAACTTACTGTACTTAAGTAAGTAACCTAACTTAAGTACAGTCGCCAGCATGTCAAGCTACACGAAACTGTCAAATTTCTCCAAACGAATTTTAACCTTAAAATCTTGATAATTAAGTTCAATATCGAATGAGAAAATCTAACGGTTTGTGGTAACTTGATGTGCTGGCGACTGTACCTAGGGAAGACTTAATGTACCTAGGTAGGTGGTACTTTAAAAAGTACTCTAGCTTAATTTACCTGATTGAGGACCAAACAGACCAATTCCGCAGTATATATCCCAAGAGCTGTACCAGTGAATATGACTGTGGCGGTGATATTCTCGCATGCCCTGATGAGACCGCAGTTACCGGTCGAAATCTAAAAGCAAAGTTTTTAATCAAAGTATAATAGGTAAAATTGATTTTTATATTCATTAAAACAGTAATCAAATGATGTAGGTCCTACTTGAAAGCACCCCTGACCACAGGTTGGCATGTACCACTGGTAAGTTGTGTCCACTGATGATTTGTTTACTATGTTGATCACCTCTTTTCTTTGGTCCGATACATTTTTGCATATTCGAAACAATATTTTCCTTTTATCTAGTGATACTTTTGGACCTTAAATGAAAAGAAAAACTACTACGAATTTTGCATACAACACTACTCTACCACCAGTTTTTTTTCTGGGGGTTTTTTGTAGTAGGTAGTTAGATAGAAATGCATTGCTATTCAGTACATTACATCAAAAATAAAGCTCACCATAGCATTGCCCAGTAACGGTGAGCCTATATGTGTTGCCACCGGTGTCGTCTACAAGGAAATATTCGGTAAACGACTGCCTGACAATGTTGGGCTTGAACGCAATCCTGATTCGGGCGCTGTCACCCGGATTCACAAAACTCGACGCAATGGACACTTTGAACACGCGGTCCACGCTGTTCAGAATATAAATGTTTGACACCCTGTATGTTAGGCTAATCTGAAATGTAAATATTTTTATTTAATTCAAACCCCCCCATATCCTCTTCACTGTCAGAGCGTTTTGACGCGATACGCTTCATCTGTCACCGGTACCCCGGCGTACCGACTCCTCTACTTATAACGACGATATCTATAAAACTCAGCGCAAACGGGCCACCGAACACAGCCACCGGTGGCTGTCGCGCGCTACCGCCACATTTGTAACAGTGTCAGAAGCGAGCGATAGCCACCGGTGTTCGGAAGCTGCCACATTTTAGTCAACGGTCTAACGGTTAACTGCGCGGGGCATGGAGCAATGCGACAGTGGCGGGTGTCGGCGTGTTGTGTGGCGAGTCGCGGACACTGCTGTAGCTAGTGGCCGCCACCGGTTACACGTGTGGGGTGCGTCTATACAAAATAAATATGAAAAAGTGTGTTATGTCGCTGTCGCTGGCCACCAGTGGCTCGGCTGTGGTCGATGGTCCGTTTGTGCCGAGCCTAAATGTTTGTATGGGAGCTGTATATAAAACTCACGTCGTTGGAATCGTTATGAAATAAGCTAACACGTTAAAAATTGATTAGCACATTTCGCTTTGTAATATAGTATCAATTCTAATTTGAAATCAGGGTGAGGGGGTTTTTCCCAGTTTATATACAAAAAAAAGTCTTTATGTTATTAACTTATAGATACACTATTTACACGAAACTATTAAAAAAACACACCATCCCAACCATTTTTTTTATACCACAAACTTTACTAAAACATGACGTCATTTTGCCGAGCCCAGCGGGCGATAGAAAATGGGTTTGTGTACGTTTGAATTCTGAGAACACTCGACGCCGAGGGGCTTAATAAATTATAATATTGTTTGATTCGCATGCTTATCAGTCCCGGAATTTTGGCCATTAGAACTTCGATCAATAATAACTATTGATCTACTTGGTGTGTAAATATCAGTGACAGGAAATTATTAACACATCATCCATTTATACTAAGTGGAAAAAATATGCAGTAATAAAGATAACTCAAAAACTACGGGTCAGACCTTGATCAAATTTAAATGGGACCACATGTGAAGCACCACCTATCAAATAAAAAAAGAATCATCCAAATCGATTAACCCAGAAAAAAGTTCTGAGCTAAAACACATAAAAAAAAAAAACTATACAGACGAATTGAGAACCTCCTCCTTTTTGTGAAGTCGGTTAATAAAAAAACTTTTTTACAAAAAAACAACCGACTTCCAAAAAAAACACTAAAAGACGTGAAAAATAACTTTAATTTCGGAAGTCGGTGCCTTTGGTTTTGTATTTTCGTGTTTGGCCACCGACTTCCGAAATTAAAGTTATTTTTCACGTCTTTTAATGTTTTTTTTGGAAGTCGGTTGTTTTTTTGTAAAAAAGTTTTTATTTTTCACTTTTTAGTTGCGGTACCTACCCCACACAAATTCGTATACCACTACTTGGTGTGTAAATAACAGTGACAGGTAATTATGAACACATCATCCATATAAACTAAGTGGAAAAAATATGCAGTATTAATTATAACTCAAAAACTACTGGTCAGACCTTGATAAAATTAAATGGGACCACATATGAAGCACCACCTATCAAATAAAAAAATAATCATCCAAATCGGTTCACCCAGAAAAAAGTTCTGAGCTAACACACATAAAAAAAAAAACATACAGACGAATTGAGAACCTCCTCCTTTTTGTGAAGTCGGTTAATAAAAAAGGAATGCTGTCACAACGGCAGCAAAAAAAGGTTGAAAGGTGCCAATTATGTACTGACATATTGGGTAGGTACTCGTAGGTAGGTAAGTACGTAGTTTAAAGATATTTTACTTTCCGATCTGATGAATATTCAAGCTTATTTTCAATCAAATACAACACATCCCTGGCAGATTGTTTCGATAAACGAAATTATGTGCGAAAATCCACTTCATCGTATTCTTCAAAATAGTACCGCCGTTCTCTATACATTTTTGGACATCGTACTAAATCGTCCAAGTCGTCCAAATTTTCCAAAACATTTTGATCTCCGAAAATAAAGTTATACGCTGCTTCCATGTCGATGATTTTGACAACTGACTAAATGTCGGTTAGGAAGCTAGCGGACCTCTAGGGCAGCAATTAAATTTGACGCCTGATTAGGACATTTAAGCATGGATTAGCGTATGGTGAGACACTCGCTACTCTTAATGTCCCATTAACATTTTAACAGAAGATTTAACTAACATGGTATGGTGAAACTAGGCCAAGTCTTCTAAGGTTAAAATATATTAGTCCACCGTGCGGCAGACAGCTCGGGCGACGATACAGAGTCGTTGAGCGCTCCTAAACTTACGCACACAGATACAATGTGCATATGCAAACACACACAACTAAGACCAATCCGCCTTCGTGAGATAAAACAACTGTACCATGGATTCAGTCCACGATTCTGAAGTATTCTGAAGCCCTCTGCGATGAAAATGTTCGTCTGATATTAAAAAAAAATCTGTTCTCTAGATTTTGACCGCGTAGGTATTGCACTTTTGTAGGAAACAGCAGTTTTTTTTTAAATCACCGACGAATAATTTCAACGCAGGTGGTTTCAGAATCATGTACCTACTGAATCCATTGGTAACAGGTTGTGCGTCGATATCCCTTCGCCCTGTATTTAAGTAAAACTTTTTCATAGTATGGATTAAATAAATACCTTTAAATAAAATTACCCGTCCCTAAGATGACCTTTAATGTTTTGGACTATTTAGGCACTTTCAAGTTTTGCTGCAGAAATGCAGCAGTAGGTAACTGAATTGTAACAATATTGCAAAACAAATATTATCTTACAGAACTGTAATGTCTATAGCGAATTTTGGAAGCAGTCACTCTCGGACAGAGTACCTTCCTAATTTCGAAAAAACACCTTTAGTCCAGCGGGTTGTCGGTGTACCGTAGGCAGGTACCTTATCTCTGCCACAATTATATAATACCTACATTACATTCATTTACCTCACTAGTATTTTCAAGTAAAATAGTTTTTTCTACAACGGTATCTACGGGTATACATCCGAAATTTACTACTTTCACTTCAGAAGGACTTTCGTCTGAAGCGATCTCCAAATTCGGGTTGCATTGCACTGCGGTATTTGCCATTATTATACAAACAATATTTTGTGAATAGAAAATAAAACCAAACTTTCCTTTTGATTCGTATCACAAAACATCCAAGTCAGAAATTCTGACCTATTGTTTTTAAAATCTTTTTTTTTGAATCGTATGTCCATAAAGTAGCAGAGCATCGAACTACAGTAACATATTAGTAATCTGCGAATACAGTGCACAGCACAGCTCTGACGGTGCACAGACTAGTTAGCATAAACAGTGTGCCCAGTATACGCGGCAAAAACAGCAGACCTCTTGCAACATGTAATCCTACGGTTTTCGCAAATAAAGTACTGTTGGGATAGTTGACAACCCTACTGGCATGTTGACTGTAAACTGTAATTTTCTTCGTTTTTAAAAAAATTCAATAAAATTATATTCTGTGGTGTAGACTCTTCATTTACTTTTTAGTCGATTGCTGGGGGAGAGTTGCCATGCTATTTATTAAATTCTATTTTCAAGAACAAAAAAGTAACTGTCATTTACGGGTAAATATAAATTTCTAAGCATAGTATAATAATATACGTAGGTAGGTGTCTCAATCGAGTCTCAATAATCTCATTATTTTATCATTTTCTTCCCAAAATCTGAATTTATAATGAACATAAAGAAAAGCATTCAATGCTTTAATAGCTTCCTCTCATAAGTGACATAATAAATTGGATTGCAGTTAACTTTATCTGGATCTGCCATAAAAACTTGTAACCATAATAATTCTGGTTTGTGTAGTAACAGAGTAACAAGCCATTCAGACACATCCTTCGGAACGATTACTTCCTGCTCGAGATCAGAGATGCGTTTATCATATGTTAACCCAAAGTATAGTGAAGAATAATCTAAAATGGAATCGGGGACTGATTGGCTCTGTGATATTCTGCAGCATGTCCAACTTGAACAGTTTTATTTACCAATCAGAGATCAGTTGCAGGTAAACAATAATTTATAATGCAATTATTTTACGCACATTCTAGTTACTTACAGTATATCCTCTGTAATTTATGTTATAATCCTAAACAATGTTGTGTACTTGTGTTGTGTATTTTCAAACAAACAAAATTTCTCATTATTTATGTTTTTAGATAACAAGACTAGCACATTTTGACTATGTGCATGCTGAAGACCTTGAAAAGCTTGGCATCAGTAAGCCTGGGGTGCGCAGGTTATTTGATACTGTTAGGAAAAAAAAGTTGCAGCTATGGAATCGAAAGTTCTGGAACAAATTATTTGGTTCATCATCAAGCTCAGTTTCTAAAGAGAAAACTGACTTAGCAGTGAGAACACCACAGTCAGAATCAAGGACAACTTGTATTATATTGGAGAAGGATATTATGTGAGTGTATGCTTAATTGATTTCCATAACAGATTAATCATCCTAAAGAAATACCTACTGTGTGGTTTTTCCACATCCTGTGCTTTATTGCTTCTATTAAATCTCAAGGAAATTGCAACTTGGCCAAAAGTGACCTTCAATATTGACAATCCCACTTATGTTATTAGGTAAAATTTACCTGCTTCCTGACTAGAAATGGTATACAAGATTTAAATAAAAAATTATATTGTGAAGGTGAATAACTTATTAATTTTAGTTTTCACAATATAAACAGGCTTTTCATTACTTTAAAATAAAAATAAGAAACTGGCCTTGCTGTGCATTATGAGCTTTATGTGAATTAAATAAATAGCAAACCTAACGGTAGAGGGGCTAATTCCTAAGCTTATTAAATATTCAATGAATATTTACACAACAAATTTTAAATTACTTGTTTTATAAATTAATTACATAAATAAAATATGTGTAGTATACTTAACAATTTGTCAAATTAAAGCCCTCTTCAACTTACGCTCTGCTCAATAGGGTCCACAGTGATCATGTCTTTGTAAAACCTACCATGTAAGTTCACATTGTGGATTGCAATAAATATATTGAGTATTACAATTGTTAAACAAGTAAAATGATATACCAAGAAAGAGAAATAGTTGTGCTTAGTGTGTGTGGTATTTTTTTGGGTGGAAGTCATCAATTGACTTCTCTCGCTCTGGGCGGAGCGGGAGGGAGTGTCAGACTCTTGCTGACTTAAACCCACCCGTGTTCCTACAGTTGCCTTAGTGTGTGTGGTATACGACATCACAAACTTATTTGCAGATTACACAACGAGTTAGGCAATGGGTCATTTGGAGTTGTCAAACGTGGAGAATGGCGGGTGTCTGAACACCCATCTCAAACAGTTCCTGTAGCGGTTAAGGTGTTAAAGGCAGACGCTTTCTCACAACCAGGCATCTACGATGACTTCAGAAGAGAAGTAGAAGCCATGCACAGTTTGAAACACCCCAACCTCATCAAACTTCATGGTGTAGTGTTTCATCCTTTGATGATGGTTTGTGAACTGGCAGCTATGGGGGCTTTACTGGATTATATTGTGGCACAGAATGGCAAGATGTCCCTGAACTACATTTACAAGTGGTCCGAGCAAGTGGCTTCAGGCATGGCTCATTTGGAAAAGCATCGGTTCTTGCACAGAGATTTAGCTTGCAGGAATATTTTACTGTCTACTTTGGAATTGGTGAGTGAATCTTTTAATTAAGTTTGTGTACTCTTAATAGAATTTAGTTAAATACTTTTGCTGTATGTTGTAAAAGATCATTATATAGAAAAAAAAAACATGGGATGGGCAGATGCGTATCCTGTGGTTATCATACTGCAATCTCCAATATTATTGATGTGACAAGGCGATTCAGTATTGTTTGTTTTGTATATTATTCACTCTTTGAACTATGTGGGTTTTGGCAGTGATAGTTGAGAAACTGTTATCATATAAAATAACAAAGTAAATAAGCATTAACATTTTTTGGCATTGCAATAACTTGTTGAAAAATAGTACCTACCTGAACTTAGTAATCATGAACTTTTCAATCACCCTTTTTTAAATGCAAGTTTCCTCTTGTCACCTTGAAACTTGAAAGTACCTGGTGCAGTTATAATAATAATCTTTATTGAAATAAGGTATGAGTTACAAAAAACCTATGAAGCATCTGAAATCCAAACTAGGTAAAAACCTGTATGTCAGATTTCAGCGCCTTCTCCCAATTCATTACATTATATTTTTAATACCAATTAAGATTTTTAATGAACATTGATAATTTTGAGCATGCAGAAATTACAATAGTACTTTAGGGTATTGAAAATGTAGTGTGAAAGTAGTGTGTGGATGTGGAGTTAATGGTTTAATAGATGAAATAAAGGCTCGGATATTTGTATTATGCTATTTGAAATGTTCGATAAATAACACAGGCCTGCAAAATGAAGGTCATAACTTCCTCTCTGGAATTTGATAGCTGATTCTGGAGTATTTTGATGCGCTGATTACGAATATGCACTTAGTTTTTCTCCATCACCTCCTGATTTTTCAAAAAAGCTACAGATAGAAAATTGAGAAAAAAGACAAGTTTTCACTTAAAAAATTATATATTTAAAAAAGTACTTAATTTTTAACTTAAAAAACTATTAACACGTAATAACAACTTATTGCTGGGTTAAAATACACTTAAATTTTATTTGTGGAACCTGGTCCTTTTTTCCTGGAAGCTTCTGTTGTGCGATTTTCGCTTATATTTCCGGTTTGGATCATCACGCTTCAACAACCAACAATAGTCCGCCATCATGCTGACATTCCATCTTCCTTGATACCGGACTTCAAGCTCTTTTAAATCTTGGTGAAATCTTTCACCTTGTTCTTCGCTAACGGCTCCTAGATTTTCTGGGAAGTAATCAATGTGCGAATTCAGAAAATGAAGTTTAACGCTCATATTACAACCCATTACACCAAAATTCGTTATCATTTTGGCTACTATTTCTTTATAGTCCGAGCTTTTATTGTTCCCCAAAAAGCTCTCTCTCCATAGCATGGGCGAAACGATTTTGAAGCTATTTTTCTGTCCTTTTGACCACTTGCGAAGTTCAAGTAAACAAGTCGAACAAACTTTTTGAGGTGTCCAAGTTTTGTCTTGGTTACATAAAGAATGTCCAAAATAACTTTTGTAAATATTTTTCACATAGTCTGTAATGTTGTTTCGTTGTTTTATCACCATGAATTTCCCGCAAATATAACAAAAACAATTCGAAGAGTTTAAACAACTTCGCGACGACATTTTAAAGTTTAGGTTGCAAGATGCGCACTTCGACTGTTAGTTTTCTAATTCAGAGTAGGTACTTATACAAAAAAAAACCTTTTGTTTTCTTCATTATACCCTTTTTGAACAACATTAACAACAATTAGGCAATATCACCTAAACATCGTGTATTAATGAGCTCATTACTAAATGAAGCCAAAATGACCCGTTTTCGAAATGGTTAATGCGAATTACTTACACTTATTATGTAGTAATTAACAAATTACTGATTTGCATTCATTTCTATGTCGTCTTAAACTAATTAAATGCAATAAAAATTAAGCTGAAGTAATTAAGTGACGTTTTATAGATTTTAAAATGTATGCGCTCAGACATTTTTAGTTAAAATCTTAAATATTCAATATCAAAGAATCCTGACGTGATAGAATTTTTTTATTATTTTTCTCGTAATCAGCACATCAGAAACTATAGAAAACGTTAATCAGATCTCAGAGAGGAAAACCATTGCAGACCTGTGTAATTGATTGCCAGCTTTAGAATCTCATAGTTCTTAAATATCAGGTAAAAATAGGCGACTTCGGTCTGATGCGCGCCCTGCCGGACGCGGATGACTGCTACGTGATGAGCGAGGGGCGGCGCGTGCCGTTTCCCTGGTGTGCGCCGGAGTCGCTGCGCAGCCGGCAGTTCTCACACGCTGCGGACGTTTGGATGTTCGCCGTCGCGCTCTGGGAAATGTATACCTTCGGGGAGGAACCTTGGATAGGTAACTGTAACACTTGCCTGAATAAAGTGTAGTATTAAAAGCTCCGAAAAAGAATTAAAATATGAAATTTACTGCTTTAAATACTAACTTTCCGACAGCTTATATGCGAATACAAATAAAGAAACGACCGAATAAAATACTGAAAATTCCGAGAAATTAATACAATATTTGCTGACGTAATATTTTTCCACCAGCTTATAATTTTAGAATCAACCTTACACCTAACATACCAAACCTCGGTGTGCCCCTGACGTCGGCCGGCTAGGGTTAGGGTTAATAAGCAGGTCGACGGAACCCCGCTCTGCGGGGCGCCTATTTCTGTCTGAAGGGTTTAAAGGAACCTAACCAACCGAACCTCGGGGTGCCCCTGACGTCGACCGTTTAGGGTTAGGATTTTCGGGAACATGTTATGTTTTCGGCAACTTAGTAATTTTTTCGGAAAATTAGTGTTTTTTTTTGGAAATTTAGTTTATTTTATTTGAAAGTATAGATTATTTTTCGTAGAATTATAATTTGAATAAGTTCATATTTTTCGTTAAATACAACATTTTTGTCGGTTAATTTTGTATTAATTTTTCGGTAATTCATTTTAACACAGCTTAGTTAGTATTATAGTCAGCCACAGATCGCTGGAAGTTAATTGGTTTTTCAGAAGCTTTATTATTTCCCAAAAATATATAGCTGACAGGCTCGTATTTTACCACTATTTTCCTCTATGTATCTTTGGTAAGCGATGGCCCGGTAGGCGGTGATGCATGCTTGCCTAAGTAACCTCTAAGTATACTTAAAAGGGGGTTATGGGGGTTAAATAATGGCCTCTATATTGCCGTTGTCTAAATCTTGCTCACACACGTTCTTTAAGAGTGAACACCTTTCCAATACTGTATGAAAATTAAAATTTTAACAACCAACCAAATAATATTTTTTATGCAAATTAACGACACCATTGTTCTTCTGAACGATAAAAAAAATCGATCACAGTGTTAGTTGGCGAACATATTTCATTATTTATTTACTACCAATAAAATTGATTGTGTTATTCATACATAATGTACTTGACCCCCTTCAGGTTTAAACGGTTCAGAGATACTGCGGCTAATAATGCGCGAAGGTCAGAGGCTGCCAGCGCCCAACGCGTGTCCCCCGGACGTGTACATGTTGATGATGCAATGTTGGGACCTCAACCCTAAGGAGAGGCCAACATTCGCCGGCATACAGCGGTACATCGAGACCAATAAGTTTGAGACCGCTATTGCTTCACTTAGGTAAGCAAATGTTGGAATTTTATGTGACCTTGTTGTTAGAAATCAGTTGTATTGCCGAATCAGGGGTTGTTAGCGTGCTTGCCAAGTGTGAAGTCTTGGGTTAGATGCCTAGGTTAGGCAAAAGTGTTACTTATTCAGTTTTATGCTAACACGCCACTAATTGAAATTATTTGTTTACCTCATTGAGAAATAGTAGTTTTCTTTAGAGTTTAAGTACCTTTTTCTGTGCCAGAAAACTGTTGTTAGCGTGCTTGCCAAGTGTTAAGTCTTGGGTTAGATGCCTAGGTTAGGCAAAAGTGTTACTTATTCAGTTTTATGCTAACACGCCACTAATTGAAAATATTTGTTTACCTCATTGAGAAATAGTTTAAGTACCTTTTTCTGTGCCAGAAAACTGTTCTCATAAAGAAAAGTCGTGTCTACTAATTAAGATGATTACAATTGTAACAATAACACTTTTTTATTGCGTCAACAAGTCATTGTATCGCGCTATAGGTTCACACATGAACAGGTGTCATAAGAATGTTTACAAACAATACTTTTCCCGTGACAGTTACCGGCGGCCAAGTAAGATGACCATCGACGCGGGCGACCCTATCATATTGATAGACAAGCGACCCGAGCTGCACTGGTGGAAGGGACAGAACCAACGCACCCTAGAAGTTGGACTCTTTCCATGGTAAAGCCATTTAAAACGTAGGAATAAACATAAGTAACTATTCTGGAATATATAAAAGTGCTTTTCTTTCTTTTTAGCACCTTGGTAACAACAGCATTAAAAAGTAGTAAAAACAATCAGGCCATTAAGAAATCTCAGACGTTGTCACCTGTACATAGAGGTAAGTGTAATTTGATACAATGATCTTTCGATTGGCAACAACATAGGGACCATTCAAGTATTACGTAAGCACCAAAGGGGGGCGGGCGGGTCTTTGCTTTGCTTATTTTTGATGATATGGGGGACGGGGGGGAATGGGTGGTGATTACGTCAGCAATATTTTTATACATTTTCAGATTTTTGTGCAAAATTTAGTAATTCTGATTTGGACAAATATGGCAACCCTACTTGTTCGAAAGCGAAAAGCATTTTCAGGGATTCCCGAAAATAATTGATATTTCTTACTCGCTCAACGGTGTTATATGGTTAACTGTTAAGTTAGAAAGAACTCAAGTAGGGAAATTACTTAAATGGGCATTAAAATAGTCTATAAATTCCTTATTTCTAGACTCATGAATAACAATAAAGAAACCAGAACAGATTAAAAAAAATAGCAATGTTTGCGTAAGCCTAAGAGGGGGGGGGGGGGGGATAAGAGCTTTGCTTACTTTTGCTGAGAAGGGGGTTAAAAATTACTTTAATTCTGCTTACGTAATAATTGAATGGCCCCATAGCATAGAATTTTTTTTTGATTCACTGGTCTTCAATACAAAGTACGCCTTTGTCATTGAGATACTAAAATAATTAATTGTCTGTATAATCCCATTTGCAGACATTCATACCAGGCGAATTTTATAACTAATGAAAAAACAAACAACATAATTTTCATGAAAGCAGGCTAATCCTTAAAGTTGGTGCAACATAACTTGGGCATAAAGGAAACACCTCATGTTTTAAGGAATATCAATCTTCAAACTTTGGAAATTTGTTCCACCTAAGAATTTTTCAAGAATATTTCATATGGAAATGCTTTCCAAAGCATTCATTTCATTTTTTTTATATCATTTCTACAGTCGCGAATCGCATTTTGATCACCTTAAGTCGCCAGAACGTTGCCTAATTAATTCTAGCAGCAATTTACTCTAAATTGACATAATTAAATGTAAAACTTTAACGTCTTCATTAGCCATATTAGTAAACGCGTTCACTTTTAAGATACGTGCGCTTAATTGTGGCGTTCCTACACTTTTACTTTTGCGGAGGAAAGTAAAACTATTGCACAGTTGGTCTACGAAACATACCACATGATATAATTGCGTATTGTTCGGCAACACCCAGTGGTAATTATAATCATCACGTTATATTGCGCTGAGAAATGACGACATGCTTGATATTTCATTGTTTGTCGAGAAAATGGGTACTGAATAAATAGAAAAATAATAATCTAATTTTGATATTAGTATAACATTAATGATCAACAGTAAACCTGAAGAATAGATCGGTGCTTAAAGGCTAGTCCAATCTTAGCACATGTTATATCTAACGACGGTTAGAGGGAGTGAACAAGAAGTGATGATCTTTTCTTTGAAGCAACGCGACTCAAACACTATAATCAGTTGAGCTTGTGTAAATATCCATATCTGATGAATCAAGTCCTGTACATTCTTGACATTGAGTAGTTCAAGTATCAATACAAATATTTTATCTACCTATTTATACTAATATTATAAATTCGAACGTAACTCTGTCTGTATCTTACCTACCTTTTCACGCCTAATCCATTGAACGGATTTCGATATTTGGCAAGGAGATAGATGCCGCCGGGACAAAAAGTAGCCTACGTCCTTACATAGGCTACTTTTTGTCCCGGTACCACGTTGCCGTGGGATAAATCCGACTTCCACGCGGGCGAACCCGCGGGTAGAATCTAGTATAAGAGTTCATAGAAGGATTTTCCTTAGTTTATCGTTTGTGACTTCAAGTTACATCTATAAATGAACATAATTGCATAACGCATTTGTAAGCGGGCACGCCTTGATGCCTGGAGGCTTTTATAGAATAGAATAGAATACTCTTTATTATGTACATCATAAAAATTACAGATATAAATGTAGAAATTTTACATAGGGTGACACAATGGGCGGTCTTATCGCTAAAAGCGATCTTTTACAGACAACCTTTGGATGGATTCAAGGGAGAAGAAGAGATAATGCAGGTAGTCAGTGGTGTACCATTTACATATACAACAAATACATACATACATAAAACATATACTTATCTTCATAATATAATATAGACAATAGTAAACATGAAACAAGAGTAAGGAAACTAAATGTAATGACAATGTTTAAGGACAGGGAGGAGGGAGGAGGGAGGAGGGCTTTTATTTAGGTATTAAGTTCTGTTTGCGTTTTTATTAAGGGCGGGCGTTTTGGGGGAATGTCGTTATGTAATTATGACGTTTTAAAAGTGCTGATTCTCAGACTAGTTTGGATATGTTTTTATTTTGATTTGGTGGAGGCATTTGCCTAGCAGTGGGATAGTACAGGCTTAACAAAAAAACATTAATAATAATATGGTTATTAATAATTATTTATGTACACATATTGCATTGATCTAAAATACAAATGCACATTGTAGGATCATATTGTTGAACAGTGCGACGTAATATTGTCCTGTGAGACGCACTTAGCATTGAAAATCGCTAATCTATGACTAAGTGAATGTTTTATCACCTGTGAGTAATGAAGTCAGTATGGTTAGCACAAACATGTCGCACCTGGACATATGATATAGTTTGGTTTGTGAATATTGATTGTTAAAAACGTAATGTAGGTATGTTTGTGTCGTATCTTGAGTCAAGTCTACATTAAATACACGGAATTTTGATATTATTTTGACAGTGATACCGGGCACACCTACCGTGACCTACCTATATCCGTTACATGACACATAGAACCATCGTCTTTAATGGTAGGCGTACACCGGGTTCAACACTAACTCGACTTAAACTATGTAAAACATTAAAATATGAGCTATATTGTTTGACGTTACTTACGTTCTTGGTGTACGACGACGCGTCGGCAATGCGTCGTCCAACTATGCTCACTTCATTTCTCAATATTGGAAATGTCACTGTACGTCACAGCTTTATATTGTACAGCTCAAATTTCAATGGCTTACTTTGAGTCGAATTGCTATAGTTTTTTCAGTTTTCTACGGCGATAAACCGTACAAAACAAATCTAAGTTTTTTAGTCTTCACATTTCCAGCTCAATCGGCTCCCAATACATCTCTACCTACCAACGGCGTGTCTGAAGACATTGCTGTTGCCCTGCGCAAGCGCCGCACGATCGAGTCCACTCAGCCGCCGACGACGCGCGGTGGGAACACTGGCAGCAAACACTTCAACTATAACAAGTTCACCAACGATCGAGTGGCAACACTGGCCCAACGGGCTAGAGACACCAGAGAAGCACATTCTAAGAGTTTGAATCAAGGTAAGAGTGGGAAAAGGAAATAATTATTTTGTTCTGTCATAACTTGTGCCCTGTACTGGATCAATAGGGTTCGATGCCGTCATCGGGCAAGTTTTATGTCCATTAGAAGTATTAGACTTATCTTCATATTACAACGCACTTATAACATACGTAGCGAAATGTGGATTTCCTATACACCTTTGCCCACCCTTTCGCAGAAAACAAGCGTGATGTTATGTTTTTTATAATAAACTAGCTGCGCCCGCGGTTTCACCCGTATAAGTCTCGATCCCGTGGGAATATCGGGATCAAAAATATTTTATGTCCTAATCCAATTCATGGTCTACACATGTGCCAAATTTTATCCATATCCCTTCAGCCGTTTTAGCGTGAAAACGTAACACAAACATAGAATAGATCAGATAGAATAGAATATAGATATATGGATACGAATATATTTAGGAATTGTATAGAGAGTTCGTAAAATATCTGTATTACGGCTCGTCTGACGTCATGAAGCGCTAACTGTAAGGTCAACTTGGCAGTTTATTGTGATACGTGACCGTGCTAAAGGTAATCGCAATAGATCACGGAGCTATACGGGGCGTATCTCTCGGATTACTTGCACTCTGTCGATCTGGTAGAAGGTTTCGTGGGGAAATATTGTGTTTGGTATACGTAAACGGTTACATTTGGTGTAAATCATACTGATAAGGTAATCTGTGACTAAATATTATTGTTATTTGTTCTAAGCTTAGTGTTCTGTTAACACATTATACTAATGAAGAACGAATATGAAACGTATTTTGAAGTTTAAATAGACTGAAAAGTGTGTGTAGTCGAGAGTAAATGTTTATTTGCCTCAGAATCACGTGCATATAAAAAGATGACTAAGTACTAGGGCGACATAGGAATCTAGAGAGTAGTATCTCTTTGTTGACTTTAGTTATTGAAATAAACAAAATTAAACAGTAGAAGTCTGCTTGCAGGCTGATACATAAACATTATACCATGTGTGGATCCTAATTCATTCTAACATTTCAATTAATTATTATTATTATTATACTATCACTCACCGTGGATAGATAATCAGCTGTTGAACAGATGTGATACTGTTATCGCACTGAGACTTCGTTCCGGACACATTCCATGTAATAAGTTCTTATACCTAATGGCAAAAACAGCAACGACTAATTGTGATTATTGTATTAATTCCGTTGATGATGTTTATCACATATTAACCGAATGTGTCCGCAACGAGGAATTCAGAAATAGATTAGAATGTAGGATTAGAGAGATAGGTTACTGTAATAGTGTTCTAGCTGAGCCACTTTCTGATGCAGCTAGAATACTTTACAAACTAGCTATGCTAAGGTTAAGTTAAATAGATTAGATTGATAGATTAGTATGATTTTGTTAAGCTAACCAGGGCGGCATAATCGCATGTGCGACAAAGCCCTTTAATTTTGATTAAAAAAAAAAAAAAAAAAAAAAAAATTAATTATTGTTTTATTTCAGTAAAAGAAGACATACTAATCGATTTGGATCTTCCACCTGCCACAAGATTGAGTTCACCTGTCAAAAAGTCTTCACCAAATGTTCAGAATGTTGTGTCCATACTCGATGAGCCAATAGATATACCGGAAGTTGGTAAGTGTAGATACTTAATAGATTTTTGAGTAAAAAATACTAGAATATAAATAAATAAACTTTGGTCCGTTCAGCAGTCTTGCTAGTATATAATAGATCACCAAGTCTGCAAAGCGTCACATCGGTACCCATTGGAATCGTGTGTCGAAGTGAATTAAAAGATTCCTAGGTTATAGTATCGAAATTATTGTGCAGTGTTAAATAAAAGCTAGTCATCACAACATTATTTGACAACATAATAACAATATATTTTGTTATTTGTCTTTTATAATACTTAGTTTATCTGTTCCTACAGGACTCGACAGCGACTGGGGCGAGCAGAGCATAGAGAGTTTACCCGGACTATCTGCAAGCTTCAGTATCCAAAACTTTTCAAATCTCTATGGCACTAAGTCTTTAGACAATCTATTGAGTCCCCTCCACATGAGTACTTCGCAGGCGGCCGCCACACAACCAGACCCCTTCGACACTTCGCAGTTCTGGCACAGTACCAATGCAACTAGATTTAATTACGAAATACCTATTAACGAATCTACTATAAGTCACCAAACACAAGAATCTCACAGATACGCCAGTAACAACCATTCGGCGTCCACCAGTACGGACGTTTCTTATCGTTACAATAACACGCCATCAACAAGTACTGCTACAAACCAAAATAATATTTACGGAAACCTACCGTTGCCTTACGCAATGAATAATGCTCTCTCAATGGAAAGAAATGTGGTACCGAGTGTATCGGCGTCACTAGCTGAAATGTCGCTGGACGACAGAATTTCAGATTCTCTAAACCTTAGATCTAAAAGCAATAATAGTGATTACCCGTACGGTGACCCCACGTACAATGCACCGTCGACCTCAGCTGCAGCTTTGAATAATGGAACAGGAGACAAAAAGTATAACGACATACCTCTTTACAAGAACTACGACATCACTCCAGTTCAACCGCAGTTTATATTAGAAACAAAAGACTATTACACGAAGTTATCGACGCCTTTTAAAGCCAACACGAGCACTGATTACGAGAAGAACATCTACGTGCCCAAGTACGAGGAAGAAGGTGAAAAGTTAAGGAACTTCAGCGATTGTGTGGAGAATTCTAAGAATTACTCTGCGTTCAAGTATCAGAATGTTGATTTTGGTAATTATTCTGATAATGGGATTTACGGCGGCAGTATCGCGTCGACGTCTCGTGGGGACGCGCTGTATGACGAGGTGAACGACACGGCGAGTAGCTTCTACAGTGAAGTAGGTGAGCCGTCGGTCCGGAGCGTGTACGCGACGCAACCGCTTTACTCCAACACTAATCTATACGACGTAGTTTATGAAGACTCAGTCCCGCGGCCGCATCGCCCAGCGCCGCCCTGTCCTATGAAGCCTAAGTAATTATAGTTTAATAGCCCCCACAAATGAGTTTAGAAAAATATTGTTAAGTTACCATCCAATGATATTATCTGTGTGCCTTTGTAATTCAAAAAACAAAATTTTGACTAATTTACAGGTTGAAATTTCATTTAATTTCACCTATCACGTAATAATAGTATACATTTGAGACTTCTTTGTAAAGCATATAGTTTCCTAGACATGTTTTAAATACACGGACACAACGAAATTATTATTTACTTTTTTCTTGTAAATTATACACAAAAACAAAAAATAAAAATCTGTCAAGCCCTTTCGGAGGAATTCGATAACAAACACTGTGTCATGATATTTTTATATATTAGATTATGGTCTTCTGGAATGTCAATGTATATAAGACTGACGACATTTCGAAATTAGCCCCAAGAATATCGTTAGACGATCTGTCCTTCCTAACATAATAATATTCTCATTTTATTGTATAGGTTGAATTAATGTTTGTTGTTCTTGAAACCAAGTTCCATTATCAGTGATCTGTACCTATTGCATCCACGTTTTTATGTAAACTATTGAATAAGTTTTGTATTATCGACTCAAGTATGTAACTCGATTCATAGATACCCTAATAGCATTTACTTCTGGCACTCGGTTTGGGCCACGTGCACGTGATCGTGGCCCAACCAAACGCCAACAATAAATGCTATTAAGGTATACATACATAGATAAACTCACGCCTTCTTCCCATGAGGGTAGGCAGAAACTAGAGAACGCCACATAGAAATAACAAATAATATTATAACTATACTCTGTTCATTTAACTCGAATGTTAATATATCTGTAAATATCAATTTAATGTAATATCAAAGCGATCTTTATGCGGAGTGTTATTTTTATATTTACATAATTTCGATAGTGCACAATGTTGATATTGTATGACTGACGCTAATAATAAGATTTTGTAGCGGTCTTATTTTTATATACAGGTGCATTATAAACAATGTTGATTAATCCACTGTTGACAATATTGATGTAAGTAGAATTTTATACTGTGCTAAAATTATTTAAAAAAAATGTAGTTAATTTGATTTGCAAGCTTCATAGTTTTATAGCATGATAGCATTTCTAAGTAGATATTATTGGCAGCATACATCGTCCACTCGAATTAAACAAGGTCCTTGTATTTAAAGGACCCGGAGCGTTTACAATTTTTACAATGTTTGTATGTATTACTCATTTTTACTCATTTTATTAGTTTTAACACAGGGTGGCAGGGATATCGCCACGCCACGTGTTACCATGAATTTAGTACATGATTCTGAAAACCCCGGCGTTCAAAATTTAGGTTGATTATTAAAAAAATAAAAATGCAGTTCCATACATTTTTTCTACACATGAAATTTCAGAATTATGTGCTCAATTCATGGTTACAGTTTGCGTGTCCATGTCCCTGCTAACCTATATTTACCCCGCTTATGAAAGCCTATTTAATTTAATCTGTGGTCAAATCTCACGCCAGCTTTTTGATTGGTTGTTTAACCAACTTCTAAAAAAGCAGGAGGTTCTCAATTCGTCTGTATGTTTTTTTTTATGTGTGTTAGCTCAGAACTTTTTTCTTGGTGAACCGATTTGGATGATTCTTTTTTTTTATTTGATAGCTGTTACTTCACATGTGGTCCCATTTAAATTTGATCAAGGTCTGACGAGTAGTTTTTGAGTTATCCTTAATACTGCATATTTTTTCCACTTAGTTTATATCGATGATGTGTTAATAATTTCCTGTCACTGTTATGTACATACCAAGTAGTGGCATACGAATTTGTGTGGGGTAGGTACCGCAAATAAAAAGCGAAAAATAAAAACTTTTTTGGTGGCCAAAAACGAAAATAGAAAACCAAAGACACCGACTTCCGAAATTAAAGTTATTTTTCACGTCTTAGTGTTTTTTTTGGAAATCGGTTGTTTTTTTTGTAAAAACTTTTTGGTGAACCGATTAAACAGGGCACCATAGAGGAGTGTCAAAGTCATCATGAATCCAGCACCTTGCGTAACATACTATCAATCACAATCTGAATCATTTTGAAGCCTATTCGGAAAGAGATTGAGCTTTACAGGGGCCTAGACAAAAACTTTTCTGATAGCGTTAACGCCAGACGCTAACGTCAAAATGTATAGCAATGACATTACCTGTGGAAAGGTCACGTAATTTCACGTGTTAAGCAAATGTCAACTCCATACAATTTGATTATCCGTTGACGTTAACGCTTACAGCATGCGTAGCATGAGCGCTTCTATCTCTACTCTACGAAGAGAAGACAAATCACTTTCTTAACAAAAAGTCATTCTTTTCTTGAGTTTTGACATCGCGCCGTAGAAATCTTTCTACAATTTGTCATTTTGTCTGGGGGGGGGTTAACACTTCCCTTTTTTGCACTGGACCAATGACGGTGATGATGGATACTTTTGCAATAACAATTCATAATTGCAGGGGCCGTTTATGAATGAATTGAGATGTTACAACTGATTAAGTTAGATAAGCTTTTATAAACCGGGCCCTAGTGTGCTATGTATTTAGTTAGGTGATAGTCGGACAACATCACACGGTGCCTCACCAATAAGTACCTGCTAGTTTAGTTAGTTGGACAAAAGCTCAGTTACTGCGTCACTGGCATGTGTTAAAGTCATTTTTGTAATTATTTATTTCGTCTTATTATTTGTAGTGATTTAAGCTTGCCTCGTGTTGCTGGACCGAGGGTCATTATTATCCAAAAAATATGCATAATTTGCGCTTAAATGCAGCTATTAGGTACTGTTTATATTCAAACTACAACGAAAAGAAATGTTGTAATCATTTGAGATAAACCAGAGTTAATGTTCTTTATTTCTTAAAATCACATTTAATTTATTATAAAAATCTCATATTAAATATGAAATGTTGTGTATCTAATGTAAACACGCTCTCTTTCTATGCTTGAGGTACTCATCATCATTTGGAAGCGTAAAATTTCGTCAAATAATAAAAGTAAGTAGGTAAGTATTGTTCAGAAGTACTACCGCCATGCTGGTACCGTACCTACTATAACTATGTGTCTGTTACTGATATTCAAAGATCTGGAAGATCTGGGTGTAACTAATTCGATGTTGATAAAAATTTAGATTTAAGCAAAAAAACCTAAAGTATTTTTTCTTTTCCACGTTGTAATTGGCGCTTAACATTTTTGTACATGTTTGAAGAAAACTTGAGTTATAATTAATAATACTTGACGTTTGTAACGTGAATAAGATATTGTAAGGATGGGGACAGTCGAGCTTAACCCGTAATTACTTCGCTCAAAATTAGTCTCACTCATGTCTCATTCGGGTCTTAAATATGTCGAGTGTTGCGGAAATAGCTTTATTACTACTTCACTCAGCTGCATCTACTTTAAGAGAATCTTCGGTCTGAGCGTGTGTCTAATTAGGCGTTGAAGTCGCGTTTACGCAGCATCTGCGCTTCTTAAACGTTCGACAAACGCCTACGCTAGACCAACACCAGTTGCGAAGGTATCCTAAAATATTCTGTTAATCCGTCGGAGAGTGGAACCTCTATAAATGTATAGTATTTGTAAATATGCTTCAGCATCATCTGAGTTTACTTGGGTGACACTAATAAAAGATCTTGTTGGTATCCTAACTAATGGATTTTATTTCGTGTAACCTTTTAGTTTTACTTGTAGATTCGATTCCTTTAGGGTCTCATAGGTATGCTGTATGCGACGTATGTTTTTCTTATGACATATTTTATCTATTTTTAACCGACTTCACAAAAAGGAGGAGGTTCTCAATTCGCCTATATGTTTTTTTTTTTTTTTGTGTGTTAGCTCATAACTTTTTTCTGGGTGAACCGATTTGGACGATTCTTTTTTTTTATTTGATAGCTGGTACTTCACATGTGGTCCCATTTAAATTTCATCAAGGTCTGACCAGTAGTTTTTGAGTTATCCTTAATACTGCATATTTTTTACGCTTAGTTTATATGGATGATGTGTTAATAATTTCCTGCCACTGTTATTTATACACCAAGTAGTGGTATACGAATTTGTATGGGGTAGGTACCGCAACTAAAAAGTGAAAAATAAAAACTTTTTTACAAAAAAAAGATTAGGTAGCCTCTAGGTGAAAACTAATCGTGGCACTTACTCTAGACATCTGGTTCTAAGGTCAAAATCCCTAGCCGATTATCGTGTATGTGTGGCAAGTGCAACCAGTCATTTAGGTAAAAACTATTTTAAAAAAAAACAACAGACTTCCAAAAAAAACACTAAAAGACGTGAAAAATAACTTTAATTTCGGAAGTCGGTGGCCAAAAACGAAAATATAAAACCAAAGACACCGACTTACGAAATTAAAGTTATTTTTCACGTCTTTTAGCGTTTTTTTTGGAAGTCTGTTGTTTTTTTGTAAAAAAGTTTTTACCTAAATGAATGGTTGCACTTGTCACACATACACGATAATCGGCTAGGGTTTTTGACCTTAGAACCAGATGTCTAGAGTAAGTGCCACGATTAGTTTTCACCGAGAGGCTACCTAATCTTTTATTCATTTAAAAGCACTTTAAGATTAAAAGCTTACATAAATATAACGAAATTACTAAAATTGCTTACGAAATTACGTAACAAAATCCCAGCCTCATTTCGTCCTTACCTAATTAAGACACCTGCTTTTACGTGACTCATGTCTAACTAATTAACAAACATCCCTCTTCTCTGAAAACTTTATCAAACCCTTTAAGGTTACAATAATTATCTTGGTAATAAAAAGAAGACATCGTCACTTGTTGAATTCTTCACATTCATATTACCAACATTGCGGTGAAGACCTACCATTTATTTTTTGATCCGGGGTGGAAAATCCTCTTGGATGCCCTCCGCCCTGCTGGGGGGGGGGGTCGGTCACTCTTACTGACTAAAAACCACCCTGGTGTTCCATCTCACCCCTGCGCCGGGGTCGCGGGAACACCCCCGGTTGCTGCCGGCCCACTTCTGCGGACCCCTCCCGGGGGAAGACCACAACCTATTTTAAGCTTCGTGATTGGACCCACTCATAGTAAGGTAGGTCATTATAGCAGGCTACAAAGAAAATGTGGTCGCTAAGTATATTTTACAACAATTAAAATTAGGGAGGAGCTGATTGCGACTACCTACCTAGATAGCTAATATAAGGACTAAGTATTAAGGCGCTTCCCTGACCAAACGACCTTGAGCGTTCGGTCCTTCTCTGTCCCGTCACTGAGTCTCGCTTTGTCTCGCTCCCTGCACACGCTCATTTACCATAAAATTTACAAAAATATTGAAATTATTTTAATAAAAAAAGACAAGCGATGTTTTGAAACAAAATAAAACGTGAATTATTTAGATTTTTTTATTATCTATCCATTAGTGTAATCCTCAAATTAATAGAACGTCACCTTTAGCAAAAGATGCATGCAATCAATAATTTTAGCCACTTTTTTACAAGGAGATTTTAAATGTATTTATAACACATAAAAACATATAAGAACGTGCAATGTGAGGATAAGATATCGAACATTAATAATCTGCTTTTAGATGTAGTTTATGACCCATAGTGAATGAGTTAATAGCCTCTGAATAACGCACTATGGCAAGGTTTTGGTCGGGGTACCGCCTTAAATGGTACAGTGAAAGTATTCCGTTTATTCCAAGGGAGCGTATTTACGTACATGCGCCTATTAGGTATACTTAATGAAAATAAAATGAAAGCTCATTCTAAATTTGCAATTTAATAAATGTGTAAACATTTATCCATCGTAATTGTCCTTAAAGGTTTTCATCTTAAAATTCCAGGCTTCGCCCTGCCTTACTTACTCTTTACAGTCACCAATACGGTCTTAAAATCCTACATTACATGGACAATATTAAAAAAACGCCTTTCTCCAATCAATCGTACCTACCTATCATCTTAATGCTTAAGGCGTAACTAGATTCTACCTACGTCTACCTCTCGTTCCTGACTGCTTCACTGAAAAATACAAGTCGGATTTTATATGCGTTTCACTTCACAATACTCAGTAGATCTATGATGAGAATATGTATGATGTAGGTACCCACATACCGCGAGATGCAGACGATATTACAAATCTCGGAGCAGCGTCCAGCGTTAAGTTGTCCTATATACATTTTACATGTACCTAGGTAGGTACTGCTCTACAGCTTACTATATAAAGCTGAATCTACTACGACTGTTAGCGAGAAAAACGGTAGGTTATATATCCTACATATTTCTAGCCATATTTTAGTTACCTACGTTTTAACTTTTATTTATATTTTTTTACAATAAATCAGCCAAGGAATAAGAGGTCTCTCTCAGCAGCTTTGATTCCAAGTATTTTATTTTCAGTCCGGAACTACCTTTCAATCTGCGTGACGTTCGAAATCTAATATTACAGTCCATTAGATGCTCGTAACAGTGATAATTATCTTCTATATGGAAACAATAACGAAGTCAAAACTGTACATTGAATATTTTTGAATAAAAGTAGGTAATTGCTACGGGGTGTGATGGGAACGAGTCTGATGCCAAAAAATAGTTTTTAAATTTTGTTTTCGTTTGTCTGGGTGTATGTGTCGGATTGGCGCAAACTCAAACTCAAAGCATTTATTTCAAACAAACCAATTACAGGCACTTTTGAATTGTCAAGGGGTCGGTCAGTCAGAAAGATGAAGCTAGTTACCCATTCCAAAGCGTAGTAGGTACCTATGGAGAAGAACGGGCAAGAAACTCCATGGACACTCTTTTAAATAAAAAAATGGTTACAAAATATTGATTACATCGTTCATGTTGAAATTATGCATGTGAGAACGATGCAGAACGTTAAAAGCGTCCGTAATAAAACGACAAAAGCAATTCAAATATTAAATTAAATTAAAATAAGCCGTGGCAGCTAAGAAATGACCAGTCCCCACTGACGGCGCCCGTTCACGAACATGACGCATGGATCAGCACCATTCAGCTCAACCATTTTGAAGGGAACTTAATGATCCAACACAAAAACGCTAGAACGGATTTGGATGAAATTTGACACAAAGATAGTTTATAACCTGGATTAACGCATAGGATACTTTTAATCCCGGTAGTACGTTCCCGTGGGATATTTTCCAACATTCACCCGGGTAAAAGCTAGTTATGTAAATGAAGGTAATGCGGTTAGGTAATAAAGCGCCAGGAATCTCTAAAATGATCAACTGTTAATTCCAAAGAGACTATTGTAGACTGAATTAATAAGAAGCCATCGTGGATTCCGCCTAGGAACAAGGGATTTGTTTGTTGACTGGTTTCAGCGCTGTTTATTGCTGCCTAATTTAGAAACTGAATAATATACCAACCAAAATGCTAATAATGAACCTACCTAACTTTTGTCGTCTTTTGGTGACTATTAAGGGCTACAATCACAAAAGTGGTATACATGTGGTGTGGTAATGGTAAACGTAATACATTTAGGATGTTATATGTAGGTAGGTGGGTATACTAGGGAAATCAAAGTAAAATCATTTATTTCAAGCAGGCACAAAACGCACTTTTGAACGTCAAAATTTACAAGAAAATATAATTAATTCTAATTAGAATTAATTATATTTTCTTGTAAATTTTGACGTAATTACGTCTTTCAAAAGGTATTTTCGTATGGAGAAGAACCACCACCTATTATTACCTACTTCTTATTAGAAGAACTCCATATTTAATATTAGGCTGGATCAATAAAATATAACTAGGTAAGTTCTGTTGTTGCCTAGCCAACGCTATAAACGTGATAATGTGCAAGATAGAGACTACTTCCTACATTAAAGCAATAAAATAATGCTTCACAGTCCACAGAGAGCAATTTCATTAATTTCGTCCCAAGTCCTCTAATGTCTTAGCAGTTATTAACTGTGCGGCCTGCGTCTGACGAACCCATGACCATGTGGAAGTGTGTCATCGAATTACGTATGCATGTCACAGCGTTGAAGCTGCTTTGTATATCTGTATTATCTCTGCTCTACTTATCATGTTGAAGACCAAGTTCGTCTGTTTGTCATACTATATCTGTCTAACTACCTACCTATGTTGAACTGTAGATAGGTAGGTACATCTCATGAAGTATTCGCATATAGATATGGTCTACCAACACCTACGTTTTCAAAGTTTGCAATGAATAATCTGTAAGATGCAATTCATTTTATATTAAAAGTTGTAGGTATCTATGAATAGGTGCAGATATACGCTCATTAGCCTAACATGTAGCCATCTAAGTACTTTAGTATTTACCTATTCAGGATTGATTACATAACAGGTAACAGAAGACCTACGAGTAGCGACAAATAAATGTCACATAAATTAATGATGTCTATTGTAGTGGTAGGAATTAGAGCGACATTGGCGCGGCCCGAAGCCGTGTTATCGTAACTACGTCATTTACATGCAGGGTGGTGCCGATAACTTAGCGTGGGTGACTGCCACCTCATAACATGTTCGTATTATTCAAACGTGGTACTTCGATTAAAATGTACGTAGCTCTAAGTGCATAGCTAGCAAGCTAAGCTGGATCTAGACCGAAACCATACATCGTTACGTAATAGTCGAGACAATCGAAAACTAGCTTTTTCATGAAAGCTTTATCGATAGTCTTGATTGTAGTTGTAGTGAAGTGGCTCAAGTGTGAGGCTCGGAGAGTCCAATGCTAATATCGCGTTATCTAATGATGATTAGTGTGTAACATCGCGTCGGTGCGTCGTTAGGTATGTAGGGGGCGAAGTGGCCGCACGTGAATGGACGGGCGCAGGATCGATAGAGCGGAGTGCGCAGGCTCGCGCGCGGGACACAGCTGGCGGCTTCGCACCGCCACCGCTCGCTCGACCTGTGCCTCAGTGTCCACAGTGAGGGGGCTAAGTGTATCAGCTGTATCTCGAATATGTTCCAGTGTTACCGGCGGCTCTAAACGGTGCGTAGAACAATCATTACACATAGCTCTCACAACCCGCCCTTTCAGTTTACCTTCACGTTTTCAGTCGCCGTCGCCATATCTGCATATTAACGGGAAACCTGTTACACGAGTTCACATAACAATTCATAAAGACTGTGAGTGTTTGTTTATAAACTAAAGGCTTGAGTGAATTCTTTAATGTGTTCCTAAATCACCTACTATTTTTCTTCTCCCATGTTTAATTTTAGCTACCGCAATCGATAAAGTGTCATTCGAACCGAAGCAGCCCCTCGCTGCACTGTAAGGCATTCGCTAATTAATGAAATATGATCCCTTTCTGGAAATATTCGTTACAAAGCTATCTAATAACGATAATTACAGTTGATGTTCAATAAATTCAGTAATAAAAATGGTATCAAGGTACAATTCGCGTGGGAGGCAAAGGGCATGAATGCCTACGTCAGTGGATCCAACATAACAAACTATAGAACGTTGTATCTACGGTGTGCGCAATTTTAGCTTTTATTCCTAGGTGCTTGGGGTTGATATCAAACAAATTGTTTGTGGAATTACATTTGTAAAGCCTAAACTTATTCGTGGTAAACATAGAAGATGTTTTAGTCGCGTAGGTAGAAGCTAAATATAAGCCATTCACATTAAGAATTCTTCACATCAATAGGCAATGCTTACTTCAGTAATAAAGACCTACCTATTTGTAGTCATCGTACAAATATTAATCTGTTATTTACATATTGATGTGAAGAAGTTACCTAGTAGCCATTCCATATCGAAGGCCATTTCTCATATATATTTATTTATTTGAATAATAATAATAATTTCTTTATTCATGAATATGAGACAACCATACAGAGAAGAAGAAAAAGAGGCAAACAGAGAGGAGAATGAAAATATAACTACGGTAGCTTTTTTATTCAGGCATCTTTTTCCTCAGAAGCGTGTTTATTTTTGGAAATCTTCTTCAATTAGAAAGTGGAGGCGGTAAAAACTTTTTTTTATTAATTTAAGTACCTACTTAATTATTATTTAAAGTGTTGTTTAATGGGGCCTTTCAACAATGAACTTTCAAAATGCAATCGCACGGGTTTTTCACCTAGAATTAGATTTCTATAGCCAATTATCGGGAAATACTGGTCGTCATAAATACTAAACAAAACTGGAAGGGTTTGCTTCCAGTAAAGGTCGATAAACAAATTGTATTAAGAGGGCGTTTCAAGGAAAATAGCCTATCTTCAATTTGATTTTTCGTGAAATTGATAAGACTTAGGTATAAAATATAAATAATATGAGCAACTACATGATATTTTCCAACTTTTTGTGAAACACAATCACAAAATATTAAAATTTTCTCGATAAAAAAAAAACATCCCTAAGTTACATCCTACCTCTAATTTCCACGTACTTTCGATTTGTACGTATGCGAATGACTAATAGGATAAAAGTTTGGTGATTATTTGTTATTATCCGTTACAATATATGTAGCTAGGTACAATTTGTACTTACCTACTTGTACTTAATTGATGATGTAATTAATCAAATAAATGTAAACATACAAAAGGCATATATAGCGTTAGTAATCATTAATCCTACCTACATCATGAATAAAAACGGATACGGGAAAAGGATATTTAAATCTTATTCATTTTCCAATTTTTACTCACATTTCTCTACCAATTGCTACATGCCACTTATGTACACATATCGGCCTTCAGACTGCAATCATATTAATATTTTAGTCCATGCCTGCAACTCTTGATATCGATTTGAAAGTTCTTAATAATTTATACCTAGGAGCGTTTTCAGCGGCTCCGTTGAATCGGTGGCATATGTAGAACTCGTGTGGTCGTGTCAATAAGAAAAATAATGTGAGGGACATTTTAAATTCTAGAATATTATAAAGGCTTACTACACATAGTGCCGGCGGCAGGGCCGGCGGGCATGCCGCCAATATCCCAGCGGCAGTGCCGGCGGGTATTTGAGCCGCCTCGCCTGACTTAAATAATGCGCGGCGCTACCCGCGCAGCAAAAACCCGCCGGCATAGTGTGTAGGAGCCTTAAGAGTTAATTATAGGCATTTTAATAGGTATAGCTAATAACGATGGCCCCGTTGAAGTAAAAAACAAGTTCCGTGTGAAGGCTTGTGCACACAGGCGCGACGCGACAGCGCGACACAAAGGCACCGCGTGTCGCGCGGCGAGTGGTGCCTTCGTGTTGCGCTGTCGCGTCGCGTCTGTTGGCGGGAATTATCCGGTTAAAACATGAAAATTCCATGTGCTGAGTCAAGTTGCCTTTCCGTTCTTTTCCTAATTGGTATGTTAACATCACTTCATACATATGTAGACTTGTAAAGGGGTAGAAGTTGTAGGCCACCTACTATATTCAGTTTCATAAAAAAAAAAAACATAATTTAGTTTCGAGGCGCTTCTCTAGATGTCATGGTGGTTTCATGGACAACCTGACTGCTTGTATCCCTTTCTCTTTCTTACCTACAGGATTTAATTTAGATTAGGTTTTCAGTAGATAGTATAAAGTACTCTGTGGATTAGGTTTAACATTTTCCCATCCTTTTCAACTTCAGGAAATCTCCAGGATATCAGTACATCATCTTACCTTCAGAAAGCTAGTAGAGTCGCCAGTTTCGTTATCTACCTACAAAGTTCACGAACGTTGTCTTTCTGATGGTCGGAAAAACAACGTTAGGAATCAGGTAGGTTAGTTAGAGTGCTGGATCGTTAAAATCAGAAGCAGGTTCTATGTTATTTCAAAATAAGCAGAAAAGTATACCCATAGTAGTAAATTATTTTTCAACTATATTTCCACTAGATAACTAACTACATCTATCTGACCAACATTATTTCCGGATTTTTATATACCTAGTCATTGACATGAGTATTTACTTTGTAAAATATTATATTATTATAATTATTGTGAATGTAAAGACTATGTGGGTCATTGTTCTTTATTCTTTTTCTTCTCAGTTAATTTTAATCATGATCGGCAGTTTGAGTAATTTATGCGGTCTACTCAAATGTCCTTTCTTTGGTATTGTTCGTCGAATCGTTGAGCTCCTTAAGTTCTGAGTTGTGCTGCACGATTACTGACAAATACGTGCACTGACTGGACAGGTCCATTCAATCTGTGTGGTTTTTCCTCAAAAGACCATTCAACACATGCATGTGCATGTTCTACATGATCTTCATGTGATCTGATCAATATTATGCTTATGAGACGTGTAAAAGTGTTTGTACAAACACTTACAGAAATAAAATCATTTATCATTTACAGTCCGATCACAGTTAATTTACCTCTGAGTTTGTATCACTGTCAAAATCACAGTGAACTATATTACCGTTGCAATATGGTTGCTACATAAAAATAAAAATAAATTCGTTGTCAAGTAACAATAGACTCATTATTAGGCACACAATTTTAATAACAATGAATGTTATAAGAGCAGAAGATGGATGTTTATTAAGCGAAGAATGTCTTGGAAAGCTGGAAGAGATATTTTGAAAGTTTATTTAGTTGTCAGGATAGTGTGCAAGGAGTGGGCAACTGGGCAGACGCCAGTTCTGAAGAACCAAGCTCAGATGTAGATGAAGGGAATGAAATAGAAATAGATGAGATCGTAAGAGCGCTGAAAGGGATGAAAGTTGGGAAAGCTGCAGGGTACGACAGAGTGTCTGCTGAAATGCTGAAGGGATGTGACGGGGTGGTAGCAAGCCTGCTGTGCCGGATCTTTAATATGTGTTGGAGATATGGCCGTGTGCCGGATGATTGGTGTAAGGCTGTAATCGTACCACTATATAAGGGAAAAGGCTCTCAGCAGGAATGTAAAAACTACCGCGGCATTAGTCTTTTGAGTGTTGTCGGCAAACTATATGCGAAGATTTTAATAAATAGAGTGATAAGAGTGACAGGTGGCAAAGTATGGGATGTGCAGGCAGGATTTAGAGAGGGAATGGGATGTATGGATCAGATCTTCTCCCTAAGGTGCATAGCCGAAAAACATCTGGCAAAGCACAAGAAAGTCTACTGTGCTTTCGTGGACTTGGAGAAGGCCTATGACAGTGTGTGGAGGGAAGAACTGTGGTCGACACTATCCTTGTACGGTGTGGACTGGCGCTTAGTACGGGCACTGAAATCTTTATACAAGGATTCCAGTGCTTGTGTTAGGATAAATGGGGCATACACGAACTGGTTCTGCATTTCGAAGGGTGTTAGACAGGGTTGTGTAGCATCACCGTGGCTGTTCAACTTGTACATGGATAGTTGTCTGACAGATTTGAAAGAGGGTGAGTATGGATTGACGATGAATGAGTTGCCTGTCAAGTGCCTTCTCTACGCAGATGATCAAGTTCTAGTTGCAAGACATGGTGACTGTGATGGATGAATCATTTAAAATGAAAGGGATGAATATAAATGTGAATAAGACGAAGGTCATGGTGTTTGAAAGAGAAGAGGATGTATCGGTATGTGATGTGAAATTAAATGATAATTAAGTGTGTGGAGCAAGTAAGTGAGTTCGTATATTTGGGGAGTCTATTTACAAGGGATGGAAAGATTGATGGAGATGTGGAAAGAAGGGTAAATGCGGGAAATAAAGTGAATGCTGCTACACATGCAATTGTAACCAACCAGTTGATGTCCAAAAAAGCACGACTGGCTGTTCACAATGGTGTGCTGGTGCCTACGCTTATGTATGGAAGTGAGTGTTGGGTGTGGCAAAAGAAGCATGAAAGTAGAATAAATGCTGTGGAAATGCGTTCCTTGCGAAGCATGTGTGATGTGACTATGAATGATAGACTGAAGAATGATGTGATAAGGCAACGGTGCGGTTTAAAGGAAGATGTAGTGACAAAAATTGAAAAGAGTATGCTAAGATGGTTTGGTCATGTTGAGAGGATGAATGAAGGGCGATTAACAAAAGGTATTTGCAAGGCAGATGTGATTGGAAACGCCGGGGGGGACGCCCTAGGAAGACATATAGTGACCTTATTGGTGATGTTCTTCAAAAAGGTCAGGTGCGTAGTACTCACAACCGGCGTGCGTGTATTACCAGATGTATGAACGTAAACGAGGCAAAAGGAGTATGTATGGATCGTAGCAGGTGGCGTTCTGTAGTTTCTGCCTACCCCCATGGGAAGAAGGCGTGAGTTTATGTATGTATGTATGTACACAGATAAATAAAGGAAAAATAAATTGAATTAAAATTAAATCATCACAAAAAATATAAATCACAATAAATATAATTTTCTATTCGGCATTGGAACAGCCACATGCCTGCCACATCCATGCCGGATATAAGGGCAGTCCAACCAACCTCTCGGCGATCATTGCCAGAATAGCATTGGGGCTGGCCCGCACCCGGAGCACCAGGGACGCACACCGCTTGCGCATAAAAGATCGCGAACATCCCTGATGTGCTACTGATACGGGGCAGCCCCAACACCGTCCAGAACGCATTGTTGTACTGGACGCGGAGGGCACTGTATGCCCTTTCAGTAAGTACAGGCAACACACAGGCTGCACGTGTACAAGGATGTGCAGTACGCTATAAACCGTGATCTTCACACCAGCAGAACAACGCGTAAATTTGCTGGGTATTATGTTGGCTCTGTCACCATGGTCTTTAAGGTCCTCGGTGAATAGATGCCCTAGATATTTAAATTGGTCCACTCGGTCTATTGGAACACCATCAAGATGAACGGCCGGTATGTTCATAGAGCTCGACCATGCCGACCAGGCCTGAAAAACCATGTATTGGCTTTTCTTCCCATTGTATTTTCACCCATGTCCACGCGCGAATTCCGTACACATACTAAGTAGTACTGGCCCCATATCGACGCGCACAGCAGCACCATGTCGTCCGCATATTGTTGACACAAACTCGGTCTACATAGCATCCGACATGTTAATTGCTGAGCGAGACCTGGCCATTGACAAGTCTGCCAAATTCACAATGATCTTAATATTCGTTACAATAAGGTTGCTATTTGGTTGCTGCTGTCAGAGATAAAATAAATGTGCATGAACTTTAGCTAATTATACATTTACGAAAAAACAAAAAGACTTCGTCGAAGTAATATTCGATTACACAAAGAAGTATTTTTTCTGAAACTTGGAACTTTTTGAAAGAAAATATGGTTTTACCTAAACATTTTTGCTCTATGTAATACATAAATAAACGATCTACACACGTAGAAATGATTTTTCCTTTTGATCTAGTATCATTGGTTTAGTAAAGTTTTCAGGAATCCAGTCGTACTTAACTGTACCTAATCTGTTCAGTCGGCCCACGCCTGACCTTTCACATTACAATTTAATTCAACTCTTTCAATCCAATCTACCTGGGTAACCTGGGTTACTGCCGTACCCATGTAGGTGTATATCCTATGTAACTACTGTGTTCGTACTTTCATTTGGCTATTACATTACCTACTGCAGTTGTCTGTAGATTATGCATTTACCTCAACTACCTGTTTAAATATTGCTGGTGTTAAGTCGTTTTACAGTGCACGTTCTTTTGCATATTGAATCGGCGTACTTTTCTATCCAGTATACACGTGTAGTTATAAATAACCTTATTAAATGACTTAAGTACCTGCCTTTTAATGGGGAAAGTTCCGGGAAACACATAAGTACATCGGGCTCGAAACATTTTATAATGTGAATTTGAATATGACCTATGTATTCTTTCGGATGAGAGCAAGAAATATCAGATTTCCATCAAACATTATTCGTCTAGAAATCAGACATAGAAGGTCGGGATGAAGACGGGACCGTAGCTCGATAGCAGCCATTTTCTAATAACTTACTCAATAAGTGGGCCACTATTGATGTAACGCAATATCCCTTTCATGAGAAGCAAATACATGTTTCTATAAATAAATAGAAGCCTTAAGGGTGGACGCTAGCACTCAGTTTATATTGCATTCGGCGTTTTCCGATAGTTCACGTCCGAAGCGACGACGAACGAATTCTCTGTTTACTTCACTACGTTTCAACTTTGACTTTATAGTTTATTACACTCTTTGAAATGGGTCAATTGAAGTTATTGAATTGTAGCGTAGGTATATTTGACCGAGCGAGCGCGAAGCGCCTCCGTCTCAGCTTGGGCAAAAATGCTTTCGTATGTCCGGATGTCCGGCTGTTCTCCTCTACAGGTCGCATTTCTCAACCGATGCTCGTGAAATTTTGTGAGCAGTTTCGATAATTATATGGAATATTTTTGTCGATCAGTTTTCCAAATTTTTCAAAATTGCGGGGATATGGGAGTTGAAAACGTAAAAAACATACATATTTCAGTCATTTTACGCTCTTTGCGCGCGCTTTTTGTTTTAAGGTGCCCGGTGAACATTTATTCAGTTTTATGCTATGCAAAGACAGACTCGCGAGGTGCACAGCTCACAGAGGCACTAGTATAAGGTTCTTACAATACTCGGTGAAGATAAGCATTGACACAACGTTATTTGTTATGGAAACAGGATTTGTTTGTCTTCCATTCGGAATTTGAACAGCTGCCAAATTTAGTCCAGTTTCCGTAGCTCTTACCTCATTTACTGTTTCCTTAAGTTACGGGCTATTTTAGGGATAGTACTATATTAATATCTACGCCTTCGTCGATTTATCCAGATAGGTAGAGGTTATAGGTATATAATTCAACGCCAATAATTTCCCCCTGTGTTCGTAACACAAAGTCTGTTATTCGAAAGGTATTTGTGTCCGTAATTATTTCACATTAGGACCTAAGCCGGGAATAACTAAAACGTTAAACTTTGCAACTCTTTCGGTTCATTTGTATAGATACAGGGTGTCAGGGACATTGATGCGCTAACCATGAATTCAGCAAATGATTCTAGAGGGATAACGTTGAAAATTTTCATCGGTTATCAAAAACAAAAATCTGCTGTTTCATAGGAAAGTGTACTGTAGAGGTTGTCTGCATGTGTCAACCTTATGTTGACTGGCTGGATATATATTATCGTTGGTTTGCCTCGAACAGTCAAGCAAGTTTAAAATAAGATTCCCTACCTTAATACCTACGCGGTGAAAACGTAGGAACAGCTATTTTTTTTTCGAAAAATTTCAAAGCAAATTTCAAGGGGTTCAGAATCATGTGGATCCATGGTAACAGCCTGCCCCCTGTATACTTTATTGTTCTGTATTTGGATATTAATTCCCTTGCGACATACCTCAGTATATTTAGGGACAACTCTACATCACATAACTTGACTGCACGAACTTTCCTTACAAGAATAACCTGCATTTAAAAATAAATACTCTTCTACAGATACCTAACTTTACACCTACACGGTACCTTTCAGGCTAGGTACGAAGCTATCTATAGTTATCCTGTGCTTCCAGCAGGTAGGTAGGTCCTATTTAATTAGTTACCTGCAGGGACAGCTGTCACTTTCACAGCTCGGCTACACCGCCTACGTCCCCATTGCACCGTTCAATAGATTCTACGCAGTGACTACAATTATTCGCAATTAACATTCAAACAATGCCATTTTCAATTAATTGTTGTATAGATGCTGGCAGTAAATTATGTGGTTCGTTTGTGTACTGGTAACATTTTAGTGTGGTTATTTTAGGAGCGTTTAATATAAGTAAAGTGCCAAAATCAGTCATTAAATAAATTCAGGCACAACACCCCACTAACACATAATGGTTTAAATGATTTGATGTTGTTTTCCTGAAAATTTATTCACTCTTTTAAAACTGAAAATTTGTAGTGTGCAAATTAAGATAGACTATAGTGAACTTGTGATGAACTAAATATAAAATAAACGTATTGCCAAATGGTTTTAAATTAGCCTCCTGAAACCCCTTCCAATTAGGCAAAATAAGTTCCCAGCTACATTTTGAGTATTTTACCGCTCAGATTTGTCTTGTGACTTGAGCCAGCACTTCCCGCCCACGCCCCGAGCATACGCCCACGCTGACCGACGTCATAACTCAATACTGAATTGAGGAAACACATCCAAGTTGTAGCAATGTAAACACGCTTCGGTTATAAATTAGAAGCCTGGCATATAATATTACTTACCGAATATATAGACAATTTTTGAACGTAGAATAAAATCTGTTTAAAAAAATTGTACCTAAATTTAAGGTTCTACCACTATGACGTGGAATTGGATTTAGATTTAGTTTAAGTAATAAAGTTGATATTAGGTCCTCTCCTCAATAAAAGTATTGCAATTGGTTATGGTTACAGGGTTCAGGGTGTGAATAAAAAAATGTCAGGGGTGGTCTAACATTTTGTATCGTCTACTACACACGGTACGGTACACTACCCCCAAACTTCCCAAAAGGAAACATTAATTTAATGCAATTTGCTTCCGATTTAGTTATTTATTTAGTGTCACCATCCAATTACCCAACACTCCTTTCTGTGACTCCAGCTATTGTTTACGGATATTCGAAAATATCCGCAAACGTAATATAAATTCTCAGATACTGTCAAATCTTATTGTTTGGTAAAGATAGGATCTTCTATTATATGGAATTTCTGAAATTTTATCCAGTCTCGTCCAACCTTCTGAGTAATTAAGGTGCTACGCCAAAGTGAGAACTTCGTAGCAACTTGCTACGAATTTCTTACGTGACGTATTCTTATAATTTAAATCTTATGATTATTTTTTAAGTGTTTATTTTCAACTTTAAGTTTACGTTTTTAGTATGTTCATGCAGAAAATGCGTAGTTTCACGGCTGTTTGTATTGAGTATTATACATTGTATAAAAAAAGGAAATTACCTTGTTTTGAAAAAGAGAACTACAGAATCTCCGATAATTATCTAAGCGCACGGTTGCGTGATGAGCCGACTCGAGTAACTAAATATTTTAGTACCATGCGCGACATTTCGCTATCTGCTTATACTAAGCGTTCGTGGTGATTTTTTTTTGCTTTATTCTCCAGTTCAAGATATTCCGTTCCAATCAGCCGAGGGTCAGTAACATTGTTCCTAATAATAACTTCAAAACTTCTTACCTTAATAACATAATTTATTTAGGTAGTTATAGGTTTTATAGTACACGAGGGACTCACAAAGTATGCATTATTAATTACATGGTGTAGGTACAATGAATTGTTGGATGAAGCGCAGCTCTCCTAGCTAGATCACTGAGTAATCTGTTATGTTATAATAAATTTAAAAATAAATTTTCGCCAATCTTTATTAAATCAAAACTTTACGATAACAACAATGTTTTTGAGAATTTTAATTCGATTTATTTTCAAAATTCCGTGAACTAGTAATTTTGTTTTGATTCTAAAGACCTCAAACTCCAAAGAGGCCATCGGTGTTAGCAAAGTTAATATAAAGATGTCTACGGTCCTGTGGTACATCCCTTCAGAATTAATTCACCGGTCTGAAGTGAGAGATGTGGGTCGCGTAGCTCCAAACAAAGATAAAATGGCTTGAAGGCTTTATTTATCGCACTGATTGTGGATTCGACCGCATATTTTGTCTTTGAATTGATGGAAGATGGTAACCCTGTATTTATACAGGGTTACTTTTTTAGCGGGGTCACTGTGTTTGTCTGTTTATGGTAACTTTGGCAACTGATAGAGATAGGAAGTGTGACAAGACCAGACAAGATAGAGTTATTACTAGAAGTCAATATCAAGCATACTCGTAGATATTAAAACTGTGTTTATGAATCTTGAAAAATAAAACCTGTTTATTCATGTGTTACCAAAAATCAAAATTGAATCATGAATTCCCGATTCCAAAAGGTACTCGCTTTGAGAACTTATAGTTACTTACAAATTCACAAGTTAATAAACACCACAACTTGCTACACTGCGTAATTGTAACTTCAAAGTCCACCAGCTCTATATTGACGTAGTACCTACATACACACATCGTGTCGCCAACTTGTAACAACGTACTATGTAGAGCTATCACATAAAATACCTTTGAACTTTACCGATCCAAGATTTTACTCCTCACAATACAAAAGACGTATTGCGGAGGCAGACTGCAGTTTATTTTCTTCTCCAATTACTGTCTTTATAGGATCTCACGAGATTTTATCTGTAACTAAATCCCCTGATAAATGGTTCATCTTAGATCTGGTTTATTGTAATCTTCTAAGCGAGCTGATAGTCGATGGCGACCTAAATTGTATTGTGTCAGCCTAGAACTACGGTGCTTTGTGTATTTTAACAACGTCATCATGTTTTAGTATTCATTTTTGACAGGTGTCCGACCATTATAACTACCGTACTAAGAGGGTTTTACCCTAATCGCTTTACTTTGCTTGTCAGGGGAATGGTAAGGTAAGGGTAAAGTTTTTACTTTAGTCGTTACTGTAATACAGTAACGACTAAAGTAAAAACTATTGTACCTAGACCGCAAAGGACATACTATGTCCTTTGCGGTCTAGGTACAATAGTTTCTGCGTAAATATGTAGAAATAGGTAAGTTAAGTAAGTATTAAAATTTGCTAGAATGTAAAGGAATTTCGGTTAGAATCTACTAATGTACGGTGTACCGACGCTAAATATACTGAATATCATTAGCCACAACCACTAAATACCCTTCCTAAATTAGTTGTAAGTACTTACTTAGTAGTATCATCCTTATAAATACGAAGTTTCACGTCAATTCCCCTCTTTTGAAAACATTTTCCGAACTTTTGGGTAGCTAAAGTCTAGAATAACTTCCGCCTACCTATACAGGGTCAAATTAAATTACGAAGCGAAACTCCGCAGACGTGATAGGTATCTTAACATGATAAAACAAAAAAATATTATTTTGTCGAGTTTTATTTAGGTCATCACCCGCAGGTGCGCGTGTCACTTGAAATATCGGTTTTAAAATTGGTGTTTTTTGTGTAAATTTCACAGACGTGATGAGTATCGAAATCTAAACTCGATAAAACAAAACAAAAACTCATACTTCAGGTAACAATACTACCAGCGGTACCAGACCCCCAAAAAAAAAACATCAAATCCTTTTTTTTTGGTCGTGTTTACATATCGATACCCATCACGTCCGCGGAGTTTCGCTAGCTATTTTAATTTGACCCTGTATATGTACGTTCCAAATAAGTCATCAAAAAAAATGCTCCGAACTCTGGACCTACCATCATTTCTGAAGTCTAAAGAATACAATGTATAATTTCCAAATGAATAACCAAAGTATTTAATTATCTTATTTGCAGATGTAATGTTCCGCCTGTCCATACGACAGGCTTTTTGGGCGCTGGCGCTGCTCTGCACGCTGGCGCCCTCGCATGCCGATGGAAACATAGGTAAGTCATCTACAGTTTATGATTTACGTAGCCTGTTCGCAACTAAGTTGCGGTCGGCTTCCTGACTAACTGGATACAGCAGTATTTTACATGAAGCGACTGCCTATCTCACCACCACAACTGAAGTCATCTAAAACTAAAGGATCCTATAAAGGTCAGTCGGTCCGCAAGGCATCCACCTCAGACTTGAATTACTCTGCTGACAGAACGATGCTTGAAATACCTACTAATTCAGTTTGTTGATGCTGCCCACCTTCTTGATAATACCTACCGTAAAGGTTGACAATTTCACGACACAGAACACAAATTACTCATTTATTTGAAATACAATATGTGGTCTAATCTCTCTATCTGGATGGTGGTATGCACAATGCAGTACGGCAGAACCACGGGCAGTATCCATAGATCTACAAGTCATAACTTATAAGTATGACCTCTTGAACATTTGCAAATTTTTTATTTAGAATAATGTTGGTACACAGTATCGCACTGTAATAAAAATCCTGCTCCTGGCACAATCCCTAATACTTACCTGAATCTTAGCAACAAGATAAAATATTCAATTTAATAAAGTGTACAATTCTTTGGTACAAAATACACGTCTACGTTACAGCACCTTTGAACTGGTGGAGCTTAAACTCGAGTAAACCTTCAAAGCAGACGTGAGGATCGCTTTGAGGTGTTGAATCTTAGATTTTCCTACAAACTCAACGCTTTGTAGTCTTTTACTCCGTATTGATCTTCATTGTTCTCCTTTGTCTATGACAATGCTTCAGATGTTTGAAATGGAAATAGAATGTAGTTAATTTATGATTCCGATACGCGTTCAATGTTTTATTGGTAACTTCGAAGTTTGAAAATCCAAGGCCATCTAAAATATTAAACGTACCTGTATGGTTTAAAATGAATTAATTATCACTTATCGTACGTACATAAAAGTAACGGACCACAGGATAAAGGACTGTAAAAAAGGTTTATATAAATTTCTAATCTTATTTCTAATGGAGTATAAGCATTTAAACTTGTAAAGACCTAAAACCAGCATTGGATTTATTTATGGGTTCGGTAGGTATTCTGTTTTCTTCTCCTCTTGTATCAGCACGAACTTTATAATTGTTTACGACCCGTAGTAATAAAAATTGCCAGTCAACAAGAGCTGCCGATATTCTGAGATTTGAGATTCCTCTTAAATGTCTAGATTCCGTTTTATGTTTTATCTAACTTAAAGATTATATTAATGTATAATTAACAACACGTTTCATTGTTCAGGTTGCTTATTCAGCGCATCATTATGCGTGGAGGGGGTGGAATGGTGCTACGACGGTAAGTACACTCATGATGGAAAAACTTTCCACAGTAATCTTGTTTTAAGTTTTAACTAAACAAATGTGGTTTCCAATTTGTGTGACTTCTAACATGGATAGTATGTCAGACCTGCGTCTTCTCCTGCCGGGGTCACGGATTGTTCAAAAGAGTTACCGTGGCCCTGGCGTACAGGCAAGTGAAGGAACACGGGTGGGTTTTAGTCAGTAGGAGTCTGACACGCCCTTCCGCTCCGCCCAGAGCGGGAGAGGTCATTTGATGATTTATCACCCTGCGTCTTCTAGAAGACACAGGTCTGAAATACTATCCTATCTTCGATAGTATTTTTGGAATAACATATATTATTATGTTCTTGCATAACGAAATAATATACTGTAATAAGAAATGCCAATTCTCTTCCATAGATTTCGCCTTTGGTAAATGTATACCGGTGTACGAAAAAGAAGTGGAGGAAGGATCACTTTATCAGTAAGTTACCTTTGACAGTCAGGTTTCTCATTCACTAAAGTGAATAGAGTTACGTAAACACTACTCTTTTCAACCCTCCGTAGATTTCCATGCTTAATCTCATCAATTTTGAGTTAGGTTCCTCTGTCCTTTTGGTGGGTACAAATTTTTAGTTGTCTTTCTTGAAAAGCTATTTAATCCTTCAATCTTCATCCTCGCACAGGTATGACATGAGCTCGGAGCAACTGCAATGGTTCGAAGGCGAGCTTCAGCGTCTGGCGACGCGCGGCTACCGCTGGGAGCATGCGTACACACAGTGTGTGCTGCAGGCCATGCTCTACACGCTGCGCCAGGACCTGTTAGTCATAACACACTTTATTTGACATCACTAGTATCACAGTCTTACTATATTGCACAAAGGAACCTTCCAAAATACGGGTGGCGACCATAGTCTACACGTAGGTCATAGATTGGTGATCAGATAAAATCATAACTACGTACCTACTCGTTTGCCTCTCACAAAACATCATGCTTGGGGCGACACGGTCACGCATACTATGACATTCAATGGGGTGCATTAGTGTTTAGAGATTTTCCTCCCTTCTCAATATTTGTTCTATCTATTGAATCAAGCATTCTAATCAAGTGTTTCGTCAAATGTGCAACTACTTTCGAGAATGTCTGTGATTGAACAGTGACTAAACATTTTTGATAATTTTTTCCAGCGATCCAGCTACTGTCAATACAAAGATATGTGACCATTTTGCTGACCCTAAATTAAGTACCGACACCGAAGAAAACCCTGAAGAAAATGCCGAAGAAGTAAGTTTTCTCTTTAACGAATCACTTGTCTTGATTGATAAACCCGTTCTTAATAATCACGTTAAAATACAGATTGAACCAGATGAGACAGCGTATGTGCGCTTTATGCCTAACTCTCCGATCTCCGACTCAAACTTTGCTAATGAGGTGTATAATCCTCCATTGACACCTGATGATGACCCGACTCCCTACATACCCAAAGGTAAAAATAAAACTAAACATTTTGATAGTTCTTATCTTTTTTTGACATAAGTAATAAGATCTTCTTATCTTTTATTGAAGGTGACGAACCAACGGATGGCGAAACGCCAAGTGACAAAATACGCGATTTGATGTTAATGGGTGGAAGCGAGGAATCTCCCATTATTCTACCATTTTCAGGATTCAGGGAACGCATTCTAGCTGAAAAAGAGCGAAAGCCAAATAACAACGCAAACCCTATGCCTAGGGTTATTATCGATAAACAGAAAAAATCCGTGTCTGACATTCTTGGAGAAAATGAACCTAACATGGCGTACGCTGACGAAGAACGTGTCGGAGCTCATTTCCGCAAGTACAAAACTAAAGCACCACCATTCACTGCGGAATATATCACGAGCAATAGATTTTCTCCGCTGGATGAAGAAATTCGATCCAATGCTTGGAAGAATTATAAACAGAGTTTTGCTGAGAAACACTTTCCCTTTGAATACGAGAATCCGGGTGAACTACCTGAACCAAGGGTCTATATAGATGAAGACGGATTAGATGAGTTTCCCATTGATGCTGGCAGTGGGGAGCTGGACCCTTATCATATCAAAGGTAATAAAGATATCCTTATAAAATAACTGCTTTATTATTCAATTTATTTGTTTATGCTACTTTGTAACGCTGCAGATAATTCGCCCGCACTAGACGCTAAACATTCGAAACAAATGGAGGAATACTTCATGAAGTACTGGCGAGATGTCATTGATGCTAAACAAAAACCGCAAGGCGCCCTTTACGCCGAAGGAGGGCCGCTCAGAGCAGACGAGTTGCAAGGTGAGTCACATGTATCGCATAACTTGAGAACATAGAGTTACCTCCGTGTAAAGACGGCAATAAGTTTGTGTTGCTTCCTGCTTCGTTTGCATTGTAGGTACAACAGCAACATTATCTCACTCATTCTGTTGAAGTATTGACGTAATAACTTTTAAATTAATTTCTCTTATTTGTACTTCTCAGTTAACCAATGTGTTATTTTAGTTCTTGGCTATTTTTTCACATAGGCCCCTTGATATCAAGAAATTCAACCCGTAAAAGTGATTCAAACCAGACCGAGGGTGTTACATATACCGACGATGTTTCAGGTGAAAGTCCCAAATTTTACCCCGAGGATATTCAAGATTTGCTTAATAACGAATGGGGCTTTAAGCGTAGGGAAAGAGACGATGTTAAAAAGCCTGGGCCGCGCCTGGACGCAAAAACATTAAAGATTTTATACCACAATAAATCAGTGACAGGTTAGTGTCACAGCGGCCTGAGATAACTGTTTTAGATACCTATCGATGTTCCCTCAAATAGAGTCAGGCTACAGGCTAGAGCTGCATCTCAATTAACGTATATTTTCTCACTAATCGCACTTCCTCGTCTTGTATAGAACACCGCACTAAGTGTTTCCCTCAGCACATTTTAATTTATTGTGAGACATGAAGCATGGGCTGTAATAGTCCTCTGTATGAAACATATTGCCTATGTGTGATGGATGACATCTAAATGTTTTGTTTTATGGTGTTTCCTTTGTACTCTTCGATGTGTTGATTTGGGCTATAAGCCCACCTTGTGTGTCATTCATGTTGTCATTATGTCAGCTTCAATGTTTATAATTATATGTTTTTATATCATATCTAAGCATACATTACCCCATGATATTCAGATTTATGCGCTTCACTATCTCTACAAGAAAAATGTATTCCTTAAATACCTGCTTAATGATCATAACCCAGTGTTTGTAAATCTTGTCTTTCTTGCATTCGATCTGCTATTTATTCCTTTGGCAATTAATATTGTATTGACTCAAGACTGTTCTTCACTAAATGAAAAACTATGCATGTTTCAAGTTATATATCGGTGTTGTCTTAAATCATTTGTGGTTTTATCGCCCTGTTTATCGGTCTGGTTTTATGTTTCAGCGCAAGGTGTGCAGCCCGTAGAAAAAGATGAAAAGCCTGGTGACCATGATCACAATGATTATGACTATGATCCATCATACGCGTACGTCTTGTTCAAAAACAGGTAAGAACTTTCACGTTTCCAAAGTGTAAAACAGAAAATAAATGTTAAGGTACTTTCCTATTGATGTTATAATCGGTTTGCCTCAGGTTCCTAACTGACTGGGAGAAAGGCATCTCATTTATTTCAAGACTAGAAGAAATGCTTGGTTTAGAGAAAAACACTTTTACAAACCCCCGGTAACTTTAATAAAGTCTACTTTAAAATCTATAGTTATTTTTTTTTATCAATTTAATTATATATTTATTGCATATTGTGGTTATAATATTAGAACAATACAACCTTTTGTTTCAGAGTCGATCCAAGTGAAGTTACATTCAAAGTTGAGAAGAATAATAAAGGGTATGATGCTATGGCCGTAGCGCACCACGTTGGTAAGATATTACAAGATGGCACTACCGATCTTCCCGACTTCCTTCACCTGTAACTACTGACACATATTATATTTTGCTAAATATTCCTTCCAGATGAAATTAAAGATGATTTGCGTCGTGAGACTGGAGCGCAAATACTATCTACTGGCATTGGTGACAGAGTAAGCATTCAAACAATAATTTGGGCATACAAATGAGCATCTCAATTCTCCTCACTTCATGTTGAATCTATGATTGCAGAGCAAACGCCCGGTGAGTCATCACTTGGACGCACCCGAGCCCATACTTGGCCTAGATCTGCCAGTGCTGTCGGCTCTCATTGGGAGTCTGATGGTCCTGGTGGTAGGAGCTGTGATATTTGCTGTGCTTTTGAGGCGAGACATGAGTAATAAGAGGAAGATGAACGGTCTATCCTCGGCAGCAGATATCGATGCTGAAGCTACCAGAGATTATCAGGTAAGATTACTTTGCAGTGTATCCAAATTTTTGCCGTTAATTTGTATTACTCGTGTGTCCTAACGTTAATTGAGCTCGTCACATTGCAGGAGTTGTGCCGAGCACGCATGTCGGGCAAGTGGACTGGCCAGCAGCCGGCCGCTGCTCCCACGCACCCCACCGAGCCGCCACAGCGCATCACCTCGCTCTCCAAAGAACCAGCTGAAGGCAACTCTCCTTCGACTCGATCTAGCACTTCGTCATGGTAAGAACGACTTAAGTATTTGGCTTCCTTGGTTTAAGTCGCCTTGAGATTGTCTTTTGGAGTTGCATTAGAATTTAATTGTTTGGAGTTGTAAAAGACTAGGCTAATAAATGTGAGGTGACTCGATTGTGTCGTTATTATATTTCAGGAGTGAGGAACCAGCACTCACTAACATGGATATCTCTACCGGACACATTGTTTTGGTAAGCAAAGCTATTCTAAATAGATTGTAGAAACAACTAATGTGTTATTAGGTACCAATTTATTGCCGGAGTACTACCAAACTTGATACGAATACTTAGAAAAGAAAAAGAATGTAAACCAACTCCTTTAACAGGCTTACATGGAAGATCACCTGCGCAACAAGGACCGTTTGGAGCAAGAATGGCGCGCCCTTTGTGCGTATGAAGCGGAGCCCTGCGCCACAACTGCAGCCTTGAAGCAAGACAACACAGGCAAGAACCGCTATGCTGATGTACTGCCCTACGACCACTCCAGGGTCACGCTCAACACGCTCTCCAACCATCTCGGATCTGACTACATCAATGCTTCGACTATCGTAAGACAACTGTTATTTATCACTGGTTGTAAAATGGAGGGTATCACAAAAATGTGTAGCATCATGTGTTCCCCGATTTCAAAATCTTTTAGGACCCTTGCACTCAAATCCTAAAACCTTATTACCAAAATGCGATTTCAACTTAAATTGCTACAAGCAACTGAATCGTTACCGTTAAATCTTTCTAGATTTTGCTAGTCCATTGAAGTCGTCTCTCTTTGAATGACTAATTCGGATGACCCCATTTGTTCTCCAGACGGACCACGACCCCCGCAACCCCGCGTACATCGCCGCCGCTGGCCCCATGGCCCACACGGCGCCCGACTTCTGGCAGATGGTGTGGGAGCAGGGCAGCGTCGTCATGGTCATGCTCACGCGCCTCACGGAGAACGGACAACAGCTTTGCCACCGCTACTGGCCTGAAGAGGGATCTGAACTTTACCATATCTATGAGGTCAGTGTTTGGTGATTGAATAGCTAGATATGTATTATTAGGACTCTTACTTGGAAAAGTATTGATTATCTACTTATGAATTCCTTATCCTCAAATTAATTAGTCTGCGAAGCTTTTACTTAACAAGAACAGTAAAGATCACGTAAGACAACATGGAGACGACACTTATTATGATAAACCTTCCAAAAAACACGTGCTACTTATAGAATTATATATAGATTCTAAAATTCCAAATCTTTTATTATTGTTGCTGTGAAAATAAATATAACATAACACGTCATGTTTCAGGTGCACTTGGTAAGCGAGCACATATGGTGCGACGACTACCTGGTGCGTAGCTTCTACCTGAAGAACCAGCGCACCGGCGAGACCCGAACTGTCACGCAGTTCCACTTCCTCTCCTGGCCTGAGAACGGCGTGCCATCATCGACCAAGGCCCTGTTGGAATTCAGGAGGTAAGCTACGTATTATTACGAGTACAATAGCCAACTGATACGTAACCTACATTGATTGAGATTCTTGAAATCTTATATTTCTAAAATATAAGAAATGGGGGAAAAAAAAAGTTTAGAACTAAAGCGGCGCGATACTTAAATTTTTAATAAGTAAAATGTAATGTATATTTGGCCGTTACCGCAAGAAAATTAAAGCAAATCCAAATATACTTATTTGGAGTGTAATAAAAATAAAAATAAAAACTTTTACTTTTAGGGCATTATGAATTATTTGATGCTAAGCAACCAGTTCTGATTAATTATGTTATAACCTTTTTAATTTAAATAAATAGCAGGTACAGAAGGGTTTTGTAAAGTTAATGTTTCACACGTATTTATGCAATAATTATTTTGTTTTCAGAAAAGTGAACAAGTCTTACAGAGGAAGATCATGCCCAATTGTAGTCCACTGCAGGTAAAATCAAATTTACACTTTTAAATAGATCGATAATTTAGGTTATTGACCCTTGAACCCCGGTATATATTTTCGATTAATGATCTTCAATAACAAAATTTATACCTAAACCTGTAGGTAGTAGGTACCTATTAAGATAAATTAAATTAAATTTAATTTAATCTCGATCTTGATTCTAATCTGAACTAATCTAATATGAGATAAAATCAATGGTTCGTATATCGCGTAGTGTACATAGTCTTAAAAGGTGTACAAAAATTTGTTGGGGCCTTTTTTACCCGAGTGCAGCGAAACTCCATGGGGTACCTACCTATTGTTTTCTTACAAAATAAATAAATTAGCATACTGACTTAGAACGGCCGTTGTGATCCTATTAAAATAATGCAAGAGCAAGCAAAACCAGCTGGAAAATTTGGAGCATTCTGACTCGGATCCGGCTTTATAAAAGAGCGATCTCAAAAATTGGAGTACCTATTCTTCACCGGAAAAGGTTAGGTTTTCAGTAGACATAATTTTACCAAGCGAATGCAAAAGCGAGCGAAATGAGCTAGATAGTTGGAGCATCCGGACTGGAATCCTAGGTAAAACTGTATTTGTGACTAACTAACTGTAACTTGAAAATTGGAGCACACTGACTTGGATAGGTTAGATTTTCTGTGTGATTTTACTAAATTAATGAAAGAGCTTTGGAATTGAATCGCCTGTAGATTAAACGCGTTTTTTAAATGTTAATTATCATATTTTCATTAGGTTTTTACTCATTACAGCCTTTTTTCAATAAGAATTTCATTCTACTTTTGGATATTTTTTTCCGAATTGTTTGCCTCCACACGTCGCATCGGAAAGCCCCTGCTTGGGGGCGCCATATTATTGATACGGCTGATACGGCGGTAGCTACGCCCCTGATATCGCGTCCTTTACTACTTACGTCATATTAAACGAAACGATTTAATCGCGATATGGTAACACCTATCATCGAAGAAATGTCAAAGATATTTCCGATTGACCGATTATAAGAGCAATATCAGGATACAAGCATTCAAAGTCAGATAACTATTCAACTGATTTGATATTATTTTATTTTAGATTTCTTTATTTTAGCATAAATACCTACTTATAAAAAGTATGTTATGCTTATGGTGCCATTGATGAGCCTTGGCCGCGACTGGACTGGACTGACAAACTGCCTTTTGAAATCGGTTCAAAATGAACTTATCGTCCTTCTAACTCCCTCGCTCAATTTCCATATTGTTAGATCACGGCGTACAACGATATATTATGCGACTTTACATTGGGGATGAATAAAATCTAATAATAAAAAAATGTATTCCAGTGACGGAGCCGGTCGCTCGGGCACCTACTGCCTCATCGACATGGTCCTGAACCGCATGGCCAAGGGTGCCAAGGAGATCGACATCGCGGCCACGTTAGAGCACATCCGAGACCAACGCACTCGCACTGTCGCCACCAAGCAGCAGTTCGAGTTCGTGCTTATGGCCGTCGCTGAGGAGGTAGGCATTTTATACGATTACACATTATTAATGTTATTCTTAGAGCAACCATCGTGGAATTACAAGATTTTTTTTGTCGCGTTTAAGCGCATTGGTGATCACAGATCAATAAATGTTATTCTCCGAGATTAGTCTGTGGCTGCCTGTTGCATATTCAGTATTATAATTAGAAGCGTGCCACAGGGTTCGATATTCGACCCTATCCAAAACGAAACAATAAGTCCACGAGCCAAAGGGATTCAATTACAATTATTGTTAAGTAATAAATACTATTTTTATTTTTGATCCAAAGGTCCATGCAATTCTGAAAGCTCTGCCAGCACACCTGCAACAACTGCAAGAGAAAAAAGACAAAGATAAGGAAAAAGAAAAAGAAAAAGATGGCAGTGACAAGGAAAAGGAGAAGCCAAACTAAACCGCGCACCCGACACGAACACCCGAACACGTTACGTTAACATTATATTAAGTATTCTATCATTGTGGAATTGATGTATTTCGATCAACTCCGAGTTGAGAATTTCGCTACGCAAAACGAAATTTTGAGCTAAGTGACATTCATGTCAATATCGGTAGGTATGTAATTGTCTTTTTATTTGTAACATTTGGCTGGTATGTTAAACCCCAACAAGACATCACCTGGGATGCATTATTTATAGTTTACAATTGGAAATTCTTAACCTCGGGTTGTCTTAACTTGACGATGCTTACTTTACCGATGGAAATGTTGAAAAACTTCACCTACAACAAGGATAAAACTGACTGTGTCTACATGATGTTTGTCGCTAACTATGGCATTTAATTTTTTAAAGCTTTTAATATTTTCGTAAGGTAACTTCACATGCGCCTATTTATTGTATTTAGAAATTAAAGAACACAAACTATGAAGTTTCTTTGTTCTGGCAGTTTTTTTAGCTTTTTAATGGAGTGTTGGAGACATGGTCAATTGTTAGAGTATCAATACTAGTGGGTTTCATCTGTGTTGCGTAAATTTTAGTTTATTTATTTTTACATTTAACTATTTAATTACGATAATTAATGAAATAGCTGATTTAAATGAATAGTGTTCTAATGTAAGCTACAAATTATCTTTTTTATTAGTTTTAACTTTGTGTTTCCTTCTATGTTATTGTCATGCATATAATGCGTATCCTGTGAATTAATCTAGTCAGCTACAAATGTTACTTAAGCCAGTTTAAAGTGGGTTTCTAATTAATAAATGTTTATTTAACTTGTACTTAATTAATTATTTTAACAATGGTCAGATGCCAACAATGATTAAATCTGTAGCGTTACTTTAAATAATTTAATTGAAGTAGTTATTTTCAAATATTGTTAACAATTGTACGAGTAGTGGTACTGGCCATAGTTAAAATATGTTTATCGTATTTACTTGCTTTCTGTTAAGTCATCGTGTTTAAAAGTTTTTGAGTCATAATGTAAGTACATTGTTATATGTATAGATCTACATTTTGCAACTTATATACCTAGTACTTATAACAACAAAGATAAGAGATCTAAGTCTTTCCCAATCATATCCTGAATTAACGGAATACCTGAGAAATATAATCAGATTTAAAAAATCAAAATAAAATATTTACAGAATGTAGCAGAAACCATAGATACATACTAATACGTGTTATGTACGAGATTTATATAAGATATATTTATTGCATATTATGTGGAAAATGTAAAAAAAAAAAACCTACCCACGAAATTATGGATGTAGTATTAGATATAAGAGAAAATATATTTAACCGTATTTCTGTATGAAATTATATGTAGTTTTTATGTGAATGATTGAATAATGGATTTTGATTAAATTGTTTTAGGGAATAAGATAGAAGTACTTATCCTAATTTCCAAAACAAAATATCCTCTCTTCTTATCGGCTGACTATACGACTTTCTAGACCGTGTGCATTTAGACAAAATAGTAGTTTGGACGCGATTTTTAAAATACCTGCATCGAAAATTTCGTCGATTTTGCAGTCTTCCTACTTGCAATCGCTTTGCAGTCCAACAACTGCAGAATACGTAGTTAGTGTTAGTAGACGAATTCGATGCAGCTGCTCTGAAACCGCGTCCAAACTATAGCAGCTATTATCTTTAACTTACATTCCAAACGATCAGGCTCTATCGAAAGTTACTATGTACAGCTCAACAACGGTAGCGAAGTAGTACGTGTAGCAAAGTCATCGGCTATTCTTGAATTGGGCATAGGTAATAAGGATCCTAGCTGAGGTATCGTGTCAAAAAGTTGAGGTAGGAACTTACGCAACGAGTGAGGCATAGTTTGAAAATGCTATTATACCCAGTCCAGGCCTTAGAGACCCCTAGGCACTTGGCATTTCAACCCCCACCCCCCTCCCGAAGCCATTTTGGAAATTTAGGCTGGCTGGGCCCGGTGCAGGCCATAGTACGGAGCGAGAGGGAATGGGAAGCCGTCACCTCCTTCTGCGAACCGTAATGCTCGCGAAGGAGGAGGCGGAGCGCGTGAGGGAGAATAGAATAGAATACGCAAAAGGCAATCGTTGCACCCTTACGTCCCTAGCCGCCGCAGCAAGAGACACCCTGGGCGTCGGGAGTCGATAGCCGATTCCTGGCCACCGTAGGCGCGGGCTTGCGGACGGAGAGCAATGGGCAGCTCGTCGTCCGGTAAGGACCAGACCCGGGTCGACGGCGTGTTGTGTTCCACGCGCACCTCAAAGAGATGTCAGCATAATTGACGAGGTCCGATAGGGCCGAAGCCTGCCGGGGTCGCGGATTGTTCGAAAGAGTTACCGTGGCCCTGGCGCACTTGCAACGGAAGGAACACGGGTGGGTTATAGTCAGTAAGAGTCTGCCCAGAAAGAGAAGAGGGAGAAGTCATTTGATGATTTCCAAACCAAAAAGAAAAAAACCTGGCTGGGCTTCTAGAGCAGGGTATTGGAGGCCAAGGTGTGAATCCGAGAACGATTATACCATCGTAGGTATCTAAATTACTAATCACAATCTGTGCTTAATCTCAAACGTAGAGCAGCTACGTATCTAATAATATAATAGCAAATAAATTTGATTGCCAATTGATAACGCCTTAAATCGATACGTGATTCCCGCAGATATGTACGTGAGAGGATCACGAACCTACCTACGGGTATCACTAGGTATACCTAATTAATATCTACGAGTAAACCTATTCACGCACAAATAAGTATTGATCTAAACAAATAGTTTTATCAGTAGCGTTTGAATAAACATTATAACTTAACGCAACCTTCACTGTCATAATCTGGCTGATAGCTATGCTATGATAATAAAATCAACGTGATTAGAATTCTTACTTTTATTCATGAAGCATGCAGCTGGTTACCGTCTAGTGCTTTTTTGGCCACACTATTTCCAGCACGAGTTTTTGAAATGTTGTTGGACTAAATATCAAATACATACTACAAAAATCACTATTACATGGGACCTAACCGACATAACTGGCGAAATGAGGATGTACTACCTTATACTTCTCTGCCTTAAACCCTTCGGGGCTGAAGGTAGATGGCACAAGAGTTCGTGACCGGCATTTCTCTATGTGGGTCTGGACGGTAGCGTTCATCGCTCGGAGATTACGTGTGGGGTTCTCCAGCTCCGCAGCGGTCCGTTGTACGTCCTCTCTTAATAGGAATCATTAAAATTACCAATACAACCCTCTAAGTTCATATAAACCTATTTTATGACAAATATCAATCAATAGGATTATGTGAACTAAGAGGGTTGTATTGATGGTTTTAGAGATTATAATTCTGTAAATACATACTTGTTACTGTCGCGAATCATATTTTGTTCAACATACAACCTGACACTGACCTGGAAATTGCCAAAAATCTTAAGAAAATTTTAATTTCGCGGGCAACCTGGCGCTTGCCCCTTAATTCGTTTGCTACGCGGGTGACACCCTGGTATTCGCCGGCGCGGACACCTTCGAAGAGACCATCCAGCCTGCCGAGTTTGAGGTGGCAAAAGTCGTGGCGCCGCCGTCGATCCGCGTGCTGGGATTAGAGATAGCGCGTCATAAAACTGAGGCGCTTTGTTTCCATAAACTGCCGAGGAGCAGAGAGCTGCCTAGCTTGTTAGTCAAAGTTGGAGATGCGCAAGTACTGGTGGGTCGAGACATTAAGTATCTCGGCCTAACCCTGGACGGTGGTTGGGGCTTCGAAGTGCACTTCGAGCGCCTGGTTTCCCGCGTCGCAAAAGCAATGGGTGCTTTGCACAGACTGTTGCTCAATCTCGGTGAACCTCGAGAAGAAGTTTGCCGCCTCTACGCAGGTGTCGAGCGATCGATGGTCCTTTATGAAGCGCCTGTTTGGTCAATGCTGTCAGACGTCGGACGCTGCAGGACTAAAATCAACAGCCCACAGTGAAAAATCCGTATTGCACGAGGATAACGAACTGTATCCTTTGAGGTGGCAATTCTCCTGGCATGTTTTTCACCGCTGGTCATCCTTGCGGATATGGGAGGGTCTATATCCGAATCCGTGTCACCCGTCAAAGTGGCAATAGCGTGCCAGGAATGCGTGCCACGCTGTTGTAAGGCTAAAGTTGCAGGAACGGCGACACGCGCTCGGGCGGTAGCGTGAGCGGCTGTAACAGCCGCAGTATTTGCGTAAGCGCGTTGTCGAAGCCGTCCTGCCGCACTTCATAGCCTGGCTGAAAAGAGTGCATCTCTTCAGGCTCACTCAGGTGCTGTCCGGACACAGTTAATTGCTTCGGTGAGCATCTGAACAAGACTTGGCGAGAGGCCAATTGTGGCAACCATTGTGGAGGTGGCTTGCATTCGGCGCGCAACATGCTCGAGGAGTGCCCTGCGTGGGGTTCTGAACGACGGGTCCTCGTCGCCAGGATCGGGCGGAACCTGTCTCTGCCAGCAGTAGTTGGGTCTTTACTGGCGTAGTCGGTGTACTGGAGGGAAATGGTCTCCTTTTGTGAGACCGTGTTGGTTCAGAACGAGGCTACCGAGCGAGATCGTGAGAGGGCTGATCCTGCTCAGAGAAGGAGGCGTCGGGGAGGCAACCACTTCGACACCTAACACGCTGAAACCCTGCCTGTATCACATAAGGTAGGCGGGAATTTGGGGTCGCGAGTGTGAGTAATCACGTGCTGCCTTGCACAGTTAGCTTTCGAAGAGATCCATTCACAGTCTCCCCAGCGATGTACCCTAACAAGCGTTGCTTAGGGGGTTTCAAATCGGTCTTTTGAGAGGTAAAGAACGGGGAACCCTTCCATTTGCCAATGGTGACTGGCGTGGTTTTAGTGAGGTAAAAATCACATACTCTCCGGTCTTATCCATAAAGTGTAGCCGCCTTTTGAAAGTTTCCCCCGAAAAAGAAATAAGTTAGGTACAAGCGCGACATTATTAGCTGAACATACGTAGGTACACAGCAAGTCGCAATCGCAGCAATTTTGACTGCCGGCGACTTGCTAGAGATTTCAAAATTTCACGTCCACACAATTTTTGACAGCCTATTTGTCGCTAGCGATGCCAAATCTACGTGTAGGTCATAGTGTGGACGTGAAATTTTTAAATCGCTAGCGAGTCGCGATCAAAGACGCTGCTATGGAATTAGTAAGTCAATATGCGTAGCTTTATCCTAAATATGTTGAGGTTGGCTTCCAGTCCAACAGGATGCAGCTGAATATCAGTGTTTTACATGGAGCGACTGCCTATCAGACCTCCACAACCCATTTACTGGTTAACACGACACCCCCTGTTAAGACTGGTTGTCTTTCAGACTTCTACGCTTCTGACTACCCGTAAAGACTGTCAAAGAAAGATCTATGAATGTGAGTGTAATTATTAATACCAGGAGATTAGATAACTTGGGACTTCTCCACTGTTGTGAAAGATTACATTATCTCATTTTATCATTTATACTAAAATGATAAAAGATGATGATGAACAAAGAAAAACAGTACGCGAGGGTGTCCACTGTTCCATGTTAGTAAGTAGCGAATAATATTGTTTATGACACAATTGTCTGCATTGTATAGTTTTGTTTTCTTTCTATGTTAGTTAATGTAATTAGTATTGTACCGTATTAATTAATTAAAAATAAATAAATAAATGATGAAATAGTTGGCAACTCTATTTTGTAGATTCATTCATTGTCAAGTTGACATTGCAAAAGTTGACTTGCACACAGTGTTGCCGTTTTAGCCACTTTGTGGCTAGATCTAGCGGATTTTCAGCGGTTTTAGCCAATAAAAAATCTGTTTTAACCACCAAAATGAATCTAGCTACACACTTCTGATTAGTTATATGATTATAACTATTTTTTTTTAATTATGACTATTTAAAAAAAAATGCTAGTTGCAATTAGGTTTTGCCACCTGAAGTTTTAACCAGTCACAAAAAATGTCAAAATTAATAAAACAAACTGAAATACCATCCACATCATCATCCATTGACGAAGAGATTCCAGAATTTCCAGATGGCATTGTAGACTTTCAAATTGATTTAATTTTTTAATAATTATAACAGTATTTAATATTGTTTTGTTAAACCCACACCCCTGTATAATTTAAAAATTATATTAACAAGAATAATAGGATATTAAAGTAGGCCAAAAATACTTTTGCCACTTTTAACGGAATTTTGTTGTAGCCACAAACTCGATTGTCCCTGCGGCAACACTGCTTGCACATTTGTACATTTTCTACACTACAACTTGACATTAGTGACAGTGTGTGGCTAGATGTAGGGTGTTTTGTACCTGTTTTTGTAATTAAAAAACTTTTTTATTTATAATAAATAGTTTTATCTGCGTTTGTAGTACTTACATTTATATTTCTTCAGTAATCTCAGTAATTTGTAAGAAACTCAAGATGATTAACGGCCGTGCGCTACATTTCGTGTTCAAAGTCGCCGACAGAACTCTGACTGCAAAATTCTACAGAGAAATCTTGGGAATGAAGGTAAGAAATTAGATTATTACGTAGTAAATATTTTGTTAACATGTTTTGTAAGAAAATTTGAAATCATAAAGCATTACTAAATACTGGTTTTAAGATTAAAACTGTGACCAAGGTCAAACAGACACACTATACTATTACAACATGTAATATTACCTTCCTCGCCGGCAATCTATGGCTCATTATTCGTAAATGCTGTAAACTGGAACTAAAACTTAAGTGTAGCTAATGACTGGACACATTCGCAGTAATGGTTACTGCTAATTCTATGTAAATTGCACCAGTTTCTTTAGGATTAGCCTAAGGAAACTACTTGAAGAATTACTGCCAATTCATGTGCATTATTTTAATTTTAATTAATATGAGCATATAATTTTATTTTATTCTACTAGTTTTGAAAAGTCATCAGTAGAAGTTTACTTTATCAGCCGTTGATTTAAGGGGTTGGAGGGGAGGGTTACAGAACCCCCCGTTGATGGAAAATTTGCGGAATCCCCCCCCCCCCCCTCAATTGGGAAGATTAGGTTTAACAGATAAAAAAAAAACATTTACCAGATTTATTGGGGTATAGAGTGAGAAGCAATGGGGTAGGAGAGCCTCCCTAGGCGTAGTCGATGGAGTCTCGCTTCGCGGGGCTCCTATTTTTGTCTGCAGGGTTTAAAGGAACGCAAACTCAAAGCATTTATTTCAATTAAACCATTTACAGGTACTTTTGAATTGTCAAAGAGTCAGTCAGTTAGTCATAACCTAACACAAAGGAGATGACAGCGGCATGTGCACTCGCCATGCTCGCTCACTTGTGCCCCCGCCATCCCCTTCGTACCTAACCTGTCCGAGTCTGGGTGCCCCAAGTCTCAAGCTTAGCCCTCTAACCGAACCTTACCATGTCTAATCCATGTGATTATAAAAGATATTTTATTTGAAATAAAATTTAAGTAAACATATTCAATACATTTTATATACTACACTGAAATGTGCATAAAAAGTATCTAAATCACTAAATATTTTTTTCCCTTGACCTAGGCAGCAATAGGATGGACCCTAATCTCATTACAAATATTTAGCCTTATAAATTAACTAATAAGTAATTTAATTATAACCTAAACTATTAAATTGTCTTTTTTAAGAATGTGTCCAATACCACTTTTTTATTGTCGCTATTAAGGTTTAACATGGATTCAGTACATAATTCTAAGCCTCCTATGTTGAAATTTTCTCATTGGTTATAAAAAAAATATGTTCTGCCATACATTTTGACCGTGTAGGTATTGCACTTTTCTATGAAATAGTTTTTGTTTTTGACAACCTGTGAAAGTTTTCTACGCTAGGGGGTCTAGAATCATGTGCTGAATCTGTGCTGTTTCAGTTTGCGCATCAATCCTTATATTATTTAAATATAATTTTCCTTTAATTAAGTATCCTATCCTACAGTGTTCCATTAGCAAAGCAATAATACATTTTAATAATTAGAAAATGACATTAAGTGTCACACAAATTAATAATTACGATTAGCCTATAATAACCCAGTGACACATTTGTAAGTCTAGTCTAGTCATAACCTAACACAAAGGAGATGACAGCGGCATGTGCACTCGCCATGCTCGCTCACTTGTGCCCCCGCCATCCCCTTCGTACCTAACCTGTCCGAGTCTGGGTGCCCCAAGTCTCAAGCTTAGCCCTCTAACCGAACCTTACCATGTCTAATCCATGTGATTATAAAAGATATTTTATTTGAAATAAAATTTAAGTAAACATATTCAATACATTTTATATACTACACTGAAATGTGCATAAAAAGTATCTAAATCACTAAATATTTTTTTCCCTTGACCTAGGCAGCAATAGGATGGACCCTAATCTCATACAGTCGACTTATCAATAATGAATTGTGACTCATTATTTGGAGATTGATAGGTTAATGGCTACTTTCAATTAAATTCACATAATTAACCCTTTCACAGTCCCATGACACAAGTGGGTCATGGTGATTGTCAAATTATTGTGTCTGTTACATAGTCGGTGAACCTGTTAAGTTAATTTCTTAATTGGGTTAAGGCTTGGCGGAAAACTCAAATGTAATTAATGTAATGTAAACTATAATGATATTAACAATGCAGGGTTATATTATTTTACTGGGGTTACTATGGCAGCTGTCCTGCTTGTTAGTTTTGGTCTAGTGGTCGCAAGCGCTACTGCTGAGCATGAGGTCTCGGATTCGATTCCCGGGTCGGGCAAAGTGTTATTGGGTTTTTCCATCTGGAATTTCTCAGTAGCAGCCCGGAGTCTGGATTTGTGCCCGGTTGATGGCAATAGGCACACCCCCTATTACATGGGACTTAAACATAACTGGCGAAATGTGGGTGGACTATAGGTACACCTCTGCCTAACCCTTCGGGGAATACAGGCGTGATGTTGTTGTTGTTGTTGTTGTTTTATAAAATATAATTTTATTTCATACAATTACATTAAAATTCATCTTGAGTTTACCAAGCATAATAAAAATAACAGAATTCAAATATATTTATGACAAAATAATAAAATAAAAAAAACTTTATTAAAATATTAATATCGTCAGTACGGTAGGTACTGTAAGTATGCAGGAACCGAGAAACAGTTTTCAATAAATGTTATTTTTTCGCAGGTCCTAAGACATGAGGAGTTCAGTGAGGGATGTGAAGCTGCTTGCAATGGGTGAGTAATTGATATCTCCAAATATATTTGGGAAGTGTTTGAATCAATTTTATATGTATTTAACACAAAAAGAAAAAACAGTTCATGAGGGCTAGAATTATATTCATAATAGGCCATGAAATTAAACTCAATGTCTATAATATAAAAATAATATTAATGTTATTGAAAGCACTGAAAGACATTACAAAATTATTATTTTTATTTGTAGGCCATATGCAAACAGATGGAGCAAGACCATGGTAGGTTATGGACCAGAAGACTCACACTTTGTAGTGGAGCTTACATACAACTATGGAATAACACACTACGAAACAGGCAATGACTTCATTGGCCTTACAGTCCAGTCCAGCGAGAGTCTCAAGAGGGCCGCTGCTAACAATTGGCCCATAAAGGAACAAAATGGAGTCAAATATATTGAAGCTCCCGGTGGTTACAAGTTTTTCATTGTTGACAAACCACAGCCAATTGATAGAGGTGAGTTACAGTATTGGAAAAAGATAAAGCAAATAATTGAGTACTTTTCTATTTTCTTATCCAGCAAAAAATCTTTGCTGACCCAACTAAACCCATTTGAAAAGCAGAATGCTGTGAAATTATTACGGCAATCATCAATCTCATTTATTCTTTTTTTGGAATGGGTTTTATCAATAATTTATTAAACTTTAAATTAACTGGAATTTAGAGTACTAGGTCGAGAATATCAGTTACCTATTGTTAAGATTGCAAAAGTTGACATATCATGGTGATTTTATACAAACCTAGTATGTACAGTCAGCCTCAAAAAGATGAATACAATCAATCTGTCTAGCCTTTTCAGCTTCCAGTCTAACTGGATGCAGCTGAATACCAGTATTATACATGGAGCGACTGCCTATCTGACCTTCATAACCCAGATACTGGGTAACACGACACCCCTTAGTAAACTGGCTGACGACTTTTGGGCTTCTGACTACCCGTAACAACTGTCAAAGATCTATGAATGTTTGCTGGGACAAATGGCTTAACGGGCTTCCCGAGGCACGGAAGGGTCTCGATATGAAATGGATTGTCACCCATCCACGAATCGACCGCGACAAGTGTAGGTTAACCTTCGATCGACCTGTACAGCTGTTTTTATTTAGCCACAAGATGTATACACCGACAAGAATTCATTTAGCTGTCTAAAATCATAACATATTACACAAACACATTGGGTACTTAATTGTAACTACACAATTACACATTGATACAATATTAAGGAACAGATTGTAGTCAATCAAATGAATTCTTGTCGAAATATCGGATGTATACAACTTTTTGAGGCTGACTGTACATACAAGTATGGGCATGTTTTAGTTAGTCTTGTTTGTCATACAATATTGAGAGTGATCGTCATCTATGATAATTATTGTGTATTGATAAGATAAAGTACTTATCTGCTGAAACATCACTGTCTGGTGATATGATTGTTTTGTGGATAAACTAGGTACCGACAGTAACTATGCGTCAATTGCGAATCATGTGATGGGCGCATGATTCTTTGAGAGACGCTTTGATAACAAAAAGAAAGCTTCACGCCAATAGCCAAACGAAACCGACTCTTCATGTACAAAATAATATTTTTATTTTCTATCAAGAAAAAAGATCTTTAAATATATTTTTTATTTTTAATAAGCTGTAGGGGTGACGTATTACCCGGTAACTGGGTTGTGTAGGTAGGTCAGATAGGCAGTAGCTCCATGTAAAATACTGGTATTCAGCTGCACCCGGTCAGACTGGAAGCCGACCTGAACATAGTTGGGAAAACGGTAAGCAGATGATGAAATGACGAGATACACTTTTGACGTAGTTTTCAAACATACTGTAAGTTAGGCAACTAATACGTAATAACATAGTGTACATTAACAAGAGATGTTATGGATATGATATTTCGGATCTGGATACGGATATGGATATAGGAATAAAATTATATCGGTTTCGGATACGGTTGCGGATATGTAATTATTTCGGATTATCCGTTAGTTTCGGATAGTTTCGGTTACGGATATTAGATAGAAGTAAAATATAAACACAAATAGTGGTTGGGTGGGGGGGTGGTGGTGGTGGTTTTATTTATAGGTTTTATCTAGTCTAAGTTATCATTTGGTATTATAATCAGTCATTTATGTAAGTAATTATTAAGAGATGTTATAATAATTAGTTAGACTCCGCCCTTATACGAAACTTTCCGAAACTTGTCAAACGGATACGGTTACGGATATATTTTTATTTCGGATATACGATAGTTTCGGTTACGGTTACGGAGCTCCATAACATCCCTGACATTAACCATGACTAGATGGCGTGTCTAAAAAAATAATAAGACATTAAAATTTATGCTAGCTACCATATTAGACACACATGTAATGTGGTATGTATGTAATTATGATACGGAGTGGCCGGGGACATCGATGCGAAAACTGTAATCATGAATTGAGCACATAATTCTAGATACCCTTGCTAGAAAAACGTCAGTTAGTAAAACAAAAAAAAATGCTGTTTCATAGAAAAGTGCAATACCTGCGCGGTCAAAATTTATGGAACAGCAATTTGCTTTTAAATATACAGTCAAAAAAATTAACACAGTAGGGTGTACAATCATGTACTGAATGATCCGATGTCCGGCCAGTCTGTGTAGTTTAGGTGTTGAAGTGATGCTTACTGTACAGTCAGCTAATATAGTCCAATGGAATAATGTCTAAAGAAATCTCAAAATAATTTTCGCTACATAAGTCTTTAGTTCAAGTTGAAGCAAATCCATTCCAGAAACAGTTTCATGAATCTCCTGAATGAATGATTCAACGTTGAACCAATACACCTATTTATTGTATAAATGGTCATTCACAGATCCAGTGGTTAAGGTGTCTCTTGCCAGCTCAAACTTGGAGAAATCTATCGCTTACTGGAATGGTCTACTCAGTCTGAAGATCTTCGAGAAGTCAAACAAGACAGTCACTCTTGGATTCGGAGACCAACAAGCCAAATTGGAATTAGTTGACATTGGTAAGTACTTCTGAATTCATGTAGCAAACATGTTTTATTTTAGTGAATACATCTGGATGCTAGGTACGTGTTTTCTTAGAATAAACAGAACAAAACATGATTAGGTATTTTCAAGAACCATACATAAGCGTGATGTATTACTTGTTTGCATATTTAATATTATGCATGTGACTGATAAAATCTACATAAAATTCGATCTCATTCTCCATGGTAAACATTCTTCTGTTAAATATTTTAATTTGTGATTATTCTTGCTTCCATCCAAAGTGGAGGCTTTTTCTAATTTAGAAATTATTTTTATCGACTTCTAACGTTAAATACGTTTGAGCAGTAGTTTTCCATGCATATTGATTGCATCATCCGTGTATATTAAGACCATCTTGCACCGCCAATCACTAAACACGTTAAGCGCTAAACGAGTTTTAAAATAATATCAGTCTGTCTCTGTCATCTTCAAACATTTGACAGAAACAGAATTATACTTTTATTACTTTATACAAACTATACAAAGTAAAAATACAGTTTATAAAACTATGTTTATGTCCAAATTAGAGTTTTAGACTTAGGTTGGTCGAAGCCCGGGGGGTGGAGGGGAGGGGGGGGGGCAACTACACCCTTTGCCCCCCTTCTGTTTCCGCTCCTGACTTAATCGCATGTAGGTACCAACGTGTGTGATATTTCTAACCACTAACCTAATAATAAACATGCCTTTGTAATGATGACCTAACATATATTTTTATCACGGCAGTACCATGCGTTCCTTTGTTAGATTGACGCTATCTTCAGGTGTTTTATCAGAAGGAACGTAGACAGCAGAAAGTGGGTACCTACCTACAAATCTATTTATGTTGGTGCACCTATTATCACTATCACGCCGCGTGTCAGCCGTGTGATACCTTGATTTACGTATCCACGCATCTGACAAAGGAAAAGATTAGAAATTGACAAATAGTTTGGTACAACCCGATTCAAACTTCATGGCGGCTCTGAAGTGCGCTACTCGCTGCGCAGTACCTCACCCCTCACCCCCGCTGACACGGGAATTTGTTACTGCGCAGCGTCTCGCCTCATGTTCCGAGCCGCCATAAAGTTTGAATCGGGCTGTACATTCGTACTTGGCTGGCACTTACACATGTAGATTGATAAAAAATCTCACATGTGGAAGGTTGATATTCAAGTATCTACCTAGGAAAATCTGATAACAATGTTGACTATTTCTGTCGACTTTGTCTGTTTCTTTGTTTGTTTATTTGTTTTTATTACCTACCTACAAACAAATGTACATACCTGCCTATTCATTTATACAAGATTAATCGGATGAGTAGGTACCTTACCTACCCTCTTTACGTGTAGACTCTAGTCCTGTGTCAATGAATAGCCGAAAACTGAAAAATCGATGCACATTTTTTTTTAAACTTTATTTTATTTTAAAAACTGTAGCAGCTGTATGTAAATAATATTCTATTTTATTCTAGTTTTTTTTGAGGTTCTATAGCAGAATAAAAAAATCATAAAGTGCATATTTTTGTCACGTCGTATTAAACTCGATAGGTATACGAATTGTGTCCAAACTTTCCAACTTTTAATTTAAAATATCTGTAAAACGAACCTCGATGTTAAAGCTTCATATTAACTTTGAACCAAAACGCTTTCATAAGTCAAAACTGGTTGTACTACTTTTAGGTACCTATACGAAATATATTTGGCCAGTTTTTTTATTAGTATTCATATCAAGGGCACCATGTAAAAATAAACTGCAACTTCATTTTACAAATTCAAACTAGCTTTAAGAAAAAAACGTCACATCAATTTTCGAATATCAATACTAGTTACTAGCTTTTGCCAGCGGCTTCGACGCGTGTTAATCCAGGTTATAAACTATCTGTGTTCCAAATTCCATCCAAATCCATTCAGTAATTTTTGCGTGAAAGAGTAACAAACATCCATCCAACCATCCTCACAAACTTTCACATTTATAATATTAGTAAGATTTATCTAATTACACAACAATAATAATAATGTAATCTCTGCGTGTGTCTAACGTATAATTTAATGTGATTTCAGGTGAGCCAGTCAACCGCGCAAAGGCGTACGGCCGCATCGCGTTCTCTGTGCCCTTTGAAGAGCAGCCGATCATCGATCAGAAGATTCAGGCAGCCAAGGGCACCATCCTGACCCCGCTCATATCGCTGGACACGCCAGGCAAGGCCACTGTTAGAGTCATCATTCTAGCGGACCCCGACGGCCACGAGATCTGCTTTGTGGACGACGAGAGCTTCCGCCAGCTGTCCCAAGTCGACCCTGCCAGTGACGCAGACCTCGATAAGTTTATCAAATCAGACAAGTCGCGAGCGTAATTCCATCCATCCATTTCTTGGCTATCGGGCAGGGGTACTCATATAATTTTATATTATTTTCTCTAGTACTTAAGTTATTCCGCGCTTAGCGTCACAATTTTATTGGTTCTATGTATACTATGTATGCAAACACTCATCCTCATTGTTCTGCATATAGGAGTATTGTTATTGTAAAAATTATATCGGCTACATACAATGTAAGGCTGTAATATCATCGTCTGTCCAAATTAATTATTATATTGAATTTAATCTTTATGTGTAAGTATTAAAGTTCATTTTTCTGTGACAAGTATGTTGTCAATTGCCACTTCATGTTTTGTGATAAGTTTGCCTTAAAATAACCGTCTTCAGAGTAGATTAGCATTCCATGTTGTTTTGAAAGTGGCAGTATTAGGTATTATTTTGAAGTTTGTTCAAACATTGTTGTAAAGTGATATGTTTATTGTATATTGTGTATGTTTATTATCTATTGTTGCGCTTAAGTACACAGCAATATGTTAACTAAGTAATAAGAATATATAATTTGAATTTCATGTATTTTTTGTAATTTATCGAATACCTGGAATTGTCACGAATTTACGTGACTTTTGAGGAAGACAATGACTGAACTGTTAGTAGAATCACACAAATCATAAAACTTGAGAGGTGTCAAGGGACACCAGGATGGAACGAAGCTTCATTAAAAAAAAAAAAAAAATGACTGGCTTGCTTTCTATGAGAGAGAGAGAGAGAGAGAGAGAGAGAGAGACAGACAGAGAAACACGCGCACGCCGCACGGCTTACAACTATAAAAAAAGTGTCTTTACAAAAAGTGTCGTTACAACTTTTGGTCTTAATTTTTTCAGTCTAGCCCCCTTTCGCAACGCGCGATAAGGAACTTCGTTCCAATAACAAATGGGAAGTGTCGCTCCCAGGTACTTATGGCTATGTTCTCAACGTTTTCAAAACGCTGAGTACAGCCATAACTAGACGCACGGCTTTTTTCACTAGAATAGGCACAAATTACAGAATGTTGTGTTAATTTGAAGGATATTGAAGACCAGCACACTAATTACATAACACACTTTCATTCACAATCCGAGTTTTGAACGATATTGCTAATCCATTCATTGCTTCATAGGTTTGAAGTGACGCAATGTACGTGGGTGACAGTGGCGTAACTATAGGGTGGCAGGGCTGGCAAAATGACACGGGCCCCCAGCCCGAGAAGTGGGGCCCCAGAGGCTGTGATCTCAAAAGTAACCTAACTTTTAACAAAATTTAGTAATAACTATAAATTTTATTAAAGTAAGTACCTATTTAAAATCAATTAAAGAATTCTATGGGACAAGACAGGCAACGTAACTAAGCTATTCTGTCTATTGAAAATTCTATGCCCCATCTTTAAACTTTGATGATGTTTTTGATACTTTTGCGCAACAGAAAGCTCGGAGAAAATATTTTTATTAATAAATATATTGTTATTGTATTATAAATATGTACCTAATACCTATGCTTTTGAAAGTTACATTTATTATATATTTAACAAAAATGCACACAGTAATACTGTTGGGTAACTACTTCAGTGACTTATTAAAATTAAATTACAACGTGACGATTTTTACTGGGCCCCATACAATGAATTTGCCACGGGCCTCAGATGGTATAGTTACGCCACTGGTGGGTGATCTGTCAAAATGAAACCCATTGCGATCAATTGTCATTTTATGTGTGTTACGCAATAACCCCGATGGTGTTACAAGATTTAGTTAACTCGTTTATATATGACAATAGGATAGGGAACGCGATATAAAAAAGCTCCCCAAGCCCAATCAACTTCTCGAATGTGACATATTTCCTCCAATCTTCCGATCTAACGCCCAGTCTACCTTAGTCACGTTTTTGTTATGTTTTCCCTTTGAGTATTTGTACAAATATTTGCGTTATTTGATTAATACATAACATACCATATTATACAGGTGGTCCAAATAGTGACTTCTTAAAAAAAAAAATGATTTTTCATGCCCAGGGGTATCCGAAAATGTTCCATGTATTTTCCGCGATTCCTGATATTTTGGAGTTATAATAAAAAATAAATATTATCTCAGGATTTATTCTTCAAAGACATCCTAAGAGCATTTTTCTGACATTGTTATTTTGACAAGTTTTTACTGTCCACGTCAATTTCCAGTACCGTGATTGTGTAACACACTATCTATCAAAATCTGAATAATTTTGAAGCTTATTGCTAATCCATTGCTTCATATGTTCGAAAAATTTGTCTGCTCAACAACGTAAATAACGCAATGAATGTTGTTGAACTGTCAAAATGAAAGCTATTCCTACTGTTAGTGTGTTACGTAATTAACCCCACAGATCGGATCATCAGGTGGAGTGTCCTGACAGAGAAAAAACTCTTATGCACAATGTTTACTTTGACAACGTCGTAAGTTCATGGCGGTCTCTCTAGGTCGCACATAGACATAAGAATGCGTTGCGTCAAACAACCAGCGGCTGCCTAAATGCTGTATTTTTTATTATTAGACGTATTTGGTATTAAGGCGGTACCCCACCCAAAACCTTACCATAGTGCGTTATTCAGAGGCTATTAACTTATTCACTATGGGTAATAAACTACATCTAAAAGCACATTGTTATTGTTCGATATCTTAACATCACATTGCACGTTCTTATTTGTTTTTATGTGTTATTATTATACCTACATTTAAAATCTCCTTTTAAAAAAGTGACTAAAATTATTGATTGCATGCAGTTTTTGCTAAAGGTGACGTTCTATTAATTTGAGGATTACACTGATGGATAGATACTTTAAACATCTAAAGAATTCACGTTTTATTTTATTTCAAAACATTGCTTGTCTTTTTTTTTATTTTTTTGTGAATTCTATGATATATGAGCGTACGCAGGGAGCGAGACAGAGCGAGACTCAGCGACGGGACAGAGAAGGACCGAATGCTCAAGGTCGTTTGGTCGGGGAAGCGCCTTAAGGATTGGAATAGTTTAGAATTTCTTAGTTAATTATGCTCTGACTTAGAAGCCGACTTTAATGCAGACGGGCATTAAAAGCGTCTTTAAACGTTGAGCCGCGTCCTTGTCACAGACAGGAATTCTTATTTGTGTGACCTCCCCTCCCGTGGTGTGACTTCACATATTTAGCAATTTTAAATAAACCTTATAATAATATTGATAGAGATTGCCGACCCTCAGGGAAGAAGGTGGGAGTTTATAGATACTTATTTAAAAGTTATTCGTTTGAGTGCTTAGATTTATACATGTGACCTCACAAAGTGTCCCTCCCTTGTCATGATGTCACACTTTGTTGACCCCCTCCTTCCAGGGGGAAGGGTCGACGAAGTGTGACATTTTAGCGTGTCGATGGCAATCTATATGGACTCGTCCCAGAATTCGGCTACGTGTTTGGCACCATCACTAGCATCCATCAGTTCCTGTACCGTGCAACTGACAGGACACGAAGGACATGATATTAAGTGTCCCATCGTTTGTGGAACAAATAGCACCACATTTACACTCCAAGGCAGAGACGTCTATGAATTTCTCTCCCCCTTAACGTGTGTCGTACTTTGTGGATCGCCTCTTTGAAAACTCATTGTCACCAGCCACTTTGTATCCACCGCAAGCCCCTGGGTGTAGCAAGCATCCATAGAAAGAAATCACTTCTTTATGCAAACTATTATAGACGACTAGCTTTTGCCCGCGGATTCGCCCGCGTGGAGTTCTGATTATATCCCACGTACTAGGGGATAAAAAGTATGTCAAATTTCATCAAAATAATATTAGGGTGTACAAGTATACTAATGATTGAAATACTATCGTGAAGTCATGCAACCCTAGTACTTTTCGTTAGGTTTCTGCTTAGAAATTGTGCACAAGGTGTCGTGAACAGAATACCGTCTTGTATGCATGCACTGTACTCCCGGGATAAAAAAAAGTATCATCTACGTATATATTTTTAGTGGTCTAAAACCATCTTCGCATTATTGCCTTTCTAATGAAACGGGTTTGGGGCACATCAGTTGGATGGTTTCAAAGTCTATAACGGACATAGGTAGAAACATTTTTTGTGTTTTCTTAATAGGTTAAATAAAACAAAAGAAGAACATTCTAACAAAACTATCCCAAAACATAATTGAGGTAATGCCATCGGAATTTCCAAGTTAAGTTATCATTCAAGCCATCACCCACATAGAGCTATGTCCAGCCCGAAAGTACATTTGCGTGATGCCGGCTACTTAGCGATAAACGCCTAGATATAAATCGCGAAGTGAATCGCGATGAGCGGTTAGCGCGCCAAATGACTTGACCGTATCGATCAAATAGTTCTAGAATTACGAAACGGAGGGATCGCGTGACGCGGGCCTCGCTACATCCGTGAGAGAATAAAAATAAGAATAATAATAATTTATTTGCAGAAAATATAGGTGCTGTCGGAAAGTCTGGCCTATCTGCATTTCGATAACAATCGATTTACCTAAATATAGACATATTCAAAGCGCCCTAGTTACGGTTTTATATTGACTTAAATAATAGGAAGATGAAATAACAAAAATCTGAAAAAACAGTATTCATAGTTGCTTGGCACAATTTTCTCTACTTAAAATAGTTTCAGATTTGTCTGTACTGACCCATCACAACATATGACCATGTACACTTACAATTGGTAACGCTGCACAAAGGGGTATTTTGCCATTCTAGCCGGCCAGAAAGCAAATTACTTAAAAATAAATACGTAGGTAAATAATAATTGATTAATATTGAGAACAATAGGCAACCATTCTCCCTAATCTCATAGGCTACGCACCCTAGTATCAGTCGGAAGTTCGGAAGTTTACCATCGCGACAAATGTAGGTACGTTGGTATCTATCTCGGCTTTCTTGTCTCAGTTATGGCTCCTATAAATAGACGCGACACAAAGGCACCGCCTATCGCGCGACAAACGGTGCCTTTGTGTCGCGTGCGATTCGTGTCGCGTGTCGCGCCTGTTTGAAGGGGCCTTTAATAACCAACAGTTTAGTTCGTGATTGATTGGTTCGTTGTTAGTGATTTCTTTGAAAATATTGTTATTGATTTGGATCAAGCAGGTAAGAACACATATTTTTGAATCATTCTGCTGTTATTTGTCGATAAAATATTGTTTTTCGTCGTTTGAAATAGAACTTAGAATGGTCAAATTTTCTACCGGATTTTTTACGCATAAAAAGCTTTTTGTTCTATTTGTTTCCGGAGTCGTACCGGAAATTATTTGAATTGGTATTGCGAGATGATAGTTATTACAATGTCATCATCCTCAAATCAGCCGCACTTATCCGCTCTTTTTCGAGTTAGGGTTCGTCAACCATGATAGAAGAAAATAGAAAATTTATATTGAAAACTTAGATTATGTTAACGTGATCATTATGTTGTTTCAGAGTCATCTGGTGGCTCAGGCGTACGCATAGTAACCCGTAGATCATTACGATAAAATACAAGAATAAAATTATATTTAAGTATCTTGAAGAAAAATTTAACTACACTTGAGAGCAATAATATCGCACATCCCTTGTAATTTGGTTTATTACTGATTTTATTCTTAAATCTAAGGATATTGAGTACAGAACATTAGGCAAAATTAAAGAATACAAGCTTAGCTTTAAAATAACACAAAATTAAAATCATTGACCTTCACGTAACTTACAGAAACCAGCCGTACACCAAATTAGCCAAATTCACCCGTTAGCATTCTCACTACTTGCACCCCTTACCCGCAGGTATAAAAGGGTCGGTTTTTTTGGATTTTTAATCCCCCGACCCTTGCTCGACGAAGCGCCAGCCCGCGCCGTAGCTGAGTCTGTAGCTTTAATTTCCCCGATTAATAATAATATTATAAATTCGATCCAGCCTGTCCCACCTTGCAGCCCTCCCCTCAGTGACGCCCTAAGCCGAGGCCCGTACCCCACAGGGGGTGCCCTTAGCGTGCGGTCACCTACAAATTAAGTAATTCGCCCTTGGCTGGAGGCTTTAAGTTAGTAGCTTAAGGCACCACAGGACAGACCGGTTAAGTAGCCAGGACCTCAGGACCTCAACTACGAGTTGCCAAATAGGAAAAAAATAAAAGGATTTTTAATCACTTGCATACCGAAGATCAACGTGATAACATCTCTACTGAAAGTCTCTACGGAAAAATATGGATACCACGCCCGCAGAAGCCGCTCAAGTTATTGCCTTGCTCGAAGCAGGCCATAATCAAAGTGAAGTTGCTCGACGACTAAATTTGAGCCGCTACTCTGTTCGTCGTGTGTACCAGAGGTTTCAAGAGACCGGTGGCTACATTCGGCGACCAGGATCTGGCCGGCGACGCAGAACATCAGAGCGTGATGACCGCTTTCTAGAAAGACCTCGATCTTTAAGAAATCGGCAACTGAATGCGGTTCAACGGGGACAAGAGCTTCGAGAAGTTCGCAATGTCAGTATAAGTCGGTGGACAGTCAGAAGAAGACTTGGTGAAGCAGGACTGACTTCACATCGCCCAGCAAATGGTCCCAAATTGACCACAGCTCACCGACAACCCCGACTACAATTTGCCAGGGAACATTTAAATTGGTCGTATGACCAATGGCGGTTTGTTATGTTCTCTGATGAGTGCAGAATGACATCACATGGTCACGATGGACGCTCTAGGGTCTACAGAAGGTCATCAGAGCGATTTTCACAATGCTGCATAAGCGAACGTGTGGCTTTTGGCGGTGGATCGTGTATGTTTTGGGGTGGCATAATGTTGGACACTAAAACTGACATTGTATTCATGACTGGGGCGAATACCGGCCCGAGATCGAGAGGTTTGACGGCTGCACGATACGTCGAAGAAGTGCTCGAAGGACATGTGAGGCCGCTTGTGTGGCTTATGGGAGAAGATTTTCTCCTAATGCACGACAACGCCAGACCGCATGTCGCTAGAACAGTTTGCGACTACATGGAAGACGTTGGAATCACCGCGATGGAGTGGCCAGCTCGTAGTCCTGATCTCAATCCGATTGAGCACGTCTGGGATGAGCTAAAAAGAGAGTTCGAGCAAGAAGCCCTGCTCCTACGCACCTTCGAGAGCTTCAACTTGCCATTGAAGAGGAGTGGAACGCTACACCACAAGATTTCATGGTAAAATTAATACGGTCCATGAAAAACCAATTAAGAGCTGTAATTAAGGCGGGAATACATCTTATTAATAAACAATTTGATCAAGAATTTTGAGTTTGATTTTCATTATTTCTTAAGCGAAATTGGGTAATTTTACCCGTTTGTTGGGTTTTGTGCCGTAAAACCTCTTATGGGTATTTTTTACACTGTATTTGATATCATTAGAAAGGTAATGAGGTAGACTTTCAATTAGTGTGTGTTTTTTTAAATATTTATTCAGATGCATGAAAAAAAACTGCCTTAACAAAAAAAAGTCAAGGTGTGCGATTTTATTGCTCTCAAGTGTATTTGGAGAGTTAGGTACCTTCGTCTTACAAAGAATACTCTTAAAATAGAAACAAGATGGTAACACGAGTGATGGAAACACTAGTAGAAGATTTTTCACCAATCTTGAATAAGTTTGCAGAATAATGCATTGAAACTGCAAAACTTTGCATAAGTTTATTTCCATGGTCCTATGACGCCTACAATGCACGGGGCAACTGTTATGGAAAATGTAATTGGATTGCTCTTCGAAGAAGCCGCTGAGGCATGAAACACATTTCAGGCTGTACAGGCAAAACTTCGCGAGAGAATTTTCCAAGGTGGAGTGTAACCTTGTTGTTCTAAACAGGCCCTTACTAAACTCTGACCCGGTGATCCTAGTAATGAGGCCAACTTCCACCAAGAAAATAATGCCGTTCTTGAATAAATCAGTTGAGTTAACGATTCCCGCTGAACCTGACTCTTCTGAAGATGACTCCGTTTCGGATTTGGACGAGCTTTCTGAAGACATAGAGAGTGAGCAGGACGAAGGAGAGCCTTGGCACTCATCATCATCTTAAATATAAGTATATAAATGACTTAAGTTGAGTTTTACAACAAAATAAAAATGAAGTTTACTTACCTATAGCATTTTTTCTCTGGAAGTCCCAACAACATTAAGAGACGCTTTATTCATTGCAAAACACTTTATATAGGTAGCTTAGACAGTTAAAGAGTCATTACAAACAAAAAAAAACTGGTAAAAAAAATCAATAGAAATCTGATGATCTTTTACGTTTTGCTTCTCGCATCCTAAAAATAGCTCAACAAAATATAATGTAAATGAAGCCAGCGCTTGGCGTCTAGCAGCCAGTGCTGGCTTGGTATTAGGCCCGTGTAAACAATATTTCTTGCCAGGCCAGCGCTGGCATGAATAGAGCGCCCGTATACGTATTTTTCTAGCCAGTGATGTCCGCCCGCGTCCCCTCATCCCCCGCGCTAGCGGTTGGACTCGTGTAAACGCATAGGGCCGTTCGCTGGCGCATCTAAAGTGCTCATGTGTTTGGTTTTTCATCTACTCTCGTAATAACACAGTTAAGTTCTTTAGACATTTTTTTCCAACAGCCGGACTGGTCCAGAATTAATTTTTTATTGAGACAAACGTGCGGACACGACAAGAAAAATGTAGAAATGACTGGCCATGTGTAGGTAAACAACACCGACAAGGCCAGCACATGCAAGTTTGTACGACTAGCGCCAGCGCACTGACTTCGTGTAAACTTTTCTAGCGTTTAACCCATATACAAATTCAAGTCGTGCTACTCCTTTTAGACAAATCATAAGAGATGTCAAAAATTTGTCGCGCATAAAACATGTTTTATACCTTGGTGTAAACACGGGGTAACATGCACACGAGATGCAGTACTTCTGCACAAGCAAGCAAGCAAGTATCAATCGCTCGTAGAGTAATGTTTTCCACTTTAATTGCCACGTAATTACTAACATGTCACTCGGAGCGTTTACAAAACTGTCAAGCGTCGTAAATGATAGCATCGTGCATTGGTGGGAATTGTGGGAAACGTCAATGCATTGTAAATTATACGACAATTATTATGGAGTAGGTACTTAATCACAAGACACATGACTGCGACTGCAGGAAACAACTTTCAAAGTTTTGAATGACAATGTAGGTACTTTTTCACTACATATTAAAATTCAAAGTCCCCCACGCAGGGTCTGTCTGTCTGTCTGAACGCGATAAACTCTAAATCTACCGAGCGGATTTTCATATGGTTTTCACCAATGGACGGAGTGATTCATAAGTTTTTGTTTAAATTGTTGAAAATGTCGGAATAAATCAAGCCGACTGAGAGCTTTACCTACTGCCGGGCGCCCCGCGTAAAGTAACAGAGTTATATGAAAACAATGGTAGTAGGTACGTTCCCGTGGGATATTTTCCGTCATCCACGCGAAGCCGCGGGAAAAAGCTAGTTTAAATATCCTAATAAAAAGATCCTGGAAATTGCCTGTAAAAAGATTTTTTAAATCTTATTGAAGCTTTTCATTGAAACTATCAAATAAAAAATAACTACATAACGTTCGAAAATGATTTCTTAAATAAAATAGGTATAGGGCCTAAGAAATAATTTTTGCACGTTATGTATTTTTTTTTTCATTGTCTTTAATTCTTTATTATATTTCTTCAATATTGCAAGACTATTTTTATAAGAAAACATTATTATAGTCAACACAAACATTTCATACCTGCTTTAAATGCACAGTTTCTTTTAGCTAAATTAATGAAAACAATCTCAACTTTTTGTACCGAACGCGCGAGTTAGTCATTTTTGTGTGGTCATAATATCCATATTCGTATACACTCGAGAGCAATGAATCCGGGTCACTTAAAGAATGTTAAAAATCTCGGAAACTAAAAATGATAGGTTAATGCAATAAATTGTATTTAATAGACAATGTAATACTCCTTAAATGAAAGTAAAAAAAATATGAGTCACCATACATTTTATTAACACAAAATTACATAAAGAAAAAAACTGCTGATCTCTCCTTAAAACAAAAATAGGAAACATGAAATTTTTGAACTTTATTACGATTTTCTTGAATTTTAATACTTCGTATTGCCTCCTCGTGCTTCCATTACTGCGTTTACGCGGTTTGGCATGCTGTACACCAAGTTCCTTATACGATTTTGGGGAATATTCTCCCATTCCTCTGTGAGAGCAATTTTGAGCTCACGAAGCGTGATTGGGGGAGGGTTTCGTTGTTTTACGCATCTGCCTAGCTCGTCCCAAGCATGCTCGATCGGGTTGATATCCGGGCTGCGCGCTGGCCACTCCATACGAGTAATGTTCATCTCTTGAAAGTAGTCATTCACAATCCTACCTGTATGAGGTCGGGCATTGTCATGCATAAATATAGCATCCTCACCTAAATTGACCATAAATGGACCAACGTGATCATTGAGGATTTCTTCCACATATCTTACGCTAGTTAAAGAGCCGTTTTCTATGATCACCAGCTCTGTGCGACTTTCAGAAGAAATTCCGGCCCACACAAGTACAGACCCACCACCGTAGGCTACTTTTTCTTCGATGCATGCTTGCTTGAATCTTTCCCCTGGTCTTCGATACACTCTGTGTCTTCCATCGTGCTTGTAGAGCATAAATTTTGATTCGTCGGAGAACATAACTTTTGACCAATCTTCAATACTCCAATTTACGTGGCTCTGGGCATATCTTAGTCTTGAAATACGATGCCCACGCTCCAGTTTAGGGCCGTTTGCAGGTCTAAGGGGTTTTAAGTTAGATTCAGCAAGCCGACGTCTTACTGTCCATGCACTTGGGTTACTTCCTCCGAGGCGTCGAAACTGATTTGTGAGTTCAGTTCCTGTGAGAAAGCGATTTCGAAGCATGGTGTTCACCAAGTATCGGTCTTCTCGTGCTGTGGTACACCTGGTTCTGCCCGTTCCTGGTCTGCGTAGGTTAGAACCAGTTTCTTCGTAACGTCGGAGAACTCTTTGTACTGTTGACAGCGACACACTGACAGTCCTGGCTGTATCGCGCTGACTCCGGCCGGTTTCCAGCATTGTAAGTATTCTGGTGCATTCTTCAGGCGTAAGCGACATAATTTCAGCTTGAATAATGAATATAGAGCACTATCAACATGGTTTATGTACCCACATAAATGACAGATTACAAACAAAAGCAAAACCAAATGCTGTAATTTCGTAGTTCCATCTTCGAAAGTGGCCCTTTTTCAAATTTGATTTTTTTATGATATAACTTTACAATAACTAAGAAGTTTTAATACCTTCATTTAAGGAGTATTACATTGTCTATTAAATACAATTTATTGCATTAACCTAGCATTTTTAGTTTCCGAGATTTTTAGGATTCTTTAAGTGACCCGGATTCATTGCTCTCGAGTGTAGTTTGATTGACATCAATTTCTTGCTGAAAGTGGACGCGACAGTGAAAGTGCATTTCCATTTAAGGTACGTGATACCGAATAGGCTGAACGAATTTTCCGTTTTTTCACTCGCTCTTGAAACAGTAGACAATGAATTGGTAACTTTGAAAGTAACATGTAGGTAGGATGCATAATAACACTTAAGTAGGTACTTACTTAATATATTTCCATAAGGTATACTAATGTATATTGTTAAAAAACCATGACTGGCGCTTATAAGGACACAGGGTGGCAGGGACGTCGACCAGGCAGCGCAGGGTCATTGCTATTTTGTTTTTTTTTTCTCAGTTAATTTTAATCATGATCTGGCAGTTTGAGTAATTTATGCGGCCTACCCAAATGTCCTTTCTTTGGTATTGTTCGTCGAATCGTTGAGCTCCTTAAGTCCTGACTTCCTGAGTTGAGCTGCACGATTACTGACAAATGCGTGCACTGACTGGACAGGTCCACTCAATCGGTGTGGTTCTTTCCTCAAAAGACCATTTCAGATACCAATCTACATGGTCTTCACATGATCTGACCAAGATTATGTCTGGACTTCAAAAGAGACTGACCTCTGAGTTTGTTTCGGCCTTTCTTCTCAGAGTAGTCAGATAGGAAACGCCGACGTCATCTATTTAAAAAAATATGATTGACGTGTAAAAGTGTTTGTACAAACCTACTTACAGAAATAAAATCTTTTATCATTTACCATCGACGCACAACCGGTTACTAAGGAATCAGCACATGAATCTGATCCCCCTGCGTTAATACTTTTCGGTTATTTAAAAAAAAATCTACTGTTCCATGCATTTTGACCGCGTAGATAGGAAACAGCAGTTTTTTTTTTAATAACTGACCAAATATTTCTACGCTAGGGGGAATCCTAGTGTTGAATTCATGGTTTCAGTTTGCGCGTCCCTGCCCCGGTCCCTGCCACCCTGTTTACTGATGTCGTAATGGATGATGGCGCTGTTTTCTACGAGTTTCCATTGTCAGGGATCTATTAGGTACTCTAAATCTAATATGGGTCAATTTTACAAAGTACTCGTAGATAGAATATGTGTAATAATGCTACAGTGGCTGGTAATAAATAAGGCTACAGTGGTTCGCGCCCTGGCCTGGCGCCGACACAGGTACTTACTGTATATGTATGCATCCAGCGTAGGTACAGTCAGTTTGTCTACCGTACGTCCATCCAGTGCCGTAACTAGCCTTTAAAGCGCCCGGTGCGAGCTTCTATATCTGCGTCCTTGAAAAATCCCTTCTTTTCCGTTTATGTAGGTATTTCTAGTAATATTTTGAATAATGACAAAGAAATCAAATCTAACTTGTGTAATAAGTGTACCTACACCTTCTCTAAACAACATGAGCTTCGCATCCGGTAAGATATTTTTTTCAGTGAGGTGCATTTTTAACCCCCGACGCAAAAAGAGGGATGTTATAAGTTTGACCGCTATGTGTGTGTGTCTGTCTGTGGCACCGTAGGTCTTAAACGGGTGAACCGATTTGAATTCGGTTTTTTTTATTTGAAAGCAGGTTTTCTAGCGATGGTTCTTAGATATGTTTTATCAAAATCGGTTCAGCCGTTGCAAGGTAATCAGCTCTTTTGTTAGCTGCGGTAAGGATCTTAGACGCATAATGGGTATTTACTTTAATTTCAAACATAATTATGTGTGACCTAAAATTTGAAACATCCTGTTCGCTATATAAATATGCAAGATTGTGGAATTCTTGGTCCGATGCTGCGGACAGGATATGCAGCACACCAGTACACTCTTGAAAAAATTATATCAGATATATCGGGTTTGGTTTCGTTTTGATCAGTATTTAATTCTACATACAATAAAATGGTGGCAACATTATGAGCTGATGCTGCAGCCAGGATATCCAGCACACTAGTACACTCTTGAAAAAATAATAGCAGATTTATGTCGTGTTTGGATTTGGACTTGTTTTGATCAGTATTTAAATCTACGTACAATGTAATGGCAACATGTACATGATAATAATAACGCCATGTAAATGTAATGGTTTAGCTTATTATTTCAAGGCTCAGAAAAAACAAATATCAAACATAATACTAGTATAAATCCTGGTAACGAAATCATAGCGCGATCTAATTCGACCCCAACACCATCTAGGGAGGCAAATGTCAAACTTTATTTTAATAAAACCGATTGATCGCGCTATGGTTTCGTTTATGACATAACACACAGTATTATACGGGATTACGAAAACGCCAAAACAAGCTATTTGATGTTGTGTCTAAATATACCCTAAAAACGCTCACAACTGTTAACTCATATACAAAACAAAACTAAACTAAGTTTAAAAAAATTAAAATTAAAAAAAACCCCTACGCCAGAAAGAAAAGTGAACATTTAAAAAGTCAAAAATAATGCCTATCGTTGAGCCATCAAATTCGATTGAGGAACACCATATATTTTAATTAGGTATAGAAATTGATGGATGGCACGATAAGGTTTGCTCGTTGAAATGGCGCTATAATGTCGCGGCGGGGTACCGCAAAGTTTAAAGCAATAAAAATAGCTAAAATAGGAGATTGCATACTCATTACTCATAGCGCTCCCAGACTTAACAATTTAACACCCAACTAGATTTTCTACAAAAAAATTATCGTATCAAAGCAAGTTGGTTGGAAATGCTAGTAAATTAATAGATAGTCAATCAAATGAAGGGTCTGACTTACATAAGCGGCGGTACCCCGCCGCGACATTATAGCGCCATTTCAACGAGCAAACCTTATCGTGCCATCCATCAATTTCTATACCTAATTAAAATATATGGTGTTACTCAATCGAATTTGATGGCTCAACGATAGGCATTATTTTTGACTTTTTAAATGTTCTCTTTTCTTTCTTGCGTAGGGGGCTTTTTAATTTTTAATTTATCCTCTCCACACTTTACCTATATGCACGGACATTTTAATCGAAAAGCAAGAGCGAGTGAGGCGAGCTCGAATTTTTTAACAGCCCGTCTCGTAATTTTTAGTTAGGTTTCAAGAGCGAGTTTTAAAGTTTTAGCATCCCGTGTCCCCGCCTGGGAAAGGTTCTTAGCGTCTCTTAATTCTAAGTTAGGTTATTTTTGAACATTCATACATAAATAGGAGTTACTTTGTCTATTTATGCAGAAACCATGAGAATGAAGAGATTGTAGAATGCCAGAGCGAGCGAAGCAATCTTGAAAATTTTAGCACCCTGCTTTTTAATTTTGCATAAATATGTAATGGCCTCCAACTTTTTCTTACTGAACATATTTGGCCTTTAGTGGGATTTGATTGATTGATGAAAACTACTTGTCAAGATTTGGGGGCCCGGTGCGTACCGCTCCGTATTATATAGTATGTATATTACGTATTGTATGTAAGCTATTAACTACTATGCATGATCCAAAGGTTGTTCATTTCTGCGCTCCTTCAGAGTGCGCCCTGTGCCTGAGTACCGCCCTAGTTCGGCACTTCGTTCGTCAGTAGTAACACTACGAAAATTGCCCTTACTAATACGAAACAAAGACGCTGTCAAAGTTAAATCGTACTGAAAATGCGTTTGACAATGTCCTTTTTATGGTGGATAAAATACCCATGTGACTGGTATTCACCAAAAACTCCACCGTGATTCTCTTGATCCGCTTTTTTATAGGTTTCACAAGAACTGCTAGCTACCCATGACTGGCGAACCGTGTACTTACACCTGCACCTTCGAGGCGGCCTAATAAAAGAGTAGGTACCTGGAGTGATTCGGGAAGGCCTTCGTCCAGCAGTGGAAGAAAGACTACAAAAAAAACCTATTAATTATTCAAGCTAACTCAAAAACTATTGAAGCAACGTTAATAAAATTACTACCAAAAGTTTAGCGTACACGTATGCAGATTCTGAAATAACACAATAGCACTGGCCAACCTGGGAATTCTATTCAGGTTCAGCAGTCACGCTTGCGACCGCTAGACCAACGAGGCAGCAGCTAGAAAGTTTTTTTTTTAATAGAATAGAATAGAATACTCTTTATTATGTACACCATAAAAATTACAGATATAAAAGTAGAAATTTTACATAGGGTGACACAATGGGCGGTCTTATCGCTAAAAGCGATCTTTTACAAACAACCTTTGGATGGATTCAAGGTAGAAGGAGAGACAATAATGTAGGTAGTCAGTGGTGGTGGTGGTGGTGGTCAATGTTAACTGGGTGGAAATCCTCATGGATGTCCTCCGCCCTGGGGCGGGCGGAGGGGTCTGTCAGACTACCTACTACTGGCTACAACCACCCGTGTTCCCTCGCACACTTACACCGGGGGCTACGGGAGCACTTAAGCACTCTTCAACGCAGCCCTCGAGTACCTAGGTCAAGTACTCCATTACTGCGTTAACATCAAACCTAAATTGCCATAATTAATTAGAAGAAAATATTTTGACTATACTTATATACAGTGATCACTATAGATATTATAAAACAAAGTCCCCCGCCGTGTCTGTCTGTCTGAACGTGATAAACTCAAAAACTACCGAACGGATTTTCATACGGTTTCGCCAATGGACGGAGTGATTCATGAGGAAGGTTTAGGTGTATAATTCATTGAAGGTTTTCTGTAAATTGTTGAAAATGTCGGAATAAATCATGCCGACTGGGAGCATGTACTGTGTATATATATATATATATACATGTACACTACTGGCTTGAACTGCGTAATCCAATAGGTAATATAATATAATAATAAGTAATATAATAATATGAAAACCGTATAAATGGGATATTTTCCGACATCCACACGGGCGATGCCGCGGGCAAAAGCTAGTAATCCTACTAATATTATAAAATGTGAAAGTTTGTGAGGATGGATGAATGGATGGATGTTTGTTACTCTTTCACGCAAAAACTGCTGAACGGGTTTGGATGGAATAGAATAGAATACTCTTTATTAAATAACAAACACAGATATATACTCGTAATAGGTACACAGATTTTTTATTTTTTTTATTTTATGTAATTTGGAACACAGATAATTTATAACCTGGATTAACATGTAGGATACTTTTTATCCCGGCAGTACGTTCCCGTGGGATAATTACTGGCATCCACGCGGGCAAAAGCTATATAGTACCTACATTATAATTTCAGAAAAACATGGAATACAGAACTATTCGTTCCTGGATAGGTATCTACCGACCATAATTTTGTATCAAAAAGATTTATTTATATGACGGCTGGCTGAGACAAAGAGTAGACCTGCCTGTGGGGTCCAAAAAGGAATGTAATATGAATTTCTTTTAAAATCCTTCAGATTGTGATAGAAAGTCTGTAGGTACGGAATTGGGGTGCTTGCCTGGAAAGGCTTGCTAGGGAAAACCTAATTACCTAGATATAATTATTCGGTATCATTAAATTTAAAAAGTTAGGGACCAAGTCCTGGTCGTTATACTTACCTGCTTCAGTTTCAGGTCGGTTAGCCATACATGTTTCTAGGTCTAAGTTTGTCGTAAATTATATACTCCGGGTTTATAAATAAGAGGCCCAGAGTTCAATAAAATCACCGCTGAAAGGTTTCGGCCATTACAAACGCACGCTCTATTTTCTTAAAGGTTTTTCTTTTTTTTTCACCTAAATTTTCTCAAAGATAGTTTTTCAGGCTGCTCTATGTAAGCAATTTGACCAAAATTGTAGCGCTGGTAGGCATACCAGTTAAACTGAGGTTTATTGCCTCAGTCGATCGCCTGAAACGTTGTTTTGTCACACTTCAAACAGTCGTCGTTTAGGTACTTCTTAGAATCCTAGAAATATAGATTTTCATAACTGATAATAAATTAGATGTCGAAACGCATCTCCTTGCTCCTTGTCAAAATGATCAATAATATACTTCCGTAGCATTGGAGTCCGGACGTTATCCACTTCCGATCACGAAATCTGTGCGTTTTATCGTGCTGGCTCCAATTATTATCCGCGGCTCGAGTGGTATCACGTCGATAATAGATCCACGACCTGTCATAAATTTCATTGCAATCGAGGATCCGGCTGATCAATTTGGCTCGCTGGGCGGGCGGGGGCGGCGCTGGGGCGCGTGCGCGGGCCCTGGAGCGGCGGGCGCGGCCAGGCGGCGGCAGTGCGCGAGTCGTCGCCGCCTGCCGCGCCGCCGCCATGGCCGCGCCGCGCCGCGACCGCTGACCGCGAACGACCGCGCCCGACGGCCCCGCACACCGTGCCACGCCGCGCTCCGCACGGTACCGCCGCTCGTCGCCTGTGTCCTCGCCCGTAGTGCTGGGCCGCGCTCGTCCTGCGGAGTAGGCGCCGGGCCCGGGCGCCGCGCGCGCCTCGCCTCGCGCCCCGCGCGCCACCCGCCGCCGCCTGGTTCATGACGATACGTAGGTAACGCTGCCGACTACGAAAACAGTTGTCATAAAATCCTTGCGGACTCTGCTATACCTCAGGACGCAGTTACGATCCCTGCGACTACCTGGACCCTGACTGTCGTATTCAACCCCGGAGTGCACCCGTAACCGACGGTCGTGTGTTGCGCAGCTGACTGCTCCGATGATCTATCGGTTAGTTTCATTTTTTTCTCATCATAGTTTTAAAGTAGAGCATTGCTAGACGTTTAAATATCATAAGCACAAATATTTTTCAAGTTGCTAGTTAAGTTTTCAAGTTAGTGCTTAAGTAGCGGACCTTAGATGGGTGTTACATAATGGAATATGGGTCGATCTCGTCGAGCGAGCGCGCCACAGCCACTAAGTTACGGCACAAGAAACTGTTACGGAACGCTGATTTTCTTCACACTGATTCGCTGCCACTGTTTATACTCGTTGTTCATATTCTATTAGGTGTATATGTTTAGTAGGTACATAAATGAAACTAGCTTTGTCCCCGCAAAGCCAAATTTGAGGTTTAGTCTGGCAATAGAAGTTCAGGACCAAGTAGGTAGTTGTAATTATCGATTAAGTCCTAGAATGTTAAGATGTTAGTCTTAGTGAATAGAGATACAGCTGCTTATTATTCCAAAGGCAGTCGAAGAGATGCACACAATGGAGACACACAGAGGTCGAGTTAGCGGTAATCAGTGTTAATTGAGTGGTAACTCGTCGCCCGGGGCCGGGTGTAGAGATGTGCGAAATTGTCCATGGGAAGAGACGTCCCTCTCGTGCGGCGCGTGTCGCTGTGCGGGATCGTTGGCACGCCTCCCAGATGCGAGGTACCTACCACCACTTACTATCTACTGTGTGTGCTATTGTTCCTTTCTTCTCTGTATCATTAACTCTACTCATAATGCTTCAATATTTGCTGTCTGATGTATGGATGTAACGAGTACAAGCGAGGTTTTAGTTTGCATTGTCAATCACTGGATGTTCAGTGTGTATATTCGGTCTGCACATCTATAGATATATATCGCTAAGTGGATCTTTATGTTAATTGCTTCAGTATTTGGAGGTGGAAGCAATTAATGGACGGTAGTTGGCCCCGTCCAGGCTTTAAACTCATTTGTTTATATGTGCATTTAATGTGCTTTGTGCCATGTCTGAATGTTTTTTTGTTAGTTTAGGTACGGCTGACGGGATGATTGATTTAATATTAATTTAGCATTATTAAAATATGAAAATTCGTTTCGTGGAACTTTTAAAAACTTGTAGGTTTGAATGAATTGTATGAATGAATAATGAATGATGCCTTAATGAACGAAACCGATTCAAAACTCATTCAGCAGAAAAATCTTAAGAACCTCACATAAGTGGCGCATCTATCTGTTTTCAGACTTATCTCTCAAGCATTGGGTGTAATTTACATTAGCAGTTAAAATAAAGTGTTTATTAGGATTATTTACGGTTTCCGAGCTACGCGCCTGATTTACCCATACGTAAACATTGGTGAATAAACATCAGTTCAATCTTGGCCCCGTAACCGCCGCCAGTGGGCACTCGCACTAACGCAGTGTATTTTGCAAATAACCAAACATTTTATTATCTGGTTAATAACATGCTCTTTTTACGACTCTCACTTGAGATTACCGGTGATCAGCCACCAGAAACGTTTTTGCTTCACGCCGTTTGACTTTAGGTGTAGAATTTTATTTCAAGTCTATGATTATCAAGCAGAGCAAAATTATTTTTGAATTTGTATTCTGTTAGTTTCTATTACACTATGATGATCATCAGCTTAGACTTCTCCGAATTATGTTAGGATCACTAAATTGCTTACTTACCTACCATATATGTTTGTTTTCAAGGCACTCAAACAAAATAACCATAGGGTTCACCAAATACTAAATGCATTTAGACCAAAGAATCCTTCAGAACTCCTAAGATCGTGATCAAATTCATGGTATTTGTTCTCGCAATGTCTCTTGATTTATGTACTTAGGTACTTACCTGTATAACTACATAGACAATGAGGCGTGACACGACCGCCATAAAGTGCGAAGTGGCCTTGAGCATTTTTGACACACGAGATGAATCCACGGTAAAAAAATACTACCGATATTTCTATTTGTGTATAACAAACAACTTATGGTTTGCCTTTTATGCTGACTCTACTTGTTTTATTTTGGAGCGCTGTGGAACCATTTTGGTACTTATTATCTTTGAAATAATAAAGGTAATAAAAACTTAGAGCGCAATGGAATGGATTCCTGGAGTGCAGTGGATCTGCCCGGATACTCTTTCACTTTCTATTTCCAATTTACATAATATTTCTCAGCGATAGGCAAGTATTTACTGATAACCTCTGACAAATATTAGACGGACGTATAAAATCACCAATAGATTTATCACAAATCGCTACAAGAAGATACACTAGCCAAAAATGGATAGATACAATGATAGTAAAACCTGCGTCAAAAACAGATGGTCTCTCCCCGATTCCTCATTATCCCTCAGTGTAGTGACCCTATGCGTCGACTTATTAAAGTTTGAATAAACTTTCAAAAAACCAATACTAAACACGGACTTTCAAAATATCATGACAAGGAAGCTGAAATTAGAAAAAAACAGTGTGCTCTCCTGAAAATGGATTTCAATAAAACAGGTGCTGTCATTAAAGTCTCATTTTCACATGGGATTCCTGCATAATCGTTTCTGCCATATATTGTACCTTCATACTTATATATATAGGTAGGTACTTAGGTACACAATGAATGTCGTTCCTTAAAAGCGAGAGCTAGAGACTGACGCAATTCCGACAGCTCCTTATAAGGCGGGCTTTTATTTAATGTGCAGGATTTACTACTGCCCATCCATATCAGTATGAAGAACGTGATTGTGACACAGACACTCCTATAGAGAACAATTAGCCAAAGAGAGAAAACATGAAATCACTGCTAAAATTGTGGGTAGCAGGTACCTACAGGCGCGGATCTAGGTTTTTGCTAAGCGGGGGCAAATGTTACTCTTTGAGAAAGGGGGGGGGGGTTATCAAGCCGTGAAAGCCTTTAAAAATTCCTTCAGCATTTATTTTCTAGTATACTGTATACAAAGAAAAAATACAGGTTGTAAAACTATGTTTAAGTATGTCTAATTTGGAGTTTAAGAGCCAGTTTGGTCGAAGCCCAGGGGACCTGCACCCATTGGCTACCGTATCCGCCCCTGGGATAGTAATACCTTGATCACAGTATCCAATCACAAAATTCAAAAAAAGAAAAACAACTGTAGGGGCATAGTAGCAACACCAGAAGTTTTCAAATGTAAATGATTCCTAGACTTGAAGAGGTAGCCTGGAAAATTTGCGCATGAACCTCGTAATGAGTTGCATACTTTGCTATTCAAAATCGTAGATTTTATAGATAACGCACTAATTGAACGAGTTCTAATAAATACCAAGAGGTAAATATGCTTATTGCCTATAACAAAGAATAGCTTTAGCTATTATCGATGGTACGCTAGAATTGTATATGCACTAATATTAAAAAATATTTTTTTACAAAGAAAACAACAGACTTCCATAAAAAAAAATCGGTGTGAGTTGGTTTGGCACTCACGAAAATTGATGTGTAAACATGTGAGCTCGCATCAGTTTGGTTCACGCGCTCACGTAGACACGGGTCTTACGCTGACGTCATCTGACGCTCGAAGTCTTACGCTTACGCGTCTGACGCTCGAAGTCCCAGCTAGCCCATACCGAAGACCGAGCGCTAGAGGTTGACACATCAACAACGTGAATAATAAGTTTAATTTCGGAAGGCGGTGGCAAAACACTAAAATACGGATCCAAAGACACCGACTTCCGAAATTAAAGTTATTTTTCACTTTGTAGTTGTTTTTTTGGAAGTCGATTGTTTTTTTTGTAAAAAGGTTATTTATTTTTCTAGTTTTAGTGCCTCAGATATTAATTTATCTAAGTTACAATAGCCTAATGTCAACTGCTCATCACCTTTTACAAAATATTGCTCTTCCCGATGCAGGGACGTTAATTGTTGAAGAGTTCTCCTGGTATGAACCAGAATAACTCCATATGCATTGTGACGAGCATAATCCGCTTAGCAACCATATTAAAGTAATTGAATCGCAACCCGTGAAATACTTATTATTGAGTAGTTCTGGTGGCCACCTCTGGCCTTCATCATCAGTTCCACTTCACCGAATGGTGCTTTCCGAGAGCAAATGTACGAGTTACTATAAAAAATACCCTAATCGCTATAGGATTTGAGGATATCCCTCGATTTACATGGGATCCGGCCCCCTTCTACCATCAGACATCTAGGCGCACTGCAAGTTACCATCCCTACCTAGTTGCTATTCCACCAATTCGCACTAAGCGCTTCCAAACATCTTTTATAATGCGCACAGGAAAAGAGTAGAATTCTCTACCTGCGCCTGTGTTTCCGACCGCATACAACCCAAATCTCTTCAAAGTGAGAGTGAACAGGCTTCTTCTGGGTAAGCTCACTCCATCGTCGACTTTGTCTCTGTCATCTCTGACCTAGACTAGAGTCAAGAGCAAACCCATTTATAATAAATAAAAAACTGATTCTGTATTGGTGACAGTGGGACTAACTCGGAAGCATACTCATTCAAACAGAAAAAGCATTTTCAAAATCGATCCACAATTGACGGAGAAATCGGTGAACATACATAAAAAATAAAATAAAACGTACAATACAGCCGAACATACGTATAAACGTCGTCCTTTTTGGAAGTCGGTTAATAAAGAGGTAGTATTTGTTTGTTTGTAAGTTTGTATGTCGGCGGTAATCTTTGGAACTACCGGTCGAATTTAATAAAATCTTTCTGCATTTGATAGCCCAGTTCTTGAGGAAGGCTATAAGCTATTTAACATCACGCTATAACCCTTAGGAGCCGTGCAATAAGAAAAAAAGTCAGAAAAAACGCTAAGCGAAAACGAAGTGATAGCGCGGACAGGTGATGTGATGCGACGGGGTAGGTCGGGAGAACGAGAAATTTCACGCAGACAAAGTCGCGGGCAGTAGCTAATAAACAATAAACAAGGCCATCGTTTCCAATGCTATGTAAACGTCAGATGAAGTCATAAAAACTGTATGAAAATCTACGTTGTAGTTATTATACATACGGGGAGCCTCTCGCGTACGACGACGTCGACCAGTTATCTCACTTATCTAAAGGTGCTTAAGCCTCCCAAAATTCCCCTGTGACTCTAAAATTTACGACTTGAGAAGAGATTTAACGGACGCAGCGTTATCTGTTTTATCAGAAGATATTGTGAGTCAGTCGGTGTCTGTCGGTTGCTAAACAATAGCGAGTTGCCGAACGGTGCGAGTGGAGGCGCACTAAGTCGTCAAAGATCTATATTTATGTCAATCGTTTAACTCGATCGTGTATAAACAGCCAGTGCACATGTTTACATCATGGCCGATGTGCCGCGGATTTGTGGGCACGTGTGTTTAGATGCGATCAATGAGCTCTATCACGGTGACGCACGATGCGCCACATACGAGTATTTATGATCTCAATTGTTGGATGAGGTTAGTGATAATTTTTTTGTAAATAATTCAATGAAACATGAATGTTTTTTTTTGTAAAGGATAGGTACATATTCAAATGTATTGTTTGATTATTTTTTATTGTTCTGTACTTTAAATTTTGCTAGCTACCCGTCTACTTAAGCACTGTAAACTAAAACTGCAAATAAACTTAGTTTTTAGCGGAAACTGAGGCAGTTAAATTCCCAAAGAATTCGAGCATAGACAATAAACTGCTACTTGTAGACCTACATTATAACTACATACCGATATAACTTTTCAGAGAAACAATCAAATGAGTTTAGACGAGTTCGTGAATTCTCCGGCATGGCTTGTCAAGGTACAATACCTACTTTGTTTATATTGGCTTCTTAATCCGTGAGTATATGTGCATCAGGTAGGTGCAGAATATAGGATAGAAAGTAAGAACTTGCACCAGGCTATCTAAAATGATGATTTATAAAGCAATCAATATTGATCCTCCTGATTCTATGTTTGGTCCATTCATAGATTTCTTTTGACCAGAAGAATAGCTTGACTATTCTTCTTACAGGAAACAAGTCATAGAGTTGAGAAATGAGATAAAAGGACATCGAACAGTAACAATCATTATACCCATCTCCGTCAAAAAGAATTCAAAGTATTCTTAGTTGTATGAGAAGGTTAACCTATCATTAGCTGCAGGTGTAATGCAAAAATTGACCGAAATAATAACAAATTTAGACAATACTCGATAGGAATTCCCTTGAGGAAAAACTCTGCACAGCATTGGTACCAAAAAACAAGGAAACTCCTTAAAAATCCTATATAACTGCGATAACTGCACACATCAACCTGTCAGTCGTCGAATAATAAGTATTTTAAGAATTGACTCATTACTGTTATATCTGGCCACTAATGAGGTTGGATACAATTAGGGCACTTGAAGCACGCAAACATGACTCCATGTCCGTTAGCTCAGTTTAGCCGGAGTTGTAAACACGCACTTGGCCATGGTTTATAATTTTTCCGCGTGTATGTACTAAGTAGGTACAAATCTAATTTGGTCACATACCGACATGCCCGACATGTGTAGGTATGTGCCCACTGTTAAATAAACACTAGTTTAATTATAGGTGTGAAGTATGAGCGGTGAAGGAATGCAGAAAAATAAGAGTAGAGGAAAACGTGAGGATAACTTGGCGACTTTTCGGCTCATGATTTTTGCGTTACAATGTATATTGTAGTACTCTTTAATTAATGCCTTTGAAGCACACATTTTTTGAAGTATCAGAACGGCTATTCAGTTATCTATTAATGCCTGCTGCTTTTTACCCGCGACCTAGAATTTATTGGCAAGATCCTCAAGGCCTTATCCTCTATAGACATACCTACATAGTTTGATAATATTCTTCCTACTTTCTCGTCCTACAATGTTAGCAATCACCACCATCACAATATGCACAGTAGTTAGTGACACCGATATAAAATAATGCTGAAATGTATCTTGCTGACCCCGATGTAAAATTATGAAGACCTTTAGACTGGTTCTACTATACGTTTATTTCCTACTGAAATTATAACATAACATAAACATAACATCACGCCTGTATTCCCCGAAGGGTTAGGCAGAGGTGTACCTATAGCACACCCACATTTCGCCAGTTATGTTTTAAGTCCCATGTAATAGGGGGCGAGCCTACTGCCATCAACCGGGCACAAATCCAGACTCCGGGCTGCTACTGAGAAATTCCAGATGGAAAAACCCAATAACACTTTGCCCGACCCGAGAATCGAACCCAGGACCTCATGCTCAGCAGTAGCGCTTGCGACCACTAGACCAACGAGGCAGTCAAAAACTACTACTGAAATTATTTACATGATAATAGCATTCAAGCTGCAGATTACTGTAAATTAGGTAAGAAAAATATTATGTGCGAATACACCCAAGGTTCCGATTAATTGCTTGTAATTCCTCTAGTGTCATCATGATTAGCATGATCGTATTGTAGTTATACGGTTATACATCTGTAGTATGCTTAGTGCCTCGACTAACGAGCGCACGTACATAACTAAATGCAAGTGATCGATGCATTTATACATTTTAACGGTCTGATCTCAACAATCGAACGGTCGGGCTGTGGCGGACAGTGTCGTGCTCGCCGCCGCACGGAGAAAGCTAGTTTCATTTGGCTATGAGTGTTTATTGGTCCTGGCTGAGTGATGGCGCTTGTCTAACGAGTAGTGGTGTGCGGCGTGTGTTGGGCAGGTGTCGGGGGCGCAGCGCGGGCGCGAGCGGCATGCGGCCCCGGCGGCAGACGCCCATGGAGGTCGGCTAGCGGCGCGCGCGCACCCCCCGCGCCCGCTCCCCCTGCTCCGCCCCACCGACGCCATGGAACTCGCTGACGTGCCTAGACACCGACCCCTCGCCTTCGATAAGGTTAGTATAGCCCATTATTTTTAAGTAAATTACAATTATATATTTTTTATATCATTTCATGCCTTACTTAATATTTCTTTCGCCAAACAACTTCACACATTCTTTTAACAAAATACTAAATGATACACGAAACCAATACCGGTCTAAAATAACGGTAGTTAGATATTCTGTACGAAGTGAGTAACACCAGTTGTTACATTATGCAGCGTGGAGGAGGTAGGCAGTGCTATACCCGTTTATTTTTAACACAATCATCGACAGGCGCCGGGCATACTGCTGCCGTCTGAAAATCGATAGGGTTTGCTTCCGACGAAGCTGCTAGTAGCCTGGCGCTCGCTACACGATACTGTTTATAAGATAACAGTCGGTAGCCCTGACAGAAGAGATATAGGTGTAAATAATAATTAAACCGTTGAATTAATATGATAAGTATGATCTAAAGCAAAGCAGGCCTTCTCGCTATTGGTGCTATTTTAGACTCTATTAATAAAATACTTTCAATTGGATCAACTACGCAAGAGCATCAAAGTGCGAACGTGTAATATTTACAAACATTGATGCTTTAAGCACTTTCGCCAATAGGTATTCAGTCAGATGATCGGTTTATATCCTCTCGTAACGGGGAGAAAAGGTACATAAGATAGTACGGAAACTTCAGCTGAAGTGTTCTAAAAATAGGTATCAATTTCATCGTTGAGGAACTGCGTTATTGACAGCAAATATTTCCATTTCACGCGATTAACCTGCGGAATAAAAAGAAAAAACATTCTTGTACCTACTCTAAAACGGATAAAAATGTGCTCATTTGTAATATTAGTATAATATAATATAATACAACAATAGTAATTATTCTTGCTAATGACTTTGATTTACAAGCTAACTATAATACGTGTATAGCCGATTGTAATAGAACCCCACACGCGCCATTACTCTTTGTCACGGGCATTCGGGACGCCCCTAACAATAGACGGTTAAATAATAAACAACGGGGTGTTTCCAAGAATCTTATTATTCGTCGCTAGTATGGTTTCGACGAAATGTTAAAGGCTTAAACTCTTTTCACCCCCCTTTGATTATATAAGTAGGGTAACCTGACTGAAAAAGTTTTATGCCTTTCATAATTGCTGTTTTAACTGTGCTAAGTATTTATTAGTTAATTGACATTCTTATCAGTTCATATTTAGGGCATGTTAAATACTTACTGAAAATCTCGATTTGGAATATGACATGCAGATTGAAATGCCATGGTGTCATGGTTCCTATGCAAAACACGATGAGGCAAAAACGTTTTATTTTCCTATTTTCTTAGGCCCGTCCCCACTTTTGGTGAGCCTTCGTTTTTATTAGAGATTTTGTTCTGGCGGGTGATATTGTATTAATTAAATAAGACTCGGCGAAAATGCAAAAGGTTCGCGCCGCCCGCCCTCATCTCGCCCGCCCACGCGCCGAGCGCGCCGCCCTAACCCTTAATGCATTAGCTTTAAAAAATCACTCTATTTTTATGTCACTCCGTTCGTTTTTAATATAAATTAAAGTATAAAGACTTACATTAAAGTCTTGAATGAAAAGCTAAGCTAAACGTGGAGTAAAACTATTTGATTCGCAATCGTACAAACTGTAAATCTATCCTCAATTTTTGTTTCCAATTTAGGCCGATGTTTAGAGCCAAGCATAAACGATAAAGTCTATCAAAGTGTCAGTGACATGGGTTTATTTTAAAGGCCCTACTTATGTACTAAGTAAAGGTTTTCTACCTACATACAAAACGTAGATCCCAAACAATCTGTAGGTTTAATGAATCGTACGTAAATCCGTGGCGAAGGTGGCCGAGATGGCGACGAAGACGCTCGGGCTTGCGAGATGTGACCCTTCACCCCTCCCCCCACCACACTCGCCGCTCCTCCTCGGCGCCGGGGAATCGATCGCGCCCGTGACGTCACCCACTTAGCCTTCCAGCTCCCATCTTCGAGGACGAATGGACAAATCAACGTCGACCCCCCGTCACACTGAGCTCCATAACAAATATTTTGCTAACTGATTGCCTATGTCCTTGGTTGAGATGATCCCTATCAAACAAACACATATTCATTACGGTATTTGTAGGAAAAGACAGAATTGTGTTCGATCTTGTAAAGATACAGTTTTCCTAATTATTTTCAACTATGATTTGATTCGGCACTCTAGACACCTATGTATGACATCACATGGGTACATAATAGATGACATTAACGTGATGACACGTTCGCAGCCCGATGCTTACATAAGAACCCTGAGTAGTCAAATGTAAAATTTGCTTACTCGGCGTTTTACTTAGTGCGTCACCGGCGTGTGCAGAGTGTCTAGTTTTGAGTCATTTTATTTTCATCAACATGGTATTTTCATATCATTTTGAAAGGCACTACAATTTAATCTAGGCGTCGATCCCTCTCACCGTCACATTGTATGAATTTATATAATCTTTGACACAAGTTTGATGCCCAGTTATTTCTATGTTCAATTACTTGAAATGATCGTAACTCAGTCCCGGATATAAGTACCTAATTGGCAGCTCTCTGCGTCGTTGTTTCAAATCATCCCAATTGCCTAGTCACGAATTTCGAAGCACTCAATAAAGACTAGATGTATGTTGTATAGTTGACGTAAACTTTTGCGTTTTAATCGCAGTTTCCTGCCGTATCTCTAGCATCGTGAAATTATGTGGAAATAAAATCAATCTCGGTACGCAATAAGCGCTCTCGAACACATTAAATTGTGTCGAGCGTGGCTGCATTGGCTTTGTCCACGATGGAGGCCGAGGCACCCCTTGAGAGAGTCGAGGGCTCTCGGCTCCCGGGCGGCATTCACCGCAGGGCCAGCCTCTTGCGACGTGGACGGCCCTCGACGCTCCACAGACGAGATCGAGTGCACGTTGACCTAAAAGGACGCGAATGACGTCATCAACGAGAGATGCTTTAAATCTTGCTACAGATTTAGCTTTTGTTGCATAATCAATTTTATAAGTAGAGCCTATACCTAAGCTCCCTGATATACGAGTAGGTATGTACGAGTATACTCATTTAAAGTAGGAATGTTTTCAGTCAGTGCTAATCAGACAAATATTGTGTTTATTATCTCAGAAGTGCTAATAGTACCTACCTATTTATAGTATGCACTGTTAGACTAGAAAGAGTTACATATATCTTGGGGCAGCACTAGTTATATTGAAACTGAAACTAGGAATGTTTTTATCGTAGATTGCCAAATAAAGGCAATTTGGGCGATTTCGGGTCAGATGATCAAAACAGTGGCAACAAAATTGGACCGTGATTAACAGTCGCACTTGTACCGAGGCCGTCGAGTCATCAATTGATGGCAAATTAACGGACCTTACTGCAATCTTAGGAATTTCCATAATATATAAAAATGTGACCATCTAACAGCTACAGAATCCTACTCTATTATGAAACTTGTCTACACTAAGCACCATCTTTCTTATAAGATAATGTTTACTCAAACTCATACAAAACATTTAATTGCAGATGGAAATGTTGATCAAAGAAATGCAAAGTACAGAAACGGGGATACCAGTCAGAAGTCAAAAACTTTTTCTCACTTTTATTCCGTCTGCCTTTATGGGTAAGATATATTTTTATATAATTAAAATAGTAGAACAAAATACCTACAATACAATGAACCTACGATATATTACTTTAATTACTTAATATCTTCCGTACAACCGCTAGAGCCAGCTTCAATACAATACATTCTAAGTACAGTCATCAGTACATTTGGTGACCGTACATTTATTGTTTCTTGATAACTTTCTATCATTCAAATGATTCCAAAATTAGTTGGTCCATTGTCGCATTATGAAGCTGGCCTTTAAGATATTGCGTGGCAATCAATTCGAACAACGACGTCATTAACCTCATGGTTAACCTCTATTAATGTCTGACAGACGCCCAAGATACTAGTTACAACCTAGTTTAGGGACCACCGTCCAAATCATTGGTTCAAATAAAGTGACTACTAAAATTATGTTTTTACAAATTATATGCATATATTCTTGTTCATAGTTAGGTTAGGTTAGGTCAGTAGGTTGGTACGTATATTGAAACATCTTGAGGAAACCGGCATGTCCTAGGACCAAACATTCGAAGACATGTGACATCTACCAACCCGCACAGGGCCCGCGTGGTAGATAGATGACAGCCCACTCCCTCTTGCGGAGAGGAGGCCTGCTGTGTCCTAGCAGTGGGAACATTATAGGCTGATTATGCTTATGCTAGATTGCTATATTGTAGATAACTTTAATACAGTTTATTTTTTCAGGTTATGATGTTGTCGAATGGTTAATGGATCGGTTTGATTTTGAAGATGGCACCAACGGTGAGTCTGAGTGTATCATCGTCGGCACCGGGCCCATGCTGGCCTGGGTCCGAAGGCGCACCCTGGTTGTAGACTCTAGTGATAACGAGCGAAAACACACAATGTTAGAGTCATGTATGTAAACAATAAATTACAAGCATGTTTTATGTACTGCTGATGTTATTTGTTTACTTACATCGCCTTTTCTTGCTTTAAGGCCGCTCCCTTTTTTGTTGGTGGACTGTTGAGTTTTGACGGAACAGTGTCGGTTAAGAAAACTTACCAAGTGTAGAACTGTAGAAGTATTTTGTAGCTGCATTTAAATGAGCCTGTCTCCTGTGTAAAGAAGATAAGGCTCTTTGGATGTTTTAACTTGGTAAGGCTTTCGTATTGACTAAACTGACATAACATGGAGCGTTCTCTGTATCATGCTTGCATCATGCAGCTGTCGCGCCTTTGATGTATTTCACAGTTTCCATTACATGCAGATAAAAATTAATTAACTAAACGTTCTCCAATTTACAGTTGAAGCAATAAATTTAGCGAATCAACTCTGCCAATACGGTTACTACTTTCCTGTCAACGATTTGAAAAACCTTGTCTTAAAGGATGATTCTTCTCTTTATAGATTTCAAGTAAGTTTATTGAGAAATTTATTGTCGAATGAATTGTTTTCTTGATTCAGCAATGAATTAAAGATTACACCTACCTGCTCACAGGAATAACGAAAATGAAAGTAGATGCCAAAACGTCAAGAATTAGTCATTTAGCCAGCAAACTTGCATACCTTGCAAGTCTTCATGGTCATTGACAGCTAGCCATTGACCAGTTAACTGATTACCGATCGAGCTAACTAACGGAAATAAGTAACCATATTCATTTGGCAGTCTTATTCGAATAGGACAGTGAGCGATAGTTAAATGGCTTTTTTCGAAACCTTTCCTCTACGCATAATTTCAATCTTATTGTTCTCTGGCAGAGTCCGTACTACTGGCCATGGCAAGCGCCTCGCGTGGCCGGCAGCTCGAGCGCGCCGACCCTCGGCCCGGACAACGTGGAATACGCCATCTACCTGGTGAAGCGGACACTACGCAACAAGCAGAGACATGGTCTCGAGGACTACGAGCAAGAAGCTCTCGCCAACCTCAAGAAGAACCTCGCCGCCAAATGGGACTTCATCAATATGCAGGCGGAGGAACAGGTGACTACTTTCTGATGAGCTTTTCACAAGTACAAGCGTTCTAGATCGCTCCAAATGCGAGTAAAATCGCGTTATTAGGTACCCTTTAGTTAAGTTCTGTGGATTATCGTATTTGATACGATAACCCACGGAATGGAGACTTTCTTATTCCATGGTTAAACCAGTCAGTATTACCTAGTAGGCTTCAACATCTAACTGAATAAATAAGTGATGTGTCTTCTAAAATAACAACTATAGTATGTTTAGCGACACCTTACGGAAAATACGCGATGGATGTTCGGCGTACATTCGCCTGCTGTGCTTTTTAAATTACCAGCAACATAATTTTTGGCCGAAACCACAATCGCGAAACTCTAATATTTTCGTCTTCGTATTCAGGTTCGTCTAGCAAAGGAGAGGAAGAAAGGCGATAAAATAGTGAGTGACAGCCAGGAGCGCGCATACTGGCGCGTGGCGCGGCCGCCGCCCGGAGTGGTGGGTGCGCTCGAGCCGTGCCCCGTGCCTGTGCGCGCGCGCCACCACCGCGTCAAGAAGCGCTCCGTGTACCAGGTCACACGGGAGGTACGTGCACCTAACAGCTGCAAAGCGGAAATAATGAGCATAGAATCATTTATTCCATTGCTATTCCTTGCTTCCAACTCGTTAGAATCCGCTGTAACGTAGACATCTGTTACACTTTTTCTTATAGCATCCCCACCTTCCGTATTTAGACGTGACTAAAATTCTTCTTATTAACTTTCTACTTCTAGATTGAGCATCTAAAAGCGAGTCTGGACCGTACGAGAGTGAAGACTTCAATTGCCCTTGAGGCTTTCATCGCCTACTCGGAGACCTTCACTCCCTACGATCCCTGGCTCACCCAGCCGCAGCCCTCCAACCCTTGGGTCACCGACGACACCCTATTCTGGCAAATTAACCAGCCTCTGTGAGTTTAGTACTGCGCCTGTACAAAGTAGACACTACCTTACATGCCCGATTTCTTTAAATTTCAGTATTTCACTATCTAAAAGTTGAACAAAATATACAAAACTATCTTACTAGAGAGTTAAGAACCTACAAAAGTAGTGTACCTTCTATTGTCATTGAAAGCATTTAGATAGATGACTATATTGTTACGCATTCATATAATTTCGTTATTTCCGGTTAGTGTGGAGGTGCCGGGTGAGAGGCGGGTGCAACGCTGGGCGGTGTCCATCGACGAGCTGGTGTCGGATCCCACGGGGCTACAGGAGTTCACCAGCTTCCTGCGTAAAGAGTACTCGCACGAGAATATCAGGTTCTGGCTCGCGGTCATGGACCTGCGACGCAGCAGTACCAAACAGATACCCAAGAAGCTTGAAGATATCTATGAGTAAGTTTATTTTTGTGAAATTGTAGTTTCTTCTTCTAATGTATGTGATAGTAAAAATAAAGCTTTTGTCAAATTAACTGACTTAGCCAAAGCTTTTGTCACTGTTTGTGTGCCCAACTTACTAATCAATTTGAAAAACTTGGCTGTGATGGGTCTATCATTAATACCCATAAGAGATAACTTATCTATGACCACATTCTAAGAGTTAAAATTGGATAGTATCTAAGTGATGATCTAACTATCACTTACGGTGTACTACAGGGAAGTGTAACCAGGCCTTTCCTCTTTCGTTCACACATAAATTATCTCTACAACCTACAGCTACCCCATGGCAAGAACATATCTCTTGTTGATGACACAGCACTACTTTTTACTGTAATACTACTTCTACTACGTTTTACTACAGTAGACTGATGTCTTTCAATTGGCACAGAATTGCTTTGATACGGTTCTGGCTTGGGTAAACTTCCAACAGCAAATAGACTGCGTAACATTGCCATTATTCAATAATTCTCCAAATAAGGATTTGCGATGTAAAAAATCATATTAATTCGCGGATGATAACAATCACAGAATGGGCTGTTAGAATTATACTGAAGGTAACAGAAATCACCGCTCCGTCGGGCTATGATTTCGTCTATCGAACTGTTACCATGTATTTCCTAACTTCAGTGTACTTGCTAAAGTTTCCGTAACCTTTGTCAGAGAGTTTCTGAAGCCGGGCGCGCCATGCGAGATCAACATCGACGGCGCCACGGCCGAGCGCGTCACGGAGGGGCTGCGCAGCGGCTCGCGGTACGCGCTCGACCACGCCGCGGAACACGTGTATGGACTCCTGCTCAAGAAGGACTGCTACCCGCGATTCGTGAGATCAGACCACTTTCAGCGGCTGCTGACTGAGGGCAGGAACGTGCACCAGAAGAAGGCTAAGTTAGTTGGGCTTGTTACAGACGAGGTTCAAAAGTGAGCACCAGTACTTGTAGTTAAATATTTAATTTAAAGATGTGCCGTCCACCCGTACTAGGTCCCGCAGCATGCATGTTTTGGATTTCATATATTAATTTACTCACAACACATTTTACATTTTAAACACTTTGTGTCCCATAACCATGCCTCATATTTCTTGGATTAACTTTGCGAAATGGGGTTCTTTATTGGAAATTTTGCTGCGTAGATTTTTCAACTTCGGTGGTCAAGTGAAGAAGAAGCCGGGCACGTCGAGCGGCGGCGCGGCTTTGTCCCGGCGGCGCGGCTCGGACCGCTCGCTGTCGGGCTCCGCGCATGAGCTGGCCGTGTGCGCTGCGCAGGCGCCACGCCCGCCCGACCAGCCCAGCCACAGCCACTCGCAGTCCAACCTCTGCGACCTTACCACGTTCAGGTAACTCAACTATAATAATATCGGCTATAATCAATAAAATTTACTTGGCTCAATTTAAGATTAAAAGTCAAAAAATTATAAAAATCGACTGGATTCAATTCATGTTTTTCAGCAACTGAAGTTTCTTTGTTAAGAATTATTATTAGTATTATTAATTAACTAATCAAACCTTGAAAATTTTAAAAATACACAATTATCAAGAAAAAATAGGTTGAATCCGCAGAGGTCACGCTGCACAGCCTATTACTGTCCCACTGCAGGGCAAACGCCTCATCTCATACAGAGAAGGCACGAGCATTGATCACCACGCTTGCACAAGATGAGTCGATTTCAGACTTATATTAACTAAAGTCCAGGTCTCCTTACGATAATTTTCCTTCACCGATGTGATGTAATGTCATAATGTCCCAGATAAACTCAGATAGTATAAATGAATTGAAAAAGTCACATTGATACTTGCCTGGATTTAAACCCTCGTGCATGAAAGGCGAGGCTTTAACCACTGAGCCATCACGTCTGTACAGCAAAGCTTGCTGATCAAAATAGAAATGGCGATAATTAGGAAACCAAATTTGCGTCAGAGCTAGAAAGGTAACAACTCGTTTGTACTTACTAGCTGATTCTAAAATATATCAAAAGGCATGACGTTATACGTATGGTCTGAAAAAAAAAAAACACCTCCATGAATACTTACTTATACTTTGTAGCTTTCCAAAAGCAACTGTGTCCAATCAGTCAACGGGACCCTATCACTAGCCTACGTCGCCGTCAGTCTGTTAGAGGGTAGCTGCCTGTTCTCACAGAATATGGGTAACGATGACCGCTATTGCGGTAAATAAGAAAAAAGACGTGTGGCACTCGGGGACTGCCGCGGTAAAGCTATTGCATAGCATTTTGTATCAACTTATGCAATTATAATTATTTATTTATTTTACATTACATTTATTTAGTCGTACATTTAAAAACTAATAATACTGGGTCCCGGACCCTCAGTCTGAATACTCTAAATATCCTAAATATAAAAAATAAGAATTTAAAATTTTTAAATCTAAAATAAATTTAAAATGGGGCGCTTTACCCTAACCTTATCGGGGCCAAAAGATAGGCCCTTTACTGCCGATTCCAAAGACCCCAAACTCGATACCTCTACGACCTCCGGTTCAAAAGTTAAGACCCGGGGGGGGTGAAGTAGCCCTGGACGGGTGGAGGGGTTGGTCAAAAGGGGTGACGCGGGGGGGTCCCGGGATCTTATATAAGTGGGATTGATTTAAATATAAATAAATATAATACAACTTAATATTGGGGTCGAAAAAGAGGGGGTCAAAAAAGGGGGGTCAAAGGGCCTTGTCTGTATGTATGTACTATTTGAGAGGGCGGTTATAGGGGGGGGGGGGAAATTTGGTCAGAATTTTGATATTCCCAGCCGTTTCCGAGATATTGGGATATTGAGTTTTAAGATAGTGGTGATTATAATAAATGTATGGTGTCCGACTGGTAAATGATAAATGGTACGAAAGTAAATGGAAATAAATATTAATTCAAGTTACACTTTTTGATAAATACCTATACACCTATATACTTTCTCATAAACAGCTGATTATTTATTCGTCCGATTTCGGAGCAGCTCGTCTCGATTCGTGCGAGCTTCGTAGAGTCGTACAATACGTCTAGTTGCACGCACACAAACACCGTGTCGAAGACTGCCGAAAAGAAACGACGTTAGACAATGCACGGCCTTCAAGCCACACCTCCGTGCCCGTCGGAGTGGGGAGCGTGAGGTTTTTTTTTCATTACGGAATTTCTGGATTCGGTCCCCGCGCTCAAGGCCCGCGATAGAAGCTATGCAATAGCTTTAAAATGTTTTTTTTTTTAAATGAAGGTACGGAACCAGTAAGTACGCGAGTCCGATCTCGATCGGCTAGTCTTGTTATGTTGCTGCAAGGATCATTCATCTACAAAAAATATTTTGTCATTACAGAGATCCTCTCGACGATGACACTGCCGACGTATTACCGTGGGAGTGCTCGTCCCGCGAGGTGGTGTACGGTGGTGCCAGCAGGCGGCGCCAGGACTCGGCCGCGGACTCCGGCAGCTCGTCGTCCGACGTGAGCGCCGCCGTGGTGAGCGAGCGCACGCGCCGCCTGCCGCAGCAGAGCACGCTGGACGGCGGCCTACGCGGCGCGCCGCCGCCCCTGCGCCGCCTGTCGGCCGTGGAGCCGCGCCACCTGGCGCCGCTGGCCTCGCCGCCGCACTCGCCGCGCCCGCCGCGCCCCGCGCCGCCGCCGCCCGCGCCGCGCGCCATTGTGCCGCCGCCGCACCCCACGCCCACCATCAGCGTTAGCTCGGCGCCCGACGACGAGTCCGCCTACTCGCCACCCGGCACCGGCTCGCCCGAGGACACGACACGCTCCCTCGCACACTCGGACGAGCCTTCCTCGGTGTTCGCGTCGGCGGACGCGACGCCCACGGAGCCGATGCGGCCCGTATGCAAGATCGGCGAGGATCGACCTGCACCCTTCACGGAAGGGCTCGAACCGAAGCCGCCCGACACAGGTTGTGACAATTCGCGAGAGGAGGCGCCGCATGAAACCGTGAGAGTTCGGTCCGTGCTGGAGTCTGTCGACTGCGCGCCTTCGTTGGAGTCCTACGACGACTCGTCCGCTTCTGGCGCCGTGTCTGACTCGAGGGATTCCGATCGAACGAAATCGTCCGAAGACGACGTCGTGTCGGTGCAACGTGTGCTGTCCCGAGAATCGTCAACGATAAAAGAAACCAGTCCGGCCTCAAGTAGAGATACCAGTAGTAGCAAAATCGGCGATCTTCCGGAGAACAAGTCGGAGAGTGAGGATGCTGCAACGAGCTCAGTTCTAGAGGTCGACCTGAAGAGCGCGAGGGAGTCAGAGCCGGCGCAGGCTGCCGAGCGCACGGCGCCGGAGCCGTGCTGCTCGGCGGCGGTGGAGCCAGCGGGACCCGCGAGCACAGCGGGGCGAGCGCCTGTGGCGCCGCTCGCCGTGTGTGAAGACATCGGGGTTGACGACGACAACGTAGACAAAGTGCCTTCGGCGCCTCTGCAAAGGGTCTCGGGAGATTCCAGGGCGGCGTCCAACGCGGACGCGACGAAACATATTGCTCATAAAGACGAACTGACGTCGGTCTCTGAAACAAATATTGTTAAGCGTGATAATAAAAGCGGCATCGTTGAGCGTAAGCAGCGGAACGACATATGTCCATGGGAGGACGAGTAAGTACTCGCGAGTATAGTTAGTGCATCGTAGGCCGCCGTAGTCCGTGTATGGATGTTGTTGCGTTTCATGAGATGAGTCTCAAGCAAGCCATGCGTGTACCTTCGGTAATTGGTGGTGCATTTTGATAGACAAGTATTAAGTATGTGTTGTGTTCTCTCCAGTTTGATAAGACCGTGATGTAGGTGTAGTGTCACGAGAGTGTCGCATCTAGACATGCTTCAGCATGATGTAGGACTTCTGCATGACAATTTCTGCTAAATTATAAAACTTTTTTTCACATTGTGAAATTATTTCCAAAATTACGCACAATTTTACTAGGGTTACGTTACTGTATCTAACTATAATTTTATTCGCTTTATGTTTGTTATGTTTTATTTACTTTAAACTTTATTTGTATATAGTGACAAGTACTTATGTAGATATAAAAATAAAATTAAATATTTTTTTATATCCACTATCATTTTAGTTTGTATTATTTTCTTACTAATTGGCACGCATACACATTATAGTACCGCCATTTTTGTAATGCTGCTGTAGTAGTTGATATTTTAATTTACCGTAACCAAATAACAATCCCTGATATTAAATTTAATTATTCATCATGCATTCATACTTTGGAAGACTTTCACTTAAGAAATTCAAAACAACGTTGAAATGTTTATACAAAGAGAATCGAGGTATAACAAGATATTTTCGATTTTAAAATCTATATACATATAACAAAATGTAAAATATGTTAATGTGTATAACATCTTCAGATTTAGTACTCAAGCTACAGTTTAATTATAATTATATTATAAGGAGTCGTCCAAACTTTTCTAGTCAAATTAGTACCAAATCTGGTGGCAGTATGATAGACCCATACTCGCTATGACAACAAGCTAGTAGGTAACGCATATTGTTGTCATCGGTGTTAGTACTTCGGAAAATGATTTTTTATATCTTTTACAAAGAAATGCAATGACAAGAATTGCAACGCGTTTGCTTTGCTTCTGATTGCCTTAGTAAGTTAGAGCTAAGCCTCTAAGGCCTAGAGGATTCCTTCATCAGCTGATTGGAAGCAGCATAGAAAAATAATTAATTCACACTCCGAAGGCCTTTAAAATCGCACTATTGCCACTTCAACCACGATTCTGTAGTTCAATATTGGCTAGTTGAACGTATCATATACTCCGAAAGCACTTGAAGTCACGCTATTGTCGTTCAGTTTCGGGGCGTATGATACGCCCAGCTTCACTTCGATAGTATTATATCCTATTCTACGGTAGCTAGTGATCCGTCAGGTAGGTTAAATGTGTTAACGTTGTTCTTTTTCTTTTTCAGGAATTCCTGCGAAAGTGATGCTCCATTTGTTAAAACATACGCAACGCTCGGTTACTTATAATTTTGTAGGCGAATATCAACAATATTTTACGATGTCAGGGTTATAGGAAAAATAATATTTAATTTTTTAACTTAGACCCTATGTTTTAATTATCACAAAGTTAGGTCATTATTATGTAATTATATGAATATTTTAAAGTAAATGATCGTTAATTATTAGTAAAACAAAATGGGTTTTATTTGTCATCACAACTTTTAAATATATCTGAACAGCTCGCACTGAATATTAGTAAAAATGTGCTTGTTTCTTGAAGTTAACAAAGTTGGTTCAGATAGCAAAACTAAAGATTAAATCGGTCGTTAATATTATTTAGTTAATTGCTTTGTTACTTCGCTGCAGTCTCCTTCAATGCTGAACTTGCAAGTTCGACATGACTTCCCCTTCGGGTTTCCTCAGCGAGTCGACTAAGGACAGCTTATCCTCATGATAGTATCGACAACGACACTTCTGCAACACAGACAATATCATCCGCCTTCGTTTAGCTGCACATGGTAGAAATGAATAATAAATAATAGTAGGAAATTAAATCGTCTTTTAGAATAACCTATTTGTAAATGGCTACTGGCAGTAGTTGGTGGTGCCTTTGATTTTGTATAATTTTAAATGAAACCCAGTACAAGAATCAATGCGTAAAGCACCTGTAGACAGAGTGTTCAATAATATATCGAGTGAGTGATTATTAAAGTTACTGCCTCTTACCTAACTGTTACTAAAATTATACAGGTGATCAATTGAGATGAATCAGTGTAGACAAATCTGAAACTAAGTATTAGAAGTAGACATTCTAAGGAACTATGTCGATCTTTTTGTAAAAAAGAACTTCTTGAAAAGTGTAAGTATAATTATTTCCTACTCATATCTAAACGAGTTTCTTTATTTTTTATACTGTTTTTCTTAACTCTAACTTAAAATCGACGAAATAGTTCTTTCTTTAGAATTCTATCTCAGATTTTCTCATACTGATTAATGTCAACGGATGATGAGCTAAGACAGAGATCTATGATATATAAATCTCAGACTACCCCCAAGTATACTTTTTAAGTCTTATATAACTTTCTCTAGCCTTCTCAGATGTTTTAAACGATATAAATATAGTTAAGACATCGCCGCCTCTGCAGATAATAGATCTCCAAGGAAATACCGGAATAAGAGGGGCCATGCGTCAGAAAAAGAAACGTGATCAAATGCAGTGTTAATGTCAAGAAGGAAAACTAGCATAGATACATTACTGTCCGATTCAAACTTTATGGCAGCTGGAACATGAGGCGAGTCGCTGCGCAGTAACAAATTCATGAGTCAGCGGGGGTGAGGGGTGAGGTATAGCGCACCGAGGAGCGCACTTCAGAGCCGCCATAAAGTTTGACGCAAACTATACACGTGATTGTCTTTGATATGAGTGGCAAGTCTAAGAAACAAAAGGTAGGCCGAAGACCAAATCTCAATAAATTACTAAACGTTGTAAGCTGTTAGCAGAGCGTAGGTAATAAAAACAGCATGATAAATTAAATTAGAATACATTTTTGCTTAAAAAATTAAGAGTTAAGTTTTTATCAAAAATTATTTTGACGTGAAACTGTCTTTTCGCTGGGTGTACTGGGTGGCAAGTTCAATATTTCTGACCGACAAAATTCATGTCAGATTTCAACCACTAATAAGTACGAGTACGAGAACTGACGACAAACTGTTATGTAGTTTGTCAGACTATAAATAATGATATTGTTAATACAGATTCAGAAAACAAAAAAAATTAAGAAAAACTAGCATATTACTTATATAGATTACGAAAATAAAAAAAAAGAATTTAAGAAAAACTAGCATATTATATATTCTAATTCTATTTTTTTTTTTTTCAAAATCTGTATTAAAACGCTTTTGAATTTTGCGTAACTGTAAGGTATATTTACAGGTATATTTACTTACAGTTACGCAAAATTCAAAAGTGTTTTTCTCGAGAAATAAAAACGCAACAAAAAAGAACCTATTCCACACTACAACCACAACATTTTTTTTATTTGAATACCTATTGCATAATCTAAGTAGTATCGTTTTGATATTACTATGTTCATGACACCATAAAATATTGTCAATTGATACTCTTAAGTAAAAATCGCTTTTGAATCTTGAGTGTAAGGTATTTATGAACGTGAGTGTACGAATATGGCTCGAACTGACGTAGAGACTTTCTTCAGGGAGAGTGCGATTTAGAAAATTTAGAGCGAATATACTGACAAACAGCTGAACACTTTGAGTTATACGTTTGGCCTTGTTTACCAGGACCATCCCTGTGAATCTTACCTGTGAGGCCTCGTTTATCAGGACCATAAATTATCTATTTATGTAAAGAATAAACACATCGTTCGTAAACATTTCTGATAATTAATTCAATTTTATTGGAACGTGGTCTATTGATATATTCAAGGAATCTCAGAAAGTATTTAAATAATAAAATTAATAAGAATGAATAAAAATAATAATAAAAAATAAATGCTAAAAATATTACAGAGATTTTACATTGGCGCCAAACTAAGCAAGCCTATAATTTGTGCACCAATATGGAGTTAAAAACATGTTCGGTAATAAAAGTAGGTAAACTAGGTTCGCTACAAATTACAAAAAAAAAAAATAACTAATAATCTAAGAATCAAAATTAAAGAAAACATAAAATAATATTAATAAAACTAGAAAAAAACGCAATTATAATTATGTGAATGAGTGTGAGTGTACTAAGTTTAAAACATAGAAAGGAATTTAAAGGAAGAAGATAATTTAAAAGTAACCGTCATGATCCGTTACACATATGTTATGGTCACTCGGTGAAATCGTGTGATAAATTGATAATGAATGAATTCAATTAATTCAATTCAATTCAGTCATCATTAACATAAAGTCGTATCCTACTACTAAACGACTAATGGAATTAAGAGTAGGTAGACACCTCATTAGTAAACGAGGAAATTCGACTGCCAACTTATGAAAAAAAAAACACCAGATAATATAACCAGTGAGTAGGAGCACCGTACTAGTGCGAAGGTTGGTACAGTCAGCCTCAATAAGATGTATACATTGGCAAGAATTCATTTAATTGTCTACACTTCTACAGTCTGTGTTCCGTCAGTGTGTGTGTGTGTTGTGTAGCCACATAACATACATTGGGTAGGTACTTAATTGTAGCTACTCATTCATACAATATTACAGAAAACAGATTGTAGACCATATAATAAATTCTTGTCAATGTACCCATACATCTATTTGGGACTGTACCATTTCGAACTTTTTTTTCGTGTTTACCTCCTACTCATCGATAGTTTACGTGAAAAGTTAATACCTATAATCTGACAGGTATGTACTTCATGGAATCTCATTCGACTCACCTTTGAGGTGGCTTTGTTATCTAAACCCTGAACTGTTACGTCAGCACTTATCTAGTTCCGATATCTAACTAGGAATTGAAGGAAGGTGGGTACTGTCAACAAATGAGATACGTACCTACCTACCTATGCTGTGAGTCAATTAGGTATTTTTGACCCAGTTATGCGTGTGGGCTGGTTAGCCAAGTCTTGAGAACAGCTATCTATATCGTCTATGAGTATCTTATGTTTAATAAACAATAAATATTTGTTACGTAGGGCAAATATGTAGGTATTTATTGCCTGTAGGACTAGGTATACCTGTTTTATTGACCGTACAGTAAAGGATGATTTCCACCAAACGGCTCGCATCGCATCGGATCGGAACGGATTTTACAATCTTTAAACGATATTAAATCGTATACACAGTAAGTCTATATTACCAAGCCGCGCACAGCAGCTTGACCGCGGGCGTCTTCCGCGGCACGCGATCGTGGCCGAAAGTAAGGATGCTGCGACGCGCGATCGGCGCCGTTCGCCTGTCGTCGTATCCGATCACACATTCATCCGAATTAAAACACGTCAAGGTAGGAATGAAACTATTTGACTAGGCGCAGAAACGGATACGTTCGCAAGCGACGGTACGGAGCTGATTTGGTAGAAATCATCCTTTAGCCTACGGTCGTACGGACGTAAAAAATCGCGGCGGAATAAAAACGCGTGCTGCGCTAGAAATGGAACATAAAGAAAGCGATACTTATAAATTATGTTCACACGGCCGCGATTTATTATCGCGGGGTGTCCGATTTTGAACGCTCCTCGGTACGAAGAATCCGTTCGAAGTGATTTTTTAACGCTCGTTCGAACACTCTTTTGAAAGCGGGGAAATATCGCGCTAGGCGTTTTTATTCCGCCGCGATTTTTTACGTCCGTGAATATGGGGGCTTACTGCCTGAAGTATGAATAGCGTGAATTGCCGAGGACATAGTTTTTACTTATACTTACAACCTTTGTCTTTATGTCCTTCAGTTCTATTCCCTAGGTTCCATGGGTCCTTTACCAGCTATGGTCGAGTGTAGCTGTGCTGTGCTGATGTCTACAGCGGTATTTTTTCCACAAATGTGTAGGTAGCAGTATGTAGGTACATAAACAATTTATGAGAGTGACATCAGCCCTGCTGCTTCGTTGAGTCGACGATGAAGTACCTGGGACTCGTCCTCGACAGCCGGTGGAACTTCGTTGAGCATTTCCGATGTTTGGCTCCCAGACTGGACCAGGCCGGGGCTGCCTTGAAGCGGCTCCTGCCTAATCTAGGAGGTCCAAACGCCTCCTGCCGGAGGCTCTACGCGGGGGTCGTGCGGTCCATGGCCCTTTACGCGGCAACGGTGTGGGCGCGTTCATTGAGGCGCCGACCAGCCTGCTGGTTGAACACGTCCCAGAGGGTCATGGCCATCCGGCTGGTCCAAGGATACCGCACGGTCTCCTGCGAGGCGGCGAGCCTCCTTGTCCCCTTTTTGAGGAGTGGCGTGAGAGGCGCCACGGCGTCCTCACCTTCCGCCTGACGCAGGACCTCACCGGACATGGCTGTTTCGGGAGGTTCCTGTTTCGGATAAGGCGGGAGGAAATGCCCGGGTGTTACCACTGTGTGAATCGATCGGAGGACACGGTGTAGTATACGGTGAAGGTCTGCCCGGCTTGGGCGGAGCATCGACGTGTCCTCGCGGCGGTGATCGGCGGCGGCGATCTCTCGCGTTCGGCCCTGGCCTCGGCCATGGTACGGAGGGAGAGGGAATGGGAAGCCGTCACCTCCTTCTGCGTAGCAGTAATGCTTGCGAAGGAGGAGGCAGAGCGCGTGAGGGAGAGGTAATCGTTGCGCCCTCACGCCCCTAGTCACCGCAGGAGGAGACACCCTGGGCGTCGGAAGTCGATTAGCGACTCCCAGCCACCGTGGGCGCGAGCTTGCGGACGGCGAGCAATGGGCAGCTCGCCGTCCGGTAAGGACCAGGCCTGGGTCGACAGCGCGTCGTGTTCCACGCGCGCCTCAAAGAGATGTCAGCACCATTGACGGGGTCCGATAGGGCCGATGCCTGCCAAGGTCGCGGATTGTTCGAAAGAGTTACCGTGGCCCTGGCGCACAAGCAACTGAAGGAACACGGGTGGGTTTTAGTCAGTAAGAGTCTAACACGCCCTTCCACTCCGCCCAGAGAGGGAGAAGTGTTTTGATAATTTCCCACCCAAAACAAAAAAAGCCCTACTGTTTGAGTTTTTTTCTAGATTGTATTTTAGACCTTCAAAATGTACTTACCCGATTTCTGAGTTAAGGCACCCGCAAACAAACGCGACGCGACAGGGCGACGCGGACGCGACTCTAGTATTAATAATCCTGTGAAAACTTCATGGAAATTGTTCTACAAAAGTCACATCGCGTCCTCGCGCTGTCGCCTCGCACCTGTCTGCCTTTAAGCCTTTAAGCTTCAAAAATCAAACAGACGACGCCGGACGCGGCGACGAATCCTGTGCTGAGGGCCTAGACAAAGTAACATTCGATTAACGATAACGCTAGTAGAAAAGCTAAAATGTATGGGGTTGACATAAGCTATCGAAATGTCACGTGATCATAGGTCAACGAATAAAAATTTGCTAGACAATGTAAACAACATTCGATTATGAAATGAATCGACAGCATCGAAAGATTAGGTACTTCCACAGAGATGCATAGCCAAGGGACACTTTTGACGAGCGTTATTGCTAGTTTTTGGAATCATTAGCGAAAGCGATAGCAATTGTAGAAATAGAATCGCTCCGAAGCGAATGCCATTTGTCTAGGCCCTCTGGTCGTGAATCTTTATAGCGATTGATGTCGCGACGTAGTTTAATCACAACAACGTCCCCGGTAGCCGTCTCAGTACCTACATGTGGAGGAATTCCTTCCGCCTGAACCTTTAACGCCTAGGTACATGATGAATGCTCTCAGGATGCAAACAGCAGTCAAAGTTATATATTTGACTAGACTGAGGAGTAGTACCTACACGAATATGATATAAGTAAATATTTACAAACTGCTAGTTTTTTCAGCGTAATTTTTGTCTAATTTCATATTCCACCTAAGTACGTGCAAAAGACCTACAAGGCTGGTCATCATTATGCCATTATGAAAATAATTATCTACTACAAAACAGGTTTAATTCTAGGTCACAAAACGCGTTTGAATAAATAAAAATTGTTTATTCATCATAACATTTTATTGTCTTCAAACAACACAACAAAACACTGAATGGTTCAGGTAAAAAATATAAACACATCATCCGATTCGAACTCATTAATACTGCTACGACATAATTTACATTGTTATCCTAAAACGGTGTATATTCGTAACTTTCTTAAACATAAAGGGCCGTTTACACGTTACGGGTTTTACTTGCGTAAACTGACTCGACGACACTATAACGTGCACAAACGTAGAGCTAAGACGTGTACAAACGGTGCCTAAAACACTTAATTCTAGATTTTCTCGTATACATAAGCATAATTAGTTGAAAACTTCGCGGCAGACGCCGTCGGCGCCCATTTGGTAGCCAGGGGGACAGTTGCTGGGGACTGTGATCATGTTCCTCATGGTGATGCCGACGACTTTCTTCGTCGTCTCTTCGACAGTGTTGCTGTCTCCGCCCGAGGTATTGTCCTGGGCTTCTGCTACAGCCACGGCGTTAGCTTTGGCCTCGGCGACCTCGTCAGGGAATACGATGCGGTTGGAGTCAGCCATTCTGTAATTATAGAAAATTGTCACATTAGTAAAGTAGGCTTTACCTTAGTTTCGCTTTTCCAGAAGCACGTTAAATAGTTTATATACAATGTGTAACTTAAATAACGCACAACCTCTTAGGGGGTCATTGTACTCATCATTATGAACAACTTTTACTATAGGACCAAATCTGAATTCGCGAAAAAAAAATCAGCTGTTCATCATTTTGACGAATTAGGCGACCATAAAAGTAGGTAAACAGCTGACTTTTTTTCGCGATTTCAGGTTGATGAGCACAATGACCCCATAAGAGGTTGCGCGTTATTTAAGTTACACATTGTATATAAAGTCAGGCACAGAAGACCAAGATATTTTTTGTATCATAATATAAAACACCTTTTGGGTGGACGATTAGATTCGTCTAATAACATTCGATGTATTATGATTGGTACATTATTCAATGGAATCCGTTTAAAAACACAAAATAATATGGGAATGTACTTGCGATAAGCTAAGTTGAAGTGATGAGGAAAATTATCTACTAATTAAATTAGTAATTATGATAATCATAATCGAAGAAAATTTGTTAATGCAATTGGAATGTAATTAGCTGTATATAATGCACTAGACTATTATCTACACTAGGCCTTAAGCTTTGTCTACCCAATAACCTGCCACTTGCCAATAACCCATGTTAAAAGAAAATACATTAAAACACGATTACATAATTTCATTGTAGCTGTCGGCGTTTTGATTGTTAAAAGTTGCTGCAAATAAATATGATATTATTCCGATACATAAAGAACGATCCTTGGTTAGCAAAAAAACGTGTCGTCACGATCTCTGGGCATGCTCAGGTTAGCTTGACCTTGAAGGAGCTCAAGAGCACTGAACTTAGGTACTATAATACTGCAAACATCAGGAATAGCAAAAAAATATGTATAGATGGATTCGAAGCTAAGCATTCTGATTATGGTACTCATGAGATCTCTACCTACCAACATTACAACGCAAAACAAAACATGGAAGTCAATACTCTGGTTCTTAACACAAGGTTAGACAAACACCATAGGTGAGAAAACTACACACGGTAAACACTCAAGATACTTTTGGCATTTACCTATGTTAATAGTGGTTTATGTGCGAACAGAACTGAATCCTGCGCCTACCAAAAGCTCAATGTCAGCTTTGAAATAATTTGACGATCTGCGTTACCTGCGTAACGTATAAGATAAATACTTTAAAATAATGTTTAAATCCCCATTAGTATCCCGATTGCAAAAATAAATCTATTAGAGATAATGATAAATATGACGAGATGCTACTTGTACTCACATTGTATAACTGGAATTAGATATGAAAATTCTGACGTTGGTTCACACACACTTTCGCGTCTATATGCAAGACAGGACTGATGCCGACAGCCGGCCGGCGAGCAGTTTTATACAGACTATTCCACAGGGCTTTATCAGACGTGCACACTCAATGACGCCGCGCGCCGTCCGCCATGATTCACTGATTGTAGGGTCCCCTCGAAAAATACGTTTTTTTCCCTCGAAATGATCCACTATCGATTTTTTTCCAACAACTATTGATGACGGGGTCTTATCAATACGTATCTTTATACTTCAAAACACACCTGAATAAATTATTGTGAATATTGGTTTCCATGACTAAACCTTTAGCTTACGAAAGATAGCTGTACTGTGTCGATAACATGAAATAACAAGTGTGAGTCGCACCACGCACAATGTAGGGCTCCGTAGTTGGAATGAATTTATCCCAAGAACAAAGTCAACATTGTAGTTGAAAAACATGTTCTCCCATACATCGATATACGTCACGGTTAATTCTCCAACTGCAAATGTAAGTTTGTATTCGCAAAATTGTATTTTCTAAACTACAAATTAACGTTTTTCGGACATTTTCCTTAGCTAGTGCTGTGAGACATGCTTCTTGACAAATTTCATGATTCTAGGTAAACAGGAAGTACCCTATAGAATTTGATCTAATTGCGAGTAACAAAATAAATTATGTCGCATGAATGTCCGTATTTTTTATTTCGTTGACTCAGAAGCTTGATTTTATTAGAGCTTCAAGGGACCGTAGACCTACATGTTTTATATTAATTTCAACTTGATACGTCCACGCGTTCTTGAGAAAAAAGTTCTTGACAGACGGACAACGAAGTGATCCTTTAGTCAAAGGTCCCCAAACTTTTTTGTCTCGAAGACCACTTGCCATGTTTTTCGCTTTTGAGTAAAACCCGGCTTATATTACATTTTGTGCAAATTCATCAACTTCAAAATGTGTTTTTGACTGATTTCTAATAGTACCTAGTGTGTTGTAGAGCGAAAAAGCAATTTAACAAACACGTTAACTACTTAATGTATGTCTGAGACAAGAATGGACAAGAACTTCTACTACGCGTACCCGGGTACATATAGATAACATGATGACATATGTTATCATTATGTCCAAGTTTCTACAAGTTCAAAGTGTATTGCGACCACAAAGCGAATATCCTAGTTACTTACACAATTTTATGTGATACAAGGTGGAAGGGACATCGACACGCAACCTGTTACCATGGAACCAGTACATGATTGTGAACCCCACTGCGATGGAAAAACTTCGTAGGTTATTAAAAAAAAAAAACAGCTCTTTCCTACAAAAGTGCAATACCAACGCGGTGAAATTGGATGGAACAGCATTTTTTTTATAACTGTTGGTGGAAGTTGCCGATGGTGGTAGCGAATTACCATCCTTCGCGTCAATACTGGGCAGCGGCGCGCTGTACTGCACCGTACCAGTAGTTTCCTCTGCTTGTCTACGTTCTGCCAAACTTCACCTCCCTTGCGTCGCTCCTCCGGATGTTGCTACTTGCTACCAGCTGTGGCTGCTCCACGCTCCACCTGGCTGCTCCTCTCTCCAACCGGTTCCACCTTCAGCTCTTGAGCACCTCACTTGGTGCCCGCTGTAGGAGCTGCTCTGGACAGCGGTTCACTGCCCAGTATTGACGCGAAGGGTGGTAATTCACTACCACCACCGGTGACTACCACAAACCTACAAAAAAAATCCAGCGCAGTGGGGTGCACAATCGTGTACTGACTCCATAGTAACAGGTTGCACGTCGATGTCCCTACCTGCATACTAATTCGCTACTAATATTATAGAATTTCGCAAATAATTTTGTTTACAAAAACCGACCTAGTACCTACAATAGTAAATTATCGTCGTCGGTCCTTTTGTTACATTTTCAGGTAAAAACTAAGCAACAAATCATCTGTGTATGTGGGTTATTCCATTGATATTATTATATAAAAAATCTGTGATGTCCCACTTGCCCTACGCAAAGGCCTCCCTACTCTCTTTCAACTTCTCTCTGCTAAGGACCAATTCTTGTTGAAGGAGTCCGGCTCATCCCGCCATCTCCGGTCCTGCTGCGATGTCGCTTGCCATTAAGATGGACCCAATGGGTCGTAAGTTTGGGCCATAGGTCGTCTGACATGTGGCAGATGTGTCCAGCCTAATTCCATTTTAGTGTGGCAGCTTTCCAAGTAACATCATTTATTTTTGTGATAGAACGGATGGTCATATTCCTAAGCAGGTCTGTCAGTTTGATAACCAGAATACTCCGTTCCATAGCCCTCTATTAAAGTCACGACCTGCGTAAATGAGATTAACTATCATGAACCCCCGTTTACATCTCTCGGATACCATTTTTTTTTTTTTCTTACATGGTCCCCCTATAGGTCGTCTTCGTCCCCTGGGGGTCCATGTAGACTACTGTGGGTATCACTTTTAGATAGAAAGATAGAATACGCTTTATTATGTACACCATAAAATTACATACCTATCCTACTTCCTACTGATATTATAAATGTGAAAGTTTGTGAGGATGGATGGATGGATGGATGGATGTTTGTTACTCTTTCACGCAAAAACTACACAACGGATTTGGATGGAATTTGGAACACAGATAATTTATAACCTGGATTAACCTGTAGGATACTTTTTACCCCGGTAGTACGTTCCGACATCCACGCGGGTGAAGCCGCGGGCAAAAGCTAGTATTATAAATGTAGAAATGTTACATAGGGTGATACAATGGTCGGTCTTATCGCTGAAAGCGATCTTTTATATACAATAGTTCCATTTTTTCCTTTATAGGTACGGAACCCTAAAAAAAGAAGTCAAATGTTTTCTTTCATTCAAAATTAGTAGCATCAATATTTAAGGTACTTCTGCCCCAAGGCTCACTTCAACTGTCTACCATAGATGTAAAATGCCGCAGAAATTCATATTTTACAGGAATTGGTCATTAATTCTCAAAAGACCATTTCAGATACCAATCTACATGGTCTTCACATGATCTGACCAAGATTATGTCTGGACTTTAAAAGAGACTGTGACCTCTGAGTTTGTTTCGGCCTTTCTTCTCAGAGTAGTCAGATAAGGAAACGCCGACCTCATCTAGTTTAAAAAATATGATTGACGTGGAAAAGTGTTTGTACAAACCTACTTACAGAAATAAAATCATTTATCATTTATCAATTAGTATTAGGATATATGGATAATATTGGCAAAACTTTTTATTTAACACACATTCACAATTTTAATTTAGAAAAAGTTAAAAAACAAAGACATAAGATTGGCCTAAATCGTGCATGGTTGAATGAAAACTATTCAGTTCATTCTTTTCCATCACCATTATCGTTCCAGACTTCGCGGCAGACTCCATCGCTGCACCACTTTTCATTTTCCTAACAGTTATCCGGGACCTCGACCAATTCCCTTCTCTTAATATCTGGTAAACTAGTGCCGTCACCGCATTGCCTTGTCTTGGTTTTAGGATTTGAGTCAGCCATACTGCAACAGAAATTAAAAGGTTTTTTCTTTGTTTCATACGACCTAAAATATGAATTTTGCCGTAAATTTTATAAGTACATACATATTAAAGTTTGGTATGTGTTATTTTTGATATAGGACCTAAACCCATAAATACCTGAACTTAAAATTTTAAGTTAACTCACTTGTTTTGACCGGAACTGTTGATTTACTTGATCTTAGCAACTCTGGTGTGGGAGTCGATCTGTGTGGATCACCAAATTGTTCCATGTTTTATACGAAAAATTCTGAAAACCTTATCACATAATAAAAAATGATGCCGAAATGGTTGATAGATTTCTTAATGAGGCCTCGTTAAAATATATTGTTACTTTCAATTATCTGCCTATTATGTATAAACAACCATATCCACACAAAGCAAGTGAGCATTATTAAGGTTTCCGGAAAGAATCCCATAATATTTTATTTATCGTACCATTTCTTCTTCGGTTCTTTTTACCTATTGTAGTATATTAATTTTATTCTAGGTGCATCGTCTTCACATATAATTATATTATGAATGTATAGAAATTATTGTAAAACATTATAAAAGAGTAACGGTGGAGTTTTTTGCCCATTCTTCTCCATACGAAACTACCTTTTGGAAGGGTCAACTAGAATTAATTCTATGTTTTGCAATTTTTTACGTTCAAAAGTGCCTTATAAATGCCTATTTGAAATAAATGATTTGATTTTGACTTAGACGTATAGTATTTTTATCTCACTTTGCGGCACATGCTTTACTTGTGGTAACCTAAGTGTTTGCACACTTGGTTACCACAAGTAAAGCGTGTGTCGAGTGCGCAATGGTGTTGTCACCGTTGCGCACTAGTGTACGTACCACAGTTACCTAGCCAACTCTGCATTTATAGCAAAATAATTGCATAAAAGAGAAAATTTTCATGATCACAAGATTTATCGTGCACAGAACACATCTTTATCCCTTTTGAACATAATTATAATTTTGCTTGCATAAAAAACTAGCAAATCTGTGGGCCTAAAATGGACGCTTTGGCAGAATCATATTATGATCTGCGTATAATTAATATCCCGCAATTCATCTGTTTGACAGTTTTCTATGAAGTTTCGTAAAATGGTCCACAAATTATGCATTGCTTTAATGAAGTCTAATGTCAAATAGCAGCTGTCAAACAGATGAATTGCGGGATATACGAATTGTATGTTGATCATATTAGGATTCTGCCAAAGCGTCCATTTTAGGCCCCCTGTAGGCAGTATTGTCGCTTGATGGGCTGTGTTTTGACGATCAATAAGATCGGTCAGCTTCTTAAACATTTGCTGGACTTCATCAATCGTAAATGTTGCTTGTTACCGATCAATAAATATCAAGATTAAAATGGAGCATCTGTTGTTCATTTATCGACCGGCAAAAACGATCCAAAGTAGCTATAGCCAAAAAATAAGTTGTCGATCGTCTGTTGCTTACACATTTTCTTCATTTTGTTTGATTACATTTGTCAATCGTCAAAAATCGGGCAAATTAGTAATAGCTGCCGCTAGTTATTAAGACAATTCAGAAATCACATAAAATATGCATGACTTTAGATAAATTATATACAGTATAACTGCGTAATGTATCAAATCGTCCTTACATACTAATTGATCATGGTTTTGTTCAACAAGTAGTACCTAACTAAAAGTTTAATCTAGAAAGTCTCCTAAAGATAGAAATCTACCGTAGAAAGTGACTGATCTTTGCCAACGTCAATGATAATGCCCCGAGCAGGTTTATTGTTGTTTGATTTTCTTCAATCACGGGAAACCGGTAAGCTTGACTGGAAATTGATGAAAATTTATAGTAAGTAAGTAAGTACTGCTCTGAGAAGACCAAAAGCGATAAACGACTATGTTTTAGAACATGATTTTCTAATCTTCGTAAATACTTTACTTTTTTCTTTATTTTGATAGATTGCTTTCTATGCAGCCTCTTTGATCTAAGCAGTAGTCGAAAGCGCAGTGACCGACTGTGCTGAGCATGGGGTCTTAAACTAAGTCTACGCTAGGTGAGCCGACTACGAACGAAGCACGAATTCGCCGAGCTTAGACGGATTTAGGAGTCTCGTGCTCCGCTTATGCTCGACTCGTGCTCGGCCCGCCTAGCGTAGACACAGCTTTAGGTTCGCGGGTTTGTCTCGCTCCCTTTTACATTACATGTTAGTGTGTGGGATATAGACGTGATGTTGTATAGGGTATTGTTTAAAAATAAGTAGGTATAGGATAGAATACTCTTTATTATGAAATTACACCATACAAATAAAACACCTACGAGCCAGTATAAAACTATCAATACGTTATGTAAATACTGTAACGACGACGGTACAGTTGAAGTAAAGCGCCAAACTATTGGAATTTCGATAACGAATCAATGAATTCCTTGAATCTATGATGTTTACACGTAACTGCTTGTACAGTGATATATTGTGAATTTTGCGACATTATAACATTTAAAGGTGTGGTTAATTTTTTTTACCAGTTTTGTATGTAACATCCGGCGTTCCACTAAATGGCATGTGCACACGGTTCTATGACGTACTCGGGATCTTGGGAATCCGCTGTTTATAATACAATCGATTGTCGCCATCTTAGAATCTAGTTGACATAAAAACAAATTCTTTATAAGAGAAGCAAGGATAAACTAAGCACGACTGTTAAAAAACCCACTAGTGCTTGGTTAGACTGTCCTTACGTGCGACATGTGACAGACAAGTTACATACAGTGTCGCACGTAAGAGACTACCGTAACGAATATGAATCTTATTAATTATGATTGAATATGAATTAGAATTATTTAATTTTTGTGTTGATGTTGCATTAATATTGTATTTATTCGTTTGTATGATTTATTATTTGTGTGATTTTGTATTTATTATTGTATAATTTCTAATATTCTAATATGGGTTATGTGGTACCTGAAATATATGTTTTTTTTTATAATCAATCATGACAATATGCAAAATTCAGTATAGTGGATAATAAAAGTTGTATGTTACGAGGAAAGTAGTTGTAGCTGCTATCATTCTGGAGATCGATGTCTGTAAAATGACCCAATAATTAAGGAGGATTCCAGATGTTCCAATAATGGCACTATTAAGAATGTGGTTTTGTGATTCAGGATTGGATTGTCACAAAAAAAATGCGCTTATATATTTATTCTGAAAATGTTAGTTTTTTTAACCGGTCTTGTACAAATTCTTTTACACGCATTGTCGCCTAGAAAATAAATCTTGCTTTAATTAAAAAACTTCCCGGCAAACTCCGTCTATCGCCATCTGCTGGCCCTCTGGGCAGTTGTCCGGGACCACTACAACATTCCCCAATGGTTCCAATGGTACTGGTAAAGGTGGTTTGTTGGAAGAGTTGCTAGCCTTTTCAATCAGAGCAGTGGCAGCGTATTGAGGTAGTGAATTCATACAGCTCTGGAAAAATATACACTTTTATTACAGTATACCCTGTAAGGGATATCGACGCTCGAACCTGATTCTAAATCCACCAGTATTAAAAAAAAGGGGGACACAAGCATATAAAAAAAATACAGACGAATTGAGAACCTCCTCCTTTTTGAAGTCGGTTCCTACAAAAATAAATTGATCCCCACCAAAAGCTTTTCATGTGGTGGTGTGGTGTGGTGTGTGGTTTTTGTGTGGTTGCCAAGACTTACATAACGCTTTCACTGTTAAAAGTTACCAGGATCTAATGTAGAGCCAAGCCCCTAACTCAACAAACCTTACATCTTGGTCAAAATGTATGGCTTGGCCATTCCATTGAACTATTGCATGACACAACATTAAATACCAGTGACTTTATTCCTTACCATAAGCCTTATAGAGTGTATATGCGGTGTGCAACCGTTGAACTGTTTGGTGAATTAGACTTGGATTAAAACCTCAATGGGCGAACTGCTGACACATCACGTAGTCATGACAATACAAAACAATGTTTGGAATACTTTCAAGCTTGACAAGACTTCTAAAACGACATGAACATCAACTGTCAAAAATTTTAAAGGAATCTTGGGAATTTATAATAAACTTAAAAACATTAGTATCTACAATATGGTTCATGTTCCTGTATTACTCGTTTAGTGTAGTTGAAATGCTTAGAAGTGTTAGTTTGGAAAAAGTAAGTAGAACTATCACAATAAACACTTACACCAACAATCAATATAATGAACGTGACACAGACGAACTTTTGATCTACCATTTTGGTTGTTTTTTTTTTTTTTAATAATTTTGTATCAAGTGTTTCACGTTTGCTTCGCTGCAGATAAATGATACAGAAGTGGTGTCAAATGCAAGAAATACTACACTCAGACATAATTCACCAGAGTAAGTAACCATTGTTGCAGAAATTAATTGATCTTCTAAAAATAATTACCATACATCATTTATCATTATGAATCTTAGTGTTATTGGAATAAATTGCAGTTTTCCTTATACCTTGCCCTACCTTGTGTCATCGAAAGAAAATTACCTAGTATGATAAGAAACCACTTGTATAGAATACTTATTGATATTGAGTGTCATAAGGAAAATCTGGTTAGTAATAATGTAAGTCGCAATAAGGAAAGGACTTAACCTTTTCTCTTTGTACCTACGAATAATAATGACTACTCTGTACTCTAATGTACCTAGTATTCTTTAATTATAAACTATGCATCGGTTTTGTAAAGAAAACCCAGAAATTGCCGTCGATCTTACTCAATAACACACGAACGCCCTTTTTGTCACGATAACATGTTAAAGATTATCACGAACAGTACCTACCTACATTAAATTAATATGTTTTGAGTTCTCGGTTTTAATTTATTTCCGTCTTTGAACAGCCTTAAGAGAAAAGCCACAAAAATAAGCCAGCCAGCTTAAAGGCTTTAGGTAAATTGATGACAGACAGGTTAGTACCCAGTACCTAAGTACTTACTCGTCAGTTCGCAATTTAAACAATTTTATTTTCCCCAGCATTGTTACACCCCACAGAAGAAGATTCAGGCCAGCAAGGAGCATATTCGAACAATATTGTATCACTATCAAGCCGAAACTATTCAGGAGCAGTTCACTATCTGATCTGACCCCGCATTCAAGTGAATTCAGTGAGTGACCTATTTGTTAGTATTACCATGATTTATTTTGAGTTGATTGTTAAACTATGTACTTAAGTAGGTAAATAAGGAAGGAAAATAATAGTAGGTATATCTTCCTTTTCGCAACTAAGTTGTACCTACCTACAGAATGTAAACGAGACGCAATTAAAATTGTAATCGTCGCCTATTAGAACATACTTGTGATAATATAATATATGTTTCATTGATATGGGTCAGTATGGAACTTTATATTATAGAGTTTCTTGTTATTTTAGTTTAAGTACCTCATGGTTAAACAGAAAAGCGTAACATTTTAATGCTGTATTTCCAATATTTCAAGGACAATATTATGTTAGGAACATACATACATACATATCATCAAGCCTGTATTCCCCGAAGGGTTAGGCAGAGGTGTACCTATAGCACACCCACATTTCGCCAGTTATGTTTAAGTCCCATGTAATAGGGAATGTCATGTTATGTCCATGTAATGTCCCATGGTTAGGGGTAGGGGTGTTAGGAATAGGTTAATACTCGTAAAACAAGAAACATGAAAGGCAAGGTGAGGTACAATAGTAACCCTTTGAATTCTACACCGTAAAACTTCGGAGATAATCTGCAGAACAGTGAAAGATCTTTAAATGTAAGGACACCTTGAGTAGATGAATTGAACAAACCCCAGAACGTTTCAAGTTCCTTCATGACAACATAATAAATATCTGAGATCATCGGAAAACGTAACTTACTTTTTATGACAAGTCTTTTACAGTTCAAGCAGTACGGTTATGGAATGACTTGCCTGTGTCGATAAGGCGTGCTCAAACTTTATCCACTTTTAAAATTCTGATTAAAAAACACTTCCTCTCTCCTTAAACATCATCATTACATTGTATATGTAAATGGTACACCACTGACTACCTGCATTATTGTCTCTCCTTCTCCCTTTAATCCATCCAAAGGTTTTCTGTAAAAGATCGCTTTTAGCGATAAGACCGCCCATTGTGTCACCCTATGTAAAATTTCTACATTGATATCTATAATTTTTATGGTGTACATAATAAAGAGTATTCTATTCTATGAATTTCTCGGGTATATAACCTCCGCCAAGCGTCAATAAGTGGTAGCCCGTTCCTGGTTTAACATCTCTTCTATTTAGCTATATCTGATATAAAAAATCTCGTGTCACAGTGTTTGTTATCAAACTCCTCCGAAACGGCTTGACCGATTTTCATGTTTTTTTTGTGTGTAGGTCTGAGAATAGGTGATAAAATCTATTTTATACAGCTGCGGGTGATACCGCGGGGTGCAGCTAGTACTTACATATAATTAGTCATTTTCATGTCTGTCTGTGTGACCGCGTTGTTCTCCACACTGCAACGGCTTTTAATTCGGGTTTCACCACCTTTTAGAGAATTTATTCCGGAAGATTTATGTGCATAATACATTAAACTTATACCTTTTTTTTTTGTTGTCGGTGTGAAACCTTCAAAAGGCACCTGACCTCTGGGGACGGAGGTACCGGGGAGTGTGGGATTTTTACCTCATTAAAACCACCCCGGTGATCACCAACTTAATAAAGAAATCTCAATGTTTGGCCAAGTCGTAAAAACCGTAAATTTATAAAAACATAAGTTTACAGTAAATGATTTCACCAATACCTTTCCAGCATTAGATTACTTCAAGAAAAGAGTTAAAGAAGAAAAGAAACGCAAACAATCATATTACAATAGTGCTGGCGACACTGACACAAAACATCGTAGAAAACATACCGAACCATTAATGTCGTGGAACTTCAAAGGAAAGTAAGTAATTAATCATTGTAACAAAAAAAAAAAAGCCAATTACAAGTTTAATTATGATGACAGTACCTTTAAGTGGGTTCTTAATTCGTTTATCATTCAAAACTATCACCAGAAAGCCGAAGAAGAAAGCCGAAATGTCTCCTGAATCGTATGCGAGCAAGTTTGCCGTCGACTACTTAAATGGTTATCAGAAAGACAGTGATGCAAACCCTTCGTCTTGCGCAGACAATATCAGGTAAACAATGTTTTTGAAAACATTATCTATTTATAGCACCATTACGAATTTTAGGAGTTTTCGATTTAAACAGCATAAAATGAATATGTAACAAAAATGCTCTTCTCCATTTGTTTTCCAGCCTCGATAGCACTGATCAAATGGGTGTTCAGAAAGGAGCTGCTTTTCCTTTCAAGTCGACCCCTAGCGGTAACCTGAAAGTTCAGTCGAATCAAGTAAATTACCCGCTATATTTTTGATGTTGTTAATTTTTATGGTTATTTAATTTTTGTTTTGATTTCATAGGTAGTGTTTCAATCATCCACGGTTGGTGTATTATTAGCGGATCCCACTCAAGCTAAAGTGAAGGTAAAATTTGAAGGGAAAGCAGCAGGCGAACCTGACGACGAATCGTCACAATGTTATGTTAGTATCGTTCACCTTGAATTGATTTTAATAACTAACATCTAGATAATCTATTGCTTTCTTTGGTGTTAAGGACCATGATATCGATTCTGAACCACAACTACAATTTAAAACTAGAGAAACAACCAACGCGAATGTTCAAGTTAAAAATACTTTAGCCGATCGGACCGGAAAACCGAAAACGCCATGTGCTAGAGAAGATAAGGGCAAGCACTTGAGCGGTCTGGGGTACGGAGTGGCAGAGCCCATAGACTGGATGCGAGTGCAGCTTCCCAAGAAGCAAGATCTATTTCAAGAGTTTTATCGCAGAATTCATAATTATATGTAAGGCTTAGCTCATTTTAATAATAAAAGCGTGTTATAACTGTTTCTACAAAGTAAAGAAAAATCCCCAAGTATGAACACGGACAATGGATTTACTATATTTTGTGTTTCTGTTATCATCAACCATTTTGCCAATGTCGTGTCTACGCGAAATACATTATAGGTACAACGTAGTGCAATATGCCTTACTGCGATTGTGTAGGTACTTATATAATCAGATAAAGCTACTCGTAATGTACTTTATCTAACGCTTTATTGATTTTATTTGGTACTTATGTAGAAACAACAACTCGTGCCAAGTGCCAATCCCTATTTGTTTCAATAAAGATTATGTTTTCCAGAAACACTGACACCATTATTCATATCGGCAATGAGGAGTTTCACTGCCACTACGTAGTGTTGCAAGTTTACTCTTCTTTCTTTGAAATAAACCCACACAGAGAAATTGAGCTGCCCACTGTAAGAAACATATTTTATAATACCTTCTTACATGTTGACATCTGTTTTAAATTACAAAGTAATATCAATTTACAGGCCAACGTTTCGCCTGAAGCTTTTCAGACCATCTACGAATGGATGATATTTAATGGAAATGAAAGTAATAAACTGCTAAAGAGAGAGAATATCTTAGATTTATTTTATGCTGCGCAGTATCTGACTATTAAAGGTAATTTGGTAAAATTTTGAACTCCGTTAGTTGATATTAGATTACGGACAAATTCACCTCAGACCAATTCTTAAACAGATCTAGAAGACCAATGTTGGTCTTTTATTGTAAATGAGAACCTCTTTACTGAAGACACAGCATTCGCTTTATTCAGGGAAGCAAGGAAAAAGGGAATGACGCCTGTAATGGATTTAATGGTAAACAAGTTTATAACAAAATCATTTCACATGTAGGAACAATGTCTAATATTTTATTATTTCTAGGTCCCTCGTGTTATGAGATTTTTCCTACCTTTAGTCGCGTCGAAAGACTTTATCGATTTGGAAACAGACGAGTTAATGATATTTCTGAAATCAAACTACATATCTGTTACAAGGTATATACTAGTATCCTCTGTATTTAGATTTACTACGCTTATTAGCTCGTCTATATCACCGGTGCCATCTTCTTCGTTTTCATTTACAATATTAGCAATCTTAAAACAATACAACCACAATGATCGTTATTAGTTAAACATTATATTTATTTATTCATTTGGATCTGCAGTTACCATAAGTATACGATCAATACGATAAGATCAATATTAATTGAAAGGATTGTGATGTATTTGTGTTAATTATTAGTAATATTTATGACGTAGATACATGCGTTGTGTGGGCTTCGGTAGTTTTCCGATTTGCATCATTATAAATTACCCAGTGTCACGCCTGATATCTAATATCCGCTTCCTAACATCTACAGGTTCCATATCATGCTCTGAGGTATTAAGATCACTTTGTGCGGACGACCCCGACCCGGAACCGTATGGGTAGAGTATAGGGAGCTTTAAAGCTCTATGTATCACAATTTGGGGTATGAGCCTTCCAAGAGTCGGCCTATCCGGGTTCGTTTTCATGCACCAACGCCCATAACATAAAAAAATACTCGAAATATACCCTAAAAAGATTACATTTGATCCATTTATGATGTCTACGTACTAACTTTAACCGATGGACATTTCTATAAAAATCCATTGAGGTAATATGTACCTACGCATATTACCTCAATGTAAAAAACCTTCATTTTAAGCAATCTTGTATTTGATTGATCTTTGAAATCGAAAATGTATATATCTTAACGTGTAAAACTGCACTTCCGCACCTAGATTGAGATGTACTTGATTCATCCCGTCAACGATTCAACCAAGTTTTTACTATCACTGCAATTTACCCACGATAGACAGGTGCCACTTTTTCCCAAGAAGCAAAACCTGCTCCTAATAAGTCTCCAGTCCAATACTACTATATTTGGTGAACCTATTACCGGTTTAGAGTTGAGAAAATTGCACGAACTAAAGCCAATTCGTTTTCTTCCAAGTTTTCCATCAGAATCAATTAGTACCTCTTTTTAATACTTACTCTGTTTTGATATCACCTTGGTGGATCCTAGAACACTTTTCACGATAATAAGTGTATAACGAATGTGCGGACCCCAAATCATTGCAATACGTACTGCAATGCATAGTACTACTCTGTCAAGAAAGTAACGGGAAAAGATCAATAATACACAAAATGTTTGTTATTCATCCAAATTTATTTTATCACCTACCAAAGTATGCTCCTTCAGAAACGATACACTTACGCCAACGAATAATCCAATCATGAAAACATTTTTTAAACGCTGTTTCCGCAATTGAGTTCAGTTCTCGCCGCGAATTCTCCTTTACGTCTTCTACCGATTGAAAACGGTTGCCACGAAGTGGTAATTTGAGTTTAGGAAAAAGAAAGAAGTCGGCTGGAGCCATATCTGGTGAATATGGTGGTTGCTCGATGGTATTTGTTGAGTGTTTGGTCAAAAATTCGTTCACAATGATGGCCGTGTGTGAAGGCGCATTATCGTGGTGCAAAATCCAAGAATTTTCTTTCCACAAATCTGGCCTTTTTCTTCGAATTTGCTCTCTTAAATGCCGCATAACGCTCAAATAAAACGCTCAATTAATATTCTTTATTTACCGTTTGACCTTCCGGCAAGAATTCCGAGTGCACAACACCGCGATGGTCAAAGAAAACAGTCAACATGACTTTGACTTTTGATCGACTTTGGCGTGGTTTTTTCGGTTTCGGTTCAGTTGGAAGGCGCCACTCCGAAGCTTGTTGACTAGTTTGCATGTCAAACTCGTAAACCCACGTCTCGTCACCAGTACCAATGCGTTTCATGAACGTTGGGTCGCAATTGACGCGTTCTAGCATGTCCTCAGCGACTCTCATGCGATTGAGTTTTTGAAGAAAATTCAGGTCTTTTGGGACTAGCCGAGCGGTAACATGTTTCATACCCAAATGATTAGTTAAAATGGTATGGATCGACTCGTGAGATACAAAAAGTTCGGCGGCTATCTCTCTCAAAGTTGAATGAGGATTTTCAGTCACTATTTCCTTCACTTTTGCGATGTTAACTTCAGTTGCAGACGTTGATGGCCTACCAGAGCGAGGCAAATCTTCCATCACATCTCGACCGCTTTTGAACGCTTAGTTCCACTCATAAGCAAGTGTTTTTGATAAAGTCGATTCACCGTAAGCCTTCTGTAACATTTTCAGTGACTCCGAACACAAAATTCCATTGGCGATGCAAAATTTAAGACAAACTCTTTGTTCGGTGTTTTTGTCCATAATGAAATTCGCTATACACACTAGATATGATATAACTAAAAACAGCACTTTATCTAATCTAAATAACAGATGCAACTCAAACTCCGCGCCAAAATGGAAAACAGTTGTGCCAATCTAACAACAACAATAAAAACAAAAATTTGAATTTGGAACCATAAACAAATCATCCATTCCCGATACTTTTTTGACTGAATGTACATATTCATATCCTTTTCTCGTCTTGAAACGACCTATACAATAATACTATGTATACCACACATTTTAGCCAGTTACCAAGGTTAGTAGAGAATTAGTGATGCTGACTGCCCAAGGTACCTGCTTTGCGTACTTGAGTGTCACCACACTAGATTCTAAAAAATAAGTGCGCATTGGATTGCTGATTATCAGCTTTCAAAATCATAACACCAAACCTGTTTGATTTCGCTTTCGTAAGTTTGGTTTTACCATTGTGATCAACCTTCATTGCATTAATAATGTCAATCCACTCACTGGTCTCTTTAATCCGGTATGCTACGGTGAAAGGGATCCGGCTTTGTGGCTTTACTTTTACTTGTATCCAAACTGCTTATTTATCTGACAATGTTAGTATGTGCTACATTACCATTGAAACTATTTTTAACACTTAAGCCATTGAGATTCCAAATATTTGCCTATTCTTTCTAGCGATGCAGTTTCTTTGAGTTCTTTAGCAATATACTTACCTTTAACTTGCTTATAATCTATTAGCTAATGCCCGCGGCCTCATCCGTCAGGATCCGTTGCGGTCGGAAATTAACCCACAGAAACCTACTAGCGAGATAAAAGTATCTTATATCCTAACTCAGGTCATGATCTATCCGTGTGCCGAATCCGTTTTTCATCCAAATCCGTTCAGCCTTTAAGTATTAAAAGGTAACAAACAGACAGACAGAGTTTCGCATTTATAACGTTAGTATGGATTCAACAACAACTGGTCTTCAGTGAGATAGAGGTCCTGATGGCTGGCGTGCGGTGGCTGCACGGCGACTGGTCATCCCGTCGCCGGCTCGCCGTGGACGTGATGAGCTGCGTCCGGTTCGGGCTCATCTCGCCGTGGCAGCTTGTCGACATCAAACGTAACCCCGACAACTCAGAGATACTGGAGATCGTCAACGAGCCTGAAGTACAGCAGATGGTTGATGATGGACTTGCGTGAGTTTTCTCTCATGTCAAAAAAATGCTGTAATAGTTAGTAGATCAATGAACATTATAATTGTATGAGATTCAAGTTGTAAAATATGAATGTATATAATATATAAATATGGTGGAAGATCAAGATAACGATTCAACGGTTAATGATTTTGACCATGACAAAATAACCACAATAATGTTGGTTTAAATACTTTACAAAAGTCGATGTACTTACTAAACATAAACTGACATCAAAATTAACAGTAAATTTATGTAAGTAAATTCCGCGAAACATGTGAGATCGTTAACAACATTCTAGGTGATTCCCCATTTGATACAAATTGAATGTGTAAGTATATTCTGTGTTTATGGATACTTTTGCCATAGTCATGTACCTAAACAACACGTGACGAGTTATTTCAAATATAGTATCTGATTAGTACCTACTGCCAATGCATTTCATACGTATTCATAAATCATCAAGAATCAATCATTCACAAAGCAGTGTGAAATATTACTTACTACCCGCAGCATAACAATAAAACGCCAAGGTTGAATAGAGGAATTTCTTTGTAGGAAAACAATATTACACTTCGTTCCAAACAAGAAGTCTAAATTATTGTATACATATGCATTTTAAAATGGCCTTTCTAATTCACAGTTATGTAATAATAAAATATTGGTACGGCAACAATTCTAAAAACTATTACCACTGGATCGATGTGCTTGGGCTGACGGAGCCCGCTGAGAGAAACTGGATCGGCGAAGAAAAGGTACATCACGTTTACTTGTAGAAGTTTTTGACAAAACAAATGATAAATAAAACACATGTAAACACAGCTAAGTATTCGTTGGTCATTCACTTGCGCTAGACTATTATCAAGTGGTATAATCTAGAAGGATAATAAACAACAAATATTAGAACAATACCTATACCTAATAACATAAACGATCTTGAAACGACAATATCACGTGATGAATTCTATAATATTATTCATTTTGTAGAACCATGTAACATACAAGGACTTCCTGATTTATTTGGAACAGTTCATAGTCCCCAGAGACCAGATGTACCAACAGATGGCCATGATGCAACCGCCCAGGAGGAACGACGATAACATACCAGGTACACAATTACACACAAACTCCGTAGGAGATATTAGCATTTGCATGTGTCTTCATGGCTAACTAGGCTCTTTGTACTAGAGGTGCAACGATTATTCGGCAACTATTCGGCATTCGACCGAATACTCTCTACTATTCGGCCGAATACCGAATATCTAAAAAAAGGATATAAAAACGCAATTTAATCAAAAGCATATTTATTTATCAAATAATCATTTATTGATATTGAAGATGGTATAGTGTTGTTAATATTTAAAATTAATTAAAGGCAGATCATGGTGAATTAATACGAGTTTTTCGGCATTTGTTGGTAACAGACGACTGCGTTTTTCTTCGTAGACAATACCTGCTTCTAAGAAAAGTCTCTCACTGTAAACACTACTGCAAGATGAAATTAAAAAATAAATATTTCTTCACACCCTACGGTCCAACCCTATGGACATGGTTCTGAACATATGGCCGAAGAAAAATTTTGGAGAAAAGTCTTTTGGGCGCTCTTTTTTTGCACATCCCTAGTGTGAGGGACATCCCTACTAAACTGCATTAAAAATAAAATCATAAAATGTTAGTAAAAGAGAAATAAAATATTGATAAAGCCGTAAGTAGGTATTTAATTTACTCACATGCTTTTTTTCCTTCTCCACCACGTGAGATCTTGACTTTACATAACAAACACATAGCTAACATGGAATCATCATTGGAAATTTCAAAATATTTCCAAATAGGAGATTTTTTATTCGTAACTGAGGCCATATTAGACAAAATGACTTAATTTTTATCTGCGATAACAATATAAAACACAGCACGTTGTTGTGACACGACTTGCCGGCTAATGAGCCAAATATTCCCACCCCGTCACCCCCGCACGCACCGCACCGAGACTTGTCGTAATCTGTTCGCGTAAAATGCACTGGATCGGCGGCCGAATATTCGGTATTCGGCTGAGAGAGCCGCCGATTATTCGGTATTCGGCCAAATCACTGTTCGTTGCATCTCTAGTTTGTACCAACTGAACCTTAGTGTTCAGAACCCATTGTATTTTTCCTGAATAGATGTGTACTTATCGCCACTGCCTCATTGGTCCAAGTGGTTGTAAGTACGACTGCTGAGCACCTGGGTCCTTGGTTCGATTTTCAGATTTGCAAAATTGTTGATGGGTTTTCCATCGGAGATTTCTCAGGAGCAACCCGGAGGATTGTATTCTGTTTATTAGTTAAAGTATTTTATATATATATATATAAAATACACGCATCTGTTTGTGGGTAGTATGGTGAGTTTAATAGCCCGCATACCTGGAAGTACTTGCTAAGGCAAAAAGAACCACGTGACGGGCTGCGTTATCAGCGCCCTGTCGCGTGGCGCGTTGTATTGAGTGAACCGCCTTAAATAAACCTAAGAATATTCCAGAACTCGACGAAATTGTAAGGAAAAATAACAACAGATTATTTCAGACTGACTTTCCTTTCAAAACCGCACCTATGTTTTCTGCATCAGCAAATACATAATAGAAGTATTTGTTATAATAATATTTATACATCATCAGGCAGTATGCGAGGCTTAGATAACGAGAAAATGGAAATGCGGAGACCTAAAATGGACTTCCCACTACCAGCCACACTGAAAGGACTTACCGGTGACAAGGATAAATCCTTCCCGACGATGAGCGAATTTTTTGAGCATCGAAGAAAGGTGTGAATTTTATAATTTTTAATAAAACCAACAAATGCTTTATACAGGCTGTAAGGGGGGACATTGACGCGCAACAGCTGATTTTTTTAATAACCGCTGATAATTGTATGCGCTGGTGGGTCATGTGATGAAGAGGCCGCAAGCGCAAAAACGGCTTAAGTAAGATTTAATAAAAAAAATAGTTAGCGGGCCTATCGCCGTCAAAAACCTGTTTTTCAAAAAAGCAAAATGGTCTAACATTGATTTTTCGAGCCAACATGAGATGGCATTAGTAACACATTTATTGTATTAAAAACTATATTCAAAATCTGTGTTTATACACGGCCTAAGTTAAGGCTCGTGCACACTGGCGCGACGCGACAGCGTACACAAAGGCACCGCGTGCAGCGCGACGGGCGGCGCTTTTGTGTCGGGCTGTCGCGTCGCGCCAGTGTGCACGAGCCTTTCGTTGAGTCTTTTTTCCACTTTGGTTACACTAACTGATCTGTCACTTAGGCCTATGTCAAATTTTGACGTTTGTGAATTAGAATAAATAAAATTGGTGGTTTCGTGATAATTATGAAATTATAAATTATTATTTTAAATTGACCTGTTTTGGGCCAGAACAGAAACATAAAAATGGCTGTACTGTGCCAGTATATAATTAATTCCCCACAGAGTACAGTCGAAGAAATAAACCATACATTTTTGTTAGTGCTCACTCGTACCTTCCTTGTGACCAAGACTTTGGACTCATTATACGTTTTTTTTTTTCAAATATTTACGATCCTGCACATTGGATACAAATTGCTTTAGCAGCAAGGAAGCGACATCCATTCAAAGTACTTAACGGAAATGACATCACAAGATTTTTATTCTACTATAAGACTAGAACAAAATACTATCAACAGGGAATATACCGTGCTTTGTCCCCTTAGAGGGACAGATCGGATAAAAAGTTTGATCTGTCCCCCTGTTTGTAACAAGGGGACAGTTCGAACTTTATTTACTCCTATCTGTTCCGCTATCACTGATAAACTTTTTATTCCTGTTTGTCCCGCATAGAATTTCGATTATTCCCGATGTCCACCACTTCTTTGGCCACCACTGGGGGACAGCGAAACAACTTTTAAAAACTATTCTCGTTGTCCACCACTGGGGTCACTTCATGGTTTGAATAGGTCGAATCTGTTCCAAAACCGAATCGGGGCACCCCCGACTTCACCTGGGCTTTTGGCTGCTACCCCTAGAGTGTATAAAAAAATCGGAGGTGCGAAAGGAGAGCAACCCCCGCCCGCTGTAACAAAGCATAGGCACCCGTGCCAGCCGTAGCGGCTGAGGCTGGTCGCCAGAAGCGACCAGTAAGCCGAAGCTGTGGAGGTGAGCATGGGTACCTACCCTTTGTTACGTAAGGGCGAAGGCGTTGCACTTCCCGCAGCGCCGGAGACGATGCAAAAGCAACTAAGTGTTTTGAGGTTAGGTTACAATAATTTGTCCACCGGTGGTAGACAACGAGAATAATTTTTAAAAGTTGTTTCGCTATCTCCCAGTGGTGGCCAAACAAGTGGTGTACATCGGGAACAATTGAAATTCTGTGGGGGACAAACAGGAATAAAATGTTTCATCCGTCTCTCTATCAGTGATAAGGAAACAGATAGGAGTGAATAACGTCCGAACTGTCCCCTCGTTGCTAACAGGGGGACAGATCATTTTTTTTGTCCGATCTGTCCCCCTAAGGACAAAGCAGGGTTACAAATCGGAATAATTCGCTGAGTGTATTTTAGAAACTCTGTATCCTGATGAAAGAGCGAAAGAGAAGAAAAAAGATCTCATAACTCTATAACATAACTAGATTTCATTCCACCTGTACATCATACCTTTTACATGGACTTAAAAGAGAGTTCCAGAGCAGAGCCTGATTTAATTGAAGTAAACACCGAAGATTAAAAAATATGATAAAAATATTTTTTATTTTCTCGTTACTTTTTGTTCGTTCGTTCGTTACAAATGTAAAAACGTGCATTTTATGAACAAATTTCATTTAATGTTAATTTAAATTGTAAAAAAAACATTTTCAGATATGTTCAGTATAACATTAGACATCAATTCGAAGGCCTAATCTAGAGAGTATTCACTGTTTGTTTAGTGCAAAAGTGGTTTAACCAACAAAAAAAACATTAAAATAGGTCTAGAGTAGGATTATTGTTTTCATGTTCTAAAGATGCCTAGACACAATTTACATAGGTAAATGTTAGTTAAAAACAGAAAGCCTTTATGGCAAAAATAATATAAAAAAAATCAAAAACTTTTAAATTATTTTCTTTGATAATCTTATAAGATAAATTAGTATGTAGGCTGTTCATGCTCTCGCGGCCTTCATTCATGGTAACAGTTTGCGCATCGTGCCTACCTCTGGTTTATCTCTGCCTAAACTTTTGGGGATTATAGGCGTGATGTTATGTTGTTATCTACTAACAAAATCTATTGCAGACTCAAGAAGGCCAAACATCAGTTTCTCCATCGCCCAGATCGCCAACATCGCTGGACCAGGACACGTCCATGCAGATACCCACCGTGGCTGAAACCAGAATGAGAGCGCCCGAACTAGCTTGTAAACACCAAAAGCAATTCGAGGTAATTATCATTATCAATCTCATACCCTTACCAATATATAATATTTGTGGTGGATACAATATGTCTTCTTATTCCATACTTCTTAGTCATCATCTCAGTTGTTACCCCCCTTTCTAGCCATATCATCTTTCACACAGTCGATCCATCGTTTCTTTGTTCTTGCCCTAGCCTTTTAGCCATCAGCATTCATACTCAAAACTTTAGAATAGAATAGAATACTCTTTATTATGTACCTACACCATAAAAATTACAGATATAAATGTATAAATTTCCTCACGACGACATTTTCTTCATTCGAATTCGAGGTTTTTTTTTATGAAAACCAAGATAGTATACTTTTTTAGAACGTGATTATTTATTTTTTGTTTTTATGAACGATTATAGGAACAAAGGAAACACCTAGAGATGCACAAGCAACAATTAGAGGTGGCTCAGCAACAACGCCGCAAACAGATCCAACAGATTCACATGTGTACCATTGAACAAGATCATGTAACATTTATTGTATTTTTTTACTATTTCAATTTCTTTTATTTTATTTTAGTGCTATAAAAAGAGTTAAACGAAAATACAAAGAATTTAAAGGGGAGGGAATACAAGCTCAGAATGACTCCACAAATCCCGTTATTCTTTAATAAATTAACTGTTGTAATTTCCACTGTTGTAAAAATAAGTACAAAGCAGCATTCAGACATAATGTAAAGCATAGAGCAGTACTTTTTGATAGGCGTGACAATTTGTAAGAAAGTTTCTGACCAAAGAGTTCACATTTGCCAACAGCCTTCACCCAAAAACGAACATAATATGTACGATCCACCAGAGAAGGATTCTGCTGAAGACCTGAACACAACCAACAGTGAGTCTAGCAGCACTGTGGACACCAGTCTGACTGAAAAAGTATGGGAAGTAAGCATTTAGGCCCCAAATTCGTAATGACGGAGCTTGCAGCCGTGAAGCATGTTGTTTAATGAAACTGCTCATGTAATGCCTCCGCTGCAAGCTATGCCACTCAGGTTATGCGGCCTTATATAGTTTTTGTAGTTAGTAATCTTTCTGATTGAGACTAAAAAGTATCATATCGTGTTGAATATAATAATTTGTCTTATAAAAATGTCTTCCTCTCCCTTTAGTTTTGTTTATAAAACATTGCATTCTAGTTCACCTACGAGATACCAATAAAGATTAAAATAAAATCTGTTTCTAATATCGATACTGCATGAATCCTAAATATTGGATATCAGCGTACAAATTATTTTAATCGTAGGCCATAGAAAATCATTTACAAAATCAATCAACTTCGGATTAGTCTATATACACGTAAATATTTATCGCAGATAGTTAATTGATTTCCGCAGAATCAGTACGCAATGAAAAGATCAGAGAAGAGGCACAGTGTGGCAGCCTCGTACCTGGCTGCAGCCACAGCTGCTTTGTCGGGACCTAGAAGGCAGGTTTCATAGTTTATTTTGTTTTCATTTAAAATTTCCTTACAGGAATTTTTTTAACAAGGTTGAAAATAAGATTGCAGTCAAACATAACATGGGCACGCCACAATTGCGGCGGTAAGTCCCCTCTTTGAGGAGTGGATTCAGAGGCGCCACGGCGTCCTCACCTTCCGCCTGACGCAGGTCCTCACCGGACATGGCTGTTTCGGGAGGTTCCTGTTCTGGTAAGGCGGGAGGAAACGACCAGGTGTTACCATTGTGTGGATTGCCCGAAGGACACGGTGGAGCGTACGGTGAAGTTCTGCCCGACTTGGCCGGAGCACCGCCTTGTCCTCGCGGAGGCGATCGGCGGCGGCGATCTCTAGCGTCCGGCCCTGGGCCAGACAATGGTAGGGAGCAAAAGGGCACGTAAAGCGGTCACCTCCTTCTGCGAAGCATTAATGCTCGCGAAGGACGAGGTGAAGCGCATGAGGGTGAGGCAATCGCTGCGCCGTCACGCCTCTAGTCGCTGCAGGAGGAGACACCCTGGGCGTCGGGAGCAATGGGTAGCTCGCCGTCCGGTAAGGACCAGGCCCGAGTCCAGGGCGCGTTGTGTTCCACATGCGCCTCAAAGAGAGCAGTACTAAATGACGGGGTTTGATAGAGCCGATGCCTGCTAGGGTCGCAGATAGTTCGAAAGAGTTACTGTGGCCCTGCCACACAGACACACACACACAACACAGACACAGAAGGAACACGGCTGGATTTTAGTCAGTAAAAGTCTCACACGACCTCCCGCTCCGCCCAGAGCGGGAAAAGTTATTTGAAGAATTCCGAACAAAAAAAAAAATTGTCAAACATAACATAAAAAATATTCAAATATGTAGGATGTTACAGATATTTTTAGAGCATAAAAATATCAGTGACATCCTTCATATTTGCATATTTGAAACGATACTACCCGACTAGAAACTAGCAATTTAAGGTGTTAGTTCATCCCACAGTCCCACATCAGGCCCTCGGGTGCAACCCGCGACAAACGCGTCCCGGTCAGAGGCGATGCCGCGGAACATCGCGCCCATGACGCAGAACAACATGGGGAGCCCGCCGATATCGCTCTTCAATCAGTCCAAGGAGTCCCTTGCCAATATGAATATGTGAGCGTAGTTTTAATAGAGGCTGCGTAACAGTGGTGTGTGCAAACGAGGTTTCCAAGGCCTGCTTAGCATCAATCAGAATCCATAGAGTCGCCTGTTCCACTTAGTTTGTCCATAAACCTAGATCAATGAGGATAGACCCCCGCACGATCAGTAGATGAGCACCCAATGATCGCCCAGCGCCCGCTGCACGTGCCATCGGTATCGTATACGTAGCTGTAGGGGGTGGTCTGAATTATGTTTTTTTATTCTCAATCGTACACACTCAAATTACATTTCGTTATCTTTTTAGTTAATTTAGCTTCACATCCAAGTAAATACATTACTATAATTTCGATTTTAGGAACAAGCTGTCGACTTCTATCTTGGGACCTTCAAACAAGAACTACATCGCTGAAGGGTCCTTGTTCAACTGGGACAGGGAGACTGTTTTAGTTTTCGGTGGAATTGATCTCCTCACTCCATATGGATTCGGGGGAAACACTGGAAAATATATTTATAGGTAGGGTAAACTACACTTTAATCAAAAATAAATTTTCTTCAATCACAAGTCAATTTAGTTCATTTCATTCTGAGTGACTGCAAAGGGAAAACTAAGATTATGACGAGAAGGAGAACTGTAGCAGAAGTTGATATTATTACTTAAGAAACCATTACCCGATAACTGATATCGGTTTTGCTGTATATTATTTTAACTAACCTTTCAAATGCGCCACGCATCTCGTACGAAAAATGAAAATGTCTTCCCATAACATACTTACTCTTACATGCATTCGTCCTATTAGTCATAGTCGATTCAACACCATTTCAGGTTCGACCCAGTGACCAACGTTTGGGACTATGTTGGAGATTTACCGGAGCCAAGACATCATCACTCGGTTGGCTTTTTGAGGGGCCGGGTATACCTTGTCGGTGAGGATCTTCTTAATACCTACCATTCACTTTGAAAACGTCGGGTAACACCACATTTTCGATCTCAGCTTCACAGTGCCCTTCAATCAAATGCTTTAATTAATCATTTAGGGCTGATTTATCCAACGTCAGATCACAAATTTTATCCGTTTAATTCAATTGACGTTTGACAGTTTTGTATCCAAACTGTCAAAAATTCAAAATTATATCTTGGATATCAGGCTTTGGCAAAATCAGCCCTTATTTATCTGTCAGGCGGCGCGGATCCCCGCGATGACGACATCCGGGGCAAGTCAGCGGTAGTGTCTACTGTGTGGAGCTTCGAGCCTGTGTCACGCTCCTGGTACAGCGAGAGCGGTCTCATGACGCCCCGGAAGAACTTTGGACTGGTTGTACATCGCATGGCCATGTACGCCATCGGTGGGCTGGACAAGAAGGGCAGGTATGTAATTTGTAGGTGAAGGGTGGAAGATCAAAACCAGTTGAATAACAGTTCAGTTGATCACGTCATAAAATTTCATTGCCTTGCTTTAATACATTGGAACAATAAATATGAGGTAAAAGGCAAACAAAACGCTACGCTACCGTTACAGCTAACCGGCTTTTCATCTTAGGTAACTCTCGTATTAACTCCCTCTTTCAGGGTTCTCCGTTCAGTGGAAAAGTTCGATCCTAAGACAGGTTCATGGAGTGAGGTGCGTTCGATGAGCGTGTGTCGAATGGCCGTGGCTTGTGCGAAGTACCGCGACTACATCTGGGTGGCTGGTGGCATGACCGGCGAGAAGAAGAAGCCCGTGTGCAAGATAGTTGAGTGCTACAATTCTAAGACTAATGAGTAAGCTATGATCTCTACACCTATTTATACCAACTTCAAGGCTAGAGAAGTACCTATATGAATAGAGAAACGACTCAATTGCTGCCAAACGGCTCGGAAAAGCCAATACACTAATATAAACTCCCGCTGCTTTAAGGATTCCGTCATTAAAAGCAAAATCGGAACCTTTATTTTTATAATAGGAGTCCTAGATGACTGGTATACAAAGTGAACAAAGCTAGACTCGTGCAATTTACAAAATTCTGGGTTATTAAGTACGACCCCTATAATTTGGCAATATTCCAAGATGAACAGATACTTGTATTTTCTATCTTAATATGACTCAATGCAGGTGGACAGAAATACACAGTCTGCGGTTTCCCAGATGTTTCTCCACGATGTTTGCAATGAACGATAAATTGTACATCGTCGGCGGAGCTGGCAAGATTTCGGATAAGGTTAGTTGGTATTTAGAAAGTGAATATAGAAGCACAATCTGTTCCCTTGAATAAAAAAGCTAATGCTACTACTCTAGAGGTTAATAAGGAATAGTTTCCAGTGGATTTGCAGGAGTAATGATTAAGTATTGCCTGCTGACTTTGAAAGAAATGAAACAAAAGTACCAAAGGTTCCTGTACGAGGAGGAAAACACAATATAATTATTAATAAACATCGATAACTTTTAAGGAAAAGACAGTAAACAGCGTGGGTGCGATAGATGTGTGGGACTGGAAACTGCGCAAGTGGAGGCAAGAGACGGAGATGTCGATGCCCAGACATGGACACGCACTGGCCTATCTCGGCACTCAGCTCATCATCATCGGTGCGTAAGCTCTTTGTTATTAGAAACCTGTAGAGGTCTGGACCCTATGCATATATCTTAAAGGCAAATGAAGCCACAACGGAGAGAAAGCGGATTTGTGATCTGATATTCTAACGTTTAACATCGGTTATAATATAGAACAGAATAAAACGAGACTGACCCGGAAGTATTTAATAAAATTGGATATTACACTAGACACTTGTTACAAACTGCTCAAAACAAATATTAAAATCGTCTCAATGGCCGTTCATCTTCATCACAGTATCGTTTTTTTCGGCAAGGTTTTACTGTAATGATGATCGATGGATGGCGTCATTACTAGGTCATTAGCGATAATAGACTCATTACAATCAGCAAAACATAATAATGAATAAATAGTACTCAAGAAAATTGGTAACTTTTTGTTGACATAGAGATTAACAAATTTCGAAATTACGCAATGCAAATATTCGGCAGAAAAAAAAATCCGTATCCTTCTTTCCGCATTTGCGTAATAGTAAAAAAAAATTTTTTGAAGTTAACATTCACAGCAGGTAAAACATATTTCTATAGAAAAAAATTGCGTTTTCGACTGATAATGACATGATTGTAAGAACTGCTACAAAAGTGATGAGTGTAAAGTGGTAGAGTTGTTAGCAAATTAGATTATTGAAAGTATACTATATTTTTTCCTGGTCTATTTAAGCATGTATAGGTAATATTTCTGCATTATGTTATAATAATTTTTGGCCTCAAATAAAATTATAATCGGTCAATTGATAAACTGCATTGGATGCTATCTCAATATGCGTCTAAAAATAATGTTTTCATGCTAAGCACGATACGACAAAAAGTTTCGAACAGTAAAAAATATGCCAAATAGAGGGTACCCAATATTTATCTGTCAACTAGAAGCACTGTTTCTCCTTATACCAAATTCAAATTAACTTTATCTTATGCTTGCTGCATTGATAAATACTTCGTCTCATTGATATTTAAAATTGATTGCTTGAAGTTATTCTATCCATTCTGTATTTTGATTTGAAAGGTTATCAAAGAATCTCAGTTTTGCAGTGAATGACATTTTATCACCAAACCAATCTTCTTATGAATAATTGGAGATAAAACAGTCTCTTGATCTAGTTTTAACAGTTTTTACTGGTAGATGTTTTCTAGAATGATAATAATCTCAAACGAAATGTCTTCCACTTTTAAGCAGTAGGTCGTCGTAGTAAGTAAATTCTGCGGAACTGTAACCATAATTCTGTAGTAATTCGTAGGTACCTTTTTAACGACAATTATCTATAAGTCAGGGGTTGAAGACATGTGAGGCATGTCCAATTTAGTTATTAGCAATTAGAACTACGAAATGCACTAACTTAGTCAGCTAAATGATTGGTTTCTAATGCAGGAATAGCGTATAAGTCATCTGTTAGTTACAAAACCAGGAAAGTGATGCAGCCCATTCATAGAAGAGACAAAACATTTCAACTTAATATTTACTTGTTAATATTTGCTAACGGATATTCCTATGCGTATATGTAGGAAGGGAACGAAGCTTAAATAAACTTTGACGTCAAAAAATACCGCAATAACGGCAAACACGTTTCTCTGACTGGTAGAAGATATGGGGAGTCAACTGCGAAGAAACGTATCTGGTAGTAGCCCAAGGTTTATTAATATATTAAGTTATATTCGTTAGCGTTTTTCCTGTTAAAGGAAAGGAGATTTACCAGACTCATCAGTGGAAAATATCCAAAAACCTTTGGATATTTTCCCGGGCTATCCCAGAAAAACTTTGAAAAGATCTACAGCTTAACTATAGGTAGTTAGCTTGGTATTTATCTCTCGGGTATTTGAGCTAATTTAGCTTGGGATATTTTTAACCCACTCAGTCTGTTTCAGATATTATTGCACACCTATAAATACTTCTGCATAAGAAAATACGCCCCAGACACACGATAAACAGACCGAAAATAGTTTTATATATGCTCAAGAAATGTGTATTCCAAACTAGATCGATTCTTATTGTAAAGCATGTTTGCAGAATACCACGTAATTCTGAAATTGCGCAGTTTACTTGCGGGGAACATGTTTAAATTTCCTGAGCTTGGGGCTGATAAATCAGATGATAGCTATATAGCCACCAGTCAGTATGTACGTAGACCGTGATAACCAATATATGGAGAGTTGCGCGCACCGAGCTAAGTGTGAGAACACACGAGCGACGACGCCCGCCGTCGACGCGTCTGCGGCTGTCGTCGAAAACGTGCCGCTCGTGTATTTAAGTACGTTGCTAAAATACACGAGCGCCATGTTGTCGACGGCTGCAGTTGCCTCTGCCGTTGACGCGTGTCGCTCGTATGTATGAGCACTAAGAAGCGTGAACAATCATCAATACCAAAGCTACTCGCCCAAGACAGATCTTAATGAATAGTGACCGTACAGCCAGTCTTCTCGTGATTAGGGCGCTGCTGACCGTTAGGGGCCAAAGTCTTTTGCCATAGATAACATATATTTCATTTTTTGGAGTCCAAGAGTCATCGTGAACAGAGAGTAGTCACGAGTTACTGTTTTGTCAAGCCAGATATATTGTATCTATACCTGTACACAACATAATACCTCCTTATTTTTGGTAACGTAATGCTGATGTCTTAGGTGGAGTAACAACGATCTACATGCGAGCCTTGAACAACGTGGAGTCGTTCTGTTGCGAGCGCGGCGCGTGGATCCGTGGCGTGGCCACGCTGCCGTCGCCGCTGTCGGGACACGGCGCCGTCACGCTGCCGCCTGCCTCACTTATGTGACCACACCACGACATTTCGGTGAGCTCTCTTATTTACTAAACAACGTGGAGACGTTGTGTCGCGTGGCCACGCTGCCGTCGCCGCTGTCGGGTCAAGGCGCTGTCAAGTCACGCTGCCACCCGCCTCGCTCATGTGACCACATAAGACATTTTGGTAAGTGGTGCTAATCTTGTCCAGATTTACATCCGATATCTTCAGGCAGAGATTTTACGAAAGGGAAATCTGACCGAAGCAATGGCATCTACTTACCTAGCTGGAGCGGTCTCTTTAAAAAGTATGTTCGCTGTATCGCTGTATCTTCCTCTTTAAACAATAAAACTCTTGTAGTCAACAATAATAAAACCTTCTTAGAGATTTTATATCGCCAAGTTTGAACTGGAGCATGTTAACGACCCAAATATTAAATGCTGAACTTAGTGGCAGACACGATATTTATTACACATGCAGTCTACCAAATTATAAAGTATTTACAGAAAGTTCTTTCTGACCTCTGATGGAAGTAAGTAAAATAACCCATGACTTTTTGTACCAGGTGGGCATTCTCGTCGGCCGGGTTCACTCCAGCTAGACGAGATCTAAATTGTGAATACTTTGTGACGTGAATTGTTTGCCGTGGACTATGTAGGATACTTTAAGTGCACTATAACTGTAACTTGTAGTTTGTGAGAAAATTGTTAGTAAACTGTGGCGTATCTTAGTGAGTGTCTTGTGAATGTTAGCTGAAACAAAATTTTGTACGCGTTAAATTATTAATTAAAAGTTTGTTCAATCGTTTTGTGATATCATTAAATACTCGGCTCATTACTGTAACTGCTTGTATTTTTTTACCTCAGAAATGAATTAAGGCTTATTTAATCCAAGTAAAACCCGGATTGAATAACACAAAATAAGTTTTATTTATATAAAATATAATCCCTTAGTCTATCTTATCCACTCTAAAATTAGATCAGGTTTAATGTCAACTTATCGTTATTGTCAGACGGTGTAATATATTGAATGGTTCGCTCATATATTTCTACGATTGTTTGGTCACATTTATTACAGTGTTACTTCATACAGCCGACCATATGCATCGCGATGGACATTGTAGGTTGCTCGGATAGATGGGCGGGACCCATGTCCCGAATTTCCTCATTCATTATCCCAGTTGCCCTACTCCACTCACTCAAGGCTATCAAAAGCGATGAAACTCCATACAGGTTACGCTGTGTTGATCATTTTTCCTAAGACTACTCCCAGACCTCCCTGCAAACACCAAGCAGGTCGCGCTCGAAGCCCTCATCGCAAGGAGGATACCTCATGAAGAACAGCATGTTGTTGACAGGCACGAAGTGACTGGGCTTGATGTGTCGTATGACTTCCTGAAACGAGAAATTTTCATGAGTATTTCTGAAAATAATAACTACTGTATCTGACATCCTTCATTCTCCCGTAATCTACTTTATAAATAAAATTTTCTTCGTTATCGTGAATTTAGGTACTTATAGATGTCACATTTTTGTGGAAAGGAGATTTGTGTGATAAAAGACAATCGTTACTATGTGTAAACGAAACATACAAATCAAGTTGACAAAGACTAAAATGTTAATAAAAACAACAACACGTATGGAATAATTCATGTAAGGCAAATGACAAGATATCTATAGTCTGAATGAGATAGTATCTAAAATACAAGGTATCTACTGCTCTGTTATCAAAATCATCAAAAGATATTGATAAAGCTGTTATTCTATTACCTCTGGTTAGAAGTACTAATAACAAAAAACTTTTTTACAAAAAAACAACCGACTTCCAAAAAAAACACTTAAAGACCTGAAAAATAACTTTAATTTCGGAAGTCGGTGTCTTTGGTTTTGTATTTTCGTTTTTGGCCACCGACTTCCGAAATTAAAGTAATTTTTCAGGTCTTTTAGTGTTTTTTTTGGAAGTCGGTTGTTATTTTGTAAAAAAGTTATTATTTTTCACTTTTTAGTTGCCGTACCTACCCCACACAAATTCGTATACCACTACTTGGTGTGTAAATAACAGTGACAGGAAATTATTAACACAATCATCGTCCATATAAACTAAGTGGAAAAAATATGCATTATTAAAGATAACTCAAAAACTACTGGTCAGACCATGATCAAACTTAATTGGGACCACATGTGAAGCACCACCTATCAAATAAAAAAAAAATCATCCAAATCGGTTCACCCAGAAAAAAGTTCTGAGCTAACACACAAAAAAAATAAAAAGAACATACAGACGAATTGAGAACCTCCTCCTTTTTGTGAAGTCAGTTAAAAAATAGCAAGCCTGTGAAGACATGCACACACATATTTGCCCCCATGAACCCAAGAATAAAAATTCTGTGAACCCATGGGGTCAAATATTAAACAAGTCAATGACATGGTCCAGTAGCTGCTGTACCCGATTTTACAGCATCCTGTGATCACCAATCATCCAGTAATATCAATAAGCCATATACCACTGCCATAATGTTGACGAAGGTCATAGTCGTACCTTAATATAAAGGGATCATAGGATTCGAAGAGTCATGGGTATCAAGGAAATCCACCCTCTTAATAATGTCATCGTACTGCGATCACTACACACAACATCAAAGTATTCTGCTACACCCATTTAAGACTGCTCCCCATAAATATCCTTGGACTTTTGGAGGCAGTCAAACGAGTTGAGCTGAAGATTTTATATAAAAGAAATCAGTACTCACAATTGGCATGCCATCGATTTCAGTAGAAATGGTGCCACTGTCGTTAGCTGCGTCCTCGTCCGTGTGAACTATATTCCTCGGGTGTATATGTTTGGCGTAACCAACAGCAAATATAACAGACAATACTACTAATAGCAGAAACTTCGCCATTGTTTTTAAATATTTTTTGGAACTTTGGACGTGTGTATACTATCAAACGCTCTGAATTTGTTTGGTGCTCGCTATAGATTTGCTGCCTTTTAAACGTTGTATTGTTATCTTTGGGCTCGTCATTTGTACGTCACAGATGCGCAAGAGTCAAGCTGGCTGGCTCGCTGTTTGTTTAGACTCGACGCAGGAGTAAACCGAAAACAGTCGGTCCTCCTGTTCACTGCTGCGTTATGCGTCACTGCTAACTTCCCAAGTCAGAGTTATTCTTCGGTTTACACAAGCGCCTTCGATCAGAGGTAGGATAATTCCAATATTAAATACGAAATACGTGCAGCTTCTCATGTTCAAGAATTCTTATTATAAATATTGTTAGTAATGGAACAGACATACCTACTGTGAAGAAATGACGCAAGTTTAGGCCCACTCGCATCCCATTGAGTTAAATTTCCTTTGTGATCATTTTTAGAGGGCTTTACGAATCCAGCACGTGTATGTTGCTATATTAACTAGCCGACCTTTTTCTTTCCCGTAGTCGGGTAAAAATACCTACAACTTAACGAACATAAAATCAAACGGTGCGCCTAACCTCGTTAAATAGACCACCAGAATGAGAGCTATAAAGTAATTTATCGCTATCATAAAATTAGAAAATAATCTACATTTAAGCACAAGATAATAAGGCTAATTGTTTGTACTATAAAGTTATACCCCACATAATGGTGTACCTATGATCATAATTATGATAACAGGGTAGCCCAATTGCAAATAATCCTCACGGTCGCTTGTTTTATTTAAGATTCCGTAGAATTATCACATCCGATTTAAGTAATCTATGAAAACTGGATTTTGGACAGAAAAGAAATACATTATTCTAAGAATCTCGTAATCGGGTCAATGAGGTCCTATATATTCGCCAGATTATGTTAGATCTTATGTGTTTTCGTTTTCTCTAAGTCAGTAGGTGTGTACCGTTGGAAAAATGAGCCCTTATTATTCAGCTTAACAGATAAGTACTTGTAGTGGTATAATTATAAAGGCTTCTGGCTAGAACTCATTAAAAATCATTCATCATTTATTGTTAACTGTTACACACGATCTAATATAATTTATATCTAGTTAAAATGCAGCACGAGTATCTAATCAAATAAATATTGCGCAGTATGACTTGATGATCGTAATCTAATGCGAATTCGTTGAAGGAAACATTTAAACTTGTAAACACTAGAAATGTTCAGGGAAGGAACTGTCTATATTTGTATGTATTATTCTAAGAATTACAATCACGCCATTATTGTGTTACTAACCTCGGACAAGGTAAATAAAGGAAAAATTGTCCACACCTCTATGTATTAAAATGAATGAATGACGGATCGATGACTTGAAGAATGAATGAGAAACCTCTATGGTTGTCCAGTATTTCACTGTGAAACAAAGTTTTAATGAATGATTGGTCTGTTTAGATATTATTGTGAATTATTATTAGATAAATCTACCATGGAAGGATAGGTAATATGCAGCTGTGGTTCATGCAGCATCACGCGATAACTTTTTATCTTTCATCGATGCATTCCATTTCCAAGTATTCTTTTTTTAACTAGATTTATCTTGTTTTATTTTTTCATTTTGAATTTAAGCTATGTGATGTTTGTGTTCCAAGCGTTGAAAATTGATTTTTGGAACAAAGTTCCTTATCGCACGGTACGGACTTGGCGGATGGGGGCTAGGCGAAAAAAAGTGTAAGAGTTTTCCTTCACGAGTTTCCGTCACGACCCTTTTGTGTCGACGGTTATCCATAGCGCGTATGCTATTGGCTGTGTCCAGTCATAGGTGCGCTCTTATAGGTTCAAGGCAGCCAGTCAGTTCGCACCGGCTGCGCAGGTAGATGGTTTTTTTATGTGTATAATTTATTTTTAACCTAATTTTTTTATATTATGAAATTTTTTTATAGCCAATTAATTGACAAATTGACTAAAAACTACGAAAGGGATTTCATTCCAACCAAGTGTTCCACGAAACTTGCATTTTTTTTCTACCCAGAGATATAATCAAAGTCATTTTTCAAAAACTAATACCCTTAGCCGATCAATACCTAAGTGTAGGACTGACAAACTCTCGGCACAGAAAACGATACATGATCGTTTATTAGCAGACATTTTCTATTTATTAAAATTCTTAAATTCATTAATTCACTGACATACAACTTGCAGGCTAAACCTCTAGGTCTAATCATGAACTTTTGTAGTTAATTAAAAATTAAGGTGAGCAGTAAGAAAGTTTTTATTTTGAAAATCCATCCCCGTGTTAAATAGTGGATGCAAGTTTGCGAGGAAGCTCGTCATTTTTGACGTTAGAAATTTGGTAGGTATTTAGAATTTACTTATCCCCCAAGGCTCATAGTAAGTTGCTGATGGGAATCTCCATCGGGCACACAGCTTGTATTACAGAAAACAAAACAAGTATTACAAGGACTTTATTTAACTTTAGAATTCACGTCGTGCGTCGTTCCTATGGCACGTCATAGTGCTGCCAATGTGTCTCGTTGGTGTTGGTGACGTGCTTGCGGGTGATGCACTGCAGGTTCGACCCCAGGACTTCGGACGGGGGACACCTCGGTGTGTCTGGAGACAAAAGACACATGTACCACATACAAAATGTTATTGAAATAACTGAAAAGTTCTTAAGCGGTGGTTGTACCTACTCATCATTATGAACAACTCTCTATGGGACCAAACCTGAAATCGCGAAATAAAATCAGCTGCTCCACAGATTTGTTCCCATAAAGGCTCCTTCAAACAGGCGCGACGCTCGACACGAATCGCACGCGTCCCGTGTCGCGCTTGTTTGTAGGAGCCTAAAGGCACCGCTCGTCGCGCGACAGGCGGTACCTACCTTTGTGTCGCGTCACGTGTCTCGCCTGTTTGAAGGACCCTTAACTCGACAAAATGTAAATAAAAGTTGTTCAGAATGATGAGTACAATAACCCCTTAAGAGGTTTTCAGTTTTTCCATTACACCTCGTATGAAACAGTCGGTGTCTGACTGACAGAGAACGCACAGTCACTGAAATGTGTAGGTACCTATTCCCCGTAGGGTTAGGGACTAACTACACTTATTCAGCTCAATTCAATTTTTGTCCCTAGAAAACACTTTTATATGGAGATGCGTACGCATCCCCATTCAAAACTGGTGTTTTCCATGGACAAAAACTGAATTGAGCTGAATAAGTGCAGTTATAGTCCCTGAAGCATCATTTCGCCAGTCATAGTCTAACGATATAGTATATGGGATAACCCTTGAAGGCAATCCTCTAGCCGGACACGATCAGGACTCCGAGCTACTACTGAGCAATTACATAAGCGTCATAACATCACGCCTCATATAATCCTCGAAGGGTTAGGTAGAGGACTACCCTATAGCACACCCATTTCGCCAGTTATGTTTAAGACCCATTTTATACGAGTCTATTGCCATAAACCGGGCAGAAATCCAGACTCCGGGCTGCTACTAAGAAATTGCTGATGGAAAACCCAATACCTAACATAATCTGGAAGATTTCATAAGCATCGCCTTTGTACGTATTTTTCTGTTCTATTCTTGTCTGTTTATATATATATGTGTGTACATAAAGGGTTAAATAAATAAATAACATTTTACCCGAACTGCGACCTGGGCATCGAACTCAAGACACGCTCAGTAGTTGCGTTAGCAACTTCTAGACAAACGAGTCAGTGATGAAAAGGTGACGAAGATGAAAAGTAAACAATTTCTTGATTTCTTAGAAAACCTACTAAACTTATCTTGGAACCTGCAGCCTCTACTTTCGCAGCCGCGCTTGCGACAACTATACCTATGAGGTATTTTAAAATGTTGGTGTCATATTGTGTAAAGTCATCATTAAAAGTTAAACAATCATTGCTGGCACTAAGTTGAAAGTACACTATACATTAATGAATGAAAAGTGTTTTACTATTTTACTTTTATGAAGTAAAATACTTAATAATCAACACTTTTATTAAGTAAAAGTAGGTACTCAATTTAATCAAACATGACGAACTGAGTGACTCTACCCATACCAATATCTTCTTGTAATATCCTAAACTGAAGTGTGACAAACAGGGTAAGACATAATAAACCACATAAATATAACATGTTCTAAGAAATCATTACTTTAATTATCATCATCATCATTTCCTTACCTTTATTTACCGTTAGTTTTGTTTATTTGTTAAAACAAAAGAAACCGCTTATCAATCGATATCGAATCTATCGTAAAACATATTTACTACTAAGTAGATACTTGTTGCTATTTGATAGTAACATGCGCTATTGGTGGAAAACCACTTGCTTGTAAGTCGAATATCGATACGATATAATGATTAAGTTTGAGAGTTTAAGGTAAATCCTATGCTGTAGCCCGCCAAATTCAAATTTTCTTTGGTTTTTTTTATATATTGCAGCTCTGTTTTACGTCATATGTTGATCAAAATGCGATTTGTGACTGTAAGAATAACATATTTACTGAATAATAATTATCAATTTCATATTAATCGTCAATCTTTGGAAATTTGTTCCACCTAAGAAGTTTCATATGAAATATTTAGGTGGAACAAAATTGATGATGATTATTCAGTAAATTTATCATTCTTACAGTCGCAAATTGCACTTTGATCTACATACGACGTAAAACAGAGCTGCAATATGCATAAAACCAAAGCAAATAAGAATTTGGCGGGCTACAACTGAGGATTCACCCTAGGCCGTAACATCAATCATCATCTCAGACAGGAAAATAAAACAAACGTTTTACATTCTCTCATTATTTACTGGGTTCAGTCATTCGATTTTTAAATGTTAACTGAATACAATTTTATGGTTTGTCAATACATTTACATGTTTGCTTGTCTAAACGCATTATTGTTGAACTGTTCCAGGTCCTCTCTGTAAGCTGGCCCTGAGGTCACCTGGGGCGACTGTTCGGCGTATGATCCGGACAATGTTCCACGAACCAAGTTAGGAGAACAGCGCAGAAGTATCGGTATAGCACAGTCATTAGCCTTGCTGGTCGGGAAGACAGCCATCACTTGACCTGTTGTCTGCGCCACCGCCGGTTTCGACACCTGGTAGGACGGAGACCTCTCGGCACCACGCGTGAATGGCACAGGCATCGTCGGCAGGAGGTTGTTCAGCATCGCGTCATGAGCCAAGTCTTCCAGAAAATTTCTTCTAGAACGAGTGATCTGCAAGTTTGGTGGCATCAGTTCTGAATTCTCGGAGTTCAACACGTCAATATCGTAGTCACCACGAGTCTCCAGAGACGGCATCGTTTCATGGATGTGTGTTGCGTAAACTGGCGGCAACTTGTGAACGGGAGGCACGGGGTTCAGAGCTGCAGATATACTAGTGTGTACAAACGGATACAAACCGTCCTCTTGCGAACCTGCATTCAGCCCTTGATCTAGTTCGTAGGTATCTGGATCAGTGTCATAAGATGTTCGTAAATTGTATTTGCCGTTCCAAACCATTGCCGACGGCACGTTTTGATTGATAAGGCCATATTTCGGGGGTAGTGCAGCTTGAACGCCGTGATCAAAATATGAACTCTGTGGTAAGGGATCCAACACAACCAAGTCATCTGATGCAGAAGTGGGCAATCTTATGAAATCGTTACCCTCTCGGTATACACTTGCGTCGTCGTTTGAATTACTGTTGACCTCTAAAGGTCTCAGGAACACAGATTCAGGAGCTGGTTGCGGGATCAGGTTACGTGTTGCGCGGAACAGTTCATTGTAATCGACACTGTCATAGTTCGAGAAAAACGGATAATTGTAAGTTAACGGAGCAGTCTGAATGAAGCCGAAGCTAACACAAATTATAACACACGAACTTAACATCGTAACAGTCACCGTATAATGTTCTTCGACAAAACTTTTATTTAAAATGGGTTGAAATACTTCAACGCGATGTACTGAGAACGTCGCAATACAAAAATCAGCAAAATTTTGAAGGCATTGACAATTGAATGTGTGGTTTCATGTTACAATTTATAATTAATTATATTTGAATTTAGTTTATCGTCGTGTTGCAATATTTAATTGTAATTGCAGTCTGACGTATCTACTACCTAATGATGTTTATTTTTAACCAACTGAGGTGAGTCACAAAGAAGATTAATTATTTATGATCAACCTGGCAATCGGGTCCGTAGTTCTGGGTTAGATTGCCAGTTCGTCGGTAGACGTTCTACAGTCGCAATTAGATGTGTGTTGGCAATAAAATATCCCTATAACATGGGATTTAAAGATACCTCGATATATTTAAAATACCTCTATACTCGATTGAGGTATTTATTTGCTACCCCTTCGGAGAATACAAGCGTGCTGTTATGTTATAATATCATCCTACTAATTACTTTATGATTAAAAAACTAAAAAAAATCTTCACGGCTACTGTATTAGCTAGGTAGGGGTAGGGACATAAGTGTTTAAATTAGACAAGAAAATTGAAGAAAATGCTTTATTCTTTTTGTGATGTTCTATAAACATAAGTACAAAATTTGTAATAAATAATTAAATAAGTTAACATGGTCCATTATTTTCGATTGCCGATACTGTCAAGTCTAAATTACATTTTGTTTTCTAGGGCGATTACATTTTTCTGTTTAACAATCGTTGGTGATCGCAGTACGTTGCCGGTTCTCATGTCACCCGTCTTCTTGATGTCACGCTTGTTGTGGAAGCCGAAGTCCTCCTCCATTCTGTAGGAGGGGGAGCTGTAAGATGAGGGGCCTGCTGGGTGGGCCTTAGCCAAGCTGCCCGACACCACGGACGGCGAACAACTTAGCAGCAAGGGGATACTACAGCCTCCGATATTTGCGTTGGGGAATACGCCAACCGCACCAGTTGAACCACCGGAACTCGATAAGCCTGATCCATAAGCCATTCTAGCGGATTCCTGTGCAGGCTTCCAACGGAACATGTGATCTGATCCAAGACCTTCCATCGCGTCTCTCATGCTTGGATGGAAGTTGGAATGCATACCCATACCGCCCATCTCGTGCATGTTTGAGTGCGTCATCGAGTTGTGATGGTATCCCGCAGGGTGGTGGGGGTGAGCTAAGACGTGACTCGCCCTCTCAAAGTCACGAGAGACACCCATTTTGCTCGGGATCTGATGTTCAGCCAAGTGAGAGTTTCTCAAATGATCCATGGTATGCTCGGGGATGATACCATGTCCATGAGCCTGTGCGTGAGCCATGCGAAACTCATTGTCAAATTCATCAGCAGTTTTCATTGAAGACAGATGATCCAAATGTGTGTTTTCATGTGCCCAGTGTGCGTTGTGCATTTGCTGCAGATGATGTAAATTTTCTTCTGCTGCTTTCATCTCTGGTACAGTTTCCATAGAAGACATCTCTTCGCGGTGCATCATTTGCTGCTTTTGGTGGTCTAGGATGGAGGTGTGGTCCACCGATTTTGCCAATATAACATTTTCATTGTGTTCGCCGAAATTGTGGAAATGAGTATGTTCTAATTGCTCTTCAGATTTAGGGATGCTATCAAGGTGTTTAATTTCAACGGCTTCCTTCGGTTTCATATCCAATTTTTCAGCAAGATGTTCTTTCTGCTCCGGTTTTGAATCAGCAGCTTTAACTAGTTCCATTACATGTTCTTTGTGCAAATCTTCTTTTCCTATTTTGTCTTGATCTAAATGATCCGCTGACTTTGCAAAAAAATCGATCATACCGTCATCTGCACTTTTTTCATGTTCCATATTATGTTCAATTTTGTGTTCAATAGTTATCTCTTCTGCGCTTTTTTGATGTTCACTGAAGGCATCCGAAGTCAAGGGTTTAATTATGGTGTTTGTGGTAATAGGATCCACTGGAATATTTTGTGACGTTTTTAACGCAGTATCATTTTCTACTTCCAATTTGGTTTCTGTTTCTTCTTCAACTGCTTTCATGAATGGTACCTGCATTATGTGATGCTCAGATTGGCCTGTTAACATGTCCATATTAAGTTCAGAACTTTTTTCTTGATGATGATCAACAACATCCTCTTTGTTTAATAAATCTTTGTTTTCAGTGTGTTCATTGAGTTCTTCTAATTTGGCTTCAGCACTTTTTTCATGTTCATGAATTTTGTGGTTCTCGCTTATCAACGGTTCTTGGGTTTTAATGTTGTTTAAATGAATTTCAATCATTTCAGATGGAGCAGTATTCATGTCATCTTCAGTATTTTGTTCCACTGCAGCATTATGCTCACTTAAATGTTCAGTTGTTTCCTTGTTCAGAATCATTTCATCTGCAGATTTTTTTTCTTGATGATGAGTTTCTAAAGCTCCATCCTGTGCAAATCGTAAATTATTGATTTCGGATAACACTGTATGTGAATTTATATTTTCTTCGGTTTTTTTATCAGCTACTGTTGATGCTGCCTCTGATTGATCCAAATGTAACGTACTGTCCTGGTTGCTGGCAGTTTTGAAACTGTCCTCGATATTTCTAGCTATCTCAACATTTTTCTGGATATTTTCGAGGGCTTCTTTCCACTGGGCCATTCGCTCTTCTTCTGTTTTTGCCATGGTGACGTGAATATCATGCATTTCCTCTGAGTTCCTGGTAGTTGTAGCGTGTAAACTCATCGATTCTAAGGTTCCAAAATTTTCATGGATATGTTTCAGGGCTTGTCTAGCTACTTCAATATCTTCATGTAGTTCCATGTCAGACTGCGATTCATGACCCAATTTCATGTCAGTCTTCGTTTCTATTTTCTTAAGATCTCTTTGCAAATTCTCTACAGCTTCCTTCGCCATCTTGATGCTATGTTTCACATCATCTTCGGTGGTATGAATGTCAGAACCTTCATGGGCAGAACCTGTCACTGAAGTCCTGAGTTTATCATCTTCATTACACAATTTGACCTTAACTTGGCGGCCACATGTTTCATTGGAGTCGGCGTGAGCTTTTTCTTCTTCAGAATCACGATACACCTGGTATCCATATTTTTTCTTCACAATCAATGGCTTTTTCAATGTGAAGCTTCTACCCGTGGGCGTTGAAACTCCAGCGTCACTGTTTACATTTTGAACTTCACTGTTTGAGACCCCAGTATTTAAAATGGAACTGGTGCTGATGTCCGATGCTGACTTCCGTTCTCTCTTCAGAGTGTCTGGTGAACTTGATTGTGTTTGAAGGTGCCAGTCTTGAGTACGATCTGTGTTCTCCAAGCCGTCCCCGGGCAGAGCGGGGGCTGCGATGGCCAGAGCTACCAGAGCAGATACCACTACGAGTGTCTTCTTCATGTCTGATGCCACGATTGATGCTGTGATCAAACTGTATGGTTAATTTATACTAAATTACCGTCAGGAGATTTGTTCGATTGAACGTTAAAGAAAACAAAACGTGCTTACAGTAATTGGCTCAGAAATGCTGACACAACGCCTTCCGGTTCGAAACATTTACGCTAACGACGAATTAATATTCCGAGAATCTGACTTAAAAATAACTCACCTAGAAACAAAGCTATCGATTTACTACATAGTATCTATACCTAATTATGTGGTTTCAATATAGCTCAATAAATAAACAGAAGGAGCAAATCATATTTTGACATTAAAGAATTAAGTATGATAAACGTGAAAATCATGTGACAATAGGAGTTTGAGATACTTCTGTATTATCAAACTTGATCCATAGAGGGGTAAAGCAATTGACGCATTATTTGAAAACGGATTAAGGAACTGTACAAACAGACATTATATACATTTTTAACTACTTTCGGTAGCATACTAAGCAAACTTGTAAACATCGTATATTTCCATGAAAGTTATATATTTTAATTGTAGTACTTAAGTTGATCTGTTAAGTAAAATGTTACTAACCCTAAGGACTCCTGTCTGAAATAAAAGTTTTCTATTCTATTCATTGGATGTATATGGATATTCGAATGCAAATTCACCTAAAGTTGAGATGTTGGCTAATATGGAATGCGCTTTTGTATCGAAAAAATCTTAACTTCAACTAACACAGACACACCACCCCTCCTCTTACACCTTAAATACACATATTTGCATCGGGGGTTAAACATTAATTTTAAATAAATATGCATCTGAATAGTTATGGAATTCAAGAATCCTAGGTATTTTTTTTATTTGAAATAAATGTTTTTTTTAGAAGTCCCTTTCATACTATACACCCAACTAGTTACGCATTCCCGCTATTCCTGACATCCCAGAATTTTGTTTACAAAAAATATATTTTAAGAAGCCGCTTTCATACTTTCATAGCTAAAAATGAACTTTAGGTAAATATGCATCCGAATATCCGTTCTCTGATAATAACTTCATAAGGTAACAACAGGTACTAACCCAAACTATGCAACCCAATCAAACTCGCATCAGCCCAATTGTTCACAGTTATATTTTTCAAGTAAACAATACTGTTCCTCTATCCTAGGTCCGTTTACTAACAATGAACTAATCACTTAAAAATATATACGCTAAAAATATTATGCCTTGCAATCAGATATCTGTTCCATGTGAAAATCGAACCAGCAGCTCGATCTCTGGGCTACTGCGCCTAACCAACTGTTAAAATGTTATATAAATCATAATTTTGCTTAATTATAACAAAAGATAACATAATTATATTAACTCTGTATTTTTCGAAGAGGAAGTCAGTGTGAAAATGAAGTTCTGTTCGTTGGTAAGCGTATAACTTGACATGGCTTGACAGATTCGTTTTATTTTTTAAATGTTCTTCATTATAGTCCGAATAAGATTTTTAAGAAAAGAAAATTTGGAAAAGCTCCCCGGAAAAATTGGAAAATGCGGGAAAACTGAACGTCGTTTTTTCTACAGGTTCTTTTAATGAACTATTGAAATCTGGACAGGGCAACATCTGTCGGGTCAGCTATTTATGAATAAGTCCTAATGTAATGGCGCGAGCCTATTACAATTAATCGGGCACAAATCCAGAATCCGGGCTGCTTCTCAGAAATTACTAAAAGGAACACCCAACCACACTTTGTCCAACTTGTGAATTTTAATCAAACCCACGTTCGTCGTTTAGCAGTCGCGTTTACTAGCACTGAACCAACGAGGGTTGGATTTTTCGCTAAGTGTTTTTGAGGGGCTTTTTGGAGGGCAGATGTGAGTGGAAACGCCGGCAGGGGACGCCCTAGGAAGACATATAGTGACCTTATTGTGTTCTTCAGAAAGGTCAGGTGCGTAGTACTCACAACCGGCATGCCTGTATGACCAGATGTATGAACGTAAATGAGGCAAAAGGACTATGTAAGGATCGTAGCAGATGGCGTTCTGTAGTTTCTGCCTACCCCCATGGGAAGAAGGCGTTAGTTTATGTATGTATGTATGTTATTTTTTTGTGACTTAGGGCTTATATTTTAAGTAAATACAATAATGATGGTAAAGCTCCGATGGAATAGTTTGACTGCCGTACGGTGGGTTCGATTCCCATACCGAACAATTACTTATATTATGACCCAAATAGTTGTTCTGGGTCTGTCTGTTAACAAAATAGAAAAGAAAATAATAAAGAGGACAGTATAAAATGTGCCTCGCTGGTATAGTGGTCGCAAGCGCTCCTGGGTTCGATTTCCAGGTCGAGCAAAGTGTTATTGGGTTTTTCTATCTGGAATTTCTCAGTAGCAGCGCGGAGCTTTAATTGTGCCCGGTTGATGGCAATAAACTCGCCCCCTATTACATGGGACTTAAATATAACTGGTGAAATGTGGGTGTACTATAGGTTCACCTATGGCCAACTCTTCGGGGAAACAAGGCGTGACGTCATATGACAGAAGGTATTAAAAATAATCCTCTGGATTTAACCGCCATAGATATCTTCTCTATCACTCAAGGGTTTGCTTGCAGAAAACTCTATTTGTGTTATTTCGTGTTGGTATAGGTAACCGACATAGCCCAATGACTAAGCAAGCTGAAGTGGCAATGGGCTGGTCACGTCTCTCGCAGAACCTACAATCGTTGGGGAAAACGAGTTCTAGAGTAGAGACCGCGTTTAGGCAAACGTAGTGGGGGACGCCCGCCGACCAGGTAGAGTGACGACTTGCGAAAGGCGGCTGACAGAGACTGGATGAGGAGAGCCGAAGATCGGGCTCAGTGGCGTTCACTAGGAGAGGCTTACGTGCAGCAGTGGACGAATATAGGCTGATGATGATAGTTAATTATAATCAACTAACTATACCTTTAACTATAGTCTATAGATAGGACTTGCTTGCTTTTTTTAAGTAGCAGTATCATACAATTTGTGTGTTAGCATCGTGTTTCGCCATGTGCGAGCCTTGAAGTCACCAAAGTACTTAAGCCATACAAATCGAGATAATTCTTGTCATTCCTAAATCCTATCTATAAAAACTGATAACAGAAATCATCTACTTATCAAGACATACATTTTTAGAAACAAACATGTATTTTCAAGTAGATTAAATGATTTGCATGATTCTGATTATCAGCATTCTTCAGTAATGTTATAACAAACATTTTATGTTCACCGACGACACAGTTAGCAGATGTTTGATGGACTAGCTTTGGCCGCGACTTCACCGCCATCATTATTTTAAACGTTGCTTAAAGTTAAGTCATGATTAGCGTCTGTTTAACCATACATTTTTGACGTTTAAATGTCTCTTATAAATTAGATGGTACAAGTACTGCTCCAGTAGGTTTTTAACCCCATAACTCCTACCTACTACATCCCATCCGGGTTTTGCGAAGCTAATAACTAATCTATTTAAATAAAAGTCAATTGACAAAAATGTTTGTCCGCGCATCGCTTCAAACCGGCTGCACCTAATCGACTAATTCTTTTTGGGTGCTAATTAAGGCAGCTTCTTTAAAATGTCATTCTCGTCTTCAAATATATTTAGTTGTCTAAATAATTAATAGGTAAGCGACAAACTTTTAGCATCTAATAAATGGTTTTCAAGCGAATATATATTGTAAAACGAGCTACTGTTAATATGACGCAGCATGGTGATAATTCTTAAGCAACGTTATGGACCAAGTAATAAATAGGGGCATTATTCATAATGCCCGCGCATTATGAATAATGACAAGCGTAGTCGACGGAGCCCCGCTGTGCGGGGCTCCTACTTCTGGGTGGTTTAAAAAAAATAACCACGAAGGGGATGGCGGGGTCTAAAAGACCCCGCCATTCCCTTCTAACCTAACCTGTCCGAGTCGGGGTGCCCTAAGTCCCGAGCTCGCTTAGTAGCTCACTTACAACATTAGTCACTTGAGTTATCAATTCAGAAGTAAATATATTTATCGGTAGCTCTGAGTCATATTAATTTACGCTCGTAAATTGACGCTGGTTTTTTGATATTCGGTTGGAATAGTAAAGATGATGAATTAATATAATTGAAGCTGTTCTATTAACTCGTCGCCTACATATAAAAAAAGACGCTAGGTTGCAGGTGCTAAAGAAAACTTTTGTTGCCGCACATATAATTTCCCATTCTTTTTTGTTGTGTTTGTAATTGTCAGGCAGCGGTATGTCGTGATATATTTTTTAGAAAATCCACCGGGAAAATCGGAAATTTGGATGCTATTTTTGTATGAAATTCAACCCGGGCGACGCCGGGTACGAACAGCTTATAGCTAATAAAAATTCTATTCTAGTACCTAACTGTTGACTACATTGGTTTTCAAGATTTAGTAATGATAATATTAATTTTCTTATATTGTTTATCGACGATCGAAATTGGAGTTCGTAATCTCATACACGATTATCTAAATCTCCTTTGCTTTGACATGTCTTTAAATACAGCAAGTACACATTCGTATTTAAGTGTATAAAAAATATATATCAGAAACTACAAATACCTAATCACTTATTACGATAAATTATGGCGAGTTGATAACAATTTTAATGTCGTTTAATACCTGTATAAATATAAATAGTCGACTCTATCATAAATTAACTTTCATGAAAAAACCAACACAACTTAATTTTTATATGTATTTATAAATTAGCTAACACTGCACTTCTGTGCAGTCTCTACGTAATGTAATGACAAGTTAGCACTTTATTTTAAATTCTTCGATTCGTGCATGATAAACTTATATGTAATTTTGTAATAATTAACAAATTATTACGTCATGTATGTGGTATGCACCGGTGTTTCCGACAATAGAATCAATTGTACATACATAACATCACGCCAGTAATGTCCGAAGGATTAGGCAGAGTAAGAAGTAAGACCTATAGTACACCCACATTTCGCCAGTTATGTTTAATTCCCATGTAATAGGGGGCGAGTCTATTGCCATCAACCGGGCACAAATCCAGACTCCGGGCTGCTACTGAGAAATTCCTGATGGAAAAACCCAGTAACACTTTGCCCGACCCGGGAATCGAACCCCTCATGCTCAGCAATAATTATTGCGACCACTCAACCAACGCGGCAGTCAATAATAGTATTCTTGAGTTAATATGGCAAGTGTCTTACATATAAAAAAACATGTCTTTTTTGGGCTACAACATAATCTAAAAACATACGATAACCGAAATTATTTAGAATGAATCTATAAGAATAAGAAGAATATTATTTACAAAGCTTACATTCAAGTGGATTGAATTCCTAGACCTCACGCTAGGATCGCAATCACTAAGCCATTTGGATTATAAATATTTTGCTTACATTATTTATCTAATGAACAAAGATATTTTGAACAGTGCCATTTTTAAATAATGTACGGTAATATAATTTTCAAATTGCCTAATTTGAATAAACATGAAAGTCCCGAAAATAATTTGTTTGTACCTAATACTGTATCAAGATGTATCTTGTTAACGGCACTCTATTTTAAGGTCAATAATTGTAGCTTGTAGCCCGTAGCCGGCGTAGCTTTACTACGATGCTACGAATGTCTACGAGTGTCTACGAATCTACGTTCTACGATAACTTAACTAAAAACCAAAATCTGCTGTTTACATTGTTTTTGATGCTGGTGATTAGAGATGAAACAATCATAATTAATTAAATTATACATTTACAAGTGTACCCGATGGGATTCTCATCGGCAAAAATTATGAACTTCCATACAATTTTATTTTTATTTAACCCTCTTGGGCGATGAATTTTCAAAAATCCTTTCATAGTGATCACTTTCGTTATATAAGAACACTTGTGAAAATTTTCATACTTCTGCCCAGCAGTTTAGGCTGTGCATTATCTGTCACAGGATTAATTAAAGAATAAAGGCTCCCGCAGACAGGAGCGACGCGACTCTTGTCGCGCCTGTTTGCGGGAGCCTTTAAGTAGAAAGGATACGACAGGAAATTACAAAACAATACTCATTAGATTCATTATAGGGTACAAGCTCGGAAATAAGAATTAGGAATTAAAACACGGACATTAGAAAAATATTAAATATAGGTACATCAAGTTTGTGTATTCATTACATCATTTAAAATAATAATTAAGATTAAAATATTTACTTAAGTCTAGAACTGTTCACGAAGCGCAACTCTCACTAGATTCGGAACAGGATAATCCTTGGAAATGACATGATGGTTGCTTTGATGTAACTCTGGGTAATCTTCCGAAACCTTATAATGGCTGACAGCATGGACCGTATCCATCCAAATGGTGTTCCGCTTCTTCCTCAGAAAACTTTGGTTAATACAAGCTGCTTTGGATTCAGACAAAGGCTTTAAGATAGCTTTTTCCAGGCCACTGTCAGAAAGCGGGACCACACATCTAGAAAAACGGGGTTCCTGAAACAGGCCAGTCAGCAAAGCACGTCCATTGGTTGAAAGGTCTTGACTAGCCGTAGAAGCCGTCGTGGTCATTCCCATTTGTGGCAAATTGAAGGTGCTTGCCATCTGATCAGCGTCCTTCTCCATGGTCAATTTTTCTTTGTTAAAATACACAGATTGATTGTCAGTTGTCCTAGAAGAGACATCCCTGGAAGGAGATACGAACACCTCTTCAAAAGATGATGGTCCCTTTCCATTCAGAATATCTATCACTTCTGGATTTAGAGAATTAATGTCTTTACTTTCGTGTGATGCAATGTTCTTTGTAATTTCTATTGGTGCCATGAGGACAGAATCGATTGTTGCAATAATAAGTATGAATGTTATCTTCATTTTGATTTAATTTAGTTACTAAACAGTATCAATTTATAAACAGCTACAATGCTTGTTTATATATTGAGGACGCCTTTCTTCGCTGCATTTTATACAAACGTGTCTTTTTGTAATGCGTCATTTATCTAGTCTTCTAGTACACAAGAGTAAGGCACATTGAGCATTAGATCCGACGCCTATGATACAGCCACTTCTGGCTTGGGAGAATATCTTACAATAATGCCAAATAATGCCCATCCATTTAATTTTACTACTTACAGATTAAACGAAGGGTTTAAGAGAGCATGTAGATCGTCAAAGTCCTAGGCCGGCTTAACTTTGTGCAATTTATTTCATACCCGATGTCCTTGAACCAAACTTACAAAGACATGTGATGTCCACCAAACCCACACTGGGCTCGCATGGTGGATTACGGCCCACTCCATCTCACAGAGAAGAAGCCTGATTCCCATTAGTACGGAAATTTTGGGGGTATGTGATTATTTGGAAATCAGCCACTTTTGCCAGGCCAGGTTTTTATTATTGGGGTTTACAGATGGACTAGGCTGCCCCTCAGGCTGACCTATGGGTGTCCATAGGTCTGTAGAACACCACAATCCAAACCTCCAAAACCGTACAATACTTATACTATATGTTTAGTGTGTATAATTGTTTAGTGTAAAAGCGTATGTTGGCATGATGAGGTACATTTAATAACACTAAAACAAAATATTGAGGTACTTTTTACTTTTATTGAAATAACATTACATTAGGTTACAACTAGCTTAATCTAATACACTATGAAATTCACTATTGGTGCGTGGCGTGACTGGGTTCATGGCTCGTGTGCTCGTGGGTTGGCGTTTCCTCGTGTTGGTCGTGCGCTTCATGCTGCGCGGGTTCATCCACCAGCCGGTATGAGCCAGCCGCAGTGGCAGCAGCAGCAGCGTATGCAGGGGCGACGTGAGATTGAGATTCCACTATGTGTCCCGGAACTATCGTAGGCGAGCAGCTGAATAGTAAGGGAACGCTGCAGCCTCCGACGTTAGCGTTGGGAAATACGCCGAGTGCAGTTCCGCTTGTGGTTTGCGACAGCACCCGCCCACCTGGAGCAGACAGAGCAGGAGACACACCTGCCACACCAGCGGCGCCATATCCGCCCATTCTCGCCATCGGCACGTGCCCTTGCATGAACTGGTTCATGTCGGAGAAGCCCAACAACTCCGACTCCGTTTGTTCGTCTACGGAGCGGTAGTGCGGCGCGGTGTATCCGTATTGCGGTGCAGCTGCATATCCTTGGTAAGATGGAGCGGAGAAGGCTGCTACTGGCACGGAGCTGACGGGAAGCTGCACGGCGCCGGCAGACGCACACGGAGACACGTACTGTTGGGAGTACGGGGCTCGTCGCTCCCGGAGGAACTCTTCTATTTGTTGTATTTGTTGCTTGTTCACGTACCGCGGCTGTTCCCCTTCAGAGTACGTAGGGGCTCCTGCGACTGACAGGGCGACGACGGTAAATACACCAGAAAATAATATCGACTTCATGTTAACTGTGTGCTGTGCCGTGACCACAGAGACACTAATATTTATACATAAGCTGCTAGTGACTTTTTGATCAAATATTATTACTTAGTTTGCATTTTACACAGATATACTAAACAAGTACTTGACCGAGATATTTCTGCAAACTCAGATGCTTGATCTCGCCAAAGTAAAACCAATTAGGCCACTCTATTAACATGATTATGTACAACTAAATACTTACGAATTACGATCTATAAAGTTTTGGTTTACTTATACATACAATACAACCATATATTCAAAACCCAACTCACTCACGCATTTTCTTACTTGCCCAAACTATTAGGGGTAGACGTAATAACAATACTGCATATTATTTTCAACTAGCACTTTTGACAGCGACTTCGTCTGCAATCCTCGTTATTCCCTATACCTTGGCACATCAAAAAAAAAAAAAAAATTATGTTATTAATGGCATGGGTCGTGCAAGCGAGCCGATACTAGAAACGAAGAATCGAGCCTACGATCCGCAAATAGTAAAACTGACCGCCGGCTACTGAGCCGTTATTTCGTTTAATTACTTTGTGGTTCATTCAGAAAACTAAATAAATATAGGGAATACAATGTTAATACTTAGTACACCCTTACTTCGCCAGTTGTTTTGAAGACCCTTACATGCAATTGTAATAGCTTATAGAGGCCTAAAACAAAACTCCGCAAACAAGACGGTACACAGACTCAACTCAAAATCAAAGCATGCATTTCAATTAAACCAATTACAGGCACTTTTGAATTGTCATTGGTTAGTCAGAAAGATGGAGCTAGTTGCCCATTCCAAAGCGTAGTAGGTTCCTATGGAGACGAACGGGCAAGAAACTCCACGGACACTCTTTTAAATCAAAATATTGTTACAAAATATTTGTTACATCTATCATGTTTAAATTATAGATGTGAGAACGATGTAGAAATACGTGCACGTTAAAAGCGTCCGCACCTAATAAAACGGTTTAAAAAAGCAATGTTTTTTTTTTTTTTTAAATTGAGCCGTGGCTGCTAAGAGATGACTGGTCCCTTCTGACGGCGCCTGTTCACGAACATGACGTATGGATCAGCACCATTCACCTCAATCAGGTTTCAGACTGGCTAAAGACGACTTATCTTTCAATTCTTCCATGGGGTAGATCTACTGTTTAAAATGTTACAATAAATTACCTCCCCACATACTTTAAAACATTCCTAATGGAAAACGCCAATAACAATGCGTGGTGAAGTGTTGAGCCAACAACATTATATTTGAGAAACTGTCGTGCCATCGCGACATGAAGACGTAATCTTTAGGCGGATTGTCGGTCGAACGCAAAATATTCTTAAATATATGTACCTACGATTACGGCTTGTACGGCACGATCATAAAGTGGCTGATCATTCGATTCTGCACTACGGGGTTCGACTTCCATACTGATCAAATTGATATTTATACATAAGTACCTAGATATAGCCTAAAAATTGTTGCATCGTGTCTTGGTTCTGAGAAAATTTATCTGAATTATAGCTACGATGGGAAAACAATAGAACACGGTTTAAAAAAACTGCAAGATGACGCTGATTATCAAGATCCACACTATAATATAAAAACTTTTGTACAAAAAAAAACAACCGACTTCCAAACAAAACACTACAAAGTGAAAAATAACTTTAATTTCGGAAGTCGGTGTCTATGGATCTGTATTTTAGTTTTTTGCCACCGACTTCCGAAATTAAAGTTATTTTTCACTTTGTAGTGTTTTTTTGGAAGTCAGTTGTTTTTTTTGGAAAATAGTTTGTATTTTTCACTTTTTAGTGGGTTAGATAATAATTTATCTAACTTACAATAGCCTAATGTCAACTTCTCATCACCTTTTACAAAATATTTCTTTTCCCGATGCAAGGAATTGAGGAGTTTATTGTTGAGGAGTTCTCTTGGTAAAAAGCAGAAGAACTGGAGCTGATGGTGAAGCCACCATCAGCACCATTTTACCATATGCACTGTGACAAGTATAAATTGCTTAGCAACCAACGAAAGAGCATTGCTAGAGATGACGCGATTACGCAACTTAAATTCAGTCTCAAATTGACGCATCCGCATGACTTGTAGGTAATGGTTGTCCTATGTAAAGCTTCAATCTTAATTAAGATTGAAGTTTTACATAGGACAACCATAATAATACCTAATTAGGTATTATTTTTGTACGAACTGAATATTTTGGCATATTGAACCTTATGAAGTAAGCCAAAAAAAAGGTAACTGCTGTAAATCGTTGAGGAATTCCCTCGACTGTCTATGGTCTCCATCATCAGACCTGTAATGGCACTTATAACCCATATGGGCGCAAAGTTCTCATCAATATAAATGAATTAAGTCCAACCACAAGGTAGCTACTGTAAACCGTTGAGGAGCTCCCTTAAGAGCGCTTACACGGGTCCACTAGCGCCACTCCTTTAAAAAAATATTATCTCGTGACTGAGAAGGAATTTTGAAAAACGGCTCAATAAGCGACCTCGGTAAGTGGGTCAAGATTTTTCTAATACCTTTTATAAACTTTCCTAATGAAACACGAAGCAACAAAATTAGATCTAAACAAAAGCGGCCACATTCATTTAGATCGTATTTTTAACCGACTTCACAAAAAGGAGGAGGTTCTCAATTCGTCTGTATGTTTTTTTTTTATTTCATGTGTGTTAGCTCAGAACTTTTTTCTGGGTGAACCGATTTGGATGATTCTTATTTGATAGCTGGTGCTTCACTTGTGGTCCCATTTAAATTTGATCAAGGTCTGACCAGTAGTTTTTGAGTTATCCTTAATACTGCATATATTTTCCACTTAGTTTATATGGATGATGTGTTAATAATTTCCTGTCACTGTTATTTACACACCAAGTAGTGGTATACGAATTTGTGTGGGGTAGGTACCGCAACTAAACAGTGAAAAATAAAAACTTTTTTACAAAAATACAACCGACTTCCAAAATAACACTAAAAGACGTGAAAAATAACTTTAATTTCGGAAGTCGGTGACCAAAAACGAAAATACAAAACCAAAGACACCGACTTCCGAAATTAAAGTTATTTTTCACGTCTTTTAGTGTTATTTTGGAAGTCGGTTGTTTTTTGTAAAAAAGGTTTTGTTGGTTCGTGTCTCAATATGAAAGTTTATAAAAGGTATTAGAAAATTCTAGACACACTTACCGAGGTCACTTATTGAGCCGTTTTTCAAAATTTCTTCTCAGTCACGAGATAATATCTTTTTAAAGGAGTGGCGCTAGTCGAACCGTGTAAGTGCTCTTAACTGTCGTTCGTCTTTATCATCAGACCCCTAATGACAGTCACAACCCATCTAGGTGTAAAGTTCTCATCAATACAAATGAATCAAGCCCAAACACAAGGTAACTGCTGTAAATCGTTAAGGAATTCCCTCGACTGTCTTTCGGCTCCATCCTCAGATCGACTCCAGACCTTCCTTAAATTGTAGTGCTTTAAAATACTTAATAAAAAAATTACCAAACGCACTAGTCGCCCCTACGATTTTCGAAGGTTCCCCTCGATTTCTCTGGTATACCATCATCAGATCCTGGTTTTCTTATCATGGGACCACCCTTGAGCTATCTCCTTTCCAACAAAAAAATAATCATACAAATCGGTTCACCCAGAAAAAAGTTCTGAACAAACACACATAAAAAAAAAAAACATACAGGCGAATTAAGAACCTCCTCCTTTTTTTGAAGTCGGTTAAAAACATTATGTAAAGCATTATATCCCGCCCGTATTTCCTGCGGGGTAGGCAGAAGTCTGCGGGTATAGTAAGTTCATCCATCTTTATTTCCCCCATTTAAATGAGCAGGTAAACACTTTGATTAAAGTTTTACTATAATCGTTCTGCCCATCCCGTCAGATATTGGAAGCATAATTGTGTAATAATTATTACCTACTATTCACAGATAAATAACATTCATTGGCTATTGTTAGGAAGTTTCAAGGTAATTCCGTATTGCATACCAGCATGTCACAATAATCACGTACGGTTGCCGCAGAATCGAATTTTGTAGCGTCAACAAAACTCGTACTAAGTATTTTTTTAAGTTTAACAAATTATTGAATTTACATGCTCGCCCTACATTTGAAGTGTGCCAGTTACAATATATTCACGCTTTCACTTATAATTCGTGGTAAGCACGATTTGAAAGTTCCATCACTACGTAAGGTATTCGTTTAGCCGAATTTATAAAATGTAGGTATCCTTCCACACACACAAAAACCTCTTCTCGTACAGAGAAGGAACGAGCATTAATTGCTGGCTTAGTAGCATGTTGGTGGTTTCAATTCATCAACCCCATTTCCCCACGGTGTTTTCCTTCACTGTACCTAATACAAAATTTATAACCATATTCTACCATAGCTGTTCTTGGCGGAATCTTATAGAGACAAGAAATTTAGGTACATTGCTCATCGGTATGCTTAGGGTACCTCTGAGAGATGATGTGATGATGCATTTCAGATAGGTTTTACCGTTACTTACGTTTTCAATAATTTTACCTGGACAGTTCTGTACGAGGACGCATTGTTTGGAAAACTCGTCCCTGACAAAACCAGCTGAACATCGACACCCGACGCGGCAGTCCCACGTCGATGGGCACATATCTATAATTATATAATTTGTCTATTCCTAAGCAAAATAGTACTTAGTACATACTTAATGGTTTGTAGATTTCTCTTAATTAAATACTTAAATAGCTTAGATCGATATGCCATAGTTTACCTGTGGCTAACATCCTCAGGTTGACACAGGTGGGAGGACACCTCCACCCACACAGAGAGAACTCTTCATGATTCCTCAAACACGTTGAACTCCGGAACAAGATCACACTTCTTGCACAAAATACTAACAAAACGCTAGCCGTTAACATGGATGTAGTTATCAACAAACAAGTTACGAGCTATCGCTAGATTGTTATTGATTTATTTTTATAAGTATTTGAAATAATAAAAAAAATAAGTGGCTATTTGTCGGATGACGCTCGTCCAATCCTATGAAGGATAACGGCACCATTATTCCACGAAATGTTACTTGGATTTTCCAACAAAACGCGCGGGGATTAAAATGAGATATCCTATTCTATAAATGAGGCTTTAAAATTAAACATGAAATTATTATTTTTTCAATATAGTCTCTATTAACCTTAATACACTTCTCAGACTTTTCAAATAGCTTGTTTAAACCTTCGAAAAAAAAAATATTTGTCAAGGCCCTCAAAATAGGCAGAATTTTCCGACTTCACTTTTTCGTCATCGATGAATTTCTTTCCACGAAGCTCTTTGTTCATGTTTGGGAACAAATAATAATCACAAGAGGCAAATCTGGACTGTAGGGGGGATGGTTTAGAGTTTCGAAGCCGCACTTGTGTAAGGCAGCCATCGCAACATGACTCTTGTGAACGGGTGGGTTGTCGTGCAAAAGGAGCACACCTCGAGACCACTTTCCCCTTCTTTTTCTTTAATTGCATTTTTTTATTTTTTTAGTTGCGTAGCGTAGTTTTGCCCCGTGATATTGACACCTTTATCTTTATAATCGATAAACAAAATCCCCTCTGAATTGCAAAAAACTGTATCCATAATGTTTCTGGCCGATTGTAACACCTTGAACTTCTTAGGCGGTGCTGCACCTTTTTGTGCCACTGCATGGACTCTTTTTTTGACTAAGGTTCATAGTGATGAACACAAGATTTATCCCCAGTCACAATTCGGTTCATAAAGTCATCCCTGTTCTCACTTCACAGATCCAAAAACTCTCGAAAACACTCGACGCACTGCTGTTTTTGAAGCTTTGTGAGCATTCTCGGCAACCATCTTGCACTGACCTTAGACATGCCAAGATGGTCATGGATAATGCTTAAAATAGTCGTAGACGATACTCCGGTCATCCCTGTGATCAATTTTTTCTTCGGACGAGCATCTTCGAGAACAACTTTTTCAACATGTCTGAAGATGTTGCCTCAATCGGCCGACCAGAGCGCTGATCGTCGCCAATCGAGTCTCTGCCTTGCTTGGAAAGACTATGCCACTTGTAAACCATAGATTTTCCAGGTTAAGAGTCCCCATAAACAGATGACATCTGTTCTATAATTATTTGAGGCGTTTTTCCTTGCTTAGTAAGGAACTTTATCACGGCACGAAACTCATTTTTCTCCATAGTCAGTATTCAATTCCCGATTTACTCGTTTATCTAGCGAAATCTTAAAGGTTAATGAACCGATCGGGCTGAAACTTAGTATTTATTGTTGTTTTGAGTCACCAAGTAATGATAGATAAAAAAAAGTACTTCCCTCTCCACTCTAACCCCTCCATTCCTCGAACTTTTTGACCCACCCTCGTATATTATAAACTCGAAAGTATCTCTGTCTGTATGTTACCTTTTCACGCCTAAACCACTTTACAGATCTCGATAAAATTTGGCAAGGAGATAGATGCCATCCTGGGGAAGGACATAGGCTACTTTTTTCCTGGTAGTACGTTCCCGTGGGATAATTTCCGACATCCACGCGGGCGAAGCCGCGGGCAGAAGCTATAGTAAGTTATAAATAACAGTCTCTAAGTATTTGGTCTTAACTGTGACAGGTGGAAAGAGTGGAAAAAGGATTGGAAGGCCGCTTTGCCCAGCAGTGGGACAGCATGGGCTGAAAACATAATTGTATTATTTGGTCTATTATGCTGGGTCGTCTATAAATCAACGTTTTTAAAGGAAAAAGCTCCTTGTAATAGGTACCTAATTCAATCTCATTGACGTACGGTTTAATTGGCGCAGTAGATCGGCGTTCGGTTTCAGCACAACGATTTCTGCACAAAATTTTGTTTGGCCTATTATGATGTTGAATTTGTGTATCATTGTGCGGGGTAACTTTTGAAAAGTAAGAATTGTTACTTTCAGCTGTGCCTTTTTGGCTTGTACACCACTTTTTCATCAATATCTACTGTTCATCCCGATATCAAAAAGAAGCGTGAAGATATAAATACATAATATCATGCATTGGCATATAACATAACTACAATAACCTTGGACGTACGGTCGGCAAAATATGTGTGGACGTGACATTAAGAAATAATATCTGAAGATGCCCCTCTTTTACAAAGAATGATTGGTCATCATTGTTTTTAATGAAGCATTTCTCAATCGTATAATTCACCTACATTTTATAAAGAAACAATATATTTTAATGAACTAATACAATATGACATGTGTTTTCTATATAATATAGATTGATTTTGGTAAGTTGGTTTTATGAATTTGCGTAGGTACCTTTGTAAACAAGGTTATATGGATGAGAAAGTGAATACATTTAATGAGATGTAAAGGGTCAAGTATAAAAATGCCTCTTTTTTTTTAAACAGGTTGGTGATTCACGAGTTTAGGGTAAAAACTGCATGACTGGAGATTGTCGCTCAACATAAAAACTGACGATCCCATATTTACAGCTTTAAGGCTCGTAGACACTGGCGCGACGAGACAGCGTACACAAAGGCACCGCGTGCCGCGCGACGAGCGGCGCCTTTGTGTCGTGCTGTCGCGTCGCGCCTGTGTGTACGACCCTTTAAGGTACAGCAAAATCAACCATAGATTCTTAGTTAATGCCTAATCAATTAAATGGTGAGATGCTTCTTACAATAGATTATTTTATTGGTAGGTACCTAGTTTAGAAAATTTCCTGAAAAGTAATTTTCTGTACCTAAACGATGGAAAAATAGGTAAGCACTTATCTCTGATAATAGATAAATACATGTTAAAGTATTATCTAAGAATTTAATCAAAGATAAAACAGAGGATCTTTATCGCCATGATCAGACGAGATAACCGAACTCTTGCAATAAGAAAACTGTACGTGCTATACCTATGTGAAAAGGACACGATCTTCATTGCAGCATGATAAAGTTTTCCACCACTTGTCGTCCATTACTTTAATGAGTATAAAATGAATCTCTCTATCTTCAACGCCATCAGTTATCAACGTAAAGCATAAGAATAATACATTAATTGTTAAAATAAAGTCCAATAATGCACGTGATAAGTGCTGCTGTCGTTGCTGCATTAGTGGTTACCTGTGTGAGCGGCTATCCAAACTTATGGCAGAGCAACCATCTCACACCGGTCCATGGACTCTACGTCAAGCCTTCGACTGATGGGACCACTGGAGATCTATTTGTCGCAGCCACGGAAGAAAGCGGAGCCAAGTCGCAGTGGGCGGTTGATAAGCCGATCAACTTTTTGCCAGTTTCAGCTACTGCTCAGCCACAAGCCACTGGGATTCCAATGGCGTATGCTTCAGGATACCCAACAACACACGACGAAAGTGCAACTCAAAAGCGTGCTGTAATGCCCAGTGCGATCCCAAGTGCACCAGTTCAGTACGCCTACGCTATGCCCATGCCATCTGGCACTCAAGCAGAAGGTAGTCAGGTCGCTTCGTACCCATACGCTTATACAATCCCTTCAAGTCCGACCGAAACTCCTAAGTGTGAGCATCAGGCTAGTGCTTCACAATACCCCTACCAGTTTCCCTTCCAAATGTTTTATCCGCAAATGACGTCTGCTTACACCAACGCAATGAGCATACTCAAGGATGCAGGACTTAGTGAGGATTCCGCTAGTACAGTGATGACCCAGGCTGCCCCAATGTGGTCCCCTGCTTCCTACGCCTATCCTATGTATGTGATGGTAGACCCCAATGCGTGGAACCAGAATCAAGCTACCACTACTTCAACTCCTGCATCAACATCACCAAACACGCAATCGGAAGAAAACACTCAAGCATAGAGAGTTGAATTTAGGACTAAAACTGTAACTTATCGCTATTTATTTTTTATGTAATAAAAAGTGAAATTATTTGTTTTTCTTATTTTGTCAATGCTTAAAATTTTCCGACGATTTCTGACTTCGACATTCTTTACCACGGCGAAAAGAAAAAGTCGTATGAAAGGCTGGCCCTATAGACATCCCAAAAGATGGCCAGTTATCATATATATCTTTATAAAAGGAGAAACTGACTAACTGACTGACTGACTGACATACAGCCGAAATCACTGAGTCTAGGAACGTGAAATTTTGCACGCGGCTTCCTTTTGTAAAGCAGGGGAGCACTAAAAAGGGGTTTTTGGAAATTCAACCTTTAAGGGAGTGAAAAGGGAGGATTTTATTTGTATGAAAACTTTTATTCCTTGAGTTAATAAAGTTGAAACTTGCCACAAATAGTAACAAATAAAGTTATTTTTTTAACTGCCCCCTAAAGGAGCATTAGGGGTGTTAAAGTTTGTTTGTAAGGATTTTAACGCGTGGTCCGATTAACTTGAAGTTTGGTGCTTATACTTACGACCGGAAATGAAAAATAATGTATATCAGGGTTTTTCGTAAATCTACCTCTAACGGAATGAAATAGGGTAGTAAATGTTAGAGGGGAATTTTAAAGCGTGGCTTAATTAACTCAAAACTTGATTTTTCAAAACTTAACCACTTTCGGGGTGAAAAGGGGGATTGACAATTTATGTGAAAAATTATTTTCCGTTGATCAATCAACTTGAATATTGACCCAAATACTTTTAGATAAGAAGATAATCACACATTTTCAAATAATACCTTTTAAAAGAGGTGGAGGGGGTGTTACATTTTGTAGGGGAAATTACGAAAACTACGCGGACTAAGTCGCGGGTGAAGTGCTAGTAGTAAATAATTAAGATAAAGGTACGTACCACACGTAACTTTATTTTAATTAAAATTTTGTAAACTGAATGCATGTTTTACTTAACTACTCAAGAAAGTCTAGGGAAGGAGAAAGAACAACTGGCCTCAAAAAACATTTAAATGTTGATTGAACCTGCAAGAGATTACTGTCCATTAACGGTTTTTTTGGAACGAAGCTCGTTAAGAGGCTTACAAGAGCTAAAGCTAGGCCTCTGTCGGATTGCATAGAATAGAAAGAGACGCGCGATGACACAACGCTGGTAATTTATTGCAAAATATGAAGCAATTATGGATTTACAAAAAATCTATTCATTGGACTAAAAAACTAAAACACTACCATTGCGTTAGTATGTTATTTGTAGAATAATCTGACAAAAAATCTGAATGTTTGCATGTATATTAGTATGGTTCGTTAAAATATTTTGTTAGAGGTATCTTCGTGATTTTTTTCTATTATATCAAGTTAATTGTATTATGTTTTCAACACACTAACTAACTAGCTTATATCCAGAAGAATATCATTTTGGTTACTGCAGTGGATCATATAATTATAGGCATTATAAATTTGCGTTTAGGTCATGTAGTCCCCTTAACGCGTTTTGCTGTAGGAGTTGACTGGTAAAGTCATAACGTAAGGAAAAAGCATTATGCCCCCGCCATGCGACTGTCTCTCTCTCTTTCTATTATATGCGAGTGTGTGTGCGTCCGAGTATCGCGTAAGGAACTGAGTTCCTGAGGGGGGCCCCCTACCTCACACGTTTTAATGTGTTTCTTGTGGAAATTACTTTCGCTGCTTTCTTGTAACTTTTGTGACTCTGGAGCTATACGTCACGTTGTCATTTAACGCGGGAAGAGATGCTTTGGGTATCCCGGAAGATGGCTGGAAGCAGGGCACAGTCAACGTGAACTGCCGACGCTGTCAACACGCAGCCAGGCATAATTTGCTGATTATGGCCGCGTTACAGGGCTATGAGGATGTTGCTGAACGAGGAAGAAACAAGGTAAAATACCGCTTTCTTCAAAATGCTTAGAAGAGGCAGCCTCAAATTATGTTTCGCCAGCTTGTAGGAAGACTCCAGTCTCAGCACCAAGTGGTCATTAGTGACCAAACCACCAGGAGAAGATTGCATGAAGTTACGTAATCTTCACAATCGCAGACCGCTTAGAGTTCCAGCTCTTCAGCTTTTTGACGCGGAAATCGAGGGCGTCGATTATTGTGGGCTAACGCACATTTGCACTGGACCGACACTCAGTAGGCTCGTGTTCTTTTTTCTGCTGAGTCGCGCTTTTGATTTTATCCCGATTCATGAAGAGTGCGTGTTTAGCGAGTTCCTGATCGCCAAAGTAGACTTCAGAATCCTCAGGAAGATTATCCGTACCGTGGCGGAACGATTATGGTGTGGCCTGGAATCGGCCTGGGTGGAAAAACGGACCTCGTTTTGATACGAGGCAATTTAAATGCGGAACTATACTGTAACAAGATTGTGCAACCTATCGTCTTCCATGACATCCATTTCATGTTCATGCAAGATAATACGCGTACCCACACACAACAACACGCGAACAATACCACGCTATTAGATTGGCCTGCTGAGCTCAGTCCACTGATCTCAATCCTACAGAGCATGCGTAGGATTTAATCACAGACATATCTCTTTTTATGTCTGTGCATTTAATCGGGGGAAGAACGTTCAGGAACATTCCAAAAATTTGAACACGGAAGAAGAACTTTTGCACATCTTTCCAGAGTATAGACCGCTATTCCACAGGTGACAATAGACAACCTGATACTCAGCATGCCACGCCCATTTATAGCCTCGCTAATGCCTTTGGAGGTGCAACGGATTGTTAAAAAGATGCTAGGAATGTTTTATATTATTTAAAGTTATTTGGCGATACTTTTTTTTATCTACAAAAAGTGTATTTTCGTTTTTGGTAACTTACCTACTAGATTTTCATTTTTTTTTTTAACAAATAACCCTTATATTTAACCAAACAATTAAAATCTGTACTAAATTACGCTTCTATTGATATAAAATATGTTACAGAAATGTATGGTTTTATGTGGCAGTGCTACAGGCACCCATCAAAATTATTATATAAAGACAACGTTTTAGAATCTGCAGTCGGATGCGAACTAGGTGATCCCCTCGGGCCAGTCATTTTCCCACCCCATAATACAACAACTAAATTCAAAATTCAATGTGTGGTATTTAGATGATGGAACACTAGGAGGTGACGTAGACACCGTTCAAGAAGATTTTCAATTCCTAAAGCAGCAGTTCCAATCCATCGGTATTCAAGTAAACTACTCAAAATGCGAAATTTACCTTTGTGACAATACCGACAGACAATCGACTTCACAGAAATTCAATTCAATTGCCCCAGAATCAAAGTTTTGGAAAAAGCTCACTGCACCTCCTAGGTTCTCCAATTTTAGAAGACAGTTTTCAGCATTTGTCGACGAAAAATTTAACATTTTAACGATATTTCGGATAGACTTTCTAAAATTAATTTACATTCGGCATTCACCCTTAGTAGATACCGGCTTTCCTATCCTCGGTCCACAGCACCGAAAAGTTAACCTCAAGAATCTTAGCCCCTTCTCAGGTTGACTCTGAAGTGCCGAGTTTGACCGATGCGGTGAACGCCTGGGAATTGGCTTGCCCAGAATCGGTTCAGCCCGAAAACCCGTCTTCCCAGAGACAGTGGGATGAGTTGCTCTGCAGGTTGGTACGGAATAAACTTATTAATACGTCCACCAATACTGCCGAGCGTGCCCGCCTGCTGGCTGTGGGGGAATGGGAGTCGGGCCTCTGGCTTCAGGCGCTACCGTCACCCAACATAGGCACTTTGCTGGGTGATACCACATTCCGACTCGCTACATGTTTGCGTCTAGGCGCTCCTTGCGGGGCTTCACATCGCTGTCAATGCGTTGAAGCAGTCGACCACCTCGGACACCATGGCCTATCCTGCAGCAAGAGCGCTGGTCGAATGGCACGTCACGCCAGCATTAGTGACATCATCCGTCGAGCTCTTATCACCGCCGGGGTACCAGCTATTTTAGAACCCAATAACTTGGCACGTGACGATAGGAAGAGGCCAGATGGAATGATCATAATGCCTTGGAAGTCGGGTAGGCCTTTGGTGTGGGATGCAAGTTGTGTCGACACCCTCGCGCCATCCCATCTTCCTAGCACTGCGGGCTGTGCTGGGGCGGCTGCTGCAGGAGCAGAAAACCTCAAACGGCGCAAGTATTACAACCTTATTGGGAGCTATATGTTTGAGCCGTTTGGGGTCACAGTGCTCATCAAATATTTCGGGACATCGCCAAGCGGTTGCGCCCAAAGAATCAGCATTGCCATCCAACGTGGCAATGCTGCCAGTCTTTTGGGCACTTAGCCCATTGACAGCGATGCGGACGAATTATTTGATGCCCTATGAGCTCTTGCCTTATATTCTACACCTGTAAATAGTAGGTATATATATATTTTAGTTTAAGCTTGTATAATGTAATCTATGATTAAGATAATTTTATAATTCCTATTAGATGATACCACAAAATTAAAAAAAAATTAAAAAATGTTACGTCACGAAATAATTACTATGAATACCCTTGTTCCTTACACTTTGTTGAGTAGTGTATTTACCATTTTTTTTCGTGGACTCCAGCTCCGTACCGAGAAAAGTACTCCGTCCGTACGTAGAGTACTTTGTCTGTGTGTTTTAATTTTGTGTTGTTGGTAACTCTGCCTAGAAATGTCAGATTGACAAGCGAAGCAACATGCTTTTGTAACTGCGACGATGAATAAAAATTAAAATATACGTCGTAAATACTTAAAAAGCGACTGTAGTGATATTGTTGATATAAGCCAGAATCAACTTAATAAGACAAAATGGTTTCTAAGAAAAAGAAGAAGGTATGTAAACATATTTCATAATGTCACAACACGTGTTTTTATTATTGGGTATAACCAACAAAATTTTGGTTTTCCGCAGTATTCATCTGGAGAAGGAGCACAGTTTATGACCAGGAAAGCTGCCCTGAAGAAACTACAGTTATCTCTCAAAGATTTCAGACGTATTTGCATATTGAAAGGTATTTACCCACGAGAACCTCGCAATCGTAAGAGGGCTCAGAAAGGTGCAGGCGGTATCAAAACATTGTACCATACAAAGGACATTAAGTTCTTACTACACGAACCTATAATATGGAAGCTAAGGGAGTTAAAAGTAAGTACTTCAATACTTCAAACAATTTTTATTCATTTTGTGCAACATGGATCATAACAAATGTATTGTTTCTTCTTTTAGGTGTACCAACAAAAAATTCGTCGTGCAAGGGCAATGAGGGAGTACAGAAACATGAAAAAGTTCTTACGGGACTATCCAGATATAAACATAGATCACATTGTCAAGGAAAGATATCCTACATTTGTAGATGCGTTACGAGACCTGGATGATTGCCTCACTTTATGTTTCTTGTTCAGCACTTTCCCGTCCCTGAAGAAAGTACCCAGAGACCAATCAATGCTTTGCAGGAGACTGACGGTTGAGTTCATGCATGCAGTCATAGCTGCAAAAGCACTCCGTAAAGTATTTGTGTCCGTCAAAGGGTACTACTATCAAGTTGAACTAGAAGGACAGACCATTACATGGATTGTACCACATCATTTCTCATTCCAGGTTGTTATTGTTTATTACCTTGCTCAAATATTTTGTCTACTTTTTCTACCAATATTTTATTAACACAATCTCTTTTTCTGCAGCCTCAAAACAAGGATGAGGTAGATTTCAAAATCATGTCAACATTTGTTGAATTCTACACAATGATGCTGGGCTTCGTCAATTTCAAACTGTATCACTCTCTCAACTTGGTCTATCCACCTAAACTGACCGCAGCTTTCACAGCTGATGACAAAGAGCTTATAGATGAGCATGCCTATGTGGCTGAGAGGATAGCAGCCATGAACTTGTCTTTAGCCAGAGTAGCAGGGTCCAATGATGGTGAAGAATTGCCAGAAATTGACATCTTCAATACAGAGGATGAGGATCCTCAGAAGCTAGAGGAAGCAAAACTTGAAGCAGAAAAGGTCCAGAAACTGAAGACAATGTTCAAAGGCCTCAAATTCTTTATAAACAGGGAGGTGCCCAGAGAGCCATTAGTTTTTATCATCCGTTGCTTCGGTGGTGAAGTATCCTGGGACAAGGATCACTTTGTTGGGGCCACATTTGATGAATCAGATGAGAGCATTGCATACCACATTGTTGACAGACCTACCATGGACAAACAGTATCTCTCGCGTTATTATGTGCAACCTCAGTGGGTATTTGATAGTGTCAATGCTAGAACATTGCTGCCTATCAATCAATATTTAATGGGAGCTGTTCTACCACCTCATCTTTCACCATTTGTTGATAAAATTAAGGATCAAGTTTATATTCCTCCTGAAGAGAAGGCTCTCAATGATCCTAACTTCAAACCTTTGGGTAAGTTTTCATCTAAAACAGTTTGAAGAAAATATTGTTTTTTACCATTTACTTTGTACTACTACTTGTAATTTGTACTACTTACTCATACATTTTATTTCTATGCATCAGATGATGACCAATCTGGCACTGACATAGAAGAGGCCAGTGATGAGGACAAAGAAGATGAAGAGGAAGTGGATTCTGAGGATGGTGATGCTGAAGCAGCTTTGGCCAAACAGTACCAAGAGGAGGTAGAGGAAGACTCTGACTCTGGTGATGATGATGGTGTGGACCCAGAGAAAAAGAAACTGGCTAAAGAGAAGGTAAAACGCAAGATTCTTTAGAAATTTTCGTTAGTAAATAGGGTCACTCATTTTAATTTACAGAAATGTTTTTTCATGAAAAAATGTTGTTATATCAACTTTTTATTCACATTTATTCTTTATTGCAGAAAAAAGCAATGGCTGTAACTGCTGGTGTGCCCCATAAAGAGCATCCCTACCAGAAAGAGATAGAAGATAAACAGGCATTCAGACTTAGGGAGAAGCTTGTTCGCAAGAAGCACAGGAACCTTTACAAGAGCATGAAAGCTGGACAGGAGAAACGCAAGAAGGAAATATGGTTGCTAAGGAAGAAGAGGCGTCTTCATGACGAGAAAGCCAAGGAAGACAAGAAAGCAGATAAACGTAAACAAAGAGACAAAGCATTGGAAGCTTCTGCTTAAATCATAAATAAAAACTTTATTTCAAAATAATTGTTTATTTTATTTCTGTAGTGTGCTAATTAATTTACAGTATAAATATTTACATCACAATATAAAAAGTTGAAGACATTTCCTTCAAATAACAATGAAACAAGACAATCATAATATTATTAGTCATTTATAAGCAACAATATTACTTTGGTACTATTAGATATGGCTTATCACGCTAAGTTTTATTTAATTTTAGTACCAACTTAGATATGAAGTATCAGACATAAAATAAAAATAAATCTAGTTCTCTATAACTTAAAAATAACTTTTTTCCTATGTATTTATGCTATATCGCACAAACTTGAGCAGCCCAATGGGTCTATTTTGTTGTGGATTTTAACCACAGGAATAAATGTACATTCAAACTATAATAAATCTGTTCATAAATTAATGTCCATTCATGGAGTACAATATTTTCTGATATTCTAATCTTTTATTCAATCAATCGCATAGCCTTTCCGAACTATGTTGGGGTCGGCAATTTTACATGGAGCGCCTGCCTATCTGAACTCCACAACCCAGTAACGGGGTAACATAATACCCCTTGATAAGGGTGGTTGTCAGACTTATGGGTTTCTGACTACCCGGAACGACTGTCAAAGATCTACGAATAACAGCCAGGACCAACAGCTTAACGTACTTTCCAAGGCACGGAGGACACCCACCCACGAACCGACTGGCAAGCGCAGCTTAACCTTCGATCGACCCGTGCGGCTGTTACCATTTAGCCACGAATCCCTCCCCCTTATTCTGATCTTGTATTAAACGGTGATTAAAACTTTTACAAAAGCATAAACATAAATAAGTGAGTGATTGAAGCCTAGCAAATTTTACTGGATTGTGGATACCAGGTATGAATGGGTCAAAAACAAGAAATTAATAATATCCTAACTAGAATCACTGTCGGATTCGCCTTCAGCATCGCTGTCCTCAAGCTCAGGCATAGGGAAGCGCAGGATCGCTGCAATTCCGGTCAGCTGGTCTAATTCTGAGGAGCAATATACAGACAATTATTCATATGATGTTTCAATGTTATTAAATTAATCAGAGTTCTCAGGACAAATGGTTAACTTAAAAAAACGTTTAGCTATTTGATAAGAAACGTCCGCGTCGTTACAACTAAACTAATATTATAAAGAGGTAAATATAGGAGGCAATCTCCAAAACCACCCATCCGATTTAAAAAGTTCTTTCACTTATAGAAAGCTACAGTATTGCCGAGTGCCATAGGATATGTTTCTTCCACGCGAAGTCGCGGGCAGAAGCAAGTATCATCTAAAACAGCTAGATTTAAAATATTTAGGGGGATGCGCTCAGGTAGGCCATGAAATTCAAAAATAATTACGTTTTTTGCAATTTGCAGGTCACTGTCAGGTAGTATGTTGATTAAAATATGATTCGCGGCCGTAACAAATATGGCTTTACAGAATTATAATCATTAAAATCAGCAATACAACTTCTTATGTTAGAATTGGCCTCAAATGTCATGATTTCATGAAATAGTCATTCAATGGTAATATGAACTTAGAGATGTATTGATGATTTTTATGATTATAATTTTATAAATAAAAAATTGTTACGGCCGCGAATCATATTTAGATCAGCATACAAGCTGATAATGACCTGCAGATTGCTAACTTGGCGCAGCCCCCTCAACCAAAAAAAATTAAGGGTAAAAGTGTCTTAACCCTTTATAGGGCAGAAACGAAATTTGTACAGCGCCTGTAACCATCTGACTAGTCGCACCAATCGACCTTAAAGTTAGTCAACTACAAATTTCGTTTCTGCCCTACAAAAAGTTAAAAGATCTAATTACAGTGTCTTACAGAAATGAACACCATTTCAATTGTCAATTAATTTTAATTATTATAATTTACACTTACGTTCCCCAGATACGTGCATGCTAGAGAAAATCCTCACTTCGCCGCCATTGTCCCGAACTGAATCAACAATGGCGACATAATCTTTCCGTTGTTGTATATCTTGACATCTGAAAAACAGGAGCAACTTGGTTTTATGAAAATCAAAATCACAGCAGAAGGACTACCGAACAACGCAGATCGGGATGGTCTTTCGGCTAAGATCATTATGATAATGAAATGAAACAATCAAGGTCTCATAAAAGGCTGGATGATCTTCCAAATAGTCAGATCTCAAGTTCTTAGAAGCGTCATAATTTCTCTGACAGCTAAACTTCTATTTTTATACTTTCGTTTGTAAATTAAAAGGAAAAATTACCTGAACAATTTATCAGAAATCATAAGAATCTCAATAGCTTGAGCATCATTCGCACATTCAATGTGTTTCTTCCCGTAGAAAGCTTTACCAGGTTCCAGTTGCAGCATTGTGTAGAAACTCTCCAACAGCTTCACCTCACTGGCAGCTTTTGTGTCTGAAATCTTCGCCATTACTGCTGGCTCTTGTAATACTTCTGTATTTTTTTTTTTATAAATTATTAGAAAGAAGATGCTTCGCAATAAAACATGTCTTAACACAAATTCATCCACATCAGGTTTTGTTAAACATCTACAGCTGAACAAAGTATTTTTAATATTAGTAAGATTGAATTACTTATTAATTATGATATAGAGGAAGTATGCACACCTTATGCTTACCTTACTTTAATTGAGAAAGATAGGAACTACCTAATCTTATTTGGATTAACGAAAATAGCCATGAGCATTATCTTATCTATTATAGAAGACAACAATAACTTTACCATAAAACTTTTTGTGCCTATTCAACTGCTTCTAAATTATTATGTAAATTAAAAAATAAGTAGCTGCAGTTCGAGTTCGCGCCGTTTGTTTTCCTGAAAACGTTTGGTCGCAGTTGTAACCTAAGCTAGTGACAGGAGTTCCCAGTTCCCTGAACTATATTTAGTTGGGGCTAGCACTTTGCCAGCCACTTTCACGCCAAGCTTGCTCTATCGCAACTGAGAGGTCACATTCACATAAAACTAAGCTGACTTAACGACGGACGATGCACTTAACTCAGCCCAGTGTAGCGAGCACAGTTTCGTAACAAGCGAGCAAAGCAAGCTCATCTACGCCACGTGACAGCTTTCACACGAGAAATGCGGTCGAAGCGGGCCTTGTCCACAAGGCAAGCGAGTAGAGGAAGACCACTCTTGAGACAAGCGAGCGAAGCGAATCCTCGTACGTCACGAAGCGAAGCGAAGCGCGTTTACGAACGACTGGGCGCTCCCGAGCTTACGCACGCAAAGACAGTGTGCATGTACACTTACACACACAAGTATGGGTGAGATCGTATGATTGTATGTGGTCGCTTTCCTAAGATAAAACATCTGTACTAAAAAACAATAAAATAAATATCTAGGGGGGCTCCCATACAAACGTGATTTATGCCGTTTTTATAGATATTGGTACGGAACCCTTCGTGCACGAGTCCGACTTGCACTTGGCCGGTTTTTTAATCCTATTTTAGCAAATATTTCTTTAGGTCCTGTTAGTACTTTATCAATACGTTTTGGCGTTATACGAATTGGAATTTCCACACAGAAAAAAACAGAGGGTCGCGCGCGCGCATGCGCCTGCACTAGCGATGTGACGTCATGGACAAATTATATTCAGCCCTAAAATTGGTACAAACATGACCTATTTTTTGAATTCTCAACCATTTTACTAGCATTAAAATCCTCGTAGTTATTAGCAATTGAAATCTTAGATGTTTTTGTCAGTCAGAAATATTGAGATGGCGGTGTATTGACTAGTACACCAAGGGAAAAGACGTTTTTATGCCAAAAGGCAATAATAACAAGATGTTTATATAGTCCAAGATTTGAGAAATAGTAACAATGAGGCACTACAGAATAGACAGGGACTTTTAGCTTATGAAATATATTGTAACATAATATAATGACATGAACATCCTTTGAAATTTCAAATACAATGACTTAATATTTTGTAATAATTATTATGATTCATTGCTTACATGCAATCAAGGGATTTCCCCTTTGGGATAGCAGTTGGACTATAAATAAAACAGAAAATAAAAATTATACAAACCCTTTAAAGAATGTTTGAATCCTGATGAAGCTTTGACCAATAAGAACTTGCTTTTATTATCAATGAGGAGTTTGTTATCAGTTTTAACGGCTTGCTGCATCATGTACTCGAAGAACTGGTCTTTAACAAATCCTGGTGATGCAATAATGACACACTTGACAATACTGAAGTCTACATGTCTCAGGATACCTTGCATCACAGCTTCATAGAACTTATTTAGACCCTGTAATAGAAAAATGTGACTAAATAAAATAATGAGAATGAAAAAAAATTGTGTTTTCCATGGAGAATAATTCAACCTGTATACCTATTTCAAGCCACTGCTGGCTGCTGGCATTGGGTTCTAATAGATACAACCAGACCATAGTATTTGGTCTTCTTTTGCCATCCTGCTTACATAATATGCTTACATTTTTAGGCTAGAATTCAACAACATAACTGACTTAATTTCAAAAATGAATGTTGTAAAATGGGCAAAAACATACCTTTTCATGTTGTTGCACAAATCCTTTTCGCTTTCTTGGTATAGTGATATCAATTTTAGATCTCACTAGTGTCATAGAGGGTGTGATGAGACAGACGTGTGCCAGGCCTTCCTGCATTACAACTGCACCTACATCAGCATTGGCGGCTGGGTCACAAGCCTGGTCCACCCTCTCTAAAGCCACTGAATCCCATAGTGGTTTTTGTAGTATGAACTTTCTATTTAGTTCCAAATCTAATGTGTGATAGGCACCCATCTGAAAAGATTTTAATAGTTTTCTTTACAGAGAAGTACAAAGTAAAAGATTTATATTATTAGTTAGTCAAGTCCCAGCCCACATTTTGCCATTTGAGGAAACTGAAAAGTTAACAATGCACAATAAACTATTAGTTTCTTAATACTTTTATTTTATTTTGTAAGGGAAATGGACAGTAGTATATTAAAATTAAATGGAAATAACATACATAAATTACAAAAAAAACATGAGATATTTACCTTTACATACTGATTCTCCACAATATTGCGGCCCTTCAGCCTCAATACACATGCTTGTGTATCAAAATCAATAGTCTCCACGGTGATAGTGAGTGTGGTCCTCACTCTGCTGCTAGATGACGAGCCTGTTGAAGACTCGGTCTGAACCTTGCGCACTGTGGACGCTGTCACCGCATCAGCTACCGCGACGAGATTGTATGCGTGCCACATGTCCTCAGGCTCCTCGGGGATGAGGCCGATACTCCTTAAAAATAAAATAAGGCGAATATAAATAAACACATATTCACTGATACTCTAATCAACTCTGATAGTCTTTACTTGGAGTCAAGCAATATGTTAGTTTGCGACTTACCCGCAGCCATCCCTTTCGATATTTTTGTGAACGAGCTTCATCTTCCTTGTTTAATTGTTGATTAATTCACATTATTTATTTACAGACATATCGAAAGTATCATCTTTCTTCTGAGTGCATCGGCTCAATGATGCTTAATTTGATGATGAACTGAACGTGAACACAACACACAGCAGCAGCAACCAGAAATCGGATTCGGATTTCGGAAGAAATTTCATTGTCAAAAACGTCAAATTTTGATTAGCATGTTTTTAATTTGACAGTTAGAATAGTGGTCTTTCTGCTCAAGTCACTCAAAAGAGGGTTAACCGTTTTACAACTTGGCAAAGCACTGTCAGTCTTATATGCTTGGAAAAGTTGTAGAAAGGTTTTTTATGTAATTTTAAATATACAATAAAAAAAAAAGAAGTACAATCAATCCTTTGTATGAAGATAAAGTATCTTTCGTCCTCCCGTCCTCCGCGGGAGGGGGGTTTCCAGTGTAAATCAAGCAAAAAATCTGATAAAAAGTTTATACTTTGTTAGTTGTTGTGTACTTGCTGTCGGGAATGTAATCGAAAAAAGTGAAATAAAAGAAAAAATAAAAGCACCTTTAAAGTCTATGAGAGGAAGATACTAAACGTAGCTAACGTTAATCTCTTCATCTCTGTCAAACAAAATGGTTACGAATGAGCAAACTAAACGTAACTTTGAAGTTTTGAACGAAGGGGAGGACGGATGATTTTATTGTATTGCATTTGCATTGGTGTAATTTGTTTTCTGTTATCCGACAGCCTGTTTATTTTTTAGGTGCTTTCTAAAATCAGTGTAAATACTTTAAATATTGGTGTTTGAATTAAGACATTCGTCCATTAGATATAATTAGATAATGTGTGTGTAGTGGCAGTGATAACGTCAACGGTCAAGCTCAGCTGGTCCCGTCCGACGAGCGGTAAAAATCTCGCGAGTTTTTCTTTACCTTACACAGGTAGCACTTTTCGTGCTCCATTTCTTCAAGGTATGCCGTTATATTTTTTTCTAGATAACACGCTTGCTTAGATACACTAAACGTAAAGAATAAAAATAACACGTAGAACATAAATGTATATTTTGAATTACAGTTATTTATTTATACACGTGTTAATATATCCACGGTGCTTATTTTATAATAACGATAGGGGTTTTATACACACGATCGCGAAATTTTGTTTATCTTTATTTACAACGACGCACTGGCCGTGATCCAGATTACGTGTCGTCATATTGCGCGGGAACTCGCGATATTTTTAGTATATTAGTCGCACGATGATTTAGAATGCGTCGTGAAACTAACATTACTATATAAAAAAACGTTTTTCAGTAAAAATAATGTAGCTTGACTCTGAAGTGTCAGTGTATTAAGTGTTATAAGTGATTAAAAAAATGAGTGAGACCCAAGAGACCCTGCCGTCGGACTCGGCTACTGCTCCCCCTGCACCACCGTCATCCACGTCTTCAGAAAATGCATCACTTGCCAGCACAGCAACCTCCCCTGTTACCAAGTCAGCTGACTCCACAAGACCAACTTCTTTGCCCAAACCATCCGGCTTGAAGCCACCCTCCAAGATTGGTCGGCTGTGCTCCAACTCTGCGCCCAAACCTGCCGTGCCCATCTCTCCCAGAACTGGTGAGTGTTAATATTATAGCTCCTTAGTACAGACAAACCTTTCTCTTATTAATACTGCTATAATCTCTTCTTACCTAATAATGATGTCATGACTGCCTCTTGCAAAGTGATTATTAATTATCCTGAAGACACAGTAAGCACATTGTTATGCTTTATTAACAAACTGCAATTGACAAGATTTCTAGTCCTGGTACATTTTATATTATAAATGGTAATTGCCTGTTTGCCTTATTTATTTTCTGTAATTAAGCAATGTTCAATGTTTCATAAATCATTAATTTAAGGCAGAGTTTTAAAGTAACAGTTTCATGAGCGGTCAACTAAAATTTGGCTCTAGGTATTGATCGGACTGACAATCCTATTATGTCTAATAATGCTCAGGAGAGACACAAGGCTACTGGGGAATGGCTAATTAAATGCCAATGGGCTCACATCCGGTTTGAGCTGAACTCAACATTTGAGCAGGCTTGATGATAATATCCTATTCGAATCACATGTGATAAATAATAATCTGGGGAATGGTTGTTTTAAAAATATTGAGTATTGATGAAGTGGTTTGAATGCTCATGTATTTGCTATTCATGTTGCAATGTGCCTGCCCCAGTTACTGCACGCGCAATATCACGATAATACGGCGCAGTGTGAAGTGCGCGTGTGTAGATTATATTGAGCTATTTAAACACCAATCATGTAGTTGGAAATGTCCTGCAGGGGCAAGTAAATTGTTTCTCATCTTTTTTTTTATCGATATCATGTATGACGATGTTTTGCTGGTGGCCGAGAGACCGTGCACCGCCAAACAAAAACATTACGTATTGTTTTCGATTTTTTCCTTAATTCAAAAGACTAGGTATCTTCAATCTCAACTGCTGACTACCGTTTGACGTCAGTCATGATTCGTTCCTATACAAGAAACTTTCTTGGTTTCCAAAAACGGTGTTTCCCAATATGAGAAAGTCTGACATGGCTTTTCAATTTGTTTACAAAGATATCATCCAATCTTAAAGATACGAAAAGTCGTATCTTTTTATATCCTTATCCATTGATTATACTCACCTACATGGCTGTTATGGCATCAGACAAATAGTAAAATAAAATTAATGTACGAATGAGATAAGGAAAGTACACGGCACATTGTTCAATCGAATAATATGTGTTGCGTTAGGTCATCATCGCTTATTATATCGATGAGATGCAAAGTGACCTCAGCTCTCCCAGTATCATCGGATAATCACGAAGAGACATCAAAAATATACGACCTTGAGCAAAATGCTGTGAAACCAGTTTTCTAAATAGTTGTTTACCGTCCGAGACGCATCGCTTTATCGATTAACTACTCAAATTAATATAAATCGACTCATCAAAATCAATCAATTGACTCATCAAATTAAGTTGAAATGTTTGTTTAAAGTTAAAAAATAGAGCTTGTAAATAGGTATCAAATTCATTGGTTGAAAGTGAAAATGTTGTTAGTTAGGTAGGTATATTGTTTAGTATTTTTTCTCATGCTATGATATAGTTGTTGTTCGTCGGCGAGTTTCACCGGTGCGCGGTGTTATGTCTGATGGTCGATTGGCGACGGCTCGTGAAGTCGTGACTGCGCGCCACCAATCGTCGTTGTCCGATTCGTAGCAGTAATCACCGTTTTCACTTCAAGGTTCATGAGTAAGTTTTAAAAAAACTACCTACCTACCTCCTTCTATAATTTACGTAGGTCTTAGGCCTTTGGGCCTTTTCTTTTCTCTGATAATAAAAACGTTCTTACCTAAGTAATGATGTTAGTTTCCACTAACAAACTAATCTAAAAAGTGGATGTCTGTAAAAACTTCTGTTTCGTTTAAATTGAGCAATTCGATACATATCCTACACTAATGATAAGGCAAAAGGTTAATGAACAAAATGCACTTTAATGGTTCTGAATTGAAGGTAATCAATTGGAACGTAACCAAAAATGAGAATGACGCAGTTTTCAATGCTATCGGGCTTTAGTTCCGCTCACAGCTAAACTACACAGGATTACAATATACAATCACATAGCTGGAATGAAAAATAAGCACTTATCAATAGCTGTTATGCTCTACCATCTAGCTGCTCTGTGTGGTGGTAATGAGAGGCAGCTTAGGACACAGATCCAAAAAAAAAAAACATTTGCCAAGTTTATTTAATCCGACTTCTAACAACTAGTGAGGCGGTAACTAAACTATATTCTCCCCAAAACCAAGCAACCAAGTAAAAGTAACAAAAGACTTTAAATTCTTTGTTATCTGATATCACATTTCAACACTAACCGTGACACACTTTAAAACAACTAACTGCTTGGCCGTTAGTCATATGTGTCAGGCTCCTCTCACAAGAAAAAATAAACATGATCCAGTTTTTAAAAGTTAACGTCCAATGTTTATTGTTTTTACGATGCTGCCGACGCCACAATTCCAACTAGACACTGGCAAAAAAATATTCCTGTTATGGCATTACCGGTTCATAATACGACCTTCACTGTTTACTGTTAAATATACTTACTACTACTGTAAGTACTTATAAGGACCGTTAGTTTTATTGCAACTAGAAGGAAGCTGACAACTACAATTATTGTCTTACACCGACTAGGCAGTGTAAAAACTAATTGTTATTATTCTTAATTAATGACTGCCTGGTTAAAAACTGCCATAAAACCAATTTCACTGAAATTACGATGAGCTACATTATGACGTGTAAGTAACTGCAAACAGGCTGAAGTAAAATAATGCGTAAATTGGCGATAAACGAAGAGTACACAAAAACGATAATTAAGTGCTGAGCAATTTCCTTTTAATAGTGTTCGTGTCAAGGATGGCTGTTTCATGAGCTGAACAGTTAACGAATGTTATAGCATCACGGCAGAGAATAGCATTTCCATGTTCTGTTTGTTTGGGTCTTACAATTCGTCTTCCGTTGTCCGTTTAGTTCACTTTCACCGAGGCGTGACGTGCGCTTGCGCTGCGCTACCACGACTCTTCACCTGGTGCTTTGTTACCATATTCCGGAAATAGAAACGCTAGTAGAAGAGATCTCTTACTGTAAAAGAGACGCGAATACTGGAATTACTGGAGCCGAAAATCGAATCAATATTAACTCCAGCGGGGTAATTACGTAACACACTGACAGTTCAACAACATTCATTGCGTTATTTACGTTGTTGAGCAGACAAATTTTTCGACCATATGAAGCAATGGATTACCAATGCGCTTCAAAATGATTCAGACTGTGATAGATAGTATGTTACGTAATTACGGTGCTGATAAATTCAATTTACCATAACAACACAATTCCAAATAACTCGTTATAAAATTATCCAATGTAGCTAAGCATTAATTTATTCATCGTGCCTAGTTTTAAAGATGAAATATTAATCACGCACAAGGTTAAAAGCAATGCTAAAGGTAAAATTTGCTTAGCCCAAAAGGCAAGAGATTACTTTCAAACCTCCGGCCCGTTACCTGTGTGACCTTATTTGTCACCCGCAGTTACAGTAACGACTTAGATTTACGAGTTTAGCTGCTAATTTGCTATTTTAATTGCCTATTTAGATTTGCAATTCCACCTAACAGACATAATAAATTAAATGTAAGGCAATGTTGCTAATTAGGATAAACCCTAACTCATGGTGGAATGTGGTGGCACACATCAGACGAGTCAAAAGGAAACGCTTTCTTATGGATTCAAGTGCACACAAAGATACACTTTTGAAACCTCCAGGAAATTGGAATTATGAAGTTTGTGTGCTTGCAGTAAGCAACAATGTGTGTGATTATTTCTATATGTGCTATATACTGCCCCAGCTTCTTACTATTCAGCACCAGTCTTAATAGTTAATAGGGTTAACCGTTGCAATTAGGGTTGCCAACTTTTTTATATCAAATACAGTATTTTCGAAGTCATTGCCTGTATAAATATAGTAGATGGAGAAAAAAATATATAAATAGTAGTATGTTTAAAAAAAAACATGTTTTTTTGCTACTTTGGGCCTCAATTAACAGGTTTTATTATGTCTCATAAACTTAACTCTAAAAATAAATTATGGTTACAATATACCTTTATTTCATCTTTTACGAGATTAATACTGGCTCTATATACGCTCATCTCGCCATTTTGTATTCATCACTGAAAATATGCGCTCCTTAAAAGCTGAAGTTGCTGGTATAGAAAGAAGAAATGATACTATTTTGATAACATAATAAGTATGAAAAGTCAGAATCACTGAGCAACACTTGAGTTGCCATTTTTCAGTACTTAGTAGATTTAGCCATACATTCTTGGTCAGAAAGAGCAATAGCCAGAATATTATTAAACTGATTTATTTCTGAATACAAATTTCAAAAACAGATTACGACCGCGATTCGTTTTACGCTAATTTTAATAAAATAATGTTATATATATGTTCATCGAAAATATAGTAGGTTCGCCTACTATACGTTTTTTTTTAGAAATAAAGTAGCTAGGCCTCTAATATAGTAGTATACTATTTATTATAATTATATAAGAGTTGGGAACCCTAGTTGCAATAGTCAGTCCTAACGATGGGCTATCTTCTAATCATTACTTATGCGCTGTCGCAGCCTTTTGATCGTTAACTCCATAAATGGCCTCAAGAAGTGATAATCTATTTGATGTTGGTCTTTGTGCCGTTCAAAGTCCTCCCACTCTACTACTACGGAAAGTAGAACTCATTGTGGAAGTAATGATGCCATAACATGTGTGAATGGGCCTCTTCAAATATACTATCAAATTGTCACTTCTAGAGTTGCCTCTTTATTCGGAGTTGCATTTATTTGTTCTTGGCTTATCAGCTGACTCGCAAATGTACTATAAGAACTGGTAGCTTTATTTTATTTGGTCAGTTAAGGTTAGTAGGCTACTATCTAATCTTGACAACGCTTCAAAATAAAGTCGTTTCGACTTCAGAGATAGCATCGGACGGAACACCAATCTGGGCAAAGTTAACGATTGCTACAGTGGCAGTAAGTTCTTTAGTAATGCTTTCTAAAGTCAGTCTATTGTTCAAAGCGTCGTCGCATCAATCAATTTTCATGACTGACAGCTCGGCGCCGCGCGCCGCAGCCACCATTTACGTTAATACGCGATGGAAATACTTTTTTCTTCGCAAAACTTTGTCCAGTTATGACTTCCTATTTGGCTACGACTGGTGCCTCATCACAAGTTATTAATTCAGCTGAAATATATAAGTTATTTTGTTTCAATACACGAACCGAGAACTACAAATTCTACGAGACACGAAATGTGGAAAGCCTTTCCAAGACCTTTATTAAGTATGTCTATGTGGAATCCACACTAGACAGTAATATAAACGAATGCCAATAGCCAATAATGACGGTCTAAGTATTTTATCATCCATCGTTAGGCAGCGCTTATTATCCGTTACGATTATTTGCATCCGTACGGATGTCGTAATCTAGTTCCATAAGCCGATGCTGCTTTGGTCGTAGCCGACCGACTTGTATTCCACCATGGTCCATACAGCATTATTTATTTACATTCCTGGCAAACTGGCACGCATACACAATCGAATTTCAAAATCGTTAGTTGGTTTATAATTAAATTATCTATTGAACGGTCTTCGGTTGCGGTGCGTGCCTGCAATCAAAACAATATTATTGAAGCTGCAAGTGGTCTGCCTTGAGCGTAAACATTCTAGGATTGGAACGTTTAGTCTGACATTTCCACAAAATGTCAGCTTGTGCACTTATGACTATCATATTATAACGAGCTGGTATTGCAAACCAATAAAATGATAAGCAATAATAAATTAGTCCTACGTCAAAGTTAAGCAGAAGATTGCAAAACACAATCATTCTGCAGTTATGTGCAGATTTATCGCGTTCTCATATCATGAGAGCTGATCATTATTATATTCCTTAATTTGCCATCCCCAATACACAATACTTATATTGCGCTTGGAAGTAATCAACTCTTGAAAACACTGAAAAAATATTTAAAAATATGGGGCCGGAACTACGGATTTCGTGCTTAGAGAGTCTACTCTCTAAGCACGAAATCCGTAGTTCCGGCCGACGTTTTGGGGTTTCCTACTCCGTATCACATACGGACATAAGATTAGTTTGTGGCCCGACCTAAGAATGAATGACACCACGATGTGACAGTTGTCTCTACTCCCGACAATGATGTATTGTAATACGTCATTGACTCCCGATGTGTTTTTACCTGTCCGAAAAAGTTAATTAATCGGGTTTAGGGAACACTCCAAAGTTTCAAACTACTTTCGGAAGGGCCCGTAACTTCGTTGACAGAATGGAGAGTATGCCGCCAGAATCAGAGTTTATATCCCAGAATTAAGAGATTTGAATGGAAAGCTTAATCTAATCAATTTCAATTACTGGTTTTATCCTGATCTGATCCACCAGGTCGACTAAGAACCTTCTCGTATTGTCATCATAACTCATAATTCTGCGAACAATGTAATTTATACAACAAGTATAACTTAATTGCGAAAATAGAATAATAAGCAATTTAATGAGCTTGTTTTGTTTGATTACAATTGAGATGAAGCTGATTTTGCACTGAAATACTTGTAACAATACTCTCGTGACAATGACATAATTAGTTGCGATTGCCCAATGTTTTATGAGCACAATTGAATATAAACACTGCACAATCGAACTCTACCGGGAATTATTACGGCAGTTCGGTTATTAAGGTTGCAACAACGTCGGCTCATCGATGCAAATCAATTAACTGGGTGGGAACAATTTCTTTTGAAACCTTTTTGAACGGTAATTCTGCTATAATTTTAATAACTATAGACACGGCATTCTTACGAAACCAAAACCTGTGATTTTTTAAATACTGAAGCATAAACAACACTTCCGAAAGATAATTTATTCTCGTTCAAACTTCAAAGTACGTAGCATAGAAAATTGTGACATTAGTTGATCTTAGCTATTCAAGGTCGCCGTTGCATTATTCATGTCCGCTAGTGATATCATACTCAATCCTACATATAATATTCAATGTACAATTGAGTACATCCATTTGCTCAGATTAGTCGGCAAATGTTAGAAAGTAAATTACTGCGGCCAAGCATGAAGAATTGGAAATGTTTGGCTTTGAAACCTCTATTTTATTCATACTTGTAACTCTAATTGTACCCATATCCGTCGCTAGTTTCCTATGCTAAATCTTTCTAGGTAATAAAATGGTCTAGTGAATGATATCATACGTCTTAACGTTTCTCAATTCGTTGCAATCGACACTGGTCGTTATTTAACTGGTGTAAGCCAATTCTGCGTACGAGTTGGCAACATCCTGGTGTTTCACTGAGCAGCGAGTGTTGCCCGCAGGTGATACGATATTCCTGTAACTCGAGTATGTTGAAACCATTACTGGAAAGTGTTCCGGTCTGGCGGCTATCGTCAGCGACGCGCAGGCACAGGTGTGGAAAATCGTCACTACAATAACTATATTCAGATTCTACGTGTCTTTATGCGCATAATTTCATTGTTTTGTCGTTGGCGACGGCTGCATAGAATTTTCATGAGAATGAACATAAGATAGATTCTAGAATATCCAGTTACATATGTATGTGTTTTGAAAACAAGGTACCTACTCGGTAGACAAATCCGCCTTAGGTACTTAGCTGCGAATGACTTACGAAAGAAAAAACTTTTAAACAAAAAAAAAAAACCCGTCTTCAAAGAAAACACACACAAAAATAACTTTAATTTCGTAAGTCGGTGTCTTTGGATCTGTAAGTATGTTAGTTTTTTGCCACCGACTTCCGAAATTAAAGTTATTTTCACTTTGTAGTGTGTTTTTTTTGAAGTCGGTTGTTTTTTTTTTTTGTAAAAAAGTTTTTTATTTTTCACTTTTTTTTTAGTGATTCAGTTATTAATTTATCTAAGTTACAATAGCCGTATGTCAAGTGCTCATCACCTTTTACAAAATATTCCTTTTCCCGATGCAGGGACGTTAATTGTTGAGGAGTTCTCCTGCTAACCAAAAGTACTGGAGCTGATGGTGAAGCCACCATCAGCTCCATTTCAACATATACATTGTGACGAGCATAAATTGCTTAGCAAAGATATTAAAGTAATCGAATCGCAACCCTTGAAATACTTATTATTGAGTAGTTCCGGCTGCCACCAATGGTCTGCATCATCAGGTCCACTTCACCGAATGGTGCCTTCCTATAGCAAATGCACGAGTTACTATAAAAAATACTCAAATCGCTATAGGCGTGCGTATAAAATTTGAGGATTTCCCTGGATTTCCATGGGATCACAATGGGGTGACAATGGGACCACCTCGAGAGCATACCCTTTACAACCAAAAAAATAATTTTGCAAATCCGTCTATATATGACGGAGTTATGCCCGAACATACATAAAAAATATATATATAAACATCAGAATTGATAACCTCCTCCTTTTTGAAGTCGGTTAAAAAAGAAGCATGGTTGATCCTAAATGCCTGGCCAAAACGTTATTGGTGACCCCCAAAAACCAAAATGGAAACTTCTACTCTATTATAATTTACTTATTGTTGCAGTCAGGCCCAAAAGTTGAACAAGTATTCACATTAAGCCAAATCTTGTAATAGTCACGAAACTTTCACCATTACCACAAAATTGTAGGCCAATTAATTTTTTCCTACGTAGAGGCAGATCTTCGCCAAATACAATAAAGATTATTTTTTATACATCACCTGTTATGCATGTCAATTGCGTGGCTCTGGAGGTCGGTTACCAGCAGGTAATATCCATTTACCTTGAAAACCGGGATATCCCCATATACGGTCTCTAGCTTAACGGTTATTTGTAATTCAAGTCACATTCAGGTGGCGCCATACGGCACACCGTTCACCGCTATACTTATTCGATTTAATTAGCTAATAAGGAAATTGTTTTTTGTAATTCGGTCTATCAAAAACAACAAAACAGTGATATTGCGAGACTTAAATATTGTTTTTATATACCAAGGTTTTTGTACGTGACTTGGTGGAACAGGATATCGGCGGAGGTTATACTCCGGTGCGCGACATGCCAAAGCAATTTACTGTAAACAGTCCCACGGTAATGCGACACCTAATTTTTCATTAGCGCCTGGGAATTTAATAATGTTCAGTCAAAAGTAGAATTGATATGACGTTTTACAAAGTCTCTGACATTTAGAATTCACACAGTCCTGCCAAACTGAAGAGTGATTCCTTGTTTTCGTTTTATAAACAGTCTTTGACAAAATTCTGGGTCTTACGCAGGATAAAAAATAATAATATTCTGGTTTCAGTCTGTTCCTTTGTTTATTTAATTTCAAAGTTCTACTTCGTGATCATAATCATAGCATGTTCGATTTAGAAATTTCATACAAACACAAAAAGTTTCAATGCGATACGTGATGTTTACCGTCTCTTCTGGTAGCACGATGACCTTTTCGCAGTTTGTTATGCCAACGCACTTTTCAACAACGGGTTATAAATTAATCCACACAGGGAAGGAACACGAGAGCTACGTGCCTTCCGCTGTAAACTCGCTCCATGAGCCATAGCTCGCGGATTGTTTGGATTCCAATCTATCGGTCAAAGCCCCTCTTTTAAGTCAATAATTAACCACATAATATTGACTATCTTACTTAACTCAAATAATAGTTTGGTGCTTCGCTCAATATTTTGCACGGAACAGAACTGCACATTCTGTATTAAAATATTCGTTTCGTACGTGCAGATAGTTTTTATTGTGTTTACTGTTTTTGTCAGGCCTCGTGTGGTCATTAGCAAGTAACAGAAACATATTGTTTTGTAACCGTTGAGTTCGTTGCACGTCTAGGAAATGTCTGGTGTTAGACCATTTGGACAGTAAAATTTTCCGGTGATTTGTATTGCATGATCAAAAAAACAATCGACATCTTATCTAAATGCCATAATCACACGTATCACGTAAACGTGGTTATCAAATTCTTACTGTCTTAAAGGAGTTTTAAAAAGCTGAACTATAATATTTTCGCGGCATGCCAAAGTGTGTCGAGCGATCTTCCCAAGTTTGTGCACAGCTAACTCAAAAGTCCCCCACGTGCCTCAAGGGGCAAATATCTCGGGCTCCTAAACCCTGAGTCAGCGCTGCCTCACGTCAGTTCGTGCCTCCGGGACGTCGGATAAAATCACCGACTTCCTTTCAGAAATATCAATTTGGTTTTTGTGATAAATTGACCGTCTCGCGGCTAAACCCGCACGGGTCATTCACTTCTCAGATTTAGCTTACGTTGTGTTAGCAGTTTTTAAATTACTTGTGGACACAATGTATCAATGAGATAAAAGTTAGCCAGTCCAGAGTTTGCGTAACGTAATAGAATTTTACACAATAACAGAATTATTGAATGCATAGGTACATGATTGGAATTCTCAGTCAAACTATGGTGAAAGGAAGCTTTAAACTTTATTGTCTACTGTTGCATAAGCTTGCTGACCGCTCTAAAGCATGACTGTGCCATAATTCTTATTTTTATGGCTGTTCCATCTAGTATACTTTCCGACTGAATTATTTTAATGTTAGGTCATACGTAGGCTAGTGTAGTGAAAGGTACTTTAGCTGTGTTTACTAAATTGTAACGATCAATTGTCTCTTCGGACAGGTGTCTCGCAACCACTAAAGACTAAAACGTTTCCATGAGGATGCGGTGACGTGTGTGAATCAGTCGACCTCCGGTCGCTCGCTTTCTTTGACCTATTTGAAATCGTGGCTCGTTCAACCTTCATGTTCCTTACCGTCACGATGTTCGTTTAGTTTTATATGAATGTCGCATCTTAAATACCTTTCAGTTTCGATGTTGCTGTCTGAGGTTATCTAGAGGATAATGTAACAAAGCGATCAAGTAAAATGTTGTTTAGATAGAGCATGCCCTGTTATAGTGCGTGTGAGATGAGTAACAATTCGCAGCACGCACGTCTTATCGTCCTTAGTGATACGTGCGTTATCTTATCACTATTTATAGAAAAGACAAATAATTTCATTGTTCGTTTAATTACATTGCCCTAGCGCAGATAAAGTTAAATGAGTAACCGCTAAGGGCTATAGTGAGTTTCAAATCTAACCCAGTTCACTTTTCAGAGGGCCACTAAATCTTGGCGTGGAAGTGTCATACGGCGATATGTTAAAATAGAAAATTCTACTCCGAATACCGAGTCACGGACAGGAGTGACGACGAATTTGGGGCTGACCCTCCGCACACGATAAATTCGGCCGGAAGATACCTTCAGCTGATTACTTCAGTTTTTTCACAATATCTACGCCCATCTTTACATACATGATATTGGTTATTAAAGGTACTATCTTACCTATGTTCTCAAGCCAATGCAATCAGCAAATGTCCTAATAGTAATTATAATTTATTTATTTCATTTCATAGGTATCTCAGTCTACCACTAACCTGGAAAAATCAGTCAGTATCATTAAACGTAGTTTTCCAATTTCATTCTAATTATAATTCCCTTACAAGCTCTTCCTACGACCTACTGTCACATAGCATAGTCCTGAACGTGCCAAAAGGTTTTACAAAATTAAGGACTTGATCGTTCCGTGACGGGAAGACTTAAGTTCCATAATACAATATTGTACTGAAGTTAAGAGGGCGCAGTAAGACAGGAAAAAAACAAGTTTCACCCGCGCCTCTTTGCCTACCCCTCTCATCATATACGACGAAAACAAAACACAATCCCTTCCCGCCAGCAGAAACTTTTCGCCCGGCGTATATCTAGGCATTTGAATTTGAATCTTGTGTGTAGTATGTATACGCAAAATAATCAGATGAAACCGCTCTATTCAATGTACCATGATGTATGATTGCTGTGTATATACCTACAAGTAGGTATATTATTCAATATTATTGTATGTCCCTGAATCTGTTACCGATGCTGGTGGGTTGTTAAATTTGAGATTACTCCAATTTAACAACCCACCAGCATCAAACTTTCAAGCAACTACAACAACAATCACATTTACTCTTTATTTCATTCAAGTCGGTCTACCCGACTTGAATGTAATAAAGAGTAAATGTTAATTCAAGATACGGCCTTTAAATTTTCGATTCCGAATTGAAAGACAAACTTAATGTTGTAGTTGAGAAAATATGGTCCCCTACATTATGTAATATAACTACAAATTAAGGATTTCCAGATATTTTCCTGTACCTATTTGTACTGTGAGACCTTGCTTCTTACCACATTTCGTGATTCTAGGTCAACCGGATGTATCTTATGGGTTTTAATTTGTTTGCGAGTGTCAAAATATGCGAAATGAATGACAATTTATGCCAAGATTCTAAGTAAACGTCTTAGAAGCTCGTTTTTTTTACAGCTCCAAAGTAATACAGTTCAATTTCAACTTGATACCGCCCGCGCATTCCTCAGAAAAGGGGTCAGACAGATGGATAACAAAGTGTTTCGATTTTTCCCTTTGAGGCACGGAACGCTAAAAAGCAAAGCACTTCCATCAAAGTCCTATACTACATACTCATGATACTACCTACATGATGATAAAAACAAACTCGATAAACTTGCTTTTTTGACGATATGAAATCGAATAATTATAATCGCATCACTTACCTTCCGTTTTTTTACTTTGACAAAATGAAATCAATTAAACAAAAATAGCAATCATCTAAGGAAATTTGTTGGACCGCTGTGATCAGCAACTCTAAACCTCGAATGGTTTTTCAATTACAATATTTAAACTAAATATGATCATTGTCCAGTCCCTTTATTTTCAATGAGTCTTCAGTAGGAAAAACATCTGTTTATTTTGCCTATACTATACGCTAAGCTTGAATTCAGAATCATAGATCATAGTCATGTTTTGGAACTAGAAACTCAATGCTGACGTGACAAAGTTCAAATTCCAATGTAACCAAATTTTACTAAGGGCCTTCTACAAGTTGGACCTCATAGCATCTTCGTGGAAAACAGTGTGAACCAAGTAAAAAATATAATGGTATATTGTGGATATTGCTTTGCAGGATCGTGCAAAGTCAATTAGCAATCGTGTTACCAAGTAAAAAATAATTTTGGTATGGTGGATTTTGCACTGTATTGTGCAAAGTCAAATGGCATGTTTCATGAAATCCGTGAAAACCTATATAAAATGTATTCTGTGTATCCTGCGCGGGGCGCGAGTAGAACAAAGTCCTCGCCGAAAACATTTGTGAAAAATAGGCCAATTTCGGAACAAACAGTATATTAGTCGGCTTTACCGACAAAATAATTGGCATTTATACAAATGCGTGGCAAAGAAAGTCGAAAGTTTATTAGGTTCCTCTTTTGTAACTGTTGAAAATTTAGCTTTAAAAAGCAAGCCGCCTAACTCCACTAATATTATTAGACCAATAACCTAGTTATATGTTAAATTTCGAGTTTCATCTTGATTCGGGGGTTGGTCGAAAAGGTTCGTCTAAGGTTCCCCTTAGACGGAGCTTGTCAACGAAAGTGGGAGTAAACGAATTTGGATCTTGAGTTTATTTGCAATAAGATCTAAAACCTCCAGCACGAACTCTATGTTGTAAATTTTCTCCGCAAGAAAATCGACCGAAATGCAGAACAATGGCGCTAGTTGTACTATACTAGTCAAAAATCTGTCAAATAAATTTATGTCATCTTGAGTTTTCAAATATCAACATTGAATTATTATAATATTTTTGTTTTATGGTTTAGCCGCGATATTTATTTAGTTTAACAATTCTTAACGATTTTAATAATCGTTTCGGAAGTGGTTTTATTGCTTTTTTCATGTTTTCTATTTCACAGTCTCTTTCCTACAATGTGATAAATTACGAAAATATTATTTACGCAAATAAATTATATCCCAGAGCAGCCGAAAATTCAAGCGCAGTCCTCTCGTCTCAACAGAGCGACGGCGACTGATTTGTGAAACAAAAATATGCTTGAAGTTCCCGCAACGTGCGATGGAAGTGACTTCTTCCACGAACTAAAAACGGCGTAAGTGCATAAAGCTTGTAGTCGTAATAAAACTAAAAATAAAAGGAATTTCAAAAAACGCCTCCACAATTTTTTTCGCCTTGTATTAATACAAATATTCATCAAATTTTTATCCTAATAGTCATTAGCATGTTAAGTACAAATTGAAAATACGAGAAAATTAGAGGTAACTAGGTGATGATGTTTTATCGAGAATTTTTTTTACATTTTGTGTTTCTGTTCCACAAAAAGTTTGAAAATATCATGTAGTTACTCATAATATTTTTATTTTATACTTACGTCTTATTAATTTCATGAAAAATCAAATTGAAGATAGGCAATTTTGGTTACTACCCGCTCTTAACACAGGAAAAATAGCAAGGGAACAAAATAATGATATTGCAAGAATTAAAACTTGGAATTCGTACCTACATACTTAAGTAGGTAATTAAAAATACGTTCCTATCGAAAAGTTCATATTCGGGAAAACCACAAAAGTACCAATTTCAATCATAGATAGGTTGGTTTTTACAGAAGGTTTTTCCTTTTTAACCGACTTCCTAAAAGGAGGAGGTTATATGTTCGACTGAATGTATGTTTTTTTTTTTTTTATGTATGTTCCCCGATTTCTCCGTCAATTGTGAACCGATTTTGAAAATTCTTTTTTTGTTTGAAAGGGTATGCTCTCGAGGTGCTCCCATTGTCACCAAGTCAGAATCTGATGAGGGGATCCCATGGAAATCGAGGGAAATCCTCAAATTTTATCAGCACGCGTATAGCGATTTGGGTATTTTTTATAGTAACTCGTGCATTTGCTCTTGGACAGCACCATTCGGTGAAGTGGAACTGATGATGAAGACCAGACGGAGCCACCGGAACTTCTCAATAATAAGTATTTCACGGGTTGCGATTCGATTTTAATATGGTTGCTCAGCAATTTATGCTCGTCACAATACATTAAACTACACTACACTACACTAAACAACATAAAAATATGTACTTAGTTAAAAACACGCTTACAGTTAGCGTGTCGATATCCCTGCCATCCTGTATTGTTCATTTAATTAATAAGTCAGTCAATAAGGTTATCACTTGAGCGGTTTACTACGAGCCACTAAAGAGTTCCACTATCACCTCTTGGCTCCATCATCAGACCTTCATTACGAAGTGGACTCATCAATAGTAATCATACGACTCCAAACTCGAGGGGTTAACTAGTAGCGACTGAAGAGTTCCACTACACACTAGTTCTATCATCAGACCCTCGTTGCTTAAACCCAATGTATTGGACTTGTCAAAGCGAATCATTTGAGTCCAAACTCGAGGGGTTTACTAGTAGCCACTGAAGAGTTCCACTATCCAACTCCTGACTCCATCATTAGATCAGCTCCAAGATACCAAATTATAGTTTTATCATCCGAACTACATATACATACAAAGTTACATTTCGATACGACAATTGGAAGTATGTTAAAATTGACGTCTAAGATTTTTTTACATTATTTGTTAGTTACAAGTGAAGCTAATAAAAGCGTGTTAAAAAACAGCCCAAATCATGAATATGTTGCCTTACCATCAGTCTATCAATCTTAATTGTTTTCTAACCTAACCCACCTATGTCAGTGTCCGAATTTGGGCTGGAGTTGTTCGGGATAGCGATGGTGTTTAGAATTACAGTGGCTTTCGTTACGGGTATGACGTGTTGAGCTTGCCTTTTCATAACGATAATGACATTCGGCAATATTCCTCCGGAGTGTGTCCTCCCAGTCCCCGGCCAAATAATTCTGTCTCTAATGATTCCTTTTCTTGAGTACTGCCCCTACTTGTACACATACAGAGCAGTACTTAAGCAGCCGCAATTACCCGGAATAGCAGAAGTAACGTCGTGAATTTAGTATTTGACGCGTCCGCCCGGCTTGGGGGTGGCGGGTGTGCGCCGGGAAAACAAAAACAAAGTAACGTAGAGATAGGTATGAGCGAGGGCGGCGCGGCGGCGGCGCGGCGTAGGCCGGCGCCGGCCGACAGTGCACGCTCGACGACCGACCCCGACGCGTGTGAACACTACAACCGCGCATCTGCAACGCGCAGGATCGCCGAACTTCGAATCGCTATCGCTTCGCATCCCAGACCTCCACCTAGGACACCCAGAAGTATTGAAGATTTTTTCTCAAAGATTGTTGTGGAACCAAGATGCCCGTTGAAACCAAAATTAGCTTTTCCGGTGAGTAGATTCTTCAGTAACGTTACCTTTAATATTTAGGTGAACATAGACCAAAAGTTCACTACAACTTACATAATAATCCCATAAAAACCAGTTTGAATCCATTGATGACTTTGTAATATTCATGAATTTAAACATTCGCTATTTTATTTTTGTTTGGAATTTTATTGCTAATATTATAAACGTTATAGTGAATATTTTATAACATATATTTAATCTATGATATCATCCACTGATTAAGTTCCTGTTTATTGATACGATATTTAACGATTCGATGTAACTTGGCCATGCACAACTTGGAAAACTTAGATTGCAATTTCAACTTGAAATTTTTCATGCAAATATGTCGATGATGCGATGTGCGCATTAATTTTATGCAATTTCATTGCATTCCTTGTATACTGTAAGCCGTCAGCTGTTATATTAGAATCGTGAACCACCGGCACGCTAATAGGAAGGTGCTAAATGGTAGAAACTATAATAATAGAACCATTCTAAGAAGCCTCAGAGTCCCCATATAGGAATAGATTTCGTTTGGTAAATAAACCAAATGGATCTTCATATTTACTAATTATCAAGACATATTTGTTTCATTTTAATCACTAAAATACATCGTGAATACATATATCCAAATCTAATACACAAGTTAGAAATGTTAAAATGTCTTGCTAACCATTGCCGCATGCCGGTTAAATGTTTTGCAAATTATAATGGTAATGTAATGATGATTATAATAACAGTCACTCAAAAACTGAGCTAGTCAAAGAAGAATAATAAAGGCATACTTATTTAAATAAAAGCTATTTATCAAGCAAGACCCAATTAGAGATTAAATGAGACTCCGAAATGACATCGGGGTTCGGTCATAATCTTAATGATAATATTTGAGTGAATCTCCAAGCTCGCATAATATATCGAAGACCTTGTATACAAAACATTATCGAATTTGTGGTTAAGGTGTCGTCTAGACGTGGATTTTAGAATCCAAACAAGTGACAAGACTACAACTGTAGAACGTGTTGCAGTCAAAACAATATGGTTTTCATATTTAGATTTAAACAGGCTCGTGCTTCGTGACTCTAGCATGATCTCATGGATTTATTGTGACGTAGCTGTTATTCTAACTACTGTTCTCATGTACTAGTGGCATATTAGGGTCTAAATTCATATTTAGAGAAATTACAATCAGAAATAGTGTTTATGTTTACATTTGCATGCTCAATAATACTGTACAAGCCCATCCTTAAACTTTTATGTCTTATTTTGTCGTCAACTTTCACGATTTCTCTAGGATCTTTGTTGGAGTGGTCTTAATAATTCATTTAATTTCTTTTGTGCCAACACGAACGCGGGCATATTATCTAGATGTTTTTTTTTTACTGTTCGTAGGGTTGATATCAACATTTTAGATATTATTCTGACGAGACTATTGAACGGTAGAAAACATATATTTGAATGTATCTAGGTGTTGATTCGAAATAAATATTACTTATTCTAGAGTGACTCAAAGAGGTCGATGAATTCGTCTACAAAAATGACAATCTAAAATAAAAATATTTTATTCATGAATTAGAGGAAGATTTATCCCAGAGAACGATACTACGAAATAATAAGCTACTGAGTCTAGAATTTTTAAACGCTCATTTGCCTAATGAGCATCCTGAGCTCCAGTTTCATGATACAGCGTAGTTAGGACAATTGCGTAATGGTAATTTTTGGCCATAAACTGTGTGGTTTAAAGGCGTGTCCGTTTGCCTTCCTCACCCTGCCCCCTTGGTACTTGTCCTTGCAAACCCCCAGTCGAGCTGTGAAACACCGCCTAGTAAACTTAGCAATTTTTACATTTTCAACTCGACAGGAAGACAGCTTTGTTTCTGGCTCAGTTATTTTGTCGATTTATTCAAGCAAATTAGTTATTGTGTTTTCACTTTGTACACGGACCGTAGGTATACGCTGCACTTGAATAAAAACTGGTTGAACTGGTTCTAATGGCTCTGTTACCTTTTATTCAATCGAATGTTGGTGGTCGGCATTAATTTCCTAAGCGTGCGTTTATTGTTAGAAGTTTACCATGACCCCTGGTCCGATGCACATATACTTGTTAGTCACTTAATGATTTTACTATTGCAGTGTCGCACGCACTTAACCTTGTTTGGGTAACTAGTGGACATGCCACATCGCAAACCATACTTGCATCCTGGCCTCGTCATAGCCACATACAAATATATCGGCGAAATCGCAGGTGCGCTGAAGCACTTCACACTGGGTTAATAGCAACATAATACAATTCTATGATGAGTTTATATTATTGTTGAAACTATTTGTTTCAGAACAGGAAAAAGGATATGCTAATACACGTAATGCGTTACGCGTTCATTTAAAAAATTACTTCTCATCCTATAAAAAAAAAATATCAGCTGTCATGCTCTCCTTTGTTAGTCAAATTCGAAGCCCAAACGTGCAAAATAATGTATATTCTATTCATGGCGTTTCAGTATATCTTTACAACCTTGTTTACTTAAAAACTTTGTTAATATTTGCGTAATAGTTTTGTTTCTTTATCATTTTTTATTCTGTAGCGTGACACTCGTCATATTCCTCGTTTAATAACACAAGCTAAACTACCTTACTATTCAGTCAATGTGGCTATTGGCCATTAGAACATTACCTAAGCCTGCGATAAAAATGTTACCAAGAATTCAAGGTCATCCTTACCTTAACGGACTAAAAATACTAAAGGTACGATATGTGTAATAATCAATGTTAATTAGTTCGAAGTATTTGTTATTCCACAGCAATACCAGCAACAATATCAAACAGTCATGTTCTACCATTAATAAGAATGATATTTTATCGTACAGCCATCGTAATGAATACATCACTGTACTTGTCTTGGTATAAATTATCTTCATAGTTGTTGATCTTTCCAAGAATCATCCTCATTTCGCGAATCCCCATTTCGGTGCGCAAGTCACGTTCCATATGTTTACGGCGATAACATGGCTCTGTCATGTTGTCAGCATTAAGGTAAACGAAGTACCTGCTGCCCTGTCAACTTCCTGTCTCTTATCCTTATCGGAGATGTGCTCTTCGAGTCGGAATTGCTCAATTACACAACTAGCATTGTTGTCGGTCAACCGTGGCGAAACTACGGAGCAGGTGTGACCTGCACTTTGCGTGATTTCCTTGCATTACGAATAGACGTATCATCATCTCGCATCTACGTACTAGAATGTTCGAGGCTGTAGATATTTTCCTTATTTTGTCTTCAACATATAATCCTTTAATATATTGTTTTTGTCGTAGCTATAAATCAACCTGTACAGGTGCTGCCTTGAACCACGGATTCAATTTCGCGTCGATAGCGATTCTTCTCGAGCGTATCAGACCAAGCCAAACATGTCTCTGTAATCAATCGTCACTCAGCGGCTTGTCTTACATGATATTTTTATTTTGAAATTGAGATGTATGCTTAATCGCAAACGGAGGTACCACGCCCCCGCCTTGCCGCCAGTAATGAATAATAGCTTGCTCTTGTTATATCATCGTTTCGGATAACTCGTAATTACGTGATCTAGGACCATGTCCTCCATCTAAATCTATGTTGCGAAAGATACGGCAGGATTTCCCGTTTTTACTATATCATCGTTACCATGAGCATGTGGACGGATAGCTCTTATTGTTTGTGACGGGATGCCTGTCCCGTGGCAATCTCTTGTGTGATTCTCGTGGTACATCTTTTGACGTAATTTAATGTTCATTATTTTAAATTACCTCTGTCGGAGCGCTCGTCAATCACTTGACCAGTTTTTTTGCTGTTAGAGGCGCCACTTGATATGATTAAGAAACATTATTTAGTCAGCCGATTTGTATTACTGTTGTGTGATTTGTTACGAAATTTCTTCGGACTTCGATGTTTATTGATAAAGTTAGCACGAAACTGTTACAATTCTGAGGAAATTTAATGAATTATTAAGTTTCAATAGTACTTGAAATAATTGGTAGTACGTTTACGCACGTTTTATACAGCTCTTTTTCGCTTTGGAAGCAACGTCCAGTTTTATCAATTGTCTTACTAACTGAACTATCACGCAGGTATCAGTTCACTTATAAATAAACGTAATCATGCGACAAGAACTTGTACAAAGGCGTTTAAAATGAATCGTGTGCCTGACTGAAGTCTAAACAACACTGCAAAACATGTTTTTGCGCAGCACAATACGTAAAGGCTGAGATCATACGATTTGTATGTATTATGATGTATATTCGCTGGTTGACACTGTTTTTAGAGAATACTTGTCGTAAATATCAGCACCTAGTTGTTACTACGCCACATATCAACTCAATAGCACGGTTTTTTTTTCTACTCCGTGCTCAATAGCTTAACATTCTATAACCGATTAGTGGCTATAACTATCAAAACTTAAACATCTTCCAAATATTCAATAAATGAGTATTCTTCAAGTTTTTTAAATAGCTGTTAGAGCTGGACATCGGCCAAATATGGCTCTATATTTCTAGATAATGCTTTACAGTATAGCACTTTTATAGAGTGGGTCGAGACGTTCGGCTTATTTATAGTCGCTGAAATCGGCGCCTGCCTGTCTGGACCATCCCGATAACTTTAGGAATTTCCTCTGCAGGGATCAGAGGAAGTCAGCCAAGTGTTTGTGCAATTGCATTTCTCCATTTGGAATATGATGATAGAATAAATATTTACTGTCTAGCCTTTTTTTTTTTTTGGTTTGGATATCATCAAATTAATGACCTCTCCCGCTCTGGGCGAAGCGGAAGGGCGTGTCAGGCTCTAACTGACTAAAACCCACCCGTGTTCCTTCAGTTGCCTATGCGCCAGGGCCACGGGAACTCTTTCGAACAATCCGCGACCCCGGCAGGCATCGGCCCTATCGGACCCCGTCAATTATGCTGACATCTCTTTGAGGCGCGCTTGGAACACAACACGCCGTCGACACGGGCATGGTCCTTACCGCACAGTGAGCTTTACTGTCTAGCCTGTAATTCATATTGTAGTAAGCCCAGAGCTTTCCAATTGGGTTAACTTTCTCGTCTTAACGAGTCATAACTTTTGCTTAACAGCCGATAACGTAAGCTACGAACTGGAGCACTTTATCTACGCAGATTTATTACTCTTCTGGCTCTATCCCCATGATTCATGGCTCATGAGCCGATAATCTTATCTAGGGATTGTTTGGATGACAGGGAAGTTAGGAAATCGTCTTTGGGCTTGGTTAGAAACTAATAGATCAAATTTCTACTAACACTCACGGTGACTACGAAGAAGATGAAAGAATGCATTGCAATTCGTACGAAATTCAAAAAGCCAATAGTTTCAGTTGATAAAAAGCTAAGGCTAAAATTGCATTTTATTTTTAAATCCTTTAATTTATTTTAGTCCCTTTGATACACTACTTCGCTGATTTGCGAGAATAGCGACGGAACTAAAAATTATTGATTTTAGAGAATGGCATTTTTTAATTTCTTTGTAAATGTTCTTAGTGCATACCGCAAAATGTAAATGATTTATTGAGGGATCGACTTTACTGATTAAAGCAAAATTTATCGTAGTGTCTCTGTTTACGATAAAATATCATAGATTTATGATCGTTTGGCATACAGTATTCAATTTGATAGAATTTTTTATTACGTCGATATTCTCGCAAACCAGCGCCTTGTTTAATTAATCAACCAGACTACTGAAGGACAGACTTAACGGTCCAACTATCGTGAATATGAATCGTAACGTAACCTGTTCAGCTATCCGTTGTCTATTTGTAGCACAACAATAATAAACATTTAGCTGTTGAAGCGTTACGTGACGTATCATTAATGAGAACATTAGCAACACATGACGCATTGCAAGACTTTGAAAAAATAATAATAATGTTGTAAATACTTATAGGTTTCATTAACAATAAATTACTTCATGACAAGTATTAATATGATGTTTATAGTCATTCCAATGCGAGTAATTAACGCCTCTCTGCTGTACTTCATAGACATTTCTCTGACTGTAAAAAAGCAGAGGCGTCGAATTAAATATTCTATTAATCGATTAACACACAAGTTCACCTTAGCACGAATTAACAGCCATATTAGGAACGACAATACGCCTCCGTAAGTTATTGTCAATATTGGACCAAGTATGAAATTCATATCGACCGTATCGGAGCGTGAATTGTACATATAGTTCCTCTATAATACTTTTGACCAGTTCTACTTATATATCTAATAATTATTTATGATCAGATTTGTTTGTTCTATCTATTATTTGATCTTCATTATCGGTGATAATTTTGTAATTGTCAGATTCTTTGTCCTGATTCTTATCAGCACTATTTCATTATTTGAACCTTTTTCTTAAAATTATTGAATCTTTCCAATAATGGATAGGGAATGTTAGAAAAAACTACAGGAAAGAAAGAAATCAATACTTCATTATTTTTGTCATTGAAGTTATCGATCGAAAAATGTTTGTTCTACATTATTTTTTGTTACTTAATTCGTTAATATACAGACACACAAGTATCAGTTTTGGTATAGTGATTTTTATAATCTATTATCTATTCATAGTGTAGGCGGCTGAATTCATGTACACACGAGAGTGTAAATTGTTCTATTGACAAAGCACTTACGTCGGTAGAGTGTTTGAGTCGCACTCAAGTTCAAGGTAGTTCTACCAAGTGTTTGGGAATTGCAATTTGCTCTCTCTTGTAATGTTTTTCTTAATGATAACCTGCGTTTTATATTTATTAGAAAATGTTGACCTTTTCGATAAATTCACCATATTATTATTGATCCTCTACTTGACACGTAACTTATATGCGACTTTGTGTATACAGGTGGCAACCGAGGTTTCAATTCCATGTATTCATACTTCGAGCACGTAGTAACACCACTGATTCACCTTGTTTACTTTTGGTACACATATGTGCTAACGACGCTTTAGCCATGGCTAAAGGGTTTGCCCCAGAATCTGCTCTGACAAGATATATTTATGTACACAACGTTGATGTCATCATAATTCCATCCGCGTGGTTTAAAAACTGACACGCTGGCGACTGTTTTGCATAGTTACCATTACCAAAATAGTAGTAATTAGCACTTCTATGTTAGCAGAAAGTATTAGGTTATGATAATTTGATGATAAATCCAACGTGTAAGATATAGCATCGCGTGATATCCAACTTGAATAACAGTGTCTTAATGGATACGTCTTCCAGTGTACTGTGTAGTAAGTAAAGATAATTTCAGTAATTTCCACGCCCTGCAAGCTGAGCGTTATTTGATGCATTTATCATGGGCCAAGATAGGCATCGGCGGCATATCTGCAGCCGTGAGAACTTCGTGACTAGAACCACACCTAACTGTTTCGCTTCTAGTAATGCCAATGCCAGTTGCATTACAGATATCAAGCGTAATAATGCTATTAACCGTTTGAAATGGTCTCCGCATTTCAATATAAATTATGTATTCAGTACCTTGTATACAGCACTGACAGGCCAAATAGCCCCCAACACGGCATAAAGATAGACTTCGGTTGCCACCAATAAAACTAAAATTTATTAAGTGTCGATTATTATTTACAATCATTTACCAAATAGTTTACAAAACTTACCGCTGACAATGTTTAAAAAAATACTTTTCAGCCTGTAAATATTTAAAAGATATTATACCATTAAGGACTATTTAGAAGACAAATCAATAGAAACTGTAATTTGTAACTTAGATTAATTGACGTCGCTAATTGTGAAAACATTTGCACGCCATGTTATGGCAGGATATGCTGAAACAAATTTACTATAACACTTTATGTATCATATTCTAGCAAATAAATATTTTTGATTTGATTTGATATGCCTTTTCGTTGTCACGTTGAAATCAGACAGCGCATCATATTAATTTAAGGGGAAGTGCCAGGTTTCCGGCGAAATTTCATAAAATTAAAAATACAATTTCATAAAATATCAATCAATAGGACTATAATGAACTTAGAGCGATATGACGTATTGATAATTTTAATGATTGTATTCTTAGATACTTACAACGGTCGCGAATCATATTTTTTTCAACATACCACCTGCCGCTGACCTGCAAATTGGCAAAAAAAGAAAAAAAAAATCGCTGGCAACCTGGCGCTTCCCCTGAAAGGTTAGTACCTATCTAAAATTAGTTTGGTTAGTAACATTTACAAACGTGTTTCTTATTCTAGGCGATTCTGGTAGCATTTGAAATTCAAATCTTTTGTCAAATTTGGCTATGATGGCATCTTCTCCGTTAGTTCTATTATTGTAAATTCCTAAATTGATGTTCAGGTCGTGACTCGAGACTTTTGTCATTGACAACCAGTTTCCCAACTGTGTTTATTTCCTTATTCTCAATCTTTTGGCAACAACTCTTCTAAGGTAAACTACACTTATTATAAATGTCACCATGTCAGATCAGAATTAATCCTCTTCGCAAACTATTTCTAACTTACTCACGTACAGAATTTCATTAAGAAGTTTTCGCATCAAGGTACCACTTACCCTACTATTTCGAAACAAAAGTGTTCTCCACCGTTATTGAATATACAATTGATATTTTCAATCTCGTATCTGGCGCAGCAATGATTTGATGTAACTACATAACTATTTAAGCCGATTCTTGAGTACAACTTTCTACGTATTTATAAGTTTTCGTATGGAGCGAAAGGTTCGATCTTCACTGCCGGATTGGTATTCCTTACACTCCACTTACTGCTTCTTTCGGATTAATTATCATCATTTAGCGTGTGTGACGATCCACAATTAGCATGCCAGGTGTGGTGTTGTGCGGCTCATTAACCGCCATTATCATAGCGGGAGCGAACGTGTCCTGATTGTAGATCGAATTTCATTCCATATACACTCCTAATATAGGAATCCTATAGGGCGGTGGTCTCGATCAATCTTTAATACTACATTATTCATTGTAATGAGATTAATTATTTGTAATGGCAATGTTGATCTATTAAATAGATAACTCCTACAAACGAGCCACGTTCCGTTTAAACTAATCAACCGTGACACTCGTATTCGATGTAAACACTAGATTTACATTCAATTAACTCTATACCTATGCTATCTTTAAACTGACCCACTTTGATTTGATACAACTAGGAGTCCGTTATCCAGCCGCAGATATCGCGAATACCTGAGCGATCTTATTGATAGCATTGGCATCTCCATCATTGCCAATTACCCAGATTAAAACAATGGCTAATAAATCGTGGTAGAGTTTCGGGTGGTAATAAACATCAGAGCAGTGAGTGACATTACTTATCTGTTGTTTTGGTCTGCAGATGTTAAAGTGGGGTCCTCTTTTAATTCGTGAAATACTGCTTTTGGCTTAAAATATGCCGTATATGGTATGGTCAGTCTTTATTGTCATTTACCAGTGAATAAAAAATTGGCGTTTCGCGTCTTTCTGTTTACGCAGCCTGTTGTTATTATAAGGTAGGACCAACATTGTCCCCATACCTGCTAATGACTCATGCATACGCTATCATTTTTTCTTAATAATGATAATGTCTCCACAATTAATTGCTTAAAATATGAGGTCGATGATTCATTGGTGTTTATTGACATCGCTATTAGTAGATACGATCTTGTTGCCATTACTCATCGTTGCGTTATGGTTCCCGCAAACAGGCGCGACGCGACTTTTGTAGAACAATTTCTAGAAGTTTTCATTGGAATTGTTCTACTAGAGTCGCGTAGCGTATGTTTGCGGGAGCCCTTATGCATGCCAGGATCGCGGCAGCAGTCTGTCCGCCAACTCGGTCACACTGAGTATTTCCGTTTCAAAGTTTAGTGAACCATATCTAATTTAGTTCCTAATTCTATCTAGTCCATAATTGACATCATCATAACATAATTCACATAATTTTGAAGTTATTTCCCTTGATTTTTAACTCAAAGAAAAGGTTTTCACTTGCGATAAAAGAAAGGTAGGAAATGAGAATACGGAGTGATATTCGATCATCACGCAACAAGTGGCTGTTATACCATGCGTGAGATATTAGCATGAGTAAATGCATTATTTTATCAATGAAATTGACTTCGGTTACTTCGGTATCGTTGTAAAAGTTGGTGCAATTTCAAGACTACACGGCAGATCGCTATTCTCGTGTACATAGATCTTAATTATCGTGAAATCTTTTAACGAAGTCAGATTCACATGTCCTATTAACTAAACTAAGTAATTGCCATTGAGAATTGCATCTGTCCTGCAGCAGCTCGTTGCTTCGTTGCATCAATTGCGCGGCCGGCTCTCATGTTGACCGTAAAATTGTCCTTAATTGACGAATTAGTGTCTATTCGGCGGGAAAGTGTGATACCTACACATAGCTCGATTAATTGGAACAGTTGATGCTAACTACATTTTAATTTGCGGCCCGAACTGAGGAGTGAACTAAAAACATGTAATAAAAGTAATTTAAGTAAATGGTTATTCAAGTGTTGGTAATTTAGACTAGGTAAGGTAAACAAAGGTGCCGATTCTCTTGTACACCGAACTAAACTAAATAAACTATCACTGAATTCCTTACTTTTGGGTATGAGAATCATAATGCTATTCTGCAAAAAAAAAACTCTAAATTTAAAAATAATTTTGGTGGAACTAAAATTTATTTGACAATCGCGACTCCACGTAGTACTTGTTTGCCCTTTTATTTTTATTTTTTTGGGTGGGAAAACATCAAATTACTGCTCCCGCTCTGGGCGGAGCGGGAGGGCGTGTCAGACTCTTACTGACTAAAACCCACCCGTGTTCCTTCAGTTGCCTGTGCGCCAGGGCCACAGTAACTCTTTCGAACAATCCGCGTCCGACCCCGGCAGGCATCGGCCCTTTCGGACCCCGTCAATGGTGCTGACATTTCTTAGGGGCGCGCGTGCAACACGACGCGCCATCGACCCGGTCCTGGTCCTTACCGGACGGTGAGCTGCCCATTGCTCGCCGTCCGCAAGCCCGAGCCTACGGTGGTCGGGAATTGGATATCGATACCCGACGCCCAGGGTGTCTCCTCCTGCGGCGACTAGGAGCGTGAGGGCGCAACAATTGCCTCACCCTCGCGCGCTCCGCCTCCGCATTCGCGAGCATTACTGCTTCGCAGAAGGAGGTGCCGGCTTCCCATTCTCTCTCGCTCCGTACCATGGCCTGGACCAGCGCCGGAAGCGGGAGATCGCCGCCGCCGATCGCCTCCACTAGGACACGGCGGCGGCGGTGCTCGACCCAAGCCGGGCAGACCTCCACGGTATGCTCCACCGTGTCCTTCGGTCGATCCACACAATGGTAAAACCCGGGCGTTTCCTCCCACCTTATCCTAAACAGGAACCTCCTGAAACAGCCATGTCCGGTGAGGACCTGCGTCAGGCGGAAGGTGAGGACGTCGTGGCGCCTCTCAAGCCACTCCTCAAAGAGGGGACTTACCGCCGCTATTTTGGCGTGCCCATACTTCTTTGCCCTAGCCTGTAAATTTCTTTTTTAGAGCCGGTCGCTCGTTTTGGGGGCAGCGTCGACGAGTTTTATATGGATTTTTTCACACTTCGTATGGAAAATATGAAAAATTATTACCTACATGTAGAATTTTTTGGGTTTTTTTTTCACGAGGGGGGTTAAAATTTTCATTATTTTTGCGATAGGCTACAGCATTTTTGAGATATAATCAAAGTAAAAAAAAGATACAGTAAGTACTATTTTTGCACCTGAAGTCGAGGTGTTGTGGTGAATTTTATTTCAGGATAATTAATTTTATTCCACACCTATTTAATTGCGTTTAAAAATAGCCAGATTTAGTTAGACAACTAAAGATGTAGGAAAAAATGTCAATTTTCTGAATTTGACGTTTTTAACCTAAAATAAAACAAAAAACGTTAAATAAACGACGACGACGACGACGTTCGACTGATTAACTCTATACCTACATAGAAACTATTGGTTTAACACGTCTGTGACTTATAATTGACGGAGAAGGTACGTCTCTCTCTTGTTATTATCAGCCATATTTTAACTACTGTGGGCGTGCTATGGGTAATGTTGGTTATAGCGCAATAGAAAAACCGTTTGCAGTTCAAATCTAATTATAATGTACGACCAAATTAATCACACTAGCGAATCAAACACTGTAGGTACACGACACAACTATACGGAACGCGCGACAGTTTCTAAACGTCTTCACTGCTTAGCCGTCCACAACAAACTCTGCTTTTCCCTGGTCAAGCCTGGGCGTTAAAGACTGTCCAGCGCCACCTGGTGGCACCGGCGTCCCGATTAGTCAAGTCAAACGATTGATTTAACGTATTTCCGACCTAACTAAGTTATTGTATGTAGCTTTTCTAGGTACCCATGTACCTAATGCCTTGAATTTTATTTACCCAGTCACCGTACATTATACTAAGGTACAACGTACATAAATATTGGTACAATGCCTACAAGAAATTAAATAAATATTTAATTTCTAATCTGCTTGTTTTTATCTTGCGTACGCGTACATCAACTTGAACTTGACCACAAAAACCAATGTCGTCCCAAAAAGTTTTTCGTCGCACGGTGTTACCGTGTAATACGCGGTATGTTAATAAAATGGATAAATAAAGACGTTGCTTATTATAGCAAGTTACATCATAATTGTGTACCGAAGTATTCGCAGCACGGATGTTAATATCGATGGTACATAAAAATATTATAGAGTATTTTCCACGATCTGACAGCAAATAATCACGAAAATTTCCTGTGGTTTCATTATCGTTCCAAGACTAATCACATCAGCAAATAAATAAAGAAGAAACAAACAGAAACAGCTTAAAATCTGAAAAAAATACATTCGCAACCCTTTTTCAACGTGGTTATGATATTTTAAAATTGTTTATTTATTAGTCTTAGACAGTGCCCAGTTTGTTCGGTTGAAAAATTGCCGATATGTTCAAAAATCAGAAGAAGTAGTACTCGCGGAGTTCAAAGATCGCATTAGTGCTGCAAAGACCGGTTGCCAGAAGCGCCGTGGTAACCCGTTTCCCGTACTCGACTCCATAACTTGCGTGGAATAATAAACTCTATAAGTCAGCATGGTCCTTTTCTATCCCGCTAAGGCACTTAGAACTGGAATCCCCCGAAGGGTTTTAAGCTAATCAATCTGTCATAAAACTACAGTTCAATGACGACACAAAAGTGTGGTAAAAGAGTCATGATGTAATAAGGATAAGTCTGGACCTGACAAGATTTACGCATTTACACACAATTCAATACTATGAACTAGAAAAATTCCCGTTGAAACTGGATCGTTTGCAGAAGCATTGTTTGAAGTACTTGAAACTTCTCAGTTAAGTGACATTAAAGTTTTAACTGTTGATATGACATGATAATTTAAGCGGTATACATGATTCACAGAAGGGGAATATTCAGAACTGGATTATGTCGCCCCCGCGATGAGGTATGGCGGGAGAACACGAACATTAGCGTGGGATCAAACTTTGTCACATAATAGCACCTGCTGTGATACCATTGTATTAATAATATGGTTGTTTTTAAAAATGCTATCGAAAGGTTATCTCTCGCTGTTTATTGCATGAACATTAATTTTGTCTTTTATATCCAACTGTTTCTTACCTACATCTGAACAGTTCGTCCTTGCCACTTAAATCACAAGCTCATTGTCAAAGCATGAAATGTATTCAATAATAATGACAAATGTACCTCTTTACATGACAAAAGAAGTCCGTCATTTGTCCGACAAACATGAAAAAAATCCTTCTTGTTGTGTTAATGCCGCCAATTAAATTTATTGTGACCACGAAATATGAACAAATAGCTTAAACACAATGTTTCCGCATCAACACCAATGATATGGAAACGAGACAACATTTTTAACAATTACGAGTATTTTTTTAAAATTGTGTTATCTCGATGAACACGTTGTATGAGTCGTCAAGCCACAAAAGTGGTTAAACGACGTCCTTCCGAAGGTCATGGATGATAAATCACTTGTTTTTATTGTTATTGTATACATCTAGAAGTTAACAACGCAATAAACCGCATTGCCATCAAGAAAAACACATAAAATCTATAAGTTATACGTAGACTAAAACCGTTGGCAGTAATAATGGGAAAACTTGCAACTGCGAATATAATCTAAGGAACCCCTCGTCGCAGCCTATTAAAGAGTTCATAATTTATTAGTGTCTGCAGTGCACTGTGCTCTAGCTTTAATTTGTCCCGGACAAGTTTCATTTGAATTTATTATGTCACGGTGTTTTATTGCAGCCATACGTTTGGTTAGGAAATTAGTGTCATTAGATGATGTGAACGCATGTATAATACGACCAATTAAATGCAATCTATACCTACGCGGAAAAGCTTCGGGGTTTACGGAACATGTCCGTGATGATTGCATACTATGCATATTTTAATTATAGCATGTAGTTTGATTGATCAGTTGATCACTGTTATTGATTATATCGTAATCGGTCGCAATTTGCTGTTAATTATAGTTCACACGGCAGTTTATTTAATTTGCAAAAGGTTAGATCAAATTGTATCTATTTACCTTTGCGAGCGATAAATTGGCTATTTTGTTTTTGTCATTGTCTAAATTACGATGTCGTATAGATTTTAAAATTTCACTTTCTAAACGTTTACTTACTTCTTCGTGTAGGAGATGAGCCACTTGTCGCACCACTCGGTTATGATGTAAAGCCCACGCGCATCCACAAGGCCGCTCCGCTGCGCAATTGTCTCTGATGATTAATCAGGCTTCGGACGATCAGTGCCGGACATACGCTACTACCAGTCGGCCGGCTTCACACGTGTCTTAGCATAGCTCGGATCAGTGCAAGTTCAGTGTTGTGACACCATCGGCATCGATCCAATGTAATATATTGGAAAATATTACTTCTCAACTCTACTTCTAAGAGACCATTTAAATTATTCAAACAACTTGATGGCGTACTATATTTTATACTAATACTTGATCAATAGTACTAATTGAGCATAACAAATCGAAACAGTAATCAATTTTCTTGAGTAAACAACTTTGAAGTTATAACATTATCATCACCCACCACAGTTTGTGAGCCTACTCAAATGTGTGGACGTAGATACCAGTTGTGCCTTTTGTTTATAGTCAACAGTGGGTGTTTCACACGCTCCTAAGTTATGTGGATTTATCAAACTCTGCCTATATGTCGCAAACCATCGCTATATCATTTAACATATCAAAATACCATCGTTTTCTTGTGATCGTGTCGACTGCAATGTACATATTCATGTAAACTAATTCTACCATCTGACTCAAGATAATTCTATATCATCTCTGTATTTTTTGTCGGCATGTTTTTATTTTTTGCTTCATATGTATTTGTTTTTTGTTGTCGTAGACGGCAGTTCCACGGAGACGCTGAGGAAGCTCAGTGACGACTCTTCGAGAAAACATTTATCAGGTGAGTTCCAGCATGTCCAAGGTTAAAACTATTATGACAAATATTCTATTTATGATTGCATGAGAGCACAGTAAGCGTGCATGGTCCATGCTTCCCGTGTATGAACTTCAAGCACGCACAATACACGATATCATCACCTATCATTATCGTTCTATCTGTACATAGTATTAATGTCACTTATTCATAATATCACTCTTCTGTCTTGACGAAATGGGGCAGATTTAATTGAAGCTGAGGAGGACGAAGTCTCTAGCAGTCTGCCGGAGAGACCGCGATCACACCGCAAGGCATCTAGTAAGTTGGTCACTACTAATAACAGTAGAGTAACTGGAGGTGGAGGCATGCTCTGTTAATAATGTACATAGTAACACGGTGATGGTTCTTAGCGCTAGGGGTCGGCAATACCACAATACATGCTGTAAGGAGATATAACTAGAAGCAATTTGCTTTGACACAACTTAACCATTAGGAAATCTAATTTCGTAACAGCGCAACATATTGATTTTTAGCCTGGATATAGACTTACATTCAACCTGAACAGAAATCAGGTTAAGTGCATGACAAAGAGGAGTAAAATATTAATACCTAGGGAGGAATGGAATGATGATAGCTAATATTGATTAGTAACTAATGAAATTAATGAAGCTAGCGCCGTATGCGATGCATCCGTAGCACGTCGGGACTCGGGTTAATCAGCTATAAACAATGTCGGTTTCCGTGTTTGAAATGCTTCGCGTTTCAATTGCATTGCATCGATTGCGTGTCAACAAGTAGAGGCGCTCGCCTACGATCAATTAGTGACATTGTTTTACAATCTATTCATAATTCCTATCTTTTGTTTAGCTTTTTTCCCATAACGAATTTAGTCTCACAATTTGCAGACAAAGAAACAACAATTAATTACATAATAAGAAGCTAACTAATAACATTGGTGATTTAGAAATAGACACAACTTGACATTTAGAAATTGATTAATATATTTCAATTTTGTTCCGTGAGTATCCACTTGTTATTATTGCAACAAATAAATATATAAATTGACACGACTAAGTTTATTCAGATGTATAATTTTCGCCAGTGGTTACCTACAGAGGCGGAGCACTTTAAAATTACATAATTACTAGTAAACAATATGCAGTAACATAATGAGTGTAATAAACCGTATCTTGCTTGTGGACTTAGTTACATGTAATGCAATTATTAAGTAATACCTAGATGTCAAAATTCTCATTATTAGCGGAACTGTTACGAAACATAGTGAGAAGTGTGAAGTAGGAACAGTAGGAGCACTTATCCAATAGTTAGAGGCTAATGTGTATGTGTGTGTCGCTTGTGTGTATCGCAGCCAGCAGCACGTTCAGTGTCACCTCCATGGACGCGCTGTGGGAGAAGCACCCGCGCCGCCTCAGCGAGGCTGGCCTCAGGAGGTCATCAGGTAACTAGCACGGTATCTCTTACCAACATTATTGCTCCACGACAATACGTGACATTCCCATGCTTATCTGTTAATTAATTGACGTTACAATTCGTGTACAAATTTTACAGTACGTCGCAACTCACGATGTCGTGGAAATAACTTTGGTTCCGTATCTTAAGTTTCACTTAGATTAAACATAGCAATCAATCCATGCACCATAGACCGCACCCATCACATGCTCTATAGATGTTCGAGTATTTTGATTTCTTGTGCTTGCCATGGTGTTTGCGCAGATTTTGGATTGTATGGTTGAAAGCATGAGCTTTTTGTTTTGGGATTTCTATTGCAGTGCGTAGTGGTCTCCGAAGTCAACTGCAGTTTGTTCAGAGTTTCAAACGAAATGAAAGTCCGCAATGTTGATGTAAGATATGCAAACGAGTTAGCGAGTCACCCTGGTGGCCATGCACTTGCATACAACGGTACATATTCAGTTCATATGCCCGATATGTGTGTTCGGAATAGTGAAGAGGGCCATGCATATTGAGAAGGCTATATATTTCAAGTCTCGTTAGACATCAACTTTCATCTACTCTATTTTCTCTAGTAATCACAAATGATTATGTGATTCTTACAGAATTTCTATGTGACACATCTTGGGGTTTTCAGGAAAAATATAATCATATATGCCTCCATTTTAATATATTGGTTTATTATTTCAGATCATAGTGTTATATTAACAGAGGATACTGACAGCTTCATAATTGGCGAACGAGTTTGGGTGGGTGGTACCAAACCTGGCCAGATCGCATATATCGGCGAGACACAGTTCGCTCCCGGCGACTGGGCCGGCATCGTGCTTGACGAACCTATTGGTATGATTACTGTAATGTTGGTAATTATGAAATGCTGTGCGTTTGTATCTTGTTCTAACTGGTGATAACTTTTATAGGTAAAAACGACGGCTCTGTAGCGGGGGTCCGCTATTTCCAGTGCCCAGAAAAGCGTGGCGTATTCTCTCGACTTACTCGCTTGACCCGCGTGCCTTTTATCACACATGCTCCTCACGATGCATCACCGATCTCAGACGCGGGCAGCGTCTTCGAACGCCCGCCGTCCGGCACCAGACAAAGACGCGCACTCTCACCAAATGGCAGCATACGCAGCATCGTCAGCAGCAAGATGAGTGAGTACTAGTCGGCCATCATACATGTTCCTGGATAACAATAACTGAGACAAGAAGAATGAATCCATGTTTTCTTCCATAGATGCATCGATATCGACAACGACCAACGGAGATGTCCGTGTGGGAGACCGTGTCATCGTATCTAGTAGCCGCGGCAGTAAAGCTGGTACATTGCGTTATGTCGGTGTTACCGATTTTGCCACTGGTGTCTGGGCGGGTGTAGAACTCGACGATCCTCTCGGAAAAAATGATGGCTCAGTAGATGGAAAGAGGTATAGTTTCCAAACCAATTAGAGGTGTAGTAAAATGCTCATGACCTGAGTCTCATGTCCATGTCATACCGATATCGATTCCTCTTTCAGGTATTTCGAATGTTCACCTCGCTTCGGCTTGTTCGCGCCCGTCTCGAAAGTCTCACGGTCACCATCGAACCGCAAGCCAGGCGCGTGCGCCATCCACAACAACGGACGTGCGACTCCACTGCGGCGCTCCAACTCGCGGGAATCGCTGACGTCACTGGGCACGTCTATCGCGTCTTCCCGCGTGGGGGTGAGGCTCGGGGTGACGTCGCTGGGCGCTCAGGTAGGCTAGCCCCGCGCGCGATCGGCTGAACCTCGCTCGCCGCGATCCCCACCGCCCCCGGCCCGTGCACGCCCGCACTGCAGCGCGCCCAGCCTGCTCGACAAGACGCTGCTCGTCAAACACGTCGAAAATGATCGCTGCGCCATCATCGCTCTGCCGAAGCCGCGAGTCTATTACGATATAGTATTTCGATCGAACGATAAAAGTAAGGAGTTAAACCCTCGACGATGGGCTAGCGAGACGCTTCCGAAGTCTTGGCGGTGCTCGGAGAGCGTGCTGAGCTTTGACAGTCGGCCGGAGCGGTCACGGCGCAGCGATTCGAGCGGCAGCAGCGCCAGCGGGTCGGTGGCGCGGAGTGCGCGGGGCGGGGGCGGCGAGGTGGTGCGGTGGGGGGGTCGGCCGGCCGCCGTGACTCGGGCCAGCCGCGGGGTCGCCTCAGCTACAAGTACCGACATATTCGTGGAGATGCCGCCGCCGCGCACTCACTTTTCAGGCTTCGGGAAAAGTTACCATTTCTCTTGCGTGTCACCCTTTCAGTTCACGTACCCCTATGTGGTGTATATTTGAATTTAATGCTACTGAAATAACGATTTCATTCATGGACGCTGTATCGATTCTTGGCTTGTCGTTTTTGATTGATCGTTTCTTTTAGTTGTGATATTTTGGTGTTGGTCTAAAAAACAACAAATAAACCAAGATCCAATGCACACTTTGCGAAGAATCTAATACCCGGCCTTACAGCTAGTCGCATCACATGCAATGTCCAAGTTAATTGTATACATTGCACTGTTATGCAGCGAGCAATAGTCACCGTCACGAAGGGGACTGGTCTCTATGTTCAATTTCAAGTACAATCTGTACAAGTTATTAGATAAATACAGCTAACCTTCAGGCTTGTACCCTGCCATGATAAAGTACATGAAACAATTTACGTGAACGAGACTGGTTAACGAAATGACATGCAAAAGTGATGGTAGCTATTCATCTAGAAATTGCTTATTTTTGCATGACAATTGGTTTGAGTTTATTTATGGTCTGTAGCTGGCACTCCTTGGTTTGGCCCTTGTGTTAATTATTTTGTATCTTTTATGTTTTATTTCGTTTTCGATTCACTTAATTAATACTTAAGTTCCCTAGAATGTAATTTGATTATATTTTTTTCTATTTTTATCTTAATAGTAGTGAATCGAAAACATGTTTGAATGTAGTGATTCATCTCATTAATTTGGCTTTTAGGATGCCTATATTTAGTTCCATATGGTTTTCAAGAGACTGCAATAGTCATATCGGACTGTCTAAAAATATGTTTTCGGACTGTGATATTATTTTTAAGACTCCTTTTGGGGCTGTACTATACGACAAAACTGTGTTGTGTGAATTAACAATTATTTTGCTTATACAGTGTGATCATTAACCTATAGTTGCCTTTTATTTAAAGAAGGCTTGGAGCTTGACCAGGGCTTGACTGCTCGTCACTCCATTGAAAGACTTATGTATCCAAAGAATTCGTATATTAAGTGCATCTTATGCAATCCACTTATCCTAGGGTACACTCAAGTCCTTACTCGTAGAAACTTTTCTATTACATCTACTAATTCTAAAATTTCGAATATAGTCACGATTCCTATTTATCCTTAAAATAACAAAAGTATACAATATACATATTTTATACATTAGCACCTTATAAGTAGATTTGTATATCTCTTTTTCATTACTTCATTAGTTTTAGTTATTAGAGCTTTTTATAATTTGCTAATACGACAGTTGGTGTGTCACAGTCACACACCATCTATCGTGTTGTGTTGTTTCACTTTATGGTGTATTAGAGAAACCAATGGACTGGCATTAAGTGCCATTGAGACTCATCAAGGTTTCAGCTGTACTGATAGGTGTAATTCGTACTGATTTATGGTCAAGTGGGACAAATGCGGTCTTACAATTCCGCACTCATTGAAAGCTTATGAAATTGTTATAATTCATAGCAAATTATTTGGGAAGGTGCCGCTGATTGTCCGAATTGACAAATCATTGAACTCCTCATCTACCAGTGCAGTGATATACACCATGCAGTGAGTTGAGTGCGTTAACGCGTGTTGTTTTCCCTCATGTTTGTTGCGTATTGGCACTGTCACTAACGGCACGGCGGCAGCGTGTCGGTGGTCCGCGAGCTTCCTCCACCCCGGTATCCGCGAAGAACGCCCTGCAGGTACAGTACCCAACCATCGCCGCGCGGTAGGCTGGCTACGCGCGCGCCACACGTGTGCTAAACATCACAACGTACACAAAACTACTAAGCACTAAAGTGTACAGCCGTCCTTAGTGGTGTTCTGAAGTTCAGTACATGTGTGGCGCCAGTGTGTACCAACTGCGCCGGCGGCGACACGGGGCTTCCTTTGTTTTGAATGTTCAAAATATTGAGCAGCTTATATTTTAAGATTGTTTCTTTCATACTAATGAAAACGACAACGAATGTACGTAATAGTAATTTATTTGTGTTTTTGACGTTGATTTGTATACTTACAAACTAAACTCTTAACAATTAATGATGTTAGTGTCCCAAGCCCTCCTGTTGTCCAACAGGGTCAATGTAGTAATTCATAAGAGACAATATTTGTCAATTTTAGCGCACTTCTAAGTACAAACCACATTTATTTTAATGATGATCATGTTCCGACAATACACCTGCAAGTAGCTTGCAAACTTGCAATACACATTGTAATGTTAGGTACCTATGTCAGAATTTCAGCCCTTTTCATAATAGCAAAGCTGTGATACGTTTTTGGTTAATTTTTATTAAATATTTTAATGAAAGAAAAATCATGAAGATATTTATATTTTAGATGCATTTTATTGTTTAAATTTTTTCTTAGTTTTTAATACTGAACAGTGCCTGTAAGTAATGATGATATTCATAAATATAAAGACTCATTTGAACACAAGCATTCCATTGCTACTAAGTTAGGTTTTCACTTTTAATATTAATATATTGTTATTATAACTAGTAATTAAAATCTCAACTATTAGAGTGATAAAAACTTAGGTCTAGTTTCTAAATGTAAAACCTTGTAAAACGTAATATTGCGAGAATGAAATAGTGATTAATAAACTGTACTACTTTCTCTGTGTATTATTGTCCTACCTTCATTATCCCTCGTTTTATGGCGATAATAAATAATTAAGATTTACTTAACTGTTGTTTTATTGCATCTATAACGCTGTACTATAGCTTGTGAAGGCATGTGCGAATTGCCGGATGGCTTGTGAGAAATATGAAACAACTTGTAACTATAACACTATCGCTGTTGTGATTGCTTCGCTTCCTAAACTGCTCCGGAGTCTACGGTGCCCTTGACTGAGCAATTGTGGTAAAGTAATCTGATATTCACAGTCGATACGAGATTTTTATGGCGCTCGACATAACTGAATGGTGTCGTGGGCCAACACTCGTAAATAATTCCGTTTGATGGCTTATTTTTACTTTTGTTATTTATTGTTGCACGCCTCGAATCATAAAAGTGAAACCTGAAGGTTTATGCATTTGTAAATCATACGTATAATAAAAGAAACGTGTTTTTTTTTATTTCTTACGTTCTGAATAAAATTATAGGCTTTAAATTCCAAAGAACTAATCAATTAAATGCGCGAGTCGTTCCTTGAAATTCGCATTAGAGTCGCCTATCTCCTTGATATGATGTTCATAACAATTTCATCATATAATTTTCTTAGAATAGTTTTACAAGCAACGTTATCTTGATGATAGTGTTAGCTAAATAAAATTGCTAATCTAAGATTCTTATCAAATTACTTTATTAAAGCGCTGCACTAGTAAAATGTAGTAAAAATCATAAAGTTAAAGTTACCTATATAAATTCCTTAATATCTCTACCGTACCTGTAATCAAAAAGGAAAACTTGACACTACATTATTAAAGCTTATTTTATATTAATTTATTTAAATAAAACTGTTTTCTTCCCATTCTTGAGGAAGTTAACGCCCACATAATTTTTAAAAGCGTTGTCAGATGGCCGATTAGGTATAGCTAGCAAGTTGTTTCATATTGCTGACAAGTCCATACGATATGCATGAATGGAGGTGTGGTTATTAGAATATCTTTGTATGTAAATATGGGTGCCGGGTGCGGGTATTGTCTATGTAAATCTTGTTTGGTATTTATTATATCTGATTATTGTCGCTTGTTCTACAAGGCTGGTGATATAGATCCGTTATAATAGCAGTCTATTTTATTATATTATATGTATATAATTAGTAGGTAGGTATCTGTTTTCACTAGACTAAATTAAATTCTGTTTTTTCGTCACATATTTTGTGTAAGACAGTTTTTTCTACACGGCAGACATTTTTCTTTCACCTTTGTGGTACTTAGCAAATTCAGCTACCCATCTACCTTACTACCTACATCTCGTAGTAAGTCTCTAATACATATTCCAAGACATTCTCTCTCGGGAGACTCCTCAAAAGAACGCAAAGCATTTATTTCAAATAAACCAATTACAGGCACTTTTCAATTGTCAAGGGGTTGGTCAGTCAGAAAGATGAAGCTAGTTGCCCATTCGAAAGCGTAGTAGGTACCTATGGAGAAATACGGGCAAGAAACTCCACGGACACTCTTTTAAATCAAAAGATTGGTTACATTATGCATGTGAAAACGATGCAGAACGTTAAAAGCGTCCGTAATAAAAAGATAAAAACAATTCAAATTTTAAATTAAATTAAAATAAGCCGTGGCAGCTAAGAAATTACCGTGGTGCCCGTTCACGCACATGACGCATGGATTAGCACCATGCAGCTCAACCATTTTGAAGGGAGCTAAATGATCCAACACATGGGCCGCAATCAGCGAGACATTAGAGTGAGCATGACATACTCTCAGCCGCCATTCGACATTCAAGTCAATGGAAGTCGTACCCAGTCAATGGTAGCTTTATAGTATTACATAGACTCACACATGTGCTATGCAATTATACAATACTAAAAGATTGAATTTATACAATGCAAAGATAGTTTTTAAAATCTTCAGCAGCTCCAACAGTATTTTCAAATGCTAATCAATTAGTTTATGCGCTCTTGTGGAGCAGGACCAGCGCTGAGCCAAGCATTTTTATCAGCGATGTAATCCCCCAACTTATGCTTGGCTGCATAGTGGCCGTTTTATACAAGATTTAAATTTCGTTTCATTCAGTTGGAAGTATTATAATGTAACATTTTAAACAGTAGGTACCCCATGAAAGATGAGTTTACTTTAGCCAGCCTGAAACCTGGTTGAACTAATTAGTCCCAATTCTAGTGATATCATTGTGTCTTTCACCTCTTTTACTAAAAAGATGTAGATTTTTCCTTACATAGGTACATTATGTTTTCATAGATATATTGACAAGATACCGTCATGCATGATGTTAATATCTTTAGACAGTTTCCTTAGAGTCGCGCCTGCGGAGGCCATATATGGCTCTGATGGCTCTTTTCTGCAGAATAAAAATAGACTCGATGTCTGCAGCCCGTCCCCATAGTAAAATACCGTACGACATAATACTATGAAAGTAACTAAAATAAACTCGCGGTACCTACATCGGTAAATTGAAAGATTTTTCTCACAGCACATGCATCTGAACTTAGCCGTAATACAAAGGATGTTAAATGAGGACCCCAATGAAGCCTTGAGTCGAGCGTGACCCCCAGGAAATAAGTTTTATCGGCGAATTCTAGTTTCTCTTGATTCCATACTATCTCACAATTAGTACTTTTGACGTTTTTGGTAAAGTAAATTTTATGCACTCCTTTTTTTTTCCCATTTCTAAATTATTTGCAGTGAACCAATTTTGGATCTGCAATAGGGCGTTATTTACGTCGTCAATATTTGATGCAAGTATTTCTTAAAAAAAAATTAAGAAGTATTGCCAGCAAAAAAAACATAAACCAAACCCAAATTAGCTAATCAATTTGAAAGCTGTGTTCACAAGTTGAATGTCCAAATTATCCCTTTAGTCATGCGTACATCTCTCCCATGACATGAGTTCGGTGACCCAACCAAAACCGCTTCCAACAGAAATATGAAAATACAAACAAGTAGGCAATGATAGGTATTTCTATATTATCCATCTTCGAGAGCTTTTCGATTCACTCCAAATTATGCGAATCCTAAATTCCGGATCAAAGAGTACCTATTCAGAGTACCGAGGATTTAATATTTGAACCGTTTGAACCCCATTATTTGCGTAGGCAGCGTACTATATTATATGTATAGTACGCTATTTACCATAGGCACTCCTAGATGACGGACGAGACCACATTAATATTACATGCCGAGAGGCTCCTCGTACCAATCCTAACATAACAAATCTCTCTCCCGAGACTACTCGAGCTCATATTAAGGTCATCTGTTACTTGCAACTAATTTCATAATTTGTAGCGAGTACACAAATAGAGTGCTCGATATTAAATTTCAGCTGAATGCTACCTATAAATATTTCTGGGACGGCTATAATGTCATAGCTAATTACACACCCAACTTTAGGTCTTGCACCAGTGTCCTTAATAGGTATCAACCGTATGCATATTCATTTTGTTGAATCAACATAGGAATGTTAAATTAACGAAACGCATACTTTAGCCACCTCGTTCCCGCATATATGCTAAGCCTTATATGGAGATATAGTATCTGCTCAAATGAAGCTCGTGTTCGGAAATTGCGAAGTCATTTCCAGACAGTCCCGGCCGCTTGAACATTTCCGCAATCGATAACTCTATTTTCTCCCATGCGGGTGGGTGGTCCCTACATTCAGCGCTTGAGCGCGCTATATATCTACTGAGCCAGTACGTACAGTACGAGATTATATGTATCGTTCTATATTCTTGTTTTTTAAAGTGAAACTTTTATTACATCGTCTCAAACTTTTTCGTCTGTGTGTTGCATGTCGCGTGACGGTCGGCCGCAGAGTAGGGAAAAAGTTTCACTTTACCGTGGTTTCATAAAACCACACAATCCTTTTTTTTTATGAAATTCAACTTCGAATTATATTTTTAAGCACCTTCTTTTGTCCTAACATTATGCAAATAGCACAATATCTACTTAGGTAGCCAGACAACGCGAAGAAATATCGTAAATACCAATTTAGCAAATGATAGACTCATAAAGTAGAGTTATTAATAGGTACGTATTAGACAAGGACTGGACATGACTACGTGCTGCCTACGTGGTGTTAGGTCATGCCAGATCTCCGTCACCGTCACCCACAGCCTCTGGAGAATACCTAATAATATATGCCTCGCAGACCTTGGAAAGGGACTGACGCAATTGTTTAATATTCTAGAATCTGACACATTGTGAGTGTACAAAAATAGGTTTTGTACGCCTACAAAACAAATAAGTTCATCCAAGTTAGGCGAGGGTTGAACTTTCTTGGAAAGAATAAAGATGACAGCCAAAGTTAATGGTGCGAAGTTTTGCACAACTGGCTTATAAAATGAGGATTTAGTTTATCGCAGTTCGCAGCCAGGCTCTGCTTGTTCAGAGATACAACGGGGAAGGATTAGATATCTCTCTGCGCAGATATTTTCCCCCTCTTGGGTAGGCAGACAACACAGCTGTAAGCCATTTTAAGCAAAGTATGGTGAATCAATGCGGCTCAATTTGCACGCTTAATAATGTTTGCAAGTTTTTCTTCATAAAAAGACAATAACAAGTAATATATTGAAGTGGTAAATAAACGTGCCGTCGGCGTCGTCAAGGCCGCACTTAAGTTTTGTTCGCATATAAAATTAACTTCACTGTGCCAGAGACTAAAGAGCGCAGCGATACAAGAATATACCTAGGGCTCTATGACGCCGCCCGTCGCGCTGCACGCGGTGCCTTTGTGTACGCTGTCGCGTCGCGCCAGTGTGTACGAGCCTTAAATAAGTGCAAATATGATTGTTGTTCTTATTAGTTGGATAACGTATCAGTAGGTGTACAGAAAGTAGTGTATCATCGGTGATATTATCAAGCTATTTATTTATAGACTTAAGTTGTATCTACTACGTAATTAATTATGCTATAAGTACCTAATCAATTGTATGTGTAAGCACAGATAATTTAGGGCTGTTATTTACTAATGACGTACAGTATCTAAGTCGTTATTTACCTAGCTGTATTATTTTATTATATGAATAAAGACTCCTTCAAACAGGGGCGACATGCGACGCGAATCGCGACTGATTGAAGGAGCCTTAAGCTTAGTCGCCCTGAGTAGGTACCTACTAGGTAACTATAAATAAGAACAAAAGAATTAAAACAAACGCTTTTTTGTTGGTGGTTGTACAAAATAAATGTCGACCTATCTAAACACTAGCTAGACTTCTAGGTTTGGCATGACTTCGCAATATGTCTGGCTGTAGACGTTAATTAACAATAATATTTACTACCTACAACTATGACGGATTTCAGCGTAATTTTTAGTTTTAAACTCTATAGGTACATTTTGGTTACAATTCATTCATAGGACACATTGGCTTCGATAGAGACTAGGGACCTACTTAAATTACCTACGTACCTATAGAATATTTCCTTATTGTGTGTAATTGTAGCCTGTGGAACCGTAGGCTCACGAAAAATTCCTTTGATAGCTTCGATTTTACAAAAGGAATAAAATAAAATAAAATGTACGAAATGTTGATTCAGAATCGAAATTGAAATGAGGCGGCCCTTCAACTGTACCTAAACGAAGCTAGCAGAAACTGGAGCGGAAAATTAGATATTGCACCCCGCAGGCATTGTTACATTAGGGAAATAGGGACGGTCCCTTGCTCCTCCCGACAAAGTTATAACAATGTATCCTATGTAGTAAATAGGTACTTCGCGACAATGATATAGAATAGAACGGGCCGCTCTGAGGTAGGTAGGTATACAACTGCACATTAATTTTGACTAATCAAAAACAACTTAGTAAATGTTCTGGTCAATTTATTTTCACACGATTTGTGGCTTTGAAAATAAATCAATAAGTACTACGACCTAATTATATAGGTACGGTCCTTGGTACGGAACCTAAATAGGTATTGCGTGTACAATTCTGAATAATTAATAAGAAAATAACATGATATTATGGCCATATGGTTTTTCCTTTCTACCCTTCGCCATTATATGTAGTTACCTACCTATTTATTTATGCATGCATGTTCTAATGGCAGTCGGATCTTGTTTTTCAGCAGCCTGCCTGCTTTTTAAACATTGCATAAGTATTTCATTTACTTACGTTGAAAATATGTAGGTACGTAACTACCTAATGCCCTAACTATTAACCTTTTAACCGCCTACGTCGGATTAATCCGACAAATATTTTCTGGCCCATTTCGCCAGAGTCGTATATTTCCGACCAAAATATCACTGCTCGTTTAATCAGCTTTTTTTATTTAATTACGCTGTATTCTATCAAAATTATGTTTATATTAGGTAAATAGTTAACTAAGTAATCATTTACAGTTTAATACACTTTAGTCTCTTAATTAGAAGTCCTAAAAATAAAGTCCAAAGTTAGATGAATTACTAACATTATTTTTAGAAAATTGTATTGATGTGCAACGCCCATGACGACAAAATCCGACATGAGGGACGGGACATATGCCAAGATTTACTGATACAAAAATAAACATAAATCAAAATATTTCTCTTTATACTGACTAATTAACTTTAAAACAAATACAGCAATTGTTAATAAAACATGTTTTTACAAATATTTGTGAGTATTTCATTTAATTCCTTTGAAATTAAGTAAACTTACTTGTGAAATGTCAGCAACTGAGTTGATGGTTCCCATCCCTAGCCTACATCTTCCGAAACTTACTTTGTTAGTACGCCCAGCGCCACGGTCTGATAAAGACGACCGCTTCGTACGTCATAAACGAGTGCCGACTTCTGGAATTTTCCATCAGTGTTGTGTGTTTCTATCAGTTTTACGTTCGTGTGTCGATAAATGTGTATTGAAATTTATCATGACCACTCATTAAATATTTATTTTTAAAGACTTGTTTGTATTTCATAAAACCAGTGAATAAAACTAAATTGTGATTTCAGACTGTTGTATTATTTATTATACTCAAGTTTCTATAATAAATAAGTACCTGCATATTTAATTTCCATTTCGAAAAAAGACGGCATTAAACACATTAAATACAGTGAAAAATTCTGCCGTTTAGATACCTACGGTAAAAAACGTTGACTGAAGTAGTTGAGAAACACGGGAGTAGACAAAAATAGAAGGAAGAAAACCAGGAGTTGTTTTTGTTTCTTTGGTACTTATTTACACTGGTATTTCTTACTAGTGGATAATGTTAAATAAAACAAATATCAAAATATTTACTCAGTTGTTATTTATATAAAACTAAATATCGACATCGAAAAATTGTAGGTATTGCACATCCCTCTTTGTTGTAGGTATTTATTTTTCGATTCAATGTGTCGGGCGCTGGGGGCACGACAACTGACATAAAGTCGGGCGGTTAAAAGGTTAAATATTTGGTCAAAAGTATGTACCTACTTATTTTATGAAGAAACCAAAGAGGTAGGTTTGTGAGTAATCATATACATACATCATGTACGTACTCGTTTTATTTTTTTGTATTTGTGTGTTTTTCTTTGCGTCATGTTTACCGCAAATAAACGTATTTTCTTTCTTTCTTTCTTTCTAACTAGTGGCTCTGTGAGCTGTAGACCTCGCGAGTCTGTTGTCTTTGCATAGCTCAAAACTATAAAAAAGAGCGCGAAATGGCTGAAATTGTTTTTTTTTACCTTTTCAACCTCCACACCCCCGCCATTTCGAAAAATTATGAAAAACTGAATCGACAAAAAAAAACCATATAATTATCGAACCTACTCACAAAATTTCACGAGAATCAGTTGAGAAATTTAATGCGACCTTTAGAGGAGAACAGATACCCGGACATACGAAAGCGTCTTTGCCCAAGCTGAAGCAGAGACGCTTCGCGCTCGCTCGGTCAATTACCTATTATAAATCCCTTATTCAGTTAGCACGCTGTAAAGCATGCTTTTTGTTATCTCGCAACTCCGGTAACGCTTATTCGGGTTGGTTGGCAACCAACCACCGTACCCACTGGTCTTCAAAACTTTATGATCGGAAAAAAGTGGTTCGAGGGCAGATAGATGGCCGGTTAGGCAATCTGAGTTGGCACGCCATTTTGTGTAATACACCCTTCGGTAAAATGCTGTATTGTAACCGCAGAATTTCTTGTTTTTTTTTTTCAGGTGAATTAAATTATAATGTTTGCGAAATAGATGCTGTTTTTTCCTGAGAAGAGTGATACCCCAGATCTGTCACCGCCAGAAATGGGCCATGATGCAGAAAACCGCTGTTTATTATTTTATAAGTTCAAAGAATATATGTATTTATTTGTAAACAACTTATAATAGCTATTATTAGGTGATGAACGTATTTCGTGGTCTTAACTACCTACTAATGGTTATTTTTGTTGTATTAGTTTGTACCTAATCATTTATTAATTTGGTAGGTATATTGTGGAACATGATCATTAGTAAATGTGCTATTATTGTGAAATATTGCACATTATTGTTGTATAAATGTAGGGGCACAAAAATAATGTTTTTTTCTAATATTAGGAGCTTCTTCGAGAGAAACAGCAACATTTAGAGCGACTGATGCGAGAGAGGGAGTTGGAACGAGCCGAGATGGCCAAGATATCGTTGCAGGCTGACCGCGCCGAGAGCGCCCTCTCTCAACTCAAGAAGGAGGCCACACAGGTAAAACTCCTTAGATGAATGCTCTTTTCTTTTATGGTTTGTGGTTAGTCTTAGGTACCTTCAGCCTTACCAAGGCATGGCTGCCAATATATGGATTGGGGTTATGGACTTTGGCCCGTATTCTTAAACAATACTTTAGCATTTCATTTATTTATCAAATCTTGTAGATAAGTAGTAGGTAAGGTACCTATGAAAGCTCTCAGAAATGTTAAGAAACAGAATTTATATCTAAGTACAAAGGAAATTAGAATACAGTGTGTCTTAGAGACAGGATCAAGATTATCACTGTCATAAATTGATGCTGTTACGGTAAAAGGCTCGTGCACGCTGGCGCGTCGCGACAGCATCACACTAAGGCACCGCGTGCCGCGCGACAAGCGGCGCCTTTGTGTCGTGCTGTCGCGTCGCGCCTTTTTGCAGGAGCCTAAAAGCAAACGTTTCATAATCATGGCGACTAATTAAGTATTTGTATATTTATTTATAAAGACTATAAAACGCACGAGCACTTACAAATTATATTATATAAAATAAACAAAAAATAAATAACCAACAAAAAAGACATGAAACGACCATCGACCCCGAGTCAAACAACGGTCAGGTTTTTACGAAGATCAATAAACACTTGGAAATCGCACTTTGATTCTTATTACATCAATAACTTCGGGGAAAGGCACTTAAAATATTTCCTGCCCTTTTCTACGAAGCTGTTCGCCTCTTTGAGCTGACTTTAAATAAAAGATCGAGTAGGGAGCAGTATTGCCTTCTCTTTGAGAATGTTACACTTTCTATTCATGATATAATATTATCTAGACTGGCATCTATTCAAGCGGTTTACATACGGACCCTTGACTTGCCTGAACGCGAGACCCTACTTTCAGATCCTTTTAAATATTCCCTAAGGTTTAAGATACTTATCGACTTATCTGTAAGACTTTAAATCAAATGTTACGCTCGATGATGCTCGTGTGATGTTATGTGCTGTTATCAAATGTTGTGTGTTGTGTGGCACAGTTGGCCAAAAAATTGGTAAAAACATTCATTAACCGCAAATGAATAAAGTAGCAAAATCTTTTTTTAAATGCATATTTTATGATTTACTGTTTCAGGCGACTTCTGAAAACAGTAAGCTAAAAGCGGAGTTGGACAAGATCAACAAGCTGTTGGAAGATGAGAAGCAGAAGGTTGAAGATCTCATGTTCAGAACAGAAGAAGAGAACATTAATAGAGAAGATTATAATGTAAGTTATAAATAAACTTACAACGAATTATTCGATGATTTGGTTCTACAGTTTCATTTTATTGATTTCATGTATTTTTGTTCCAGAAATATAAAGAAGCGATGGAGGTAAGTTTTAGCGTAGGTACCTACTTATTTATCTACGAAAAGAGAAAACACTTTTATTTGATAGTTCACATAATCAAACAAATAATCCATGAAACAGCGCATTTTTTATATAATATTACTTCCTTAAATTTTGGTTCCATCTTATTTTTCGTATGTTCAGCAAGAAAAAACAGCTCGCGAGCATCGTATTCGTGAGCTCGAAGCCGAGTTAGATCTCCAGTCAGCGCGTGCGGAAGCCACGGCCACCGCGCTGCGAATGATGGAGGACCAGCGCGCCGCAGACACCGTCGCCGCCACTGAACAGCATCGCGAGGAACTGGCGGCTGCACATAGTGAGTAGTTCTAGAAGTAGGAGACATGTCCAGTTAGTGTCTTGGTTGACATTGGTACTCTGATTCATCCTTCTCTGTTTCAGGGCTTAAAATCTGTAATTAGCTATGACTGTGTTTAATAGCTGCTGCTTATCATCCTTCAAAGTTTGTGCTATTATTTTCCTCAAGGAACCTATAATATGTTTGTAACCTGTGGTTTTCAAATTCACCTTCTCTTATTTCAGCTTTATCGTCGGAGCTGCAGAAACTATTAGATGAAGCTTACGCTCTCCTTAAAGAAAAAGAAAGCGAAAAAGATTCATTAGGCAAAAGCATGTCGGAGGAACTGAGTCGACTAAAGACTGATTCTGAGAAAGCATTAACCGAAGCCAAAACAAAAATGACTATCGCGCAGACTGAATACGAAACACAAGTCTCTGTATTGACTGCGAAACTGCAATTAGCGGAATCAAAGTTAGAAACTGAAAAACAGAATTTAGAAAGATTAAATAAGGAAAACAGCCAAATTATTATAGACCTAAACACTAAGTTAACTCAGCTGCAAGCTGCCGTAGATGATAAAACGTTAGAATTAAATAAAGGTAATTATAATTTTTAAGGTAATAATACTTATATTTTCCGTTAATACAAAATATTTGTTTATCTTAAATTAAAACTTTTATGCTATTTTTCAGTTGTTGGCGTGAGTAAAGAACATGAAGTTAATCTTAACAAAGAAATCACGAAACTAAAAATGGAACTTAGTGCTAAAATATTAGACTTAGAGCAACTAGAGGACTCTAAGAGGAAAAACGAAACAGTATTCAAATCGTTACAGGATGAATTGGGCCGTGTTAAAGATGAATACAATAGCAAAGTCAACGAATATGAAACTTTGTTAAGTGAAGTCTCGCAACAACACGAGAAGAATAAAACAGAAATGTTGGGATTACAACAAAGTTTGTCTGCGAAGACCAAGGAGTATGAAAAACTACTTGCTGAACTAAGTACATCCACAAGTTCTTCAGAGCAACTTGTCAGTGAATATAAACAGACTATTCACGAAAGAGATAAGGAAATAATAAAACTCAAAGACGACTTTGAGCAAACAACTGCTAATTTCAATATTAAGCACAGCAAAATCGCTGAAGAACATAAGAAAGAAATTGATGATCGTAACACTAAAATAGATCAGCTCATAAAAGAGATTGAAAGTCACAAAGTAACCTTAGATCAAAGTAAAGTGGAATTCGAAGCTCTGAATTCTCAATTCATAATAAACGTGGACGAATTGAAAGTTCTCAAAGAAGAGAATGAAAAACTGAAACAGTCCATCAACGAGTTAACACAAAGCAACAATGATCTTAAAGCAAAGATGTCAGCAATGGAACTGGAAGTTGGGGAATACAAGCGCCAGTATGATGGCGCCAATGAGAAGTGTGCTGAGCTACTAAAGGCTAAAGAAAAAATTGAGTCCGAATATATGAATTTGACTGGTCAGACTACAGATTCCAATGAGCAATTCAATAAGTTATCGCAACACCTGAAGGAAACTGAAAAGGAATTGCAGGACTTAAAGGACAAGCACAGGGAAGTTATGAACAATCATGCGCGAGCAGAACAAGAGTTGAAACAAAAACTGTTCAAGATTCAAGAAGACTTCTCTGTTGAACGCGGACAGTTGGTGGTATCAGTAAATGAAAACGTAGAAAAACTTAAGGAAGCAGATAGTAAAGTAAAAGAATTTGAAACTCAAAGTGCCGAAAGTAATAATCGTTTGAGAAATCTCCAAACTGATAATGATAAACTTCTTGATGAAAACTCAATACTAAAGAATGAAATACAAGCTCTTAAAATAAAAGAACATGAACAGAATAGTGAACATGAATCTTTTTGTAAAAAACTTGAAATTGAAATTGACAGGTATAAAGAAGAAGTATCCATTTTAAAAGCAGACGGTGCAACATCGGAAGTAAAGCTTATGGAAAAAGTAGATCAACTGACAGAGGCGCAAAATGATCTAAATAATAAACTCGAAGAAGCAAGAAAACATGAAGATAGTTTACAAAAAATATTAGATGATATGACTGCCCAATTAAATAATCAAAAATCCCAACTCGAAAAAGAAATATCTCAACTACACAATAATTTAACAACTGCTTGCGAAGAAGCCAATAAGTTGAAGACCGAAGAAATCCGTCTTAAAGAAGCATTGGAAGAAAAACAGAACAATGTTAAAGACCTCACATTGAAATTAGAAATGCTTGAAGTAGATTTCAAGTCGAACGTAGAAATTGTTACAGAAAAGGATCGCCAAATAGCACAGGTTAATGAAGAATTACATAAAGCTACAGAAAGTAAAAAGCGATTGGAAGAGAAATTAACTGGAGCTGCCTTAGAAACCTCCACACTGAAACAACAATATGAAAGTCTTATAGCTAACTCTTCGGCGGAAGGAACTGTACTAAAGGAACAGCTAGGTCAGCTAGAAGTATTGAAAACAGAAATATCTGTTTTAGTTCAGGAAAAGACTTCGTTAGAATCGAAGTACAGTGAAACATTGGCGGAATTAACAAACCTTAAGAAAAACTATGAAGACGCCTTAAATAAAATTAACGAAAACATAACTATTAACAACGACCTGAAAAAATCTTCAGAAGAAAAGGATAGCCTACTGAAATCTCAAAATGAGAAATATGAGACTGATTCACAAAAACTGTCAAAGCTAGAAACAGATGTAGCTCAGTTAAAACAAGAAGTTTCCAACAAAGATATTATAATCCAAGAGAAAGAATCACAGCTTACAAAGATGAATGATGCCTTACAGTTAGGTTCTAGCGAAACACAGCAACTAGTCGCTCAACTTCAACTCGAAAATACTAAATTAAATGAAACGTATAAAACCGAAGTAGAATCTCTTAACACTACCACAAAAACGTTACAGTCTCAAATAACGGATAAAGATAAAGAACTCGAAGAACTCAAGCAGTCGAAGGAAAAGCTGACAGAATTACAAAAACTGGTAGATAAGTCTGAACAGGACATCAAGCAGCTAACGAACATCAATGAAGCTCAAAAAGTTAACTACGAAGATTTGAACAGACAGTTACAAACTCAGTTTGATGAATATAAGAAGGAAAGCAAGCGCGCAAGACATGACTACAAAAAATCACTACTTGATTATGACAAAGAATTAAAAGAATCCAAAGACAATGTGACAGCAGAAATAGAAAAACAAAACCAATTGCAACAAAAACTAACAGAAGCTGAAAATAAAATTTTAGAATTGACACAGAAATTGGAATTAGTAGTTGTTCAGCAGAGTAGTGACGTAGAGAAGGATAAGCAGCTAGAGAAATTGACGGTAGAACTACAGCTAGCTAAACAGTCTTCTGCAGAAACTGTAGCAAAGAGTGAGACTTTAGTCAAAAACCTGAAAGCTGATATTGAAAATAAAGTCAAAGACTTGAGACTGAAGGAAGACTTGATAGGCAAATTACATGAAGAAGTTAAGGTAAAATAAATTAAAACGAACAACTTAAAAAACTTGTCTTTATGAGGAATTATATTCGTAATCTTACATTTTTGTTTTCAACTTTTCAGAGCCACAAAGCCAAAGTAGAAATAGCGGAGCGCGAAAAGCTTCTTCTACAGAAGGAGATGACCGTAAAGGGTCAAGATATTAGAGATAAGAATGATAACAACGCTGTAGGTGTATTAGGACAAGGCGATTCTGCGACCGAAGAGTAAGTCAAGACAATTCATAATTAAAATAACCTAAACATAAAGAAATACATTGGCCTAGGACATCCATACTAACTAATATTATAAATGCGAAAGTAACTCTGTCTGTTTGTTACCTTTTATTTCAATGAAATTCTCACAGACAGACCATGGCGCCTGGGTTAAGACATAGCACTTATATAAGTAGGCTAATTTTCTACTTCATAAAAAAATTATGCTAATATTCAATAATACGAGTATTTTTACAGGCTGACGGACGAGAAGGAAATGATTGACGGCCAAGTGAGCTTCCTCAACTCAGTCATAGTGGACATGCAGCGCAAGAATGAGCAGCTAATGGCGCGAGTGCAGGCGCTTGAAGGTGGCTCTGTAGCCAGTGAACCCCCTCTATTGTAAGTAGATCCATCATCTGTCTAGCCTTTCCCAAGTAGTGTAACAAGGATCTTTTGGCGTTCGAATGACGTTAGCAGAGGGGCGCTGTTGGTAAACATTTGTGCATTGTTTTGTGAAATGTCGCTAGAGATTGTATTCAAAAAAACAAAATGGCGGCGTTAGTTCCGATTTTGACCACGCGCCAAATTAGTCTTGTAGCGCTGTACAGATTGGCAGGGACATAGACGCACAACCTGTTTTAAAATATATGTCGGAAATACGTTAAATCAATCGTTGGACTTGACTAATCGGAACGCCGGTGCCACCAGGTGGCGCTGGACAGAGTCTATAACGATCAGGCTTGACCAGAGCAAAGCGGAGTTTGTTGTTGGCGGTTAAGCAGTGAAGACGTTTAGAAACTGTCGCGCGTTCCGTATAGTTGTATCGTGTACCTACAGTGTGTGATTCGCTAGTGTGATTAATTTGATCGTACATTCTAATTTGATTTGAACTGCAAACGGTTTTTCTATTGCGCAATAACCAGCATTACCCATAGTACGCCCACAGTAGTTAAAATATGGCTGATAATAACGAGAGACAAGTACTTTCTCCGTCATATATATTTGCTGTTCCATACATTTTGATCGCGTAAGTATTGATTTCACTTTTGTAGGCAGCAGCTTTTTTTTAAATAACTCACGAAACATTTCAAAGCTAGGGGTCTAGAATCATGTACTGATTCCATGGTAACAGGTTGTGCGTCGATTTCCTGCCACCTGTATGTTAAGATTGGCTTCCAGTCTAACCAGGACCCTAATTACGTAACACACTATCTATCACAATCTGAATCATTTTGAAGCCTATTGCTAATCCATTGCTTTATTTGTTCGAAAAAAAATCTGCTCAACAACGTGAATAACGCAATGAATGTTGTTGAACTGTCAAAATGAAACCCTTGCCTACTGTCAGTGTGTTACGTAATTACTCCGCAGATGCAGCTGAATATCAACTTGCAGATTGCAAGCGACTAGTCAGCCCATCTCTAATAATTATAATTTCTTTGATATAGTAACGGCCGCAAGGCACGTGCTGTGGCCCCGCGGCTGTTCTGCGACATCTGTGACGTGTTCGACGCGCACGACACGGAGGACTGCCCCCGGCAGGCGGGCGAGCCCGACGCGCCGCCGCCGCCGGCCAACCGCCGCGCCGCGCCGCCGCCCAGACCCTACTGCGATATTTGTGAAGGTAAATCTTCTTAGGGCGTCGATGGCAAATATCGTTCAAAAAGAAGTTAATGTTTTTGTTTAACCCAGTACGCAGCAACGCACATATTAGATCCTCACGTGTGCAGGTGAGAGGGTACTGGAGGATCAAACCAATTTTCTTCATGTTATTTCTCTTGTCAAGGTTTATTTTATTTATATGTATTATGGACGAACAAAAAAGTCGGACTCCGCTAGGACAAACCTGAGTCCCGTTTATGTGTGTGTTGCAATTTGCGTGCGGAATAGCTGACCGACGCGACGGTTGACTAACGTGTGAATGTGTGCGTACTGCGAGCTGGCCGACTTGAGTGACAGTTTTTTTTTTAGCGAGAATCTGTCCGACTTTTTTATTCGTCCATACTTGTACATAAAGTTTTAATAATTAAATATGGTTTCACCAGTGACATTGGTGCCGATTGTCTTGTCACAAATGCCTCTAAACTTGTTCTTTCGCGTTAAGAATGCAGTGAGTCATCAGTGCAACGGCAAGATAAAGGTGTATTCACAGTGGTGTTAAATTCAAACAAATTATATTTTAAAAGATTAAGTTTAATGAATTTATAGAAATACACTTAAAAAGATTTGATTGTTTAGGGGGCGGGGCTAGGCCTCCTAGTAGTAGTAGACTCACTGCATTCTTAACGCGAATGTACTGTAGACTACAAATCACTAAAATTTCGTTTATTCCTGTCAAACAATGTTTTCCCATTCTGAAATAGACTAAAGTGACACAACTTAACTATATTTTAGTTTGACAGCACTAAGATGACACTCGGTTATTAGTTTAGTGATAATGGCAAATTTGCTATTCGAAATTTGACGTTTTTCACCTAAACTTTTGATGGTCTAACTCAAGGCCGGCCATACCCAGACACGCGGGCCACCAAGTGGCCCGCCAGGGCATTTGAATTTGCCCGCCAGCACTTCGGTCGACCGCCGCCGCCGGCCGGCTAGCCGGCGCGTGGTCTCACCGCTTCCACTTGAAGGGTCGTGCCGCTCGAACGCAACTGATCAGCGTCGTTCGGGTATTGTCGCTATAACTCTTGAGTGTTCGGATGCATTGGATTACTAATCAGTTTGGTGACAATTTGTTAAAGTAACTTATGAATATGGTAGTACTGGTGGCCCGGCGCCGCCACAGTCTAAGATTTTTTGCTCATCTGGAAAATTCATTGGCCAGTCTTGGTCTAACTAAATTTATTTTTAATCGCGATTAAAAGGTCCACTTCCGGTACAAAAACAGTAGGTACTGTATCTTTTTATCTTTTATTTTGCTTGTATCTCCAAAATGGTGTGTCCTATCGCAAAAATAATTAATTTATCGACCCCCTTTATTTACGACCCACTTTAAATTTCGTCCCCTAAACGTTACATGTAGGTAATAATTTTTCATATTTTCCATACAAAAAGTGAAAAAATCCATATAAAACACGTCGAGGCGGCCCGCACTACGCAACTACCACTCAAAAAAAAAATGACATGCTAGGGCAAACAAGTACCACGTTGAGCCGCGATTGTCAAATTAGATTTTAGTTGAGTCAAAATTATTTTTAAATTTAGTTTTTTTTTCGTAGAATAGCTTTAAGATTCTCATAGCCAAAAGTAAGTAATTTTAGTGATAGTTTAGTTCGTTGTACAAGAGAATCGACACCAATATCTGACCTTTCTGGAGGTCCTGTATCTACTAGTTGAGTATTAAAAGCTGAATAGAAAATTGAGGAATATACAAAACGTTTGCCCTATGATCATTGCACTGTTCTGACTTTTGATTATTTCAAAAACAAAACCAACTTTTTACCCGACTACCCCAGGAGGAAGGTAATGTTTTTAACCAAGTCAACCACGAAATTGCTTTTCTACCTTAAGGTTTATGTCACTTTCAAAACGTCAAGGTCTCTTTTTGTTTTTGCTTTAAGACCAATGTGACAGTTCCTTTCACTTTCAAGTTTCAACCTTACGGAACATGGAATTTACTGGGAGTGTTTGTCAGCAGTATCAAAGAAATTACGAAGCGAAAACATTGCATGACGGTGATATAATTATCTTGTTATTTTTCTAATCTGTCTTTTTTATTTCCAGTGTTTGGCCACGCAACAGAAAACTGTGATGAAGAGGAAACTTTCTAATTTGCCTATTTATTGACGGATTAGTTTTAATGTTACCGTTATTGTTGTTAAATGTTTTAGTTGGCTATTATTTATTACTGTTTACCATCGGCGTGGTATCACTGTTTTATAGTTATATCTTAGGAAAATGTTTGTAAATAAGTACCCTTGATCTTTTATATTGTATGAGAATCATTGCATGTTATATTTTTCTTAATTAGGTGAATGGTCATCAACTTTTCATATGCATTATCTGGTCATAATGCATATTGAGAAATGATTTTACGGCACAAATTGGTCTTACATCACAATCATGATTCTACGATAACTCTATTGCAACCTATTTTAATTTATTTTTAAAATAATTAGATGAACACCAAAATATAACAGTTTTATAACAATAAATTAAATTGAATTATGTTTTTTGTTTCTGCGACAAATCCCTGATCCCAACAGTAGCAATTATGGAGTCAATAATGTTGTAAAATAACTCAGAAATAAAGCTACATGATACATTAATTCACCATATTATTGAATTCTCTACAGCAGCCACCAGTAAGTAAGCCCTAGGTTCAAACTATCTATTAAATCTGCAGTTAGGTTTAAGATCCGAGGGGCTCGTAGGTAGGGCGCGGCTGGGCGACTGCCCAGAGTGCCAGAGGTAAAGGGGCGCCTGCAGAGTACTTTTGTATGAGTTCGTTTGAAGTTAGTAAACCAAAAAAAATGTTGAGCTCTCTTTGCTTGCTCTTGCATCCGACATTCTCTGAATCCTCAAACCTATCTACATAAACTGATAAAGTAACTCCTATTTCTTTATGAATGGACAAACAAAAACCTAGGCGGAGTGTTGAAATTTTTGCCCCTATACTTTCCAAGAGGGGGGAGGGACGCCTCCAACGAAATCTCGCTCACTCAGGGCGCCTGTAACGTTAAAACCGGCACTGCTCGTGGCTTAAGCGGCGCCCCTCTTGTAACATGTTCGCTAAAGTTTCAACATGAGAGGAACGAGTAGCAATATGTGACGTCACACAAGTTATCCATTCAAAATTTTCATAGAAAATCACTTTTTGCCGAACATGCCTTTTTAAGACGACGCTTTTACCTGTTCTTTGCAAAAATTGTTCGGGCGAACCTCAAATCTACGCCAAAATCACCATGTTTGAGCCTATCCGCCGGCTATCGGTTTTTTCTAAATATTTCTGTAACCTCCGTGTATGTCGCGTCAGTGTGCTGAGAACATTCGCTTGTGTGATAAAAGAGACCTGAAACTTTTATTGGAACTTGAAATCCTTATAGATGGTGGTGAGGTGAGATAAAACATAATTTTAGACCTAGGATGTGTGGTTGAGATATTTGTGAGAAACTCAAAATTCCAAGTTATCAATTTTAGGATGCAACTTTCCACTTCCACGTGTCAAATGACCATTGTTTATTGATATGTCAATCTTAAATTATTATTTTATAGGTATAGGTAGATTATGCACTCTGCTGGATAGTGAAATCAGGTTGAATAATACCTATGTTATCTGATTGATTAGTGATCTTATCTGGTGGATAGTCGGTACAGTTAAAATTAGATCAGTTTGAATTTTCTGGATAATCACATCAAGTTAAATGTCTCATCTGCATCTTAGAAGACCTAGTAATAGAGGTACCTAGATAAGATGCACTAGTGTTACTAGGGAGCACGTCATCATAAAATATATTGCCTCTGTTAACAAGTACAATAATAAAAGTATGCAAGAATCGCAGCCGCATCTCTTATTAAGGGCAAATTTCACCGAACTTTTATACAGTTTTTCCATATTAGAACTGTCAGACGTCAATTTTATTCCACAGATTAAAGATAGAACTTACCTAATGCTACTTACTTACTTACTGACTTTGATAAAAATCAGCTGTAACTACAACTCTTGGCTAGACTAGCAAAAGGTATGGTTATCAGATTTAAGAAAACAGCAACTTTTTTCCAATAATTTCTTTGTTAAAATATTACTTAATCATATTCTTAATCTAAAGCATTCATAGTTATTTAGTCTAATCCTTCCTTCTTCTCTTTGATGGCTTCCTGAAACAGATGTTTTTCACTTTAAAAAACAAAATGTATAGATTGAAAAATGCCAACATTTTTTTTACTAATAATTAAAATACCAGTTGGTTGAAAAACAGTCCAAGGGAAATCAATAACCTTTTGGCTCAAAGCACAGATCTAGACAACAGGCTTAGAATATCAGGCAACTTTTTATGGCAATAGGCCTGCTCCCGGGAATTCCTCTGGCTTTCCCTTTAGGGAATACAGGCACAACATTATGTTTGAATGTAAAATGTGGAATTGAAATATACCATATACATACATACATAAACTCACGCCTTCTTCACATGGGGGTAGGCAGAAACTACAGAACACCACCTGCTATGATCCTTAATAAACAATATACTGTGAAATATATGGAGTATTTACCTTAAATCGTTCTTCAAACAGTGACAGTTCAGAGGTTAGGTCAGTGATAGCATTCATAAACGCTTCTTGAGGAGTGTAATCAGAAGTTGTCTGGATGCGCAGCACAAACTTGTGCTCGAGAGGGTGAGGCACCTTATAACCAGCGAATAGCACTTTCGGGTCCTTCAGCAGCTGTCTGCAAAATATACATTCAGGAACATTAACACAAAAAAAAAACATCTTCAATGATCAATAATCATCATGTTTCATTAATATGAAATTCAGACAAGAAAGTTAAGTTTCAGACAAGGAAGGTAAGTAAGGACAAAAACATACTGCCTTATCATGTTCCCGAGTGTGTGATCTTCTTTATTTACTGTAAATATAGCTGCATTGGTCACCTTGGTATCTTCTTCTTTCTGTACCCTAAAAATTAGGAAAGGTGTTTAATGTAAACATAACATGGGAAACTACACTATGTCGTGGGGGCTAAATACCTACTTTTTCTCTCCATCATATAAAAGGAATGATTCGAATGTTGGTGGTGCGTTCATTTTAATTACTTAAATCGGCTACTTTTGTTTAAAATAACATAAAACAAGTATTGATAATGTATCCTTATCGTATTTTAGCTACTTTTCAGTGACTGGCTGGCTGGCTTTGACAAATTAATGACATGAGTACATGACATTGGCAAAATGACAACCAAAAGTGACACTTAGCCATAGAGAAATATGTGATAAAAAATTGCATAGTGCGATACGCCGCTCTGCCAAGAATGATAAGTATACGTTTTGTTGAATAAAAACAGAATTGAAAAAATATCAGTAGAGGTTTGTCTAGGTCACGAAGACGAACACTGGGTGACTTTGAACCGATATACCATATGAACAGGACTATCTACGATTTAATTGGCACGCTCTGCATGGGATTTCCCCAATGTGGCCAAGTTTTCTTATGGTGGAGCTTTACGTTCCCTGTTTATTCTTGAATTTACCCAAAACATGCAGAAAAATACTTGAGAGGTGTCAAGGGATTCCCGGATGGAACGAAATTCCATTTAAAAAACAAAAAAAACTGGCTTGCTTTCTATGAGAGAGAGAGAGAGACAGACAGAGAAACACGCGCACGCCGCACGGCTTACAACTATTAAAAAAGTGTCGTTACAACTTTTGGTCTTAATTTTTTCCGTCTAGCCCCTTTCGCAACGCGCGATAAGGAACTTCGTTCCAATAGTATAACCAGCGGCAACTCAGTATTAGATGACAAGCATACCCACGGATATCTATGGGCATACCTAATAGTCATTAGAGGAGACTTGCCCTATATTTTCGTTTATTACAAAACTGTTTCACAGATTTAGGAGCTTAAAAGGTCCATTAAAATAGTGGCTAGACTAGCTCGGCGCAGCTTGGGTAGTCAGCCCTGTGAAAAAAGCTCCTCGTATCGGCTCGGCTCAGCTTCGTTCTGATGTGGTAAAATCTAACTTTGACAGCGCTTTCATGCCCTTGCAGTAAAGACGGTTTTCGTAGTGTAAGTATTACTACTGATGTGCGGTTGACTGTACCTCAATTAAAATTAAATTCCCATTGTATTTATATCGGTAGTTTATAGACAGAGCAGAGATACCTAGTAATTTATTGAGTAAAACGATTTGAATCGCTAATAAGTGAGTATTTGTGTCGGTTGCTCTGCGGTCGAGGTTTGTCAAGATGACCCATAAAATTATAATGAAGTAGATCCATACATACTTTTTTATCTAACATAATATCACGCCTGTATTTCCCGAAGGGTTAGGCTGAAGTGTACCTATAGCATATACCCACATTTCGTCAGTGTCCCATGTAACAGGGGGCGAGCCTATTGCCATCAACCGGGCACAAATCCAGACTCCGGGCTGCTACTGAGAAATTTTCCAGATGGATAAACTCAATAACACTGCCCGTCCTGGGTATCGAACCCAGGACCTCATGCTCAGCAGTAGCGCTTGCGGCCACTAGACCAACGAGGCAATCTCTATTTAATACTTTTAATTTTTTATTGCGAGAGTAAATTGGACGTAGTATAGCAGAAAGGACTCAACCCACACTATGGTCAAAAATGAGTTATGTATGCCAAAGAGGTCCTATAAGTTTGTTCTTTCACTCAGCAAAAAAGATCCGTGATACTACAAAGATAAGGTTGTTTTTTTAATGATGCGAACCAACCCACATAAAGACGGGTATTTTTCTACAAACCAGTGTAATAACCCAAACTACCCAAGCAGTTTTTAATAAATTCAACTTGAAAGAAGCAGGTCTATATTTAATATAACAAAATTGTCTCCAACCAAAATATTCCAAGTGTAACATCATTGCAGCAATACACACCTAAACATAGAACCTCGATAACTCAAAAATTACTTTTTGTGGGTTGAGTCCTTTCTGCTAAACTACGTCCAATTGTCTGTCTGTTGCATTTTCACGCCTAAGGTGCATCCACACCGCAGTTATTTTTTGTAGAACAATGTTTCCAAGTGTTACTGAGCAACATTCGATAGCAAAAAGTTATTTATTCTTAGTATATGTTGCCGTGTTGGTATAAATGTGAAGTAATGTTGCCTAACTTTTGAAAACAGTCAACGTGTGGTACCTAACAATGATAACATTGTTAGAGAATGAGAGATGATGAGAACATATATTCCGTGCAGCTTTGCGTGCAGGTTTACTCCTAGTTATATTTTGTTAATTTATGTTATTGGCGGTAAATACCAATGAGTAACATAAAAAAAATTAGTAACAAGTAGCCACAAGTTACAGATAGTTACCTAATGTTACCGTGTTACACAGTGTTGTTCCACAAAAGTTAACTGCGGTGTGGATGCACCTTTAAAGACATTTAATAAAACAACATGTAGGTACAGCAGAAAACACCGTTTATTTTATAATTATGAGAGAATTTCAGATTGATAACCTACATACAGAATATAATATGACTATAAAACCATTCTAACTTGAATTTTACGTGTGACCAGAACCTCACTGTTAATATTCGTAATACAAGATTTTGTAATTGTAGCAATGATTGTAGGTAGGTATTCAGTGTTCCTTTACAAGAAGATTACGAGACAACTCTGTCATAGGGAATACAACTTTAATATAAATTCTGAAATACTTATATAGGTACAAGAAACATCCGTAAAACGGCACTAAACTATTTTAACATTTTTGTCTAAACTAAATTATGAAAAGTAACATGATTTAAAATAAATTATAAACTCTAATACAATAATGTTTCACATCATTCAACGCCAAGCAACATCAAAGAGTCAGAAAGAATAAAGCACAATTGTGGAAATTTGATAATTACGAACATTTAACTACAAATTGAAGTCTAGCGACTCTACTGATAAACAATATAATTTGTAGAATATTAGTTCGAGTGAGTACCACGTCAGAGGGTATGACGTGGTTCCGCATTATGACACTCAAGGGCACCTCCAGCAATGTGGCCGCTCTACCGGCAGATAGCAAAGGATAATACTGGCACTAAGAAAATGGCAGCTCTTCCTTCTTGTGCTACAAGTGAAGACAGTGCCTGCACGATATAAGCGGATCATGATATTATTGCTTATACGTTAAGTACCTATACGATGTCTGTGAAAATACTTAATTACTTTAGCTGAAAAGATATTAAGTAACTAACTTGTTACCTACTTTGCGTGGCTAGGACTTGCCGGTAGATAGTTGGCTTGACAAGGTACCCCATAATTTATTTGAATATCTAACGATTTTCAAAAAGAATATTCTCATGACACAGACATTATACAATTCTGTCGTTCAATAATTAACATTAGTAACTATTAAGAAAAATGTTGAAGACATGAGGCGATAGAAAATTGTTCTTCAAAGTTTGCATTCATCACTGGGATCTTAAAATTACATTCCAAAATGTTCGTTGTTTCACAATTCACAATTATTCTTACCAAGCATTACTTTGATTCAAGTGTTAATTTATTTTAATATATAAACAGAGCTACGGGATTCCATGAATTAGATTCAAGATGCATCTATTGTTTAAATGCTGGTTAATTGTTATTTAACTGTGATACAATTACATATACATTCAAGATTGAAAAATACAAGTTTAATCAAACATCATTCATTTAAAATAAAATAAATAGTTGAATAAGCATAATAAACAGCACTGCAATCATTTTTGGATTACGTTTAACACTTACTAGCTATCGTCTGTTATGTAATAAAACGCTATGAGAATTGACACATAAGTATATAAACTATACTAATTGTGTACGTACGCATACAAAATTAGCAATCCAATCAACAATATGCATACTATTGATTATGAAAATATCTATGCTTTACGATTACATTGAGTTTTGTTAGATCGTACAGGCGCACGCGCCGCGTTGGAGCGGGCGCGTCCCGCGCAGGCGCGTACTTGAACACGAGAACATCACTTATATGTACACTAGTAACAGAAGATACAATTGCAATATTACCATTGATATTATTAGAATAATAGAGATTATTAAAAGCTGACTAGAAGTTCGGTTATACCTACTCTAACAATTTATTTTATACAAATTAGGATTGGATGCGAAGTGTTTCGCAGGTCGCGAGGCGTGTGCGAAACACTTCGCGGTCCGAGCGCGCTCCGCGGTCTCGTGACTTGTGCGAACTGTTCCCGGGAGTGCGGACTGCGGCGCACGCACAGAACTACCATTAACGTTAGATTGGTGTCAGCTCAGGTACTCGGCCTCGCTTCGAGACCTATTAATATAATACTTATACTAAGATACGATGAGATTAGATGCAACTAGCTGGTGTCAGCGCGATGTGGGACACAGGGCGCGTGCGCGACGGGCGCGGCGTCGGCGCGGAAGACAAGCGACACAATTGACTGGCTAGTGGAGAAACGCGGCTCACCTCCATGACTTTATAATGAAGCTACTCAGAGAAAAGGTATCACCTAATTTCTCTACTGTTACGAAGGCAACTAGATGAAATCCTACTCTTAAGGATAAAAATCTAATTATGCTATAAATGTTAAAATTAACATTGCTTCATGTTCTTCAATATTGAACTGCAGAAAACTGCGCGCGCGCGAGGCGGGCGCGACACTCGCGGGTACTAGTGCCGACCCACTCGCGGGTACTAGTGCCGACCAACTCGCGGGTACTAGTGCCGACCCACTCGCGGGTACTAGTGCCGACCCACTCGCGCGCCGCGACGCGACACGTTATAACAATATGCCATAATATTATACGACTACATAATAATCTTTCCTTGCGACAATCGTTTAATTATAACGTTATTTTCTTATAGGAAAATGCTAATACATGTTGGTGCTTAAATTTTCGAGTGACTCTCTACAATGTATTATTACAAACGGAAAATACTGCTCAATAACTATTCTTATATTGCTGAAGACTGTACTTCAAATTTATTAAAAAAGTTACCCTAGCTAAAACGGCTACATTAGGTATTACTGTACAACGAAGAGCGTCTTAAAAGGTATCAAATTAAACTTTATATTCACTCAACTTTAAATTTGATCGAAAAGCGCCAAAAACTTCAATGAGTCTTTTATACTATGTAGTATTTGAAAAGTTCAAAGTACTCTTACTGTTTAATAAACGTTACATTCACAATAACAATTCATTATTATTATAAAGTTAACTAAACAACAACTGCATCTACTATCACACATTCGAAAGTTTTAAACAATTTTACAATTGTAATCGAACTTTATTATTGCTACGGCGACGGCACGCCGGCGCGATATGCAGCGTGCGGCGCGGCGTGACGTCACGCGCGTGACGTCACCTGGCTCCGCCCCGGCACGGGCCGCGAGGCGGCGCGGAGGCTATTCATCTAACGGTGAGGTAGAACCTAACGATATCGCACCTACCCGCACATCCTCGCATACTGATGTCACAGCCCAACACTAACGTCTCCTCGCAACGTTGCTTACATTGCCACACTTTGTCAAGGGTGCACGGGTGTTACACTCCACCATTCCCTCTTACCTATCAACGAGGTTAAACTAATCAAGATTAAACAGAAATCATTTATTGAGACTTAATGTTTACATGAAAGAGAGATCTGTCAAATCTTTGTATCACTTTACTTATAAATACAAACTATACTCACATTATGGCGTCTAAGCAACCATATTGTGAGTATTAAAAAACAATTTTGAATAATTAATTCAGTTTCACTAGCAGATATTTAAATGCTATAAAATATATATAGTAAGGAATATTATAGTGGAAACCGAGATTTTATAAGACTCTAAATACTGTTATGCGTGTAGATACTAGTTATATAATATACGTATAACTAACATATGTATATTCATTGATTATTGCGCACTAAATTGTTATTTAGTTTATTTTTCATAAATAAATATTAGTATTTTTTGTGTGATCGCTATGAAAACCGATGTTAGAGCCAGCGGTTATGGTGTGGTTACGGCCATTATATTTTTACTAACGACGATAATATCAAACATTAATTTGTTCCTATGACGTATCTCAGATGATAAGTAATTGAATATATGTAGTTTGAATCTTACAGACGAAGTTCTAACAACAAATAAGAGGTGTTTATACGTGTTGATGATTCGCTTTGTTGTAGAATGTTGATTGTTGCCAGGTGGGATGCAGGCACCGTAATATGTGCGGCAATTTTTCTTTGCATGACGGTCCTGAAAATTTTAAATCATATACTTTATTCAAAATAATATATAGCTCTACTAAATATCGAATTTATCTTATATCAACAACAGTGTGCCACATGTCAGGAGTGTGTTTGTAAGGCGTTTTATTTTTAACTCGTAGATAAAGCTCTTTCTTACACTTTTTTTTCCCATGGGGTAGGGAGAAACTATAGAACGCCACCTGCTACGATCCTTACAAACTCTTTTGTGTGTAAGTCACTGGCTTCACAGCTCAACCACATTCCTGGAGTGTCACACACTGTTAGAACTTAATTTATTACACTAAATACCTAAATTATTGCTACAAATATTGTGGATATAAAATATGAATGATTATTCTGTGTCTGTGGCTAATGTTAACCGAAACTATCTTACAAGGTGGTTATAAAACGACCTAAAATACGTTCATAATCTGGAGGTCTTAAAAATCGTAATTTCGGGCATCTTTAATATTACATAAAATATAAGTAAATGTTCATATAAAATGATCATCAAATCAGTTTCGTTTATAAAGCAAAAGAAGCTGCGACAATAAGCCACAATTTTGGCAGGGACCTTTAGATTATAATATTGATTAAATGAATAAAATGTACCTAGGTATGTGTGTATAATGGCTCTTGAATAATTTGCATAGTATGACACCTAAAAATAAATAAATTGAAATGAAGTGAAGTGAATCAACCTATCGATAGAATAGATAAAATATTATAATTAAAAACCTAGGTAGGAGTAAAAACACGAAACAATACAAGGTGCGAAAATATAAAGAAGTGCTTGGATTATAAAATAGAATAAAAATAAGATTAAATACTTGTTAAAAATAAACAAATAAGCGGTCAGGCAACTTCAGGATATACATTTTTTTTCTTTCTATGATATACTGATATACATAAGTTGGAAAAATAGCGGTGTCATATTTCTAGCAGTGTAGTAATTTTTGTTTCCTAGTTGCAGATTTTTCAAGGGCGTCGTTATATCCTGAACTAATAGCAAATATTTAACTTACAGCAAATTTCAACGCTCAATATTCCGTGTAGCAAAATATAAATAATTAATATTCTATAGTATACGAGTACAATGTTTATCCTATTCAAATATTATAATGCAATCGAATCATGCAAATTTCAAACCCCAATTTCTATAATATACTTTTGAATTTGTCTCGAATAAGATGGTAGATCGATTTGATCGGCGTCTAGTTAATAAAGCATGGCTTTATCGAATGATAAATCTACTCAAGTCTCGATTCTAACTAGGGATGCGGTCTATAAAGCCCATTTAAATGTTGCGCATCAAACCTGCCCCCGTTCACCCGTTTAGAAGAATGTGTTATACACGTAGCCAGTCGCAATGAGGCCGAGCACGAGCAGACACAGCATTATCATTATCTTCTTCTGCACAGTGGACAAACACAACACGTATTAGTGGCTAGCGGTGACAGCGAGCGGCGAGGCTGCGCACCGCGCAGTCCGGCCGCTCGCCGCGCACTTACAAATTACCTTTGAGCATTTGGCGATCGATGTATGAGTGGCCGCTCAAACCAAATAGCTGGACACGTAGCCCACGATGACGATGCCCAGTATGAGCAGGCACACTAGGATCATGATCTTCTTCTGTAGGCGGCGAAAGTCGAGTGACGAGTGGTGAGCATGCAACAGTACGCTTTATACGTGTCTCGCGACACCGGCCCGCCCGACCACTCGGGCCAGACACTTCAAACTCTTATTACAATTATTACCACGGTTATGACAGCAAATACTGCAATAATGTATTAATAGGCTTCGTTTCCATACAGTAAAGGTGGGTGCGTCATTTGCCTTACACAAACATAAATAAAAAACAGGAGTCAAAAAAAAAAAAAAACGAAATAATAAATATAAATGTAATTTTCGAAATTATAAACATATTTACAACATGAGTAGTTTTACGATTATAGAATTAATAAACAACTTTGTAACACGCCCTCAGGTGTAGGGGCGTCCATCTACCACTAAGATATTTTTAAGAAATAAAACATAAATTCTATTAAGGTCTCAACATAATTAAGTAATTAATCATCAATAATAATGAAAATGGCATTAAATCATATTTCACAGTCTCTTGATTAAATAAATAAGTGCGCAAGCTAACTCGACGTGAAGCTAAAACATAATTTTCATACTTTCAACTAAACGAATATTACAATTTAATCACAGTTAACATATTGTGCTATTCATTAATATAACATACCAATACACACTAAAGTATTTTATGTATGCTATCTGTTTAATTTGTGAAAATACCATCAAAATGCTATTATTAAATGCAATAAGTGTAACAAGTAAAATGATAATCAGGTGCCATATTCATTGTCTTAATCCACAAGAAAGAACATTCCAGTTTAAACCGAACACAAAACAACTGAAATGTAAAATTAACTAAACAAAAATTATATTTGATTGTAACAATCCAATGAGAGCGTTCTGCACCACAGACTGAACAATGAACAGATTAGCGAAGTAAACGCTTTAAAAGTATTATATTAGCGATAAATTATCAAGTAATATTCACCAACTTTGTTAGGCCGATAGTAAAATGAAGCCTCAAAAAATACTAGGATGTACAATGTATGAGAACTTAAACTAGGTAAAATACTGATCACTATATAGATTTGATATTGACTGATTATGAACTAAAGCCGAGATGTATAAACGTTACTTGGCGCGTGCTTTGACATATTCCCGTGTCTGTCTTGTACGTGTAGAATTAGATTGACAGTTGTAAGACAATTACAGGAATAACGCGTAACCAAAGTTCGTGCTAAGTAACATTTATAGATCTCGGACTAAGACAGCTATAATGTAGCGCTGTCCTTGGTTCCTGTTCTTGTACCATTATAAATATTATGAAAACTATTTTTTCTCAAATCACAATATCTATTTGCGAATATAATTTTAATGTGTTTGATTTAATTATAGAGATATAAATTTTAATTAGAAGATACTTATAAACTGCGAGCAAATGGCTAACAATTAATAGAGAAAAAGCTAATAATATATTTATCAACAATCGGCATTAAATAAACTTTAATAAGTAGTTAACAAACCGCGTAAAGCTATTAAATATATTATTTATTATTATGAATGTTATTTCAGTAACTATAATAGTAAATACTAATAAGGGCAAAGTAAAGATTTAGAGAAACATCTGTGTACTCCAATAAGTGCCCTGTAAAATAATTGTGATGATTTACCTAACAAATTTAAGAGTTGAGTTGTATATTGCATACAGTCATTAATATTAAATATGTTTATATGATATAAGACAGCCTGGTAATACCAGTAAAGCTAATATTAATATTAAATAACTTACAATTTTAAAGCACAATCTATCTTATTGCACTTTACACATATTGTCTTCGAACTTCTACCGTGACGGTAGAATTATTTATATTCCTGTTGTATCAAACTATACAACGTTGCTAAAGTATGCAACAAAAAGGCTGCGTTATAAAATCTTTATTTAAAAAAAAAAACGCCTTACAGATGGCGCTGCGTACGATTGTCCCTAATGATTTATCATTTAGTTTCTGGAAAATATCGACATTTTAAAATTTGCTTTGTATACCAGCTACATAGAAACTAGGATACACTTATTTAGTTAAAAAAACAGTTTATATTAGGTAATACAATGTTGCACCGATCCGAGATAAATTCAATACCTTCTTATTTTTTTTTTAAATCTGTTTATATTAGGTAGTATCATGTTGCGCAAGAGAATGATAATGAAGATTAAGTTATATCAACACAGCCTTTTTAAAACACCTTAAAAGCACAATACACTTGCTGCATCCATGCATGTCTTGTGACATTAGTAACAACAATGTTTGCTGTATTAAAATAATCAAGCAATTACATTCAGATATATGTCGTTTTAAATGTAGCTACAGTCTACATTTAATTCAATGGTATACAGACGAATATCAATGTTGGGTGTTTGCGGTCACAAACCAACTGAATTCATTCACTTAAGTCCATGGGGGGCCGACAGTGCTGACGTCACAAGCCGGCAGTCTTCGCACGAAGTTTAACTCAGCACAATCGCGAGCACTATTATTAGTATAACCAGCGTAACAGACAGGCATATAATGATGAAGATTTTTTTCTGCAATGATAAAGGAAAAACAAAAAGAAAATACAAAACGCTGCTATGGAAATAATTAAGTACAATCGACAACTTTGACTAACGTAAAACTGGGTGAATATAATTTCAGAGTTGAATAGAATTCTAACTTGTCAATTCCAATATGCCAATTATTTTTCCTTGCAGTCCTATTCACCTACCCGGTGTAGGATTTTACTAGTTCATAACTTAGGCCAGTTTATTTAATATTTAATATAATAGGTACTAATTTGTCGATCATACTTTTTTTTGGATATGAGGGTTGTCATTCTACATTATTTAAACAGTTTTAAATCATGCATTTTAAAACATGTTATTATATGAAAAAGAATGACACATTGCTGATATTGATGTCGAGATATTTGCAAATGCTTGCTTATATTTTTATTTTAAATTAAGATGATTTTCAAAGCAGTCAACCCAAAGCTTGATATATACTTCAACTAGGCTTGCAGAGGAAAAATCCCTCTTACCATATACAATTCGAAAGATAACTTTTTTTTTTCTTTCTTTTACCCAATAGCGTATGACCCACATTTATATCATCGCCGTGATCGTAGAAATTTCACTAAGATAACGGTAACTAATATAATCAGCGTAACAGACAGGCATGTTATGATGAACATTCTTTTCTGCAATGACAAAGGAAAAACAAAAAGAAAATTTACGATACGCCATCATCAACACATCCAAGGATGGATACGGGACAATTTAAATCATGAAATACCACAAACAAAAAAACTGCCCGAAGGTTAACGACTGGGGATTTATGCCATGAAGATTTCAAAAATCTTCGGAAAAGACATAAGCCTGATACGACCTTGTTCACAACACCATCAGTCCGTTAAAAGTTAAGCTGCGAAGCTGCTGTGTGTGCTGTGTGTGATTAAATGCAATGCAAGCTTCCTTCGTTCCGTTATGTAACATTTCATGCGGCCTAGATGCATGCTAATATAAGTGTTTTTACACAAGAAAATGTTCACGACATTTTATAAGTTCATGTTAACAGGTTGTAAACTTCTAGGCGATATAAATGATGGATTTGTCTGTGAATATGTAACTTAAAAAAAAAAAAAAAGGAACGAGAGAAACTTGTTTCAACAGAACATACAGCATATTCTAATTAAAATATTTTGGAAATGATTTACATTGAAAGCTTTTGATACTATTTCTAAGGTATAATAATTTAAGTAAAATAGAGGCCTTAAACCATGCAGTGACTTAGACAAACAATTCGGAGTGCTATGTTATGTCATGATTCACATGCAAACTCGCTATGGTACTCAGATATTTACATCGTTCACAAAAGCCAGGGCAAAAACCAACTTCAAGCTATTTTTTGACAGTTTTGTTAAGATCTCACCTAAGTCTCATAATACCTCAGCTGTATCCCGCCAAATCCAAATATTCTTAGATTTTTTGCAAAATGCAGCTCTGATTTAGGTCGTATGTTGATCAGAATACGATTCGCGACTGAAATTTGTTCCACCTAAGAATGTTCATATGAAATATTCTGAAAAGTTCTTACGTGGAACAATTGGGAACGAACTTTTTTGGATGGAGACTGGCCTCGTCCCATTTCGCCATTTTGATTATTTTTCAAAATGGCGTCGCCCTTTACCTATACCTATATATATGGATAGGGGGCATATAGACAAACAAAAAATGTCACGTGATATATATTGTCCTAAACTGTCACATTAACTAGATAATTAAAGTTAAAATAGCCACGATGAGCGCAAATATTTTCGTTTCATTCATATCAAAAACGGACAATTTAAGCTAAAAAGCGATTTGTCTGTTGTAAATATAATGTGATTATTATAATGAAAAGTAATTCAAAATCAGTGTTAAGTGCATTAGATTTATAACTCTTTAAGTAGAAAGTGATACGAAGTAGGAAGAATTAACTGATACGAAGTGCTTGGTTAGAATGCATATCCTTTGTCGTATAGTTGTCTCAGATGGTCATATTTATTCCAATTTGAATACCATAACTACACACAGGGAGGGAAAAAAGAACTTTTTCGTTCTTCAAGCCACAGGTCCAATATAATTATTATGAACAAAACATTTTCTTGAAATAAAACAGGTGCTATTATTTATTAACATTTAGTAGCAATATTAGTTCACTATACTATACACTACATACATTTTATATTCACTCTCTTCACTCATATCAGATGACCAGAATATTTCCTCTAAAAAGACAGCAGGAGGATGGAATGCACTCTTGATGCCGGGCACATGCCATGTACCAAACTATGCAAATGATATGGGCACAGCATCCGAGAGTTCGCATTCCTGCTAAGAAATTGCAATAATAATAATATTTCAATGTGATTAGATTACATTACTGCAGTAATAATCTTATGATTATTACTTATGTGTTACAATTATTTGTAATACAGCATCATAATTATGACGAAGCGGTGTTCAGCGTTAATTAATGTTTTTAATATAATGAGATGAAAATATTTGGACTCATTAAAGCTATCGGTAACTCTATTTATCTCGGTAATGTGACACTTTAAGATACTTTAATACGTGACATTTTTTGTTTCTCTTTAAATCCTCTATCTCTATATATGTATAGGTATTATCGAGGGACGCCATTTTGAAAAAAAAAAACAAAATGGCAGACCAAGGCGAGGTCAACAGGTTTAAACCCATTTCCAAAGTTTCACAAATGATAATTATTATTCTGTAATTATATCTCTCCTACAGTCACGAATCGCATTTTGATCAACAAACGACGTAAAACAGAGCTGCAATTTGAAAAAAAAAAAACAATGTAAAATTGAACTTAGCGGCCTACAGCGGAGGATTCACCTTAAGGGGGATGCGCCAAATTAGGCCGCGAAATTCAAATATACTTACGTTTTTTGCAATTTGCAGGTCAGTGTCAGGTTGTATGTTGATTAAAATATGATTCGCGGCCGTAACAAATAAGGCTTTACAGAATTATAATCATTAGAATCATCAATACAACTCCTTAAGTTAGAATATTGGCTTCAAATGTCATAATTTCATGAAATTATCATTCAATAGCGTAATACGAACTTAGAACGATGTATTGATGATTTTTATGATCATAATTCTAATTTTTTTTTTTTTTAGAACGTTGCCTCATGTTAGGAACTTCTCCTGTATTGTGGGTGCGTTTACAAACATTCAAACTCACATACACAACATCATTATTTGTTACGGCCGCGAATCATATTTAGATCAACATACAACTTTGTACTAACTTGCAAATCGTAAAAAAGTAAGAAAATATGATTTTCGCAGGCTACCCTAGCGCTTCCCCCTTAAGCCTTTTTAGAACGGGATAATGTTTTATTGGGAGTTTTCATACTCGATTTTTGTTTGTCTATTAGTTTTGAATACTTTTGATTTAAATGGTTCACAAGGATTGGGTATAGTTTATGTTATGATTTACTGTGTGCCCTTAAAAACACGGGGGAATTTAATAAATGTCTAAATGGAATACAAATTCAAGCACAAAACATGCTTTCATTATTTTAGAGAATGTCATTCTTTCATGCAACATGCTTTTTGATAAGATACAATTTTAGCGGAATTCTTCTCGTGCATTATTCCTGCTAATTTTAATTGAATATGGAAATAGAAATTATGTTATAAAAAGAAGTTTTCTGTGGTTGACAGTCGATACAACGTTATAGATGTGTCGTAAATTGTTTTTGCTTTGAGAATAGCCTTTGTTTAGTAGCGCCTCACCCCAGAGATCCGTATAGTAGTAGAACCGTTTTAGAGTTTCGTAGTTTAGTAAGAGGAGCCGGCTGAGCCGTGGTTTAGTTGGTATGTTATGCATTACCTTCCGCGCCTTGGCCGCGTACTCGCCGGCCTGGCGGATCTCGACGCGGCCGTAGTCGACGTAGTCGGTGGCTTGCGTCACATGGTACTCGATGCGATCTATCAGCTCGCCCTGCTGCGCTAAGGGTACGGCGCGGGGAGGGGAGGGACACAACGTGCCGCGGCTGACACCGACGGACGATTGGTTCATACGATTTTATAGAAATCCCCAGAATCAATATCGTGTTACAGGAGCCGACCAAAGCGCTGCAGTGAAACGTTAATAGATAGAGAGTATTGTTATTATTAAAACCCTTCGATTAGCATAAATCCTTATAGACGAAGTTAAATAAATGTTTAAACTAGAAGCACAAACGGACACGTGTTAAAATGTTTATGACATTCAATGTTATCCTAGTTATTGTACGGTATGTTATATTGTAAGTTTTTGACAGTAATTATTTATGATACACCAAAACACTTGTTACATAATAACATGTTTCAGAGGTTAGTAATATTCAAATGCATGATTAGATTACAGTTATTATATAACAAAGACCACCATATACACAAGGCAAATTACGCACACACCAAGGATGTTATAAGTCAGTGATACATAGTCAAGTACAAGGTTATTTTAAGAAGCCCACTCCAACCGTATATTAGTCGAGCCGTATGAACACAACAGTCAAAGCATATAGTGTAGACACAGGAATGGAAGGAATGAAAACACAAACACAAGTGTGAACCAATCACCGTATCATCAATAACAAAATGCAGGGTCAATCAAACCATCACAACGAAAAAAAATAACAGGGCGATGTGGGATTAGGGACGGGGCGGACAAACGGACGGACGGACAGGGAGAAACAAAACAAAAAATAGATTAGTAAGAATGTATCGTCATTGAAATGATCACTCACCCGTCGAGCTTTGCTCTGATATTTTAGGGCCTTCTTAGTGTCTTGTGTGGCAGTTTGAACATAGTCCACAGCGTGCTCTACATGATACTCAATGCGGTCGATCATCTCTCCCTGTATCCATACGAACAAGTTTAGTATGTTTTCTACTGGGATACTACTACTCAACTACGCGCTACATACAAGTTCGCCATCAGTAACGTTTCAAGACTCGAAGTATCATTTTGAATAAGTGTTCGTAATTTTTAAAAGCGCTTTCAATTAATATGATTGTTGCTAGCGACAAGCAACAAAAATATTGCCTATTCTCGTACACGAAATCCATCGAAGAATTTCAGATTACAGTCAGACGGCCCAGTCTGTTACTCACTATGTATTGTCGAACCACACCACTACCCACAGCAGAATATCGAATCTGTCGTGCTTATTTCAACTGCAACAATCGCTTCAACAGCTCGTAAGGTAAGACATTTAAGATCGACGTAAAACCATTGGTAAGTAATTGCAACGTAACTCATATCTCTTTAAGGTATAAATTTGAATGACTGCCGAAAGCTTTATCAAACTCACGGCAATCATTCTAATTTAAACTTTATAAAAATGAGATAAGAGCTAGATTGCAATGACATAGTAATGGTTCTACGTTATTCAAATTTGATCGTGAATGCGCTGCTTAAGTAAGTAAGGCATAGCGTAAGTGTGACCTGGCTTTCGACTAGCATCGCCATGTCCATGAACATGTCGTGCAGCTCGCGGATGGACGTCTCCAACTTGATGATGTCGGCATGCCGCGCTTCGATGTCTGCAAGCGTTTGCTTAGCCTGCTGGGTCTCCATTATTATCTGGAAAATGTTGAAGAGCATTTTTAGAATAAGGTAAGGCATGATGTAATTTTATTCAGTGACAAAATTATTATTATAATCTTAGTTGGTCCCAGTCAAAGGCCTCCCTTCTCTCGTTTCCAGGTCTATTGCGATTTGAAGCCCATCGTTTTAAGTCCAGATAATATCGCCATCTTTTTCTGGGACCACTGCGTTCCCGATTCGTGCCATTTTGGGATCCACTGCGTGGTGTTTACTCAATCAGATTTGTTACAGTTGTAATGGCAATCATGTCATTTGGTTTAAATAAGGTTTTATTTTTACGCTTTTATTTATCTTTTACAAGCTGACCCGACAGACGTTGTCCCGTCTTAACTATGAATGTCATATGTCGTTTAGTTTTAGTTTTGACTATTGACTAAAACTATCGACTCATTTATCAACCCATCCATCTGTGTTAAACGATATTTGCAGCGCGGATTCTGTCAATAGCTGACAGTTATTTCAAACAACTGACAGTTATGTAAAATTAATATTGGCGTTAAGTTTTCCTAATTTTTGTAACGTTCCGATCAACTTCCTTATTTTTTTATTCCATAAGATCTTTCTCCTGACAATAACGAACACAACAAAAAAAAAAGAAGTGAAATCGGTCCAGCCGTTCACGCGTGATGGAGTGACCAAGGGAAATAGGGATTCATTTTTATATATATAGATATAGATTCTTCTATATTTTGTGAAGGTGAAAATGTTGTAGGCCTAACTTGTAGACTATAGATTTGTGGACCTTTTTCTATTTTGTTGAGTACCTGTTTCTTGTTGATAGGCCAACACTGTCCTCCCATATCTATTAACACAGTAATTTGAAAACATTGTAAAAGCCACTTATTTTTAAAAGAGTAACTGTGTAGTTTCTTACGAGTTCTTCTCCATAGGAAATTACCAATTAGAACCGTGCACCTAGCTTCTGACGTTTCATAAGTTCCCATGTAGGTATTAGTGAAATAAAATATTTTGTTTTTGAATCGGTGCAATAATTAGTTAAGAATGCTTAGTAATAAACTAATAATTGAAAGATCTAGAAGGAATCTTTAATTAACTCGAGACTGACATCATAACTATTAACGTAGCTAACGAAAGAAAATAACATATGATATTAGTCATAAAATATAAATTGATGCGTTCACCGTCTACGCTCGTGGTATGAAACTTTGGCTCGTGCATCCGAAGAAATACCCGTTTGAGAACTCTTTTGATAGAAGTATGGACGTCTGCACAAAAGTTACTGGTAATGTGAAGCGGCGCTAGTTTATATTTCACATAAACGTCAAGTGCTCTCTCGCCACGAGCTCGCGTCATGTCATTGTTAGCTGTTACTTAATATTTAAAATAAATATTAATTAAGCATAATTTGCCTTTCTCTTCATTTCATCATCTTTGTTGTCTGGATCCCTATGTATCTAAATTCTAAACGATCCCCCTATCGAGACTATAAATATCAATCTATATAAATGAAAATTAATCGCCGAAATGTATGTACGCGCATAACTTCCGAACCACTGCACTAAATTGTATAATGCTTTCTTTTTGTGTTCGTTATTGTCAGGACAAGGTGTGTATAAAAGAAAAATTAAGTGTATGAGACAGAAGAGGTAGGTAGGTAGGTAGGGTAGGTACGTAGGGTAGGCAGGGTAGGTACTGTAGAGGTTGTCTGCATGTGTCAACCTTATGTTGACTGGCTGGATATATATTATCGTTGGTTTGCCTCGAACAGTCAAGCGAGTTTAAAATAAGATTTATAAAAAAAGTGATGGTAGTTTGTTTAATAGGTAGACAGGCAGAGCTAAGGCCTGCCGATGTATAATTGCTTGATAAAATATATTTACGTTCTAAGGAGTACTGCGTGTATTGCTTTACCTCTACGATCCCCTAATTATTATTAGATACACGTAGCAACATCACAATTGGTGGAGGCGCCGAAGCGCAAAACTACGTAAGCTCCCATTGTTTTTAAGGCGTGTGCAGAGCCATAATAAATATTGCACAAGTTCGTTTCTCGTGTTGCGTGCACAAAGCTTAATATTGTGCGAAGTTTATATAATATAAAAAGGTGAAACAAAAGTGAAGTCGCCGGAATTTAAAGCTAAGTGGTTTTATCAATTTTATGATTTAAAAAAGCGAGATGGCTCAAGACTTTTTCACGGGCTCAAGCCACGATTGTATTGAAATTTTTTTAGACGCTTTCGAGGATTTTGCTACCAGTTACGGATGGAGAGAAAGCGATTGGGCGCTAATAGTGAGCGCATATTTTCAGGGTGCTGCCCTAGCTTTTCACAAATTTATATACCGGGAAGGTATGAGTTTTGTAGCGATCTGTGACCAGCTTAAAGCTGAGTTCCCATGCAGATGCATTTCTAAAATAGGGCATAGAGTGCAAGAAGATGAATTTGCATATGATATGGCCAATGAAGCCGGGCAAGAAAGTTGTTTTAATTTAGATAATGATGCTATTACATTTTCTAGCGTAAAACAGGATGACCAAATTTTTGATGAGCAAAGCTGCCAAGCAGGCAGTGATGACCATGATGCTGATGACGAGCGCAGCTGCCAAGAGTGCAGACCTGCGAATGATGAGGAACGACCAGTTGCAGTGTTCGAGAATGAACACGATGATGAATTTGATGAATCGGGTCAGACTAATCCTTATATTAAATTGTATAGCCATGTTTCAGAACAGCAGAATGTGTCCTTATTAAACGAAGATATTGATCACGTCGAAGAATCACACAAATATAACGACGGTGTTGATCAATCTAACGAGGATAATTTTATTTTACTTTCAAATATAAAGGAAATCGATAATACGTCGTTGTTAACCACAGTAAATGAGAATATGCAGTTATCTGTGACTCCAGACCAAATTTGTAAATTAAAGTTTGGTTCAGAGTTAGATGGTGACAATGAGATAGTCGAGGATGACGCGGTGTCACATATTGTTGGAAATAATGATAATAAAATAAAAATAATGGTTGATCTGGTCAAAAATACATTGACTCGTAAAATAGTCAAATCTGTAGGTGGTCATTTTATAATTCATTCTTACCACAGCAAAAGATTTCGTAATGTTCCATCATATCATCAGCGTATTGTTAACAATACAATAAGAAAAGCTCTTGTAAAGAAAAAGGTCGCATATGTTAGAAAAACTAAAATAAAAGACTTCTTTCCAAAAGTGAACAAATTCAAAAGAAAGTCTAGAGAAATGAATAATTATTTTATAAACATTTTTTCCTTTTTAAAATATAAGTTTAAAAAATTAAATCATAGGAAATTCAGGGATATTGTATATGTATGTAGATTAAAACCTTTTCATGTCAGTTTATAATAATTTATTGTCTTTTTGTATTGTCATTTATTGTCATATAGATGTCAATTAGATGTAAACATCATTTAGATTAATTCATTATTTTAGTTTGGATAATATGATACAATGTATTAATGCCTTTTCATTTATGTTTTTCATATATGGGGAGCAATCTTTGGACGCAGCTGGGTGCGTGTGAGGTGTCACACCTCGCCACACCAAGAAGTCTGAGGGAGAAGGCATCTTCGTCTTCAATAATAGTTGGATTTCACTAGGCTGTGATAGCATAGCCATACTCCAGATGTGATGTAATGCGAGTGAAGAGATATTTTTTTATTTTTTTGGAAACTGTGGTTCTTTTTAGAGGGGAGGGTGATACTCAGTCTAAGCTCAAACCAACTTTGCTTACGGGGCATAGCCCTTGCAAAGGGTGTTGTGTTGACACCATCAGGTTGATTTTGGATTGAATACTCTCTGAGCTGTAACCAACTTTGCTAAAGGAGCGTAGCTCTTGCAAAGGATGTTGAGTCAACATCAATGGTTAAACTTAATGTTGTTGAGAACCCACAGTTCAATTAGTACTAGCTGATGCTTAATGAAGTTTGAAATGGTGAGATCGAATAGGCTTTTGAGATTTTTCCTCTGGAGTATGTGCTTGAAAAAGGTTTGTTGATGAGCTCCGACTTCTTAGCCTTTTCTCCCTCCGACTCATACCGTCCGATGGGGTCGAAGTTTACGATGTTAAGTTTCATTCTTTTCATTAAACTCCTTCAGGGTTGTTGTGAATTTGTCACTTCAATTTATTTGTTTTTAGGAAGCCACGTCGCATCTTTTTGCCAGTTTTGGCGCGACGAGGTTTAAGCATGGCGAATGTTAATTTATTCATGTATGTGGTAACATATAGTAATGTTTTTCTTACCTGACACATATCTTAGTCAGATACGCAAATCGTTCGTCCTGTCCTTAAGCCTTCTCTTGTAAGAGTTGGACTTCATATTGTATAATATATTTCTGGCGTTAGGTAATTATTCTTATAGGTATAGGCAGGAAGTGTCTGATTGTTCGAGGTGGTAAATAAAAGTCTTGTTTGAAAACACGACTGCGTCGATCCTTTTATTTAAGGGTGGGCGTAGCTCATGTAGAGGTTGTCTGCATGTGTCAACCTTATGTTGACTGGCTGGATATATATTATCGTTGGTTTGCCTCGAACAGTCAAGCGAGTTTAAAATAAGATTTATAAAAAAAGTGATGGTAGTTTGTTTAATAGGTAGACAGGCAGAGCTAAGGCCTGCCGATGTATAATTGCTTGATAAAATATATTTACGTTCTAAGGAGTACTGCGTGTATTGCTTTACCTCTACGATCCCCTAATTATTATTAGATACACGTAGCAACATCACAGTACGTAGGATAGGTGTTAGATACTTAGTGCTCCCTGTGCGAAGCCGGGCCGGGTAAAGCTAGTATTTATATAAATTGTCATCCGCATAGCCTGAACATACGAGCATCTAACGTTTTTAGAAGAAAACATTTTACTGCAATGCACGCTATCGATTGTATAATTGCACTGTTCGGAGGACACCACACCACTAATAATGTTACGCACTTACGACTTAATGTTAGCAATATAATTATAAAATATAGGAGTGCATTTATAATATCAATTCCGCCTTGAAATAATAGACTAAACTTCCATGAACCCGGTAAAAAATTTGAGGAAATATCGAATAGTTTATAGAGTACTGTCAGTTTTATTTATCGATTGTGAATTATAAATAGATTCTAGTAAACATAGCCTTACATTAAGTGACGTCACAATAGTGCCAGTAACGCCCCTCAATACTGAGGATGACTATTGCCGTAAGTTATTGAACTATGCTACCGTATCCGCAACAGAAATACTTGAAGAAATTGATTACTATCGTATTCATATGCGATGATATAGCAATTTGTTATATAAATTGTAAACTGTTACCTGAACAGACCTGGTATATACGCATACCTTTACTTCGTCGCAATTTACTTGACATTCCAACTTGCGCTTGTATCCAGAGCCCGGGATTTGCTCCTATAGTAACCTCGGTGTGCGTAATTGCTAGGCTTGGATGTCGCGCCAGCTTTAGCAATACAATCATAGGAGATGTTTCTGACTAAGCTTTTAATAGTCTTTTCGGAATCCTAGTCAACAACATGGTTCGATAATGTGCGTGATAATGACACACCTGAGGGTCTAGATAAATGACATTCGCTTCGGAGCGATTCTGTTTCTACAATCGCTATCGCTTTCGCTAATATTTCCATCATACGAATCTAAAACTAGCGATAACGCTTGTCTAAAAGTGCCACTTGGCTACGCATCTCCATGGAAGTAATTGTTCGACGCTGTCGATTCGTTTCATACAATCGAATGATGATCACGTGACATTTCGATAGCTTATGTCAACCCCATCCATTTTATGGCTCTTCTACTAGCGTCATCGCTAATCGAATGTTACATTGTCTAGGCCCTCTGCGTAGTTATGCTTAAACCCAATAACATTCTGCTAGTGTGCCGCACGCTTGGCAACGCCGCGTATCTCCCGCAGGCAATTTGTCAAGTTTTGATTTAGTGCTGCAACTTGGCACCAGTTACAATGGTAATCCTTAAGGGGTTAGTAGGTCCGAAAGTTTGGAACGTGGAGCGTGAGTTACAGTACTTTGTGGGAAACATGAAACATCGGCAAAAAGAAACACACTTTTTGTGTTTTCTTGAAAACAAGGAAAGTTTTTATGTTAGTTTATTACTACCAGGTAAGGTTTCCTCGCGTTATATTTTATGATCATTTTCGGTATAGCACTTTGAATCCCATCTCTAAATAAATGGGCCCTTTTAGTAGAACATAGTACCGTTTCGGTGTGACAAAACTCGAGCACAGGGTCCACAGCGCTTGTTTTACGTATGGAAACGCCATCGCCACCCTGAAAACCTTTAAAAGTGTTTGGAAGGTGTGACAGGAAAACCAAGTGTACTGACCCCCTGTGTGAACACTGCGGAGTTGCCCTGCTCCAACATCTCTTCGAGCTGGTCGTCAGTGGTAACGCGGCCGGTGATCTCCAGCTGCCGCTGTATCCTGTTCTTGCAGCGGTCCCGGTAGTCCGTCTGCGTGCGGTTGTACTCCGTCATCACCTCCACGAACTTGCGCGACAACGTTGAATGCTGCGTCTTTCTTATCCTCAAATCCGCTGACGATTTATTCGAGTGCTCTTCCTGCTCGATGTTCTGCTCTATGTCTGTGAATCAGTTGAGCCAGAATAAACAGCTGAACGCCAACTAGGGTCGCAAATAAAATATAAGACAAAGAAAAGCACTAACGCTAAGTTGTAGCTCACTTACGTTTTAACTTTCCTCTGACTTTGTTGGCAGTTTTCTTAACGTCAGCCATGAGATCTTCCAGTTCATGCTTTGTTTCTGTAAAATAAAATAGACTTTGTTCAGAATATGTCGGTCTGTTAATAACATAAACATTGCAGTTTAAAATATGCTGGTAGTTCATGCATAATTCAACTGGCTCTCTCAGCAATAACAACATAATTTTGAGTGCGACTGCGAACCGTGTCGTGTGGGCGGCCGGTCTAATTGTCTGCCCACTAATCGAATTCGCCAAAACGATCGATAGTTAACGGTCATTGGTTTTGCACGTATTGAATAAATATTGAATACATTCTGGACAGCATAAAATTTCTACTTTATTAAAATTTAAATTTGCAATAAACTTGTAAGTTATGTTGTGTTAAATGACCGCAAAAGAGAAATATGCTGTACACTATTTTACAGGAGTAGCTTATCCTGCATGCGTAGTTTGCCCACTATAGAAACGGAAGCCAAAATTACAGATTGCAGAAAGATTTCTACGGCGCGATGTCACAATTCAAGAAAATAATGGCCTTTTGTTAAGAATGTGATTTGTCTTCTCTTCGTAGAGTAGAAATTAAAGTGGTCATTCTACGCATGCTGTTGAGTAAATAAGTTGGCCAGAAACCGGGTTCATATACCGACTAATGGTTGTTCTGTCGATCAATTATAATTCTGATTTAATAACTACCAAGAACCAATCGAATTACATCTTTAGGTTATTTATTTTAATTATTTCATAGCAAGTATTTGATGGCTTAGTTTACTTCTTGCCCCTCTACATGTACGCAATCCCAAGAGTCAACCAAATAAAGGTGTACTAAAAATAAACAATCAATACAGATACGGCGAACGAAAATCTTGTACCTACGAGCAGTTATTTGGATATCAATCAAAGTCGATGGTCCTACGTGACATTTGTACGTGAGCACGTCTGTGTTCAAGAGGTTAATCGGCTTATTAAGTTGCCGGCGTTCCCCAGTGTTGCCGTAAGGACAATCGAGTTTGTGGCTACATCAAAGAAAAAAGTGGCCAGTTTTGTAAATAAATCACTTTCGAAATTCCCCTAAAAGTGGCTAAAGTATTTTTGGCCTAGTTAATATAAGAAAGAAAATACGTTTATTTGTAGTAACATGACGCAGAGAAAAACACACAAATACAAAAAAAGAACGAATTGGGGGAAAATATGCGTCACATCCACGCAAAACGGCAATCGCTCAACATAATTCTACGACCCTATGCGAGACAGAGCCCCAGAGCGTTGGTTTTCAGCGATAACCGGCGTATTGACGTGATGACGTCAACCAGTGCAGCATACGAAAAAAAATAAGAAATAAAATAAATACACTATACCTAATTCGAAATCTATACAGGGTTAGTTTTCAAAGACCAGCCAAATTTAAGGATGTGGTACAGACCATCAAACTGAACAACTCTCTCCATGGGACCAATATCATCATCGCGAAAAATTTATAAACTGTCCCATATAAAAATTTCAATACCTACTTGACCTAAATGTATGGGACCGCTGATTTTTTTTTCGTGATGATGATATTGGTCCCATGGAGAGAGTTGTTCAGTTTGATGGTCTGTACCACATCCTTAAATTTGGCTGGTCTTTGAAAACTAACCCTGTATATATAAATGAATCCCTATTTCCCTTGGTCACGCCATCACGCGTGAACGGCTGGACCGATTTTACAAATTTAAAAAAAAAGAAAAAAAAAGAGGAATTTGATCGGAACGTTACAAAATTTAAGAAAACTTAACGCCAATATTAATTTTACATAACTGTCAGCGATTGACAGAATGCGCGCTGCAAATATCGTTTAACACAGGATCGGTTGATAAATGAGTCGATAGTTTTAGTTTTAGTCAATAGTCAAAACTAAAACTAAACGACATATGACATTCATAGTTCAGACAGGACAACGTCTGTCGGGTCAGCTTGTGTTAAATAAATATAATCCAGTAATCATATTGTTAATATAATTTTAACGTTATATATAGGAATGGGGATAAGTGGGTTTAATAAAACAATATTTAATAAGGGTTATAAACTGGTTACAATAAAGTAAGTGACAAGTAGAACATTAAAATTACTGTTAAATTTTTAGTAAAATATTCTAAATCAATTTGAAAGTCTAGAATGTCATCTGGAAATTTTGTGGAATCTCTTCGTCAATGGATGATGATGTGGATGGTATTTCAGTTTGTTTTATTAGTGTGATCGTTTTTGTGACTTTGGTTAAAACTTCAAGTGGCAAAACATAATTGTAAGCTTTATTTTTTGTAATAATCTAAAAAGTAACCAGAAGTAGCTAGATTAATTTTGGTGGCTAAAACAGCTTTTTTTTTGGCTAAAACCGTCTATAATCCGCTAGATCTAGTCAAAAAGTGGGTATAACGGCAACACTGGTCCCCGTCTTAGAGGACGGGAGCAATACAATTAGTGAACGATCTGCACCGTATTGGAAACATTATGAGATAACAACAGGATGTTTTTCAACTACGAATGGCTTCGAAAATCCTTGACTTTGAACGCTTCTTTTGTTCATTTTAAATACTCACATTTGCTCCACCAATTAGTTAAACGTTTTAAGATAATATATCGTTCTAATTTAAATACACTCAGCGGCACGGAATCTTGGCCAAGCGCTTATGTCGCAAATGCGATAACAAAAGCTATAAGCACGCGGTCGCGAACTTCTCAGACAACACGCGAGCTGGACCCATGAGCAATGGGCTCGAGCACCGTTCACAGATGAGTGTCGAATCTCTTTGCATGCTCCAGATGGTCGGGATTTAGTGTGGAGAAGAGGAGAGAGGTTTCTACCCATTACCACCACTCAAACTGTGAGTTTCACGGAGTCTCTATAATGGTTTGGGGAGGAATAAGTTCCGATGCTCGTACGGAATTGGTTATCGTTAACAACCGCTTAAATGCAACCCGTCACACCCAGGATGTCCTTCAAGAACATATTTTGTCATATTCGCGGTTCATTGGGCACGACCAATTCCTGCATAAGCAAGATAAGGCCCGCCTGCACGTTGCACGTTGTTTTGAAGAATACCTACAAGACGTTGGCATTACAAAATTGCTGTGGCTAGCATGTAGTCCGGACTTAAACAAATGGTCAAAATGAAAGATTAAGTCCACATCCAACCCGCCAGAAACTCTAAACCAACTTAGAAATGCGGCATTGGCTGCTTGGGAAGACATACTGCAAGTTGATATCAGAAATATCATTCAAAGCAAACAGATCAGATCAGTAAGCAAGCGGTTATTAGGGCTAGAGGAGCAAACACCCGATATTGAAACGTAGAGACAATAGACTAGTGGACTGTATATGTTTTATTAGATTTTTCGAAATCTAGAAAAATATATATAATATATAATCTAAATAACCATAGTACAAAGAAATTGTTAAAATATCTTAAAAATGGCGAAGTCCTGTGCGTTTTAAAGTCGATGGTAGGCAGACACAGCAGTATTAGCATCTGATATGATATCATTACACAGGAAGGCCATAGTAACTTCGTGCCATTCAGTACAATGATCGTTCTGCGTGACAAGGGTAGAAGAATAACTTCTAAAGTGGGTAACTTCTCCATTTTTCCACCGATGTTTTTTTTTTTTTTGCATTTCGTCTTTTTTAGCAACATCTTTAAAATAAGTATTAACTAATGCATATTTTTGATAGTAGTCAAATAGTATATTAAGATATTTGGTACTTTTTTAATTTTCTGGTGTTTTTAAATGAATAGTAAAAAATCCTTTTAAGAAAAAAGGCTTTAAAGACAAAAACTAATTTTCAAAACGCTTTAGAAACACTTATAGAGTGCACCTACCCTTAATTCAGTGTCAAAAAAATATTTAAATACGAATAATCGATAAATTTACATGTGGCCAAGTTTCCGTGCCAGTGAGTGTATTTCCAATCGCTTATTTTAAACCTTTCCTCGACCATATATCATGAAATATCTCTCAGTATCGGGAACGATTTCCTCGGGCATCACCATAATGACTTTTCCTGTGTCGCGTCCCGGAAATTGCACTTCCTGAACGAGTGAGGAATGACTCCATACCCAAAACCGTGACTAATCTATAACTAAAAAACAATACTTGTAGATGCTGATAATTTTGCAAGCTTTCATACAGTGACCGGACAGTTCCCTGGGGCATAGGATTTAGCAGAACTCGCTGCCAATTTGCATAAACTATTTGGTGTGCATACTCGAAAACGCGCGAGTAATATTGTGCATAGCTGTGAGTAACTGAATATTCAGTTAGCTTTTAGTTGAATTTTGAATTTCCAGGGGATATCTGAATAAACATACATATACAAATTGTCGCGTGTAGAGGCGCTTTCCCGACAATGTTGTTTCAGAGCGGAATCCCTTGCAGGGTATAATCACCTGCCGGTGCCAAGCATTATGTTCAGAAAGTTAACGTCTGAGCTCGAATCCCTTTCAAGCTCGAAATCCGGGTCATTTTGGCGGCATTTAGATACTTTAGTGAATTTTAAAGTTCGTGTGCACTGTGGGTCTATTTTTGCAGAACATCATGTTGAACTAGAGTTCGATTTAGCTTAATAAAATACCTAAAAGAGCTGTCGCTATTGGATAGAAATTAGACATTTTAATAGGAATTTCTGTTTAAAATATTGCATTACATTTCTAAGTGAAATTATGGTAATTGAAATAAGAAAAGATATTTTTGAAGTAAAATGTAAATGAGAAACGGCGGCAGAGAAGCTAAGATGACTTCTATCTTCTATCTCAGGATAGAAGTCATCTTAGCTTCTCTGTCCACCACGGGAACCACGTAAACTAAGGTACTTACCTACCTTTTTTTCAGAAAAGAGGTAGGTAAGTACCTAAGTTTCCGTGGTTTTACCACAATATTTATGTAAAAATAAATGAGGCCAATCCATATTGTACCTACCTAATTATCTAAGTTAGAAAGTGCTCACCGCTAAAGACGAAAATCCATTTCATGCAGACCACATAAATATCTCTAAAATTCCTATTCATTGAAAGAAGAATTCCATTGAAATAATAATTTACCTGACCCGTCCCGTGAAGACAACGCAAAAAAAATACTTCAAAAAGAAAATCCAATTTCTCCTATCGTCGATTCATTTTGAACTTGATCCTTTCTAGTACCTTTTGGGAAATATTTAATAGATTCTCTATATCATATTATCTAGGCAAGTTTATACGACGTTAACATGTATGTTATTTCAATCTATTTTCTCTAGTCAGACTTGTGAGATACTTAATAAATATATTACTGAGTAACTTGTAATTAACATTAGCCTGAGAATCACACACTTAAAAGAAACACTAAACAGAACTCGCCTGCTACGTATCATCTTGGGAGAATCGTAAATGTCGTTAGAAAGAATTGTTTCTGCCGTAATTGTAGGCTGGTAACATGTAATTACTGTTACACATAAATATATAATGTAGTCTCGCTAAATAATAACATTTTCACAGTGTGTAATTATTTCAACCAGATTACGTTATTGTAACTCAGCTCCTTCAGGGTTCATGAACGTGTTAGGTATGTCGTAATTAAAAGTGTCGGAAAATGTAAAGGTTCGTTAACGAGATAAAGCACGGCGGGTGACGTTCAACATGTATCACCTGCAGCTAACCGTGTCTCGTTCACACCAGATCGATTTCATTCACTGAGCACACAGCTCATTCATAGCCACACCATCAATCTCGACTTGTTTGCTCTTTCATTCGCCGACAAGTTCATTTTCCATCAACTTTCATACAAAATGTTTGTTATTTCCTGTATTGTATGTTACGAAGCAACTTTTACCAGTATATTTATTGCAGCATTAGCATATTTTACTTTTATTATGGATATGATATTGCACGAATATTTTAATATTTCGAAATGGATGTAGATAAAAAGGTTCAGCCCACATGATGCGAAATAAATGGAGCAACATACGCTCTCACGGGAATCTCGGAAATGTTCAGACAAGGCATTCTTAGAGACTTTCGTGCCTTGGTTTACGTAGTTCACGCTACTTCAGAATTAAATTTTAGCCAAACTCGTTAATTATAAAAAGGCAACTATAGTAAAACGTCCACTTCGTACAAAATTAATTATACGATTAACGCATGAATAAGTTTGGAGTGAAACGGACTCGTAACTAAGTTTCAAAGGTACAAATTGGAATGTTTTATTACAATAAACGTATAAACTGTTATCGTGAGCTTGTTCGATATTAACGACAGCAACGATGGCTTATTCGGGGCTATTTAGGTCGGGTCAATGGCTAATCGCGGCTATTCGTGACGCTCCTGCTGAGGGTCCCTTGTTGTCGAGGGAGCTCCTATAAAGGCGCCGTATTATAACACCTAAAAAAATATTGCCGCAAAAGAACTTTCATATTCTTCCTGTGAAATTAAATACATTTTAACCCTTCCCAAAATATATTGAAAAGAGAAAATATGAGCCCTATTAAAATATTCTAACTATAAAGTATAAAATTTTTACGCTTAGAATGGAAGGAACACGGAGCAATTTTTTATAATTAAAGCTGAAAAGATGAACAGGGTAGAAACGGGTAAAGTATTTGAAGGCGAGCCAACGTCACCAGAATAAACTCGAACTAATCTCGCGACAAAATCAACAGTACTATCGCTAATAATATTTATTTGGCACGAACACATTTCAGAATCAAAACTATGTACTTCAGCTATTTGTTGGAATAATAAATGAAACATTTCGAGTGAACGTTTGATTAAAAACTAATTTGTACGCTACATGCATACTTACGATAGCATTGAAAACTCAATAGGAAACAGGATAAAAAAATAAGCGTGGATACCGAACGTTTTTGTTGATATCAGTCATCCTTTGTAGGTGTAAGTACTATTTATGTTATATGACATTATCGCGAAAAGCAATGTTAAGTCTCCAGAATAAAGGCAGCTTAACTTAATCTGAAGTATCCCGGTCTCCATGAAAGAGACAGACAGACCGCCCCCACGTCTACATAAATGCCACCAACTTCGCCCTTTAGATTAGTGTGTGGGTATTCTGCGAGCTAACTTGGAGACCTACCCACGCGCTACTAACAGCAAGCAATACTGATGGCCATGGTGTAGGCTATAGAGAAACATATTTATTTATAGACAGTAAACTTTCAGAAGTCGTGGGTTTTTCACAGACTCAATCATTCAGATTCATTTAAGGTGTGGGGAGGTTTTGCGGGGGCTGAGTACCACAATTCCATGACACGAATTAATTAACATTTTGTGTTGGAAATCGCAACTTAAAACAATAACAATGGAATTTAAGAAACCATTATTTTTATTGTTTAAGCTTTTTTTGCACAATAATATATACACAACATTTTAAAAAAATTGGGCAGATGATGATGTCATTACATCATCATCTGCCCAATTTTTTTTTTCAATTATGTTGGAATCGGCTTCCAGTCAAACCTGATGCAGCTGAATACCAGTATTTTACATGGAGCGACTGCCTATCTGACCTCCACAGCCCAGTCACTGGGTAATACGATACCCCTTGATAAGACTGGTTGTCAGACTTGCGGGCTTCTGACGACCCGTAACGACTGTCAAAGATCCAGAAAATCGATCCAGATTAATTCTTTTTACCTATTGTGGTATAGTAATTTTATTCTAGGTGCATCGTCTTCACATATAATTATATAATTAATGTATAATACAAAATATTGTAAAACATTTTAAAAGAGTAACGGTGAAGTTTCTTGTCCGTTCTTCTCCATACGAAACTACCTTTTGAAAGGGGCGAATAGAATAAATTATATTTTAAGCGTAGCGTAAGCGTTTTTAGCGTTAAATGTTGGCGCGTTCAAAGGTGTCTATTTGAAATAAATGCTTTGATTTTGACCACGAATGACAGCTGGGACCAACGACTTAACGTGCTTTCCGAGGCACGGAGGGATCTTGGTATGTCAACATGGTCACCCATCCACAGACCAACCGCGACAAGCGTAGCTTAACCTGATCGATCGACCCGTGCGGCTGTCATTCGTTAGCCATAAACCACTCAAAAATACATAACGACATAAAGGCATGCATTCACGCTATTCTAGATCCCGTTGTGAAACGCTCACTACGGGCCGGCTTGGCAACCCGTCATGACTTAATGAGAGTTAATTAGACCCTAAAGATCTGTCATTACGACCACTTATCGCTTCATTTATTCCAGCTGGGTAATCTCAGCTACAACAACCAGCACGTTACTTCCCAAAGTTTTAAGTAGGTTGAATTCCAGACAGCATCCTACGTAAACTAATAACGTTAAACTGTGTTCCTAATGTATGTCGTGACGACTACGAGGAGGGTAGAGTATTGACGTACACGCTCTTCTCTGTTTTTGTGAAGGATCTCGTCTGAGGAAGTACTACTATCATCCCTATAACTGCTGCCAACCAGCGTTCCTTTTCAGTTTTTTCTCTCGGATCCGCGGTGCCTCTAATATTGCAGATGGTGATAGGGTTGCCAGGTGTCCAGCTTTACCCCGACATGTCCGGCTTTTTGCAATCGTGTCCAACCATATAAATAAAAGTCTGGCCTGTCCGGCTTTTGTTAGGCTATTGGTGAACCCCGCCCGTCTCTTATTAGGTATAAACTAAGTAAAGATTAATTATTTTATTTTTGTAAACTGGAAAGTTCCTATAATTTATTTACAAATGATAAGGCTGATATTGATTGTTATAGCTAATTTCAATGTAAGTAAAGAATTTACAAATTACTTTAGTAAGAATACAATGTGATTCATAACAACGTATACATAATTAAGATTACATAATTTAGAGTAATGGTCCGTTGTTTGATCAGTAGTCAAACATACTAATTGTTAAAATTGTTAGTTTAACTAACTAAACTAACAATTTATTAAAAATGACATAAGTATGTTGTTTGACAAATGGTTAAGCTAACTATAGTTAAAAAAAATGTCAGTTTGCTATGAAAGTTAATCATGCGTAGACAGAGTAGTTAAACTTTACTATTGTCAAGTGACTAATTGTTAAATTGACTATTGGTCATTTTTAACTGTCAACGAGCCCTAAGTCTCAAATGAATAAAAGTAATAAAAACACAAATGAAAGTATCAATTTTTTTTTCTCTTAATAGCCATTGTGTGGCCAATGGCTTTCAGGGCAAAATGTCCGGCTTTAAAATTTTTGGGCCTGGCAACCCTAGGCGGTGACCACTGAACATCATGTGGGCCGTCTCGGCTAGTTTACCATCCGATAACATACAAGTGTGATAAAACTTACTTTCATCTGATTGCGGTGCTGATAGGATGGCACTGTGCTTCTTCTTCACTTCTTCCACGTTCGCCTGAATCTTGTCTATCATCTCTCGTATCTCTTCAACCTGAACAAAAAAATAATTGCCATTAGGTTCATTAAGTTCCATTTAAAGTTAATAATTGCTGGCATCAAGAGAAATTGGGTTTTCTCATTTATTATGGAAGATGATTTTTTCTTTATTCATTAACATACAAACTTAATTATTTTTCTCCCTGCCAAACATACATAATAAACTACGGAACAGCATGAATTTTTAGTAATACGATTGGCTTGGTTTCTTTTATTGGAACGAAGTTCCTTATTGCACGGTACGGACTTGGCAGATGGGGGCTAGGCGAAAAAAAGTGTCAGAATTTTCCGTCACGACCCTTTTTTATTTGTTTGTTTGGTTGAACGCACTAATCTCAGGAACTCCTGGTTGGAATTGAAAAAATCTTGTGTTGGATCGTCAATTTATCGAGGAAGGCTTTAGGCTATATAACAACAAGCTACGACCAATAGGAGCGGACCATAAATGAAAAATGTTGCAAGAACGGGAAAAAAATATTCCTTTTGAGAGCTTCCGTTGCGTGCGCTGCGTAAACGGTTAAAGTTACGCAAAAATCATGTATGACGGAATTGTTCCCCTTTAAAAGTTCTAAAAAAGAAAAGTCCTCGACAGCATTATATCTATCTTTTAAGGTTGACTCAAAATATAACCCTTTTTATGGTAATCAAATTTGTTCTATGGATGTTCTAAATATACTACGAAAGGAACTTCGTTCCAACCGAGTGTTCCATGACAATCACGTATTTTTTTATTTTAATATAATATTGTAAACAGAAATATTTGTTTATTTGTAGTTCCCATGAATATTCATGAATAGATTTCATATCAAGCTGTTAAGTGATAACTTATCCGACTGATATCAAGTTTTCTCTATCAGATAGCGTCGACTAACGACTACACGAAAGAAGATCATAGTGGAATTATTTAAATTAATCTTGTATGTATTTTGTTGAAAATACTGCATATAAAATTAATTGAAAATATTTAAATTGCATGTTTTTACAGACTGTTTTTTGTTTTGTTTTTTATCTCATCAAATCATTTTACAAGCTTTTATTTAACTTGCAATGTTTTATGTATGTATGTATGTATGTTTGTTCGGGCCAAACCTTGCAAGCTGAATTAAAACCACTTTCTGTTGTCCTACGGAGTTGAAATTTCACACGTTGATTCTGTTTTGAGCAGAATGCATTTTTTATGAGGCCTGACCTGATTTTTTCCAGGATTCGCTCCAGACGAAGGAACTCCTTGACGGTCAACGGTACAGACACGAATTATAATATACGCATTTAATTCGGGTAATTCCGTCTAAGTCCACCATGACTTGTCTGCTGCACCCGGGATTGGCTCCAGTCGAGGGAACTCCTCAACGGTCAACAGCAGAGGCACAACATTTTATAGGTATACGCATACAATTATGATAGCTCGTTGTATAGTTTACCATGATCTGGCTGCTGCACCCAGGATTGGCACCATACGAGAGATCTCCTCAGCGCTCAACAGCACAGGCACGAAATTTTGTATAAGTACTCATTAAATTATGACGATAGCCCGTTCTAAAGTATGGGTTGACTTGGATAGTGCAACTCGGATGGCTTCACACCATGACTTGTATAAAAGCGTGTTTGGGTTCGGTGGATTTGTCTTTACAAGTACCTTTCAAGAGAAGGTGATAGAACGAATATTTAAACAAATTCTAATGCTAAAAAGTATAAAATAAAATGTAAGTAAAAAACCTTTTTAAAAACAAGCTTTCAATTAACTAAAAAGTACTATGTTATGTTATATTAAAGTTCTATGTTAACATAAGTTTTATTTAGTACTTTTTTAGTTCATTAAAAGCTTGTTTTTAAAAAGGTTTTTACTTACATTTTATTTTTATTTCAGTAATACACCCGTATAGAATTTACAAAAAATTATTAAAAATATATTATTAAATAATAACATTATACGTATTTATTACCCAGCGCAACCGTCGCTTAACTTAACGGTTTAAATATTTTATTTCACTCAAAACTAATACAATTGGTCTCTTCTATGAGGAAAAACATAACAATTATAATGTTTTTCCTCATAGAAGAGACCAATTGTATTATTTTTGAATGAAACCGTAACTATGGGAGACCTTAACAATTGTCAGGAAAAATCACGCAAGGCAGAAAAGAAAGAAGAATGACGCGAGCAATGCGCTCACAAAATTTCATTTATAATTTCCGCACCTTTTACGAAGCGTTTTATCTCAGCTCATTAATTCTTTAGCGTCGCCTGACTAGCCATCTTTTGGCACAAAGTTAATTACTCATCAAGTTGGAGCGATGGGGCGATTTTTTCCAAAGCAGTGCAGCTCGCCGTTTATCTCTGTATCAGGGTAAAGAACGTCTCGAAGTCTAGCCGAGGCGGCGCGACGTTGGTGCTGCTGGCAGCAAGCCAGCTGATACACCCTGACCTAACCTACTATGGCTACTATTCTGGCTAGATATGTTTTATATATCACAAAACTTTGAAGGAGTTGGAGAAATTATGCTAAGTGGTAGGAACAGGGCTTTGCGTGTCGCCATTATACTTCTAATACTATCCTAAGAAATCTGGAAGTCTTTTGAAGAATGCATTTCATCAAAAGGCATCTGGCATTAAAATGGCCTATAAAAATAATACAAGGAATAGTCGGACGGCGAAATCAATTGTTGTTAGATAAGATAAGATATATTCATTTGCCCAAACATGTGTACACATACAAGAATAAAAATAAAAAACTTGCATGCAGGATAACATAAAATCAAAGAAACGGTTCAGAGACATGTTTGCCACATACTATGCGTGTGTGCGTGCAAATATTATGTAAGTTAAAAAAAAATAATAACACATGAACATAAAACATGATACTTTGTTACAACTTAAATGTGAATAGAAAAAAACATAATTGAAAATATATTAATGTCAAAATATTAAACAAATTAAAAAAAAAAAATGCCTAATCTATATTTATACATTAGTCAAGTTTATGTCAAAATTACAATAAAAAATAAATGTCACAATTAGGGCTTACACTATTACAGATTGATGTCAGATGTCAGTAATTTAAATAATGGGTAATAATGGAAACAAAAAAAAAACAACCTTGTTAGACCTAAGGCATGCTCAATTAAGGTTTGATGGAAGTTTTATTTGTGTCACACACTGTGTTTATATTCTATTTACAAGAGAAGTCTACAATTATTAAGAAATATATTTTTGTTGCCACGCGGAAAATATACAAACCCTCCTTTATTAGCTGACCTACATTACCTCGCGCCTCTTTCCGTTGTCATTAATTAATAGTAAAAGGTGAATGCAATGAAAAAGAATAATACAATGTTAAGTTTTTCACAATCAACAGCATTAAAGTAATAAAGAAAACAAGGTTTAAACAAAGTCTATGCTGGTGTTAACTGGTTGAGATAGCTTTTCGGGCCATGTTCAGCGTTAAATTTGCCTTAGGGAGATTACTGGCTAAAGTCCAACCGCAGAACAACCGCTCTCACTAAGTTAAACTGCATTCAGTTTAAAAGAAAATAATTTTTCACTAAGTACTAACTTAACGAATTGAGGTTAACCAGTCATCGTGTAAACATTTTATCAAGATTCAATCAGTAAACACAATAGGCAGCACTGAATCACCGGAACAGGCTGATATCTGATCCAAAAGAATACATAATTAAGCGAAAACTGAACGAGGGAAAGGGAGTTCAGTTTTCGCTTAATATTTCAAAAGTATTTTTCCTGCCGCATGCCATATTAAATTTTTCAATCAGCTTGCAGTAGCTAGAAATGCATTGAGTGTGAATTCTTCGTGTATTAATCTTTTTGTAAGCTCTGAGACTATGGACGCTGCTTTGGCAAAAAATACTATAAATATCTTGCGAAAGACACTGGGGATTGAAAACCAAACAAATGACTATTTTTTACGATAATACGTAACACTAGTAATATTTATTTAACCTAATTGTATCGGTCATTGAAAACATTGATAACTCAAAGTACGGTTCAGGGTCGGGAATGCGGTTGAGTCGATAGGAGGACGTCCGTGCCCGGGTCGTGCGACACTTCACATCATGACTCACCAATTAATCAGATTAGCCCGATAACCGATATCGTCCGGCGGCCAGCCGATAGCAAACTTAACGATTAGTCTGCGATACCATTGTGATGTTTAATAAACGTTACTCGGATTCTAACTATACCCGTCTAGACAAGCTATGTACCCATTAAATCTGGCGTCGCTATAAATTGTCAGAATTTACATTGTTTTCATGAAAATGAGGGACAGATACTGGGACTGATAGTGTTCAACAACAAATGTCGAGCAAATAAATAACAGGACCGTTGTAGACAGGACTTTAATTCAGATTTCATACAGTTGTAATGGCAATCATGTCATTTGGTTTAAATACGCTTTTGTTATTTTATTTATTTTCTATATTTTGTGAATGTGAGAACGTTGTAAGCCTATCTTGTAGACTGTAGATTTGTGGACCTTTTACTATTTTGTTCAGTACCTGTTACTTGTTGACAGGCCTACACTGTCCTCCCGTACCTATTAACACTATCATTTGAAAACATTCTAAAAACCACATATTTTTAAAAGAGTAACCGTGGAGTTTCTTGCCGCTTCTTCTCCATAGGAAACGAACAATTGGACCCGTGCACCTAACTTCTGACGTTTCATAAGTGCCCATGTAGGTTTATAATGAAATAAAATATTTTGATTTTTGATCGCTACTATTTGCAGCCAGGATTTGAATACATGATCGATCTCATCACTATAATCCGTTTCGTTATTACGACTCCGCTTTCTACTTTCGATTCGATAGGTAGAGTAAAAAAGGACGCTGCCGCCACCGAAGTTAAAACGTGATCCATTAATTCTGCGAGAGTCGCAACTGTTAGAAATACTTATGTAAGCTGAAATGGAGTTGCAAATGGGGCCACAGCGTAGGCTGCAGCTAGCTTTGGTATTAATCTGAGGTATGTTACTCATTAGACTGCTTGTGTACGTCATTTAGCAAAACTACGAACTGTTTTAGTTGTAATTAAACAAACTTTATGTTGGATGCTGCATGTTATATTAATTTTACTCTATCCATGCAGAAGTACAAGTAGTTACTAGTGACAAGATTCTAATGGATTTTGGAAATTCCTCCGAAATTGAGGCAATCCTCAATTTGGGGTAACTTATAGCGCCTCCAATGCCATGACTATACCAAATTCAAAGTTCCGCTTCACAGTACATTACGCTCCTTTCTCACCATAATCGATGAATTTTATGGAAGCTATGCTAAAGAAACGCAATGGAACGTGAACGGAAACTCTGTGCTTTGTGTTCTCAACATAAAAATCTTTGTTTGATGTTTTGGCTAAACGAAGTTCCGTGTCATGGTCAGGCAGCATTTTTTTATCAATTGACGTTATCGAATTTTAAATTGTTTCATTAGCAGCTTATGTGTACTTTACGATATCAAGATATTATGCTTTTGGTTTAATATTAATAATATGATTGTAGAATGAGGCATTGCAGCTGTGCCAATGATAGCCACATTACTGGACCACGGATACTACGGACAGCCTATTATAAGAAATATGTGTGGTCATGACGTAATTACGTTAAGTGCACGCCCCCCGTCGCGACCACCATCGTTCCACCACGACTCACGAGCAACATGTGCACATCTCCCATCCACACATAATAACATGTAAATGAATCGCACGATTATGATGAATACCAAGCGCAACCTGAATATTTATGACACAGTTGTGTTGTGAATTAAATGAAAACGCGTGAAGAATTCACGTCACGAATGAAAACTGGCGACGACTCGTATTTTTTATTGTATTCTGTATCAGAGAGAAAAGTTAAGGACGGGAAGGAAAATTAGATATCTCCCTGGGGCTGGCTACCGCCTCACTAAGAGACGATGACACCCCGGTTTAGAATATAGCATTACTTAGCATTTATTATACAGTTCTCAAAACATTTAGATACTAGAATGGTAGGGACGTTTAGCGGTACCTTAGATCTTATTGTATTTATAATATTTTAGATTTCATGATAATTATTATAGAAATAATTGCTTGCACTGCTGAACATGAGGTCCTGGGTTCGATTCCCTGGTCGGGCATAGTGTTATTGGGTTTTTCCATCTGGAATTTCTCGGTAGCAGACCGGAGTCTGGATTTGGGCCCGGTTGATGGCAATAGGCTCGCCCCCTATTACATGGGACTTAAAAATAACTCGCGAAATGTGGGTGTGCTATAGCTACACCTCTGCCTAACCCTTCGGGGAATACAGGCGTGATGTTATGTTATGTGTTATGTGTAAATAATTGCGGACAAATAAAGCCAAATTCATTTGATTTTATGATACTTCTTATTCTGCGAGAAATTAAGCTGACAGTCGAAATGAAAGTTGAATTTCGAGAGATAGAAGTTAAAAATGTCTGCAAACACAATATTGGAAAGAAACATTTTATTACATTCGACCATATTATAAGCGGTAAATTACTTACCGTCTTTAATAAATAATAATAATAATTAATTAAGGTATATAAAGGTTTTGTAGTACATGAGGTACTTACAAAGTATGCATTATTAACCGAGGTTACCTGGAAAAACGTTGTTTTGTATTGTTTTATTCGTAGATAATACGGATATAAATTTTGAAGAAAAAAAAAACTTATTACATATACATGGTGTCTGTAGGTACAACGAATTATGGGTGAATCGCTGCTCTCCTAGATAGATCACTGAGTAATCTGCTTTTGAAGCCTATAAAATCAAAGTCAGCTAAATCCAAGTCCGAAATGTTCAGGAAGCTACAAAAACTAATATTCTTTTCAAGGTAGCAACTATATTTTATTTTTAACTTTATTTGCTAGGGACTTACTGCATTTGTTAGTAAAAATAAATACACCAAAGCGTGTCCAACTACCTAAACTTGATGGCGCCATAGTTAACTCATTTTACGACTTTATGGCGATTAGCTGCCTTTAATTTTATAGGCCTCATTTAAGAGTAATGACATGACATCTTTATTTTTCAATGCACAGGCCTCCACAATACTGAATAAGAATTCCACAACAGGTTTCGTTCCCACCATTTAATAAGTAGTCGTACGATAATATCGATTGCAGTTATCGTTCACCCCTTTATGAAGCTTAAACGTGGGAGTTGGTGGAAAATTACCTCACTGCTTAGTGATTATATGATACCAATTAGCTGCAGGCATGACCTATTAAGAGAATTAAGCGCCAATATTATAGTACCAGTAATTAGTACTAAGTAAAATGTGATATTATGGAGATCAACTTGGACTTGATAATTTTGAGAAAACCTGTTTTGTGTTATAGTATTTTAGTGCTATTGTATTCTATTCTGGACTACCGTTCGACATATTATTATAACAGCCGTTAGTACACAATTGAAGTCATTGTAGTTACTGAGTGAATTATATGTTCAAGAAATGACCCTGTATTGTAATAAATGTACTCAGACATGCATAGCAGTAGATACTCTGTCGATAATTAAGTACCTATGTTAGGATATTTTTTTAATTTTAAACCTATTCGTCTTTTAAGGGTTATGTACCCAAGGGGTGCCAACGGGACCCTATTACTAAGACTTCTCTGTCCATCCGTCCGTCACAGGGCTGTACCTTTTGAACCGTAATAAGTAGACACTTGAAACTTTCACAGAGTGTGTACTACTATGGCCGCTATTACAACAAATAATAAAAATAAAATAAAATATTAAAAACATAAAATAAAACAATACAAATTAAATACAAGAAACGTGTTTTTTTGGAGTTTTTTGCTCGATCTTAGTAATGCCAATGTTAAATATTTTACGGCCGCACGGAACCCTTCGTGTACGAGTCCAACTCATACTTGGCCGCTTCTTTTGTTATAATTATTATAACAAGACCCGTATGAATAATAAAATACTCGCGTTACTTAAACGTTTCATTATTAATTCTGTAAATTATTACAGTATTATTAATGAAACGTATAAGTAGATCTTCTTCAAATCACTATTTCCCAAGCAAGCAATTAATAAAACCTTGAACATTTGACGAGGGCAATGAAGCCGGATGAAACTAATCAATTCAAATATTTTAAAAACCTTATATAAGTTTAAGAACATTTAAACAACTATCAAATTCCGATTTAATTTAGATCATATTTTATTTGGGTCGTGTGCCAGTTCTTAAAATAAAAGTGTAATGAATAATCAATCAAAGACAAAACATTGAATATTGTATTAATGGTGTTTGTGGTATCGGTCTTTATGAGCTTCGAAAACGCGAAAATATTAATAAAATGTAGAGCCATTTATAAAAATGTTCAGGGCTGGTAGGCTGAAAGTCACTTTGCACAAGTTATCGAATGAATGGGGTGAAAATTTTTCATTGTATTATATTAAGCTTATCGCAATTTGATGGGCGTTGACCTCCCGTGTAAAGGGAGTTAATTCCCATAGTGACCACGCTGGGCACGCGGAGTTGGCGACCAATATACGACCCAGTATTATTTTTGCATAAATATACATAATATAGACACACAGCCGCCCCACAGATTTATAATGCTGTAGAAATTTTATTTATAAAGGTAGCTGTGCTCCGAAGCGGGTCATGTTTGCGGGCACCGGATTAACTCGGATTATGTTAGCGACGTCAGTTCGTCAGTACGGTCACAGTTCAACGAACCTATACGAATGAAACCCCCACCTTATAAATCCTTACTAAATACTTCAGAGAAACGGGGAAAAGTTTTTTCTACGTAACAACATAATAACAAGACAAAAGCTCTGGTTCTGAAAGTAACCAACTTTTATGAGTGTGCTGTAAGTAGGTACTAACTTTGTTGTAACTTTCACAAGTTTTGCCACTTATTAATACTGGGAGATAACTAAAACAGATTTGTTATTATGTAAGTAAAATTAGGACACGATGTAGTTCAATATTTAGTATCCGGGTTCGTAGCGCTACGGCTACGCTACGCCAAATGCTCGAAAACGTCTGCCGGAAATGAGCTGGTACTAACGCCCATCATTGTTTTGGAAATAAATACGTAAAACAGTTTTGTTATTTTGTAAGAATAAATTTATTTGTTCATTGTTACAAAGGTAACCTTTTAGCTATTACAGAATTATTTTATCCGTAGTTGAATTAATATGCGGTACAGTTTAATGCGCGTAGTACTCGGGTTCGTAGCGCTACGACTACGCTACGCCGAACACTCGGAAAAGTTGATCGGAAATGAGCCGGTTATAATCACGCTTATAATATTGATTTGCAAAATGCGTAAAACAGCTTTATTCTCATGTACGTAAAATAACTACGTACAAGGTATAGTAGTGCAATATGCGTAGTATTCGGGTTCGTAGCGCTACGGCTACGCTACATGGAATGCTCGGAAAAGCCGACCGGAAATGAGCCGGTAATTACTCGTAATATTGTTTCGGAAATAATACGTCATTCCATAACCTAACCTATTTTTTATTACTAGTTTCTATGAGAATGTCTCGATGTTTTTTATTGATTGCTAGGATGTGTGTGATATCACCTAGGCTTGTACGCTAATCGCGTCTATAGCGAATCCTTATAGGCGCCACTTAGGAACAGCTTTACGTGCTCCCCGTAGACCCAAATAGATCAGGTGTCTGAAATCCTCAATCGTACGATTGATGATTTAACTCACTGAGCTCTTTATAGTCACCTAGAGGCTTCTTACCTTCAAAAAGATAAGCAGGGGTCATGAACGTTTGTGTTAATTAACTTTTAATTACTTTATGTGGTACTCTTCAGTTTTCATGTTATTTATAGGAGGTAGGTTACATCTATTCTAATATTATAGAGGTAAAATTTGTTTGTATGTATGTATGGGGTAATCTCTCGAACTACCGGCCGGATTTGAAAAAATATTTTTTCTCTTGGTAGCCCAATTCTTGAGGAAGGGGGAATTATAGGCTTGCTAACATCACGCTGCGACCCTTAGAAGCCGAGCAGAAAGGAAAGTCAAAAAGAACCCTATGCGAAAACGAAGCAATAGCGCGGGCGGGAGGATGCCATACGACGGCGTCAGATGGGGGTTAAATAAATTTCACGCGGACCAAGTCGCCGGCAGAAGCTAGTTATAATTAAATTATTAGAGTGTTATTACCGCACATCCATTTATCTTGAAAGCCTGCATTTACGTTTTACGCAATCCCTACCACAAATTGCTACCTAGGTAAATGAAGATTGTTTTGTGGGCTGTCAAAATGGTGAGCACAGCGTAAAATATCATGGATTGTGCATAAACCGTTCAACATACATCGCAACCCCAGGATTCCCCGTTGTTCCATTCAAACCACATTTCAAAAACAATAATATTACTTCATTATGGAAGATAAAAAAGTTGTCATGCGGGAATCGAGCTCGAAATTGCTCGAAACATTAATTACAAAAAGGTGACACTAGGCCAATGCACCAGTTGGCTCGCTTGAGTATTACGTCATTGATATACCTTGACAAAATAACAGGGGCTTTCATTGCTTTTAACCGACTTCACAAAAAGGAGGAGGTTCTCAATTCAACTGTATGTTTTTTTTTGTGTTTGTTGGCTCATAACTTTTTTCTGGTGGAACCGATTTGGATGATTCTTTTTGTATGTGATAGCTGGTGCTTCAAATGTGGTCCCATTTAAATTTGATCAAGGTCTGACCAGTAGTTTTTGAGTTATCCGTAATACTGCATATTTTTTGCACTTAGTTTATATGGATGATGTGTTAATAATTTCCTGTCACTGTTATTTACACACCAAGTAGTGGTATACGAATTTGTGTGGGGTAGGTAGCGCCACTAAAAATTTAAAAATAAAAACTTTTTTACAGAAAAATAACCGACTTCCAAAAAAAAACACTAAAAGACGTGAAAAATAACTTTAATTTCGGAAGTCGGTGGCCAAAAACGAAAATACAAAACCAAAGACACCGACTTCTGAAATTAAAGTTATTTTTCACGTCTTTTAGTGTTTTTTTTTGGAAGTCGGTTGTTTTTTTGTAAAAAAGTTTTTATTGTAAGAACGGAAGAGAATTATTGATACAAGCGATAATTCCCCAGAGGTCGCGAATCTGTGAATTAGCTCAATGGAAAAGTGTTACATTTAACAATGTTTTGTATAAGAACTGTGAATTATTTACTGTTATTACTGTCAAAATAATGATGTCTTGAGCTGTGTCTGTTTTAGGTAAAGAGGAAGGTAAATCTTTACAAAACATAATAAATACGTATGAAATAATTTATAGAATACTTAGTTCACAAGGCATGTGTCTCTAATTATGCTGTATAACCATGTCAACTTTAACCTCGGTAAGTATAGCGGCAATCTCAATCGATGCAGTCTTACTCATGAGTACATGAGTCACGTCCTACTAAGTCACCGACGTTTTTTAAGGAAAAAATACAGTGACTAATCTACCCATGGAGTATTAATCAATATCAATGATTAATAGGCTGTGTCCACGGTTTAAAAAAATAACTGAGTGGGACGGATAACACGAAACAATTAATTATGCAAAGCCACGTCCTCTTGAATGAAAATGCTTTTAAGATCTTGTTCGAGAAATACACAAAAAACACTTCACTGCTTCGGAAAAATTGTAAACGTAAGTAACCAAAATACAAGTTAAATCCTATCTATCAATCGATAAAAATTGGATTTCGCATTCACCGTCCAATAACTCCAATTAAACACTTGACTGGGCTTTAGGGAACCGTGAAAGTACGCCTTTTGCATGTTCCCCCGTATTTCAGGACTCCGTACAATAAACACTGTACAAAAAACTTTTTTGCAAAAAAACAACCGGCTTCCAAAAAAAAACACTAAAAGACGTGAAAAATTACTTTAATTTGGGAAGTCGGTGTCTTTGGTTTTGTATTTTCGTTTTTGGCCACCGACTTCCGAAATTAAAGTTATTTTTCACGTCTTTTAGTGTTTTTTTTTGGAAGTCGGTTGTTTTTTTGTAAAAAAAGTTTTTATTTTTCACTTTTTAGTTGCGGTACCTACCCCACACAAATTCGTATACCACTACTTGGTGTGTAAATAACAGTGAAAGGAAATTATTAACACATCATCCATATAAACTAAGTGGAAAAATATGCAGTATTAAGGATAACTCAAAAACTACTGGTCAGACCTTGATCAAATTTATATGGGACCACATGTGAAGCACTACCTATCAAATAAAAAAAGAATCATCCAAATCGGTTCACCCAGAAAAAAGTTCTGAGCTAATACACAAAAAAAAACGTACAGACGAATTGAGAACCTCCTCCTTTTTGTGAAGTCGCTTAAAAACATTAAGGGCAAGTAAATTGTACGAAAGCTTCAATTTACTTGGAATAGCTTCAAGTAATTAGCATTGCGAATTGATAATGCAAATAGATTTAGAACATAGTAGGGGCATAAAACCCATAATGTCGTTGTTAGGTACTATAAAGTAAGTTTATTGACGTTTTACAGTACATTTACATGCTGTAGGCTATGCTAGGGACACGCGAATGCGTTTATCTCGCACGCCATGGGTTTCATTTCACACCGTTTGTGCATGTGCAGTCAATACCTACCTATTTACTAATTTAGTTTTTAATATTTCGAGACCTTTTTTCCGAGGAAGTTTTGGCATAGCAACACATACAAAGCTAGTACAGGAGTAATCGTTAACTGGCTTTATCCTGGTACAAAGAAATCGGAGAATCTCACGGCTGTCTGACGGACATTGTTCTTCTCTGAAGCATGAAATACCACAGATGAAGGTAAACATAATTAAATACCTATAGCGACACGCAATAACGTAATACACAGTAGTAAAACCAAGAGAACAACGGTTACGTGCACGACGCGAAAACAATAGGGAGAAACACGCTGAAACTTTTGTACAACTATGCTGATTGGAAAACTCGGGCAGACAGAATAGCCACATGCCAGTGGGCTTGCAAAATGGAATTGCTGTTCTTTCTATGAAAGCATCAAAGGTATGATGTAATGTTACAATCTATTCAAGAAAATAATTCTTATCACAGCAGAATATTCAATCCACTTCGCTAGACCCAAATCCGGCGATAAATTCCGCAGCGAAAAACGAACGTTTTTCGTTCTAGACTTTATAACATATTGGCTTTCGCTTCGACGTCAAAGAGAAATATATCTGTAATGTGGAAGTTGAAGAAATTCCTTAATGGCAATGTAAGCAGCAGATGCTGAGTAAATGAGTCATACTATCACGAGTTCATTATGCGCTGATTACCGCAGCGCTAGAAGCGACAAAACTGACGCGTTCGTGTATCTTTGCCGTAATGAAGTCACATATGATTCATATTCCTTAACATTAAGACTGAATATCTCTTAATATATAACAACGACTACTTTATGCTAGTCATGTTATGTCCGATATTGAATTGCGAAAAAATTCACCATATCCTTGGCTTCCTATGACATCATGATGTCATTGACCAGCAGCCTAGAAACTGGTTTTATGAACTCCTTTATTATCTATGCATGTAAATAACTATTATTTATAGGCATTTATAATATAGGTAGCTTTATGTTATTTAAGAACCGGAATACTCAGTATCTATTACTAACATTTTAAAGACTGCATGTTTCCTTGGATTTAGTATGTATAATTAAGAGAAGTTATCACTGTCCGTTTGAACAATTTAATATAAAATGCCTGAGTAACCAAATTAGCTGCGGAATTTACACTACAGCTGTAATTAACAAAGCCTTCAGAATATAATGTTGGTACTAAACAGCCAGTCGTAGAGCAGCAAACCGGGGTTAATTAAAGTCTATTAAAGTGGATTACGCGTTGATGGAGTGAAAACAAAAGATTTCTTACCTCACTGAAGAATTCATCCATAAAGCCTCCTTCGACGGCGACGTTGACGTCGTCGGGCCCGACATCGTCATCATCGCTTTGCGCCTGCACAGAAGAAAAAAAAAAATTAGCACAGATTCAAAATAAATGTTCAGCACTAAATGCATGAGGGAAGATTGCAGGTTTCCATTCACGAAAAAAGTACTAAACCGCTTTCGAAAATTTTCTCAACAAGATCCAGTAAGAAATAACTTCAGGAACTCAAGGTTTTGAATCTTCTATCATAATCAGCCTATAATGTTCCCACTGCTGGGACACAGGCCTCCTCTCGGTGAGAGGGAGCGGGCCGTAATCCACCACGCGGGCCTAGTGCGGGTTGGTAGATGTCACATGTCTTCGAATTTTTGGTTCTAGGACATGCCGGTTTCCTCACGATGTTTTCCTTCACCGTTTTGAGAGCAGTGGCGATGGAATAATTTACACAAAGTAAAGCGCCTGTCTGGGTTTGAACCTACGACCTACAACTCGTAAGTCGCGGTCGTCACCACTGGGCCACCACTGCTCACTCAGTCACTGCTGGTTTTGAATCTTCTATATGAAAAGACAAAAGAAAAAAAAATGCCGTATCTTTCACACACGACATTCAGTGCTCACTAACTAGATAATTAAATATGAGTGAAGCGGCGGGCGGTCTCATAATATAATTAATCGTTATTATATAAAGACGTTAGTTAATTGTAATTCCACTTAAGCAGTTGTGGAGTAAGAAGAAATAATGAATGGCTCGGTGTCGTGGACGGTCGACACTCCATTTATCCACGTTGCACTTGTAACTCAAGCTGACGTGAGAGTGGTGCAACATGTTACAGTTCTCAGGACTTTTACTCTTCGCGTTCTTTAGCTTAAGATTTTCATTTTTATAAAACGGTAGAAAACATGAGTGTCTTTTTTGGTTCTTATATCCACTTTTTGTACTGGAAATGGTAAAAAGAGCCGCATTATTTATATATAATTATTTAACGACTACTTATCTACAGTGAAATCAAATAACGTGAGGTGATAAATTATAATATATATTATGATTAATAAGGTTTTTCCTTCATTATACTTTGACACTAGTATACGTAGATTATCCATGTTCATGACCGATTTGATGGTGATATTCACACGTGTTCATAATAAAATAATCATTCAGTACGTCTAATTAGTAACAGGACTGTCGCCTTTCCTATAAATTCATAATGAGATCAACTCGACTCCACAAAAGACATTACGTATATATACGTCGCTAGTGAAATTGTGTATGAAACGCTAACATACAAAAACCAAAGGAATAATAAATGAACGAGGGGGCAAAATGTGGTTGTTTTAGCAAGTCGTGACGTAAGCAGGGGTCGACATCGGACGTACACGAAAAGCAAAATAGAATCCACTTAGTTGAGGCGAGCTAGCCATTATTCAATTTATACGGACAGTCCGTAGATCCACAAAGGCCTACCGTTGCGCTGGGAATTCACGGGGACGATGCAAATAGGTGAGCCAACATCACTCTACATTACATTATTATCTCTGAACCTAATTATTATGTCAACTTAAAACATCAATTACAGACATGATGAATGCTTTATCAATTGATGTAATCACTTGTAGAATACAAAACAACGTGTGATTAAAACCATTTCTTTCAGCAGAGCCTTGTTTACTTATCTTCTGATCAAAATATAATTTGACCATTTTATGACAACAACGTGAGCGTTCGCCGGTGAGCAGAGGTGACCCGATGGTATCGGCCCCGACTTACTGAGTTGTAGGTCGTGGGTTCGAACCCAGCCAGGCACTTTACTTTGTGTATTTAATTTCATCACCACTGCTCTCAAAACGGTGAATGAAAAAACATCGTAAGGAAACCGGCATGTCCTAGAACCAAAAATTCGAAGACATGTGACATCCACCAACCCGCACTGGGCCCGCGTGGTGGATTACGGCCAACTCACAGATAGGAGGCATGTGTCCCAGCAGTGGGAACATTATAGGCCGATTATGCATGACATCAAGAAGGCCGTGACAGCCCCACTTATGTACTGTGAACTTAGTTCTGAATATAGATTCGTAGAGTTAAGACGTATGGTTTTATTGAATTAATTATAGACCCCTTCTGTCATCAAAGCGTGAATGGAGGTAGCTCGTTGGCGGCAGAGTCAGGGGTCAGGCTGTGCTGTGTCGCTGTCAATATAGGTCAGTGTGACACTGTCCCGGACCAAACCGTGTCGACGTTAAAACTTTCATTTACACAAGCTTAATGACAATGGCTTCCATTAGGACACCTCATTATTATCTTTTTATAGAAGTTTCCACTACAAGGATTCTAAAAAATAAAATTTGTTATATACAGTGTGAGTCTTCATAATGTGCACATATCGAAATGAGGGAAACTAAGCTTAATTTTATAGACGGAAAAAATATTTTAAAAAACTAAAAAAAAAACACATAAAAAACTGTCTCTACCTGCTAAAGTATGGTACGTATCCGAGTGCAAGGCTTTAACAGTTGATAGGAAATGTTGTGTTTGAGTTGTAAACATGGTATTTTTTATTTTAGAAAGCTGACACGATGGATAATAATTTAAAGTAATAAAGGGTAGGTAATCGGGGCTTTTATTGTGAAATTTAACAATTAATGCAAAAATTGATGAAGAAATATCCGCTTTTTTTTTTACAAACCTCTTAATTCTCAATTGAAAGCGATTTTTTTTCTTTAGTTTATTCTATGAAGACGTCCGTCCTGTTACTTCCACTCATTACTGAGTTTGCTTCATCTTGATAGATCGTTTAGTTTAAAAGTTATACCGATTTGTTTACACAGGGGTCACAGCAGCGAACAAGAATTAAAAAAATGCTTTAGAAATATTAAATTATTTTTAGTTTTTTTTTAAATATTTGTCGCGTCGGTAAAATTAAGCTTAGTTTCCTTCATTTCGATATGTGCACATTATGAAGACTCACACTGTATTAGGTATACCTACTTAGCTGAAAATAACTTGAGTGTTGTAAAGTCATTGACACAGTTGATACAGTCAAGTTTATTTTATAAATTTTATATTCAGACAATGTCATAATGAAAGCGAGACTAAGTTCAGACGGAGAAAGGGAAATGAGATTATGGATTCATAGGTTGGACTAGAAACCTTTTCTCAGTTGTGGGTTCCACTATTAGTCAGTATTTTTTAATAGCTTCGATATAATACTTCTCCGTCTCATTCTGCTACTACTATTTTTAGCAGCAATGTCAGAACGAGGCCTTAACATTTAACCTCTTATCATAAGAAGCATATTTTACAGAATGTATTTATAATAGTTTGACCTTATGGCATCGGCACGGGATACGGTGTCAACACGTGTGAGGCGTAACTCGGCGTGATAATTGACACCTCGGCTCTCGCGACGCCTACTAGCAGCCCGTATCCCGCTCATACGCATACGAGCATAAAAAGGATTTGTATTTACGATACAAAACGTAATTGTACACATTTGTACTGCTCGTTTTTCGTGCAGTTATCCTGATTTAATAGCGCAGGAAACGGCCAATTGATTACAATGATTACGAACCCTTGGGATTTGGCGTACGCTGGCAAATCACATTTACAAACTTTTAATTATTACTTTACCATTATTTGGTTATACAAACAAAATAATAGTGAAGTGAAGCCGTTTGTACCGGCTGTCATTCGTAATCTTTGACAGTGGTTACGGTTAGTCAAAAGAAGCCCAAAAGTCTGGTATCCGTGTAAAATACTGGTCGCTCCATAAAAAAATACTAGTGTTCAGCTGCATCCGGTTAGACTAGACAAGAAGCCCCAATTTAGTTGGGAAAAGACTAAAAGATTTATTGACAAACAAAATAATAAATAAGTTGAACTGTAAGATGACGTTATCACAATAATATTATTCGTAGATATAAAAATGTTATTTACATTTTATCTGCATGACAACTTGTTGTAACTGTATGAATCATTATCATACTCTTGTTCTTACGATAAGATACAGAATTCAAGGTTTGATGATTCTTAATATCTTCTCTCGGATGGGAACAACCTGTATTGGTGCCGATTCTCTTGTCATAAAATACTCTAAACCAAACTAAAAATCACTAAGATTTCGTTTATTCCTGTCAAACGACGATTTCTCGTTTTGAAATAGACTAAAGTGACACAACATAAGTATATTTTAGTTTGACAGCATTATGATGGCACTGAATTATTAGTTTAGTGAAAATGCCAATTTTGCTATTCTGAATTTGACGTTTATTTTTAATCCCGATTGCGTGGCGATTGGTGGTAGTGGTGGTTGGTGGTGGTGGTGGTGGGTTTGCGTGCGTGAGTTGGTGGTGGGGGTGGAGGCGTGGAATAAAATTAGTTGTTATGAACTAAAATTCACCACAACACCTCGGGTGCAAAAAAAGTACTGTATCTTTTTTAAATTTTATTTTTCTTATATCTCGTAAAACACGTCGCGGCTGCCCAAAATACGTGCTACCAGCTCTAAAAAAACAAAAAACACGGGGTAGGTCAAACAAGTACCACGTGGAGTCGCGATTGTCAAATTAAATTTTAGTTGCGTCAAAATTGTTTTTAAATTTAGTTTTTTTTTTTTGCAGAATAACTTTAAGATTCACATAGCCAAAACTAAGGAATTTTTGTGATAGTTTAGTTAGTTTAGTTCGGTGTACAAGAGAATCGGCACCAGTGTCAGTGCCAAATTGATAACAAGTATTTAAAAATATTTTCTTGTCAGTGATGCTGTCAATGTAAGCTTATTTCTAGGTTTTAGAAGAGTAATCATGAACAAAGCTGGTACTTATAATTGGTTTAAGAAACTATAGAATTTCTGAATATTAGATAGAATAGAGAGCCAGCGAGCTGATTTACAATTTCTTGAAGGTCCTAGTCGCGTAGTAACAGTATTACAGAAAGCAGGCAGAGAGTTAATTTCGAGCCGACCGACGCGGTTATGGTCGCCACCGGCGCAGACAAAGGGCTCCGGATAATGACCGCTTTAGTATATAAGTAGCTATGAACTGTTTAGAGCAAACCGAAAAAAGTATTACATTTGTTGGATATTTCTAACGCCTTTCGTATACAGGTTGATAAAAAAAAAAGTATCTTCCTGAAAAAACCTTATGTACTTAATGCCAAAAACTTTTCCGTATTCCTAAAATAGAAGAAAATTCATGTATCTATCGGCTGGTCGAATTTTTCAGAATTCTATTAAATAATATGTAGCAGTTCGCTGGACGATCATTACAATGAAAACCACAATTCCGAATGTTCTGTTAAATGGCCGCACACGAGTCTTATACTATTTTCGTGGCATGGCATGTGAAGCAGCGAATTGGGAGTCACGTCACGTATTTCAATGGAACCAGATCTGATAACGTCAGCTGTATTGGCTTCCTAGCATAGGTCGGTCTGGCGCCGATTTTATTTTTTGTAGCCTGAATATTATTTTTTCTTTCACTCTAACTTTTCCTGTTGCTTTCATAAAACAAATTCGCTTCCCGCTGTCTGTCTGTCCCTGTGTATGATTAGAAAACTACGCAACGGATTTTGATGCGGTTTTATTTAATAGATAGAGTGATTCAAGAGAAAGGTATAATACATGCATACTATCGTAGAGAAACACAGATAATTTAAGAGGTTTCTAATGTGAAACACATTTTTTTGCGCTTACTTTGCCAACGCTGGCTGAACCCTACGAGATAGATCAAATAATGTACAACAGTATTGTACGTACACCTTAAAGAGGTCTACAAAAAAGTCCGGGATAGTATATACTATCGCGGCATACGTCTATCTCTTAGGTCATAATAACCATTTTTTATCATTAACTTTTTACGAGAAATAATGGCTTATTTACAGCATTAATCCTTATCCAATAAAGTACCTTAAATACATTGTCCATTTAATATAGATCAATATGGGCCTTTACAGCATGTAATTTAAATGAATATTTTCGAAGATATTACAGATTTAAAATGCAGGGACATGGCGGTTGCGGCGGTACCGGCCGGGAGGCAGGCGGCGCGAGAGTTACCTCTAAAGAAACCATGTTTGTATTGTCAAATGACAAAAAAGCTGTGATCGTTAAAGACATTCTGTAGTATATTTAGTATCAGCATTGCACCCGTGCGAAGCCGGGGCGGGTCGCTAGTTAAATATAAAATATTTTGCTCTTCCGAGTGAGGTTTTACGCCAGACGTTCGTTGGCACTGAGTTTTTTTTTGATACTAGAATTGACTAGATATTTTAGAATTTTATTTGAGTAAATAACTTATTTTATTAGATAAAGCTTTTACACAGCATTTTGTAAGATATCGGATATATTTAGAAATCAAGAATAAGATGAATAATATGCCGCGTGACTTGAATATTTTTGAATTCATTAGAAATATTGGACTATTTGGGTAAGTATTTCCTTTTACAAGATCAGAGTAATTGTATAAAAATATTTTTTGAGTAGTTCTCTAGCTCTATCTATCTAGCTTTCAAAGTATCGGCAAATTTCAAAGCTTTCTGAAAAACTAGCTTTCTTTACTTGTAATTATATATTAATTTATTTGAATATTATGTAAGTACTCGCCTACTCTTACTTTGAGACCAATTGAACTAATAAACGAAACAAAATGTTCGTTCTTACTAGGTATTAAAACGTATCGGTAGAAAAACCGGTAAAAGAATTAAACCACTAAATAAACTGGGTACTGAATTAAGCTACGTTCGTATAAAATACATTTAATTAAATATTCAGCAAAATGGCCCCTCGCACAAGCCAGAAACCAGAACAAATTCTGCTCCTACATCACGTTTGGTTCAAATACTTAAAAGTTTAATCAGTTAATTGTCAAAGTCAAAACGTTTATTGCGAACTAAGTGTTACAATGTTGGTGTTATGCAATGTTAGTACTTATGACTTAGCAATGAATTTGTACTGCCTGAAAAGGATGACATTCATATTGCTGAATAATTGTATTAAGTTAATTATTATTGACAGTTAATTTTCACTTATCTAAAATTTCTCAATTTAATTGTACACACGGCTACACATCAAGCCATACATTTCCAGTATGCGCTGATCTCGCATTTGTATAGGTTTTCCGTACAATGAGAGGTTAGCTTATACTGGAAATGTATAGCTTGATGTGTAGCCGTGTGTACTAATATAGTAGAAAGTAATTAAGTAATCATAATGTCCATGATAATTTAGGGCAGACGAATGATAATTTGCATTTTTGTATATTGTTTAATATATGTTAGTTTTTTTGATTTTCTAATAGTAAATTTTAATAATTTACCAAATAATTTATAGTGTTTTTTTTATAACTCAATTTTTGGTTTCATTAAAAATAGTTCTTGACTCTCTTTTATGTTCACATGATTTTTTGAGACCTTTAGTAAGCCATCCTTTTTTTTGTTTGCATGTTATTCTTATTTTTTTTGCAATGGAATATATTTATTTAGATTGAGTTTTATTATTGTAATGATTATTTTTATTTAGTATAATATCCAATTTTTCTGATTTTAGTAAATTTTTAAAACGTGCTGTTTTTTTTTTGTAAATAATCTTTTTTCGGTATACAAAGTTTACTATTGTTATTTGATACGTAGTCTACATTTAACTGAGCATTTATTGCCTTATGGTCCGATAGTCCATAATCTTTGACAGTTGCTTTGTTTATGCGCGGTGGGTAGTTTGTAAAAAGTAGGTCAATGCAAGTGGATGTCTTCTTGGTTACTCGTGTTGGTTCGCGGATTATTTGTTGCAGGTTATATGTTTTCATAAAGTTTAAGAACTAATATTTAATTTATGTAAAACTTTACGCAATTGTTGAAGAAATATATCAATATGACGATCTGCTCTTTTAAATTCCTATAAAAGTACAGTTTAGTTTGGGAACATCAATAGCACTAAATTCTATAACATACTCCTTTGAATGATTTACAATGTCTATTCGTTCAATAAAATGTAATGAGTCTTTAACGATAATACGAACTCCTCCGCCTTCGCGGGTTTTGCGACAAAAAATGGACGCTATTTTATATCCCTGGGGCAAGATATTGGCAACCATTTTCATTTTTCCATAATTCCGATTCAAATTCAGAATCTAAAAGTAATTGTTCTATTAATATTCTACTTTGTTTCCGATGCTTTGGATATTTTGGAAAATTAGTGTAAACTTAGTCAGTTGACGTATTTTGTTTCCTTTTACTCTGTTTCGTTGATGCAATTCGATAATAGAAAGAAAATTGAGAGCCGTCACCTAGTTTACCTTTTGTCTTTGATTGACCCTCTTGTTCGAGATCGCAGTTATCGTTTGTCATAAGGTGTACAGCAATTATATCTTCCATTTGTCGTTTTATATCGTCAAATATGGTGCACATTCCACAGTTATTCAGTCTTTCTGTCAAATTTCTAAACAATCTACTGTCATACATAAGATGTAGGTTAGAGTCCAATAGGTACGCATGTAAATGTGTCATGATATCTAGGATACAGTAAGTTGGCAAAGTTTTCTACTCGCCAGTTGAACAAATTTGAACTGTTATTAAACTTAAGGCGCAGATATACGACCTTTAATGATTTCAAATTGAACATCACGGCTAAACGAATAGTCTTATTTGTTTGAAAAAAATATATGATAAACTAGACTATTTTCTTCGTAATTTGAGATGTGAATATTTGAAATAATATTTTTACAACATAGTGTAATTAATTTGTAAAGTAATGTCTAACGCGTACACAAAAACGATAATCACGCAAAAACTATCGGGCGTATTTTCATGAAATCTGCACCATCTAAAAGACAATTTAACTACCCAAATTTTTGTATACGGCTTTTTTTTGTATTGTGTTTGATAAATCAAGGTGGGTTGTTTTTGCGAATAAACTAGATGCGCGTTGAAGCGGGGGCTCTTGCGGGCGACGGGCGGCAGTGCATCGCTGACCAATGTCCGGGTAAACGCTCTGTGCAATTTTATTAGCATAAAAGTTTCGCATGCTCCTCCCACTCGCTCAAGGTCGCTTTGCCGCCTTAAAGGTAGGTAGGCACAGGATGATATTTGTATTGTCAATTTCTTTCAAGGTGTTTCTTATGTCATAGATTAAATCAAAGTAGTCGACATAGGTTATTTTAAAGTTGTCTTCTCCAATTAATATTATACAAAAATCTTCCTTAGTCTTTAAGCATGTTTTTTATTCCCTTGAGTAGTTGTTGGATTCCGCACTTTGGTTTTAGGTAATGATAGATATTATAATTGTCTATTTTTTCCTCTGCAATCGATAATACTTTATTAGATTCGTTGGTACTGATGACACAAATTTTATTTTGTTTGCTCTGATTGTGTTGCAGTGTAGTTGTGGTATTTAATTCAGATTCATTTAAAGCTATTGATTTGCTGTTTTCGTCTAATCTTGGTTTTTCTGGTGTTTTTACTTTTGAGGAACTACATGTCATGTCTTTATAATGTTCAATTTGCTCAAGCCTGCCAAGTCCTGATTAATGCGCTTGAGACTAGTATTTTCTAGATACAATGATTCTATTTTTTTGTTTAGTTCTGTTGTTAATCATTCAAGTTGTTTTTTTTTTGTTGAATAGTTTGGTCTTCTTCGTCATCAGAAATGTCAGGTAAGCTTGTCGTGGTGCCATCTATCGGCGATTCAGTTGAAGTTTTACTTCCATTCTCAATACTAGTAGTGCTTGAGTCGGACCTAGTACGGTTGTGACAAAAGGTGATGTTATCTAAGAAATTCATATTAGAAAATTTTAGTTTCAACAATATACGCTGGCTTGGGTTTGAACCCGGAGTCGCACAGCGGTGTCAGATATTTTATCCTTACTGTAGCTGATTAGCCACTTGGTTGATAATGTTACACACTGGCGTTGAAATTGTCTACTGATTACTTCTTCGTACAAAATTTGAATCAAGAAAGTGCGTTACAATGACTCATTAGGAAAAAAAATGTGCCAAACTATGACACTTCGCTTTTGTTTTTATATTGATTGTTTTAGTTAATTATGGTCGTTTTGTCACTGTCACTGGTCACTTTTATGTTCGTTGCTTGTCTATAAAGACTAGAGCTGAAGCCTTTGAAAATTATAAAAAGTGAAAAAAAAAAGTGTAGGATGAAACCCATTGGAAAAGGAAGAGAATATAACAAAAATGAAAAGAAAATTAATTTACGGGCGATCTGAGGTCGGGAATGGGGGGGTTTAAGGGTAAAAAACGGTTTATCTCGATTTCCGGCAAAACTACAAGTCCTATGGAAAAAAGTTAAATGGCAAAGTTGTAGGAAAGATCTAAAACTTTTGAATTTACACTTATTTCACCCCTTACCCCCCCCCCCCCCTCTGATCGCCCGTAAATAATTTTCTTTTCATTTTTGTTATATTCTCTTCCTTTTCCAATGGGTTTCATCCTACTATTTTTTTTTTTGTTTCAAAAATTATCGACTTTGTCTAATATTTGTTGATTTTACTTACAATTTTAAGTTTTTGAACAACTAAAGTGAAGTTGACGATGACAGTTTTCGGGGCGTTTTATTATGATTTAAGGCGTCACAGTTCACTCACAAATAATGTCACTAGCGCTTTAGATCTTTATGCACATTTTTAGATAACATTGATTATAAACGGAGCACAATTTATAATTTTAAAGTATTTTCGAACACAGACTCGAAGTGATCGTGGCAGCACTAGCGCCATCTTTTCAATTGTGGTTGTACGCGTTTAAAAATTAACAAAGTTTAATTAAACACCTTCAAGCGGCGTTAGTATGAAATCCGGGTAAACTGGAACCCAAAACGTATTTCAATTTAATTGCAGGGGCAACGCGGCCATTTTCGTTAACCCTGTATATCGTGTTTTGGGTTAAACCGTCCTAATTGGTTATAACTGGTTCATCAACCTTTTCTGAATACAGATTGATATGATTTTCAAGTCATCCTTGCGCATACAGTTTGCTTTGCGTACCTAAAGTTGAACTGAATTACGCAATCTTGGCCTTCACCCCTCAAACTTAAGTACCCTGCCGTCTCGCTCGTCTAGACTACACCTCAAGGATAATCCTATTTTTCTGAAAAACTTTAAGTAGATACTTAATTAGGTAGGTCCAAGGTAATTTATATTAGCTACGGCGGTTTTAACGCAAGTTTTCTATTTAATACTATCAGGTAAAGCAAATCTCTTGAATATAAATTAAAGACAAGACCACTTATTCGTTCGTAGGAGACGGTTATAAAATTCCTACCTATAAAATGAAGAGAAATAAAATAGAATTGCAAAGTTAGCACACTCCGGAATCAATATTTCAATGGCCTTCAACAGACGTAACAGCTATCCGAAATGCAATGCGCGATTTTCATTGCCATGATATTTTGAAATTAAGGAAAGAAAGGAGAGAAAATCCAAATTTTCTTACGATTTTCTGCAATTTGTAGGTCAATGTCTAGTTGCATTTTGACTAAAATATGATTCGCGACCGTAACCAATATGGCTTTACAGAATTATAATCATTAGAATCAGCAATACATCTCTATAAGTTCATATTACCCTATTGAATGACTATTTCATGAAATCATGACATTTGAGGGCAATTCTAACTTAAGGAGTTGTATTGCTGATTCTAATGATCATAATTCTGTAAAGCCATATTTGATACGGTCGCGAATCATATTAAGATCACCATACAACCTGATACTGACATGCGAATTGCAACAAACGAAAATTTGAATTTCGCGGGCTACCTTGGCGCATCCCCCTTAACGCTCTGTTGAAATATATTTTTCTCGTGTTACTTCAGTTTATTTCTGGAACGCGAAAAACCCCAATGTATGTAACAAGATAAAAACAATCCCTGGTAGTACAAGTAGTCAAGGGGATTATTTAGATCTGGGTCAATTGGAGGCGGCATCCCTAAATCTCAGCACATAATTACGGGCGCGGAACGCGTGGCGTGGCATCTAGATCGCTCGTCACCACTTACAACTTTTTGACCCGGCCTATTTGTGCCCGCTTGACAATCTCGACATTGCAATTAATTTTTAGTTACATTGTACGTATAAGGACTGGTTTTTCAATCGCCAGATAACCCCTATCTAAAGAATAAAAAAGGCGCCAAAAAAGGGTTGGTCTAGTGGTCGCAAGCGCTACTGCTGAGCATGAGATCCTGGGTTCGATTCCCGGGTCGGGCAAAGTGTTATTGGGTATTTCCTTCTAGAGTTTCTCGTTAGCAGCCCGGAGGCTGGATTTATGCCCGGTTGATGGCAATAGGCTCGCCCCCTATTACATGGGACTTAAACATAACTGGCGAAATGTGGGTGTGCTATACGTACACCTCTGCCTAACCCTTCGGGGAATACAGGCGTGATGTTATGTTATGTGTTAAAAAAGGCGGTTTGACATTTTTTTTTCTATAAAAAAACTATCACACTGTCATATATTTATTCCTTAGACAAAACTTACCTAACGTTTGAAAAATTTGCATTTGCAATGAAACTGACGCAACAAGTATGATTTTAGGACTCCACACAATTCACAGAACACAGTCGTCTTTAGGAAACTGTTTCAAGCAGTCGTGCAGAAACTGGCATTCTCTAAACTAAATTTTGCTTTGACTGATATAACGATCACACAGTTTACATGCATACTTACAATATTTACATAACTAAACAGATAGCGTTATCTAAAATTAAATGAAAAACATTTGAGTTACACTGCGAACTTTCCTTTTAAAACATACGCTTAACGTCCTATTGTAAAAACATTTAAACTCTTGGGAAATGCCCATCATTTACCAAGTCTTGTCTGAAGATTATTACCAAGAAGGTCGTAACTCTAGCGAGCGGTCTGGGAGGGTAGACTGAGAATTGCGGTATTAACAACTTTTTCCACTTGAAACAGTCTCGGAACATGGAACGGCATCCCCAACCACTCAGTTCACTACAGTCGGATGTCGGACACACTTATATCTTCTTTGAACACTCATTTGCTTTACTTGACATAGTTTTATTGACTTGATTCATGCAGTTCTTTTTTTCAATTCATATTGTCGCGGGCAATATAGGGGTCAGTCTGTTCAGCGTGCTCGTTCTATGAAACGCCAATGTGTAAGATGTTATTGATCAATCTAGAAAAAAAAGGACCAGACATTCCAATGAAATACTTCCCAATTTTAATCAATGTGAAACGCTCTTATAATACGTTCGGCAGGGTCAGTGATGTATGTTTCATTTCAAGTGATGATCTGGAACAGTGTTGCCGAAACAGCTAAATTTCGTACAAGATGACCGAGACGGTTGAATGAGCTATAAAACTTTATATTGCCCCATACTGCGGGCTATAAAGTCCTTTTATAAGAGAAATGTCATCCAAGTGCAAATTTATAGCTCTGTACACGCATCTTCCTGGTTTTGTAACATGAAGTTCAACATTGAATGATTTCTTTGGCATTATTACTTTGTCAACTGTTCGACATGAGTCTTCGATACGAGTTGAAAGCAATTTATAGAATCGGAAACTTATCCCATTCCCGTCTTGATTCTTTTTGTTCATTGTTTCCAATGAAGTTTCACACACCGAGATATTACTGTTTTAATAAGAAATTAAAGTATTCAGTTAATTTCTTCAATTTACTAAAATGGCTGAACTTCAATAATGCCCAGCAGTGAATAACAAAATCACATACCAGCAAAAAATATTCTGGCTTAATTAAAATCATGTTTACACATCGCTTCAAATATCAATTAAAATGTTATGCGTGTTTATTGGCAAGATTGAGTGGTGTGACCTATATTACACAAGGTCAAAAATCAAAAGCCGCGAGTTTACATGGCTCACGACTTTACAGTCGGTTGGTCATAAAGCCCGACGAGGGGTGCCCTTGTACCCCACCGCTGATGCCGCTTATTTACGACCTCTACCCCATATCTAGGATTATTCCCAAAGCTGCGGATAAATATTTAAAGTCATAATGTCAGAGTTGTTTTTGCTTCGTGATAGTCAGATGATCTGACCATAAAGGTAATGCTCGTTACATTACGTCATTATTTTATATTCAAAATCAAAATGTCAGAGTTGTTTTTGCTTCGTGATAGTCAGATGATCTGATCATAAAGGTAATGCTCGTTACATTACGTCATTATTTTGAGCAATTAGTTACTTAGTGGATTATTTGATATGGCTACAACCGATGTAAGATACGAGTAATATTTTATTTTAGTTGCTAAAGCAATTTTGTTTAAGAAGACTTATATGCGTATACTTTGAGTATGCAGTAAGCGGCACAACAAAAACTGCTGTTCCTGCAAGCCGGTGTACTAAAACTTCATTGCAATGACGAACAAGTGAGACGACGTCGTCGCCCAATAAAAATGCTGAGCTAAAATGCAAGCAAGCGTGTGGGCAACAACAATAGACACCACGACGGCGACATGCATTGACGGTAGCGGGAGAAGGCGAGGAGCGTTGCGGACTTGCGGCAGACCTTACGTAACCACCCCAGTTCGCCCCTGCCGCACCCTGCCTTGACACTTCCGAGAGCGGTCGTCATTTGGTCGCATGTGTTTCGTTTGCAACTGATATCGAAATGTATTTGCACAAATATAGTGCTGTCCAAAATGTGAAATGCCACTAGAAAACTCGTCTAGTTTCAGTAAGCTAGATGCTTATTATTCTGTTGTTCTCGCCCATTTACGTCAAAGAAACGGTGGCCAGAAGTTATTTGGCTTTTCATTCGCTTATTTTGTTTGTCTTCGTGAGATAAGTCGGAAAACGGTTACTATTTTCCATAGTAAAGTATGAGTTGAGCAGCTGCATGATTGAGGTGTTTTATCCTTCAAAGAAAGGCCTTTAAGCCGATAAAAAATATTGGACGGGCTGTTGCTATGTTGATGAAGCGCTCTACATATTATTACGACGGATTGTGATACAGGTTAGCCCCGCGGGATACCCAATAAAGAAAAGAAAACTGAATAATATAAATGGTCGTCAGGATATCATGTAACTCAATTGGAAACAGTATCCGAGTTGCGTATCACTAGCGACAAATGAGCCGGGATTGGCTCTCGGCCGTCGCACGTCTTATGGATCCTCAAAAGTTACTCGACCCACATACTGAACAGCCTTTGTTGGAAAACGCTGCGTCACTGACCGTATCCAACAACACCAACTATACGAAATATGTCTGAAATATTTACCACAACATTAACTAATGAACTCCTCAATTTTGGGCGTTATAATTTATTGTATCCCTTTTGATATTTGGTGGGTCATATTGATTGCTTCATTTAGCTGACCTAGGTATATTTTATTTGAGTCTAAATCACTGAAAAATCTTAAACAATTTAATATCCCACGTGATCTCATAATTGTTATTCATCTTGACTAAGTTTTTGACAAAGCCGTAATCCAGGTCGCTCTAGCCAGAATGTCACCTTCGTTAATTTCTTTACAATACCGTTTTAAAGACGGCATTCCTTACACTGCAAATGTGTTTAGTTGGGATTTCACACCATTTTTTTTTTTTTTTGGTTGGGAAATCATCAAATGACCTCTCCCGCTCTGGGCGGAGCGGAAGGGCGTGTCAGACTCTTACTGACTAAAACCCACCCGTGTTCCTTCAGTTGCCTGTGCGCCAGGGCCACGGTAACTCTTTCGAACAATCTGCGACCCCGGCAGGCATCGGCCCTATCGGACCGTCAATTATGCTGACAACTCTTTGAGGCGCGCGTGGACCACAACGCGCCGTCGACCCGTGCCTGGTCCTTACCGGACGGCGAGCTGCCCATTGCTCGCCGTCCGCAGGCCCGCGTCTACGGTGGCCGGGAGTCGGCTATCGACTCCCGACGCCCAGGGTGTCTCCTCCTGCGGCGACTAGGGGCGTGAGGGCGCAATGATTGCCTCTCCCTCACGCGCTGCGCCTCCTCCGTCGCGAGCATTACTGCTTCGCAGAAGGAGGTGACTCCTTCCCATTCTCTCTCGCTCCGTACCATGGCCTGAACCAGGGCTGGACGCGAGAGATCGCCGCCGCCGTTCGCCGCCACGAGGACACGGCGGTGCTCCGCCCAAGCCGGGCAGACCTCCACCGTATGCTCCACCTTGTCCTCTGGTCGATCCACACAATGCCAACACCCGGGCGTTTCCTCCCGCCTTATACGAAACAGGAACTTTCCGAAACAGCCATGTCCGGTGAGGAGCTGCGTCAGGCGGAAGGTGAGGACGCCGTGGCGCCTCTCAAGCCACTCCTCAAAGAGGGGACTTACCGCCGCAATTGTGGCGTGCCCGGGATTTCACCCCTGGGACAGCAATCGTCGTATTTAGAAAAGTTTTAATTCAATTAGTTTGAACTTTAGCAATGTCAGCCCACATTACTGGTATTTTTGAAATCTTTACACTCAAAGGGGTTTATTTATAAACGACAAGCTGACCCGAAAGACGTTCTCCTGTCTTAACTATGAACGTCATATGTCGTTTAGTTTTAGTTTTGACTATTGACTAAAACTAAAACTATCGACTCATTTATCAACCGATCCATCTGTGTTAAACGATATTTGCAGCGCGCATTCTGTCAATCGCTGACAGTTATTTCAAACAACTGACAGTTATGTAAAATTAATATTGGCATTAAGTTTTCTTAAATTTTGTAACGTTCCTATCAACTTCCTTGTTTTTTTATTTCATAAGATCCATCTCCTGACAATAACGAACAAAACAACCAAGGACCAAGGGAAATAGGGATTCATTTTTATATATATAGATATAGATGATTAAAGTTAGGAGAAGTTTAAACGTCAACAAAAAAACAACCGACTTCCAAAAAAAACACTAAAAGACGTGAAAAATAACTTTAATTTCGGAAGTCGGTGCCTTTGGTTTTGTATTTTCGTGTTTGGCCACCGACTTCCGAAATTAAAGTTATTTTTCACGTCTTTTAGTGTTTTTTTTGGAAGTCGGTTGTTTTTTTGTAAAAAAGTTTTTATTTTTCACTTTTTAGTTGCGGTACCTACACCACATAAATTCGTATACCACTACTTGGTGTGTAAATAACAGTGACAGGAAATTATTAACACATCATCCATATAAACTAAGTGGAAAAAATCTGCAGTATTAAGGATAACTCAAAAACTACTGGTCAGACCTTGATCAAATTTAAATGGGACCACATGTGAAGCACCACCTATCAAATAAAAAAAGAATCATCCAAATCGGTTCACCCAGAAAAAAGTTATGAGCTAACACACATAAAAAAAAAAAAAAAAAAAAAAAAAAAAAAAAAACATACAGACGAATTGAGAACCTCCTCCTTTTTGTGAAGTCGGTTAAAAATGCATTGTTAAACAGTCGCTAATCATTACTTTTAACTTTAAGCAACGTTTATAAATAAAGGGGGTAGTTAATAGTAGTAGATTTTTACTTTTATATTCATCGAAATTGTAGTCAAGTCGCTTGTAGCAGCAGCAATGAATTCTCCAGAAAGAGAATTTTCCCGAAAAAGATAAACGGTTTCTTTTTCGGGTTTCTTCGTCATTCAAAGTTAGCTTTTAGTCTCATCTTTCCATTTATCATCCGAATATGATCCGAACGTGAGACTAAAACATAACTACCCATGTATCCAGGCATTCCTTATTAAAGAAACTAAAAACCATCAAGCACCAAAAGCACAATTACTATTCTGAACCTCGTATTTTTTAGTCCAAAGTAAACGCAGGATATTAGTCACGGGCTCAGCGGTGGGATAATTTGCACGATAACAGTGAAACAGGCGGCCTTGTTTCAGCATTCAACCCATGTTACGATGACACGATCTCCAACATCCCCCAGGCGAGGTCGCACTGTTTACACTAAATTACCAGAGAAATCCCATCATACCGCTTATCGCGATGTGCCGGAACTGTTGCGGATTACAAGACATGTTATTGTAACTGTTAACAAGGGTAATAAAACCGTGTGTCAAAATATTAATTACTCGTGTTTTACATCAATGATTGCTGTAACGGTAGCCCAGGAAAATCACGACTATCTGCGAAAACAAATTTTGTTTTAAACGAAATTATGTTAAATACGATGGTAGCAATGTTGTGTGAAAAGTTCGTAAAGAAATCAAAAGCGAAAAAAAAAATACTTGTCAAAGGTCCCCAATAACCATTTCCTTGCAAAAATCTCGAAAAGTATTGGGTTTACGTCAATCTGTGCTTCGACAAGTTTATTTCTTTTAAATTCTGCACACAAAAAGTTCCAATTAGATTAAATTAATTTGGGATCAATAATTCTCGAGATATAAGGCTAAGACAATTTCGAGAAAAGCTCACACTCCTGTACAAAATCTGTGCGTATTAATAAGCGTATATTTTATTAGCACTAATAAAATGATGTTTTTATGCTCAGGGATGAAGGAAGTCGTTCAATACATACATTCATATGTTCTATTCTATTTTTTATTATGGCAAGCAAAGCCGATGTCGACTACTCTGCCAACGTCTAAAGTGAATTGGTACATTCATATGTATTTTTTTTGTATGTCAGTCATGTTTTAAATATCCTGACATGCGTTGAATACTTACAATACATAAGAACCGGAAATAAACGGTACTGAAACAATAAGTGTTTTCTACTGACAAAAATAATTAAGAATTACAGAAGCAGAAGACTAGAACAAGGAACAGGAAGAAGAAATAGACCCACAGTCATAGCATGCTGTGAAAATTCGAAAATACATGCGTTAAGCCTACGATTTCAAGCAAAGAAGAACGTGCCTTTTACTCTTTCTTAAAGGTGGTGCCGAAACAAAAGCATCGTTACCCTCAACTTTTCTTTCAGGATAATTTTGTGCAAAATTAAATAAGGGATAAACTTGTAGTAACTTAAATTTACGTAAAACGAATACTGTACAGAATATGAGCAAAAAAAATATTAAGGAACCTTTCACAGTCAATAAAAAAAATCGCAAATGGACTTTTCACACAGTGTTTTTAATGCCTCATTCAAGGTAATCCCGGTGAGAAATCTTCACAACAATTTTTTTCGCAGACTAAGTCTTATTTTGCTAGGCTATGAGGTCATATTGTGTAATACTAGAATACTAGCGCTATTTACAACAGTTTTTGAATGCCATACTAATACTATTGTCTTCAAATTGTAAGGTTGTGGTTTTATAGAAAATTATAGGATGCATATTGCATTGTTTCTTGTGTGTCGTTCCATTATGGATAGCATTGAGACATCTGTTTATATTTATCCTAGTTAGTTGGAAAACACGATTCAGACGCACTGTCATTACTACCAACAATGAATTCAGCATTCGTCTCAAACACAAAAATAAAAGTAGCGTTTGTCTGGCTATATCTATCTATGAGAGTCCAAGCCATTCCTGTAAAACACTGTGACTTTGTTGTAGAAGCTGAAAGAAACTGAAAACGGTACGTTTTCTCTACTGGATGCTCTTAAACATACTTTCTGAACATTACACACAATATGTTCTCTAAAGATAGATCTTTTTACTAGCGCACGTATAATAATAATGTGACCACCATTATATGAATGGCCACTTAAAGGGAATTAAAATTATGAGATTTCCCAAAATTCTCAATTCCAAGACAATGAGCAGCAGCATACCTTTTTGGTTTTACCAAGCGTGATAATGGCGTAGGTATTCCCATTATGACTCAGCAGTGGAAATGTAAGGGCTGATAATTATTTCTGGCTAGAAATTATTGTAATGTTTTAATAGCCATTCGATTTCCTTTTTTAACTAAGTTCTAAAAGTTTAAGAATACATTACATATCGTGTGTCCCACAATGAAATGTTCCGATTCCAATTAAAAAGTCCAGCAGGACGTTTTGCTCGAATCAATTATTGGTATGCACCGTTTGAGTTATGTTTCGACTGCGGAACGAGCTGTTCCAAAACCGGAGCACAGGAAATGCATAACGTAGCGCCAGACGTATTATAGGCACTCGCAGCCGTACGCTAGTTTGGTTTCCGATGTATCGAGTCAGTTGTGATATCACAAATTCAATTTACTGAACACTGCATTGTAGGATGTTCCGCATATGGTTCTTTATCTTCACCGATACTAAGAATTTATGTATAAACTGACCTTACCCAACATTTTAGTAGTGATTCATCAGAATCAGAGAAATCAATAATATTGCCCAATAAAACCCGTTTCTGATAGGAAATCGAAGTCCCTATAACAATTTATTCAAAAACCCGACGACGACGGCGGCGATGGTCTCTCGGTATCAATAAATCTGAATAGGATAATTTGGCATAAAGTCCCAGCGACCTCAAACAGCTCGCCGAGTGGAGGCTTTATTTGGAAAGTCGCCAAGAACATTAACACAAATAATATGTCGTAGACTAGGCTCTGGCGGAACACGAATTCGATGGTAGAGCTACGCAGAACAACATCGTGTGTGCAGCGATTGCAAAAACCGCTACAACAGTAAAAGCAAATTGAATACCACAATTTTCGATCACAGAAAACTACCAGCGAAGTGTGGAGTCGACAGAACAGCACTTTTATCTATGGTTTTATTGGATTTTTGTTAGTTTTTCAAGGAAAATCGTCGATATTTCTTCAAAGTGACCCTATGTATATTTATTGGAAGCGCATTATGGTTCGGAAAGGTATTGTATTGTTTCTGAAAATCTGATAATGCCTTATTGCTAAAGTCTGGGTTGTCGAACAGGTTGCAATTCAAAAGAAGAGTCATTCGTTCAGACACCATATGAGACGTATTCTAAAAATAGACGCGACGTATAACGTGAATCGGCTGTTGCAAGTGCATGTGACGTGAAATTCTCGACTACATCAATAGAACCTTAGCTCGATATAATTTGCTTGGCTTTCACAGGATTGTAAAGTTATGTTGCAAATATGTTCTTGCTGCCCTCGTGACACGTTACGCGAAATGTTTTTGTTGTAATATGTATAACAAAAATAATTTAAGTTTTTAGTTCTTTATCTTAGCGTGTCGATGGTAATCTAAACTGAATCAGCCCAGAAAGCGCCATTAGTAGCGTCCATAAATAAGTTCCAGCGCACGCATCAGGGCACGCAGGGCACGATATCAGGAGTCCCATCATTTGTGGAACAGCACCACATTTGCACTCCAGAGACGAGTCGTCTATGAATCTCCACCTGAGCAGGTTTTCCTTGCTTCGATCAACCTGTGGCCGGAGACTTCCAGGTTAGCCTAGACAACTCATACCCAGATGGGAGATTTTCAGCAGGCTTAGTCTTTCGGCAACTTTCTTGCGACCGTTCGCTCTGTTGGAAGCTGTTGTGACATGTTTTTATGATTTAGTAAAAATGATCTGATATTACTCGAAGCATCTTAAATTAATGAGAAAAAAAGGAAGAAACTTGCGTACTGTACTTATTCTGTTGAATTAGGTTCTTCAGCAAAACCATTATGCAAACAATCTAATTGGATTACGGGTAGCAGTAGCTTAGCCCCGTAGCCTTGGAAATCTGACTTACAAGATTTGAAATAGGCACAAATTTCTTTTCCAAGGACTTTGATTTAAGCGTGAACAAGGTAATAGGTAATTAGTTAGTACGTTTGCAACTGTGTTATGTGTACGATCAGAGATGCGAATGCCATGATTGATGATGCAAATCTGACGGCTGTTTTGTTGGTATGAGTCAAGTTTAGTGAAGGTCGCGTGCCGGATGGCCGCCCTCGTCAGCTGATAACAGCGCCAGCTAACGTATTAAACTGCTCAGTGACAAACTACAGTCCACGAATTTGGATAACACTTCTGTTTATCACACAAATATTTGTATGACATAGGCTGGGGGGAGACCTGGCAATGTAGTTTAATCTTTCAGTGCACGCAATGTGGACGTCACGTCACGCACGACACCTAACACAAATAAGCAATAGTCGACGGCTTATTGAAAGAAAATGCTCCATTACTTTGATATCCATCTTCCTTGTGTTCCATTCCAAGTACTCAGAATTGGGTCGAAGAACGTCGTTGCCGTAGTTTTTTGCGGTTACTATACTCTACGTAATAGTAAAACCTTTAGTAAAATATAAATGTAATTAACAACCGTATCAGTTTGGAATATAAATAAAGTTTGATAAAACGATGACGACACTTTTGTAGCAGCACCATTTGTGAATACATTTGAATATCCAATGCTCGTGTGAATATTTTGTCTAAAACGGGAGTTGTCGTCTTTACCTGGAGGAAAGGTTTCACTTGACGGCTTTATGGAAGTGCATTGGCCGTACTTAATGTCAAGAGCTTTGCAATACAATCTTTGTATAGACAGTAGAATAAATATTTGTTTTCTATTTCCTATATTTGCGGCACTAGACGCATACTCTTCTATCGTCGAGTTCGAAACGAACTTGGAAGCAAAAGTTGGATCGATAGGAATCGCAAGTTGAAGGTTCTTAGTTGATGACTATTGGTTAGGATTTCGCGTTGTCTGCGTAGGTACTCTTGGCTCTTTCTTATTGGTATTGCCAATGCAGGCTACAGGCAGAGAGTTGAAGAAGGATATTGGGAAAAGTTTTGACTGGCAGTTCCACAAAAGTGATGACCCGTGCTTCCGTACTATACCTACGTATTCTTACCTACTAAAGGACATAAATATTTAAATCCACACATAATACATTCTTGCCTTTCATCTTTTAGATCGAAATTTCGTAAATCCATAAATGAAAATCAATATGGATTTATTATACGCTTTTTCTTCATTTGGATTATCAAAGAGATTTGCCGCATTTTCGAGTCATGGCGAAGATTCAGGGCATGGGAGCGTAAAAAGAACTACCTATCCACAGCTGGAATGATGATTCTGGATTTTTGATGTAAATAAGAAAAGGTTTTTACCTCCTCAGTGACACCAAAGAAACCAGAATCTAATAAGACCATTCTTCTTCTTCTTCTTTAAGGATATGGTTTCTGCACTTAGTCCTTCATGTGGACCATTGTGCGTGAAGACCATTATTTATAATGCAACAATCTATCAATATTAATTTTTAAAGGTAACATCCAAATGAATTTATGCTAGGTAATTTTAAAGAGATGATGTCATTTACATAGTAGGTAGTATGTTTCGCTTTAATAATTATTTTCATTTGTAATGAACATTTTAAATACATAACTATTTGATAAGCTTGGTTTCCTTTTGTCTTTGTGCATTGTTCTATTAAAATATGGGAAAACATTATCATTTGGTTTGCCTAATACAAAAAAATTAAACAGTAACAAATAATTACTCAAAAGTTACCACCTTTATACACCTTTTGTACTGTTGAAAAATTGCTCAGTTTTGTAGATCAATAGGTTAAGGATGAAACATGTTAATTGATGATCTAACAATGTTACCTTTTAACACAATGTACTTGCGTCTCAATAATAATTGGAATTATGATCAACAGAGAATAGCGAGGTTTTCATAGATTGATGACTAAAGTATATAAATGCATCTTTGAGCAACATTTTAAAGAAAGCGGTGTATTATGTTTTTTGAGTGTTAATGAAAGTGTTTGATTACTGAAATAATTGTCTGTTTAGATGGAAATTATTGTACAGTCAGCAGGGTTTAAAGTCTAGATTTGTAGAACCTTGCAGATTATAAGATTTATAACAAGTTACTCAAAACTTTTTAATCCAGTAGCACAAAATTACTGTCCAGATTCCTTTGCATTGTCATTTATCAGATGATATCATCACTACATAATTAAAATAAGGCTATATTCTATGCAGTAGTAACCTAGTAAAATGTTTTGTAAAGTTGAGTGGGCAGATAGCCTTTCAATGAGGTTATCCAACTATGAAGCTTGCTAAATTATAGATAAAAAAACAATGGAAAATGCAGCTAAAGTAGGTAGTTGGTAAAACTGCAGAACGCAACAAATTGTCTCGCTTCAATGACAGCTATCATTCAGCGGTGTCAAGTCCGGGGTGGGGCGACGAGACTATAGAACACCATTGGAAGTAGAACCCTGGAAAGTGATTCCCTGGATCTGTGGGAACCAAGACCAAAGTCTTGATCGTACATGACTGATATGACATACGATTTCTATGCTGTTTCTATAAGAATTCGAGGTCATCATTATAGCCTTTGGTTATAGTAGCGCTGAGAAACTAAGGAAAACTAACTTACCGCTTGGAGCGCCGCTAACCTATCCTTCGTCATCCTTTACAGAGAATCACACACCAAGTAAACGTTTTATCTCGTTACACAATCCCATTCACAGATATTTTTCTAACAAACGTCACTAAACTAAAGGACACGAACACTACGTTCACTTCACTCAAAAAATCGATACACACGAAACGAACAAAACTTCACTACCTGTCTCATGTACTGTGTGAAATTTTGCAAAGTTATAGATGGCGTAACTGCTCGATACAGTATGTGACGTCAACAGAGCTGTCGGTAAAGCAGCGATGGCGCTAATTTTCAGTTGATGGTATTTTAATTTGTTGGATTTACAATAACAAAGTAAATGCAATATAATTTCACACAGTAAAGTATTTTAATTGCAAAAAAGGTTTAATCTTCTAATAAAACCCACTAAATTATAGTATAATACGAGTTTAACATTAAAAAAAAACTCTCAACTGACTACTGGAGTCATTGCGCCTGTCGTTGTCAAAGAAATCTTCCGCTTAGTCAAGTGACGCCATTGTGAGCCGTAACGACTTTTAGCTGCAACGAGTTTAATCTCGATTTTCTTATACAATCTTGGTAATAAGTGCATAGATTTTGTGTAATTTGATTCTATACTTCATACGCTTCTAATCTTATATTATATTTACGTTGTTACTTGTGTAGTTTTAGTGTTATTGGTGTTAATGTTCGGTACTATTGAGCTAAATTCCTGTGAGCCTAGTTGAGCGCCATTCGGTGAAAAGTTAAAGCAAATTTAAGTTGTCAGTTTCTTAGGGCCAGTGAGTTTGTTTAATTCCTCGTCAAGTATTCGTTTTCAATTTATTCTAGAATACCAAAACAGTGCATTGAAGATCAAAGAATCTAATTATTTGCGCCAAACTTACATACGTCTAACGTCACGAAGTCATTGTCACTTTTTTGCTAATTTTGAACTTTTCTGTTATTTTTCAGAATTAGAAGTATAAAAACAATAAAAATGGCAGATGATATGCCCACATTCAAATGCGTGCTGGTAGGCGATGGTGGTACTGGCAAAACTACATTTGTCAAGCGACATTTGACTGGAGAGTTCGAGAAAAAATACGTTGCTACACTTGGCGTCGAAGTGCACCCCTTGGTCTTCCACACAAACCGTGGTCCCATCAGATTTAACGTTTGGGATACAGCCGGTCAAGAGAAATTTGGAGGACTAAGAGATGGCTACTATATCCAAGGGCAATGTGCCATCATCATGTTCGACGTAACCTCTCGAGTCACCTACAAAAATGTACCGAACTGGCATAGAGATTTAGTTCGTGTTTGTGAAGGCATTCCTATTGTTTTGTGTGGCAACAAAGTAGACATCAAGGACAGGAAAGTCAAAGCAAAAACAATTGTGTTCCACAGGAAAAAGAACTTACAGGTGAGACCACATTGCCGCTCATATTTTTAATGTTGCATACAATAATAAATACAACTGAATAATGCTGCAGTGCAGTACATGGACATGTATCTAATGCCATATTTTTATTTTCAGTACTATGATATCTCAGCAAAGTCTAACTACAACTTTGAAAAGCCTTTCTTGTGGTTAGCTAGGAAATTGATTGGTGATGGTAACCTTGAGTTTGTTGCGATGCCTGCTCTCCTGCCCCCTGAAGTTACAATGGACCCACAATGGCAGAACCAAATCGAAAAGGATCTCAAAGAAGCCCAGGACACTGCACTGCCAGAGGAAGATGAAGACTTGTAAACATAGCAATAGCTAAAGCAAAATTTCAGTGCAACTGCATTGATTGCGCAATGTGTACACAATGTATCAATTTTAAATTTCATTCCATAAGTTCAAGTGATCAAGGAGTTAATATAAAATTCGACACTAACTTATTAATTGTTCATAATTTTTGTATTTGCTTTAATTAATTAATCTACGTTAAAAGAAATTTTAGATATATTTGTTTTTTATTTTAAAAGCACTTGAATTAGAATGTCATATTGCTGGACTTCAATGTCTTAGAGTAACATCCCTGTATTAAATGAGGCATCTTTTCCAAAGAGCTGAACCCATTTTTTGTGTGTAGGAAACACTGTAATCCTACACTAATGTGTTAGCCAGCATGCTGTGTAATGTAAATTCCTGATGGTACATAAATTTACTATAATTAATGCAAAACTGTTTTATCAGTGGCATGTACATAACCAGTGAGTATTGTATTTTGATTTGTACGCATGACTGACAATATTACACTAAAATTGTGGTGATAATTTTTGAAATAAAGTTGGAAAAAGACTTTGGTTTTCATTCAAATCCTGTAGAAGCGGATTTGCAAAGATTTTAATTCAATCAAGAAAAAGCCTACGTAATAATGAGTGACTCATAATAGGTATTTAAAAACTGATTTATATTTATCGATGAGTTAACATAATGCCGGCAGTACAAAACCGTTTTCACCATAGATTACACTGGTTTTCACACATGACCAACAACAGAACAAATGACACACTACGTACTGTAAGTAGCACCATATCAAAAGGTAATCATGGCGACTGTCGTCTCTCGCAGGGGTAGGCAGAGGTTGAGCATGGTTCGCCGATGATCCTGGATTTCAATTATTGAGCTGTTATTCAATTATCTTTTCACGTGTATCTCGCAAGTCCAATATATCGTGAAGAGGCGAATATATCCCATCCCGAAAAAGTGCTATATCTACCTGAATGAGATGACTTGGGCCAAACGCTTGATACCTTTATGAAATGTTTAGAGATTCTTCTCTCTCTGGGACACGCTTTCTGTTGTTATTTTATTTATATATTCTTTAGTAGCTTTGCCCGCGACTTCGTCCGCATGGAATAGTGTCATTGGGTAGCATTTTTAATTATTTAGGCTAATTAGTTTACACACGTATAAATACTTCAAACAAACAAACTCAAACTTGAAACTTTCATCACCTAATTCCTATTGTTATTTTACACCCTTGAAGGTAAAACTTTTACAAATTTTGAATATCATATTTATTTATATCGAATCAACAACATAAAAAATAAGTTTCAAGCTTCTAGCTCTAAAAATGACGATACTTCCATGCAACTTTTCATCCCCCCTTTTTCGCATTAAAAAGTAGCCTATGTCCTTTCTCAGGCTCTAGACTATCTGTGTACCAAATTTCATTTAAATCGGTTCAGTAGTTTTGGCGTGAAAGGGCGACAGACAGAATTAGTTACTTTCGCATTTATAATATTAGTAAGGATTGTACACCACAAAATACATAACATGTATGACCAGATGTATTTTTTTATTTTAGATGGGTTTGCTCTTGACTCTAGTCTAGGTCAGAGATGACAGAGACAAAGTCGACGATGGAGTGAGCTTACCCAGAAGAAGCCTGTTCACTCTCACTTGAAGAGATTCTGTCTAAAGGGGTTAAAGGAACCTAACCAACCGAACCTCGGGGTGCCCTGACGTCGACCGTCTAGGGTTAGGATTTATCATTATTCTTAGTGCTAATCCACGCCGCAATGTACAGCGATTTGAAGTGGGGGCAATAAGGTCCCAGTCGCCACCCGGTGGCAACTGGGATTTTTTTCTCCCAATTGCCACCTGGTGGCAATCCATGTGGGGGCGACTGGGACTATACCGTTTTATGTCGCCAATGATTCTCTTAGCTCTGCGTTCCACCGAGTCAAGCGCGGCAAGTTGGTATTTAGCTGAGCCATCCCAAAGGTGGCTGCAATACTCCATGCAGGATCGGACTTCTTTCTTCTTTTTCTTACTTGCTTGTATGAAAGTAAACGAGGCAAAAGGAGTATGTAAGGATCGTAGCAGGTGGCGTTCTGTAGTTTCTGCCTACCCCCATGGGAAGAAGGCGTGAGTTTATGTATGTATGCAAAATACATAACAAAAAAAAAAAAATCAATGGGCGGCCTGACTGAAAATCACATATTACTTTTTATTCGCCGAAGGAGTAGGTAGGAGTGTATTTGTCCTCTATTTACGGCTCATTAACAGTAACTAACTTTACGCTATTGTTGATGAGCCGTAAATGGTAACGTGCACCATGTGCTGTCACATTATATATTCATAATTATTAAGGATTGTTGCAGGTGGCGTTCTGTAGTTTCTGCCTACCCCATGGGAAGGCGTGAGTTTATGTATGTATAATTAAGCACACTATATAATATGCATTTCTTCAAATACGTCATTATTGTACCCAATTGTGTCACAAAAAAAACAAAAGGTAATAGATATTTAATTTATTGAACTTTACATCGGTAAATGCATACAATAATAATTTTAACTACACTCCTAAACTTAACATTATAAATCTAACAAAATTTACTTCTTGGAAGAAACCTTTTCTCGGGCCTTCTTGCCTTCCAACAGCTTCAGCCTGTCTTCCTCAGATAAGTTGTTATTGATTTTGGTAATAACGCCAGTACCAAGCGTCATATCTCCCAAACGCAAAGTAAATCTTTGACCAGTTTCACAAACCATGGGCTTCAGAAAACGCAAGTGCAACCTGAAAAACAGTGCATATTTATGTTAGAAACCTTTTACAATAATTTAAAAAGTAAAACTTCTACATGTTTTTGGTAATTGTATTTCTGTAACTCCACGTATTTGGAGCACAGGTGGGAAAAGGTGGTTATTTAAAGTGTTCAGAAATACTTACAAAGCGTCTTCACCAGGCATAATCATCTCTTTATCAGGAATAACTACTTGTGAGGCACAGTCCCATGTCATGGAGAACATTTGTAATTGTATGAAGGAGGTGAATGGTTTTGACCGACCACCCTCTTCTTTGCTCAGGATGTAGACAGCAGCTTCAACATTGTCATGGGCTTTAACTGTGCCCGGCTTAGCCATAACCATGCCACGCTTTATCTGTTCTCGTTTTACTGAACGGACGAGGGCTCCAAGCTGATCACCAGCCTGGGCCTCATCTAAAGTCTTGTGGAACATCTCAACACCTGTGACTGTAGTCTTCATTGTTTTACCATGTCCAACAATTTCACATTCTGTACCCTTCTTTAGGACACCTGTAATAAGAGATCAAAATCAATGTTTTGTCATCTATTTTGTTTATGCCTCATGTTTAAATTGATACAAACCTCTGTGTAAACGACCAGTGACCACAGTACCACGTCCAGGGATGGAGTGCACAGACTCAACTGGCAAAAGGAAAGGCTTGTCTAAGTCACGAACTGGTGTTGGGATAAACGCATCAACTTCCTTCAAGAGCTCTGAAATAGCTTCTGCTCCAATTTCAGGACTCTTACCCTCCAGTGCACACAAGGCTGATCCTGTAAAAAAGAAAGTAGACATGTGCTTAATAAGCTAACTCTCTAATACAAAGACTAGTTTTTAACAGATTGACCCAGGAGCAGATTTAGGTTACATTTAAAAATAAAACAATAATATTGTTTACCTTTAATCACAGGTATTTTATCACCATCATATCCCATCTCAGACATAAGCTCTCTGATTTCCATTTCTACAAGCTCCACCATTTCCTGGTCAGCAGCATCCACTTTGTTGATGAACACAACTACGTGTTGGATGCCAATCTGTTTGGCAAGTAACAAGTGCTCACGTGTTTGTGGCATGACACCGTCTGTTGCTGCAACTACAAGTATGGCACCATCCATTTGGGCTGTTCCTGTGATCATGTTCTGGAAACCAAATTACTTTTGCTGTATTTAATGTTTTCTCATTTTATTGATTATGATTATTCTTATATAAATGTCAAAAAATTATAAAGAGTTAAGATGCAGAGAAACATTTGTGTTTGGCTCAGTTAAGAAGATGCTTGTATCTTGGATTTGATTAATTTGAAGCTATGCCATTCGTATTACCTTGATGTAATCCGCATGTCCTGGACAGTCTGTGTGGCCATAATGCCTCGATTCCGTTTGGTACTCAACATGGGCTACATTGATAGTAATACCACGAGCTTTCTCTTCTGGCGCATTGTCAATATCTGCATAACCTTTCTTCTGGGCAAGGTTGAGATCTGCTAATACTGCAAGGAGAAAAGAGTAAACTTTTATAGAATTACGAAAAATATATTCACTTTTTAAAGTTATTTAAGAGTAACCATCCCTAATAAAAGGAGAAAATAAATAGTGATTCATTTGTAGATTAGTTAGTTAGAAACATGATAGTTATTAAAAATGTGAATGTGATTGATTCATAACCACCGCCAAAGTTCATCTTAATAAGATGAACTGCCAATTTAATGTTTTACAATCACAAGCCTAAACTAGTTTAACTAAGGTCATAAAACTAGAGAACTTGGCACACAACAAAACAATACCTTTAGTGATGGCTGCTGTAAGTGTGGTCTTTCCATGGTCGACATGTCCAATAGTACCAACATTACAATGGGGTTTTGTTCGCTCAAATACTTGTTTCTCTGCATAGTTCCTTCTGAGGATAATACTCAATGGTGTCAAGCCAGGCAGCCCAGTGCTCCTAACGTGTGAGCAATTATTCTGTTTGAGAAGTAATTTTACAGCTGAAAAACAAACAAAAAAATTTTTTTTACTGCACTTCAGTAGGTAATCAATAACTTAACCTCAAAATATTTTAGTTTATTTTTAAACGGTTTGGATACTTAATGAGTTCATATGATTCTACACTAGCAAATGATTGATAAGATCGCGCTGTATATAGCTGCGATGAACTACCCTTGAGTGTCGGTACAACTTAGTTTTACATAATCCTCCGATAACAGAGTGTGGTCTAATTACAATGGATTGTTAAATTAAAATGGAAATAATTCTTTGTAGCTCATCCAAAGCTGGAACTAATAATAGATAGTCAAACAAGGCTACAGGCAGACTTTAGTAAAATGAACACAAGCACTAATAATTATCGAATACAGCTTGCGATACCTGGGTTAACCAAACTTTTTGCGAATGATATGCTAGCCATTTTTGTGGATTAACTACAGCAGATGCTGCAGGTATTAAGAAAAACAATAATCTCAAATTGTGATTATTAGTATTCCGATACGAATTTTATTCGTAGGCGCACGCCGAAGTTCTTGATTTCAATCAATTTTCTTTTTTTTTTGACTTGACGTGACGGCCAAGTTCGGTCGGCAATGGCAAGATCTAAAATGTCTATTGTCTATGCTCTTGAAAAATAATTTGAATTTTGTCTATGAATATAACTAGAGACGCACCCTAGCCAAGTTGGCCAAGTTGTTTTAGTAATATACAGGGTGGAATTTTGTAATGCCACCTGGAGGGAAAGTACTCTTAATACTGCAGATAGAAAATTTTACTCAAAGGAAACATTCCTTTATTTTTGAATAGAAAGCAACCTGCATTCAAATATTTTCGAAAATTCTCTTCTCCCACACCCGGGAATCGAACCGGCTAAAATCTGAAAAAAATATACCCTGTACTTTTATTGCATCGATCGTTAGGGTCGATATATATAAGGATGAAATCTCTCTAACAAACATGATAAATTAAATGAAAGGAAAACCAGGAAATCTGAAGTTACAAATTCAATGAGTCAAGTTAAACATCCATCTTTTGTAATGCAGACTCCTTTGCGACATAATCGTAGCTGCGTGTATGAGGTAATTTAAATATGGAATGTTAGATTAAAATTTGAAAATTAGATTGTCATGGTTGTTATTCACATATGATTGTTTTTACAACTCATTTCACATTTTGTCTCACGGTGAAAATGGCTTATCAAGAACAGTTTGATTTAATGGAAGCTTATTTTTTAAATAACAAAAACGTGAATCTAGCTCTGCGGTGGTATGGAGAGAGATATCAAGACCGACAGGCACCAACTCGGTTCGTATTGAAAAGAATGGTAGAAAATTTAAAGAATACGGGTGTTTTCAAGAAGAGACGGCAAACTATTCAGCAAAACTATTTCGATTTTGAACTAGATGTTTTAACATACTTTGAATCATTTCCAAAGGCTTCAAGTAGAGATGCTGCCAATGAATTAGGAACAACCCACACTCGCGTACATAAAGTGCTGAAAAAGTATAAGTATAAATGCTATCGTGAAGGTCGGTTGGTGCAAAAATTGCATATTGGGGATCGTGACAGACGATTACAATTTTGTGAAAACATGCTTGGAGAAATTGACCGAAACCCTAATTTTTTGAGTAACATTGTATGGTCTGACGAAACCAACTTCAGCAATAATGGCATGTACAATCGCCGCAATAACCATTATTGGTCTCGAGTGAATCCTGTTCGTGTTCATGAAACTAACAATCAAGTAAGATTTTCTTTCAACGTTTGGTGCGGAATTATGAGAAATAATGTAGTGGTAGTCCACGTGTACGAAGGTCATTTAAACACTGTCAAGTATATTGAAATACTGGATCTCTTAAGAAACGAGTTAAATGGTTTCCCCGAGGAAGAGCGAAACCAAATAATTCTACAGCAAGATGGTGCTCCAGCACATAACAGCAGAATCACTACTGCCTACATTAATAACCATTTTAATACCTGGATTGGTACAAAGGGCACAATCAGATGGCCTCGAGATCGCCAGATCTCACCCCATTAGATTTTTTTTTGTGGGGATATGTAAAAAATCAAATTTACATGAAATCTTATGCGAATGACAACGAGTTGAGATTTGAAGTTCAGAATACGATTTATAATATTCACCACAACACTTTATTAAAGGTTACTAGAAATGAATTCGTTAAAAGAATAAATTTGTGTATCCAAGAGAATGGAGCCCATTTCGAGCAACTAATTAGTTAGTTTACCATTTTTTGTAAATAATTAAATTAATTTAAGATTTCCTGGTTTTCATTTAATTTATCATGTTTGTTAGAGAGATTTCATCCTTATAATTGACCCTAACGATCGATGCAATAAAAGTACAGGGTATAATTTTTTCAGATTTTAGCCGGTTCGATTCCCGGGTGTGGGAGAAGAGAATTTTCGAAAATCTTTGAATGCAGTTTGCTTTCTATTCAAAAATAAAGGAATGTTTCCTTTGAGTAAAACTTTCTATCTGCAGTATTAAGAGTACTTTCCCTCCAGGTGGCATTACAAAATTCCACCCTGTATAGCCGCAGCCGCCTGGGTACTTGACCGGCATTAGACACTCGGCATCGGTCGCGAACGGTTGTGTGCTCGCACTCTCCCGTTTTCGATTTTTGTCGTTGTTTAATTCTTCCTCGCTGCGAACTTCGTAGCGACCTCGTAGCCGCCCCGGCTGCATCCGATCATCGGTCAATTAATTAAATTTATTTTAATTAATTGGTCGAATTAATTGATCAATCAAAAACTGCCTTTTTCAAGGCAAAGTGTTATTTCTTTAACTGCGCGATAGTGTGAGTAGCTTCATTAGGCCCCTTCTGGGCAAAACCACAGTTTCGGGGTCCTCGGTGGATACCTAACGGTGCTAACGATCTGACTGGGGTGTTGTCCCAAGACACCCGCCGAACCCTTTCAGGGCGAGGCAATCAGTTGGACGGGTCCCAGAGCTAACCGGCCTTGGGGGATCTCCTAGTCGGCTCTGGTGACAGTTTTCCTTCCACAGCTACTCACTTAGTGTCTTTAGGGTGTGTCTACACCCTTCGCGCTAGACTGTCAGGGCCCCGTTCGCACAATAAGACTGGCGACGGGTTTACAAGCTTAAGGCTCACCATAGGTACTCACCTCCCTGTCTATACCCGACAGGGAGGGTAACTCATCCCCGGGAACACCCACCCGGGGAGTTAGGCATAGGGATTTTTAGGCCGGAATCATATATTCCACCATCTCCCCAAGTAATAGCCCCGCACCCCCCAACCATGGGGGATGCCTTAATCGCGACCTTCTTTAGGGAGGTCCTCCTTAAGGACCCCGAGTTCCTCGCCAAGTATGGCGCTAAGTTCGCTGCTTTGCAGCCCCCCACCCACTGTCCTCCCGACAACTCTGCCGCCATCGCTAACTTTAGCGATGCACTAGAGGCCCCCTCCCCGGTGCAAACCGCCCCCCTCCCCCCGTACCGATGGAAAATGACCAACGGACTGCGACTAGACGCCCCGTCTCTCCGTACTCCTCTGGCTCAGAAGTCCTAACCACCTCCTCCTCCGAGGATGACGGTTTCCAGACCGTCACCTCGTCCTCCAAAAGGAAGAAGTCTTTCGCTTCCTCCCAAGCCAACAAACTCAGGGACCAATCGGTCACTCCCCCGCCTACCCTTGTGAATCCGACCCCCGTCGTCGCCATCATGAAGCGCTAAGCCCCCCCCCCCCCCCCCCCCCCCGGTACTCAAAGCTTTCCTAGAAAGCAACACCAAAAAGACCCCCCCCCCCCCTGTCTTCATTCAGGACAAAACCAAATGGACTGAAGTGTCCAAATGGTGCGTCGATCTCAGGATCGGCTTCACCAGTGCCCGGTCAACCGAGCAGGGCATTAAGGTCCAGGTCAAACGACCAGTTCCATAGGGAACTCACGAAGCTCCTCAGAGCACGAGGTGTGTCCTTCCACACCTACTCCCTAACCGAGGACCGTCAGACCCGCGTGGTCATAAATAGGATCCCCAAGGAGATCGCTACCTCCGACCTCAAAGACGACCTTGTGTCGCAAGGTATCCCCGTAGCCGAGGTGCACCGCATGCACCGCGCCCGAGGCGGCGAGCCATATAACATGGTCCTTGTTGTATGCCCCCCCGTCGAAAGACACCACCCGATTTTTCAAATCAAGTCCCTCTGTCACCTCACTGGATTCGATATCCAAAAGCCCCGTAAGACTGGAATCGTCGGCCAGTGTCACCGCTGTCAGCTATACGGCCATTCACAAAAGAATTGCCATGCCACACCCAGGTGCGTCAAGTGCCTGGATGGGCATGGCACTTCCGAGTGCTCCCGTCCCAAGAACCGAACCCTTTGCACGGAACCACCCAGCTGTGTGCTGTGTGGCCTCTCCGGGCATCCAGCCAATTACCGTGGCTGCCCCAAAGCCCCTAAGGCAACAAACCCGAAGCTGACGAAGCGTACGGACGCCCGTCAGGGAAGGGAAGCCCCCTCCACTCAACTTCCCGAGCGCCTGAGCCCCCAGAGACCCAACGCTTGGAACTTATCCCAGCACCAACAGGGCTTCCCGGCCCTGGTGCGTAACCAACCCCCCCCTCCTCCCCCCGTCGCTCATCAGATGGACCCCCGTATTCGCGCACACACGCTCGCGGCCGCGCCCGCACCCGCGCCCGCGCCCGCGCGCGCACCCGCGCCCCTCGCTAACAACCCCCGGGCTCCTAAAGCCACTACCCCCGCCCCAGTCGCGCCCGTTCCTTCCACATCCACACCCGTGGCTGTCGGCCCCAACCCCATGGATCCGTTCAACGTAATCTCAGGCACATTCACTGCCTTCCTCACCCCTCGCGCCCGTCAAATGGCTAATGAAATCGTTGCCGCCAGAAATGCCGGTAACCTTTACGCCATTCAATGTATCTACAACGCGTACCCGGATATTACGCACGCGCTCCAGTCCTTCGTCAACTCCCCCTATCCCACTAATGGATAACGGAATCCTCACGCGTCTAAAACCCCGATCCCGAAAGTTAGGTTACTTCAATGCCAATGGCATCCAAGGTTAGCGCGACGAAATCTGTACCTTCCTCCGCGACCACCAGATCGATGTCCTCCTCTTACAGGAGACATTTCTAAAACCCCACATACGAACGCCGTCGATAGCGAACTATCGGGTTGTTCGAAACGACAGGACTCGGTGTCACAAGGGTGGCACCCTCATTTATTACAAAAAATCCCTCTACTGCAGCCCTTTGGACCCGCCCCCCCTCTCACGACTAGAAGTCTCCATTTGCCGGCTAGGCATGACAGTACACCAACCGATCACCTTGGTATCGGTCTACCTCCCCTCTACGAACCAATCAGAGAACTTCCAACTCTTGACTGACGACCTGACCATACTCCTCCGCCTGAGTGACTCCATTATCATAGCGGGGGATCTCAACGCCAAACATCACGCCTGGAATAGTACCAGAATCTCTACCCGAGGGAGACACTTGTTCGACCTCTGTACCCCTCTAAATTTCGATGTCCTCGCCCCGATGACTCTCACTCATTTCCCCCATTCGGTTGACCACACCCCTGACGTGCTCGATGTATCACTTATAAAGAATATCAACCTACGGTTGGATTCTATAGAGGTGATACACGAACTATCATCTGACCACCGACCAGTTGTGCTTAAACTAGCCCCTCGCGTAGGCCTCCCCGACCCTGACCAACCCCCCTCCACAAAAGTGGTAACGGACTGGAGGAAAGTAAGCGAACGCCTGAAATCCAACACGTCCCCCCACCTAGACTCCATCCCCGACCTCTTCGACTCTATCGCTGACACGACGGCTGCGATCGACTCATTCACTGGACACGTACAATCAGTCCTGAACGATTGTTCAAGGGAAGTTCCAGCGACGGACGACCGTCGCTGGAAGTTGCCGGACGATGTACGTGAACGGATGACTGAGAAGAACGCGGCTGTCCGTGCGTACAGCAACTTTCCCTGCGACGCGAACCGAGCCCATATGCGCTACTTACAGCGAGCTGTAAGGACACGTGTAGCGGAGCATCGGGAAACGGGCTGGGATAAGTTGCTGAGCGAACTAGAGCCTACCCACCTAGCATTCTGGGAGCTTCAGAGGAAACTCAAATCCCGAGAAGTAGCCCCTATGCCCCCCTTGATCCGCCCAGACAATACCATCGCTTTCGATGATGTCGACAAGGCCGAGTGCCTAGCCGACAGTCTTGAGGCCCAATGTTCGGCCAGCTCTCAACCTGTAGACCAAGCTCACCTCTCTGAGGTCGACGCCGAAGTCGAAAGGAGAGCCTCCCTCCCCCCCGTAGAAGACCCCGAGTGCCCTCTGCCTCCCGTCACCCCCGACGAAGTGCAAGAGCTCATAAAGGGCCTTAAGCCCCGTAAAGCCCCCGGTTCTGATGGAATGACCAATAAGGTGTTCCAACTTTTCCCTGCCCACCTGATCATGCTAATGACCACCATCTTCAATGGTGCCATGAGCAATAACATCTTCCCCCAAGCGTGGAAACAGGCCACTGTCATCGGTATTCCCAAGCTGGGCAAGCCTAAATCCGCTCCCTCCAGCTACCGCCCCATCAGTCTCCTCAATGTCATCGGCAAAATCTATGAGAGGCTTATTTATAAGCGTCTCAGAGACTATGCCGAGACGAAAGGTCTCATTCCCAACGAGCAGTTCGGTTTCCGAACCCAAAACTCGTGCGTCCAACAGGTCCACCGTATCGTCGAACACATAAGCGTTGGCTTCCAACGTGGTTCGTTGACGGGTGCTGTTTTCTTCGACATAGCGAAAGCGTTCGACAAAGTCTGGCACAATGGCTTATTATATAAGCTATACAAACTTAAAGTGCCAGATCGTCTCGTGCTCATCCTGCGAGACTATTTGTCGAACCGCAGCTTCCGATTCCACATCGAAGGAGCGCTATCCTCCCCCCGTCCCATTCGCGCCGGAATCCCTCAGGGCTCCGTGCTCGCCCCTCTCATTTTCACGCTATTCACCAGCGATATCCCCAAAAGTAAAAGGGCTCAGTTGGCTCTGTTCGCAGACGATACGGTCATTTACTACACCGGTGTAAGCCCCGATGCGATATCTCGCACTCTCCAAACCACAGTCAACCAACTCGGTGACTGGTTTAGGAAGTGGAGAATCGAAGTCAATCCCGATAAGAGTCAAGTCAACCTCACCCCTCCCCGTCCGATCACCATGTTCGGCAAGCCTAATACTTGGGTGTCATTCTGGACCATAAACTCTCTTTCGGTGAGCACATAAGGCAGGCGCGTTCGCGCGCCGCTTTCGCTCTAGGTAGACTCCACTCCCTATTGAATGCACGCAGCAAATTGTCACTCAAGTGCAAATTGCGCATTACACAGCGTGCATTCGGCCAATCATGACCTACGCGAGCGTGGTTTTCGCACACTCGAAACCCCACCACGTCCATACGATGCAAACCCTCCAAAACCGGTTCCTCCGTAGGGCAACCGGCTCCTCTTGGTCCGTTCGGAACGAGATCCTCCATCTCGATCATAAAATCCCCACTATCCGTCAGTTCATGAAGCGCATTTCCAAGCGTTTCTTCGACTCCGCGGCCTCACATCGCAACCCTCTGGTTGTCGAGGCTGCCAGATATACCCCCTCCCGCATTAGTCATACCCGCCGTCCAAGGCATGCCCTGTCCGACCCCGATGACCCCTTAACCCTCCTCCAGGAGAGCAGTAGGGCCACCAGTACAGTACACAAAAACAGACCGCCATAGTTCCGACCTCGCCGCCGAGGTCCTACGCGACGCCCCCGACGTAATTGTCCCCCCCCCGACCCTTGCTCGACGACGCGCCAGCCCGCGCCATAGCTGAGCCTGTAGCTTTAAATTCCCCTGATAATAATAATATAATTTCGATCCAGCCTGTCGCACCTTGCTGCCCTCCCCTCAGTGACGCCCTAAGCCGAGGTTCGTACCCCACAGGGGGTGCCCTTAGAGTGCGGTCACCTAGTTTTTAAGAATTTTCGCCCCTGGCTGGAGGCTTTAAGTTAGTAGCTTAAGGCACCCACAGGCTTGCCCGGTTAAGTAGCCAAGACCTCAGTGGTCAAAACTACGAGCTGCCCATTAGGAAAAAGAAAAATAATAAAAAAAAAAGGGTACTTGACCGATCACCATGTTCGGCAAGCCGATTCCTTGGGAAATGCGAGACAAATATCTAGGTGTAATTCTCGATGAGCACCTCTCCTTCTCAGAGCACATAAAGAAGGCTCGATCGCGCGCCGCTTTCGCTCTCGGTAGACTCCAATCCTTCCGAATGCACGTAGCAAATTGTCACTCAAGTGCAAATTGCGCATTCACACAGCGTGCATTCGCCCAATAATGACCTATGCCTGTGCAGTTTTCGCACACGCAACACCCTACCACATCCATAGAAAGCAGGGTACATCCAATACCTACCTACATACATGCACACAGCACAGCAATCAGCATTCATATTACATTCAGTACTATTCATTATCATTCTGAACAGCTTGTCCTACTAAGCCACTAGTGTTTTGGCGGTAGGTATACCCCTCCTTCCGAAAACAGAGTCTCTCTTCCATTTCCTGTGACATCAGCTCTGACCCATGTAATACAGTTCGCTGGCAGACACGAGGCACAATTTATAAACAACTGACAAGGGAATTGATGAGTTTAGTTTACAAAATTTTATTTGCTTATCAAGCATTCTGTTACATGCTTTGGCATTTGGCATTTTAATAGATTTTAGCAGCTGAAATCAATAGTCTAACTGGTAGTTATATTTATTCCCATGTTCTATAAGCAAACACCACGCGCGACCGCGCGACCCCCTAGGGGGCCACCGGGGCTTGACGGTATGGAATATGGGCGACATAATGGCCCTTTTTGGCCACCGGGGTTTTAACGGACAGTGAAAATGAAATTCGTTCTTAGTAATATGTATTTCAACCCAACCCTTACTCAAATAATGATTAAGTATATTTTACCTATATGTAAGTTTATTTATTTTAGCATTATGTATTTATATAAGTCTAAGTATTTTTTTTGCATTATATGTAAATATATTTAATATTCTAGTTTAAAATGTCACAAAATCAAATTCTTCTCTTCTCGTTCTCACACACTATTGTCTATATTTCTTTTTAATTTCTCCTTTCGCAGGTTTGTTTTCCAGTTTAAGCTGACCTCTCATTGTACAGAAATCCTATACAATACGAGATCAGCTACTGGAAATGTATAGCTTGTTATGTAGCCGTGCGTACCTACTCAATATGCCTCAATATGCCCTAGGTATCTGTATCTATTTTACTGTCAAAGTCAAATCATTTATTTCAATTATGCACCTTTGAACGTCAAAATTTACAAAAAAAATAGAATTGATTCTAGTTGCCCCTTCCAAAAGGCAGTTTCGTATGGAGAAGAACGGGCAAGAAACTCCATCGTTACCTACTGTTTTAAAAATGTTTTACAATATTATGTATACATTAATTTTATTATATGTGAAGACGATAAATAATAAAATTACTAAGTATACCACAATAGGTAAAAATAATTAAATGTAACATATAACAGGTAAATTAATTATGAGATAGATACATGGTGCTCACATATTTACAAATATTGAAAAGTAAATGATATTGTAAAATTTCACAAGTAATAATTTAGTTTGGGAGTTAAAGTAGTTACATTAATGTAAAAAAACAATGTCATAAAACTTATAAATTATACAATTAAATTAGCAACCAGTTTGATTTTGTCTAGACTCTCTGGATTGTCCTATGGAGCAGGACCAGCATGTTTCCAAGCATTCTTATCTAGGATATAATCCTCTAATTTGTAATATGCTTGTTTACAAAGTGTACTTTTAATATGAGTTTTAAATTTTCTTTCTTTTAATTGCAATATATCACAAGGTATTTTGTTGTAACATTTAAACACAGTACCCCATAAAAGATGTATGTACTATATATAATCTAAAAAATGGTTGATCTATTTTATCTTTATTTCTAGTATTAAAATTGTCTATCACTTATTTTATTAAAAAGTTATGCGTGGTCATACATAAAAAAAAAAAAAATATATATACGGGTCGACTTGAGAACCTCCTCCTTTTTTTTTCGTCGGTTAAAAAGATGTAGATTTTTCATACTTACACAATATTTTCATAAATTAATTGACATGGTACCGTCATAATATTAATCTTTTTAAATAGTTCCATAAGAGATTCGCAACGACGTAGATATACGACGTAGGTATACTGTGTGAACATAAATAATAAAATAAATAAATTATTTTATCGATTATGGATCATAACCCTATCTGATGTGTGTAAAATGAAAAATTAGAAACAGCTTAGATCAAAACTTTATTTCTAAGTGCTACAGTTATGCTGTACTTAGGTATAATGTAACATAGGTATACTTTATGAATTAAAAATCAAAGTCACTACTTGGTGTATCTATCCTGATACTGAACTCTCTCTCTGACGGCTGAGTTGTGTTCTCGGGCACGTAAGTTGCAGAAGTGTCTGAAAAACATACAAACAAATAGTTGTAGTGAATGTTGATCACATCCTCGTTTATGTTATACGTTTAATTACTAAATAAATATATTTTTACCATTATCGATCGATTCTGCTTCCGTACTTCCTACTTGGACTGCCATAGAGTTAGATGGCTTATCAACAGATTCCTCAGTATTAAAACTTTGCGGGTCGGTTTTATTCGGCATAGCGTTATTATTTTCAGCGGCTACATTATGCTCATTTACGCTAGTGCGATTCTTCGGAATGTGACTTTTTACCCTCTTAGCCCTTTTCGGAGTCCCCAGCATGATAACGTTATTATTATTTTTACTTGTATGCACATTGTCATTATTCACGTTAATATCTTCGTCGGATTCAGAGCTCTCAATAGGAAAATCGATGTTAAACTTTCTTTTAAACTGTCTTTGATATTTTTTGACATCATGTTTCTTAATTTTCTTAGGACTCTTAATAGTTCCCTTGTGTCTAGCTACGAAGCTGAATCGCGCCAAACGAATATCAAGTGGTATTTTTTCTGCCTCATTTGCTTGTGCCGTGGCTGCTATAAGGCGACTGTTGTACTTTTTGTTTTTCATCAAAATTTTAGACATATCTTTATTAGAAGAAAATGGCATTAACTTGTCTGGAGCAATCCACGCTCGAGTAACTTCCATGTTATCAAAAAATACAACATTGTAATGAGTCTGAAAAGTCAAATGGGTTTAGTTGACAATTCCTTTTTACCATCTCAAAAATAATGTTACTTAGTCATCATATTATACCTTAATAGGTAGGCTACATAGTCCTTTCTAATCGCACACATTTCAGCAGCAGCCCAGGATCTCGATACTCCACTCTACGCTTCACTTAGCTCAAACTACCTAACTATTTATGTTGTTTATGAGGAATCTCAAAAAAAAAACTTTACGGGTATATCAGAGAAGCCGTCGAGCCAGTAGTACTGCTCGGTGTCGGGACAGTCATCCACCATTGCAGGCCACCATGGCCAGCCCGCTAGGCGGGCCCACACCAGCGACCCTGCTGCATACTCGCTATGAATCAAGTCTTCCTCATCATGCAGACGCAAAGGAGCTTCGGGCATAGAACAACTGGCAAACTCTTTATCTGCAAAAGAAATGAAAAAAGTTTAGTCAACTTTTCAATATCTACTAAAACATCGAAGCATATTAAAATAGCTTTATTACAGCAATTAAAATCTACAACAATATTCCAAGGGAACTCCCTCTGAAACACTTTAAATCCAAACTACATGAATTGCTGTTTTTAAAGTGTAAAAGAACGTAGAGTAACAGATAAATTTAAGGTTACTGAGTTTTCATTATATTACGTTAGGTAACATAAAATTTTTTGTTTAGGTTTCAAATAAAGTATACGAAACCCTAAGAATCTGTGTTATGGTGAATCCTCAGCTGTAGCCACCAAATTCAGCCATTTTGAAGTTCGACAATTGAAATGAAATTGATGATTATTATTCAGTAAATATATCATTCCTACGGGGTCGAATTGCATTTTGATCAACATACGACGTAAAACAGAGCTGCAATTTGCATAACTCCAAATAAAATTTCAATTTGGCGGGCTACAACTAACTGAAGATTCACCGAGTTTTTCGAGTAATGTGTCGAATTGGGTGGATTTTGAGGCAATGTTATGACCAAGTTCAATAAAGTGTTATGTCCGATTGTCACGATTATCTACTACTCCTACGACTTATTAATGTTCCAATTGCACTTAAAACAAAATAAACTGAAAATGTTGACTTCAGCGCCAGCTAACAGGAAAATGGCAAAGAGCAGACCGTATCATTAACCTTATCATATTATTATTTATTCTAACTTTCAGTGTTTTAATGGTGCCAACCTGCATTCATCCAACAAAACCACTTCTTGGGCAGTTCCTGCCTGTCGAGGACATCGTGTAGGTAGCGCCAGCGATCACACTCATCACATTGTACCCACAAACCGGCTGTGCGGCGTTTCTGCAGCCAAAGCAGTTTCTGCATGTGTGACATCTCGGCCGGCGGCTGGCTGAGTACGTCCTTGTATGAGCTACTAAAATAATGTATGTTGACTTAGCATTCATATTTGATAGTAAAAAGCTTTGGCTAAATGGGAATCAGGGTAATTGCGTAACACTAACAACAGGAATGGCTTTCATTTTGACAGTTGATCAACATTAAGGGGACTACATGACCTAAACGCAAATTTATAATGCCTAAAAATATATGATCCACTGCAGTAACCAAAATCAGAAAAATATATGATATTCTGCAGGATATATGCTAGTTAGATAGTGTGTTGAAAACATGATATAATTAACTTGTTACGATAGAAAAAAATGACGAAGATACCTCTAAAAAAAATTTTTAACGATTTAAAACCATACTAATATACATGCAAACATTCAGATTTTTTGTCAGATTATTATACAAGCAACATACTAACGTAATAGTGTTTTAATTTTTTAGTCCAATGAATAGATTTTTTGTAAATCCATAATTGCTTCATATTTTGCAATAAATTACCAGCGTTGTGTCATCGCGTGTCTCTTTCTTTTCTATGCAATCCGACAGTGACCGCGCTTTAGCTCTTGTAAGCCCCTTAGATGCGTTATTTAAGTTGGTGAGCAGGGAAACTTTTCCAACATGTGAAGCAATGGATTAGCAATATCCTTCAAAATGATTCTAATTGTGATTGATACTGTGTTAAGCAATTATGGTACGATCATACGTATTTGTTCCTCAACTTTGTTCTTATTGAGTTACGAATAAATTGTTTTCGAAGGAATTTCATATTGTTACCTAACCTACGCGATTGGAACCTAAATTTTTTAACCATTTATTTATAGGTATTGAGAATTTCTTACCTGCTTATCTGCGAAGATGGAGTGAAGTCAACATTTTCGGCAAAAGTAATTTTCTTTGGGTTAAGCCCGTGGGGAGGCATTTTAGATTCAGGCTGTAAAAAAATTGAAGGTATAAAGATTTTTTTTTTGTGTAAGTAATCGAATTCCTACGGGTAGTATGAAAAATATTTAGTACATTTTTTGAAACAATAAACGCATGGAACCGTCATTGCGTGGCAGTGGAACCTTTGATAGTATACCTGATCAAAGAGTGGAACAAGAGTGTAACATTATTTTTGTCAGAAATTTGCTATTTAGCTTGTTTTGTTGAAGTAAGATGTAAAACTATCTACATTACAACAACACAATACTTACAGAAGGTTGGCGCGCTTCTTCCTTAGGCTCGGAAGCCTTCTCTTTCGGTAAATCAGCACTTTGCATGGTACGTGTCAAAAAATCTCGATGATGGATGAAAAACACGTCAATTTTAATTATTTTTACTAGGACAGTTTTTACAATTTGGGTTTCGCGCTACAATATCCTGTATTCTATTTTTAGAAAATCTTGACTGGATACAGGTCTTTTACGTTAGAAGAATGTATTTATCCCCGATTCATAAACAAAATTATGTGCTCTTATGAATTACTGAGTATTTTATTGTTTTTTTAATTCTGATTTGATTTTACAAAGAATTGTTTAGTTATGTCGAGTTAGGTAAATTATTATTATTTTGATTTAAAAAAAAAACTTACACCATTCAAAAATAAAAATATTGAGTCATGTCAACTACTTTATATTTAAAATCATTTGTTTATCGAATTTTAAATAAATAAAAATAAAAGCATCTAAAAAAGCACATTGCGATAAGTTTGTTTCTAATTGTATTTGTTTCGTATGTGAGACTCTCATAATAAATATTTTAGCGGAAGTGCGCATCCGAAACATCGGCTGGCTGCCGGTCGGTCGCCATATTTGTGGCGAGCTAAAAAGGTTTTCTTTCTTCAAAGTTTTCGTCGTTGTCGACGAAAGGGAGTAGTTGTACTCCCTTTTTTGTGTTCAAAGTTACGTATTTGTCTATTTACCGCGTGGTAAAGGTTATTTGAATAAGAAAATATATTTTTCTTTGTTTTGTATTATAAACATGGCTTTCTAAAATGTCGGCCTTGCACGTAATATCGTTATCTCCTTGCGGAGTCTCCCGCTCAGCTGTTTGTGTGGATGTTGGAGGAATCCAGAATGGACAAGAAATCTATAAACCGATCTTCTCAGCCTCAGTCGAGGGCGTCAGCCATCGACTGTAAGAAAAATACTGGTGAGTCTCGCTCGCTCGTAGTCATGTCTAGATATTAGTTACCCGATAAACTAGTAAGATAGGCTGTTCTTTGCAGTGTGTGGATGGTGTGATGCTGTTTATTTTGTTTTTCTTATCACGTGATGTATTTCATAATGTTTAGGCAATGTTGTAGATGTGATGTGATGTGCTAAAGGTGTTTTGTGGTGTGATGTGTGTGACCTTGTGCAATCACTGCGTGCTTGATAGGTATTTGTTGATTGTCATATCATTGTCGTTATTGCTATTTTGACCGTTGTGTGCCGACACTAAAGAAAACTACAATTTTCTACTCCTTATTTTTAGATTTGACGCAGAGGCCTTGGCCACGTAATAATAAGAAACGTGAAGGACCTGGTAGTGCTCCCAAAAATGAACCTGGTAGGAAGAATGTGCCGGCACAGCGTGGTAGGGGACAGGTTGACAGGAGACCCCGCGCTCGTGGTCCCGCCGGTTACCTTGTGGGTGGAACGACGAGCCCCAGGTAGGAACATCATTTTAAGTCTATACCTACATTCCCTGCTACATTCAAATTTCACAATCAGGGATGGTTATTGTTACCTATTGGAATGATACATGAAAGGTTTTGACACCTATTATGATGTATAATTAGCTAATTCTTAAAGTTTGAATTTACCTGCCATGATTTAATCCATCAGTGCACCTAACTATCAAACACAAAATTATAAATTCGCAGGCCATAAGTCGAATGATAACCTGTTTAATCATTGTTATCATACCACTCTAATAGTTTTAAACATTCAATTATAGGTTAGAAGGGGATGATGAGCCAGAACTTGGCTCAGTTTTTGTGCCCGGAAGCAAGAAGCGAAACTTGAACCATTTGCTGAACTTTATGTATCCCTCACGTGGGGTACCGGAGCATAGGGGTCCCCAGCTGCGGCGTCCAGGCCAGCAGTACCGAGGTCCAAGCCGGCATGAACATGATCTCTATCTGAGGGCTTAGTAAGTTCACATACACTTTACTAATGACCCTATTGGACACAGATTCAAAACTTGTCAGCTGCTGATTTACCAGATGTAGATTCTTCACAGAATAAGTAAGTTTAATCAATGAAAGTGGCTTTTATTTTAGGTTATCTAACCTTAAGAACATGGGCAACTAAATTGCACAGTATTGTGCAACTATTGGCAATGTGATCCAGCACATCCAGCAATACTAAGTAAATATGGCAATGCCAAGATTGTAAAGAAATTGCCAAGGTATTCTGCAATTTTAGTAGCCTCTGTAAGCACAACATTAATAAATTATATTGTTCTCTTCAGTTATTGATTTTTTTTGGTGTTAATAATCTAATGGCTGAATACAATTTAAAACTGCTGTTAAAATCTCATGCAGTATTTCAGTTATTCTTCTTTATGTTACAGTTGCCAATTTGTGGTGAAGGAGGATGGAGATTATAAGCCAAACCTTTTAGATCCTGATATCCCAATAAAGTGGGAGCATATAGAAGAAATTGTAAGTAGATTATTATAATGAAGCAACTTGTTAAATAAAGTAATTAAAATTTAGGTTTATTTGACTGCTATGTCCTTATAGTATGAACTTGTAAATGGGCAACTAATGAACTATTGAGACAAATGACAATGCATTCATTAGCACACAATTTTTTTTTAAATAACTGAATACTGCAATAGTATACTGATTATGTATTTATATTTTATTCTTCTTGCATTGTGATTAAAAAAAACACGCCTTTTATTGTTCCACTGCAGGGCAAAGGCTCTCATACACATAATAATGAACAATAATCATGCTCTTCAGGTGGTTAGAGGTACTGGTCGCTCTGAGTGCCCGATATGCCTGGGCCCTCCAGCGGCGGGTCGTGTCGACCTTTGCGGCCACGTGTACTGCTGGGCTTGCGTCCTGCACTATGCTGCGACGCACGAGAAGCAGCCGCCGCCGTGCCCTGTGTGTACCACACCACTGCACGTCAAAGATATGAAGCCCACGAGGATTGTGCAGTGGGGGTCACCTGCTGAGGAGGTAAAATAATATTCGATAATGGACGAAATTTCAACTCGGCAAAATCAAATCAGTTCTTGTATTCATTATGCTATTTCTGTATGTGTTGTTTCCCTTATGCACTTTCTGAGGCATAACATACAATATTGTTATTCTAGGTAACAATGCGACTTGTGCGTCGTCTGCGGGGTTCCACAACGGTGGAAGTGGCGCCGCCGCGCGGACAATTGACAGAAGCACTGCCTTCCATCTTACCTCTGGAGAATATCAATGATGCACCCTATTGCAAGATGTTTTCTGCCACTAAGCAACAGGTATAATCTCTTATCAAGTGTTTGAATCAATTCAACTAGTAATTGAGGTTCCATATTAATATCAACAACATAATTCCAATAATTCCAGGTCCATGATATTTTGAAACGGGAGAGGGATGAAATAGAAAAACAAATATTGGCAGAGATTGATACAACTGAAATAGTTTTCTTGGAACAAGCTCTAGAAATGCTCAAGTTTAAGGAGGAAAACATTAATGTTAGGTTTAATGTACCAAAGGTTACTGTAAAAGATGAAATTGAAGATGCAGTTCCTACTGTGTATGAGAAGCAGGAAGTAAACCAGAATAAACTGGACTGGTTTGATGTAAATGATGAAGGAGGAGCTGCTTGTGTTGATGTAATGCCCAAGTTTAAGGAGGAAGATGTGGATGATGCTGGAAATAAACCAGACTGGTTTGATGGACGTGACGAAAGAGGAGCTGCATGTGTTGATATAATTCATAATAATATGGAGGAACTAAATCTGAATGCAGTTGATTCTAATTTGAACCCAAATGCACCAGCATTTGAACTTGACGATATGCAGCCAGAAGAATTTCCATTGACCGAATGTCTACTTCAAGAAGCTAAACAAATTGAAGATAATGCTGTTACAGATTTAGACAAACTCAATCAATCAAAATACTTTTATTTCTATCAAGCTGAAGATGGTCAGCAAGTATTTCTGAACAGTTTGAATGTGCGCATTCTGAATGCATCATGGGGTGCATTAGCAGCTGCTCCGCAAGTCATACACGGACGCGTATTACATCGTGAAACTTTCTCACTCAGTGAACAAGTAAGACAACCCTGATATTGACTGATAACATGTTATTTACTACATGCTGCCATGAATCAACTTTCATTTTATTTACAGACTAGAAAACACATGCCATGTACTGCACATTTGCCTCTCTTCTGTGCCTATGATGTTGTTGAACTGGAGTTGCAGCCACCATTTGTCACTCCTTCAGCATTGCAAAGTTTTACAGGTAATTGTTTTAAAATAGAACTATGTTAGAGCTCTAGTAATATTTTTCAGTTCATAGTGGAATACTTACGAATTCTTTCTAAACGCAATCTAATCACAATTCGTATCTCGATTTCAGGTGAACTGGACCGTCGTGCTCAGACGCGCGCTCGTCTGGAACGTGACGAAAGACGCCGTGAACGTGCTTACCGCCGCGCTATAGAGGGCCCTCCAAAGCCGGACTTTTTTTCTGAAGTAGTATTCCCTCCGGCTGCGCCTTCGTTTTCCAGCCCGCCGCTAGACCCTGGGCCTTTGACCTCATTTGTAAACTCCAGCCCTTCCACCAGTGTCGGATCCCCGCCCTCAGGACCATCTTTTGCCAAGGTAAATTATTTTTATTCAAACAATCATGAAGAGATCTGAAATGTAAGTATAAAAATGTACCGAAATTGTTGTTTTATTTAATAGATGGCGAGCGCCAGTGGCACCTGGCGTGTCCGCAGGGTAGCGGAGGCCCCGCCCGCGCCCACCGCTGACGACGAGGCGTCTGCGCCGCGCTCGCTCGTACTCAGTGACGCTATAGAAGCCGCTCTTCATGCCGCCTCCTCGCCTTCTGGCAAGAAAAACAAGAAATCTAAGCAGAAGGTTCTCTTCAGCACTGGGATGCAGCGTACCGCTTAATTTGCAATGTGATTTTATATAGTTACTACCTTGTTAACTAATTTAATTTTGTTACTGACTTCATTCTTAGTTTGCTAATGCAATAAAAAAAAGAAAATAAGAAATTTATTATGCTATTATATTTTGCTTTTGTAAATTTTAAAAGAGTTTTACGAATCATATATTAAGGGCAAAAATGACTTAGTTTTTATTATGGGTAGTCTATAAGGGTGGTTTCAGACTACCCGTACTAAGCTCAACGTAGATCAACGCTCCAAAATATGTTACAGACAGCCTTCTGTATGTCTGTCTACGCGTTATTATCACTCGCGCGCGACGCGAACCATATTCCGTGGCACATAGCGCTTTATGTACGCGGTGTGGCCGTTACTCGCTGCGTTTCGCGCTTCAACAAACGGACATGTTCGGACAACCAGTAGGTCCATTAGTACCAATATCAGTAAACACCAGTCTGAAATCGCTCTATAGAACAATTTGTTTACTTTCTGTTAAAGTGGGAAGATTTTTTTATTATAGGGCATTCAAATGATTATGCTATATTATATTTTATTACTAGCAGCTTTGTTCTCCATGTAATGGCAAGATATGAAGCTTTGCCCAACATTGTATTGACAAGATTTTTGGTGAAATAAAATTAAACACTGACTGGAGGTTTTCAATTTATCAACAAACCTTTTAGCGCCAGGGTGCCTCAAAGAGTTGTCAGCATAATTGACGGGGTCCGATAGGGCCGGTGCCTGCCGGGGTCGCGGATTGTTCGAAAGAGTTACCGTGGCCCTGGCGCACAGGCAACTGAAGGAACACGGGTGGGTTTTAGTCAGTAAGAGTCTGACACGCCCTTCCGCTCCGCTCAGAGCGGGAGAGGTCATTTGATGATTTCCCAAACAAAAAAAAAAAAAAAAAGGGTGCCAATAAAGACCCTATTGTAAGGCTTACAATACGCCCGTTTGTTTGTATCACAAGGCTGCATCTATAGTCCTTCCACAAATACTTATCTTGCCTCTGAATATGCATCATTGTCAAAATCGAAGATCAACCACCTGCACTTTGATCTTTGTCCCATAGTAAAAACGTGTTCCTAATCAAATCGTAGACAATGTACTACTTTTTGAGATGAGACTCGCAATATGAAACAACAATAAAATCATGGTGTGTTTACTACGACTTCTTTGCATTCATATTCGTCGACGAAAAATTCTCTCACCATTCCTCGTTGGTCGGCGCCAAAGGCCTATTGTCTGTATATATGTCTAATGTACTATGTACCGGCTACAAATGTAATCGTCATCATGGCATCGCATCAGCATGGCGGATTGTGAAAATGTGAAGTAGGCAGTAGGCATATGTAGGTACTCTGTACCGGCAATAAAAATAAAATCGTCACCATGGCATCGAATCATAGCATTCTGCATTCATAGCATGGCCGATTGTGAAAATGTGAATTATGCAATATAAAAAATAATTGGCACTGGCCCGCACTGGCCACAGAGTACATTTTTATAAACTCCCCCTTCCTACCCAGTGGAAACCAGTGGAGCTTGATATTTTATATCAAGCTATACATTTCCAGTTTTAGCTGACCTCGTATTATTTATAGGCTTTTCGTACAATGAGAAGCAGGCCCGGTCAACTTTGTTCGAGTCTTGTAGAATACCTACGGGGGGCAAGACCTGTGTAGCCATGTGCACTGTTTCGGTCATAAATAAAGCTATTTTTCTATGTTGGGAACATTGGTCAAACTGAAATGTTTCCGTTTTAAATACATTCTACCAAACAGTAGATTTTACATTAGTAGAAGTAGTCTATTTCAGGTGACTTTTTTTTAAACCTTTGCAATAATTCTGTTGATAAACATCTTTGTAAATTATTTATTTTTCGTATGAATATATATATACATATTTGTTTTTTATACCTCTTATCTTCTAAAATTCAAAATGCGTTGCGTAATATTTTTTTAAGTGTAGCTGGCCACCCTAGATATTTATTTTACAAGAAAAATGTCGGCCATCGTTTGCGCATATTTTTTGTAAATATCTTTTTCAGGACTTTTATATCTTATATAGATCTTCGCCATCATCCACGTTGAGTAGAGCTTCCGTTCCTCCGTTTTTTGTGCCAAGTTAAGTGTCGTTTACGAGATAGTGACTCTTCCGGTAGTGTTAATTGTTTTGTTTGTTTTGAACTTTTTGAACAATGAAGGAAAATCAAAGGAAATGTGTTAAGTGTGGTTCTTCGCCTGCCGATGACCCCGACACGAGATTGTTTAGATTTCCTAAACCTGGTTCTACAAACATTCTTCGGTAAGTGGTAATTAATGTACTAATTATATAGTAATAAACATTACATACCTACCTAAATAGTAAGTAATGTCTACAAGATTACTTTCCTTATCTGGTAAACATTACATTACAACATACATAAATGTAAATTTGTATGTACTTTAGATAAATAAAGGATTTTAATTAACTAAATCATTTGTATTCTGCCTGTTAAAACTATAGAAATAGTTTATCTATAGTATAGTTATTTATATAAAAGGCATTTTGATGTTAGCAAAACGAATTACTTATTGTTATTTCTATGACAATTCATTTTTTTTTTGTAAATGTATGCTATAGAATAGTTTTCTATTTCAGTTGTGAATTATGGGCAAAATATTGTTTCCCGGATAAAACGTGGTCCGCAGTGGATTTTCAGTCAAAACTGCATTCTGAGCATAGAATGTTATGTCATAGACATTTTAAGGAATCAGCATTTGTGGATTACCCCTCCAAGAAATTGAGGCGATTTGCTTCGCCAGATGTAGAGGTTAGTAAAATAGGATTTACATTCATCTATCTATGGAAATGGGCTGGGTTTAACAATTCCTCCTTTAATTGGATCACAACTAATTTAGGGAAAAATAATATACAAAATCCGTAGAATCTATTAAATCTATGTTTGTACAACTCTTTATCCACCCAGATACCTATTAAAACTTTTGCTTTAGAAGAAATAACTTAAACTCATGAGGTTAGAGTAAAATCTAATTCCCCCTAATTTTACCTTAATCTTATTTTATAGGAGGTGACTATGCCACATCTGGCACTTCACATGGAAGCTGTAGCTGGTCCATCTCATCAAGTAGTTCAACCACTACAGGATATTAGCAACATACCTTCGCATGATATTCCTGGACCCTCTGCAAGTGTCAAAAACCCAGTCAATAAATTAACAGATGGTAAAGAACATGCATTTGAAAAATGCAAAGGATACATGCAAAAAATATCCAAACTTCAAAGAAAATTAAGATACATGAAGAATAAGAAATTTATGCATAAATTGTGTACAAATAATGCTGTCAGTGCATTATCTAAGAAGATAAGTCCTACATTTACACTTTTGTTGCAAGCCCAAATTAAGAATTTTAAAAAGAGTCCAAAAGGAAGAAGATGGACTTCTGATGACAAGATAACAGCGTTGAGACTGTATAAAAGGTCACCTACGTGTTATAGATTATTAAGAAGAATGTTTTCCCTACCTGCACCAACAACGCTTAAAGTGCTACTTAAAAAATGTATACTTAATGTTGGCATAAATAAGCATATATTTGAAATTATTGGGAAGTTTGCCAAGGCCATTAAACCGGCTGATAATGAATTTATACTCATGTTTGATGAAATGTCTATCAGAAGGCATTTGCAATATAATGCAAAGGAAGATGCCATTGAGGGATTCCAGGATCATGGTGAACAAGGCAGATCATCACAACCAGCCTCATATGCCTTAGTTTTCATGGTTGCTGGCATCAGAAGAAAAATCAAGCAGCCTATTGCTTTTTATATATCTGGTTCTTCAGTTACTGCAGACAGATTAGCAGTCCTTATAAAAGAGGTGAGCTAACATTTTTTTATTTACTATTTCACAACATAGTAACTAAAGCACTCTACCTCTGTATCTGTCTGTACATACTGACAGATACAGATTGCCATTATCGAAAAGTATTGAACCTGATTTCTTTCTTTTTTTCAATGAATAGACTTATTCTTTGTCAGTTATAGAATGAGGGTGGTTAAATATTTTTATAGTAATAACATGAACTTGACCAGTGTGAATTAATACATTTGTATGTAATAACATCCAATATTTAATGGAAAATTGTTGATGATAATGAATTTATTTTTAGGTGCTTGAACAGTGTCATAAATATGGTGTCAATATAGCCGCTACAGTGTGTGACATGGATGGTGTAAATAGAAGAGCTTTAAGAATATTAGGGGCAACCGCTAGCAGTCCATATTTTGAAGCTAATGATCATGAAGTTATTACACTTTTTGATCCGCCACATTTAATTAAGTGCTTCAGAAATTTATTTCTGAAGTATGATATTGAATGCCCAACAGATATATCATCCGATGGAAGAACTGGAACAGGTAAAACATTAAGTAAACTGAATGCCTCAGAATGAAATTAATTCAAAAGGAAGATTAGACAAGTTTTAATTATATTAAAAAATATTGTTGCAGGTATAGCCAAGTGGAGCCACATTGTCCAATTTCACACATTAGACAGTGCAAATCCAAATTTTGCTTTTGCACCTTTGCTCAAACCGGATCACCTGAACCCTAACACTAAGCAAAAAATGAAAGTGAAGCTGGCAGTTCAGGTGTTGAGTCATACTGTTTCTTCTGGCATGTATGCTAAAATTGGAAAAGGTACTTTGTTATAATAATTATTTGACTATTGCCTAATCAAATGAACTTTTTGTAAACAAACAACTGTAAAAGGATTTGGTGGACGTCTTGTGCATTATGTATGTGCCAGTACTAGTAAATTCTCTAAACTAGAATACAAATAACAAAAATTTTGTTTGACAGCACTAAAATGGTACCGCATTAGTAATTTAGTGAAAATGGCAATTTTGCTATTCTGAATTTGAGGTTTTTACCAAAAATTTTGGTTGTCTAACTAAACCAGCAATTTTTAATCGCGATTAAAAAGGCGTGGAATAATATTAGTTGTCATGAACTAAAATTCACTACAACACGGGGCTTCAGGTGCAAAAACAGTCCTGTATCTTTTTAATGTTATTTGCTTATATCTCGAAAATGGTGTGTCCTATCGCAAAAATAATGAAAATTTCGACCCCCTTTATGAAACCCTTAAACCCCTAAAACTCTACAAGTAGGTAATAATTTTTCATATTTTCCATACAAAAATTATTTTTAAATTAAGTTATTTTTTCGCTATCTTTAAGATTCTCATAGCCAAAAATAAGGAATTTTAGTGATATTTTAGTTAGTTTCATTCAGGCGTCACTATGTGGGTACCCCCCTTGAAAGCACCTACGTTCGAACCCGCGATGGCCGCATAGCAAGTTTTTGTATTTTATTGTAATATTTTTTCTAACAACAACAATCCACAAGAATATTTCAAAGCTGTTACTAACAGTTTAGTTGGTCTAGAGGTTAAGGGCGTAACGTCTGAAACCGCTGATTCAGGTTCGATACTGACAGTTCGATAATAGGTTTTTGTTTTAGTCAAATTTTATTTTTCTCTTACTTATACTATTTATGCTACTTTTTCTTTTCTTAAATTGTTTTAACTAGTAGTTTTATATTAAAATGAAAGAAAAATAATTTATTTTAGTAAAATTCATAATAAATGGAAAAACTTAACTATATAACATTATAGATAACTGTAACATAAAAAGTAAGTATTGCTTCACTGCAAAATAGTTAACTTACAACAACTAAATAAAATGGTTGACAATTTACCTTTCAAACTTGTAGAATAATTCTTAATTATTAACGAGTAAAAAAACATATCATCAGTTAATATTCTAATGAATAAACAATTTACATCTCTCAGAAATCAAAAATATTGTCTACCTACAATTACTTGAAATAGTGAGGTCAAATGATTTATTATTTGAGGTATTTTAATGTGTCAATGTCGACACTTTATTTTATTGTACGACTATAAACCAAACGGGATTACGGGATCAAAAATATATAGGATGATGGCAATTACGACCCACTTACGTAAATACGTACACGTACGTATGAGTTAACATAAAAACAAAACGACTTATAGTAAATACTATAAGTCGTTTTGTTTTTATGTTAATTGCGGAGGGGATGACGCTCACTGAGTATTATTTTCTGTAGTCAGCTTCTCGTTTGAGTAACCACGAGGAGTAATAGTGTTCTGTGGATTTTAGAGAATAGGCTGTGTTCTGCCATGTGATTTGACAGCCACCATAAGCTTAAGCAATGCAGGTTTTCCTGTAGTTATCCACTTGTAAGCAACACTTTAAGCCACGAATATAATTATGAATTTAAATACATTTCATGATATATAATTATTATTTTCAGGATTATCTAATGATGCGGTTGTGACAGCAGATGTATTATCGAAAATGGACAAGATATTCGATTCTCTAAATAGTGACACAGTGGATCTACGCAGAGGAAAACCATTTTCCACGAACCTTAAAGACACTACACCTCATATGGAGTTCATAAAGCAAATGAAATGTTTCTTCCAAAATATTAAATTTATTGGTGCCACGCGTACACCACCATCACAAGAAGGATGGCTTTGGACGCTAAATGGTGTGGAAAGATTGTGGAGGACTTTGCGCCAAAAACACAACACTATTAAAAGTTTAGCCACCAGAAGGTTACAGCAAGATCCTCTGGAAAATTTATTTGGGTGCATCCGAGCCAATTGTGGCGCAAATTGCAACCCTACCACTGGGCAGTTTATTGGAGCCCTAAAAACGACATTGCTGAGCAACCTGTCCCACATAGGCGTTGGAAATTGTGAACTTGACAGTAATAGTGTCTTAATCAATAATTTTAAATTATTTTTAAATGTCGGAAGTAAGGAAAGCAATGAAGATGAAACTGTTACTTTAGATGAAGGCCCATCTGAAGGAATAGTTGCATCTTCCAGTTGGGATCAGGAATTCGAGTATGATGAAGAATTACTATTAAATGTAACCAGCGAAATGCAAGCATGTGCCTATGTTTGTGGCTTTGTAATAAAAAATTATAAAAATAACTGTGAGAAGTGCAGAATGATCCTCACTTCTGAAGACCACTCATCCATTCATACTTTTATAGAATTTAGAGAATATAGCAATGTTAAAGAATTATTAAATTACCCTCATCAAAACTTTGTGCTCTGTGTAGAAGTATGTGCCACCGAAATTAATAATTATTTAGATATAAATGCTCATAAAATAAAAATAAGGCAAGAAATCACAAATATTTTAAAAGGCACAATAAACTTCAACTTTTTAAATGATTGCATAGAGCACAAAGAAGAGAATATTTATTATATAATAAAAAGTGTCTTTTACATAATTGTAAAACGGTTTTGTATTAGAAAAAATAGGTCTTTTGCACAAGAATCCTCTAAAAGTGTTCTACAGAAAAAAATTAATATTCTGTCACATAAATGAGGACTTATATGTATTTTATATTAACCTCATTCAGCTGTATTTGTAATATTTGTATAGGTACTCACGGCTACATATCAAGCTATACATTTCCAGTATAAGCTGACCTCTCTTTGTACGGAAATCCGAAATGCGAAATCAGCTTATACTGGAAATGTAGAGCTTGATATGTAGCCGTGTGTACTACACGCTAGTGATTACTGATTAATTTTGTAAACGTGAATCTTGTAAAACTAAAATTTTTGGGTTATTTCTGAATAAAGATATTTCAATATACTAGATTGTTTTTATTCTTACTAGTCTTTCTAAACCACTGGATCTAAATTAACCTCAAATATTGAAAACTATTTCATATTTAATCGCAGGGGGCGTGCAATAGATGTCGTGGGCGTCATCGCTTTCTATGACATTTATTTTCTTTGAAGTTGTTGTCTTCTCCTGAGTAAATGTGTTCTGTGATGAGAAGTCAGCATAGACTGGTTTATAGCTTGATAATTATGTTGTCGTGCGTACCATGCCTTCACAGGGGTGCGTTCTATTACTGCACTCATTTGCTTTCGACGACGGTGCGCGCGGGCGCACAGCACAGAACGTACTGGGGTAAATCTTTCAAACGTCACATATCATTATCCTGGTAGTTTTGAATTTTTGACAGATTTTGTACGGAAAATCTGTCAAAAATTCAAAATTATGAGAATAATGATATCTGACGTTTGAAAGATTTACCCACTGAGGCTGTACGAATTGTACGATAGGCCAGAACGCTCCGCGTGTCGTCGGGTATGAGCAAGCGTACTGAATAATGAAACGCATCTCTTAGTATCAAGTCCAGCCAGCCAGAAGCCATAGCTTACTACATATTATAATAGTAATCTGTGAGCCAGGCCAGCCGTAGAGCCCAGCTAAACCTAGCCACAGACTATATTTTATATTGAACCTAGCTCAGGCCCAGCGCCCAGCTGAATAGTTGACAATTTGACATTGACACTTCTGACAGTCGCAAATGTCATCATTGGACATTGTCTCACACTAGCGCACGTTGAATGAATCCAATCAAAGAATTCAATCGTATTGTTGTGAAGTGTATATTTACTATTGTAAATGGGATTTGTTTAAGTCTAAGCTACTTTTGCAATAAATTATTAAACATTTGGTCTCCAAATATTATGACGTCTAGAAGAAAAGATTACATCTTCGAGCCATTTAAGGTTACTGAAGTTAGATGTCGGGGTTTCGAAAGTCCCAGACCTCGTAGCGGACACAGGATAGCGTGTGATGATGCCAATATCTATTGTTTTGGTGGTTATAATCCCTCTTTACCCCTTACCACTATTCAAAGGGATAATCCGACATGGACGCCGGCGCGGCCCCTGTTTAAAGAACTTTGGAGTTTTTCGATAGCTAGTCGAAAATGGAAGCAACACAGAGTAATTGAAAATATGCCGGAAGAATTAGCGTCAAACGCTATGTGTATGAATGGCAACTATTTAATGGTCTGTATAAACTATACAATATTTTAATATAATGTGTGCATTTTGAATCATATTGTGTTAAATGTTGCCTTTCGTTATAGATATTCGGAGGCACAGGTGCACCCTTTGGCAACAAGTGTAGCAACGACGTGATTGTGTGGCGAACTTGCAACGAGGATGCCAGGCTGCAGATCCTAGATGTGACTGGTACCAGACCTCCTGGACAGTATGGGCAAGCTATCTTGTGCCATGATGGATGTTTTTATACAGTTGGTGGTACCAACGGATTTGCATATAACTGTGATATTTATAGGTATTCTTTAAATCTTATTAATAGTTTTATAAATTGCGTTGTGTAAACAAAAAAAAAAAAAATGTTTTGTTACAAAACAATAATGATTGGTTTATTTTACAGGTTAGATCTTCAAACACTAGTCTGGGAGGCACTGTTTGTTGGTACTGGTCAAGAAGGTGAGCCATTAGGCAGATATAGACATGAAATTGCCCGTGTTGGTAATAAACTGTACATAATTGGAGGAGGTACAGGGGAGTGGGCATTCGAACTTATGGAGATACCAATGTTTGATTTTGAAAATAATACTTGGTCAATTTTAACTCCAAAAGCTGATGATAGTGGGAAAGATACTATTGCACCTCTGCCGAGAAAATGCCATAGTGCTGTACAAATTGATTCTCCAGACGGCCCGCAAGTGTTTGTGGCAGGGGGTTCAGATGGAAATTCAGTCTTTGAAGATATTTGGAGGTTAAACATCTCTGATTTACAATGGACTATGATGCAGAAGACAGTGTTACCACATCCTCTTTATTTTCATTCATCGGCAGTTACGTCATCTGGTTGTATGTATGTTTTTGGTGGTATTGAACCGAAAGAGGATGCAACTAGTAGAAATAATATATTGTATAAGGTGTGGTTATGTCTGCCAAAATTGAGTGAAATGTGCTGGGAAGCATTATTGCATTTTCATCCAAACTTAGACCAAGTAGATGGTAGATCATTATTAAATATTGGAATTCCAGGTCACTTTGTACAGAGATTAAATATGCAGTGAAGACATTTAAATTGTTTTGCTGTAAGCAATATTGTGTTCTATTTATGTATTTGTCCATTAATGAGTTTGTTTTAGTTCAGCTAAACATTTGATGACAAATATAACATAATCATTTGTATTATAATTTTAAAATTTGTTTCATTTGCCTGAAGGTTCATAAAATGTGAGTCTGTTATAATTATTATTACACGCATTTTACACTACCTAACTCTCATCTCATAGCCCTGGTCTTTACGGGACTGTTATCATTTCGAAATTTGAAAAGTTCTGTCATAAACCCATGCAAAAATCGAGATTTTTCTTTTGTTTCTTTTTTCCCTACTCATTGAATGTTGCGAAAAAATATCGTTTAGTCAAAAAGTTCGGACATATCCAGACGTTTGGTAACCCTATGTGACAGCCATCCGCCAAGGCCGGTGTCACACCACACCCCCCAAATTCCTGTCGGATAAACTCTATAACACTGCCTGACCTGGGAATCTAGCTCGACCCCCAACATTCACTAGCGCTTGACACTTTAAACGAGGCAGTCAAAACCGAACTATTACAGACTATTACGGCAGTAAATTTACAACTAACGTAACATTTTTTAGCGGGACTGGGAATGTTTATGTGGCACATAACGTCGACCGTCCATTGCTACTTATGATGTGCAACCGCCCCCTTAACGTCTGAATGGATTTGGATGATAGGATACTGTTTATCCCGGTAGCACGTTCCCGTGGGATAATTTCCGACATCCACGCGGGCAAAGCTAGTTTTTATAAAAAGCGAAGCTAAGAAGGTAAATGTACGTAGCTTAGCCGTGGGTTGCTCTGGAGCAGCGCCTTTTATGTTTAGTGGGTATTTTGAACACCTTGAAAATATACAGGGTTTTTGTCAGAACGTTGAACATACGAAAATGGTGTATAGGTGGGGTCATCTGCTACTTACTCAGCCCTAATTTATTTGGTCCTGGGCCCCTGGCTATTTAAAAAAAAAAATGCTTTCGTCTATAATAGTTTCACCACTTTCTAAACTTTACATTACATGGTACGGAGCGAGAGGGAATGGGAAGCCGTCACCTCCTGCGAAGCAGTAATGCTCGCGAAGGAGGAGTCGGAGCGCGTGAGGGTGAGGCAATAGTTGCGCCCTCACGCCCCTAGTCGCCGCAGGGCGAGACACCCTGGGCGTCGGGAGTCGATTGCCGACTCCCGGCCACCGTAGGCGCGGGCTTGCGGACGGCGAGCGATGGGCAGTTCGCCGTCCGGTAAGGACCAGGCCCGGGTCGACGGCGCGTCGTGTTCCACGCGCGCCTCAAAGAGATGTCAGCACCATTGACGGGGTCCGACAGGGCCGATGCCTGCCGGGGTTGCGGATTGGTCGAAAGAGTTACCGTGGCCCTGGCGCACAGGCAAATGAAGGAACACGGGTGGGTTTTAGTCAGTAAGAGTCTGACACGCCCTTCCGCTCCGCCTAGAGCGGGAGAGGTCATTTGATGACTTCCAACCAAAAAAAAAAAAAAAGGGGCTATCAAAGACAGGATGCTAAAAATTTCGAGCTCACTTCGCTCGCTCTTGCATCCGGGATACTAACGATTGGTCGATAAACGTTTGGTCGACGTAACGATTGGTCGACAACCGATTGACCGACAGTAACGATTGACCGACACAACCATTAATCAACATATACGATTGGTCGACTCAACTATTGATCGACCATAACAATTGGTCGACATCTACACAATCGGGGATAGGATGCAAGAGCTAGCGAAGCGAGCTCGGGACCTGGGGCACCCCGACTCGGACAGGTTAGGTTAGAAGGGGATGGCGGGGTCTGAAAGACCCCGCCGTCCCCTTCGTGGTTATTTTTTTTTAAACCGCCCAGAAGTAGGAGCCCCGCGATGCGGGGCTCCGTGGGCTACGCCTTATTATGCAAATCAGATAAAACCCAGGATAAACCAGGATGTATTTTTTGTCCAAAAATAAAAATTATAAAAAAATTGTCGGCTAATCGTAATGTCGACCAATTGTTATTGTCGATTAATGGTTGTGTCGGTCAATCGTTACTGTCGGTCAATCGTTTGTCGACCAATCGTTACGTCGACCAAACGTTTGTCGACCAATCACCATCTTTTACGGTAAGGGGAGTGATAACCCAATTTCATCGAAAATCGTTAGTTAGTGAAATCGTTAGCCCTTTGTTTACCGGTGCACAGAATACACCTTTCCAATTTTCATCGGTATACTGCCGATGGTCTCCGAGTAACATGCATGGCTATGTGTTATTCGGATGAACGGACAGACAGAAAGGGCCCTGTATATTTGTTGAGGATCCTCTTTATTGGTCTCGGATACGTTAAGATTGAAGGAGCGAGCGAAGCGATCTCGAAAATTGGAGCATTCTGGACCGAGTTAGGTTAAGTTTTGATTGTTATGTTACTAAGGATATGCAAGAGCGAGCGAAGCGACCTCGTAAATTAGAGCAATCTGACTCGGATTCGGATAGGTTTCATTTTCAGTGAGATATTAGTAAATGAATGCAAGATCTTGATAATTGGACCGTGCCTGTATTTTTGTAAAATTGTAAGCCATAAAAAAGTTTTTACCTATATAAGTTTTCATATTTTCACTAGGTATTCATTAATTAACCCTTGTCAATAAAAAAAATAAGGCTCTTGATCATATTTTACGAATATTTGTTTACACACGTCGGGGTCCCTGTAGCTTGGGGCTAATATCATTGATCATGAAGTTCCTTATCAGACTTGTGCAGCACTCGCCTAGATGTTCCGGCTGTGTAATTTTAGTTCTTAGTCGAGGCTCATTTAGTTAGGTAATTGGAACATTAGCAGTTTTATCTTACGACCTGCGGCTGCTAATTAACACTAGGTTGCGCTGTACTTCTTTAGAGAGAGAATGTTGAGACTGTAGAGTAGTAACGATGGTTCCGAGTTCATTAAATTAAATGAGCTATAACTTAGATCTCGATGTCGCATGAGCAACGTGAACCTGACTCCCATTTCAAGGGCAGGTGGTGGCGGTCGCGAGTCGCAACAAGTGCTAGGCGCGTCGGCGTAGGGCGTCGGGACGCCGTCCGTCGTCGCCGCGGTTTCGCGCCAATTCGCGCCCGCAGTGATGGGAAGCACGCCTCACGGGCGGGACACGCTCGCCTCGTCCGCGTACGCTCGTAATCCGAATGCGGATAACTGTTAATAGTTTTCAACTCAACAGTTTACACCTGGGTCCTAGAAAATTTACACGTCGCTTCACGTCTGCTCACTTGAACAGCAATATGATTATATTTTGTATAGAACCAAAGGAAGTAGCGGCAATCATGCTGCTTCCGGATGCATTCCCGAAAAGTGTAAAACTTCTCAACAATACAACAATTGTGCGCTCATTTTTATTTGGAAGTGGTAATAAATGTTATTCTCGAGGTGGACACTTGTAAGCGATGACGGACACTACTGAGGATATGGTGCTGGAGGTATCGACGGTGGCGTCGGCACCTCACCGGACACCTACTCCTGAACTTCATGCGACATACACCACTTTTGAAATCTTGGTGGCATTGGTGGCGGTCGTGGGGAACGCTATGGTGATCTATGTGTTCCATCGCGAACGCAGACTGCGACGACGCACTAACTATTACATTGTGTCTTTGGCAGTGGCAGACTTTTTGGTTGGTCTACTTGGAATACCGTTCGCGATCCTGGCGTCAATAGGCCAGCCACGGAACCTCCACGCGTGTTTGTTCACGGTGTCGTTATTAGTGATGCTGTGTACTATTAGTATTTTTTGTTTGGTGGGTGTTTCCGTCGACCGCTACTGGGCAATCCTGCATCCGATGTGCTACTCGAGGAATGTGCGAACGAGAACAGCTATTAGTGAGTATACCTCAAAGTTATCTATTTATTTTTATAGGTTCGCTGAAAGCAAAAAAGGTAGGTTACATACTCTGTCAATTTAGTACAGTTTATTACATTGGTGTAATAACTATCTCAAAATGGCCACCGGCCACCGTGTGGCGGTCGTCACATTAATGGATCTTTTATTGCTAACTACTTGATGGCTATTGCTTTAACATAATGGCAATCAATCCTTAAAAGAACATAGGATGTAATACTTGTTTAATGTACAATCAATTTCTATGATACTTATTTATCTTCAAAGAATTTCCCGATGGTTAGCTAGGACAAAAGACGGAAGAGGAACTATCAATTAGGTACGATTCCTAATCGTTTTTCCTAGTTTCCAGTTTTCCACATACTTAAGGAGGTATCTTTCTGAAGCTTACGAATTTCATGAATGAACATTTATTTATATTGCAGCACATTTAACATTATTTACGCATCGCAGTAGCGATGGTTTCTGTAACAAAAAAAAAACTGTTAGTTTATCTAAAACTTTACACTGATGTTTACATTAACGAATTGATTAATGAATGAGCGTACCTGTAGATTTAAATAAATAGGGAAGAGAATTCATGTTAAAGTTATGAATCAGCTAAGATAGTAGGTAAATCTACTTACACCTAAATAAGGTACCTATATGACAACGTATTAAAACGTCATAATCGCTTAAGGCGGTACCTTCAGGGTAGCCCGCGAAATTCAAATTTGGTTACGTTTTTTGCAATTTGCAGGTCACTGTCAGGTTGTATTTTGATTAAAATATGATTCGCGACCGTAACAAATATGGCTTTATAGAATTATAATCATTTGAATCAGCAATACATCTCAATAAGTTCATATTACCCTATTTCATGACTATTTCATGAAATCATGACATTTGAGGGCAATTCTAACTTAAGGAGCTGTATTGCTGATTCTAATGATTATAATTCTGTAAAGCCATATTTAATACGGTCGCGAATCCTATTTAGATCACCATACAACCTGATACTGACCTGCAAATTGCAAAAAACGTAAAAAATTTTGAATTTCGCGGGCTACCTTGGCGCATGCCCCTTAAGGGAAGTGAAAGCCGACACTTGAACATTAAATTTTACTCGAACACGAACGAATGATTTCAGATTTGTAAGGTCGTCTGTGTGTGTGTGTGTGGTCGTGTATGTGTGTGTGTGTGTGTGGTCGTGTATGTGTGTGTGTGTGTGTTTGTGTGGTCTGAAGCGGGTTTCAAATAAACGCAGATCAAAGGATGCTATCACAAAAACATTCAAACCAAATTATAACAAACATGAACATTGTAACAGTCAACTTGTTTCAGGTGGCTGAAAATCGTTTTTCACGAAAAAAAACCAACATTGTTTTTTTCATTGTTGTACTAAATAAGCGTTGACCCAAACCAACAAATGAATTGGTTCATAAAGAAAACAGAAGAAAAGGCTTCTTCTGGCGAACTTAAAAAACACGTTTTTATGGTAGGTAGGTACTTATACACAATCGTGACGTTCATTGAATTTAGGTGACTGAGACTCTAACAAACATAATAATTGAAAGGTTTCTCTTCTTTGGTTTCGATTTGATTAGATTGGTAACCTATAAATAAACGATTTAAACAGGCGCGACACAAAGGCACCACCTGTCGCGCAACGAGCAGTGCCTTTGTGTCGCGTGCGATTTGCGTCGCGTGGTGCGCCTGTTCTAGGAGCCTTTATACGTCCCTATTTCATGGTGTAGTTCCATAGTAAAGCATTCTGATATTCGTCAATGCTCAACGAATTGGTAAAAGGAAAGAAGAAGGAGAAGACCGTGCCTAGGATAGGATTAACATGGTGCAACTCATGTTTTGGAGCAGTGGTTGTCCAGTGGTAACGACTCCGACTTACGAGTTGTAAGTCGAGGTTTCGAACCCAGGCAGGCGCTTTACTTTGTGTACATAATTTCATCACCTCTGCTCTCAAAACGATGAAGGAAAACATCGTGAGGAAACCGGCATTTCCTAGAACCAAAAATTCGAAGACGTGTGACATCTACCAACCAGCATGGGGCCCACGTGGCAATTACGGCCCACTGCCTCTCACAGAGCCTGTGTCCCAGCAGTGGGAACATTATAGGCTAATTATAACTGATGGTTTACAAAGAGATTCACAAGATCCTCATCAGCCTTTGGCCATAGAAAACTCGAAGTCAAAACATTTATTTCAATTAATCATTTGCAGGCACTTTTGAATTGTCACGGAGTCGGTCAGTCGGATAGTTGAAGCTAGTTGCCCATTCCAAATGGAACCTGCTCCAATAGCCGAACCTAGGTCTACCTTCAATTATTGCTGTTTCTATTTTCAGCATTACCATCTCGCTGCATCTTTAAAAATATGTACGCAATTTTTACCATTTTAAATACTTATTCTAATACGTTGAACAAAGCTCTGCTATGTGAATCTATATAAATAAAAATGAATCGCCGAAATGTATGTGCGCGCATAACTTCCGAACGACTGCACTAAATTGGGTAGGTAATTCCTTTTTTTTGTGTTCGTTATTGTCAGGGCAAGGTTTGTAGGTAGGGTAGGTAGGTAGGGTACGGTATGTAGGGTAGGGTAGGTAGGTAGGTAGGGGCGGTAGGGTAGGTAGGGTAGGTAAGTAGGGTAGGTAAGTAGGGTAGGTAAGTAGGGTAGGTAGGGTAGGGTAGGTGTTATATACTTAGTGCTCCCTGTGCGAAGCCAGGCCGGGTAAAGCTAGTTTATAATACGTCACGTAACAGGTGACGTATTAAGTAATAATAAATAATAATTAACGCTTCATTCACTACGTAATTGCGATATTGTTTACTTATATGCTTGGAAAATATTATGGAGTAACGAACTAATACTGACAAATTATAAGAGTAGGTAAGGACAAATAGAGAAAAATTAAAAATCGCTGGTTTAAAACTTTTGAATGGCTTGATACAGACAGGAGCTGCAAAATGCCGTCACGACAGACGCAGACGCATGAATATCCGCACTGACTTTCGCGCAAATTGCGACCCAATCGAAACACTTGAATTTAAATTAGACTTGTTATGATACCCATTCATACCTAATGAATATTATACACACATTATTTAATTATACGAGTATGTATAACATTTTTAGTTTTCCCTTACCATTATCATTATTGTTGTAATCGGTAGGTAATGTTTCGACCAAAAGGCTATTGAAATGGCGTAATACCACGGACTTCCTGATCAACTACATCCTCTTCTATCTATTGTTTAGTTAGGGCTTATCATTCAAACAAATGCCTGCAATGGCCAGTACTTAATAATTCATTTATTTGCACCTAACATCAATACTAGCCTTCGTTAGGATGTCTTGTGGTCAGTATCAGGTTATATTTGAACAAGTGCGTTGGTCGGAAGATCTTTGCGGTTTCCCTTTTGCTTCTTTTCCTCATTTTCCAAGTATTACTTTGATTGGTTAAGGAATGTGCTTTATTATAACCGATAATCAAGTTTCAACGATGTTTCAACATAAATATTTCATTAATTGAAGAAAACAAAGTCATTCACCATGAGATGAATTTAAAAAAATCGTCGGGAATAAAAGCTATCGTGTCCTGAATCTTTAATCGTGGTAAAGCCCCTGTTTTTTTGAACAATCGTGAAAGCGTTACACCAAAAATGTTATTGCGAAACAGCTGGCAAATAACCATTCAGTAAGTAGATAAAACTAAGAACTTAGCACATCTTGGGTGAGGCAAATATTCAGCAATGAATGTGGTAGGCTTCGAATCTAACCCACGACTCATGGAAGCAGAAGGAACCGTGGGGTTTCGACAGTCCGACAGAACCGTTCGTCCTCTCCAAAATGAGGGTATCCATGGGGAATACTTTACTCCAAAAAAGGCTGTAGTGAAGTATGGGGTCTTATGTAAATAGGATTGATAGATAGTTCATGAACGGGATCGTTAAATCAAACAAATCTGTATAATTATTTAACAAGCACCTATCAGGCCGATAGACAAAGGAGGAAAAATGGAGGCACACGGATTGATCATAACCTGGGTTAGGTTATTTTTCATCCCGGAAGTACGGTACGGTACGGGACGGGGGCAAAGGGTAAGTTACGTAAGGCAGTAAGGTAACATGGCGTGTCACAGATTGTTTAGCATGGAGAATTTGTCCAACCCCTTGATATTATGTATTTCGCGTTTCTCTATGAATAGATTTACTAATGACTAATAGACTCATAATGGTCTCTAAATTGTGGCGCTTTATATTCAAAGTCTACCTATAAAATAATAATAAACATTATCTATCGCTCTACCTAAATAAGGTAGTACCTATTGTATTTCAAGGGCGCTATGTGTTTGTAATGAATAATTGCGGACCTTTAAGGCTCCCTCAGATAGGCGCGACGCGACTTTAGTAGAACAATTTCTATTAAAACTTCATGGAAATTATTCTGCCAGGATCGCGTCGCACCGTCGCGTCGCGCCTTTCTGCAGGAGCCTTTATTTTCCTTTCTTCCTGTCTGTTTATATGTGTGTACCTACATAATATTAACGGTAAAAAAAACACAATACAAAATAAAAACCACCGCACTAACAACGCGTACATTAATGATTGACGCCTATAGACTAGGTGACAACATCAGCAGGCTGTTGGGGCTGCCGTGCACCCTGCGCAACAGAGACGCGCTTCGCTTACGCATCGTTGCATAGAAGCAGTCGACACTAGCTTCGCCAAACATGCCCGAGGCACTACAGTGTTGCGGCAGCCCCACCAGCGCTCTGTAGGCGTTGTCTTATTGGACTAGGACGACTTTTTGTGTGTGATTCACCCACAGGCTGCACGTGTACAATGAGGTACAATAAGCTTTAGCTTGAAAGTTTATCGTCAATTCGTCATTGGCGTAGGCTTCCTCTAATCTAATACGGATCTATTACTTATTTTTTTTCAGCCTATCTGATTCTCTATGATTTTTACAATTCAAGATATTCTAGCGTTCCAACCATAATGATATTAGGATTCAATTTATCGTAGGTATTCGTTCAGAATCTCTAGATAAAACAACAGGTTAATTTATCTACACCTGTAATACCTATCTAGATGTTAAAGAAGGCCCATTTTAACTTTGGCATTACGGATTAGTTTGATGAACATTCCTTACTTTAAAAGACACTCATCAACAGAAAACCAACCATCCATAAATTAGAAGAACAATTCAGACTTTTGAAAGTTCTCTTAGGAAGTTCTGAATAAATAGTCAAAGTTTATATTGTATTTTCTACGAAAGTGGTTTTTGTACAATCAAGGTGTTTGTTGAACATACTTAATGCCAGCTCAGTTATTATCTTCACGTAACACATCCTCTCCATGTTACTTTCTATCCACTGTGTGGTAAAACCCTCCTTACTCACCTCCTGAGCAAAACGAGCATTACCTCGCTTGCTCACTGCATGTCGGACAATAATGTTTCTCTACGAAGTCATAGAAATTATGATTTTGAAAAAAAATACGTAACTCCTAGCCATGTTTTGAAACCCCTGTAAAACTCCTACGATTATCCGTAAGCATGATTGTGATAAATGGAGTCATGAAGTTAACGGTAGCTTTGAAAGTTACGTGTCATTAACAACAGCTTTCGTAGCTTTAGTATAATTGTTTCACTTTCAAACATACGTCATAACGCTTTGAAATGTGTCTGCCACTCGTTAAATTCTATGAGCTCATAAATCGGTTCAGCGGGTGCGAAGAAGATCTTGATACTCCTTTATGTTTTTGGCCTTAGCAATTCCCGTTGTATTGTCAGCGTCAAGCCAAGACAACCGACATAGCCCGAAGGATTGTCAAACTTAAATGGTAGTGGGCAGGGCACATTGCTCACAGAACTGATGGTACCATACGTTCTGGAGTAGCGACCGCGTACCGGAAGGCCTACCACAAGGTGGATAGTGACTACGTGAGGGCCGCAGGAATTCGCCTTTCGGCTGAAATGATGGTGATGATAACGAGTCAGCGTCAGCTTTGCTTGAAAAGAAGTTGTCTTCATAAACCAGTGCCTTGATTGGGTCCCGGTTTTTTAGCAATGTTCTGGTTCCAATATTTTACAGTATTGTTTTCTCAGGAGCAAGGAACTATTAACTTCACCCTTATCATCAACTGCATACATCGTAAGTACTTTCTCGGAGATTGAAATGTAGATGTTTTACACGATGTCACGATGTTTTGTTTTGTTGGTGTTTTTGTAGGTGTTTGTTGTTTTTGTGTGTGTTGTTGTGTGTGTTGTTTTGTGTTGCGTTTTTTGTTGTACACGTTTTCTGCCGTAAAAAGTCAGGAAGACGAAATTTTTGTTCCCTAATAAAATCACGTTTTTGTAACCAATATCCAAATAGTATTTATCGTTGGGCGCCATATTTCCAAGTTCAGAAGATTGATGGCAAACCATCAATGGTTTGTTTGTCTCGTTTATTATACCTACCATAAATTTGTGGTGTGCTGATATTTTATTGAGTTTACACGCTGCAGTAAAATTATTTGAGAGATTTATGCGAAACTTATCAAGATGGAGGAGATTTGAGTAATTTGCGACCAAAGTAGGAATATTGGCTTATCAGTCTATGAATAATTATCATTTGAAAATTCAAAGTGCTCTAGAAATTATAAGGCATTTTTTGTTCATGCGGTTTCTGCAATTTTTTTGTTTAATTTGAGATAAAAATTCTCTCATATTCTGTGCCCAATTGGCAATTGTTATTTTGGTCATCCAATCACAGAAGCTACCATGTTATTAGACAGCATCGTTAATGATCAGAGACTTGATTGGGCTTTCATAAACCAGGGGAATTACAATTTCGAATCGGACTGTACAGATCAAAGGACAGTTAAATCAAGCTCAAGAGTCACAATAAATCGCCCTTATTATCCTAAAATAATAACAGTCATCATTTGACTACTTTATCATGAAACCTTGAAAGATTCGAATTTTCCTCCCCATAATGACTTTTAGCGATGTATCTTCTAAGGAACCCGATACTTTGATAGGGCTGTGGAGTGTGGGGCTGTGGCTAATAACGATGTAATCTAACCAAGTGACGATCAACCTACACGATCCGACATTTTGGAGTAACGTGACCTCAACCCTGATGATGATATCAACCGGTATGAACTTGATCGTCTATAGTTTTATACATAGAGCTGCTTCTTTAGTAATAACCCTATTCTTAATTGGAAATGTTGTGTGTACTATAATTTTGCTTCAGTAAGTATGTTGGCTTACTTCATTAATTGACAGTTTTGGAACATATTTATTTTTATACGCTGCGGTAATGGTTGAAAATGCTGTTAAGTACTGTTCCTTTGCAGTGTAGGTAGTTCTCTCCTTCACATTGAAGGAAAAGTCAACTCTTAATTTTTCATCATGTTCATGTTTACTATTTAAACTGATCACCAAACGTTGTTCATAGAATATCTAAGTAGAGACTATACATCGTGAAATAAACTATTGTTTATGAATTCTTGTTACACACAAGATAAATGCAGATACAGAAATAATACAAAGAGTGCTAGTCTATTTCGGTAATGTTATTTGCGGTCATTCGTTTAATCGTTCTGGAATGGAAGCTACATAAACCCTGGCATGTATTACACCTGTCGTTTTGAGAATATATGCTTTACAGGTGTGATACGAATTACGCGCTGGAAGTTTCCTAATATTTCGACAAAAAGTATCACAAGATTAAAAGAAAAGAAAAACATGGATCAATGATTTACAGTGTTGGTCAAAACTAGACGAGTAGTTAACAAAGTAGCTCATACGATGCTCGTATCTCAGAAATGATCTCAATGTGTCGGCGACAATGCTCAGGAAATCGTTCATCGTGATATCTAGCAGGAAGAGCGCGCTTTGTAGGAGGCGCGCATTGTCCGCGAGCCGTAGTACTGTGGCGTGCGTGGACGCAAGTAGGTACGCTTAACTAACTCACGAGTCCATGACTACTCATCATGACATAATCCGCGATTGTTTTATAACACTTCTAGCTGCTTCCGTCGAATTCGTTCGCGAGGAATTCGTAAGACACCACAATATACTGAAATAACAGCCATATTATTTAAAAACTTTCCGTTCGTGGTTTTGGTCTGAGCAGCCCAAATATAAAAAGAGTCAGGACTGGTGACGCGAGAGCAAGCGCGGTACAGTTATCGTGTGAGAAGCAGCACAACACTGACTGTTGCATTCTTACCGATTATTCCTGACGAACTCACCCTCCTGTTCCTGCTCTCATTAGAATAATAATAGGTCTTTACCTATGAAATTGCCGTTTTGTATGAAAAAATTTAAACGATTTTTTTTCATGATTTTTTTATTTGTATTAATCGAAGTAATCACCCATGCAATCAATGCATCTTTGCCATCGCAGTGGCAGTTTATTGATGCCCTTCTTAAAGAAATCAGCTGGACGGGAGGCAACAAATTCTTCAAAGGCATTTTGTACTGCCTCTCGGGTATTAAATTTTTTTCCCGCCAAGAAGTTATCCAAATTCTGGAAAAAGTAGTAGTCTGTAGGCGCAAGGTCTGGTGAGTAGGGCGGATGACGGAGAGCTTCCAACCCCAGTTCTTGCAACTTGGAGACCGTCTGCTGTGCAGTATGAGGTCGCGCGTTGTCGTGCAGGAGCAGCGGAGACGAGCGATTGACCAATGCTGGTTGGAGATGCGCCAGCTTCTCCATCATTGTGTTCAGTTCTTCACAGTACACATCTGCAGTAATGCTCACCCCGTTTGGTAAGAAGCTGTGATGAATCACACCGGCGCTAGACCACCAAACAGTGACCATCACTTTTCTAGGGGTAAGTTTTCGTTTAGGGCATTGTTTAGGTGCTGAACCAGGATCCAACCAACTTGCTGAGCGCTTACGGTTATCAAACAGAATCCATTTTTCATCGCAGGTAACAATGCGGTTCAAAATTCCTTCATTTGTGTGTCTGTTGAGCAGTGCAAGGCACGTCTCGGCGCGTACTTCGCGCTGGCGATCATTGAGTTCGTGGGGCACCCATTTGTCAAGCTTTTTTACCTTGCCAATTTGACGCAAATGGACCAATATTGTTTTGACGCTAACGTCGAAAGCTGCTGCTAATTCAGCCGTAGATTGTGTATCATCAGCTTCCACAATCGCCTTTAATTCGTCATTGTCGACCAAAGTCTTCGGACGACCGCGAGGTTCATTTTTCAGGTCGAAATTTCCAGAACGGAAGCGAGCAAACCAATAACAGGTGGTGCGTTGGTTTGTAGTGTTAGCTCCGTAAACGTCGTTGATGTTGCGTGCCGCTTGTGCCGCGTTGCTGCCACGACGGTACTCATATTCCATAATTACTCGAATTTTTAACGTATCCATGATGACGAAAAAGATTGAAATGCGATGAAAATGTAACACTAATCAATAAAGAAATGACTACTTTTAGAAAAAAAAATCCATGTTTTTAAAATAAAATTAATTTGATTATTTTGATTTGAAATGGCCAGTACTGCAGAACGGCAATTTCATAGGTAAAGACCTAATATAACAGTAGAATGTAACCACAGGCGAGTCCTGATTAACAGTCACCTAAACACAGATATTTATGTATATTATAACCATAGATACGTTCTACGTATTATCACATGACAGTATTACAAGATGTAAAAAAAATTAAGCACATAATATATCAACTATTGGTAATCAAACGTTTACAATGCAGTTGCCGAACCGCTAAGCTATTTGCTTTGTTGAAAGTTGACTAAAATAGCCGTTCTTAGATATATATTTCATGATTGACTGCTTAGCTCCATAAAGGAAATATGGTTAAATCTGTAACTATCTGCTATAATTTCATTCTCTATTCAGCCAAGTCCAGCGATTTTTTTTTTTGGCGATTTCTGACTTTTCTAGTATTTAACCCTCAGTTGGTCCAATAGAGTTTTTTTTATCCCTATAAGAAACAGGATCGATTGGCATCAAATATATTTTTTGTGAATAATGATAATTTTCTTGCTGACTGTACATTATTTTCAAAATCTGTGAAATTTATATGAAAATTTAATAAAATATTACTTTATTATTATTAATTTATTTAGAAAAAAATATATGAAAATGTTTTTAAAAGTTAAGGATAGTCTCATAGGGCCGTTTTCTTGTACAGTTTTGAATTCGCTACGATTTTATTAGTATAAATAATGACTTTATTCCGAACCACGTTATAATTTTCGTTAATACTACTTCCTTCATTCGTTTACTAGTACGTCATAATTTCAAATTACGATCGTGATAAGAAAATATCAATAACATGACCGGACACGTGTATATGATGTCTGCAACCTTTCATTTCACATTTCGTTCACGGACTTTCACCCCAGTGTTATGGCGAGGGCGGCAGACTGGCGCCAGCCAGTCTACATGGCGGCCAAGCGACCTCATCTCCGCAGCTGCGGCAGTCGCGCGTCGGGACCCGCCCTCTACGCTGTACCATGGATATTATCCACGGGATATTTGTTTACGTCTTTATTATCAATGTTTGTGTAGTTGCAAGAGGAGGACACGGAGGATCACACGGAGGATCACACGGAGGGTCACACGGGGGCTCACACGGGGCGTCACATGGAGGATCGCACAGTTATGGACACGGTCATCACGTGACCGCGAGTCATGCTCACTACTCGTACCATCCACCACAGAATGTCCACTTCACGTGCCGCACCTGTTCCTCCACGGAACTGTACCCTGTGTACAGGCCCATGCCACCGACCTACGTGTACACTTACAAAGAGTCCGGCAGCAGGTACAGCGACATACTCACTGGCCTCTCTCTGTACAACTTAGGACGTTCCAGTAACATGGGCTGGTCCCACACGCATCAGTACAACTCCCGTCCAGGTGAAACTTGTTCTCTCCAAATCATCGAACGGTCGCACTTCGAAGAGACGGAGTTTCCGTGTTTTATGATATCTTCATTTATTGAGTCAACGTCGACGGATAATTCTCGTCCGGTTGACATAGCGTCGCCAAAGATTGATGTGAAGCCGTTTTTAAAGGACACGGGGCCAGCATTACATGTGACAGATGAGCAAGAGTGCGTGTTATGGCATAATCTAACGATGCATAAAGAGAGAAACCATGTTCCTTGTGCTTTGTTGAAGGAATACGCGAGCACTGTGCGGCAGTCGGGTGTTCCTACGTACATTTGGATGCCTACACTGCTGGGAACTATCATAGCTTTGTACTTGTGCTGTGCGTGTTGTTGTAAAGACAAGGAAAAAGAGAGTGTTAAGGAAGAAGCTCCACTTAATGAGCTGCGTGTGCCAGGATACTGTTCTAATTATTGAAGTGATAATTTTAAATTAGTGGCGTTTTTGCAATTTCAACTGCTTCTTTTTACGACTGCTATGTTTGTACCAAGTAACTATACCTATTACGCCAGTGTACAGTCGCCAGCAGGTCAAGCTACACGAAACTGTCAATTTTCTCCAAACAATTTTAAGCCTTGAAATGTTCTTGGTTAACTTCAAAATCGAATGAGAAAATCTGGCAGTTTGTGGTAACTTGATGTGCTGGCCACTGTACATTGTCTTATGAAAGTTGCCATCATATTGTATTCAAAATATTCATTGTGTGTCTGTAGGAAAATATGTATAATGTAAACTTAATATCCATATTCCTAGTTATATTAAGGTAGTCTGAGTCTTCATATTCCATAGGTACTGTAATTTAATTAACACGCGTCATTTTGCACTCTGAAAAAGTTTTTTTTCGTTACATAATACTTTCATCTCATTCATTTTAAATTCGTAATTGAATAATCCTGCCAAGTGCCTGTCTTATGATTAGTTTTAGAGCGTTGTGTTGTGGTTTTTTAATTAAATAAATAATACACAAAACTTAGGTGAGCCCACTTATTTATCTCTTTGTTAATTTAAAAACTTCTAGGATATATTTTTGTAATTTCATAAAAGATTAAACGCCCTACTTGTGAAAGGATTACGCAAGTCTGTCTGATCAGTAACCCGAGTTGCTTTGAAATCAGCCTATGCGCTCATTGAATATAGACAGATTTTCGCTCAGTGAAAACAATGATAGCACAGACTCAAACCGTTTCGTGGTCAAAGTTATAAAAATGTACTGAAAAACTTTGAAGCTCTAGCCAAACTGAAGCGAGCGAGCGAACGTAATGCGGGACGCGACTGTGCTCGTCGATGATTTTTATAAATGAGAGTCGCGCGACTATTCGACCCAATTTGAACATTTCCATACAAGTCATTACATCTACAAACAGCAGGCGCGAGCAAATTTCATCCCGCATCCCGCTAGCTCGCTCGCTTCATCATTCACACAAGCAATTCCTACACTGTTCTCAAAATCCTGGAAACGTGTTTATGACCAGTTTATAACGGAACTGTTTCACAGTTTTATTTATCAATTTAGTACGACACTTAAAATAAAGAGCCGTACGTTGCGACGTATACACTTCAAACAGAATTAAGAGCTATATGTTATGGTAATTTAAAATACATAACGCAGTGTTTGATAGCCGATAACTGAATGACCGGAAGGGTGTAAATCTGCAATGAAATGTGTCATTGCTGAGTGTTGCTATAGATGATTATAGGGCCTCAACCCCATCATTCAGAGGTGTACTTACTTATAGTACACCCACATTTCGCCAGTTATGCCTAAGTCCCATGTAATAGGGGCCAAGCCTATTGGCATCAACCGGGAACAAATCCAGACTCTATTGAGATATTTTTTTATCATTCTGTAAATAATTTAGAGAGGCTTATGGCTTAGTAATAACAGCCTCACGTGTCGCTCGATCAGGTTAAGCTGCGCTTGCCGCGGTTGGTCCGTGGATGGGTGACCATCTTTACATACCAAGACCCCTCGGAAAGCACGTTAAGACGTTGGTCCCGGCTGTCATTCGTGAATCTTTGACAGTCGTTACGGTTCGTCAGAAGCCCGAAAGTCTAGCAACCTGTTTTACCAAAGGCTGGGCTTACAAAAGGCATCTTGTGTACCTAAATTGTAAGTAAAATAAAGCGTTTGTTGTATGGGGTTCTGTAATATGATTCAAGTATCATTCTTATTATATGACTAATACTATACTTGAAACCTATTACAGAATGTGGTGTCAGGAAGATTCGGGAACCAGAATTCGACTGTACGTATTAAAACTGTCAGCGTATGAAAATGAAGGTATGCTAGTCATTTAACAAGGACTTAATAATAAATAAATAAACTTATGATTGTCCTGTTCTCATTAGCTGAGTTCTATTCAATACTTATAAGTTTTTGAAATACTTCTTTCTGCATTCAAGACATGTGAATGTCACTCTCTTTAACCGACTTCAAATTTTATGGATGTTCCCCGATTACTCAAAGACGGCTAAACCGATTTTGAAAATTATTTTTTCATTTCATAGAAGAAAAATGCGCGGTGGTCCCAAATAGATTTTACCATAACTAAAAAGTGAAAAATAAAACACTTTTTTTACAAAAAAAATACAACCCGTTTCCAAAAAAAAAAACACTACAAAGTGTCTTGGAAGTCGGAGGAAAAACTAAAATACAGGTCCAAAGACACCAACATACGAAATTAAAGTATTTTTTTACATTGTAGTGTGTTTTTTTTAATCAGTTGTTTTTTTGTAAAAAGTTTTTCTGTCTTTAAATCCTTACCCCACTGCACGGACAGAATCAAGTTCAATAAAATAGATAGATAACACAATAAAATCAATTGATCTCCCCATGTTTATATGGAAGTAATCATGTTCACTATCGGACGGCGCGTGTCGGTAGTCTCAGTCAACATTCAGTATCTTAACATACGGTATTGATTTACTTGGATCACGATTTATTGTTGGGATTCAGTGTTATAAATAAATAAAACATTTATTTCAGGCTAAAATGGCCCATAGACCTAACAAACTAACATGTATAAAATATAAAACAAAACTTGTTTTTAATAAATATAGCTTAAAACTATGTTAGTAGCAAGTGAAGCAAGCACAAGGACAAGCTAGTGAAGTCACTAGCTTGTCCTTGTGCTGTCATGTGGTACAAGACTTGTCCGCGAAAGCGACAGAACACCACGTCTTGCGGACAAAAGTCTTCTTTCATGACGAGGGGCAGATAACAATTCGGTACGCGCACCACGAACGCCTGGAAGTTGACGTGAGGGTGCGACTCCAGTAACTGCACCCTCGGCGTGTACCTCGTCTGCTATCGTCTGTGTGTGTTATGCTGCGTCCAATCAGTTTTTTGTCACACATCATAATTTTTAACCGACTTCACAAAAAGGAGGAGGTTCTCAATTCGTCTGTTTTATTTTTATTTTATGTGTGTTAGCTCATAACTTTTTTCTGGGTGAACCGATTTGGATGATTCTTTTTTTATTTGATAGGTGGTGCTTCACATGTGGTCCCATTTAAATTTGATCAAGGTCTGACTAGTAGTTTTTGAGTTATCCTTAATACTGCATATTTTTTCCACTTAGTTTATATGGATGATGTGTTAATAATTTCCTTTCACTGTTATTTACACACAAAGTAGTGGTATAAGAATTTGTGTGGGGTAGGTACCGCCACTAAAAAGTGAAAATCGGTGGCCAAAAACGAAAAGACAAAACCAAAGACACCGAATTCCGAAATTAAAGTTATTTTTCACGTCTTTTAGTGTTTTTTTTGGAAGTCGGTTGTTTTTTTGTAAAAAAGTTTTTTGTTTAGGTACATAACAATACGCCTGTAGTGACCGAATCACAGAAGGGTTACGAAGAGGCCCAGTTATGAAACTGTGGCAGAGGTCTAGCTTTCTTCTTCTTCTTAGCGTATCGATTGGAAATAAGTTCAAATTTGTTTGGCCCAAAAATGAGCTACGCGAACGCCGCTCACCGACCCAGTCAAAAGGTCATCAAGTGCACAAGTGACAGGGCATGCGGCGCAGGATAGGAGGTAGGAGGTAGGCACTTTTGTTTGAGAGTCATGTAATAAGTGTGAGTGCGAGGCTATTGCCATTATCTTTAAGATAGGTAGAGCAAACACATATCCTACTTACCTACCTATCCAATTTATAAAACATGGCCGTTCGATAGTTTATTCGTTGATAGCACGTGGCGCAATTAGCCGCGAGCAATAGCAAAATAAACAAACTCCTGTTAAAATTATGCCAGAGTAAAATAATCCGGGAAATACGATTATACATAAACACCTTGCCGACGTAATTATTAAAGGCCGTCACTCCATTTTTCTACAGTTTGAAAATAGGCCAGCGCACATCGCCAGACGGCGGGGTAGCGTGTTTTAAAACAACGTAAATGCGTACGTATCTAACATAACAAGATATAGACCACGGATCATCAAAGGGGATTGCTCTCTGCGGTATTGAAGAGCTTGCTGGAGGATACTGCGGCGGGATGCGACGACATGCGGCGGAACGCGATGGCATGCGGCGGGATGTGACGGTATGTGCCGGAGTCCGCTAGCATACGATCGCAGGGGAGAAGCAGTGCAAGCGGGGGTGCACTCCGCATTTTCGCCCGGGCCGCCGGCGCCGCCCGCTTCACAAAGCATCCAGCATCCATCCATCCACGCGGTGCCTTTTTGTCACGCTGTCGCGTCGCGCCAGTGTGCACGAGCCTTAAGAATGTAGTAAAATAGATTAATTATTGATCATGACAAGGTTCAAACTACATGAAAAATAACACAGTAATAATGTTTTCAGTGAGGCACATGTTAGTATCCAATTTACGAGGTTCATGTTACATAAAAATAACAAGTAACTCGAGATACGATGATTTAATCGTCGTGGGACCACCACGATGAAAATGTGTCGATACATGAACTTTTAGCCCATGTAAAAATAAATCGACCGCCCCTTGCTATGTAAAATGTGCACGGAGAGGTTTGCAACGATAGCTAAGCATGTTCATTTGTTTGCCAGACACGCATTCGTGCATAGCGTGACCGCATGGGTCGCAATGGACGATCCCGCCTACATTTTCATACAAAGCGAAGCCAAGTACACGTGCATAGCTTAGTCGTGGGCTGCTGTGGAGCGGCGCCTTTATTGTGTTTTCAGAGAACATTGTTTACTACGATCGGTGAAGGACCGTTTTTTTTACCTAGTTAAATTTTGTTACCCAAACGTTCAAAGTATTATGTCGCGGGAATCATATCAGTTTCACGATAAAAAGAGGTACAGAATTATTTGCTAATTACACTCGAGAGCAATGAATCCGGGTCACTTAAAGAATGTTAAAAATCTCGGAAACTAAAAATGATAGGTTAATGCAATAAATTGTATTTAATAGACAATGTAATACTCCTTAAATGAAAGTAAAAAAAATATGAGTCACCATACATTTTATTAACACAAAATTACATAAAGAAAAAAACTGCTGATCTCTGCTTAAAACAAAAATAGGAAACATGAAATTTTTGAACTTTATTACGATTTTCTTGAATTTTAATATTTCGTATTGCCTCCTCGTGCTTCCATTACTGCGTTTACGCGGTTTGGCATGCTGTACACCAAGTTCCTTATACGATTTTGGGGAATATTCTCCCATTCCTCTGTGAGAGCAATTTTGAGCTCACGAAGCGTGATTGGGGGAGGGTTTCGTTGTTTTACGCATCTGCCTAGCTCGTCCCAAGCATGCTCGATCGGGTTGATATCCGGGCTGCGCGCTGGCCACTCCATACGAGTAATGTTCATCTCTTGAAGGTAGTCATTCACAATCCTACCTGTATGAGGTCGGGCATTGTCATGCATAAATATAGCATCCTCACCTAAATTGACCATAAATGGACCAACGTGATCATTGAGGATTTCTTCCACATATCTTACGCTAGTTAAAGAGCCGTTTTCTATGATCACCAGCTCTGTGCGACTTTCAGAAGAAATTCCGGCCCACACAAGTACAGACCCACCACCGTAGGCTACTTTTTCTTCGATGCATGCTTGCTTGAATCTTTCCCCTGGTCTTCGATACACTCTGTGTCTTCCATCGTGCTTGTAGAGCATAAATTTTGATTCGTCGGAGAACATAACTTTTGACCAATCTTCAATACTCCAATTTACGTGGCTCTCGGCATATCTTAGTCTTGAAATACGATGCCCACGCTCCAGTTTAGGGCCGTTTGAAGGTCTAAGGGGTTTTAAGTTAGATTCAGCAAGCCGACGTCTTACTGTCCATGCACTTGGGTTACTTCCTCCGAGGCGTCGAAACTGATTTGTGAGTTCAGTTCCTGTGAGAAAGCGATTTCGAAGCATGGTGTTCACCAAGTATCGGTCTTCTCGTGCTGTGGTACACCTGGTTCTGCCCGTTCCTGGTCTGCGTAGGTTAGAACCAGTTTCTTCGTAACGTCGGAGAACTCTTTGTACTGTTGACAGCGACACACCGACAGTCCTGGCTGTATCGCGCTGACTCCGGCCGGTTTCCAGCATTGTAAGTATTCTGGTGCATTCTTCAGGCGTAAGCGACATAATTTCAGCTTGAATAATGAATATAGAGCACTATCAACATGGTTTATGTACCCACATAAATGACAGATTACAAACAAAAGCAAAACCAAATGCTGTAATTTCGTAGTTCCATCTTCGAAAGTGGCCCTTTTTCAAATTTGATTTTTTATGATATAACTTTACAATAACTAAGAAGTTTTAATACCTTCATTTAAGGAGTATTACATTGTCTATTAAATACAATTTATTGCATTAACCTAGCATTTTTAGTTTCCGAGATTTTTAGGATTCTTTAAGTGACCCGGATTCATTGCTCTCGAGTGTATTTCAAGAATTATTTGGACTGTAATGCTCATATTGAATCAAATTATTGTAGCACTTATAGCTCTCAAAATAAATAATGAGATAGATAACTCATGTGGGTGAATTCAATGATGCTTTCTCCTAAACATTGTGTAAATAATGCATCGATGAAGAACTGCTGCTTCCTTGATACATTACGATCACTGTTTTGATATATTACTGGAAAAGATGTTTATTTCAATTGAATCCCGCCATTTCGCAGAAAAATGTGGGAAATGTAACTTTTTAGAAAAGTGCTCTTTTTATTTTTAGGTAGGCTTAAAAGTGATATAGTGTTCTAAAAATAAGTAAAATTATGATCGTCCTCTTTCCTTAAATAATTTTCAGAAGATTTTGAAACAATTCTGTATTTCAAGTGGACTTAAATTCACATTCACACGTTGACAAGAATGACCTACTCGTACTGAGTGAATCATATGTTAAATTAACAAAAGAGGTGACATTGAAGAAACTCACTTAAGGAAAACATGGTTCATCATAATACTAAGGAAAAAACTTTGTTACAAATATAAAGTAAGCGACTGCCAAAAAAAAAAAATTACAAAGCGGAAAGCAACTCGGTCGGAAGTAGACTGTTTTTTTTTTCATAAAATAGATTTTTCTTTAGTATTATGGTGAACCATGTTTCTGGTGCGGGTGGAATGAGAAGTATGCTCTCTCTCCCTCTCCGCTACCTTGTTTGTATACATCATCACTTCGCAAAAAGAGGCGACAGCATCCCTCACGTTTTCGCTTCCGACCATGGACTGAGCCACGGCTGGAAGCGAGAGATCACCCGCACCAAGTGTCGTGACCAGAGCACAGCGCTGTTGGGCCCAAGCTGAGCAAGAGTGCTGCGAAGACACGGCGCTATATATGCTGGATGAGCAGCGTATGTTGCGCCGTGTCCCCGGGTTAGTCCATACAATGATGACAAGCGGGCGTACGCTCCTGATCTATGCGACGCAGGTACTTCTCGAAACATCCGTGTCCAGTAAGGACTTGCGTCAGCCAGAAACTAAGGGCGCCATGCTGCCTCTCCAGCCATTCGTCCATAATGGGCCTTACCGCCACTATTGTGCACAGCCCCCACCTGTGTTTAATTGTTGTACCTACTCAGGAAGTTTTATAACATCATCAACATACATAAAGTGGAGTTAAATATGTATTTATGAAGCTAACTCAAAAGCTACAAAAGTTAAGTTAATAAAACAATCTACATGGGACCACCGCGCGAGCTTCCTCTACCAAATTAAAAAAAAAGAATCACTTTAATCGGCCCAGTAATCACGGAGAAATCGATCAACATACTTTAAAAAAATACATACAGACGACCATAAAACCTCCTCCTTTTTCGAAGTCAGTATAAATAAGGAATGTTCAGAAAGTTTGCGTGTGAACATGTTCATCACATTTACACATTACATAATATGACTACACACCTGTGTTCCTCAAAAGGTAAGGCGGGGTTGTTCTCCCGCATTTGCCAGTTATGTTACCTGACGATGTAGATGTCGATCCTGTTGCCATCGACCATATCTTGTTTACCCACTGCTAGGCAATCCTGCAATAGGCAATCCTGCTATTCAATGCTGCGAAGCATAACCAATCTTTGTCTGTATCAATTTCTACGCAATTGCGCCAGTCTCATCCAGGTCCTAGACACTTTCTTAAAGAAGAAGAACTTTCTTAAAGAGAAACCGAGAGAACGCCTTTCAGCGAAAATCCTGGTTTAGAAAAGATCCATCAGGCTGTAAAAATAGATACTTACACAATAACGCATGAAATACTTCATGTAGGTATTTTTTCAGCCATTCATCACATCATCTTATCATTTCTAACAGAAAATGTATACAAGTAATATTAGTAATGGATGAACCGGATGAAATAGAAGAAATAAATAAATATCTGAACTTACCTATTATAAACATTTTGAACCATTTTGTTTTGACATCACATTCCTTTGCGCGTGAGCAAAATCAATGCCGCGGATTAAATAGATTGGTTTTACAATGGCTGTAGATTTTGAGTAACGATTCATTATTTTGTACAGAAGAAGTCTCTTAAGATTCGCTTTTTATGCTAGCTTTTAATTTTGTTTATCTATTTTTGATGACGTTGTTGTCAACATCTGTCGCTTTGTTTTGAGAGTCACTTAAGATTGAATGTTATGTTTGGCACTGAAATCATCTGCTTTATTTGATAGAAAAAATAATGGAATATTATCATATACAAAAGATACTTTGGATAAGGTATGATATAACGTAACGTCGTTCTTTTAATCTATACTAATATAATAAAGCTGAAGAGTTTGTTTTTTGTTTGAGCGCGCTAATCTCTGGATCTACCCGTCGGATTTGAAAAAATCTTTCTTAACGCTATGACACTTGGAGCCGAGCAAAAATAAAAAAGTCAGTAATAACGCTAAGCGAAAACGAAGTAGGTAATAGCGCGGGTGGGCAATGCAGTGCTACGCGGTGGGTCGGGGGCCGAGGAAGATTTATAAAAATGTTATGTTATTTTAGTACATATTTTGTGTATCTTACGACTTCCATGCGAACGAAGTCGCGGACAGAAGCTAGTATAATATAATTAGATTACTATTTTTTTAAATCTATTTTTGCATTCTCTTCGTTCGCCTTTAGATTTTGTAGAACACTCAATTAATTAATTGTTGCGGCGGAACATGGATCGCCCGACATAACTAAAATCATTTTTAATCCTTTCATAATTTGTCAGAATGTCGGTCTTCCGGCTTGTTATCGGACTCTGCGATTGATACCTACTTATTTTATTTGTGTAAAACCCGTGGATAAACCAAATAATTAAATAGGTAACAAAAGCAATATTAATTTGTCCCGTTAGGCCTGCCTACTAATTTTAACTTTTACTTAAGGAAAATGAAGAGGAATGTTTTTCATGTAAATACAATAAATAAAACAATGTGAAACACAAAATAATAATTACAATAATAATAACCATGCATAAGTAAATGTGATAAATAGGAGTGGTTACAAGCTTAAAATACTTATTTAAAGATATTATTTAAAGTAACCAACTTACAAGTGCATAGGACACCAATAAAAATTAGAATTAAATCAAAAAGGTTATACTTCAACTTAAATAAAACATGGCAGGCCGATATTGTTCAAATAAAATTAACAAAAACCATATTTCACGAAAAAGAAACAAAAACTTTGACAGCAACTGGCCAGTTCGTTTTTTGGACAATTTAGAGCATTTTATATTTAAACCTTTTTGTTCAGTGAAGAGGAGCCTTTATCTATGGTTTATCTAGGTATGAGTATTTCGTGTTACGGTGAGTCAGCTCACATTACAGACGCGTGAGCATACGATATATCAATGTGTGGTTCGCGTCGACATTGGTACCCCAATAGTGATTAATTTGGCGTGCTCGATCTGACGTCACTATCGCTGTAATATGTAGTACCCATGTTGTTTGGCAGACATGACTAATTACACATTATCGTCATATCAGGTGTAGCCACCGTAATCCTTGGGCGGATTGATAAAGCCTTTGATTTTAATATAGAATCAAATAGTCTTATGTTTGATGGTATGACGCTTTTTGGTTTAACTAACTCGTGAATTGTACGATAACCGTAATCTGAGGATTAACGGTTTCCCTGTCCTGTTACACATAATGATTTACGGTGATTGTTTCACTAAGCTACCTGCTTCGCAAATAGGTGTTAGGTGAGGTTAGTGTTAGGTATTTCCACAGACAACTTAGCACCGTTGTCTGTGGGTATCTCAAACGACTTGAGATTATTTTGTTACCAAAGAATGATATAAACGTAAAATTTGTTAAAAACCTTTTATCAAACGAGATTTTACGTTCAATTGCTAGTGAGGTAGTCTAATTTTTAGCATAATTAGCCTATATTGTTCCCACTGCTGGGACACAGGCCTCCTCTCTGTGAGAGGGAGAGGGCTGTAATCCACCACGCGGGCCCAGTGCGGGTTGGTGGATGTCACATGCCTTCGAATTTTTGGTTCTAGGACATACCGGTTTCCTCAAGATGTTTTCCTTCACCGATTTGAGAACAGTGGTGATGACATTACTTAGGTACACAAAGTAAAGTGCCTATTTGGGTTTGAACCCACGACTTACAAGACGTAAGTCGCGGCGTTTACCACTGGGTCACCCATAGAAATATAATTCTTATATCTATGGGGATACCACTACTCTAATGTTTACCAGAAAGTAAAATAAATAAATAAAATTCATTTAATTCCATACATTACGAAATTGAATTTTATTAAAACAGATTCAAATTACCCGCTTAACAAAGGATCTCCATAGCGAAGAAGAGATCCTACCAGCTACAGTCTTCACGATTCCATTGCTGCTGCCACGCATGCTACAAATCAGGGATACAGTTACAGTAAAGGCAAAGGCAAAGACAAAGCAAAGGCGAAGGTAAAGGCAAACAAGGAAAGAATTTTGTCTGCAGAGAGTGCTGCAATACGTCGGCCAAATCGTCCAAGAGCCATCCTACAACCTAGAAAGACTTTCTATAGAGGTATGAGGAACAGGGTGTATAGCTCACTCATACTCTATGGAAAAGGAAGGATCCTCCGACCAGACGGGTGTCGTGTCTCGTGGCCAACTGCCCGACGGTTGATGTCGGGACGTTGTATATATGCTAGTCGCGCGGTAAACTCTGCTTGCGCGATGCAGGATTTGCGTGACGTCAGTATGACGTGTAGCTCGCATGTGGCGATGTTGATACCGCTACATTACCAGTACCGGAAAGACGGAAGGAAAGAGACCCAGGCGTCGAAACCCTTGGGCACGCCACAATTGCGGTGGTAAGTTCCCTCTTTGAGGAGTGGCTTAAGAGGCGCCACGGCGTCCTCACCTTCCGCCTGACGCAGGTCTGGCTGTTTCGGGAGGTTCCTGTTTCGGATAAGGCGGGAGGAAACGCCCGGGTGTTGTCATTGGGTGGATCGACCGGAGGACACAGTGGAGCATACGGTGGAGGTCTGCCCGGCTTGGACGAAGCACTGCAGTGTCTTCGTGGCGGCGATTGGCGGCGGCGATCTCTTTCGTCCGGCTCTGGTCCAGGCCATGGTACGGAGCGAGAGGGAATGGGAAGCCGTCACCTTCTTCTGCGAAGCAGTAATGCTCGCGAAGGAGGAGGCGGAGCGCATGAGGGTGAGGCAATCGTTGTGCCCTCACGCCCCTAGTCGCCGCAGGAGGAGACACCCTGGACGTCGGGAGTCGATAGCCGACTCCCGGCCACCGTAGGCGCGGGCTTGCGGACGGCGAGCAATGGGCAGCTCGCCGTCCGGTAAGGACCAGGCCCGGGTCGACGGCGCGTTGTGTTCCACGCGCGCCTCAAAGAGATGTCAGCATAACTGATGGGGTCCGATAGGGCCGATACCTGCCGGGGTCGCGGATTGTTCGAAAGAGTTACCGTGGCCCTGGCGCACAGGCAACTGAAGGAACACGGGTGGGTTTTAGTCAGTAAGAGTCTGACACGCCCTTCCGCTCCACCCAGAGCGGGATAGGTCATTTGATAAAAACCCACCCAAAAAAAAAAAAAAAAATGATACAGTTTTCTTACGTATGACGGCATGAAAGACATCAGTGCGATACAGCACGAACATCCCCGATGCACTACAGAAGCGTGGCAGCCCTAACATCATCCTGAAGATGTTATTATACTGGAAAATATAATAATATAATAAACAAAATGTAAAATGCCGATCTCAAAAAAAAAATGTTGTGATCCTTTTTCATTGGTCTGATATTCTCTGGTTTATTTTTTTAACACTAACTTCTAATCAAGTGAAACACAACGCCATCTCTAAACTACAAACCACGTCAGTACTAAACATAAATTTCCAGCTTGTAAACTCGTGTTAATAAAATGGAATCATTTAAAAAGAAACCAGTTCTTGTTTATATTCCTAGTCTTGTTACAGGAGTTTATAATTATAAACCAGCTAAATAAACCAGCGGTGTACAAACTGACAGTTATAGTTAAATTGTCCTCGTGTTTCTTAGTTAGCTTCTTCTAATTAGCGTAAATCTGTCACAAGATGGTTCTCCGTTGCGCTCGACTAACTACTGTGAAATTGGTAGGTAAAGGGAATGGGATAGAATCATCGACATTATTTAAAATCGAAAAAGTTAACTTTATTTACTCCTACTTATTTATATATATATTTTTGGTACTAACATACTTATTCTAATATTTCTAATAAACTAAACTACTGTTCGACCAACTTAACTGTACAATTATTGGTGGCGCTGTTCGTCACCAAAAATACAAAAGATAAACAAAAACCGATCTTATGTCCCATACAAAAGGTTAGTTTCTAAAACGTCCGTTTCACAGATAAGTTGGTCAAAATGTAATCTTAGTTAGAAATTTAAAAAAATGAGTTCCTTGTTTATGTCTGTTTGCTTCCGGTTTTTGAGAATTGAGTTTTCTAGGAATAATAAAATTTAAACGATCGATTTAAGTGTTTACTTTCTTTAAAAGTATCAAGAAAACATATTACTTATGTGTGTTTACAGTAGGTACCATTACAAACGCAGATTTGTATTTTAAACAATAAACACATCTTTCACATTTAAGAAAACTCTGAAAGATCAGAAAGAGTATCAATCTATTTCCATTTGAATGGGTGCAATAAAATGTTATACATGGAATGTATTATGTATTTATATGTATAGATGGAAGTATTGCAGTTCACTGAATAACTGAACGATGTTGGAATCAAGCCAAGTGCATAAATGATTTTTCCAAGAATCCAGATGCGTTCCAGTATAATTATGTCGTGTACCATAATTTATTTTATTGCTATACCTAAATTAAATTACGAAACGATTCCAAAACGATGATTTATGTATATTACCTAATTAATTAATATGAGCCTATAACTAAATAAGTCTGTAAAGGTTTGTTCAAATAGGCGCGATACGCGATGCGAATCGCACGCGATGACGCGACACAAAGGCACCGCGTATCGCGCGACGAGCGGGTCCTTGGTGTAGCGCGCGCTTCGCCTCGCAGGGGACAGGTACAGTTTCTATCCCGTCATAGTGTTGTTTTGATCAAATATTTGCGTTTTTTTATTTTTAACGTGGCGATTTTATCGTGGACCTCCAAGTCCAAGTCATGGCGTCACGATAACACACAACTAAAATGTATGGAAATACATGAAGACGCTTTAAAATTTTCGTCCTTGATAACGTTATAACGTGCACGTATTTCCATAGATTTTATGTACGTTTAAGTGGACGTCCACGATGTTATATCGTCACGTTAGAAATTACAAAAGCGCACAACCACTGACGTCATCGTCAAGATTTCACCAAAAAAGTAAACTGAGTAAAAGATGAGTAATATGCTGTCAGTGCCACAGGGTGGCGAAAAAATAACGAATGGCCGCGATAAGCTTGGCTCAAGTGATACATAATGAGGAGCAAGCCCTAGTACTTACCTACTCTCTGCAATCACGAGTTTTTACGACAAAAACCTGTCTTCCTTCCGCTTGTCATCTTTTCGTTATTTACCATTTGTATTGATTTTTTATAGATAAAACGTAACGAAATTTTTGTTTTTTTCTGTACCATTCAATTCTGTGTAGAAAAAGTTTCGAAATAAACAGAATTGGTATTCAGTAAATAACAAAACGTGCCCATTTCTGTGATAGCAAAAAAAAAAAACCATAGAGTTTGGTTTCAAGCAACTGTGGCTCTTTTTTTATTTTATTTTTAATTCTGAAGAAAAAAGAGTTAATCTTTTCCTAAAGACAAAGGAGATGATAACAGGTGGCGTTCTGTAGTTACTGCCTACCGCCATGGTAAGAAGGCGTGAGTTTATGTATGTATGTAAAAAGATGATTTTATATTTTCTTTTTTATTAATATTAAGGGCCAGACATATTATTTATTAAGCGTAAACAATTCGAGGTGAGTTTGTTCGGACGACCACTAACTTTATAGCCAACATAATAAAAGATGACTGATGGATGACACGAGGAAGCCTATTAACTAAATAAGTGTTGATTAATTAATTCCGTTCTCCTACAACAAACTGAAACATAAAATGATTATTCGTTTGAAATCATAAACGACAGCTTATTAATAAATAAAAGAAATGAAAACTTTTGATGAATTTAATTCAAACGCCACTGAAATGAATTTTGTCGTTTACTTTACATTTTGGTGGTAACCAAAGAGTTGTTTTTCCGAACAAAGTTGTTTTTTTTGCGTTGTATAAATAAAAACAAAAATATCCTACTCAATCAATCAAGGCTTACCCCAAACATCTGAAGAAAAAAGCCTGTCACATATTGTGCCTTATCATCTTGTTTTCCGCAAGTAAGAGGGAGGCGTAAAATATCTAACGAAGTGCAAATATTACAGTATAACCGACACGTGCTTGTCGCCATTTTCCTTAACCATTGATGACGTCTCGTAGGAGGTCTTGTGATTATGACATCAGTGACATTGAATGGGCGATTAATTTTACAGCTTTCAACTGGCGCCGTCAAAACCACGGCGCGTTTGACAAACCTTAGGAAGATAGTTTATAGTTCATGTTCTAATAGGTTTCTCTTGTAAGAGAAACCTATTAAAACATGAACTACTTATAAACTATAGACCTGAAAATCATAAATAATTGTTTCACTCTTCTCACTCAAAAAGTCCTTCATTGTAGCTTACCATAGCGGGGATAAAATAGCATATTTTCCTCTAGGAGAAAAGTGATTTTTTTTAATTTTTGTGTGTTACCAACGAGCCTAAAAAAACGAAAGTCTTTATTTTTATGTAGAATAATGATGAATAACGACTCGACTTAGTACTGTTTTATAAAAAAATAAGAACATTTTATTTTTGAAAATGGAACTAAAAGTGGCCATCTCTTCGGTAGAATGCTTGCATTGCGTTGCGCTACAAAAGAAATAAAAAAAGGCATTCTCGCGAAAACTTTAGAACGTTACTCTAATTGTAAATTGAATTGGTGACCGTAATTTATTTTGAATATTGTACATATTGGATTATTTTATTTTCTCGCAATCGTAGTGAAAAGTAGAGTGTGACACTACTGAAAACCCATTATAACTCTGTTTCAACCCGTGAAATACTTATTATTGAGTAGTTCCGGTGCCCACCGCTGGTCTTCATCATCAGTTCCACTTCACTGAATGGTGCTTTCCGAGAGCAAATGCACGAGTTACTATAAAATATACCCAAATCGCTATAGGTGTGTCTATAAAATTTTAGGATTTACCTCGCTTTCCATGAGATCCCTTCATCAGATCCTGACTTGGTGACAATAAGGCCACCAAGAGTACACCCTTTCAAAGAAAAAAAAAAGAATTTTGCAAATCCGTCTTTAGATGACAGAGTTATGCTCGAACATACTCGTACATAAAAAAAAAAAACTTCCGAATTGATGATAACCTTTTTGAAGTCTGTTAAAAAAGCCATTAAATTGGTTTAGCTAAGAAACAAATGAAATTTCGGTTTTCAGTAAAAAATACCGCTTCATTTGCATTGGAATACAATCAAGGGTTGGCTTCGTTACAAATATTTACGTGGGACAAAGTGCTATTGAATTTATTTTCCTATTTTTTTCAGTGAACTTGCGCTTATTTCCCAAGGGGTTATAGGGTCTAAGCAAGGTATAAGACGAGACATACCTATGGATGCTTCAGAAGAAATACTATGTGAAATGTAACGATTCCTGCATCAGACCTTTTGCTTGCATTATTTATTTGTCAAAAGCGTTTCATAATAAAAAAAACCCTCTTCTCGGTTACCCACTTACCCATAGATAGTAGCTGAAGGATCCAGTTTCTGATTTTTTGGTTTTGACCAACCGCATATCAATAAGATAATACCCTTATATTCTCAACAGGCAAAATTTGGAAATTTGTGCCACCTAAGAAACTTTTATATAAGATATTCTTAGATGGCACAAATTTTCAAAGTTTGATATGAAATAGTTGTTTTGTTTGTTTGATTGATATGATTATGATGGTTATTATTCAGTAAATATATCATTCCTACAGTCGCGAATCGCATTTTGATCAACATACGACGTAAAACAGAGCTGCAATTTGCAAAAAGCCATAGAAAAATTGAATTTGGTGGGCTCAGCTGCGCTTTCACCTTAAGTAGGTTCAGTTCCGAGCCTCATTACGAAGAGTACGTACAGTTTACAGAAGCCATGTACATTGTCGATTTTCTTGCTCCGTGTCGTCCTCCAAAGGTTTTTGTTATTATTTTAAAATCTTTATTTATTTAAGGGATTTTGATACACATATGTATGCGACGATGCAATCCCATCGTGATTTTACAAAGTACAACTTACTACTAAATTAAATAGAGTAATCTTAGGGCCCGTTGTTGGATCGGTAGTCAAACATACTAATAGTTAAAATGCGTTAGTTAAACTAACAATTTGTTAAAAATGACAGAACTATAGGTTAAGCTAACTATAGTTAAAAAAATTGTCAATTTGCTATAAAAGTTAACCATGCGCAGACAGAGTAGTTAAAGTTTGACGGTTATTGACTATTGTCAAGTGACTAATTGTTAAATTGACTATTGGTCATTTTTAACTATGTATCAAACAACGGGCCCTTAGTCACACAAAACTTAACTTAATCTAATTTATTAGGTATCTGGAAAAAAAGTATATAATATTTTTGCTGCTTCAGAAGTCTTAACTAAAATACCATGGAACATTCCGACTTCCATTCCCGACAATTCCAACGAGTTTAGAAGTGCGTTTCTTTTGTTAGTACTCGTATTTCGGACACATTCCACCAACACATGATATGCTTATCCTCTGTTTACCTCGCACCCCATAGTTAGGAGAATCCGATTTTCGCATGAGAAAAGAAAAGTTGTTTAGTGGAATATGTCCTGATCTCAAACGATACGCAGCAACGATTTGACAGCGACTCAGTTGCGATCCGAAGAACCAAGGTATATGAAGAGGCTCGCTCTGTATACTTTTATACCGGATTCCTTTCGCTTTAGATCTCTCGTTAAAATGTTCCTTACAAGATAAATTGTTTATTTTTCTAAATTTACTTAAAGTTTCCAATAGCTTGGTAATGCACCCCGTGTTTTGTATACCTGAAAGAGCTGCTTCTTTGGCTAATCTGTCAGCCCTCTCATTACCCGAAAGTCCAACATTGGACGGCACCCATCTTGATAACTATTTAACTGTTTGGTTAAAAAACTGAATTTGTTTTAAAATTGTGTATAAAAACAAATAATTATAATAATATATAATTGTGTATTGTAATTGTAATGGTGTTGTATTGTAATTGTGTGTTGTTTATTGTGTATGTGTGTTGTGCTAAACTCTTTGGACCGTTATGAACACATTTAGAAATATGTTGTAAAGCGTTCTTACTGTCGATACATATCACCACTTTATTCGCATTTAGTTCTAACACATATTTCAAGGCTTCAGAAATGGCAAATAGTACAGCCGTCATTTTATATGTTCTGTGACACTTATTTGCTAAATCACAATATGCTGCGCTCACTCCATCTAATGTTTTAGACCCATCTATGTATATGACATGCCAGCCAGTGTACTATACTTTAGGGAATATGTGACTGGCTAAAAGGTCGTAGCAACCAGGCCATAAAAATATTTATAAAAAAAAAGAAGGAATATGTGACATAATGTGATTTTGTAGCAGTGACACTAACTAAATTACATCTAATAATGGTGCCGATTCTCTTCTCACAAAATTCTCTAAACGAGACTAAAAATCTCTAAAATATAGTTTATTCCTGCCAAACGACGATTTTACATTCTGAAATAGACTAAAGTGACACCACAACTTAACTATATTTTAGTTTGACAGCACTAAGATGGCACTGAGTTATTAATTTAGTGAAAATGGCAATTTTGCTCTTCTGAATTTGACGTTTTTCACTTAAAATTTTGGTTGTCAAACTCAAACTCAAAGCATTTATTTCAATTAAACCAATTACAAGCACTTTTGAATTGTCAAAGAGTCGGTCAGTTAGTCAGAAAGTTGAAGCTAGTTGCCCATTACAAAACGTAGATCTCTATGGAGCAGAACGGGCAAGAAACTCCAAGGATACTCTTTTTAAATCAACATATTACAAAATCCTTGGTACATTATTCTTGTTGCTTCTATATGTGAGAACAATGTATTTTTTTTTTAATATGTCTATTAAAAAAGAAATCAATTATAAGAATAATAAAAATAAGCCGTGGCAGTTAAGAGATGACCAGTCTCAACTGACGGCATCCACTCACGAACATGACGCGTGGATCAGCACCATGTAGCTCAACCATTTTGTAGGGAACCGAAACTGTGTATAACTAGCACTGGCTATTTTTAATCGCAATTATAAAGGTGTGGAATAAAATTTGTTGTGATGAACTAAAATTCACCACAACACCTCGACTTCAGGTGCAAAAACAGTACTGTATCTTTTTTTATTTTGCTTATATCTCGAAAACGGTGCGTCCTATCGCAAAAATAATGAAAATTTCGACCCTCTTTACAACCCATAAACCACTATACATGCAGGTAACATTTTTTTCATATTTTCCATACAACAAGTGAAAAACTCCATATAATACACGTCGAGGCTGCCCCAAAGCGCGCCTCAGCTCCGGCTCGAAAAAAAATCACGGGGTAGGGATAACAAGTACCACGTGGAGTCGCGATTGTCAAATTGAATTTTAGTTGCGTCAAAATTATTTTTAAATTTAGAGTTTTTTTTTCAGAATAAGTAGCTTTAAGATTCTCATAGCCAAAAGTAAGGAATTTTAGTGATAGTTTAGTTAGTTTAGTTCGGTGTATAAGAGAATCGGCACCAATATCCCTAATATCTATTTTAGATAACCATGTCTGACTACTGTACATGTCAAACTCGTAAACCCACGTCTCGTCACCAGTAACAATGCGATTCATGAATGTTGGTTCGGAATTGACTCGTTCTAGCAAGTCTATAGCGACTCTTATGCGATTGAGTTTTTGGAGAATATTCAGGTCTTTTGGGACTAACCGAGCGGCAACATGTTTCATACCCAAGTGATTATTTAAAATGATACGGATCGACTCGTGAGACACAGAAAGTTTAGAGGCTATCTCTCTCAAACTTGAATGAGGATTTTCAGTCACTATTTCCTTCACTTTTGCGATGTTAACTTCAGTTGAAGGCGTTGATGGCCTACCAGGGCGAGGCAAATCTTCCATTATATCTCGATCACTTTTGAACGCTTTGTACCACTCATAAGCAAGTGTTTTTGATAAAGTCGATTCACCGTAAGCCTTCTGTAATATTTTCAATGACTTCGAACACGAAATTCCATTGGCGATACAAAATTTAAGACAAACTCTTTGTTCGATGTTTTTGTCCATTAGGAAATTCGCCATACACACTAGATATGGGATATGGGATGCAACTCAAACTCCGCGCCAAAATGGTAAACAGTTGTGCCAATGTAACAACAAAAAAAAAAAAAAATTGGAACCACAAACAAATCATCCATTCCCGATACTTTTTTGACTGAAAGTACATAACCCGGTCAATTAGAACGTTATTATATGCTGCTTCTACATCCAGAAAAACACATAAAGTTGGAGTATTTTTGGTAAAACCTATTTGTATTTTAGTAACTAGGCGTGCGAGACCATCATGACATGAGTGACCTTTTCTAAAACCGGTTGTTTAGATAGTATTTTGTTGTATTCTATAAACCATTCCAGTTACTTTAGGATCATGAAGTAAAATATTTTACACAGACAAGATATCAATGTGATTGGACGAACCTTGCTATCGAAACCGCTGCTCGTTAGGAATCGGTACTATACTACCGAACTGACTATTCTATATCGCCATTGAAAGGGAACCATTGATGTTTTAAAAATTAAATTATATAATTCGAGTAAAGTTTTTTTTTGCAATAATAGGCAAATTAAAGATTATTGAATATGTAATGTTGTCGATACCGGGAGATGTATCCTTAGCTTTAAAACATGATTTCAATTCCTGTTTCGAAAACACACAATTTAAAAGTGATTAATTAGTATCCAAAACAGGAGTTGGAGTCATCACAAAATCTGGGGCTAATGAACTCAGTAGTTCTTTTTTTTTGTGTGATGTATAAGCTTTCGTCTGCCTTAAGTCCCCAATGGCAGCATCAAACAATTGTTTATCCCTAAAATTATTTTTATTGGACCAGCAGGCGAATCGCCCGCAATAACAGTATTTTTCAGAAATTTTGAAAAAACATGTTCTTAATCTAATTGAGAGGTTCTCAGAGAGGACGGACAGTAGACTGAAATTATATAACAGATTAATACACAGTTAAGAATTTTAATAGGTATTATTTCTATACCTGAATTAGTCACACTTATAGGAGCAATAAAGGTTATAAGAGATTTGTGTGAAACAATCGCAACTCTTCCGTACGAGTTATATTTGTCCTTTCTATAAACAGTATACCCACTTAAATTTATGTAGCTACATGAATAATTTCTGGATTCAGTGATAGTTCTAAATCAATTAATTTAGGCTTCAGCGTCTGAGCGTTCCACTGGTATATGTTGATACTATTAGTAGTAATGTGAACACTATTCATCTATAAATCTCGACCTCAGAAGCATCATGTCGGATTTGCAGATAGAACCAAAATTACTTTTTAGTATAACGATATTATAATTTTGTTGCTCTTTCTAACTATCTGACCCTGGTATTTCTATCTCTTATCATTATAAAGATACACTTATGCATAATGTCGGATTTAAAGACATTTTCAAATACCTTTGAGCCATAACCTTTTTTATTTACTTGCATCTTTATGCATCAAATTATTAATAGTTTTTTGAGCCATATCTCAACTTAAGCTATTATGAATTAAAAATGTTTTGTCTAACATGCTGGTAGCAACAGCAGATACGCATTTATGCCTCTAAAGTTTACAATCAAATCATAGTGCGTATCTACAAATATAGCGTTATGCTTAAAAAAATGTTGCAAAACGCTACAAAGGCATAAAGTCTTTTATTCATAAAGAACTTTATTGTTATAATAATAACGTTTTGTGTGTAATATTGTGTACGTTCAAAGAGTTTCAGCCTTATGGCTCCAAAAATTAATACAAAAATGTAATATACTTGGTCGGTACTCAAGATAGTTCGGATAAAGTCGTATTACATCGAGTGGTATGGACCTCACGTGGCTTTTCTTCGAATGGCGTGCGACAGCTTTATAGCATATTATAATAAGAGTGAGCGAGAGAAACGCGTGTACCACGAGCCGCCTGTCGCGTCGCGTTGCACGCTCGGCGCCAGTTGTAAACATTATCATTCAGTCGGCACGCAGCGCACGGTCGCATCAGTTATCACCTGTGTTTTTAGTTAATCCGATTGATTTTACGAAAAACAGTGGTAAATGGATAGAGTGATATTATTATACTGTGTTTGTGTTTGATAAAATATAGCAATAATGGAGGACAACACCAATAAAGTAAGTATTAGCCTACAATAAATTTTACTCTTGCGTCTGTTGGCACTTGCAGTTTAATTTTTATGTGATATGCAATGCAGTGCAACAGAGACACCTAAAATGTGATATTGAACTCGAAACTGGTTAGGTATTAATAAATATTTTGGGACAGAACCTACAGGGTGTGATTGATACCTAATAATTCCAATCTATTTTAACTCCCGACGGAAAGAACCTTGATTACCCGATTAAAGTTTGAAATCTCTGCTTGTCTGTATTGCTTGGTATGGTCTGTACGTATGGACATACTTGTCATAGCTTCGAAATGGTTGGAGCGATTTAACACGTTGTGTAAATTTCTCCATAAATGAATGAATTAGTACGCCTTACTAACACATCTAGTTTTGAAAGCGCCTTTATGCAGCAGTAACCGCTTACCATCAGATGAGAGCCAGTAGTTTGTTATAAAAAAATACTTTGTCACTTACTCGTTGTATTATTCTTACAGAACAATTTGTCGTTGTACGAAGAATTATTTGAAAGACGACGAAGGCTTGCTAATCTACGCGAAAAAGTTATTCAGCATCGTGAGAAAAAAGAATTTGATGTTAAAGAAAATGAACTACCTTGTGCAATGGTACCTAGAAACACTGAGAGGTTTTCAAAAGAAGAAAACAGTTTTGTCCACGGCTGTAATTTGGATGATGGCGAAGAATTAAATTTTGATTACGGCAGTGATGACAGTGTCAAAGACAAAAATTATGAACCGCATGAAGACTATGACTCCAGTTGTAGTGACATAAGTAATTCTCCTAATTTGAGGGTCATAAAAATTTCCCAAGTGCACGTAAAAAGACGACTATTCTCACCAGACAAGTGCACTAATGATTCTATCAAACAAAAATGCAATATTCCTATGAAAAGACTTAACACATCATCACTGAATAAGAAAACAACTGAAGGTCAAATACATGCAAAAAACACTCAGACTTCTGACTTAATAACAGTAGAAGATCTTTTGGGACCGCAAAAGTTATATGATGGAAACCATGACATTCAGACAAATTTAACGGATTTAGACAAGTGCTTTTATTCACCTCTCAAGAAAAAATCGCGTTTAGATGGACCAATGGTTTATGTTGATGAAATAGGTGAATTAAGTGATGACTCCGATACACAATGCATAGACGAAACTTTATGTTTGCTTACGAAACCAAACATTTCAAAAGCTGTGGTTTGCAATAAAAAAGTAATATCCGATTTGATCAATACGCCAATTTCCTACCCCACGATGCTTGTTGACGTTAATGGAGTTGTGTACTTAAATCATGAACAAGTACCATCAACACAAAAAGTAAAGAAATTAATAAGAAATCCAGCAAAATGGAAACGCAATGTTTCCAAAGCTGCGAGATTGAAAGGATCTCCATATCACTCAACAGTGGCCAGGAAGACCCCTGACGTAGAGGGTCGCATGTTAAAACCTCCATGTTCTTGCAAATTCAAATGTTACACGAAGATATCACCTGAAAAAAGACTGCTGATCTTTAACCAGTTTTGGAAAAAATGTCTTAATTGGGATCAGCGTCGACAATTTATTGTTAACAATGTAACAAAAGAAATTAAGCGTGTTATGAGGACAGGTGGGGACATAGAGGTTGATAGGAGTAAGTTCTCTTACACCTATACTCTAACTATAGACTGTTGCAGAGTAAGGGTATGCAAGGTTATGTTCTTGAATACTCTCTCGATTGGAGAAAGATTTGTAAAACTAAGCGTGGAAAAAAAACTGGAGGGTGGGCTAACAATTGGAGACCAGAGGGGAAAACATGTCCCAGGAAACAAGTCTCCTGAACCAATGATAAAAAGAATAATGGATCATATCAACTCCTATCCCTGCTATGAGAGCCATTATTCACGCCAAAAAAGTGGGAAAAAATATTTAGGATCGGACTTAAACATTGCTACCATGTACCATCATTACAAAGAACTCATGATACAAGAAGAAACACCTGAAAACCTCATCGCAAAAGAATGGATTTACCGTAATGTTTTTAATACAAAATTTAACCTAAGTTTTAAACTACCATCAGTTGACACATGTGACGATTGTGATGCTTTTGAAAGAAAATTAAAAGACGCTATAGATGAAACAGAAAAAATAGAAATTGAAAAAGAACGAGAAGTTCACCAGACAGCATCTAACGAAAGATATAATTTAAAAAAAGCTGATAAAGAAGAGGCACAAAATAGTTCTGGAAAGAAAAAAGTTTTAATGTTTGATTTACAGAAATGTTTGGCTACACCAAATTTAACCAATACCAAATCGTTCTATTTGCGTAAGCTATGGACTTTAAACTTAACTATATATGACGCAACGAGTAACGTTGCTACAAATATAATATGGTCTGAGAACGTAGGAGGGAGAGGAGGCAATGAAATAGCCGAATGAAATAGAATATTCGTTGGGCAGAGGAAAACAAAACAAAAATTGAAACTGTTGAAGAATTGACATTTTGGTCAGATAATTGCGCAGGCCAGAACAGAAATTTGATGATAGTAATGGCTTATATTTGGTTACTGCACAAATTTTCGAACTTAAAAGTGATAAATCACAAATACTTGCTAAAAGGCCACACTCATATGGAGGTAGACCAAATACATTCAATAATAGAAAAGAAAAAAAAACAGCTGAAGACTATGCAAATAGCCATTCCTAGGGATTGGTCCCAATTCATAAGGACATGTGGAGGAAGAAAACCTTTTGAAGTGTTTGATATGGAACTGAGGCATTTCAAAGACGTCACTGCCTTGTATAAAAAGAATGGGCCCTTAGTAACGCGAAAAAAGAACAAAGATGGCCAGGAATTCAAAATCTCAGAATGTGTTTGGCTTCAGTTAAAGAAAGATCAGCCTGGCACACTGTTTTACAAAACAGTTTTTTCATCAGATTTTTTTGAGATTTCATTCGTACGGAATTTGGCTAAAGGTATACGGTTTCCCGGTGACTTACCAAATATACGAAAAGAAGAGAAACCAATATCTTCTGCAAAATATAAAGATTTGATTACACTTTTGGAATGGGTGCCGGTAGAATTTCACGGTTTTTATAGAAATTTGAAACATAACGAAAATGAGCCTGATTTTCCAGAGACTGATTAGATTCTTTTTAATTTTTAATTATTTTTAAACTAAGTTACCAAGCTTGCCACTAAGCTCATTTTTTTGTTATGTTTAATTTTATTATGATAAAAAATAAATGTTTATTAGAAGTAAAGATTTTGATTTAATTTGAAAATTTGTTTTTTTTTCCTGTGTATACGTTGTCTGGTGTATGTAGTTTTATGAGGACTTCCGTCCTTTTGCTTGAAATTAAAAGTAACAAGTATCTATGAAGTATACAGCAATATCAACAGATCAGACTCTAGGTAATTGTTCTATATCTAAGATCATAATCCTACATTTCAATATAAAAGAAAAAGTTATTGCCTAAAATTGCAAGCATATCGTCGGATGTGAACATAGGCTTGCAGTTTTAAGCACTCATCTATTATATTTCAGGCATAAAGTTTGATGTAGAGGATCAAGTAGATTAAAAAATATATTAATTTCATTTTAACAGTTAGGGTAATGCTTGTAATTAAAATCAAAAGGTACTATTGCCTACCAAATATTTAAAAAAATATACTGACTTAAATACCTAACGTTCAATAATTATGAAGAAAAATCTTTTGTCAGTTTTGTTTTTGCTCTCCTGAAAAGGTAGCATTTTACACATCCGACATGATGCTTCTCATGTCCAGAAATAACCTGCACAATATGAAGCAACATACACCATAATTTCTTCTAGTACTAACCTTATACCCTTTCTTCATCTTTTGTTCTGATGAACAATCTGCCAACCATATTTCTTTAACGTCGTTGTAAAAATTTCTCAATTTAGATACATTTTCGGATTTATTGGGATTTCTTCTACTATCTCTTTATGATTTTTCCCTTTTTGACCTTCCTGTTATTTTTTTGTGTATATCGCTTGTTTGTTCTTTTTTTCTTCATAATTAGTTTTTCTTTCTTTTTATTATTTTGTTTAGGTGTTGTGCTATTTTGGTTAACTTCCTCTTCGCATTCACTGAATTCTTCGAGGGAAGAATTTGAATCCATGCTTGTATTTATCAGATTAATTAATGATTCTAGGGGTGTGAGCGAATCCTTGTAACTTCTATTATGTGAAGAAAAGGTAGAAGGAGGTGGTATTTCGCTAACATCAATTTTGACAGGAATACATTCATTGCTTTTTTTTAATTGTTTCAAATATACGTCCAGCGCTACCTTATATGAACAGTTGTTTTTACTCATTATGTCCCTAATTATTCTCTCTTTGAGATACATTGGACAACTTTTATGTAATGCCACGTGCGGGCTTTTGCAGTTAATACACGAGAACTCTTCAGTTTTGGAATTATCATGTTCTTTTCCACACTTAGGGCATTTAAATATTTGGGCAGGAAAAACATTTTATGTGGCCATATTTCCAACATCCTGAACATTGGATGACCGGGAACAGATATGATTCAACCTTAAAACGAAACCCTTATCCAAATATATGTGAAAGTAATGTTGGGCCCTTAAAGGCGATGCGAATAGCTTCACCATTCATCCACTGCCCATCGTCAGGTAATTTTTCAAGTCTTAACCGCACAAATATCTGCTTCACTTTCAAATAATTCCGCAAGTTCGTTCTCCGCTATATCAAGGTCAATATTTCTGACGATTCCATAGCCAATACTTAAGGTGATACGTAAAAAATAAATGATAGCTCGAGGGGCGTGGCTTAACCGAAGACGCGGGAGCGCCCCCGCTTGAATACATCGCAAACTCACCGCGAGCGTGTCTGTATTTTGAAGTTTTAGAATAGAGAAGGCGAGGGAAATTGGGAGTCGCCAGAAATAAAATACATTTGTTTTTTATTTCTCTGGATTAAACTATAATATTAATTATATTATTATTTAGTATTTTGCTTTATTTAAGAATGACAAAAAATATCTACTGTGTGTAAATGAACAGGTAACATTAAATGATCATATTGACATAGGAAAAGAAACTACGTCAGTAAAAAAAATCTGTCCATCCAAAATACACGCTTAGTATAAAATAAATGTAAGGAAAACTGTAAAAGGAAATCGCTTTCCGAGTGTTTCTTTTATTCTTTGGGAAAATTTTACAGTATGAGCTGTAGATAACATCTTAACATTTAATTTTACATATTCACGCCTGCCTCCTATGAGGGTAGGCAATGACGACTGATTTCCATCGGCTACGATCTTGTCATACCCATTTCGCTTGAAATTCATCACATTTATCAATTGAGTCATACAAACGTTTGTTTCCTGTATGTCTTTGGCAAAGTCCTTCTTTAGTTTTATTCATATTATTTATTTATTAAGTGATAAGTATTATTGTACCGATTTTATTGACATAAACTTTACTGATATTTATTTTAAAACAGCTTTGTAATTATCTACTAGTGTAGTGAACAATTTCTTACTATGATTTTATAAACTTAAACTTTAAATGTGTTTAAAAAGTTGTTCCAAAACTCAAACTCAATGCATTTATTTCAATTAAACCATTTACAGGCACTTTTGAATTGTCAAAGAGTCGGTCAGTTAGTCAGAAAGTTGAAGCTAGTTGCCCATTCCAAAACGTAGATCTCTATGGAGAAGAACGGGCAAGAAACTCCAAGGACACTCTTTTTAAATCAAGATATTACAATATCGTTGGTACATTAATTCTTGTTGCTTCTATATGTGAGAACAATGTAAAAAAATAATTTAAAAAAATATGTATATTAAAAAATAAATCAAAATATAAGAATAATAAAAATAAGCCGTGGCAGTTAAGAGATGACCCCGTCTCAACTGACGGCGCTCGTTCACGAACATGACGCGTGGATCAGCACCATCCAGCTCAACCATTTTGTAGGGAACCGAATGATCCAACACACGCGCCACCAACAGTGAGACATTTAAGTGAGCATGACATAGTCTCAACTGCCATGCTTTCAAGTCAACATACATAATAATGATATAATAAACGAATCCATGGTACTCACATTTACAAAATTGAAAAACTGCTTCTAAATTATACAAAACTATACTTTGCTATGTATTTGAGCGATGAATAAAATTTTACTACCAAAAAGAAAAGACAATCATTAAAATATCTATTGGAGTATTCAATATAAAAAAATAAATTTTATAAAAAAAAAACAAACATTAAATTTTCAATGTCAGAAAACATAAAAGGGAAAGTAAAAAAGAAGTATCTCTTCCAAACAATAAAATTTTAACTAGTGCGTCCAAGTGACTGTGGAGCAGGATCAGCATTAAGCCAAGCATTTTTATCTACGATATTATCATTGAACTTATAATATGCTTGTCTACACAGTGTGCGTTTAATGCATGTTTTAAATTTCTTCTCATTTAGTTGAAGAATATCGAGTGGTATTTTGTTATAACACTTTACACAGTACCCCATAAAAGAAGTATGTACTTTAGACAACCTGAAACGTGGTTGATCTAATTTGTTCCTATTTCTAGTGTTGATATTATGCCTGTCACTTATCTTACTAAAAAGATGTAGATTTTTTCGAACATACATAAATATTTTCATATATATATTGACAAGGTACCGTCATGATGTTAATTTTTTTAAATAGTTCCCTTAGAGATTCGCGTTTGCGGAGGTTGTAGATGGCTCTGATAACCCTCTTTTGCAGAATAAAGATAGAATCAATATCTGCAGCCCGTCCCCACAGCAGAATACCGTAAGACATGATGCTATGAAAGTAACTAAAATATACTAGTCTCGCGGTATCCACGTCTGTTAATTGACGGATTTTCCAAACAGCGTAAGCGGCTGAGCATAGCCGCCCTGCAATTGATGATACGTGAGGACCCCACTGTAGCTTTGAATCAAGCGTGATCTCCAGGAAAACCGTTTTTTCGACGAATTCTAGTATGTCCTTATTCAATACAACGTGACATTTACTACTTCTAACATTCGGTAACGCGAATCTTATGCATTTAATTTTCTTCTCATTTAATACCAAATTATTTACAGTAAACCAATTATGAACCTTACGCATAGCGTTATTTACGTCGTCAAGCTCTTGTGCATGTCTGTTTATTTTAAAAATCAGTGATGTATCATCAGCAAATAACACCATTTGTGGTCGGTTTTTCAGTAAATGAGGTAAATCATTTATATATACTAAAAAGAGCAAACTACACCATATTTTTAATTAAAGATTATTTAACTAATTCAATTTTGTGATGGATATTTTCTTACGAATAAAAGTCAGAGTATGTTAAAATGTATTAGATATATTTATAAATTACTAAAATCTAATAAAATTTCACTGTTTTCTTGGAATACATGTCTCTTGCCTTCATTTAATAGAGACATTTCCGCATGTTTTATTTTCTTTGTTTGTATTCTTGTCTCTATTTTTATTAATTACATATTCTGGATCACGAATCGTCTGATTTCTTGTGTACCGAGGATCTACCAGTTCAGGTAAGATACAGTCAAAATAAAAAGTCAATAACTTCGGCTCCATTTTCTCTTTCCAAAATTCTTCATCCGTGTAAATGATTTGTGTTTTTATTTTATCTTCACCATAACAAACTGCCACCAAGCATTTGTCTTTTTTACATAATAATATGTGCAATTGACCTTGGGCTTGTAAATAACAGTCAGATTTTTTATTTACTTGAACCTGTTTTCTTATCACAACGCCAAAAATGCATGTTTCCTTCTTGAATAGCAGCTTCGATTCCAAGAGACATTACACTTTCAGCTCACTTTTATTAAAAATGTTGCTTGAATACACTTGAGTGGATAGGTACTCTTCGTTTTTGATTTCGGCATTTGAATTATTAATTTCCAATTTGAAATAAATTGGCTCAAACGTTTTTTTGTTATTCCATGGACAGACATACAACTACCAAAGTGTTCGTTTTCCACAGGAGGGTTTCTGTTTTGTTGGAGCCTTTAAAAAGGTAACTCACATCATTATTGTCAATCTCTATTTCCTATGGTAGAGGCTCATTATCTTCGCTAAGCTCCAGTGAATGCTCCAAATCATCATCATACTGTCTCATCCTTGAAATATTATTTTTCTAAAAATAAATATAACTATTATTACTAAAACCACAGGACATATTTAATTGCAAAAAATGAGTTTCATGTTAGTTCAAACACTAGGACGGCAAGTAGTTTTAATATTTTGTTCAAAATAAGCTTTTATTCTTTTAGTTTTAAATGTAAAATTAAAAGGTAAACAAATGTTTTTGGTATTAAAAACTTTAGGTATATTTGTACCTACTTCTATATATTTTTATTTTTATATTCTTACATACTACTGTATGTAAGAATATAAAAATATGTATCTGACTTTCACATACGAAGAATAATTTCTATGATTTTGCAGTTGGCTACATTTCTTTTGTCACCGCTCTCAAAAAGTATAAATTAGGGAAAATAAATGTTTGGCTAGTAGTTAGTTTAAGAGTGCGTCCTTGAATGCTTACTCTGGTTTATTTGGTGAGAGAGTCGTTGCGAAATGTTGGTCATCTAAAGGCAACTTCGATTGTCTCTGTTCTGTCAATCCAACAGCACAGTCCGGAGCTAACTGGGGCGGAGTGATGCCATCACTAGTAGATGCACACTGTTCTGTCCTGTAAAATTCAAATGAGTGGATATTGTATTTCTTTACAATAGGAAATAAATAATTTGTTTACCCATTTTTTTCCAACATGTTAGTAGTTAGACATTGTCGATCGTCCAAATTTAAAAATGATAATGGCGACTCTAATCTTTTGTTTTCCGAATCACATGTATGGTCCGAGGTCTGCTCCGGCGCTGTGATTTTGTCGCTTTTATTATATTTTGAGGATCGGTTTGCTCTGTAAAATAAAACTATAGTAAGATATCTAAATATTAAATTATAAGAAATAAAACAATATCATAATGTATAATATCAACCTTACTCAGACGTGATAAGGTCTAAGATATTTGAAAATATAAATTACAAAATCTATTCTCTACCCCAAGTAATTCGTCGTTCGTTCGTGACTTAGGTGTTACACTGGATGACAGTTTGCACTTCGACAAACACGTTGACAATATAGTAAACAAGGCTTATCAGATGTATGGTTTCGTCATGAGATCATCACGTGACTTTGTGCGGCCCTCTACGTTCTTGCTGCTTTATAAGACTTTGGTACGATCCCAGTTAGAATATGCCGTCCCGATCTGGAACCCTTTCTATGACAAATACGGCACTAGAATTGAAAGTGTACAGAAGAAGTTCTTACGGTGCATGAACTATAAGTGCTTCCGGTCAAAGGTTCCTTACGTGCAGCTATTGAAGCGGTATGGCGTACTAGATTTGGGATCTAGGCGGCTGTTACTTGATGTCATGACACTACACGGCATATGCAGTAACAAATTTGATTGTATTGACCTCACAAACAAATTGTGCTACAAGGTACCCAGAAGTGTTATTCGAAGGGGGGTCCGTGTCCCTCAACTATTCCATACAGACATTTGCAGGACTAACGCTGGGGAACGTGCACCTCTTCGTCGCCTTGTTGACTCCTATAACACGCATTTTGTTGAACTGGACATATTTTGTTTATCGAAGCTAGCATTTAAGAAAATGGCTATGGATATTTTGTTTAGCGAGTAATTTTTGTTTTTGTTGAGCTAAGCTAAGTACCTAACATAGTTATACTATTGTGGCAGCGACTATTATTTTACTTAAATATTTTCTTTTTAAATGTATTTAGCACTTCTAACCTTAAGTTAAAACGTGGACAATGGTGTGGGTTACGTGCTTGTTCAATCCTAGTTTAAGTATTTTTCTGTAATTTGTAGCATGTAACTGTTTTTTGTCCCTAATAAATAAATAAAATAAATAAAATAATTTTATCAGGAAGATGTCTTATAGTTATAACTATGTATAGTACAAACATACATAATTCCTCACGCCTGTCTCCCAAAGGCATAGACAAAGACTACTGATCACCATTGGTCACGATCCTGACATACCTCTTGCACTTCTTCCACAATCATCAATCAAGTCATGCAAGTATAATACGCTTATTCAATATGAAAACTAATTATTATAAAGACATGCAAACTTACTTTTTATTTTCCGTCATTTTTCGAGCATGTTCCCTCAGGCGTTTCAACTGTCGGGATTTGTTTACCTTTCGTAGTATTTTATATTTATTCCCTATATCGGCAATGTAATATTATATAAACCCTGTTCACTTGATAAATATAGATAAAGAAGGTCATGAAACACACTAAACAAAAACTATTGGGATAAAAAAATGGAATCACGGTTGCGGGAGGAACCGACACAGGTCTGTTACTGACAAAGGCCGCAGCCGAACTGGGCGGGCTTAAGAAAGTGACAGAGTCATTTACTTTCACATGCGCAAAAAGAGAGCGCAACAATGCAATGTAACCAGAATAAAACAACGTAAGCGCCAAATCAAATAAAAAATGATTAAAAATAAATTAAGCTATGTATCAAAAATATGTTCAGCCAGAGTTTTCAATGACCTAATACGCATATTTTGAATGTAATTTTGCAATGAAATTACTTAGGATTTTAGAATTACAGGAAAAGATATAAAAAAGGAGAGGTCTTTTCGGAATTAAATTCTATCGAGGAAATTTAACCCAATTGCGTTTTTCTTCAGTCAGAGTATTAATCAAATAGTCAATAAACATATATCCAAAAATTAAATCCATACATGCTGTAGTAGTGAAATAAATGGTTACGAAAAATAACCCAATTTATTTTGGTATCGCCTTAATTAGTATGTTCTTTGACATCTGAAGTCTAATTCTTTAAACTTTTGGCAATTAAGTATTTTATTTGTATCTTCAATATATTTTAGTGTAGTAAATACTTAATAAGTACATTTACATTTTATTTTAAGGATATCATATATATTTTAAAATTTAAATAATTTGGCCATACCAATAATTTTTGGATGTATTGTCTTAGATGTAAGATATACCTGAAAATATGCTGCTTGTTGTGTATTATTTTCACAACTACCCACATTATCCTTACGATTGATATTGTGTGAATTGCTGCGTAATATACTTTTCACCTTTCTGTTCACGGTGGTAAACCAATCATCCTTTTCGATAATTTCTTCGCTATCTTGTCGCAACCTTTTCTCAACATTCCTCTGTCTTTCAATGCCGATATTCATCGTACTTCCTTCAATAGTTGGTTCTTCACTCATATTCTCTCTCCATCATCTCTTCATTTATAAAACCTTCATCTGATATACGAGTAGGTACTAGACACAGTGCTCAAAGATCTTCCAAAACGATCCATTATCTAGATTATTAAGTGACATAAAAAAAACGAAAAAATAAGACACGAAATAAAAAAAATAAAAGAAAGAAATAAGAAAAAGAAAGAAAAGAATGAAACGACAAAATATGTAAGACATCCGCACGTCTCAGTCGTCAACGCAGCACTGCCAAAGGACTAGTTTTTTTTTTTTTTTAACATGGTGGAAATCCTCATGGATGTCCTCCGCCGTGGGGCGGGCGGAGGGGTCTGTCAGACTTCTACTGACTAAAACCACCCCGTGTTCCCTCGCACACTTATTGCACCGGGGGCTACGGGGGCACTTAAGCACTCTTCAACGCAGCCCCCGACTGGTGCCGGCCGGCTCCTGCGGGCCCCGTCTGGTCAAGCGGGGGGAGTGAGGTGTTTGACTTCCCCCACGACGTCTAAGAGAGGCGCGCGTGGAACATTACGCGCCGCCACCTCGGGTCTTATATGATAGGGGGCGGCAGACCTCCTGACTTGACTTCTGTAAATGGTCACTCAACTTTTGATCTTCAAATGCACAATAGTTTGTTGCTCGCGGTGACCATGTCGACGACAGGAAAGAGTGAAATAAAATGTTTGAAAAAGCAAGTCGATTTAAGGAAATCAAGAATTTCATCTATGTGATTATTAGATAACAACACGCCTTGTTTACCGAAGGGTTAGGCAGAGGTGTACCAATAGTAACACTCACATTTCGCCAGTTATTTTTAACTCTCACGTAATAGGGGGCGTACCTAATGCCATCAACCGGGTACTAATCCAGACTCCGGGCTGCTTCTGAGAAATTTCTGATGGAAAATTCCAATGCAGGAGAGAGAGCGCCGCTCCAGAGATTGGTTCAAGCTTACAATAATAATTTTAACGATATTTGCGATATTTGATGTTTTTTTTATTATTATTTATTTGGTAACGGTATTTGATATTGGTTTTTGCCCTATCTAAACATAAATTTAAAAAAACAAATTATTAAGCGCCTTGCTCAAATTTTTTAATTATAATGTATTATTTATGTATGTATTAACTATTTGGTTTTAAGATTACGAAATAAGTGTATTGTTGTTATATATTGATCTTATATAACTTTACCAAAACTGTATCTTTTATAAGTAGTAACATGTGGAAACGTAGTGGATTGTACATTTACTTAAAGCACTGTGTATCTAGAAATAATATACAATGTACGATTGTTTGTTTTCCCAAATAAAATAAAATAAAATAAAATAACACTTTGCTGGCTTGGGGATCGGACCCAGCACCTAACTGATTATGTACCGACGTTATACTAGATAGATATAACATGACATAGTATTATCGTAAGTAATATGGCAAACATCGCGAATGTTACAAATTTTATTACATATCTGAGACTTATCATATCGCGCCTTCACATGGCACGCAAAAACTTAATCACTTAGTAGCGAGTGTACCTACAATCATTGTAATGGTGTAGCTACAATTTAAAGTTTGTTATTTCGACGCAATTTCATAGAAAGGTCAAGTTCAACAGTGAGTGCATGGTTGTACATGTAGTCTGTTTCAAAAGTATCTGACAAAACTGGATCAGAAATGTACCTGTGGATGCCAATTCGTAGTGCAACTTACAGATTGAGTGCTTTGACTTGATGATTTGAATACTTGAAATCGAAGTTTTATTTTTAAATCTCCTTAAAGATGTTTTTTTTATTTCACAAATGAGTTTATTTTAATAACCGCAATTTTCTACCTTCAAACAATAATATTGTTGGAAAAAGAGGAGAGTTATAAAGTTCAAAACCTTCTAATATAGATGAATGTATTAATAAAAAAAAATATACTTCAGTGAGTGATTGCGTAAGTATTTAACCTGAACTGGGCCGGCAGTCTCGACATAGATAGCGACGCCGTCGCAAACTACCGATCGCTAAATATTAAGGTTCCTCAGTTGTAGTCCGCCAAATTCAAATTTTCTTTGAATTTGACGAGTGATATGAAATTGATGATTATTATTCGATAAGTAGGTATATAATTTCCACATTCGAGAATCACATTTTGATCAACATACGACGTAAAACAGAGCTGCAATTTGCAAAAAACTAAAGAAAACTTGAATTTTGCGGGCTACAACTGAGGATTCACCTTAAGGCGATACCCCGACCAAAACCTTGCCATAGTGCGTTATTCAGAGGCTATTAACTCATTCAATGTGGGTAATAAAATACATCTAAAAGCACATTATTAAAATTCGATATCCTATCATCACATTGCACGTTTTTATTTGTTTCTATGTGTTATAAATACATTTAAAATCTCCTTGTAAAAAAGTGACTAAAATTATTGATTGCATTCATCTCTTGCTAAAGGTGACTTTCTATTAATTTGAGGATTACACTATTGGATAGATAATTTAAAAATCTAAATAATTCACGTTTTATTTTATTTAAAAACATCGCTTGTCTTTTTTTATTAAATTTTTTTTTTTTTTTTGTGAATTTTGTGATAAATGAGCGTGCGCAGGAGCGAGACAGAGCGAGACTCAGCGACGGGACAGAGAAGGACCGACCGCTCAAGGTCGTTTGGTCGGGGAAGCGCCTTAATATTTAGCAATCGGTAGTTTGCGACAGCATCGCGCGTCGCTATCTAGTCGAGACTGCCGGCCCAGGGTTGGTTAACACTTTCATCAGTTACTTTTGGAATAGACCACGGAGTATACAAATAAGAATTCTTTCTGTACTCCGTGGAACAGACCATAGTATTTTGGGCGTGTTGAAGATATAATTCTATTTTGTACTGGCGTAAAACAAAAGCAGTATGGATAGTGTTTGATCTTAACTAATAAAATTGGTCCGACCCTTGTCGGTATATTGCGGATTCCAGTAGTCTACCGGGTAGGCACGGCGTTTGTTTACTTTCTGCGCAATTCGTGGAACAGCTATACTGAATATATAGGTACTTGTTTTTATATTACACCGACTGGTTTATACAATGTATTTTTGTATGTCTTTTTTTTTTCTTTCAAAGAAAAGTTTTTTTTGTAGGTAATTGGCATTTCGGTGGTTTCATTGAATGGACGGAAAATTTTTATGACACTTAAGAATTGGACAAAACAGGGACTTATTGAATGAATTCTCGTTCAAACCGCAAGGGCCACCATTAGAGATAAAATAACATATATTTTGGGTAATAATAGATTGCCGTCCCTAAATGATAAATGGTAGGATGTCGGTAATAGTCACAATACTAATTACATTTTGGGGGCTCCTTAATTTCATTAAAGCGTACGTGGGTAGTCTGTTTACACGTTTGTTTGTAATTTTGATCTATTGTTAATTTAGACAGTTTCAATTAACCATCTCTTGATATTATTGTATTATATTTTATGCTTTTCTTAGTAACATATTTTTATTATTATGTTGAGTAAGAGAAAAAAAATAAATGAAAATGAAAATGGTAGTAAAACTGAAAGCACGTTAGCATGATAAAAGTGTGGCTACGAGCTTTACTTTATTCGTAGCACTACCGCTACGGCGCTACGCCATTTTATAATTAACCGACGTCAAAAAAAGGAGGAGGTTCTCAATTCGCCTGTTTTTTTTTTTTTTTTTTTTTTTCCCATGATAAGGAAACCAGGATCTGATGATGGAATCCCGGAGAAATCGAGGGGAACCTTCGAAAATCGTAGGAGCATCTAGTGCGTTTGTTAATTTTTTCATTAAGTATTTTAAAGAACTACAATTTAATGAAGGTCTGGAATCGATCTGATGATGGAGCCGAAAGACAGTCGAGGGAATTCCTCAATGATTTACAGCAGGTACCTTGTGTTTGGGCTTGATTAATTTGTATTTATGAGAACTTTACACCTGAAGGGTTGTGACAATCATTAGGGGTCTGGTGATGAAGACGAAGGACAGTTAAGGGAACTCCTCAACGGTTTACAGTAGCTACCTTGTGATTCGTTTTAATTCATTTATATTGATGATAACTTTGCACTCATATGGGTTATAAGTGCCATTACAGGTCTGATGATGGAGACCATAGACAGTTGAAGGAATTCCTTAACGATTTACAGCAGTTACCTTATGTTTGGGCTTGATTCATTTTTATTGATGAGAATACTATACCCAGATGTATTATGACTGTCATTAGGGGTCTGATGATGAAGATGAAAGACAGATAAGGGAACTCCTCAACGGTTTACAGTAGCTACCTTGTGTTTGGACTTAATTCATTTATATTGATGAGAACTTTGCACCCATATGGGTTATAAGTGCCATTACAGGTCTGATGATGGAGACCATAGACAGTCGAGGGAATTCCTCAACGATTTACAGCAGTTACCTTTTGTAGGGCTTACTTCATACGGTTCAATATTCCAAAATATTCAGGTTGTACAAAAATAATACCCAATTAAGATTGAAGTTTTTCATAGGGCAACCACTACCTACTAGTCATGCTGATGCGTTAATTTGAGACTGAATTTAAGTTGCGTAATCGCGTCATCTCTAGCAATGCTCTTTCGTTGGTTGCTAAGCAATTTATGCTTGTCACAATGCATATGGTGAAATGGAGCTGATGGTGGCTTCACCATCAGCTCCAGTTCTTCTGGTTTTTACAAGAGAAATCCTCAACAATAAACTCCTCAATTCCTTGCATCGGGAAACGAAATATTTTGTAAAAGGTGATGAGCAGTTGACATTAGGCTATTGTAACTTCGATAAATTATTATCTAACCCACTAAAAAGTGAAAAATAAAAACTTTTTGACAAAAAAAACAACCGACTTCAAAAAAAAACACTACAAAGTGAAAAATAACTTTAATTTCGGAAGTCGGTGGCAAAAAACTAAAATAAAGATCCAAAGACACCGACTTCCGAAATTAAAGTTATTTTTCACTTTGTAGTGTATTTTTTGGAAGTCGGTTGTTTTTTTTGTCAAAAGTTTTTAGTGTTTTTTTTGGAAGTCGGTTGTTTTTTTGTAAAAATGTTTTTGGTACCTTCGTTTATGATATGAATATTTTTATTATGCAACTTAAAGAGGTATAGGAACAGGATGTAAAGTTCACTCATACTCTATATGAAATGGGAGGGTCCTCCGACCAGACAGCTGTTGTCTCTGGTGGGCAACTGCCCGACGTTTGATGTCGGGACGTTGTCGACATGCTAGTTGCGCGGTAAACTCAGCTTGCGCGATGCAGGATTTTTGCGTGACGTCAGTGTCAAACTCAAACGCAAACTCAAAACATTTATATCAAATAAACCAATTACAGACACATTTGAATTGTTAAGAGTCAGTCAGTTAGATTAAGCTAGTTGCCCATTCCAAAGCGTAGTAGGTACCTATGGAGAAGAACGGGCAAGAAACTCCATGGACACTCTTTCAAATAAAAATATTGTTTCAAAAAAAAAATGGTTACATCATTCATGTTGAACGATGTAGAAAGACGTGCACGTTAAAAGCGTCCGTAATAAAAAAGACAAAAACAAAAAAAAAAAAAAAAAAATGAAAAAAAAAAAAAAAAACTATTTATTTAAATAAGTCCTGGCAGCCAAGAGATGACCAGTCCCTACTGACGCCGCCCGTTCACGAACATGACATATGGATCAGCACCATTCAGCTCATCCATTTTGAGGGGAACTTAATGATCTAACACACACGCCACCACCAGAGAGACATTTGAGTGAGCATGACATACTCTCAGCCGCCAGGGCACATTCAAGTCAATGAAATACGAACCTAGTAAATGGTGGCTTTATAGTAGGTACATAGTGCTCACACATGTGCTATGCAATTATACATTGTTAAGAGATCGAATTTATACAATGCAAACCTAGTTTTTACAATCTTCAGCAGCTCCAACAATATTTTGGAATGCTAACCAATTAATTTATGCGCCTCTGTGGAGCAGGACCAGCGTTAAGCCAAGGCTCTTTGTTAGCCATGGAATCCCACAACTTATAATATAATGCTTGGCTGCATAGTGCGCGTTTTATACAAGATTTAAATTTCATTTCATTCAGCTGTTGGAGTATGCGGGGAGGTATTTTATTGTAACATTTTAAACAGTACCCCATGAAGGATGAGTCTACTTTAACCAGTCTGAAACTTGGTTGAACTAATTAGTCCCTATTTCTAGTCCTATAGTTATGTCTTTCACCTCTTTTACTGAAAAGATTTTTTATTTTTCTTACGTACATGATGTTTTCATAGATACTCGTATATTGATAAGGTACCGTCATGATGTTAATATCTTTAAACAGTTCCCTTAGAGAATCGCGCCTACGGAGACAATATATTGCTCTGATGGCTCTTTTCTGCAGAATAAAAATAGACTCGATATCTGTAGCCCGTCCCCATAGTAAAATACCGTAAGACATGATACTATGAAATTAACTGAAATAGACTAGCCTCGCGGTATCTACATTAGTAAATTGACGGATTTTTCTCACAGCATATTTTATGCTGTTGAACTTAGCCGTCCTGCAAGAGATGTTAAATGAGGACCCCATTGCAGCCTTGAGTCGAGCGTGATCCCCAGGAAAACAGTTTTTTGTGACGCGCAGCTCGCATGTGGCGTTGTAGATGCCGCTACATCACTCCCCTCCGGAGACCGGAGGTCGATAGTGGGCTAAGGTCTGTATCTTGCAATGCTTGCCAGGGCCAGTTGAGGTTCCAGTGAGTCGGAACCGGGTGTCGCATAGTTCACAGTGGGTCGGTACTGTCTGCGAAGATTCCCCAGTGAGTCGGGGTGGCGCTGCGTTGTGCTCTAGTACGTCGAATGAGATACAGCGCCGGGTTGAGGCTGACTGCTGGTGTCGACCAGGAGAGAGTTTAAGGGCTCTGCTTGTGGACCGGCCGAGAGTGCAGTGTGCTGTGCCAAGGTTGCTGTTGAGGCTGAGGTTGATGACCAGGTATGCGCTTCCGCTGCATGCTGGTGGTCAGGATACCCGTTGAAGCCGTGGGTGCTGGCTGGCTGTGTGACTCGCCGCTCGAAAGCCTGAAGGAAATGATGATGACGTCAAGCTGATTTAGTTGCACGAAGGCTGCCCTAACGTTCATATTCGGGGTCATCAGTATAGAGGTATGAGGAACAGAGTGTAAAGTTCACTCAGACTATTCTATTTTTGTATATAAAAGAAGAAACTGACTGACTGACTGACATATCAACGCACAGCTGAAACTACCGGGACTAGATACGTAAAATTTTGCACACGGCTTCTTTTTATAATGTAGGGGGGCAGTAAGGAGCGGTTTTTAGAAATTCGACCTATAAGGGGGTAAAAGGGGGGATTTAATTTGTATGAAAAATCTTATTTCTTGAGTTTATAAACTTGGCACGAATACTTATCTAAGTAAATTCTAAAGTTTGTCATTTTTTGTTTTTCTAAACTATCTCCTAAAGGGAGATTGGGGGGTGTCAGTATTTAAGGAAAAAAATTGTCGCGCGGTCGGTTGTTTTGAGGAAAGTACGTAATCCACGCGGACGAAGTCGCGGGCAAAGTGCTAGTACTCTATTTGAAAAGAGAAAATCCTCCGACCAGACGGGTGTTGTGTCTGGTGGGCAACTGCCCGACGTTTGATGTCGGGACGTTGTATATAATTATGCTAGTTGCGCGGTAAACTCTGCTTGCGCGATGCGGGATTTTTGCGTGAAGTCAGTGTGACGCGTATCTCGCATGTGGCGTTGTAGATACCGCTTTTACCGCATTGTTATTTCCTGAAAACATGTGTTTATATTTTCGTTATCATCCTAAATCAATGTGGGAGTTAACAGATATCCCAGAAGTGGTTAAATCATGGGAAAACCGAATGCGTCATATCATGTGCCTTTGTAGTATGAAAATACTTGATGTTAACTAAAATATACCTCTTTACCATGGTAGGTAAAATAACCGGAATATAAGGAGATTTTGCACAATTTGACACAATTTCACGCTTGATCTCCCTAGAATTATATGAAATTCTCCCACAGCTCTTTGATAAAATATTAGGTAATGTTCAATGGAGATCTGACAAACAATTGACCTGAAAATTCGCTTTGAATTTATTGCTTTTATTTATAAACTCTACTACGAAGAGCTACTTACTGTAGGTACAGAAAAAAACGTCCAAGAATCCGTCGATCAGTTAGAATAAACCGTAAAACTTTTATAGCGGTGCGCGCTCTTCAGATTCCTCGTTTTAGTTTGTTGAGATAACGCTATCTGTGTTAAATTCTAGATAGACAGATATTTATTGCGCTGACTGTACGTTACTTTATCTGTCACAATACTATGTAGCTGCATTTTAAATAACTTAAAATACGAATAAAATAGTGGACATGAAAATAGTTGAATGGTAAACACTTTTTGGTGGTAGTTACGTTAGTAAAATGTACCAATTTAGTTTAGTTTTCTGCAATTTACACCCCGATTCTTTGTTCAATTTATAATTATACCTACCTGTTACCTATATCGATTGCTTAAATATTAACACTAACCGTCTGTTGTTCATTGTTTATGAAGGTGACCGAAATTTATGCTAAAAGTTTTCTTGGAAGTCGGAACCAAGTAATGACCCAGTTCATAAGAATGTCGCTGGAGTTAATGGGAAAAACAATGGGGAACGTGACCGCCATCCAATGCCAAGCGCGAAATGTTAATTAATTATCTTCTGAAGTAAGTTTTAATTGAAACTGATGTCTGAAAACTCGCTATTAGTAGGTTATTCTTTATTACTATTACTTGGAGTAAAATTACATGAGGAAAGTTTTTAGTATGTATGTGGATGGCTAAACGAGTTGGGGTGGCCCTGCGGTAGCGGCCGCGACTTACGAGTTTACAGTATAGAGTACTTCCTGTAGGTACACTTAAAGTGGGGATGTTTTTTTTTTTCATCTATCTCATGGTGTGGGGTATCATTGTATAGGCCTTTTAAAAATATTACGGGTCTGTGAAAAACATTTTTCGATTCAGGGATCCGTTTGCGTAAAATTAAGCTTTAAATTGCGAATTTATGTTAGAGTCAAGTGTCCCCTTCCCCCTACCCGCTAAATGGTTGCTTTTGGATATGTGAAAAAATTCATAGCAGTAGTATATACAGGGTGTCCCGTAAATAATGGATCAAACGTAACGGGTAGGTAGCTTACCTCATTTCCAACAACTAATTTGAACAGTAAAAAAAAAACCGATAAGGTAACCAAGATATTATTTTTTTCGATATTTACTATTTTCTGTACCAGCATTCAGTGTTTTTAATGCTGTTGCTGCAAATGGTATCATATTTAGGTGTGATTTTTGTCAAACATTTCTGAATAGTTTACTAATGTTATAAGATACCATTTTTTTAAATAACATTTTATTTGCCTTAGAAAAAAAATCTTGAATTGAAAAGTTTTGTTTTTACGACCAAAAGACCAGAATTGGAAAAATTCTCCTGTAAAAAAAATGTATGACACCAAAGTGTACCATTATTTTAAAAACTTGTAAAATTACTAAGGTTTGCAAATTTGTATAAAACTTACGCCTAGTCTTTGTCGTTACAAAGATATTGCTATGAATCTGACAGAGGTGCCAAATTACGAAATAAAATAAAATTTGAAAAAGTGTGCACAATTAAACTATTTTCTTAAAAATGTTTAGGTATCTCAGCGTATGAAAAAAATTAGGAGGTTAAATTAAAAAAAAAATACAAATAAATCGTTTATTTTGTTTTTACAGTAAATGTTCAAACTGACGTCCCCCTACGAGAATGCAAAGTCTGCACCTCCTAATAAAGGAAGCTCTTATCCGACGGACAAAATGGCTGTTGTTTATTTCTGATACAGCAGATTGGATGCGCTGACGTAATTCTTCTTCCGACGTTATTCGTTGTTTGTAAACTTTGTCTTTTAAACATCCCCAATAAAAAAAATCTAAGGGATTTAAATCCGGAGATCGCGGAGGCCACAAAATTGGTCCTAATCGGCCGATCCATCTGTCAGGGTAAGTTTCATTGAGTTGCGCCCTTACTGCCGTCGCATAGTGAGCGGGGCAACCATCATTTTGTAACCACATTGCTTGCCGCACGTCTTCTGGAATATTTTCTAATAACGTTGGCAACTCATTCCTTAAAAAATGCAGATAGTATTCGGCGTTTAGAGTTGCTGGTAGTTCAAAGGGCCCTATTATTTGCCCATTGATTATTCCTGCCCATAAATTTATTTTAAATTGATGTTGGCTCCTGTCCTCTCGCATCAAATGTGGGTTTACCAGCTGCCAACTGTGCAAATTATGCAAATTGAGATATCCATCTCGCCGGCATGAAGACTCGTCACTCCATAAAATTTTATTAAAAAACTGTGGGTCCGCCCGTATCATTCTAAGCATCCTTTGGCAAAATGCTACTCTTTGCGGGTAATCACGTGACGTCAGCGTTTGAACACGTTGCACGTGATATGGGTGCAACCGGTGCCTTTTTAGAACTCGATGTACCGTCGATCTTGGAATACCTGTGCGTTGCGCTATGACGCGAATTGAGACCGACGAATCTTCCTCGATTTCTCGAATAATAATTTCGTCATTGACTTGTGACGGTCGCCCTTCACTGGCACCCCCAACTCCGGTGCCAAGAATTCTTCCCTCAAGAAGCGCGTTATGCACTCTAATGAATACGCGATAGTCGGGATGTCGATCCCGGTTCGGGTATCTTTCACGATACAATCTTGCGGCCGCCCTGGCATTACCTCTTGCTTCTCCGTAGATAAAATGCATTTCGGCATACTCCCGTGGCGTGTACTCGTAACGAGGCATCGTACTACTGCACACACGTACAACCTCACACAAACGATTGTTTTCGAAGTCCGTAGGATTGCCAAGTCATTCGTCCAAAACACAAACAGTTCCAAATCGTTAGGCAAAGCAAAGTCCAAATACACAGCACAAGTTTAATTTTAAGGAACACAACAGTTAGGCACAGCGGGAGCGAAAGTAGTCTGACGTACGTATCAACTCGAAGAGAGATTCGTGTCAACTAAACAAATAAAATCATGCAACAATGAAGCCCTGTATGAGTGAAGGGTGAAGGAAAAAAAATACCTGCACAAAGACACCGATTTACCAAAAATACAAAAGCGGCGCTATCTATCCCTTTCACACTGAGTGAGGTGCAACTCCGCAGGTAGCGGTCCCAAATTCCGAACAGATGACGTCATCGGCTCAGAATTACGCTACACGCTTAACCACATGCTTAGATTACAAGCATAAGCCATTACGAGAAAGAAAAGTTAGATAGTACCATTTTAATTTCAGTTCTGTCTTCTTCATCACATTCATAGCAATATCTTTGTAACCGCAAGGACTAGACGTAAGTTTTATACCAATTTGCAAACCTTAGTAATTTTACAAGTTTTTAAAATAATGGTACACTTTGGTGTCATACATTTTTTTTACAGGAGAATTTTTCCAATTCTGGTCTTTTCATCGTAAAAACAAAACTTTACGATTCAAGATTTTTTTTCTAAGGCAAATAAAATGTTATTTAAAAAAATGGTATCTTATAACATTAGTAAACTATTCAGAAATGTTTGACAAAAATCACACCTAAATGTGATACCATTTGCAGCAACAGCATTAAAAACACTGAATGCTGGTACAGAAAATAGTAAAAATCGAAAAAAAAAAATATCTTGGTTACCTTATCGGTTTTTTTTTACTGTTCAAATTAGTTGTTGGAAATGAGGTAAGCTACCTACCCGTTACGTTTGATCCATTATTTACGGGACACCCTGTATAACTAATTAAAACTAAAACTATCACAGCTATGTAGGCTTTACAAGTTTACGAGTAATAGTCGACCAATTTACATTTGCAGTTGGAACGTATGGGAGAACATGTTTTTTTACCACAATTGTTAATTTGTTCTTGTGATACATTCATACCAACTACGGAATCCTTCATTGTGCGTGGTCCGATACACATTTGGCCGGTTTTAAACCTTAAGATACCCCGTCTAGCTATGTTAAAAAAGAATTAGATATGATAACCAAAATAAAAGATCACAATATTTTATTTCACATAAACCTACATGGGCAAAAGTCAAAGTCAAATCATTTATTTCAAATAGGCACTTAGAAGGCACTTTTGAACGTCAAAATTTACAAAAAAATAGAATTGATTCTACATAGTTGCCCCTTCCAAAAGGTAGTTTCGTATGGAGAAGAATGGGAAAGAAACTCCACCGTTACTCTTTTAAAAATGTTTTACAATATTATGTATACATTAATTATATAATTATATGTGAAGACGATGCACTTAAGAAACGTCTGATAGCTTCAGACGTGCTTGGGTGACCCAGTATGCTCATCTAGTTGTGGCAAGCAACAAGTGGGTAGGTATCTCGTCAAATTTTTGATGAGCTGTAAACTACGAGATTACTTTTTTAAAGCATCTTAAGAGGCTTACAAGAGCTAAAGCGCGGTCACTGTCGGATTGCATAGAAAAGAAAGAGACGCGCGATGACACAACGCTGGTAATTTATTGCAAAATATGAAGCAATTATGGATTATGATTTTTAATCGATAAAATATTTTTTTAGAGGTATCTTCGTGTTTTTTTTCTATCATATCAAGTTAATTGTATTATGTTTGCAATGCACTATCTAACTAGCATATATCCAGAAGAATAACATATATTTTTCTGATTTTGGTTACTGCAGTCGATCATATATTTTTAGGCATTATAGATTCGCGTTTAGGTCATGTAGTCCCCTTAAAAAGTCCTCATTAACTTGCGTGTAAAGATACCTTTACTAGGCTGTTTGTTACTTAATTACTACTTTACTTCTTTCATGCCAAAGAAATCCCGTGGACCGATAAAAAAAAAATGTGTTTCAAAAGTATCCAACGTTTAGTTCATTTACTTACGTAGTGCGTTGATCTAAAAAGGTTATTGAAAGTATTCTCAGTAATTGTAAACTTTAATAAACTACGAACTTAATTTGAAAGTTTAATACCTAATGAAATATTGGACAATTATGGGCTTACCTTTATTATTGGTGTGGTGCAAGCATAACATCAAAAAATTAGACGGATAAGTGTAAAAAATACCTTGTAAATATGGCAAAAAATATAAAAATACAAGCTGACCCGACAGACGTTGTCCTGTCTTAACTATGAATGTCATATATCGTTTAGTTTTAGTTTTGACTATTGACTAAAACTAAAACTACCGACTCATTTATCAACCGATCCATCTGTGTTAAACGATATTTGCCACGCGCATTCTGTCAATATCTGACAGTTATTTCAAACCACTGACAGTTATGTTAAATTAATATTGGCGTTAAGTTTTCTTACGTAATCTAATTTTGTAACGTTCCGATCAACTTCCTTATTTTTTTATTTCATAAGATCCTTCTCCTGACAATAACGAACACAACAAAAAAAAAAAATATTGTGCAATCGGTCCAGCCGTTCACGCGTGATGGCGTGACCAAGGTGTTCATTTTTATATATGTAGATTGGTGTAATTCTGGTACATCGGCCGAATTTTGTTAGGCCGAATGACAGCAGTGCAATCGAACACCACATTAGTTCATCACGGTCAATTTGTCACTGACTGCCTCGTAAAATCCTACACTTTTTTTAGTTTTAACAAGTTTACCTGCTGTTACATTGATAAATTCTATTGACATGTAAAAAGCTTGGTTTATAGGGTAGCAGTGACGTCGACAAACAGGGGGCTTCAGAATCATGTGTTGAATTCCTGGTTTCAGTTTGCGCGTCGCGTCGATGTCCCTGTCACCAAATTTCAACTTTAGCAGAAATTGCAAAGGAACATTCTGTATGCAAATTGTTAGTACCTAGTAGGTGCCTTACCAGTGCATTTCCCTGGTTATTTCAATGGTGGGGAGTCTTAATGTGCTGTGGGCGAAAACAGTGTTGTTTTTTGTCAGTGGGAGTCTGTTTTACCCCTAAAGCTTGCACAAATGAACTCTGTGAGCTGCAGACTTCGCGAGTCTGTCTTTGCATAGCTTAAAACTGAATAAATGTTTACCGGCGCACCTTAAAACATAAAGCGCGCGCAAAGAGCGCGAAATGGCTGAAATATGACTGAAAAATGTCGAAAAACGAAATCAGCAAAAAATTCCATACGACCTGTAGAGTAGAACAGCCGGACATCCGCACATGCGAAAGCATTAATGCCCAAGCTGGAACGGAGACTCTTCGCGCTCGGTCGGTCAATAAACCAATATCCACAAGAAAATAGTTTTGCAATAACCTTCCAGCTAAGGCTGATTCTTTTACTACTTTCTCAGTGACATCGTTAATACCAAATATACATTTTCTTAAGTAAATGGAACTATTCACCCCTCTACATGCACCACACACTTACCTAATCATTAGTGTGAAAACATTTAAGGAGAAGCAAGTAAGTGCACTCTAAAATGCATTTACTTGACTCTGTCGCGACGCGTTACTTCATAATAATAACAAGGATCGTAACCACAAACAAATGAAGCTCTCTAGAGGATGAATTGTGGGAAATAATATCCTAAGAAAATAAATAATGATTTTTAGGCAATGTTCAAACTAAACTATTTAGGAAAAAAAAATGGTAAAAAACCTATGTAATTAGATAACTATATTTAGAAAAGAGTCTGGCCTCCCCCACTCAATTATAGTAAATTAAATTAAAACGAAGAAGTCTACACAGTTTCATGTTAGTCTTCACACGTTTCCAATTTCTATGTGAGTGACGCACAGACACGAATGTGAATTGAATTGCTTATTAATGACTTGTTTTCTACCGTATTTGGTTATATTCAGGCCAAACGCGTATCCTAACCGTTAATACGCCACTCTTTAACTAGGTGTGCGATATGTTTAAGTGGAGAGAGCATTTTCGTGGTTTTGCGTCTTTTTAGTGTTCGCCGTAATATTTTTTGTACATTACTGTAACTGTTCTAACATGTGGGCAAAGAACTTCCAATGACGCGTTGATGCTCGAGTCACGTTTTCTTCGGAATAAATAAAGGCAATTTGGAGCTTACGTAATGAGTATGTGACAAATTTGATTAGTTTCACTGTTATTTCATAACAAATGTGTTCTTAGAAAGTAACATTAGTTAGGGTCGGAAAGCAGATAAAGAAATGGACCTAGTCACTGAAAATTATGGAATATATTTCAGCTTCTTGTTGAAAGTTTACTTAAAAATCTTGGATTCATTAATTCACTTACGGAAAATGTACAGCTCCAACCGCTCTGTGTCTACAAACATGAAATTTTACACAAGAACAAGAACATATAATTATCACAACGTATGTGCAAAAAAAAACAACTGACTTCAAAAAAAAAAACACTACGAAGTGAAAAATAACTTTTAGGTATTTAGGAAGTCGGTGTTTTTGGTTTTGTATTTTCGTTTCTCGTCACCTACTTCTGAAATGAAAGTTATTTTTCACTTTGTAGTGTTTTTTTTGTAAAAAAGTATTTATTTTTAACTTTATAGTTGTGGTACCTTCCTCACAAAAATTCATATACCACTACTTGCTCTGTAAATAACATGACAGGAAGTAATTATAACATCATCAATATACACTAAGCGGGATAAATACGTATTATTCATGCTGACTGAAAAAATACCCATGCAAAGTTAATAAAATTGATATGGGATCATCCCTGAGACATACCCTATCCATTAAAAAAATATATTTTTTATACGATCCACAATTGCCGGAGATATCGAGTAACATACATACAAAAAAAACAGACGACTTGAGAACCACCTCCTTTGTGAAGAAGGTTAAAAAGTGAGCCTTTAGGAAGGATTTTCAAAATTCATCACTAGAGATTAAATAGGGGATGAAAGTGTGATAAATGATAAATGATTTTATTTCTGTAAGTAGGTTTATACAAACACTTTTACACGTCAATCATATTTTTACAACTAGATGAGGTCGGCGTTTCCTATCTGACTACTCTGAGAAGAAAGGCCGAAACAAACTCAGAGTTCACAGTCTCTTTTAAAGTCCAGACATAATCTAGGTCAGATCATGTGAAGACCAAGTAGATTTATGTCTGAAATGGTCTTTTGAGGAAAAACCACACAGAATGAGTGGACCTGTCCAGTCAGTGCACGCATTTGTCAGTAATCGTGGAGCTCAGCTGTGTATGGAAGTTCATAGTTTTTGGCGATAGGGTACCTCATCGGGCGCACGTGTTGGCGTCTATATGTATATAAGTATGTCGCAGTAAGATGGCTGAAGACGTGATATATTTAAATCCCTAGGGATAACTATATACCGTAATATAGTTATATGACAGCGGTTCATAACTGTCTTACTAGGAATATGATACTATGATACGAGCACGATCTAGTAATATAACTATCTTATTTGACTAATCTAAAATTATTGTAGGATATAACTATATCACGGCTTCAGCCATCGTACTGCGACATTTATTGCAACATTGCCCAAAAAATAAGATTATCGATGAGTTCTTGGCAGAGAATTTAAAATAAGTAACTTCCCACTCACTCACTCAAACTCACTCACTCTTCACTTTCTTTATGAAATATCCCGGTGCGGTGGACTTAACTAATGAGTTACAAAAAGTATCGAGGTTTACAAAGTGGATAACTTGAGCAAGTGCTGAACTTATTATACCACCTTCTACTTATCTGAATTATTAGGTAATGCAAGTAAGGTTACAATACAAAATTTACTGGTCACGTCAGCTCAATCTTTCATTCAAAAAAAGGCATGGTTTCGGGGGATCTTGTAGCTTGTACTTCAACTCCGAATATAATTCGATATGGAGATTTGGATTGTACGTATGGTGAAAATTTAAAAAAATCGCATCGGCCATCATGGATTTTCATTTGATCTCTTTATTGGCTTCAGTACCCTCAAAAATCATAAAATTATCCTCTCTCTCTCTCTTTCTTTCTATTACATATAGTAAAATTCGCATGGCATAACGCTTTTTCTTTACGTGAGGATTTCTACAATTTTACTCCTAGCGCAAGCTGCGTTATAAAAAAACCTTCCAAAAACAAAAAAAAAAGTTGGAACTTTGACCTTCAATATCTCCGTAACCAGAAGGTTCCCAGGTATGGACCAGTACAAAAAAATATCATAATACTCGGAAGAGCAAGTGAGTCTCGGTTTCGTTAAGGGTATTTTTTTTTACACCTGTTGTAGGTCACAGCTATTTTTCCTAACCTTCAAATAAGGAATGATGTTATGTTTACTCATGTTGTTTAATTATCTCAATTCTACGCTTAAAGATTACATACTTCCATCAAAGAACAAATCGATATCATGTATTTGCAGTTGAATTCAGACAAACGGAATGTTTGACAACACGATGATTGATGCAACATTCTGACGAAGTAAACATGACGAGTCTAGTCTGGCTATATTGAACACGTCTTTCATCTCCAAAGTTAGTAACAAAGTTACTTTGGCTTACGTATATTTTGAATGTTTCATATTTATGCGTAAATTGAAGATCCAAATGTAACTATTTGTATTTATGTGTTACTATTTGGGCTTATTGTCCCTATTTCCTGATTGTGCCAGAGCACTTTTAATTAATTAATTAATTTGTTTATTGAAACTTTATAAACAATTAAAAAAATACTGTACAATGGCGGACTTAATGCCTAGTAGATACCTAGTAATTATTAGTAGATACCTATATCTCTAGGAAGTGGAGTCCTGCCCAACATAAATGGGCCTTCTGTCAGTTCTGTTACAATCGTTGATATTTAAAAAAACCTCAAATCCGTAGATAGTCTTGTTCTTGTTATCAGGTTTAGCCAATTTGTTTTAAATGTTACTTGGTTAAAGCAATATACACACATACATAATTTCACGCCTTCTTCCCATAGGGGTAGGCAGAAACTACAAAATGCCTCCTGCTACGATCCTTACATACTGATTTTGCTTCGTAAACGCACGCACGTCGTCCGGTTGCAAGTACTACGCACCTGCCCTGTGTGAAGAACATCGCAAAAAATCAATGTGAAGCAATATAATCGAAGAGTAAAGGCTCCCGCAAACAGGCGCGACGCGACAGCACGAAAAAAGGCGCCGCTCGTCGCGCGGACTAGCGGATAGAGGACTCTTTTTTATATTTCAAAATCAAAATATTTTATTTCATATAAACCTACATGGGAACTATGTATGTAACGTATGTATGTATGTAACGTCAGAAGTTAGGTGCACGCCGCGGTTACAATTAGTCGTTTCCTATGGAGAAGAGCCGGCAAGAAACTCCACGATTTACCAGGCAAACATAGAGATCGAATCGAAACTCTTTTCAAGTCGAGTACCAAGTTTCGCATCTGTGGCTGTCATATAAAGTTTATCAGAAAACTTGCACACGTGCCAGTATCGAAGTTTGGAGCACATGCTGCGAGCCACGCCGGTTTCATTACTTGTATTGGCAGAACTTTTCGGATATTAAACAATTTCTCCCGACATACAACGTATAGATTGTTTGTATGCAGTTACACTGGAGCCAATCTTGATGCTATAATTGGCTAGGTTTATTTTTATTTTTGCAATGTTATGACTAGCGCGGATTGGGGTGGGCCGCGCTGCAACGCAACGCATTGCATTTTTTTTCTATCCTCACTTTTGTATATTTTCTATGAACCAACGCACAATACAGGCAGGCCCCGCACTTGTTGGTATGAAAAATTTAATTAAAAATTTAAAAAACCCAAAAAACACGCAAAAAAGAAAAGAAAATATTTAAAAAGTCAAAAATAATGCCAATCGTTGAGCCATCAAATTCGATTGAGTAACACCATATATTTTAATTAGGTATAGAAATTGATGGATGACACGATAAGGTTTGCTCGTTGAAATGGCGCTATAATGTCGCCGCCGCTTATGTAAGTCAGACCCTTCGTTTGATTGACTATCTATTAATTTACTAGCATTTCCAACCAACTTGCTTCGATACGATATTTTTTTTGTAGAAAATCTAGTTGGGTGTTAAATTGTTAAGTCAGGGAGCGCTATGAGTAATGAGTATGCAATCTCCTATTTTAGCTATTTTTATTGCTTTAAGCTTAGCGGTACCCCGCCGCGATATTTGTTTTTTCTGAGCCTTGAAATAATGTTAGTAATAGCTAAACCAGTACTTTTCCATAGTGTTATTATTATCATGTTGCCACCATTGCATTGTATGTAGAATTAAATACTGATCAAAACAAGTCCTAGCACGACATATCTGCTATTATTTTTTCAAGAGTGTACTAGTGTGATGGATATCCTGGCTGCAGCATCAGCTCATCATGTTGCCATCATTGTATTGAATGTAGAATTAAATACTGATCAAAACGAAACCAAACACGATATATCTGCTATTATTTTTTCAAGAGTGTACTGGTGTGCTGGATATCCTGGCTGCAGCATCAGACCAAGAATTCCATAATCTTGCATATTTAAATAGCGTACATGGGTGTTTCAAATTTTAGGTCACACATATGTTTGAAAGTAAAGTAAATACACATTATGCGTCTAAGATCCTTACCGCAGCTAACAAAAGAGCTGATTACCTTGAAACGGCGGAACCGATTCTGTTAAAACATGTCTAAGAAGCATCGCTAGAAAACCTGCTTTCAAATAATAAAAAAAACGCATTCAAATCGATTCACCCGTTTAAGACCTAAGGTGCCACAGACAGACACACCCACACACATAGCGGTCAAACTTATAACACCCCTCGTTTTGCGTCGGGGGTTAAAAATGTGTTGCGCTGCGGCCCGTTGCGGCTGTAATGTACGCTTGTTTGGGTTTACATAGAATTGCAAACGTGTTTATGAGAAAATGTAGAATGGCAACATTACTTACGCTTGTGTGATGTGTGCCCTTCAGCTTACATCAATCAGAAGGTTTAACCTTTTAAACAAAAAGTTCAAAAGAGTTCAGCGGACTTTTCTTTATTTAATTCTACATTTCTAATTTGCACCACAAAAAATTATAGAGTAAATGCGGGATGTAATTGGTAGAATGTGCCCTTATCCGTCTTATAGTCAATTCTTTGGGAAAAATGTGTCATAGCGGTGACGAAGGACAAAGGATGGACGAAGATGATAGATTATGTTTTTCTGAAGAAGAAACTTGTTGTGTAACATATTTTTCATGAGTGATATTAGTGACTATTTTGTTCATGTAAGCACTGTTATTGTTTGGAAGCCATTGAAGTGTCTCGATCAGATATAAGAAATGGTGACAGTCGTTTGATTAATAGAATGCAAGGACAGTATGTGGAACTACCTAGTGTAATTTTTATAATTCGCCTATGTGTAGCTGCTGAGGATTAAATTCCTTGAACACCTCTAAATTAAGGGGAGTTTTGCAATTAAAATTAATGCTCTAGCTAAAGTATACATATCACAGCCTAGGTATACATCTTGAACTGAAACTATCTGGTCAATTAAAAAACTACCATTATTAATTTCAAATAAGTTATTAATTAAAAAAACATTTAACTAATATTGCACCAGTCTTGAATCTAACTTCAACGTGATCTGCATTAGTATGCGAGTAACGAGAGCCACGCAGTTCAGTTCGATTGATCGAAGTCCTGTAAAAATCCAACTACCCATTTAAAAGTGGCGCTCGTATTTGGTTACGAGGCTGTAACCACACTGTAACAGCACATTCGCGTAGCTTTGAGTGATACCCAACCGTACTGCTGTTCGATACCGATACCAGTTTAATTTGCGGTATACAGGTACGCAGAGTAATTTTGGCTCGTTCCGATCAATTACGCTAGACCGCTAGACCCCTGGCTGTTACTCTGTTACCCTTTTGGGGTCAACAAACCGATAATTATTGTGCTACTATTACTGAGCTTCGAAGGCTTTTGCACTTTCTCGTTATTGCTTCTGATTGTTTGGTTAAAGGTTGAGTTCAAATGGCTAACCCTGTTTGTTTAGGAAAGTAAATACCTAAGTGGGACTTGTTTTGAGTAATGTTAAGCTGCTTCGTCAAATTGTTGTCTGAGTAACAAAATAAACTGGTATAGGTATTGGAATATTATAATAAATAAAAATAAAAATTATAAAAATAGATTATTACTCACCAGCCAGCATAGCAAAAAGGATTACATATTAAAAGTACTATATACTGGGAAGTATACTAATGTCATATACATTATACAATAATGTTCCAGCAGCATTTGTGGTGGTAAGGAGAGGTTTACTTAGGGCATTGACTCTATCCTCTGAACTAGTTGAGGCCTGTATCTCAGAAGATAGCACTCAGTTGACAATTTCGTTATTTTATAACCTAAAAACATTGTGTACTACTGTTTTAATAATATAATTGTAATTCTGCTGTACTTCTAAAATGTTGGCGGCCTCGTTGGTCTAGTGGTCGCAAGCGCAACTGATGAGCATGAGGTCTTTGGTTTGATTCCCAGATCGGGCAATGTGTTATTAGGTTTTCGTATCAGGAATTTCTCAGTAGCAGCCCTGAGTCTGGATTTGTGCCCGGTCGATGGCAATAGGCTCGTCCCTTATTACGTGAGACTTAAATATAACTGACGAAATGTGGGTGTACTATAGGTACACCTCTGCCGAACCCTTCAAGGAATACAGGCCTGATGTTATGTTATGTTAAGTTCTAATATGTTAATCTAAATCGAAATATAACTCAGAAGCTGCAGATAATATTACGGGTTTTTTAAATCAAGAATGAAGATTAGGTACATTTAAAGTAATTTCTCATGAATGGAACCTAGCTCTGCACTTACAGTGACACACAGGGTAAAGTATATTACCTCATATATATACATATAAAAATAGGGCACACATCCTAGCAAAGCTTTCTATTTCATACAAATACTGTTCTCATTCGTTGCGCGTTGCACTTCTAAAGCACTTTAGTGGCGACTAGTTGTCATCCATCAAGTATACCCATGATTAATGACACCATCCCGGTTTCCTTTGTAGCAGTTTATGTCCTTCACTGTAAATGGATAAATCGATAAATCAATCACTTCATATGTGACTTGCTTTGTCAATTGCAAAAATTACATTTGACATTTTACATTTCATTAAAATTCTAAACTAGCTTATAACATTCGGACACTGAACTAGTATAGTCGTCATAAAAATAAAAAGTTCTCCTGTGCTTGGCTCAGTGTCCGCAAAGGGCAACCCACCACCTTTACTACATCTCGTAGCATCCGTTACGTAAATTCGTAGCAATCTTGTAAGATAATTCGTAGCTCTTAGTTACGATCACTTGTAGCGAGCCTTCCTGATAATTCGTAGCAAACCTTTATGATAATTCGTAGCAAATGTTTATGATGATTCGTAGCGCTCCGTTACGATAATTTTTGTAGTGAAACTTCTTAATAAGTCATAGCACGGCATTACGGCCTTGTAACAACCCTTCATGATAATTCGTTGCACTCCGTAAAAATAATTTGTTGCGAACCTTCTTGATTATTCCTAGCAATATATTAAGATATTTCGTAGCAAACCTTCGAATAATTCGTGGCACTCCGTTACGATAATTTTTGTAGTGAAACGTCCTGATAATTCGTAGTTTACGTTTATGATAATTCGTAGCACTTTTGTAGCGCTCTGTCACGACCATTGCAGAGACCTTCATGTCCGTAGTAGTTTGTTGCAGTTACATTCTCCATTCTACAAAATATATTGCAACAGTGCCATTAATGTTACGGTCGAGTGAAGCGGAAAGCTATCTCAGATTCATTAGTCAGTGATTTTGTTCTATTTGTTGGCAAAGTTTAGTCGATTGTGTGATTTATATTTGTTTATTCTTTTATTTTACGAAGCTAATAGATTATATCAGTTAAGGTAATTCGTAGTGACTGTCTGCCTCACAATGATTGCCAATTATTATTCCAAATAGTGCCAATTCTAATTTGCAGTTTTTTAAGTGGTTTATTTATGCCGCCTAAGTTTTTTTACACACCAATTGTCGGAGAAGCGAATTATCGTACTGCGTGTAGCGGAAAAGTGTTTAATTAACATAATAAAGTATTCATATCACTTTATGTAATTAATAGGTACGTCGCAAGGCGCCATATTCCGTATTACAAGCTATTTAAACAAGTGGAATTGTCACTTTGACATCAGTGGGCCTAAAATGGACGGTGTGGCAGAATCATATTATGATCTGCGTACAATTAATATCCCGCAATTCATCTGTTTGACAGTTTTGTATGAAGTTTCGTAAAATGGTCCACAAATTATGCATTGCTTTAGTGAAGTCTAATGTCAAATAGCAGCTGTCAAACAGATGAATTGCGGGATATACGAATTGTACGCAAATCATATTATGATTCTGCCAAAGCGTCCATTTTAGGCCCCCTGTTTACGAACAAATATTCTGATTGTTGCCTAAACTAGCCTGAGGTCATACAAAATTAAGTCAATTGGCACGTTTTCAGATTTCACTGCGGGTTTGTTAGTTTTGAGATAGTGCTTAGTTTATGAGCATTTTAGGATTTATGTGACAGACAATTAGATCGAAGAACTTTTAACAACTTTGAATATTTGAATGAATGCGGCATTCATTTTGAGCACAAGTTATTTGTGTTAATCAAGCTCAACAAAGTTCTAAAACGGTTTAAAGGTCACCTTTTTATAATCTGATCCCATGTAGCTTAGGACTTTGTCCAATCTCGTATGTTGTAACTCAAGCCTTATTTATCCGAGCAAGGAAAACCCCACGGTTTAATGTTACAGAAATTAAAAGAGAAAATAAACTAAATTCAATTTAAATTAGTTGAAGACTTTAGTGCAGTTTATTTACAGGTTTTTTATAAGTTAAATTAGTAAAGTTATGTATAAAATGGATATTTTAGGTGCCTTAGATGTTCATCACTCAAGCTCACTGTCCAGGCTCAACGGATTTACCTAAATTTAGCACCAACAGAGATAGAATGTGTCCAGGATTAACACATAGTGTAGGTAACATCCCGTGGACAAGCAGTAAATCATGTAGAACACGCGAGGCCGCAGGAGATACGGGCTTCTACACATTCTGTTTCACAATTATTTTACAGACTATGTGGATAGTCCATTATTTTATTAAAGTGGACAGGAAATATAATTTTTATCTACTCACTCCTAATGAGTAAGGTCCTCTTGCATTATAAAGCTATCGCAATGAATATCTGACGAAATAGTGACCAAACAGTATCACGAAATAATTCAGGCGATAATTTCAGTCAAGTGCCACAGGATAACGAATAGTTGTCACGTTCAAAGCTCAAGGTCGCGGTAGATGAACGCTTTCATTTCTGTGGCTTGGTGGACTGGCAATAAATAAGTAGGCTGTGACAGAAGGCGTTATCTCTTTCAACAGATATTGCGTCATTGTGTTTCTTTAGTCAAAAGTGGTGTCTACCCTCATCAATTTTGGAGAAGTAGGTGCTGCAAAATGATTAGGAAAATTGCTTTTTAACAGTCTATGTACTTATGTTTGTATTTACGTATGTTCCACCGTCGCCTAAACTGCTCATCCGATTTTGATGATTAAGATGACAATCGATTTGTTACTATGGTCCGGGTGACAAAGGATACATTTTGTTATTATATTGATTTTGTTCGCTATTTAAAAATAAATAACCAATGAATTATTTCAACGCAGAATCATGTATTAATTAATTTCCATGGTAGCAGGTTCCACGTCGATGTCCCAGCCACCCTTCTCCACTACCCTTCTTAAATGTTAAATAGGCTGCTAAACAAATCATAGGTGTTAAATTCTATTTGCAACCTCTCCTTAATGATCCATAAACACAAAATAATTGAAATAAAAAGATAGTTAAAACTAAAATCCAACTACGACAAAATCACCAAATAAAAGGGTATAAAAAAGACATCGTAACAAAATAACATCGGTTTTCGTACAGCTGGATTTATACGTAATATGTACGGGTTTTTATGACTCATATTTTTATACTGATGATATTTGTGTCTCATCTAATAAGAACACAGAAATATAATCACAGACCCAGAATTTTTATTCATATTTTTTTCGACAATGCTTTATTATAATATAGTTTAGAATCCCAGGATCAAATCTTAAAAGCTACGTAGGCTACTAAGACTTTAGAATTTCCCGAGAAATTTTCATTTCTCACACCATTTTTCTCATCCTATTTCATTGTCTTAATTTAGATTACAGAGACGACACCTTATAGTCTCTTTAGAACCTTATCTTGGCCGCCATTTTTACGAATACCGTGACCTTTCCACCCGCGCAGGGTCGCAGAGGTCAAACAAAACACAATATTTACGGCGTCATTCGTTGACCACTACTTCTCCTGATTCTTTCTTGGATCCTACTTAAACTAGTGATTTATACTGCTCCTTTGGGTCACAGAACTCATTTGAAAATTTAAATTGATCACGTAGGCGTAGAATTGAAGTTGTGGCGTTGTAATCTTGAGTTGAGTCGTGCTTTTGTGATTTCATTTAATTTTAATGATTGAGATGGTGTCGGCCTGGGTCTTACCAATGGGTATTAGCACCTTTCCATTTAATTTATGAAAATATTATGTATGTAAGCAAAAATCGACATCTTTTTTATAAAATAAGTGATAGACATAATTTTAATACTAGAAATGAAGATAAAAAAAAGAGAAGCGAAGTCTCTTTTGGCCAGACGGTGCCCAGCTTACTCTCACCTACACACATTTAACAAGGTGTGCAAATGTTTGGACATCAAAATTAAAAAGTGTACTAAAGAAATGGCTTCTGGAATTAACATACACCGAAACAGAATCATTTCTCTAAAATTTGTCGACAAGCCAAAGTGCCAGCAAACAACATCCCTCTCACACTTTCATCCTCACATACACTCACATAAACACACACTCACAACATAAATAATACATGCTTTTGATTCAACTAGCCTCAAAACCGTCATGTTTCTTTCTGCTCACTCGCACTCTGACCCCCAAGATACAAGCCTTGCTTAGTTTGGAGATCAACGGTCAAACCAAAAAATTGTGATGTACAATCTTAACTGTGTTAATTTAAAATTACTGTCTGTCATCCATCACCTCTTCTTTTAGCCAATAAAAGTTTTTGTATTTTTCTTTTCTTTTTTTTTGTAAATAGATCAACCATTTTTCAGATTACCTAAGTATATACATATTTTATGGGGTATTGTGTTAAATGTTACAACAAAATACCTAATGATATATTGCAATTAAATAAAAGATTTTAAACTCATGTTAAAGTACACTTTCTAAACAAACATATTAAAAATTATAGGATTATATCCTAGATAAGAGTGCTTGGAAACATGCTGGTCCATGTCATGCTCCATAGGACAATCTAGAGTCTAGACGAAATCAAACTGGTTGCTAATTTAATCGTAAAATTTATCATTTTTATGACATTGATTTTACATTCTGTAACTACTTTAATTGACACATTAAATTATTGCTTGTTAACATTTTAGAAAAATTAGCTACTTTTAAATACATGAGCACCATGTAAATATCTTTCACATAATTAATTTACCTGTCATTGCTTTATATTTAATTATTTTTACCTATTGTGATATAGTAATTTTATTCTAGGTGCATCGTTTTCACATATAATTATATAATTATTGTATACAGAATACTATAAAACATTTTAAAAGACTAACGGTGCAGTTTCTTGCCCATTCTTCTTCATACGAAACTACCTTTTGGAAGGGGCAACTAGAATCAGTTATATTTTTTCGTAAATTTTGACGTTCAGAAGTGCCTTTTATGTGCTTATTTGAAATAAATGACTTGACTTTGACTTTGGTATCACGTTTTGAAGGTCAGATAGGCAGTCGCTCCAAGTAAAGTACTGGTTTCAGCTGCTTCCGATTAGACTGGAAGCTGACCCCAACATAGTTGGGAAAATACAAGGCAGATTGATGCTGTTGACCTGGAAAGACTAGGCAGATTGATGCTGTTGACCTGGAAATACTAGGACGGTTGCTGCTGTTGACCTGGAAAGACTAGGCAGATTGACGCTGTTGACCTGGAAAGACTAGGAGGATTGATGCTGTTGACCTGGAAAGACTAGGCAGATTGATGCTGTTGACCTGGAAAGACTAGGAGGATTGATGCTGTTGACCTGGAAAGACTAGGAGGATTGATGCTGTTGACCTGGAAAGACTAGGCAGATTGATGCTGTTGACCTGGAAATACTAGGACGATTGCTGCTGTTGACCTGGAAAGACTAGGCAGATTGACGCTGTTGACCTGGAAAGAATAGGCAGATTGATGCTGTTGACCTGGAAAGACTAGGCAGATTGATGCTGTTGACCTAGAAAGACTAGGCAGATTGATGCTGTTGACCTGGAAAAGGACCTTTAAACTTGAAGGGAGGTTTTCTACCGGCGTTTGTTTTTGATAGCCAAGAACGTCATTCAAAGATGAGTGGCAACAACAACGTATAGTTGATGCCAGATATTAAGGTCATATTTTTCATATAATATATCTTTTACATTAAAAGGATAATATTCCAGTAAGCAATGTTCGTGAAAGACTTTGATTGTTATTTTGAACGAATGTCCTTGTTGTTTAGAAGTTAGGTCGTAAGTTCCGAGCACCTTATAATTTTTCTGACAATGTTTATTCGCCGTATTCAATTTAAGAAGACAAATTACGTAAACATAATTAAATACAGCTCTACGCGTGCTACGGAGGGTGCTAAATTGCTAATTTTCAAGGAAAATTACTCGCTAAACCCTTAATTTGATTTGTAACATCCCTCTTCAGTTTCACTTGTATCTACGTTGAACGTAACTGAACGAGTGGTACCTATTTCCCAAATGAGGGCACGGAAAGATTGCATTTCCTAGCCCCCAAACACACAGCCATTCTTACAAGTGTGTAGCTAGTTTTTTTTGTTGCTAACTACAGACTTGTAAGAATGTATTCGGGCGGAAGAGTTTAACAGCTACAACATTTCAACAGTATACCCCGTGAGTTTTAGTTTAGCAAAAGGAAACTGTACATAAACTAAATTTAATATTTCCGATTGAAATCGTAAAACTATTTGTGTTAAGCATACAGTACGACAGCCACACATGGTTGACAAGGCTATCTCGTCGCCTTGGACTGACGTTGAGTGACGTGAAGTTTTATCAGTTGGTGGGTTGGCGCTCCGGCCGCGAGAGGGTTACGTATTACTAATATTATAAATTCGAAAGTAATTGTGTCTGTGTGTTACCTTTTCACGCCTAAACCACTGAACGGATTTCGATAAAATTTGGCAAGGAGATAGACGGTTTCCAGAGGAAGGACATAGGTTACTTTTTGTCCCGGTAACATGTTCCCGTGGGATAATTTCCGACATCCAAGCGGGCGAAGCCGCGGGCATAAGCTAGATAATTATAAATTGAGAGTACGAATTTCTGTTTACCACGGCGAAATTACTTAGAAGGTTTGAAATAGTTGTGTAGTTGGGAGGCGAAGAATGCCCGGAGGTATTGTGTCCTAGTGTAGAAACTACCTACAAGTTCCTTTCCGGGTGCTGTGATGTCTACTAGTTGCGTTGCATGCCTAAAGTTGATGATCCTGTGATGCTATTACCTTCTCTGATACTCGCTCGGGACAGGAAAGCCTTTAATGGTTTTACACTTTGAAATTGCAGTTTTTACAGCGACTTAATCGCCTTTGTGCCCGGTTCATGGCAACAGGCTCGCCCCCTATAACATGGGACTTAAACATAACTGGCGAAATTTGGGTGTACTATAGGTGCTCTTCTGTCCAACCCTTCGGGGAAACAAGGCGTGATGGGTGGCGTGTGTGTGTGTGGTGTTAACTTACAACAACTTACAAAATCACTAGGGGGATTGCCAGGATTTCTACTAGAAAGCTTTACTAAATTTAAAAGGTATATAGGGCATATATATTTTATAGGGCATCGTATGTAAGTATATCATAGTGCATTCATTCCTTGCCTAAAATAAAGTTTTCAGTGAAGATAGAAAACGACTAATGCTTTTTTAATGACAGCTGATTATTCAGTAGTTTTTGGCGCACTTCAATTTCGGTAGTGGTCATTAATCTTATGCAATAGGTGAAAAAATTAGTTACTTTAGAAATTAGGTATATTTTTATGAAACTTCTTCTTCTATTTTTACGCAGAGAGTAGCAGAGCTGAGGGGATCTTAAGGCTACTGAACAGATGAATCTGATCCCATCAGTTTGGCAGGAGCCGTGCATATACACGAAACGATTAGCTTGTTCAGTTTCAGCGATTAGCTTCTAATACTAATAAAAGTTAAGGCCGTTGAAGGCGATCACTCTTGAGGCCGTAAATGGTCAGAGCCGACGGATCTGAAGACAGAACGTACCGTATATGATAGCCTTTTCAGTTCAATTGTAATAATAAACAGTAGAAAGCAATGTTGCAAAGCACGAAACCCTTTCATTGCAAAAGTAAGACGGAAATAAACATAGATTATGTTGTCTTTGGTCTAGCCTTTAATTTAGCGAGCGGTGTTCATCTGAATGGTTATCATACCTAGGAACTGGGATTAAAAGCTCTTAACAGACATGCTAGTATTAGCATTGACTGCCCTGTTGTCTCGTGGTTGCAAGCGCGACTGTTGAGCTTGGAGTCCTGGGTTCGATTCCCAGGTCGAGCAAAGTGTTATTGGGTTTTTCTATTAGGAATTTCTTAGTAAAAGCCTGGAGTTTGGATGTTGGCGGTGTGATATCCCCGTGCCCCGGAAAGAACGTTAAGCCGTTGGTCCTGTGCCTGATTTATCTCCGTTCGTGTCGGATTGCCGTCCCATCGGACTATTGAAGTGAGGGAAGAGAGAGTGCACCTGTGTCTGCGCACCCACTTATGCACTATAACGTCTCCCGCGCTGAAGGCTAGTCTCCGTTGAGATCGGTCGCCATGGCCAAAATACGGTCTGGAGGACTATATACTTTTAGCATTAGTGATCAGCGAGTTAATAAATTGCGTGGCGCGAGTGCTCTTGGGGGGAGATGCTATTGACCTCGTTGCGGGGAGGGCGGGGTGGCCGAAGGCTCACTCGCTGCCGTTTGCTACGTGCGTTTACGACGGAAACGATACATTGCGTGTGAGGTAATAAAACAAATCAGGTTTATTAGATTCGCATAACGTTCCTGAAATAATTTCATGTACCGGTTATGTCATCTTAGTATGATATACTGAATTCACCCCATCAGTCTGAGGAGGGCTGTGCCTTACACCCTGTATACGGATGTGACCGAAAGCTAAGAGTCGCAAAATAGTTCAAAATAGTACTGTGGGAGTCCTACGTGTATTTAATAATTAACGCAGTACTCCTTAGAACATAAATATATTTTATCAAGGAATTGTACATTGGCAGGCCCTAGCTCTGCCTGTCTACCTATTAAACAAACTACCATCACTTTTTCTATAAATCTTATTTTTATACTTGCTTGACTGTTCGAGGCAAACCAACGATAATCTATATCCAGCCAGTCAACATAAGGTTGACACAAGCAGACAACCTCTACATGAGCTACGCCCACCCTTAAATAAAAGGATCGACGCAGTCGTGTTTTCAAACAAGACTTTTATTTACCACCTCGAACAATCAGACACTTCCTGCCTATACCTATAAGAATAATTACATAACGCCAGAAATATATTATACAATATGAAGTCCAACTCTTACAAGAGAAGGCTTAAGGACAGGACGAACGATTTGCATATCTGACTAAGATATGTGTCAGGTAAGAAAAACATTACTTTATGTTACCACATACATGAATAAATTAACATTCGCCATGCTTAAACCTCGTCGCGCCAAAACTGGCAAAAAGATGCGACGTGGCTTCCTAAAAACAAATAAATTGAAGTGACAAATTCACAACAACCCTGAAGGAGTTTAATGAAAAGAATAAAACTTAACATCGTAAACTTCGACCCCATCGGACGGTATGAGTCGGAGGGAGAAAAGGCTAAGAAGTCGGAGCTCATCAACAAACCTTTTTCAAGCACATACTCCAGAGGAAAAATCTCAAAAGCCTATTCGATCTCATCATTTCAAACTCCATTAAGCATCAGCCAGTGCTGATTGAACTGTGGGTTCTCAACAACATTAAGTTTAACCATTGATGTTGACTCAACATCCTTTGCAAGAGCTACGCTCCTTTAGCAAAGTTGGTTACAACTCAGAGAGTATTCAATCCAAATTCGAACTGATGGTGTCAACACAACACCCTTTGCAAGGGCTATGCCCCGTAAGCAAAGTTGGTTCGAGCTTAGACTGAGTAACACCCCCCCCCCTCTAAAAGAACCACAGTTTCCAAAAAATAAAAAAATATCTCTTCACTCGCATTACTATGATCTGGAGTATGGCTATGCTATCACAGCCTAGTGAAATCCAACTATTATTGAAGACGAAGATGCCTTCTCCCTCAGACTTCTTGGTGTGGTGAGGTGTGACACCTCACACGCACCCAGCTGCGTCCGAAGATTGCTCCCCATATATGAAAAACATAAATGAAAAGGCATTAATACATTGCATCATATTATCCAAACTAAAATAATGCATTAATCTAAATGATGTTTACATCTAACTGACATCTATATGACAATAAATGACAATACAAAAAGACAATAAATTATTATAAACTGACATGAAAAGGTTTTAATCTACATACATATACAATATCCCTATTATTTAATTTTTTAAACTTATACTTTAAAAAGGAAAAAGTCTTTATAAAATAATTATTAATTTCTGTAGACTTTCTTTTAAATTTGTTCACTTTTGGAAAGAAGTCTTTTATTCTAGTTTTTCTAACATATGAGACCTTTTTCTTTACTAGAACTTTTCTTATTGTATTGTTAACAATACGCTTATGATATGATGCGACATTACGAAAACTTCTTTTGCTGTGGTAAGAATGAAATTGAAAATTACCACCTACAGCTTTGATCTTATTACGTTTACGAGACCATATTTCTTTATTCAGATCAACCACTACCTACTTTTATTATATTGCCATTATTTCCAACAATATGTGACACCGCGTGATCCTCGACTATCAGTTTATCATCATTTAACTTTGAATCAAACTTTAATTCACAAATTTTGTCTTGAGTCACAGATAACTGCATATCCTCCTTTACTGTGGTTATCAACGACATATTATCAATTTCCTTTATATTGGAAAGTAAAATAAAATTATCCTCGTTAGATTGATCAACACCGTCGTTATATTTGTGTGATTCTTCGACGTGATCAATATCTTCGTTTAATAAGGACACATTCTGCTGTTCTGAAACATGGCTATACAATTTAATATAAGGATTAGTCTGACCCGATTCATCAAATTCGTCCTCGTGTTCATTCTCGAACACTTCGACTGGTCGTTCCTCATCATTCGCAGGTCTGCACTCTTGGCAGCTGCGCTCGTCATCAACATCATGGTCATCACTGCCTGCTTGGCAGCTTTGCTCATCAAATAATGGGTCATTATGTTTTTTGCTAGAAAATATAACAGTATCATTATCTAAATTAAAACAACTTTCTTGCTCGTCTTCATTGGTCATATCATGTGCAAATTCCTCTTCTTGCACTCTATGCCCTATTTTGGAAATGCATCTGCATGGGAACTCAGCTTTAAGCTGGTCACAGATCGCTACAAAACTCATACCTTCCCGGTATATAAATTTGTGAAAAGCTAGGGCAGCACCCTGAAAATATGCGCTCACTGTTAGCGCCCAATCGCTTTCTCGCCATCCGTAACTGGTAGCAAAATCCTCAAAACCGTCTAAAAAAAATTCAATACAATCGTGGCTTGAGCCCGTGAAAAAGTCTTGAGCCATCTCGCTTTTTTAAATCATAAAATTGATAAAACCACTTAGCTTTAAATTCCGGCGACTTCACTTTTGTTTCACCTTTTTATATTATTATGAACTTCGCACAATATAACGCTTTGTGCACGCAACACGAGAAACGAACTTGTGCAATATTTTATTTGGCTCTGCACACGCCTTAAAAATAATGGGAGCTTGCGTACTTTTGCGCTTCGGCGCCTCCACCAATTGTGGGAGTCCTACGTGTATTTAATAATTAACGCAGTACTCCTTACAACATAAATATATTTTATCAAGGAATTGTACATTGGCAGGCCCTAGCTCTGCCTGTCTACCTATTAAACAAACTACCATCACTTTTTCTATAAATCTTATTTTTAAACTTGCTTGACTGTTCGAGGCAAACCAACGATAATCTATATCCAGCCAGTCAACATAAGGTTGACACAAGCAGACAACCTCTACAGTACCTAACGTCTTAAGGCCCTAAATTTACTAAGACTAAATTTTCGCACTTTGATTTTACTGATCTAAAATAGAATACCTGACACCTCTAAGTCGGACCACCTTTTCAATAAGTCTTAGACATAAACGCGAAAACATTCTTATTATTCTATAATCTTCTTCCATATTTTGTGTCCACATTGTGCTGAACAGAACTGAAACATACAAATTGGTGTAATACATTTTATAGCGGACAATGAAACAGATTAGCGTGGTCGACATGGCCGTGGCTTTTTTCCCAGTATTGAATCCATTAATTCATTACATAAGTGTAACACAACACATACACATAACATAATATTATGTCTAACGACTGTATGTATTTATTTTGTTTGAATATCTGCCTTTTCACTGCTGTCTGAATAAGGCGTTATTTATTGATTAATCGAAATGAATTATGAACGTTTGAAATATAGATAAACTAGCTTCTGCCCGCGGCTTCGCCTGTGTGGATGTCAGAAGTTATCCAATGGGAACGTCCTATCAGTATACCATTCAAGTCCATCCAGCCGTTAACTCGTGCAAACAGACAGACAGATAATAAATGCCATTTTATTTATTTAATTAAACGGGTTTTTATGATTCTAAATGTCTAACTTAAGAGCGCATACACGGGTCCGCTAGCGCCACTCCTTTAAAAAAAAATTATCTCGTGACTGAGAAGGAATTTTGAAAAACGGCTCAATAAGCGACCTCGGTAAGTGTGTCTAGAATTTTCTAATACCTTTTATCAACTTTCATATTGAGACACGAAGCAACAAAATACGATCTAAATGAATGTGGCCGCTTTTGTTTAGATCGAATTTTGTTGCTTCGTGTCTCAATATGAAAGTTTATAGAAGGTATTAGAAGAATCTTAACACACTTACCGAGGTCGCTTATTGAGCCGTTTTTCAAAATTCCTTCTCAATCACGAGATAATATTTTTTTAAAGGAGTGGCGCTAGTGGACCCGTGTATGCGCTCTTAAAAATAATAATAATTAATTTTTATTTTATCACCATTAATTTGAAATACTCTAGCGCCGCCATTGACCACTCATTATGTAGGTGCCTACATATTAGCTAGGTTTTTTTCAACTTATTAAAACTTAATAACTTTTAAAATCGATGAAATAAATACTAAAATAAATATTACCTCAAGATACGGACTCTGATTAAATTTCAATTCTTTAAATCTTTTAAAAAGAGGTACACAAAACATTCAATAATCATGTGAATTATAAAATCATCCCCTTTTTACCCTGTTGGGGGATGATTTTACAAAAACGCTGTAACACGTAAGTTTTTATTTCTTACCAAAAGCATAAATTTGATTTTTCATGTCTCTAAGTTTTTTGAGAAATGCTAAGTTTCCCATACAAACTTTCATACGCTATATTTCATACACTTTCGGATTATTTTTGAGAAAAAATGTTCTTCCCCAGGATGCCATCTATCTCCTTGCCAAATTTTATAGAAATCTGTTCAGTGGTTTAGGCGTGAAAAGGTAACATACAGACAGAGAGATACAGTTACTTTCGAATTTATAATATTATTATTATGGATGTTTATGTTGTCGGTAATGTTAAAAAGTATGTTTTATTAAAGTGGAAACTTCTTTCGTCTTAAAGAATATAATATTGAAGGTAGCTTACTTGATATAGGTAGGTGCCTTCCCTCTTTTTACCACCATAATATAATATAAAATAAAATAAATTATAATAACATCATGGCGTAATACCGAGAATACCGTTGCTGAAGACGGCGGCTCATGAGTTGTTGCCCGGACTGTTACCATTTTATAAATATTATGTTTATATAAACATTTAGAATTAGGTATTGTGTATTTATTTTATTGCTTGTTAGTTTTATATTTTCGTATGCTGCACTGGTGGACGTCATCACGTCAACGCCGGCTGTCGCTGAAAACCAGCGCTGGGGCTCTGTATCGCTTAGGGTCGTAGCATTATGCTGAGCGATTGCCGTTTTGCATAGATGTGACGGATATTTTCCTCCAACTTTTTTTTTTTGTTAGATTTTCTCTGCGCCATGTTTACCGCACATAAACGTGTCTTCTTTCTGTCTTTCTTTTCTTTTAGAGAAGCATTTTACATCATAATATTGTTGTCTTTGACAAAACGATTTTCTACACCGGAATTAAAACACTGATAAAAAGCTCCTATTTACAATGTACCTGTAACTTTGTAAACGAATCTTGCTAACAAGAAAAGTTTTACAAAGATACAGTTAATGGAATTACAGCAATTAAAAACTATGAGAACACAGTTATGTTTATAAATTTTAATTAAGTATTTCACCAGTTGTGAATTTAAATTACACCAATAGTGAAAGATGATTTTGGCTAGAAAGGGCTTGACTATAATAGAGAAAGCAAGAGAATGAGGACTTGTGAATTTAAATACCTCTTTAGTTACCGTCTACTGATACTGGTAACATCGAGTACCTATCACGGGGCACAGAATATTGACAGCGCCTCATAAATGGGAATTAGCGACTGCCACATGTTGCTCTTTTTAGATATGTAGGCGTTGTTAGTAATCCCTTGTACAGATAATGAATTCCTTTTACGACATCTTGTGGGTGAGACTTCACTGTGTTCTTGTCTGGATTCACTTATGAATTACATGGTAATTGCCCAAACGTCAGCGATTGCTAGCGAAAATTAAAACTTACACTGTTTAAGCCGCTTTTGCGAGCATAACTACAATTACAGGGATTGTCGATTAGCAAAGGAATACCTACTGGTTACAACTTGGAAGAGGCCTATGTTGGTGTGTGTATGTGTGTGTCCTATCTTTAATTAACTAATTGTTGCAGTTTACTAATGCTGCCTAGTGCGAGTACCATTTACATTTAAGAGAATAAATTCGATCTAAATGAATGTGGCCGCTTTTGTTTAGATCGAATTTTGTTGCTTCCTGTCTCAATATGAAAGTTTATAAAAGGTATTAGAAAATTCTAGACACACTTACCGAGGTCGCTAATTGAGCCGTTTTTCAAAATTCCTTCTGAGTCACGAGATAATACTTTTTTAAAGGAGTGGCGCTAGTGGACCCGCGCCCACGGGTCCGCTAGCGCCACTCCTCCTCTTGACACGTAGCAACACTACGATAAAGGCTCGTGCACACAGGCGCGACGCGACAGGGTACACAAAGGCACCGCGTGCAGCGCGACGGGCGGCGCCTTTGTGTCTGGCTGTCGCGTCGCGCCTGTGTGCACGAGACTTAACGGTCCAAAGTAAGTACATACATCTAAACCTCTTCTAGGCGTACCTCTTGGTGAATACGTAATGGTGTTAAGCGGGAAGAGCCAGGTTGCCCGCGAAATTCTAAATTTCTTACGTTGTTTGTAATTTGCAGGTCAGTGTCAGGTTGTAGGTTGAACAAAATATGATTCGCGACCGTAACAAGTATGTATTTACAGAATTACAATTATTAAAATCATCAATACAACCCTCTAAGTTCATATACATATAGATACAAATAACACAGCAGAAGAAGCAGTAGCTGGCATGAGATTGTCTGTTAGCAATGTCCTCGCTAACGTTGATTAATTGTACGTCGCCTCCAGGCGCGGAGCGACGCGGCGTGATGCTCTGACGCTGATGGCTCCCCAATGCGCTGCCAACAGTTATAATTACGAGAATTGTGCTTAGCTTAGCAATCAATAGTTAACAATGCATGTGTTTAGTGGGTACTTCAATAGATACACAGATAAACAGACGACTTAAATGAAAATAGGTATTTTTCAGAAGTTAACTTTGCGGTAGGGAATTTAAAAGTTTTGTCATGAAACTATTTTATGTTTAGAAAGCTATGAAATGTTGCAATTAGAAATAATTGCTATGCTGATATTACAATTTTCAGTCCATCTGCTTTCTCCATTAATTTGATAGATAAGTAATGTTTTTTAATGTTTGGATAGTCCATAATAAAATTCAAAACGGGTTTTCAGTCAAAACAACGGTGATTGATGACCGCTGATCAACTCTAAATTTAAGCGATTTTGATAATTAAATACAGTATTTTACCACCTTTTCTAAAATAAATGTAAAGCAGGACTTTAGTTAAATTAAGCCGGTGTCATGATGAATAGAATAAAAAAAAAAGTTAAACATCTCAGTTTGAAACCTTCATTCTATCAACGTCACTTGATCAGGTTATCTCTGAGCTTATCACTCCATAGGTAGGTACCTACCTACTGGTGTTACGTATACAAGTGGGGTTTTGTTACAATTTTATTTTGTACAGGTCATTACCTTAATAAGAAGATTTCAGGGGATACATTGATATTGATAGCGAGAGCGCCCTTTATATTTGTGTTAGTGAAGTATCCAAAAACATTGATATGTTCTGTTTGTTTTTTAATGTTTTATGTATTCACTTTATGTACAAAATATAATACTAAGATACTCTTTAAATTAGCTGTTCTCGTAGTTTAAGTAGCAATTAATAGGCTATGATTCAAATGAAGAAAGCCACGCGAATTATTAAATATTTAAATTTACACTAAGAAAAACTGAATAGCAATGAATATACAAACACATGTTGCTCTTATATTCTTAAAAGCGTGCGTACCCATTTATTATAGGTTTAGAAAAACATAAATATTACTAAGAGTCTTTCAACAGAGTCTATCGAGTCGAATACGTATTAATAACATCGCTTATTAAGCGTTTAAATATCTACTTACCTAGGTACTCATCTTTATGCGGTTTACAGTTTGTAAGTAGCGAGCGGCATTATTTCTTCATGCTCATTCCGTCAGGATCGGCTTCCGTGGTCGTACCTAGTACATTGATGAAATTGAAAAATCTTTAAAAGTAAAATCAATAGAAACATTGTAGAACTGATTTATTTTTATGTGAATTATTTTAAAGGCTTGTGTGGTAAGCCTACCAGGACAGTACCTATTTTACTACCAAAAAAATTGAAATACTCACCAAATTGTGTCCACCAGAATGGATAAATGCTCACCAACTTGTGTTTCATAAAGTATTGTAGAAATGAACCTATTTTCCTTTTTTATTTATAGGCGTAGTCGACGGAGCTCCGCTTAGCGGGGTTCCTACTTCTGGGTGGTTTAAAAAAAAAACACGGTTAGGTTGGAAGGGGATGGCCATCCCCTTCAAACCTAACCTGTTCGAGTCGGGGTGCCCCAAGTCCGGAGCTCGCTTAGCTCGCTCTTACATCCTATCTCACCCTTGCATTTTGAAGCAAACTTATTTTTGGTGAGCAACTTAAACAAGATTTAGTGAGCATTTATCCGTTTTGGTTGGCAAAAAGAATATAAATAGAACACGTACAATTATCCTGATGAGTGTATATTTTTTTTGGAACTTAAAACGTTGTTCTTTAGGCACCTCGGCATAGAGTGGGTTTATTTTATTTGACGTTAACATATTTTACTTGGTATTTAGTCTTAGGGTCTAAAAAATATTTTGGTGATCATTTAAATTGTAGCCTACTTTAAATTATAAATTATCCCACTAATATTATAAATGTGAAAGTTTGGCTGTTTGTTATTCAATCACGCAAAAACGGCTGAATGGATTTGTATGAAATTTTGCACACAGATAGTTTATAACCTGGATTAACCCATAGGATACTTTTTATCCCGGTAGTAAGTTATCGTGGGATATTTTCCGACCTCTACGCGGGCGAAGCCGCTGGCAAAAGATAGTAGCACATAAACGAGTCAAACGCTCGTGTCGTCACGACCACAGACTACATAGAGATACCACGGTCACGACGTTCCAAGAAAAAGTAAGTTTACAGTAGCGTGTCTGTTCACGGCAATTTATAAAAATTATTACCTTAAAGAACATAATAGAAATATGCCACGTATTAAATTGTAATAATATTAATATATAATTCCATTTCAACAGAGATATTTAGAAGTATGTATGTATGTAAGTATATTCTCGATATTGTATGTTTATATTTAAATTGGAAAATTGTTTTCGATTTTATGTATTTTGTTTTCCCTTCTTTTCTTACACACGTTGTCTCCATCTCTTTGAATATAGGTATTACTCGCCTATCGCAGGTATGCTAGAAGAGATTTCTTTAGAAATAAGCGTCACCTTTGTACGTATTTTTCTATTCCTTTCTTCATGTCTGTTTATATGTGTGTACATAAATGGTTAAGGGGGATGCGCCAAGGTAGCCCACGAAATTCAAATTTTCTTACGTTTTTTGCAATTTGCAGGTCAGTATCAGGTTGTATCGTGATCTAAATATAATTCGCGGCCGTATCAACTAAGGCTTTACAGAATTATAATCATTAGAATTAGCAATACAACTCCTTAAGTTAGAATTGCCCTCAAATGTCATGATTTCATGAAATAGTCATTCAATAGGGTAATATGAAAAAAAAAGCCAACCCAAGCTATTACTACTATCTATCTACTTGTTATATATCTATTTACTTGGCTTTGGCGGGCCAAAGCCAAGTAAATGCAGGGTGTGGTGAATTTTATGGTGAGAGTATACTTTCGTCTAACTGCATGAACTTCCTAACGATTCTGCATGTGTTTAGGATGGCTGCTTTCTGCAGATTAATGTAAAGGGATTCTTCTAGGTCTATTAATTTTAGACTACGGAGGAGATGGTTGGGAATAACACCTGTCGTAGAGAGAACGACAGGAACAACATAAACTTTATCTTGTCTCCAAATTCTTGTAGCTTCTTTGAGGTCAACGTATTTGCTTATTTTTTCAGCGATTGTTTTTTGTAGGTTATGGGTGTTGGGAACTGCAATGTCTATGAGGTAAGTGGTTTTTCTTATTGTATCCTGTAGGGTTATGTCTGGTCTATTAAAGTGGATGGTCCTATCTGTAAGTATGGCGCGATCGTAATACAGTTTATGTGTGTAATTTTCGAGGATAGTTTGTGGCGTGTACTTATAATAGGGAGGACTGTGTTTGAGTGCTAGTTTTTGATTGATAATGTTTGCAACCTGGTTGTGCCTGTGAGTGTAGTCAGTCTGAGTGAGGGTTATGCATGCTCCTGTTATGTGTTGTATGGTTTCTGATTGAATATGGCACCTGCGGCATTTGTCGTTTGTGATTTTAGGGTCTTTAATGAGAAATTTTCTGTAGTTTTTGGTGTTAATCATTTGATCTTGTATATCTATGATAAAGCCTTCTGTTTCAGGGAAAAGGTTATTTGATGCTAATTTGTTTATGTGGGACTGCTCTAGGTCATGAGGGTGTCTACCGTGAAGGACTTTCTTTTACCAGTTTTCAATTTTTTGGTTTTGCGGGTCAGTGATGTTTATGTCTTGTATATTTTGTTCATTTAAGTTAAGCGGGGTGTAATTAAAATCATTTAAGGTAATACCTTTGTGAATATTACTTGTGAGAGATTTTGTGTAGAAAAATGTTTTTAGCCTAGTAATTTGTTTCTGCCAAAGGTGCTGTATGTCAATTAGGCCTCTCCCTCCATTTTGTCTTTTGATGGTGAGTCGTTCGGTCGCAGATTTAGGATGTAGGTTGTTGTGTTTTGTAAGTGTTCTGCGTGTGGTTCTTTCTAACTGTTCGATGTCAGTTTTTGACCATTTTATTACTCCGAATGAGTAGGTCAATATGGCAAAGGTATTCAAGGCTTTTATAAGATGCTTTCTAGATAGCTGTGTTTTGCAAATTGCGTTAATTCTTCTTCGATATTCTGTATTTAGTGTCTGTTTAATTGCTGTGGGGTCGAGTCCTTTAAGTTGCTTGTATCCTAAATATTTGTATATATCTGTTGGTTCCGTAGCTGCTATTGTGTCGGTGTCACTGACTGCATAGTTGCCGGGTTTTACTTTTCCTTTTATAGTATGCAAGGTCCTACACTTATCTAATCCAAATTGCATATTAATATCCTGACTAAATGTTGTGGTCACTTCTATAAGAGATTTAACTTCTTTTTCTGTTTTAGCGTATAATTTAATGTCATCCATATATATGAGATGTGAGATAATAATTTCTTCGGTATTGTTTTTAAAATTATATCCAGCCCGACACCGATTGAGTAAGTGAGACAAGGGGTTTAGAGCGAGACAAAACCAAAGAGGGCTCGAGGAATCCCCCTGGTAGATACCCTTCTTAATATGTATCTGTCGAGTTATGAGAGTGCTGAGTCGATTATTTATCTGATGTGTGGCTTTCCAACGTGTCATTACAATAAAGTCAAACTCAAACTCAAAGCATTTATTTCAAATAAACCAATTACAGGCACTTTTGAATTGTCAAAGGGTCAGTCAGTCAGAAAAATGAAGCTAGTTGCCCATTCCAAAGCGTAGTAGGTACCTATGGAGAAGAACGGGCAAGAAACTCCATGGACACTCTTTTATATCAACATATAGTTATAAAAAACAAATTGTTTACATCATTCATGTTCAAATTAAAAATGTGAGAACGATGTAGAAAGACGTGCACGTTTAAAGTATCCGTAATAAAAAAGATAAAAAAACAATGCAAAAATTTTAATTAAAATAAGCCATGGCAGCCAAAAGTTGACCAGTCCCTACTGACGGCGCCCGTTCACGAACATGACGTATGGATCAGCACCATTTAGCTCAACCATTTTGAAGGGAACTTAATGATCCATCACACACGCCACCACCAGCGAGACATTTGAGTGAGCTTGACATACTCTCAGCCGCCAGGGCACATTCAAGTCAATGAAAGACGAGCCTAGTAAATGGTGGCTTTATACTCGTAGTAGGTACATAGTGCTCACACATGTGCTATGCAATTATACATTGTTAAGAGATTGAATTTATACAATGCAAAGATAGTTTTTACAATCTTCAGCAGCTCCAACAATATCTTCGAATGCTAATAAATTAATTTATGAGCCCCTGTGGAGCAGGAACAGCGTTCAGCCAAGCATCTTTGTCAGCGATGCAATCCCTCAACTTATAATATGCTTGGCTGCATAGTGTGCCTTTTATACAAGATTTAAATTTTATTTCATTCAGTTGGAGTATGTGGGGAGGTATTTTATTGTAACATTTTAAACAGTACCCCATGAAGGATGAGTCTACTTTAGCCAGTCTGAAACCTGGTTGAACTAATTGGTCCCTATTTTTAGTCATATAGTTATGTCTTTCACCTCTTTTACTGAAAAGATTTAATTTTTTTCTTACGTACATGATGTTTTCATAGATATATTGACAAAGTACCGTCATGATGTTAATATCTTTAAACAGTTCCCTTAGAGAATCGCGCCTGCGGAGGCAATATATTGCTCTGATGGCTCTTTTCTGCAGAATAAAAATAGACTCGATATCTGCAGCCCGTCCCCATAGTAAAATACCGTAAGACATGATACTATGAAAGTAACTGAAATAGACTAGCCTCGCGTTATCTACATTAGTAAATTGACGGATTTTTCTCACAGCATATGCTGCTGAACTTAGCCGTCCTGCAAGAGATGTTAAAAGAGGACCCCATTGCAGCCTTGAGTCGAGCGTGATCCCCAGGAAAACAGTTTTATCGACGAATTCTAGTTTCTCTTTATTCAATACTGTGTCACAATCATTACTTTTAACATTCGGTAAAGCAAATCTTATGCATTTAGTTTTATACCCATTTAATACTAAATTATTAGCAGTGAACCAATCATGTACCTGCAGCAGGGCGTTATTTACGTCGTCAAGATTTGATGCACGTCTATTTATCTTAAAAATTAAAGAAGTATCGTCAGCAAATAACACCATTTGTGGTTGGTTTTTTAATAAATGGGGTAGATCGTTAATATATACTAAAAAGAGGAAAGGGCCTAATATTGAGCCTTGTGGAACACCTATTTTCTATCATTTAAATAAGATTCTACTAAGCTAAGGGCAAGTTTATCTATTCCGTAATGCTCAAGTTTTAAGAGCAAGGTTTTGTGTTCAACGCAGTCAAATGCCTTGGAGAGGTCACAAAAGATTCCTATGGCATCCTGGGCCTCCTCCCACGCTGTAAATATGTGTTTTAATAAAGTGACACCGGCGTCAGTAGTACAACGTCCTCTGGTGAAACCATATTGCTGATCGTGTAAGATTTTGTTGGTATTAAAATGATTAAGCATCTGATTGAGCATTACCTTTTCGAAAACCTTGCTGAATACCGGCAACACGGATACTGGTCTATAATTGTTGGTGTCTTTGCTGTCCCCAGATTTAAAAAGTGGTATAACCTTACTGTATTTCATTAAATCTGGGAAGACTCCTTGATCTACACACAAATTAAATATCAAAGCTATGTAAGGTGCTATAGTCTCGATTATGGATGTATAAACTTTGATTGACATTCCCCATAGATCTTCGGTCAATTTGATTTTTATTTGCCGAAAAGCTTTTATAACTATCATAGGGTTGATATGTTTAAATTTAAATTTAACCAGGCAGCCTCGAAAGTTCGCTCTTAATAAATTAATTGAGACATCCGGTGAGGAATTTAAAGCTTCCGTCGTTTTATATGGTATATCGGTAAAGAAGTTTACAAATTCTTGAGCTACTTCTAAGTTAGAGCTTTTGGCACCACGTGAAGTCTCTAATGTATAATCAGTGCTTCGTATTTTTTCCTACTAGTTTCGTTGTTTATAACTTTCCAAACTGTTTTTATTTTATTTTCTGCGGATTTGATCTTGTTGCTAATGTACAGGGCTTTAGCTATCTGGCAGGTATTCCTAAAAGTTTTGTAATATTTAGCAACATACTTGTTGAAAGTTTAAGTAAGGCTAAGTAAGTAAGGTTTAAGTAAGTTGTAAGTAAGGCTTAAGGCCATACAGCTCGAACAGTCTTTCTCTGCTTATCCTAATACCTCTAGTTGCCCAGTCACTAAATATAAAGTTAGGGCAAATATTTTTTGGTTTCTTTTCATAAGTTTTATCGAATTCCTTGTGCACCACTGAAAAGAAATTCTGATACAATTTATGTGCATCGCTCATATTATGGCCCAGAACATTTAACTTATTATTAAGGGTACTATTGAATCTATTTAATTTGCCAGTCGTTATTGGTCTAAATTGTATTTGCACTTTTTGCAATGGTGTTTTAAAATTAAAGGATTACTGTTTGTGCACTATGATCAGACGGCAGATAATTTACTATGGATTTCTCTAAATAATCACAATCGCAGAAAACATTATCAATACAAGTAGCAGAAATTGGAGTTACTCTAGTTGGTTCTGTAAAAACATTACATAAATTGATCGATTTAAAAGGGCTTAATAATCTACTGCTATTTGAATTACTTTCCAAAATATTAATATTAAAATCACCACAAATAATTGCGGCTTTGTTACTGGATGCAAGTTTCGATAGGACATCTTCCATTATTGACTCAAACAAAGAAAAGTTCAGATAATTAGGGGGTCTGTAAACGCACACTACAACATGCTTGTCTAGCTCAACACAGGACAGTTCGATGCAATGTTCAACTGATAAACCAACTATGTCTTTACGTTGCTTAGATTTTAAACAATTTTTTATCAAGATTAGAGAACCTCCACGCAGCATAGATTTACGGTTAAAACAACTGCCCATACTATAGTTCTCATAATTAATTAGCATTTGGTAATCCTTTAACCAATGCTCAGTAAAACAAACAATGACAAACTTTGTTTTTTCTAAAAACATTTCAATTTCTAATAATTTGGAAGAAATACCTTGAATATTTTTATGAAATAATTTCAAGGCATTCTGCTGATCTCCTTTTCGATTATTACTTACTGTAGAGCAAGAAGATACCTTGTTGTTGTTATTAAGTATTGAAATATTCTTACTGGTACCTTCTGTTGTCTTACAAACTAGTTTAAATGATTATCCGGAGTTAACCCCAATACTTCAGTGTTATCACCAGGCAGTGAGCTCATAGTGAGTGAGGGACATGGAACCTCCTTCATACAATTTGTATAATTACTTGTAGCATTTGAGCTACATTTATTCAGGCTCACCACGTTATTATTAGTATTATTACTAACCACTGTGGTGCTAATAACACAAGACTGCGACATACTACTTATGTCTGAGTTTATATAAAAAGGTAATAGCCTTGCTATTATGAATACTACAATGCGCAAGAAATCTATTATTTTAGAATTAATTTTATATATTTCTAGGATTTGTATTAGCCAAGAGTGTGGGAAGCTATCGAAAGCGTTTTGGTAATCTATATAAGTACAGTGTAGGTTTCTATGTGGTGGCATGTTTATGGATAGTAGAGTCTATAATTAACTGTTATTTGCATCCCATGTGGCCTCTCCTGCATCCCTTCTGCTCCTCTGCTATCATATTGTTGATGTTAGTATTTTGACATCAAATTACATTTGTGTAACTCACCTCTGGACAATACAACGTGTTCATGTCTGGCTTTAGGCAAATCGGTAACGGTAAAATATTTAGGGGTTATTCGGGACAGAAAACTAAGCTGGCGCCAGCATATAGACCTTGCCACCGCGCGTATTAGAAAATTGGCTGGGATTTTTTAAAAACTCAGAGATGTGGCTGACTTTGAGCTATTACGCACGGTGTATTACGCTCTAGGATAATCAGTTCTCGCATACTGTAATCGGGTTTGGGGTGGCGCGTGTAAATCGTATATGATTCGCCTTGAAAGGGCTCAAAGATCTGTCCTCAAAGTAATGACTTTCAGGCCATTCAGGTTCCCCACATTAACTTTATATGAGAACTGTCAAGTACTAACAGTACGGCAGATGTATATTTTAGAAACTGTCATCAAACAGCACCTTATTACGCCATACAACAAAAGTATTTAAAAAAAAAATAGTAAAAAATTAAAAAATACGCTTTTATAGAAAATCCAACAAAAAAATAGAAAATAAATTTTAATAAATTTGATTTCAAAAAAATTGTGTAAGAAAAAATGATTTTATTGTAAAAAAAGCGTGGGGTGCATAGTATCAATAGTTATAAATATTTTATGAACAGATATGAGTAGAAGGGTTATTTTGATAATATCCTGCTGTAGGTACACCTCTGCCTAACCCTTCGGGGAATACGCCTTCAAATATCTGCTAAGACTTTAAGTGCCAATTTCTGTTTTAATGTGTCCAAAAACTCTTCAGGTTTTTTATTATTATTTTCGTGTCTTGTGTGTGTAAAATAGTTTTGAAATATTGCTTCAACTCTTTTAACTACTTTATGTGATCTGATGCCGTTGATGTAATGTGTAAGTCGGCCACAGTCTGCTCTTAATTTTTCAATGTCTTTTTCTAGCCTCTGTTGCCATGGTGGTTTGGCAGTGTCTCTTTGTGTTATGTTTCCCGCGTGTTCACTGATTTTAAAGATGAGTTCTTCAGAAATAACAACCGCTGTGGAACATTATTATTATTAACATATCTCGGGACCTTGGGGTCCCGGACCTTTGGAAGGCGTACGAGGGGCCGAAGCCAACTCGCAGAGGCCCCTTAGAAAATTTTAAATGGAATGAGGCACCAACCGACGATTATCCCTGTATGCACTGTGCAAGTGCGCCCAAGGACAACCCCCAGTTGGTGTCGGACTATTGCAGAATATGGAAACAAAATTATTAGACTATTGATTGGGGTAGCTTAAGTGGACTGGTTATCTAGGATTATGGGAAGCCTATGGCTCCTGCCTAACCAATGTTTTATATATAAAATACACGGATGAAATGGCAGGGGGTGACTTGCACACTCAATAATGGGCCCCCGAAAACGGTCGCTAGCACATAGTGTCGTAGCGACAAAGGGGCAACATATCCCGAGGTGCTTATGAGGAGTGGAGCGGTATCCCACGGCTAGCAGGACAATCCCGGAAGTACGGTCAAGATCCCTACCAGCATCTTACTGGAATACTTCCTTCCTCCGAGCACGTTTGCTCTTGCGAATCTCCACTCAAGCCGGCCAATAAAAACAAGAAAGAGGTGGGAGCTCTGTTCCTCGTCATTGTTCACTCCAGCCGGCCAGTAAAGGCAAGCTAGAGGTGAGGAACAAGACTTCTCCCGGGAGATAGGGTCCGTGGGGTTTTATTATTATTGGCTTGGTTTTTTCGTCAAATAGTGTCGAACAACACACCAGAAGCCAAGCCAAATTTTTGCAAAGGTTACAATGGGTTATAAAAAGTTGATAACTTAGCGTTAAATGTCCAAAACGTGATAATATTTGATATTGACGTGACATTTTTAACAAACTTATGTTTTTTTTAAATATTATAGGCAGATAAATCATATTCATTACCCAGATTCTGTAGAAAAATATTTTGCCTATGTACGAACGAAATGTTATAGGAAATGCTAAAGGAGGATGCGCTCAGGTAGCCCGCGAAATTCAAAAATACTTACGTTTTTTGCAATTCGCCGGTTGTATGTTGATTAAAATATGATTCGCGGCCGTAAAAAAAAATGCTTTACAGAATTATAATCAAGAGAATCAGCAATACAACTCCTTAAATTAGAATTGGCCTCAAATGTCATGATTTTATGAAATAGTCGTTCAATAGGGTAATATGAACTAACAGATCTATGTATTGATGATTTTTATGATTGTAATTCTATAAATAAATGCTTTTTACGGCCGCGAATCATATTTAGATCAACATATAACCTGCTACAAATTCCAAAAAACGTAAGAAGAATTGAATTTCGCGGGTTACTTTGGCGCATCCCCCTTAAGGGTTGGGTATTTGAGTGTGGAATCCCACGTACCTGTATCTAAAAAGAAAAGAAAGAAAGAAAAATTCACAACAACGACATATCTTTTCTGCCTAGATAGGTACACTAATGATTCATACTAATGAGAAGCAAGTACTGTTATCTGCAAACATGACCGAGAAAATGGGACAAGTAAAGATGTTATTTATTTTCGAACTAAAATAATAATAGGTCGAGAAATATTGTTGATAATACGTGCCCGATCAGAACACACTCTGATTATTTGGACCATGTCAATTATACATACATATTGATAAAGGACGAAGACTAACTAAGGGTGAGGAATATGAGATAAATCCTAAGGAATTACAAATTCGTACTGTCATCTGCCACTAGTATGTGGGAACCTGCCTCTTGACATAACATAAGGCATAATATTGTTTGGCATAACGTTTTCGCATAACTTAAGCCTAATGATACTGTGGCATAATAATACTTTGGCATAATGCTATGGTTAGGTTAGGTTAATTTATGGCAATAAACATCATAGCAAAACATTTATGCGTAATAATATTATGCGTAATGATCATTATGCAGAATTTTGTTATGCCAATGTTTTAATATGTCCTACAATGTTATGCAAATGGATAGGGAACCGTTGTATGTACCTCTGGTGGCTGATTATAACGATGCTATTCTATGGCCTAGAGGTGGCTACATGCAAAAAAATCAGGACATTTTACTTTTATTTTATCATTTAGTTTTTTTTATTCTTAAAAGACAAGGCCCGACTAAGTCCGGTCAGCGGGGCAAAAACTGGACTTACACATTGTATGTTTATTAGCAAGTCCTATTATGCAGAATATGAGAACTAGAAACGCATGCATATTTTACACTACTTTTTATAATTTTTTATAAATATTATAACCAATGTGTGGGCTATAAAAAAGATATCTTTGTGATTCTTTCAGTCTGGTTTGGTGGGACAAAGGCCTCATTTAGAAAATATTTGCAGGATTACACGGTTACTATGGGGGTTCACGTTATGGAGTTTATTTATTGTCAGGACAAGGTTTGTAGGTAGGGTAGGGTAGGTAGGGTAGGGTAGGTAGGTAGGGTACGGTAGGTAGGTATGGTAGGGTAGGGTAGGTAGGTAGGGTAGGGTAGGATAGGCAGGTAGGTAGGGTAGGTAGAGTAGGTAGGTAGGGTAGGTAGGTAGGGTAGGTAAGTAGGGTACGGTAGGTAGGTAAGGTACGGTTACGGTTAAACAGACGCCTACCCTACCCTACCTAACTACCCTACCAGGTGGGTAGGGTAGTTAGAAATTAGACTTAAAATTTATTATTTCTTCTATTTCTTTTTCTTTTTTTTTGGGAAATTTAGACTTTTAAACGTCTCTTAATTTTAAGCAACATTTATAAATAAAGAGGTATATTTTTAACGAAGTACCATATTTGTTTGTAGTGAACATACAGAGGGTAACGCGATCGCGATGTTCCTGGTAATTTATCAAGAAGTATGACACGTGTAGCAGTTATCAATTCAGCTTATCGAAGAGGCCATGGTTGGCTTTTTTTTGGACTTATTTCAAGGCTTCTTCCAGGGCTGTCTCATAGATTTTGAAGTAGTAGCGGATTGCCGACTTAATGTCGATAACACTTGATTACCTTATGACTGCATCAGTGAGTGCAGTTCGTGTAGCTGAATTTTGGGCCACACATTTTTTTTTTGCCATCGGTACGCTAAGAAGACGACCATCTTATTCAGCCAAATCAGCATCCTAATTACGTAACATACTATCTATGACAATCTGAATCATCTTGAAGCCTATTGCTAATCCATTGCTTCATATATTCGTAATGAATGTTCGTGAACTGTCAAAATTAAACCCATTCCTACTGTTAGTGTGTTACGTAATTACCCCGCAGGGCGTTAAGTCTGGCTATAAAAGTGATCGGTGGCGTGTATACAAAGAGGATCCTTGCCAGTACTTGGTACTCGATAAAAGGGACAATATCGTACCTTCGGTAGGACAAGGGCATAACTGACAAAAATCGAAAAATGAATTAAGTATGCCAAAGTGCTTTTAAAAGTCCCTTTTGTCCAGAGGAACAAAGACCCGTATCAATATCAGCTAAATGCCGCCAGAGGGCAATAGTGTCTATGTCATTTTGGTGCATTTTTTTGACTATCTTGGCACAAAAAAATCTTAAAATGACTCCTGTAAAATCACTAAAAGTGCAGTTATGCCCTTCTCCTACCGAAAGTGCGATATGTGCACTGGAGCGGTGAAGGTTGGACACCTAATACTCGCATTGTGAAGTACGAAGGGCTGACCATCCTTGAGCGCTATTTGTTCCATATTTTCTTAAAACGGTTGACAATGTTACGTAGTCCGAAAATTTCATACAAGTAGAATTTATTTGGCCTTTGGTTTATACATTTAAGAAAAAGGTTTTAGGCAAAACTTAGCTTGTTGAAATGTCACTTCAGTCTACCGAATAATTTTAGGGATTTTAGCATGTAAAGGAACCATTCCTGTGTGTCGCGCCTGTTTGAAGGAGCGCGCGTATACCTAAGGTTTGCTGATGGATGGATAGGCATGGAATTTAAATATCAAGATACAGCCGAAATCTTTCCTTGGACTTCACGATTGGCTGCCCAGTTAGCAGGCAACACAATTAGATTGAGGAAAACGCAGTCATTCATAAATATACGGAAACCGGTCAGGCGTGAATAATGAAATGGTGACCTACTAGACCGGTCAGATAAAACAACAAGCTAAAACGTGATATAGGAAATACAATCAAAGCACCTTTGGGGTATACGAAGAAATTAAAAAAATTGTCCCACGGTACAGTCGACCGCACGTTGGTGTAACACTTTGACCTTGAGCAGAGCTAGCAAGAAGCAATCTTATACTGGTTTTGTTACCACTGACGTGCGGTCTACTGTACAATCGGGCTCCGAGCTACTACGAATACGAAATGTTATATTATATGTTATACGAAACTACTACGAATGTTAACATGAAGAAAAGAGGAGGAGGGTATATGCTAAATTGTGATAGCGGCCCGTTTGGCCTCCTACCTCACATCGAACTGCGGCCGGTAAACGTCATCGATATACCGCGTTCCAGTCGTAAGGATACGAGTCACGATAGTGTAAGCGAAACGCCGCCGGCGCCAATATATCGCTCTCTCATACACACGCATACCGGAGGTGAAACTCGGAATAAACCCGTCTCTCTTGCACCTGTTATCTCGACTTTGCTTGAGAGTGATAGCTTAGTGGCTGTAAATGACACATGTAAACAACAGACTTAGGCAGATATTGTAAAAAAAAGGCGAATGGAAGGGAAACAAGCCTGATGAACAATGGATATTGGTGCAAAGGTCAAAAACGAGAAATCGATTTGTTGGCATGACAGGAATAGCTGCTTCTAATTCAGAAGGAAATTTTAAGGCCGCCGAGATAAAAATACCTGTTTTTATCTCTAATGTGAATAAGGATACAACTGAACAAGACATATGTGAATACATACAGCAAAAAACTGGTGAAGTTGTAAAATTTGAAAAACTCATTATGAAGTCGGAAAGGCAATATAACGCATTTAAGTTGTTTATACCTAAACACAAATTATGTACGTTTTTAGATGACAAATTCTGGCCGGAGGGCATAATGTTCAGACGATTTATTAATTTTAAGAAACGTAAAGTCTCAGATATTGTTACTGATAATCTCGTTGTTAATAATGGATAATAACACCAAAAGGAATGTAACTTTATCGACATTCAATTGCAGGAATGTTATTCGATCAGCTGATTGTGTTTGCAGATTGTGCCGGGTCGCTGATGTTATTGTACTTCACGAGACTTGGCTTTTACCCCATGATGTGCTTATCTCAGTACCATTGATGATGATTTTGCGTATGCGGGCAAGTCCGCCGTTGACACGTCTGCCGGAGTTCTTGTAGGAAGACCGTATGGTGGAGTGGCGCTTCTGTGGAGGAAATCAGCATTTGCGACGGTATCGGTAGTGCAGTGTAGTAATGATCATCTATTTGCTATTAGGATTGAGCACTCGGGACGTTCTCTAATAATATTCTCAGTATATATGCCGACTAACTCAACTGATAATCTAATCGAGTTTACGGAGTGCTTAAGTGAAATTATTGCTATAATTGAGAACAGTAATGTTGAGTCCGTGTTTATATTAGGTGATCTTAACGCACGTCCAGGTGAGCGCTTTTCAAATGAATTGTTAACTGTTTGTAGGGAGCAATCATGGTCATGTGTTGATATGGAACTACTTCCGAAGGACACGTTTACGTTTGAGAGTAGAGCTAACGGTGCGTTGCGCTGGCTTGAAAACTGTGTGGTGAGAAGTGCGGCGCGACATTTAGTTGTAGACGCGTCAGTTTTGTATGGAGTCTATTTGTCAGATCATATTCCTTTAATAATTGAATGTAATATTGATTTAATAACACCTAAATTAGTAAACCCAGTATATACTTGCAATAAGGTAATATGGGGTGAAAGAGATATAAATCAAATTAAAAAATATTAAAATTTTTATAATTCTAAATTAAAATTAATAGATTTTACAGATGATTTTAGGTATTGTGTGCATAAATATGTTCTAATGTAAATCACGTGGAAGTGTTAGATACAATGTATCGCAGTTTGGTTAGCATTTTAAAGGAAAGTGCCGACCGTACTTATATAAGTTAACAAATGCGCCATAATACCAGGAGATAGATTCCTGGTTGGAACAAGTATGTTCGTGACGCTCACGGAGAGGCTCGACTGTGTTACCAATCATGGTTGTTTTATGGTAAACCTGCCAGAGGTTATGTATACAATAAAATGTGTCAATCTAGAAAAACTTTTAAGACCAAGTTTAAATATTGTCAAGACAACCAACAGCAGATAAAAATGGATATTTTAGCTAAACATCACACTAAAATGAAATTTGGTTCGTTTTGGAAATCAAGAAATAGTTTGAATCCGAAGGTTAGTCCCCCTGTGAGCGTGGCCGGTGTACACGAGCCTGCGGATGTAGCCAATGCATTCCGGCGTCATTTCCAGGTTGAGTCACCTCTTACTAGGCCTGTGCAGGTGGTTGATGCTGGGGCCAACTCTGGGGACATTTCTATTGTTTTTACGGCGCACGAAGTTTCAGCCATTATAAAGAAAATGGAGAGGGGTAAATCCCCGGGTCATGATGGCCTCAGCATTGAACACCTGAAGTATGCGGGGGGTCACTTGCCACGTGTGCTTGCTTTGTTTTTTTAAATGTGCGTTAGTCACGGTTACTTACCGGACGACCTAATGTATACAATGGTAGTGCCTATTGTGAAAAATAAAACTGGGGATGTCTCTGACATTTCCAATTACAGGCCCATTTCTCTGGCCACTGTCATAGCAAACGTTTTGGACAGCCTGCTTGATAAGCAATTGGCGAAACACCTCGAACTACATGATGCCCCGTTCGGTTTTAGGCCTGGGCTGTCAACTGAGAGTGCAATCTTGTGCCTCAAGCAGACTGTTCAATACTACACAGACAGGAAGACTCCCATTTTTGCATGTTTTCTGGATCTGTCAAGGGCATTCGATCTCGTATGTTACGATGTTTTGTGGCGTAAACTAAAATGTGAAACTGCGTTACCATCTGAATTAGTATCAATATTTAAGTACTGGTATAGTAGTCAAAGCAATAGCGTGAAGTGGGTAGCCTCGCACTCGGACGTGTATCGGTTGGAGTGCGGGGTGAGGCAGGGGGAGCTCAGCTCACCCTGGCTTTTCAACCTATACATGAACCACCTGATTCTTGAACTCAGCAGCACCAATGTCGGATGTCATATTGACGGGGTATGCATAAACAACATTAGTTATGCCGACGATATGGTGTTGCTGAGCCCTTCGATCGGTGCTCTGAGGCGACTTATCACTATATGTGAATATTATGCGGTGAATCACGTTCTCAAATATAATGTCACTAAGAGCGAGCTCATTTTTTTAAAGCAGTCAGTGTGACATACCCACATATTCCACATGTCGCACTTTGTGGAGAACCACTGAGGAGGGTGGATAAGTTTAAATAGGGCCACAGGGTTTCTGAAGATCTAAGAGATAATTGTGACATTGAAAGGGAACGTAGGTCGCTGGCTGTCCGTTGTAACATGCTGGCCCGCAGGTTTGCACGATGTACGAAGCCAGTTAAAGTAACGCTTTACAAAGCTTACTGTCAATCCTTCTACCACCTTCTACACGTGCAGCCTGTGGGTCAACTTCACTCAGCGGGCATACAGCGACCTACGCGTTCAATATAATAATGCACTGAGAGTGCTGCTGCGGCTGCCGTGGCGTTGTAGTGCGTCAGGGATGTTTGCAGATAATAATATTAATGGTTTTGCCGCCATTATTAGGAATAGGTGTGCATCCCTGATGACGCGTGTTCGCGGCAGCACCAACGGTATTCTCAGTGTATTCGCAGATCGGTGGGATTCCCCGATGTTGCGGAGGTGCATCCACGCTGATTTTTAATTGTAATTAATTGAAGGACTACTACTGAGATTTTCTTAGAAACACCCAATCATCACTTTTCCGGACCAGGGGCTCGAACACTTCCAACCTAGGAATCCAAGGTCATTCGTCAGCTTTGGGGCGTCTAGGTGGGGGCAGTCAGAATCATTAAAATGACAATGAGAAATGACAATATGACCCATCATGGTAAACATCACGTAGGTAGATACATCGATATAGCAGTAATCGTAGGATACCAATTGCAGCGTGACCTTTGCGGTTACAAGCTCCTTTTTAATATGGTGTGGTCAACATTGTTTTTTTTTTATGAGAATTTACTGAAACTTTTACGTTGACAAGCAAAACCTTTGATGAATATAGAAAAAAAAAAACATGCTGAAAAATACATATCGCACTGATAATACAATACTGTTGTAACTCAAAATAAGTAAAATTTGAGATAACATCATATTAAAAAAAAAAAAATAAGTGAATAATTATTTTTTCCCCGTTTCTTAAAAAAAGTCACATTTTGAGTTACAACAGTGTATTATCAGTGCGATATATGTTTATACGTTAAGAGACGTTTAAACGAATAAAAGAAAGGAATAATGAAAGAAACTCATGTTTTAATACCTGTGTCACACAACGTGAATTTGTATGTATTTGCGTATTTGAAGATGTCAGAGTAAACTAATAATATCTACCGTGTCTTTATTCAATAGAATGCAAAACAATCGCAAATAGGACCAATACTTAGACTAGTGAAGGTAATTTCCTACGTTCAATTGTTTTTCAACGCTCACGGTTACTCCATTTACCTTCAATGCCGTTCGTTTCAAGCCTAGTTTGATGAATCGTGATAGAAATTACAAGTATATTTTTTTTATTTATGCGTGGTAACCTTGCGATCTTGCCCTATTCACATATTTCTTAATTACATGCATACAAGTATAAACTCGCGCCTTCTTCTCATGGGGGTAGGCAGAAACTACAGAAGCCACCTGCTACGATCCTTACATACTCCATTTGCTTCGTTTACGTTCTTATATTTGGCCATAAACGAGTATTACGCGAGAACCTGACCTTTCTGAAAAACATCACCACGTTTCTTAATGATTCCTTAAAAAATATTAAAAATATAATGATTCCTAATAGAAATATTAAAAATTAAAAAGTGTAAAAATGCTCATTTAAATAATTGACTACCCGGAATCATCATAATAAATTACTCTGTTGCAAGTCTATCCGTCAGTTTATTAAGTAATTATTTGGTTGCATGCATTATGGTCATTGCCTAATACCCATTACCAGATTCAACTGCGAATCTCAGGACTAACAATTACACGACTGAAACAAAAAATACTACTAGCTTTTGCCCGCGGCTTCGCCCGCGTTGGGGTCGGAAATTATCCCACGGGAACGTACTACCGGGATAAAAAGTATCCTATGTGTTAATCTAGGTCACATATTCCAAATTCCATCCAAATCCGTTCAGTCATTATTGCGTGAAAGAGTAACAAACATCCATCCATCCATCAGAGCATCCATCCTCACAAACTTTTACATTTATAATATTAGTAGGATTAAGATAATATTCATTTTTATGTCCTTTTTTTTCAAATAGCTATCTAAAGTTTGAAAGCACGTGTAAAGAATATCTGCTAATATTATTTACATAATAAAACAAAAAAAAAACTCGTGACTGCAAAATAATTAAACCTGTTATATCTGCGATGTTAATATCGTTTACTTTTAATGAATATGATGAGTATATTAGTTGCCTGCTGTTAATATCCATTACCTATACAGGAAGTTTATGATGCTTGGCAATAGGAAATTAGAATAACTATCAATCTGATTATCTTTATATACCATTGTAATTGTAGGATGACTTATAATTATACGTATAAAACATCGGTGAATGACTGACTGACCAACAAATGCACCGTCTGAATAACTGTAGATATGAACGTAATATTTGAGAGACAAATGCCCATATTCGCCAACACTGCCAAGCCAAGCCAAGCGACGTCTAAATGAATTGCCAAAGTAATAGCTTACTGTTGGATTTTAAAAGCTCGGCTTAGCACCGAGAGTTGAAAATCCAACACTCTTGCATTTAGGTGTTGCCTAGTGTCAGTGAAAACGGGCAAAAGTCATGTTTTTTACAAGCATCATTTTATAGGAAACAAAAGTTACAACACAGTTTCAGCAACATTTTAGTTAAGTAGGTACTGTTTCTCAACGTTTTTTTCTCATGAATTGGCACAGAGCTTCAGAATGCAGTGTTGCACTAAGAAAAAATCTTAAGAAAATCATCTTAATCATCTTCTTGATTCTAATGATTATAATTCTGTAAAGCCATATTTGATACGGTCGCGAATCATATTTAGATCACCATACAACCTGATACTGACCTGCAAATTGCAATAAAACTTAAGAAAATTTGAATTTCGCGGGTTATCTTGGCGCATCCCCCTTAACTTTAAATAATTTGCCTTTCTCACATAGGTACATGTAAAAATTACGTTTTGTTACAACAAAACGTATTTTTTTAAAATTAGTCTGTGGTCACGACTGTCAAATTTCTGACGTAAATGCTATGATTTCGCCGCGTCATTATGCTTGTATCACAAATATTTAAAGTCTAAAACGAAACCGCAACACAACACGTTTACAATATTACTATCAGAAAATACTGCTCCAATGACAACTCTAAGGGCCAGCGCACATCTGGCGAGGCGCAGCGCAGCGCATTCGTCACTGCCAAACAAATATTTGCAATAGTTGAAATATATGTCAGTTGAAAATAAATAAATTTCCATTACCTCGAGAGCGCGTCTAGGCGGAAGAGGCACGCGTCTGAGGTTATTCATTCTTAACTTTATTTTTAGTCCCACAACGTTGATATTTGTTTGGCAGTGACAACCAAGCCGCGCTGCTCCTCGCCAGGTGTGCGCCAGCCCCTACGCTTCTCAATGAAAAACCAATCACTCTTCCTGGACAAAAAGTGAGAGACCTTCAGTCATTTCGAGACTACCTTCAACCATCTAGCCATCCCTTTTATGCTTCACTTGAAACCGGACTGGAAGATGAAACTTTGTAAATTTTCATTAAAATTTAGAGAAAGTAAGTATGGCCTTTTCATTTTATACATGGTTTGGAACTATCAAAGGGCTATTGTCAGTTCTAAAAAGGCTTAATTAATACATATTTGCCAAAATACTGATTTACTATTAAGTTTGAATATAATACATAAATCTACATGAAAACACGCATCAAACATGAAAAAAAAATCGCTATCCTTATAGATATATTTTTTATATTTCTATGGGTATCCTACGGTGTAACATGCATTTTGCAACCATCAATATTTGTTTATTGTTCTAATACTGAAACTATGGTTTTCAGATTTTTACCATTTTAGCACCAGAGGGGTAATTACGTAACACACTAACAGTAGGAATGGGTTTCATTTTGACAGTTCAACAAAATTCATTGCGTTATTTACGTTGTTGAGCAGACAAATTCGAACATAAATGAAGTAATGGATTAGCAATAGGCTTCAAAATGATTCAGATTGTGATGGATAGTGTGTTACGTAATTATGGTGCTGGCCACAGAAATTATTTATGGGATAAAAATTGCCTGTATTAAAAATGTCAGAAAACGATACAGTAAAAAAAAAACGGTTCTGAACAAACTACTTTCATAATGTGCATTAATTCAGTTACACATTGTATATTATAATACGTAAGTGTTAGATTCTCGTTGTATTTTTTTTTAAACAATAGTGCAGCTGTGTTAATACAAACATGGAGAAGACACGGTTCGTTGGGCCGCTCTGTCGCAGTCTGTAGAACCCGCCAGTTAAACACCACGCAAAAAGTTTAAATAATGAGATAATTCGCTGTATTTTACATTAATACTGCACTGTCGTCAGACAGCTACAAAATTCGATGGTAATTTCGCAAATTTTCGTAAAGAACCTACCAGCCAGTTAGTTCTTTAATATTTAAGTAGCCACTTAATTATTGTTTTAAATAAATCATAATAATAATAGTTTTAAAAGTCACTACTCTGAGTAGAAGTTACAAACAAGTAATAATTGGCAAGTTTTCATTCATAAATTTCTTCTGAAACTTTGAATATTGCGTGCGGCTGATGGTAGATAAAACAAAATGGTTCATTTTGTTTTTGATACCTATATACATACCTATATCTAATCTTGGATCATCGTTGTGAAAGTCTTTGTCAATGGCCTTGTCTCGATAGGTTTTTGAACTACCTCATAAATTTAATTTACAAGGAAGTTCATTTGTTTTTGATATCTACATATACTTAAATAGTCTTGGAACATCGTTGTGAAAGTCTTTGTCAGTGGCCTTGTCTCGATAGGTTTTTGAAATACCTCATAAATTTCGTTTACAAGGAAAATACTTCACCTTTGAGGGAATTCTGGTTTACTACATCAAGTTGTTTGGTGTTATTTTTACAAATATATTATTTATATTTATTATTTAATATTATTGTCAGTTCAGACGCCATGTTTTAATACCCATTGTTGTACTTTGTTTAGAATTTTTATGCTCGATTGTTTGTATTTATGTTGACGTCACCCTGATCATTAGATACCTATTGATTAAAAATAATTTTACTAATATGGGAACTCAGTCAACTTGTCTTGTCAAAGGGATTCAGTGTTTAGAAGCATTGTCGTCTTTAGTTATAATACCTAATGCAAACAAAAGGAAACATAACATTACATTTGGACACAAGAACAGGGCGTAACAAATGTTTTGAATGAACTATTGGCGAGTGAATCCCAAATGTTTGTCAGGTTCATGAATATTCCCAAAAACATTTTCATTCACTTACCTATGTACGTTGTAAAGGTATAAAAGAATTTAAACTAATTGTTAACATTCCGACCTTCACGAACCAGATAATACGGTAATATTGTGCCAATTCTGAACCAAGTAATTAGAATTACATTTAAAAGAACATGTAATACTTTTGAGAAACATAATTTAATGTCTATGACATAAATATAACAAGTTTGTAAACAACATAAGAATACATTATACTTAACGCTTTCAACACTACACAAATAAATACACCAGGAAAATACTTGCTAGTAAAAGTCTTAAGTTTTGTTCTCGGGAAAACACTGCACTTCCACTCATACGTACATTGATAAAATATAGAATCCTTTCACATTCCGCTTGATAGTTGGTCATTCCTTCTCTGCTGTACATGATCAGTCTGCAGTCCGCGTTCTTGGTAACGTACAGTCGCATGTGAGTGGTGGGGTCCAGCACTGTCGTCACTCGCCAGTCTTTGATCTCGTGTTGAGAACTCTCCGGAGGCAGAATGTCCGCATCACGACTCCTGGGCTTCTCGCTCCACAGGCTCACATCGACACCGTCCTCAGTCATCTTTCTCGTGTTGTAGTCATGAATATAGTTGCTGAGAAACGCATGAGCGATGTCACAATATATGGCGACAGTCTCCACCAACTCGACATCTTCTATTCTGAGCCAGCACTGGTCCGCGCGTTCGTTCCGGTTCGGCAATTCGAAAGGGATGGGGAACACGTAGGGTTTCACATCTTTCGCGGCCACTTCGGAGCACAACACGAGTGCTTGCAACAGAGTGACGCCGATAACTTCGAGTAACATTTTAAATGTGCTGCTGTGACGACGTCATGATTGTAACTAAGCGACATCGTGACGGCTCGGTGTCGCTACAAAGCGTTGCAGAATGGCTAGCTGCCTTCATAAACGTGATTACAGGTTAAAAAACGATTATTAGATTGCAATTTACAACTCATTGTTGTGGGAACGAAATCCACGTGATTAAATGGTTGCCATAAGTTGAAACAATTCAACAAAATTATTTGTAATTGTTCTGCTCGTATTATCAATATACATATGTACGACGTTTCCGCAGTTAATATTTTATGCGGAGGCTTAGTTCCTTTACGAGAAATGTCGGTGCGTAAAAGGTATGTTGACAGGAATGATTGATACAATAAGGTTGCTTGGCATTGCACTGTGTTCTTGCTTGTAAAACGATATTTGCAGTCAACTTATTTAATATTTTATGGAAACGTCCAAATTAAATTCATCAGTGACAAAATTGATTGCTGGAAAAATAAATATATGCATTTCCGACCCATTCAATCTTCATGAGGCCCATATTCAGCGGGAGACGATTGCGGACTCTAATTGAAGATGGCTCCTTATGGATATAATGACGTTTCCTACTCAGGCCATTTTAGTCAGTGCTGTAATGTTCTCTGCAGTGGCTTGAGTGAGGCAGGATGATGTAATTAGTTACAGTTCTATGCGACAATGACCCAATGTCCCACCGTCGAGGTGCAGGCTTGGCGCCGGTGTTCAAGGCATCAAGAGTACGAACCCCAGCAATTGCATTATTGAAGTAAACCCACACATATGTAGTTAACATAAGCAAATTAATATTTCATAGTTAATATTATATTTAACTCTGCCGGTGGTGCCTGGAATAATCTCATCGAAAAAACCAAGTAACGGGTGACAAAAATCTTTTCGCAAGTTACCATGTTACTTTAACCAGCGCTGGGGCTCTTTCTCGCGTGTGGTCATAGCATTATGCTGAGCCATTGCTGCTTCGCGTGGATGTGTCGCATATTTTTCCCCAACTTGTAATTTTTTCTTTGTGTGTTTTTTCTGATGTGTGTTCACCGCAAATAAACGTATTTTCTTTCTTTATTTTTCTTTTTAATCGTCGCTTTTCTAATTACTTATTTCTTTTTCCCCGCTTTAACACCTGGAATAGGCAAATGGAAGGCGTTTTAAGGATTGCTCTATGTTGTTCGATTTTAACCCCTTTATTCATAAACGTTGCTTACAGTTAAGTAGTGATTGGTGACTGTTTAATCATACATTTTTGATGTTTAAACGCCTCTTAACTTTAAACAATGTTTTTAAATAAACCCCTTAGTAAGGAGCACATATTTAAAATAAAACTTGTTTGCTTGGCATTTATATAGTGAGCTAAAGACCGGTATTTCCATTGTGATATGATATATTTAGAATGCCATTTATTGGTATGATTTTATTCAATATTTTGTTTAATTTTACTCTATCTATACTTATACATATATAAAAGTTAATCGTCAAATTAGAGTCTTTTTTGGGTATTATTTTAATTTCAATATCAAAATCCCTTTTAAAGTTTCGTCTCGATTCACCCCTGCATCCCTATTCACCCCGTTTGACGGTACTTATACTTAAGACCAAAAATAAAGGATAACGTGTACTTATCAGGGTTGTTAGAAAATCGTCCCCAGAATGGGTAACTGGGGTTATGAAATTTTTAAGGGCAGGATTTTACTTAATAATTGGTAGTAAGAAGAAGTAATTTTTAGTTTTTGTTATGAAAACATCCATAACGATTTTTCAAAATTCCACCCAAGTGGGGTAGGGGGGGGGGGGGGGGGGAAGAGGCTATATAGTTTATTTGAAAAATCATATTCGTTTGGTTAATAAACTTGAAACTTGGCAATATTTGTCTCAGTACTTAAATAATAAAGATTGGCACTTTCGTTTTTTAAAACAGCACCCCACAGACGATTTGGAGGGTGTCAAAGTTAGTAAGTAAAGGTGCTGTCGGATTAACTCGAAACTCGGTTCTAATATTAAAAACCACAACTAAAAAGGACCTACGTAATTCGCGGTTTTTTTTAAATCTAATCCTAACGGGCGGAAAACGGTAATAATCATAATCGTAAATCTTTATTTAAGGCAAACAGGCACGACGCGACAGCCCGACACAAAGGCGCCGAACGTCGCGCGGCACGCGGTGCTTTTGTGACACGCTGTCGCGTCGCGCCAGTGTCCACGAGCCTTTATATCAATATCTCTCATCATCAGGCACTTGTTAAAATGTATAATATTAAATAGAGAAAGGTGTTTGAGATAGGAGTGTCCTGGGTTACAGATCACCCGGATCACCCGGCTCTCTTACATAGGACATGTCAATTTACAAAGCGGTTAAAGTCAAGATATTTTTAACCGTCTTCAAAAAAAGGAGGAGGTTCTCAATTCGACAGTATTTTTTTTATGTGTGTTATATCAGTTTTTTTTTCTAGGTGAATTGATTATAATGACTTTTTTTTATTTGAAAGCTGGCGCTTCTCATGTGGTCCCATATACATTTGATCAAAATCTGACTAGAAGTTTTTGAGTTATCCTTAATAATGTGTATTTTTCCAAGAATTTGTGTGGGGTAGGTACCACAACTAAAAAGAGTAAAATAAAAAATTTATATATAAAAAAAAACTACGCTCTTCCAAAAAAAAAAACACTAAAAAGTGAAAAATAACTTTAATTTCGGAAGTCGGTGGCAAAAAACGAAAATACAAAACCAAAGACACCGACTTTCGAAATTAAAGTTATTATTCACTTTTTAGTCTTTTTTTGGGAAGTCGGTAGTGTTTTTTGAATAAAAATATATTTAGAATAAAAGTTTGAAAGCAGTACTTACAGTGACTACTAGTAAACACAAGAAAAAGTTTGGATTTTACTGCTTGCTTTTTATTAACTTGAAAATGGGTAATAAATAAAACAATGGAAACGTACCAAACGCTTTTTTTTAAAACAAGCACTATCGTGGTGAATAGGAAGGACACTATTTATTTGAAAATAACTTAAAAACACTGATCGATTAACTTAAAAATTGGCCGGAATATAATAAAGCTAAAGAGTTTGTATTTTCGTTTGAACGTGCTTATTAATCTTATTTATTTTATTTATTTATTTCTACTTACATCTACCATTACAGGTTAACCCCAATGCGATAAATGCGCTTAAAAATAACTTAATATAAACTAACATCTATAACTAATTATAAACAATGCATTCCTTGTGAATTCAATCTCTGGAACTACCAGTCAGATTTGAAGAATATTTTTGCATTTGATAGCCCAATTCTTGAGGAAGGTTATAGGCTATTTAACGACACGCTACAGCCCTTAGGAGCCGAGAAAAGGGAAATAAGGCAGAAATAACGTTAAGCGAAAACGAAGTAACAGCGCGGGCGTACGATGCGAAGATGCGATGCGACGGGGTGGGTCGGGGGAACAAGAAATTTCACACAGACGAAGTCGCGGGCTGAAGCTAGTCTTAAAAATAACTGTATACAGGTTGAAATTGAAAACTTGCGCCAACTCGAAATAGGAAGTTCAGTAACTGTTACATAATCATTAGAAATTGTCATTTCACAAATATAAATTCTTGAAAAAAAAACGTTTATTTATCGTCTTAGATAGTGCAAACTAAGTTATTGCCTTCAAGTAGACACGAATTACCGTCGTGACAGTAAAAAATAAAACAAATAGGTAATAAAATTAAAGCATCAATTTTAGCGCGCGCCCAAAGAGCAATCCATTCATCGAAGAGTTCACAACGTGAAGCAAGTTGACAACGCGTTGAGCTAGCGGTCATTTACCTAATTTTGACCGTTCCTACGAAAAAAAAGTGCGCGCGACGGCCGCGACGTTGCCAAATCGCTTGCCTACGCGCACGTATACGCATCCCTTTCCTTTCTCTCGGCCGGCCGAATGACATGCTCTAAATTTTCTTTAGAACACGTTGAATTATATAATTTAATTTGGCGCACATATTCAATTTTATTCTGTATACAGTTGGTGCGCTCACCAGCCAGCAAGGGGTCTTGTGTTCAAATCCCAGCAGTTGCATTATTGACGTAAAGCAACGTAACATAAGCATATTAAAAATGTCGTTTAGTTGTATTGCAACAGGCAATTCTAATAAACTTATTTAACAATGCTTTTGTTCGCTTTCCTGGAATAGAACAGAAACCAACAAAACAGGCTAACTTTCCTAATTACTTATTTCGTTTCTTCCCTTATGGCGCAGATATACGACTTTTAATGATTTCAAATTGTACATCACGTCTAACGTCTTACTGGTTTGAAAAAAAAAAATGATAAACTAGACTATTTTCTTCGTAATTTGATATGTGAATATTTGAAATTATATTTTTATAACATAGTGTAATTAATTTGTAAAGTAATGTCTAACGCGAACACAAAAACGATAATCACGCAAAAACTATCGGGCGTATTTTCATGAAATCTGCACCATCTAAAAGACAATTTAATTACCCAAATTTTTGTATACGGCTTTTATTTGTATTGTGTTTGATAAATCAAGGTGGGTTGTTTATGCGAATAAACTTGATGTGCGTTGAAGCGGGGGCTCTTGCGGGCGACGGGCGGCAGTGCATCGCTGACCAATGTCCGGGTAGACGCTAACGCTCTGTGCAATTGTATTCGCATTTTATTCCACTCGCTCAAGGTCACTGGCACATATTGTCGCTTTAATTTTAACACGTGGAAGCTGTAAAAGGAAGGCGTTCCATAAGGATTGTGTTTCATTGTTAGTGCTTTTACTCAATTTTAAACTAAATTAAGTTTTGATTTATGTTTGTATATTTTTGTTTAAAAACTTGTTTGATATGGCTAGTTTTGAGTTTTTCATTGTATGTTATTATTCTGGTGTGATTTTATCCAATTTTATAATTTTTTGTTACTTTGAGTCTGTAGATACTTATCCTTCAGTTGTTTGCTCATTGCTGAGCAGCATCATGATGTGCCCGACTAAACGTTTTGACAATCTGCCTCCATTTGTGACGATCTTTGAATTGTTGTAATGCATCGAAAATCTTGGTGTCTAGGTGTTGCTTCACTTGGTCAGACCATCGTATAGGACTACGTCGCCTTGGTCTTTTTCCTTCCATCTTTCAGGTACTGGAGTCTTTCCAGGTTGTAGGATGGCTCTCGGACGATTTGGCCGACGTATTGCAGCACTTTCTGCAGACAAAATGCTTTTGTAGCGGTATCAACATCGCCACATGCGAGCTACACGTCATACTGACGTCACGCAAATCCTGCATCGCGCAATCAGAGTTTACCGCGCGACTAGCATATATACAACGTCCCGACATCAACCGTCGGGCAGTTGCCCACCAGACACGACACCCGTCTGGTCGGAGGATCCTCCCTTTTCTATGGAGGTGTGAGTGAGCTTTACACCCTGTTCCTCATACCTCTATACTTTCATTGTAAGCCTTTAGCTTATTCGAAGTTATTTTGAAAAGGGTGCATTCTTCTGATTCGTCTTGTATGCTGTCCAAGGTATGCGCAACATGCGTCTCCAGCATAGTCAGCCTATAATGTCCCAACTGCTGGGACACAGGCCTCTTCTCTTCAAGAGGGAGAGGGCTGTAATCTACCACGCGAGCCCAGTGCGGGTTGGTTGATGTCACATTTTGTGACGTTTCAAACTCGATAATTAACGCAACAAATAGCGACATCTTGTGTCAGGACAGACAGGCTCATGGCATGGCTGCCAACGTAGTCTCTGTAACACTAGAGAAACCTAGAGAAATTATGTCATGTAAATTATATACAAGATTATTAGTTAATTTAAATAAATAAACATACAGACATAATTTCCCACATTTTATTTAAAACAATGCCTAATAAATGCAAAATAACCAATAGACAAGAATTCTATTTGGTCTATGGTGGTGGAAGCGTCTAAAAGGATTGTGAGATTGATCAGGAAAAAGGTCAAGACCCGCAACGTGTGTGACACGATATGAATAGGGACTTAGTTCTGGAGGATCAGAGTGAACCCAAATAACCCGATGGGTTTCCAATAAGTCCCATTCGAAGCTGAATCCGGTCTGGCTGTTTATGCTAGCCTTTCTTTTAGGGGTTAGTCTGATGCATAATTGAGACGTGATGCTTTGGTGTAGCCCCGTGGTCTGATGACAGATGACCGGAACGGATGTCAGGAAGGCCTTACAGCCGAATATCGGTGATGAGGGAAGTTCGCCGCTCCAGGTAACGAAACGTCACTATCAATACCCGTAGGCCACGTAAGGTGCAAACACAGGGGTATTCTGTGTTTGATGCCAAGGGTCATAGTCCCGTCCAGTGAAGGGATTGTACTGAGAGATCACCGAGAATATCGGTAAGGTAGCAATTTAGTCTATGAGTGAGTTAGGCCTATTGTATGGACTAGGTAATGAGACCAGTTGCCGTTAGTAACTATTAAGTGGTTCACCTCACGGAGTCGCTACAGCGACTCTGAGTTATTGTTATAGTCTCATTGTAGGTCAACACACCAATACAACTAGACCCGAGACTGGTTGTACTAGTGTGGATGCCCAAGTGTATGGGGGAAGGTATGTGGCCAGCCACATTAAAAATTGTGAACCTTCAATTTTGTTATTGTAATAAACATGGTATTGTGTAAGAAAGAAGGTACTTATTTAATTGAATATTTCCCTAGCAGCTTATTATACCCTACAAATTTACTTTAGCACGGTGGTGAGTAGTACACCCCGAAGGAGACCATCAACATCTAGTTTCCTAATCAATTCTGTATAATTCGAAGGAGCCGGGTTACAATTTCTTCTAATTTTTGGTTTTAGGACATGCCGGTTTCCTCACGATGCTTTCCTTCACTATTTTAAGAGCAGTGGTGATGAAATTATTTACACAAAGTAAAGCACCTGCCTGGGTTCGAACCCACGACCTACTCGTAAGTCGGGGCCGAAACCATTTGGCCACCACTGCTCCCGGCTGCGTCTCTAGTACCTCATCTCAAATGCGTCGTCGCGCGTCGGTCTGCTGCTTTGATGCTTCAGGATTGCCATCCTAAAGAAAAATAGGGAATATCAGTGTCCTGAAGATGTATACTTTTACCTTATCGTTCAGACACTTGTTCGCTTGTTCACTTGTTCGGCTTTAGTGAGTGAAGTAGCTATTTATAACATTGGCTTGAATTATATTTTCGTGTTCATGTTATATATTTTCTTGTGGCTAGTAATAACAGCCGCACGAGTCGATAGATCAGGTTAAGCTACGCTTGCCTCGGTTGGTCTGTGGATGGGTGATCCATCTTTACATATCAAGACTCCGGGCTTCAGAAAGTATACGTTAAGCCGTTGGTTCTGGCTGTCATTCGTGGATCTTTGACAGTCGTTAAGAGGCTTACAAGACCTAAAGCGCGGTCACTATCGGATTGCATAGAAAAGAAAGAGACGCGCGATGACACAACGCTGGTAATTTATTGCAAAATATGAAGCAATTATGGATTTACAATAAATCTATTAATTGGACTAAAAAATTAAAACACTATTACGTTAGTATGTTACTTGTAGAATAATCTGACAAAAAATCTGAATGTTTGCATGTATATTAGTATGGCTTTTAACTGTTAAAAGAATTTTTTAGAGGTATCTTCGTGATTTTTTTCTATCGTATCAAATTAATCGTATTATGTTTTCAACACACTATCTGACTAGCATATATCCTGAAGAATATCATATATTTTTCTGATTTTGTTTACTACAGTGGATCATATATTTTTAGGCATTATAAATTTGCGTTTAGGTCCTGTAGTCCCCTTAAAAGTCTGACAGTTACCACGGAGTATCGTATTGCCCAGTGATTAGGTCATGGAGGTCAGATAGGCACTCGCTCCATGTAAAGTACTGGTATTCAGCTGCACCCGGTTAGACTGGAAGCCGACCCCAGCATAGTTGGAAGAAGGCAGGCAGATTGACGGTGTTATATTTCCAGGACAGAATCGTTGCAGGCAGTCCAGAACTTCAGAAGTCTGAAAAGAGGAAGTATTTCCTTATCTACAGGATATTGTTTTTCTTATCTAATCTATCTTTCTTGTTAAACCAGCGCTGGGGCTCTGTCTCGCATAGGGTCGTAGCATTATGTTGAGCGATTGCCGTTTTGCGTGGATGTGACGCATATTTTCCCCCAACTCGTTTTATTTTTTTGTATTTGTGCGTTTTTTCTTTGCGTCATGTTTACTGCAAATAAACGTACGTATTTTCTTTCTTTCTTCTTTCTTATAATAAAGTAGCATAGTTGCTTCCTTCCTAATAATAATTGCCTCTAATAAAAGTAGGATCCTGGGATGACAAATAAGTTTTATGTTTATTTTGAATAGGATTTTTCCCATTATCAGTGTTTTTTTGGAATGATACAATTAAAACAGTGACACATAACCGGCTTGTGTGTATTCCTCATACGTGTGTATGCGTTGTATTGCGTGAACGGGGAAACAAACAGATAGACCGTATGAGGATAATAATAATTTCAGTTAGTCAGTCAGTTAGTCAGTAATGTCAGTTGAAAACCAGCGTCAGGCACTAGTTGTCTGACATTTTTGCTGAACTGGACCTATTTAGTGCAGCCGCGAGGCACACTTTCCTACTAATTTCTCACTATACACTTTACACTTTTTATTTGTTTGTTTTATTATATGTTGTGTTGTGTGTCTTGTAGTTTGTGCTAAATAAATTCATTTTCTTTCTTTAGTTACTTATTAGGTACTAGCTCGTTCGCGTTAAGAATGCAGTGAGTTCATCAGTGCAAGATAAAGGTGTGTTCACGGTGGTGTTAAATTCAAACAAATTATATTTTAAAAGATTAAGTTTAATGAACTTGAATTTGTAATTTGAAAAGATTTGATTGGTTAGGGGGCGGGGCTAGGCCGACTGATAATGATGAACTCACTGCATTCTTAACGCGAACGAACTATAAGTATATACTAATAAAGGCTCGTACACACTGGCGTGACGCGACAGCGCGTCACAAAGGCACAGCGTGTCGCGCGACGAGCGGCGCCTTTGTGTTGAGCTGTCGCGTCGCGCCTGTTTGTGGAAACCTTAATACAAAATCTTAACATTACCTTCATCATCTGGCGGGATTGGTAATAAAATACATAAAAATACTCCAAGTAGGATGAACATCAGCTACATTTTATTTTATATATTAGAAAAAACTTTGTTACAAAAAAAACAAACGACTTCCAAAAAAAAAACACTAAAAATAACTTTAATTTCGGAACTCGGTGTCTTTGTTTTGTATTTTCGTTTTTGGCCACCGACTTCCGAAATTAAAGTTATTTTTCACGTCTTTTAATGTTTTTTTTTGGAAGTCTGTTGTTGTTCTTGTAAAAAAGTTTTAATTTTTCACTTTTTTGTTGCGGTACCTACCCCACACAAATTCGTATACCACTACTTGGTATGTAAATAAGAGTGACAGGAAATTATTAACATATCATCAATATAAACTAAGTGGGAAAAATATGCAGTACTCAAAAACTACTGGCCAGACCTTGATCAAATGTACTATGAGACCACATGTGAAGCACCAGCTATCAAATTAATTTGACTCGGAGTGACATTATAAATTATTGTATTAATTTAAGCATGTGATGATCTGTTTTTTTTTAATCTTTACTTTTAACATCTCTTGTGTTGTATGTATTGTACCCATGGTTTGAGCACATAAATTATTATTTTATCTTATCTTAGACTAGCGACCCGCCCCGGCTTCGCACGGGTAGTAGAGCATTAGTATATATGCTTACTTTTTTTTCAGACGTAATGTCGTATCAGCCTGTTGCGTCGAGCATATGTGGGTTAAGGCGGTACCCCGACCAAAACCTTGTCATAGTGCGTTATTCAGAAGCTATTAACTCATTCACTATGGGCAATAAACTATATCTGAAAGCACATTATTAATGTTCGATATCCTATCATCACATTGCAGGTTCTTATTTGTTTTTATGTGTTATAAATACATCTAAAATCTCCTTGTACAAAAGTGACTAAAATTATTGATTGCATGCATCTTTTGCTAAAAGTGACGTTCTATTCATTTGAGGATTACACTAATGGATAGATAATTTAAAAATCTAAATAATACACGTTTTATTTTGTTTTAAAACTTTACTTGTCTTTTTTTATTCAAATAATTTCATTATTTTTGTGAATTTTATGATAAATGAGCGTGCGGAGGGAGCGAGACAGAGCGAGACTCAGCGACGGGACAGAGAAGGACCGAACGCTCAAGGTCGTTTGGTCAGGGAAGCGCCTTAAATTAAAATGTAGCCGATGTTCATCCTGCTTTGAGTTATCTTTTATTTATTTTATTACCAATCCTGCAAGATGATGATTAGGAGGTTATTTTATGACATAGTGGTGACACGTACACTATCGCGATTTTTAAACGTTTAAACTGACTGAATTTACATAATGCAACGGACAAAGTTTTGCCAGTAACGGCGTTCTCCTAAATGCTAGACAGATGCTATCTCTGACTTTATTTAAACCTATTTATGAGTAACAATCCCACCATACATTATCTATGTGTACATCTATCGGTTTCTGCAACGCACGCCGAGATAGCTCTAAAACGGCAGGATTTATTCCGACTTCTGCAACTATCATTGTCATATTTCAGCCAAGGTACACAAAACTTTAATGAATTATAAGTACACCCAAACCTTCCTCATGAATCACTCCGTCCATTGGTGAAAACCGTATGAAAATCCGTTTGGTAGTTTTTGAGTTTATATCGTACAGACAGACAGACGCGGCGAGGGACTTTGTTTTATAATGTAGTGAAGTGACAAAGCTCAGTCATTCAGGAAAAGATATCTTAAAAATTCTACTAATTATGGGCTGTTATTGTTGTCGTAATTAACAGAATTATTAATTAATTTCTAGAACTCTAAACGACGCCATTATTATCTTCCGAAGTTTCCTGGAGGTGGTGGTGACACTGACAAGGTGTAACGGATATAACTGAAGACGGGCCAACCCTAATATCTCGACAAAAATATCAGCTATTCTCTACACTTGGCCCAGTTATGCGAACTTAAATGTATGGAGCAGCTGTTTATTTTCCGGGGTATACAGGATGGTCCCAGAGTAAAAGTTGTTCAAAATGATAAGTACAATGACCCCTTTTCTGGTTTTCAGTTATATCATTTATTACTTCTTGGAAGTACCTACGTGACGATTGTCTTACACGTGTTTTTTGTTACTATTTTTTATTACTATCCTAGCTACTTATTGGTGTTATCATTTCTGAACCAATGTTCCCTGTTGCCTTACTATGACGTGCTAATACAATCATGGTTCCATTGAGAAAAAGGAATAGTGCTATCGGTCATATATAGCTCCGTCTCTCTTTCACGCTGGAACAATGATGGCTTTAACACGTCATAGTACGGTCTCTGGTCCTTGCTTTCCCATATAGGCATCGTCAAATTAGTTTCATATTATGTTAGTTCAAGTTTAAGGTAGGGTGTAATATTTTGGGGCAATGGTACAGAAAAACAACGTGCATTTATTGCTCAAAAACGATGTGTCAGGTCTATGTGTAACCTGCAACAAACTGACTCCTGCAAACAATTTTTTAAGAGTATAAAAATATTGACATTACCGAGCCTATATATATTTGAAAGCGCAGTTTTTGTAATATTAAATATTAATCTGTTTGAATTTCGGACCCGAATACGGCATCGCGATAAGTTAAACACAGTTGCTAGCAATACACATTTCTTCTACGAAAGTATATTTTCTGCTGCTCCACGCATATTTAATAAAATACCAGTTATTATAAGAAAAAATAAAGAAATAAAAATATTGAAAAAGAAACTGCATGACATTTCAGTGGACCAATGCAACTATTCTGTAAATGATTTCTTAACTGACAAATCACTTGCACAATATATCTAGTTTACCTCAACCATGATCTGATGCGTACAGTAAATGTAAAGATACTATTCAATATTTATTAGTATCTTTTCTTGACATTCAGTGGATTGTATAATAAAATTTTATATTTTTTTATGTATAATTAATAGCTATATAAGTAGTTTACTTCTGACATTAATTGGAATTTGTGTACTTTGACTTATTTAAATTCATTTTAATCTCAATTACTATGTGACTGTTATTGTATGTATAAGCGGCAGGACATAGTTGATACTATTTTAACCTACAAGAACATTGTATGTATTATGTAACTACCTATCTATGATCCACAATACAGAATATGATTAAGAATAAATATATTATTTGTTACTGTGGCGTTATATTTAAATTCAACTTAACGTACCACTTTTAAAGTACCTCTGCAACTGAAACCAATATCCGTACACTTTATTCGTTATGAAAATAATGTTTACTCACACTTGCATATAGCAAATTAATAATAATAAAATGTATTTACCCATTGCGTATGAGTTCTAGGTACAGTTATCCACATATTTCTCAGTTGTTTTTTACAGCTTCCATTAATCATGGAATTGATTAGGAAGCCTCTTATCACATACCGAACTACCTGGCTCACTTGTTAGAGTCTACGTCACTGTGTCTGCGCATGACGGCATGAGTCACATTGACGTCTGAGACGAACCAGTTTCTCAGTAGCAGGCAGGTAAGTTTCTAACGCAACGTTGGTTTAACGAAAAAATTCGGAGCTGTCTATAGTAAAACGTATCGTATTTTGACTTTAGCTACTCTCATGAACTTACCTAGTTTAGTTTAGAAACAATCTTTATTAACATAAAACTATTCATAGCTGTAGAATTTAAAAATAAAGTTACACTTATAATAATAGCAACACTTACAGGCTAGGATCATCAATTCATCACCTTTAGACGTATATAGTAATAATAGTTTAAACCTTTAACATTAACATATGAAATTATTTTTATCATTTCATTTATAAAATAATGGGGTAGCAGCAAATACTTAACTACGTGCTCAGCGTAAGTGCGATCGGTGCAAGCGGTAGCTCAGGTGATCGCGCGTGGACACCAGCGGCGCACGAGCTACCGCGCCGCCAGCAAGCTCACCTGCATACGGTGAGAGCGAGTAAGCGCTGATCGTACGGGCCAAGCTAGGACGCTGAACTGTATCTAAATGTTATCCTAATTACCCTATCTTAGTTAGGCACTTTTTAACAACAATAAATTAATTATGGACTTCCCATTGCGTAGTCGCATTGTGTACAAAAATAAATATTAAACCGGTCCCATATTAAACTAAATTCTGCTTAATTGCCTGTTGTGCTACACTTATCTGACCAAATGTAAGAATTAGTTTGATGTTTACTTCACCTCTAGCCTTCTCTTATCTGTTGTCTGCGTGAGTGAAAGAGACGGCAATTGAGGTTCCTTGAATAGTCGTTTACGTCATACACGCACACACTGATGCGCGAACTTGTTTAAAATAAAACCAATCAACGGGCATGGGATCAAACGCGTCTGAGCTCTCGCATGTTTACGTCATGCAAAATGGCAAACAGAATATTTCTGTTGTGCCTTTTAGTTTCGGTGCTAACTGTGAGTTATATAGAAGGAAGAGGCGGTTCAAGAGGCAGCAGTAGGGGCAGCAGCAGCAGGAGCAGCGGTGGAGGCAGGAGCTGGGGAAGCAGCTCCTCTTCCTTCGGCAAGAGCTGGGGGTCATCGAGTCACAGCGCTAAACCCAGCTGGGGTTCGAGCTCGTCCAGCTCCAGCTGGAGTAAACCAAGTTCGTCATCGAGTAGCTGGGGAAGCACATCGTCACACAGCTACCCCTCGTCGTCATCGGGTCTCTCGGGATCATCAGGATCTCACGGTTATCCTTCGTCATCGTCAGGATTATCTGGATCAGGATCATCAGGATGGAATCATGGTTCCTCAAGTTATCCTTCATCATCATCAGGACTGTCCGGCTCTGGATCTAGCTCTTACAATAAACCATCGTCATCTTCAGGATCTTCGTGGAGTTTTGGTTCCTCTAGTTACCCTTCGTCGTCATCAGGACTGTCTGGATCTGGATCAAGCTCTTACAATAAACCATCGTCATCCTCCGGATCGTCGTGGAATTTTGGTTCCTCTAGTTACCCCTCGTCGTCATCAGGACTGTCTGGATCTGGATCAAGCTCTTACAATAAACCATCGTCATCTTCAGGTTCGTCGTGGAATTCTGGTTCGTCTAGTTACCCCTCGTCGTCATCAGGATTGTCTGGATCTGGATCTAGAAACAAACCATCATCTGGCTCGGGAACTCATTCTTATCCATTTGGAACCGGAATGTCGGGATCTCACTCAAACAACAATAATAACTATAAACCGACCCACACGTATAATACGAACGGCGGAACTTCAGTTCATCATACAACACATTATTACCATAATACGGTACCTTACGCTGTGCCAACGTACTATACCGCACCACAGTACGTTTACATCCATGAGTACAGGAACTCCAACAGTCGCTATGGAGACTTACTGACAGGCTTGTCTTTGTACAATCTTGGTCGATCAAATAGTCACTATCACGACCATTACTACTATGATGACTATTACAGGCGCAGGTACGACAACCCGAGCTCTTCTTCATACAGGCAAGAAAACAAACCCCAGGACCAAGCTAACTGCATTTTGAAAGTGAAAGAAAACGGACGAGTTGAAGTGTTAAAAATTCCATGTGAAATCGTTTCGACTTTCACCCAAGGAAGCAAAAAGGTGGCTCCATCACAACAAACTCAAGTGAACAAAACAGTGTGTACGACGACCACTACAACGATTAACAATACAGTGTCGTCGGTGCCAGCAGCGCCTGTGGTGTCAGTGCTATCAGTGTTACCAGCCGTGGCAGTTAATAGTTCTTCAATTAACTCTACGGTAACAGCGATGTCTAACAAAACTGGGCAAGTAAACGGATTTGATTCTAACAAGCTGTTGTTGGCAGCGTTGGGAAATACTTCCTATCTTAGCGATATAAATGCCATTTTGGACGGTGCAGTACCAATAAATGTTACCTCTATGACGGGTATGAACCTTACGGTGCCAACTGCTAATGTCTCGTTTGCTAACCCTACTGTGACTACTACGTTACCAGTCAATAGTTCATCAGCCAATATTACGAAGACTGTGACAACAGTTAATGCAACTACGGTAAACGTCACGGTATGTACTACAAACTCCACACTCGTCGATCCTTTGACCGTGCAAGGGCCGCCAGTCAATGCTAAAGACATGGAATGTATCGTAGAGATCCAAACAAAAGATGGTTTCTTGAGTAATGTTATTGATTGTAGCACTCTAGTAGCGTATGCGAAAATGCCTGAACCAAAGAAAGACACGGGAATACTACCAGAAAGAGCTAAACTGAAGTCATGGTTGGCTAATCCTCCTTGGTGGATGTCCTTATTTATAGCTGTGTAATTTAAGTACAAAACATATGTTGTTATTGTCTAATTATAACTTAGTTTATGATGTGTTACACAGAAAACTATATACTTAGTTTTGCTGTTACTGTGTCGATAATGTTGTTATTAAACTCGGCACACTATACATCAATTCTTTAAACCTACATCTAACATATTTGTGTATGCAAACTTTTAACTTTGATATTGTATTTTTATAGATCTTTTTTGTGTTCAAATGAATAGTTTTGTTAGGTAAGTTCTTTATGATGTGCCATTTGCTGCATTTATGTACCATAATATTTTGTAAGGAAACTTTCTTTATGTTAATAAAGATGTTCATAAAATAGTATTTGCCTTTCACTTAATCTCTTTGTTACGAATGTTTTTTCAAAGTACTCATTACATGCCAAGTATAATACATGATAATGCGTATGGGCTACAGTTCTATTATTTCGTTAACAAGTATAATGTCCGAGATACACTCTTACAAGGAAACATCTCGTGTGTATTAATTAATGCCTACAGATGATAAACAAAGAAAACATTATTACTCTTGAATAGCTCAGACGTATTCAGTTATTAGGTACTTAGTTATTAATTTTCTTGCGTTAATTTGTGTGGTCTACGAGGTTCTACGCATTAAGATAATTAACGAGTATCGTTGAATACTAATCAAATGTTTTGAACATGCGCATTGATACCGCCTATGCTCGATTTTTTTTATATATTCCCAAGAATGTAAGCAAGAGATAGCGCTTTTAAGGCGACAATAAGTGCCAGCGACCTTGAGCGAGTGGGAGGAGCATGCGAAACTTTTAAGCGAATCAAATTGTACAGAGCGTTAGCGTCTACCCGGACATTGGTCAGCGATGCACTGCCTCCCGTCGCCCGCAAGAGCCCCCGCTTCAACCCGCATCAAGTTTTTTCGCAAAAACAACCCCCTTGGTTTATCAAACACAATACAAATAAAAGCCGTATACAAAATTTTGGGTAATTAAATTGTCTTTTAGATGGTGCAGATTTCATGAAAATACGCCCGATAGTTTTTGCGTGATTATCGTTTTTGTGTTCGCGTTAGACATTACTTTACAAATTAATTACACTATGTTATAAAAATATAATTTCAAATATTCACATATCAAAATTACGAAGAAAATAGTCTAGTTTATCATATATTTTTTTCAAACAAATAAGACTATTCGTTTAGACGTGATGTTCAATTTGAATTCATTAAAAGTCGTATATCTGCGCCTTAATGAAGATTCTAATATACTAGCTGTTGCCCGCGACTGCGTCAGCAATGAATAGTCTGTACTGTAGAATATATTTTTATCAAAAACTTTGAGAGATAATAATATCATACTTAATATGTTTGTGTTACATATAAAATATTATTTTGATAACCATTAACAGTATTTCTAGTCAATATAAGGGGCATTCACACTGTTTATCTGCATTGTTATACAGCGATAGTTTTGGTGGTCACCTTGCAGCAAATCTCTAGTTTTAAACATTCGCCTCAGTGTCTTCGATTCGAGTTTAATTGGATGTGAATGTCCGATGTCCGCGTTGTCTTTGAACAGCTGATTGTTTTTTATTCCGTGGTCACGTGTAAGGCGTCTGCGTTCCAGTAACATGCGCAGTCTACCGTGGAATAAAGGCAAACTGCTGAAAAACAAGCAATCGTTGTCAAATTGTCATCAGTCGACTGATATTAATAATTTCCTGTGATTGGTTTATTATTACATTCGACGTCAGAAAAATCTGGTCATTAGAGGTAGTGCTGCAAAATGTCCTGAGATTCAGTACCAATGGATTGTGAGTTATATCTAGTTGCTCGGGAAGTTTTAACGCTGTCATCAAATATGAAGGTGTAAACTGCAGACTTCTGTTCGTTTAGAGGCGAAATTCAGGCAAGCAGTAAGGTCTTAAGTGATGGAATGAGGGGAATTCTACGAATGTGAAAAAAAGCTGCCTATCAATATTTGTAGGAGTGCCAGTTGTTACCAAGAATCAGTTTTAACAAGTTTCAGCTGACATGTTTAACATATTACATGATTTAATAATGAAAACATGGCGGGTGAGTATTGCGCCTAGCTGTTCTGTTTTGCTATTGCCGTGGAGTTACTTGCTTACGTGGTACTAATAGCTAAGTATTTTCTGACTTTTTTTTATTTGTTATGTACTAATGACCCGCCCAAGCTACGCTTGAGTGCAATCTACTAATGTGGCGACATGTCAATACATCGAGATTTCTATGCTATAACTAAATTAAATATTAATTTATTATACTCTTATAGGTACTCCATTTGAAATAAGATTAGAAATTTAGATAAATCTTTTTTACAGTCTTTCAACCGATTTTGACTTCTATTGCGTTGGCAGCATGACAAATGGCAGCTGCAGTAAACAGTTGGTATTGTAACCACAGTTTTGCTTTTAATGCCATCCATATGCCTACGGTATAGAAGTCAAAATCGGTAGAACTGACTGTAAAAAAGATTAATTTAAATTTCTAATCTTATTTCAAATGGAGTATTGGTACTTCTTCCGGAATAACGTCTCAGAATTATAGCGAAAGCCGCATCCAAATGCATTTCGTATTAGAAGTAAGCAGTCACACAGACAGACATGAAAAGCGACTTTGTTTTATACTATGATTTGATATTGATATAATTAAAGGTATTTAGGTACTTATAATATAGGTAAGGTCTATTATAAAAAAAATGCTTGATATTTGCAATCAACGTAACAAGCTTTCAAAGCTACTCAAAATTATTTGTACCCACATAGAAGGCAAGGCAAAGGTGAAACTTGTTAAGTGTGTATCACATTATTATCTTCGCAAAGTATTGCATGTTAAGTCTCGCGTATCACATTAGATTGTTGGTAAAATCTATCAAATACCCTTTCTTGGAGTAACCTAGAGATAAAACCAAGCAACCGAATTATTAACAAACGATCACTCACAATAATCCGACAGGCGCCTTTCTTGAAACTTTTTCTCATTCGATGATTCGACCAAAAATGCTTCTGAAATAGACTATTTCGATCTATTGAGCAGATTCGCTCCTATCTTAAAAAGCCCTTTCGCTCCATTACCCCGGTCTGTTAATTTATCAATTTCTTTTGAACGTGCTGACTAACAAAACGATCTTTATTCGGAGTTTATCAGCGAAGTCTGGTATTTATTTGTATGGACCTTTCTCATGCCTTTTACATACATTAAATGGCGTCCCTAACCATTACTGTCAATTCAAAGCTGCGCCTAATGTTTCAATTAGGATAGATGTTTGGTCCATTGGATTGTTTTAGGACGTGCGTGACGTACCTTTGCGTAAGCTTAAACCTAGAAGAGGTTTAAAAAAAAATGTAGATACCTAAGCGGATTTACTAGCACTGCAGTGTTTGTGTATCTAAGCCTTAGTCCAAATTATTACTTACTGTTATCAGGTGGCCCCATTAGAAGGCTGAAAGTCACCCAAAGGGCAATGTAGAGGGCTAGGCTTGGAGTTTCTCTACGTGATCGAATCAGAGATAAGGAGATCCGTAGGAGAACCAAGGTATTAATCGACATATCCCGAAGAATTATAACGCTACATTTAATTATTATAACCTTTACATCCTACAAATAGCTATATACGTTCTTACAAAAACACAGGCGTTAATTTCGATCAAACATAATTGCAAACCAACACTATAACCGAAGAAACAAAAACAAGTTAATTACACCCGACATCGACACCAAAATTAAAAATAATTAAAAAAATTGGCCCCAACTATAGAATCGCAACAATTTATAATAAATTACTAATTTACGTAAAAGATGACGAAAATACAAATGCATACTATAGGAAACGAAGATCACTTTTAATAGAAAAATATTATTACAAAGTAGACCAATTCATGACAGATAAAACTTTATAGATTTAGGTGCTTCATTCCTAACTGTTTATTTTATTTTTGTAAGATCAAAGCCATAAGCCATATTCCAGTCACATAACATTTATTTTATTTTGTATTGTATAATTAATTAATGACATTTCGGAGAGCAATGGTGGCCTAGTGGAGAACAGTGATGGCCCAGTGGTAACGACTGCGACTTACGAGGCGCTTTACTTTGTGTAAATTATTACACACCACAGCTCTCAAAAACGATGGAGGAAAACATCGTGAGAAAACCAGCAAGGTCTTGAACCAAAAATTCGTAAAAAATTGACATCTACCAACACGCACTGGGCCCGTGTGGTGGATTTCGGCCCAGTCCCTCTTACAGAGAGGAGGCCTGTGTCCTAGCAATGGGAATATTATAGGATCATTATGCTATACCATAATTAACAATAACTTGACGCTTGGGACGTCTCCCACAGCTACATGGAGCAAAGGCCTTAAGAAAGCTTAATTTAATTTAATATTTGAATTGTTTTTGTCTTTTTATTACGGACGCTTTTAACGTTCTGCATCGTTCTCACATGCATAATTTCAATATGAACGATGTAACCAATATTTTGTAACCATATTTTGATTTAAAAGAGTGTCCGTGGAGTTACTTGCCCGTTCTTATTCATAGGTACCTACTACGCTTTGGAATGGGCAACTAGCTTCATCTTTCTGACTGACCGACCCCTTAACAATTCATAAGTCCCTGTAATTGGTTTATTTGAAATAAATGCTTTGAGTTTGAGTTTGTTGAAATTGGCTGGGATAGACTGGATGCGGGACGCGGAGGACAGGGTCTTGTGGCAAAGCCTGGGAGAGGCCTGTGGCCAGCAATGGACTGCAATAGGCTGAGTTGATTTGATTGATCGAATAACTTGAAATGACATGATTGTATTTATTACCTATCACTTTAGTTTACTACTTACCCTGTGTTACTATCTAACTTAAATATGACCGTATCTGTGTTATTGTATATTGTTTACCTATTACTGTTAAATACACATCATACTTAATCTGGACATTTAATACTTCTAATTGTATTGTGTTTTGATAAGTTAAACTCAATTTGCGTTAAGTTATTGTTCACAAACTCAAGAGCAAACCAACATTCATGTTTTGCAGTGCCAAGACAGGGTTCATGTACACCAACTGACAGTAATTTATTGTAAAATGTGTGACGTGCATGAGAGCAAATAAATAAATAAATAAAATACAAACATACTTACATACATAAACGCACGCCTTCTTCCCATGGGGGTAGGAAGAAACCACTGAAAGTGACCTGCTACGATCCTTACATACTCCTTTTGCATTTTTTACGTTCATACATCTGGTCTTACACGCACGCCGGTTGTAAGTACTACCTACCTGACCTTTCTGAAGAACATCACCAATAAGGTCACTATAATATGTATGTCCTCCTAGGGAACCACTCCCCGTAACTTCCTTACTCTCCGTAAAATCCTACTAGTATTATAAATGTGAAAGTTTGTGAGGATGGATGGATGGATGTTTGTTACTGTTTCACGCAAAAATTACTGAACGGATTTTGTTGGAATTTAGAACACAGATAGTTTATTACCTGGATTAACATGTAGGATACTTTTTATCCGGGTAGCACGTTCCCGTGGGATAATTTCCGACAACCACGCGGGCGAAGCCGCGGGCTAAAGCTAGAATATAACAAAAAATTATGATTGGCGTCTATAAAAACTTTGATCTTACAAAAAAACAACCGACTTCCAAAAAAAACATGAAAACCGTCAAAAATTACTTTATTTCGGAAGTCGGTGGCCAAAAACGAATATACAAAACCAAAGACACGGACTTCCGAAATTAAAGTTTTTTTTCACGTTTTTTAAATATATTTTTTGGATGTCATATGTTTTTTTGTAACAAAGTTTTTATTTTTCACTTTGTAGTTGTCGTACCTACCCCACACAAGTTCTTGTACTACTACTTGATATGTAAATAACAGTGCCAGGAAATTATTAACACATCATCAATATAAACTAAGTGGAAAAAATACGCAGTATTAAGGATAACTCAAAAATTGCTGGTCAGAACTTATTCAAATTGACCACATGTGAAGCACCAGCTATCTAATAAAAAAAGAATCATCCAAATCGGTTCACCTAGAAAAAAGTTCTGAGCATAAAAAAAAAAACATACAGTGGAATTGAGAACCTCCTCCTTTTTTTGAAATACGACGTAGATCTACTGTGGTCTTGCAGTGGGTATTGCGTACCTATAAATAATTTTAGCGGATCTAGCACTATTCACAAACTTAGCATACAGCCTGTTGGCAAACTTGTCTGTATGTCCGTCTGAATGAAGGCTCTGGATGATTGTAAGCTCGAAGGATCCTTGAAATCCAAAGTCTTCAACAATTCTTAAACTCAGGCCATGAAGCTTACAAATTGATCTTTGCCTTTCCTACAATCAGTCTTCTTCAGTCTTCCATTTCCCGCATACAAACTATTGGTTTGAGAATGCTGGAGATTGTACTTTTAGATGTTATCAAAAGCTTAAATCTGTGTCCTACGTGGATCAGCTAAATTATAGGAACTTTTCCTTCAACATGTTCTTTCTCGTTCTAGGTATAATCTCAGTGTGCTGGGTGTCGGGCGCCGGTGTGGGCCTCCTGCCGCTCTTCGGTTGGCATGCCGGCAACAACATGCCCGGCTGCTACTTCGTCGAGGTCATGGACTACAACTACCTGCTGTTCCTCTACTTCGCCACCATTGTCACGCCCAGCGTACTGCTCGCTGCCTTCTATGCTCATATCTACCGCGTTGTTGTAAAACAGGTAATTTATGGATAAAACCTTTTGAATCGGTAATACAGCGAGTATCTGTAATGGTAATGTGTGATCATATTTAATGGTACAAACCATCAAACTGAACCACTTTGTCCATAGGACAAAAATCGCAATCGCGAAAAAAAATTCAGTTGTACCATACAAAACTTCAATACCTACTCGACTCAAATGTATGTTGTTGCCACGGGGGTTCCTCAAAAATCAAAGGAGAGGAGATAGTTTCTAAATAAAGCAGAAGAACATGAATATTAATAGAACATCATATAAATTATCAAAAAATGTGTCATAACTCTTTATTTTGTGCTAGAGTTAAAACCAAATACTTTGCTAAGTTTCATTTAAACCACGTGAAAATATGTTTTCTCAAAATCATTCGAATTATTAGATGACCTTAGGCTCAGAAAGTATTAGCATTTTGCCTACTTGAAACGTTATTGGTCCTTTAACAATTAGAAACAAATATATGTTTTTTTTTATATTTCTAGCTAAGCGAGGTGATGACAGTGGATGGCTGTCGGGGCCGAATTCCTGGTGGTGGCACCATGCTAAGGGTGCTAGGAGCCGCCCAAAAGCGAGAAGTCAAAGCCACACAGAATCTCGCCATCATAGTATTCTTCTTCATCATCTGCTGGATCCCACTCTACACTGTCAACGCGATCAAAGCTTTCATGCCTGACCTGGACATTCCAAACCCCCTCACATATATCTGCATCATAGTCTCCCACTTAAACTCAGCCATAAATCCCTTCCTGTACGCATATCACTTGAAAGATTTTAGAGCGGCGTTGAAGGGCCTACTCTGCTCTATTGCAGGCAGAGGGGTGACCATACAAGCAGCGTATAGACCACCAATACCTGTAAGGAGACAAGCTTTAGAGAGATGCAACGCTTTGAGAGAGAGACCAAAAGTTTACGTAAACTCCCCAGTGTGGCTGCGGCAGAAGGAAGCAGAGGTGAGCGCAACAGAGGAGAGTAGAGCTGTGGCTGTAGCAATCCCGGTAGTACCAGACGTGGAGCCATTTATTAACAGAGTAGCTGACGGTTCCAGTGGCTGTCACACTCCCGAGGGCAGAGACAGCGAGGCTGGGCCGTACCTTATAGAAACTCACGAGGAGAGGTGCCAAAGTCCGTACAGAAGGGTTGAGGAATTAATTCGGCGCGTACGAAGCGTCAGTGCGGATCACAGCTGACAGGAGCCATGCCGGGGCTTCCCGGCGTATAGTGTCACTTGAGGAGACGTCAGAAGAAACAAACATTCCTAAGAGTAGAAGAAAGTAGAATGTAAATATTTAAAGTCGCTTGTAGTGATTTTTGCTAAGCATTAGAAAGTTACGGTCTCTCGAACTAAAGAATTTTGTAATTGTTAAGATTTATCATATTTAAAGAAATGATGTTGAATGGAATTTTTATGTTAAAGTTAAAAATATTTATGTAAATGTGCTGAATGTAGATCAGATACCTATTTCTTGCTTGTATGATTGTTATAAGTTGTTGCTTCTATGGAATATAAAATTAAATCTTATTTATGTGTATCAATTTATTTTCCTAATTACCTCACTCTAACCCTATTTCTGAGAAACAATGAGATTCTGGCAAAAGGTAACTTAGGAGTGAATTGCTACGATTTCTATAAAAGCCTACGGTTTATGTAAATGCTAATTTTGTTATGCTCGTTCTGATTTGACTGACACAAAAAACAACCGACTTCCAAAAAAAACACTAAAAGACGTGAAAAATAACTTTTATTTCGGAAGTCGGTGCCTTTGGTTTTATATTTTCGTGTTTGGCCACCGACTTCCGAAATAAAAGTTATTTTTCACGTCTTTTAGTGTTTTTTTTGGAAGTCGGTTGTTTTTTTGTAAAAAAGTTTTTATTTTTCCCTTTTTAGTTGCGGTACCTACCCCACACAAATTCGTATACCACTACTTGGTATGTAAATAACAGTGACAGGAAATTATTAACACATCATCCATATAAACTAAGTGGAAAAAATCTGCAGTATTAAGGATAACTCAAAAACTACTGGTCAGACCTTGATCAAATTTAAATGGGACCACATGTGAAGCACCACCTATCAAATAAAAAAAGAATCATCCAAATCGGTTCACCCAGAAAAAAGTTATGAGCTAACACACATAAAAAAAAAAAAAAAAAAAAAAAAAAAAAAAAAAACATACAGACGAATTGAGAACCTCCTCCTTTTTGTGAAGTCGGTTAAAAATGGACGCCGAATGTTTTAAATAAGTGTCATTTGGCAAGGTCAGTAGCAAAACAACGCTCAATAAAATATAATATTTATATCTTATAATAATAAGTGGACTTATAAGTAATGAATAAGTGGTTATTCTATAACTTTTACAATATTAAAATACAACTAACTATTTACCCTAGGTAGGTACTAAATAAAATGACTTATTAACTAACTATAAAAATAAATACAAAAACAAAAGGACACTTAGGGCCTGTTGTTTGAAACATGACCATTATTCAATATAACAATTATTCACTTGACAATAGTCAACAGCTGTCAAAGTTCTGCACATGGTTAACTTTTATAGCAAATTGTCAATTTTTTTAACTGTAGTTAGGTTAACCATTTGTCAAACAACATACTTCTGTCATTTTTAACAAATTGTTAGTATAACTAACGCATGTTAACTATTGTAATAATTATATTATAATTATTATAATTATAGAGCAATGTGTATTGTCTTTGGTCCCTGGCCCTAACCTCAAGCAATGGACAAAACTGTAAAACTTTTAATTTTTGGGTACGAGGCTTTTGGCTACTTTGTATGTCTGTATTTTTATTAAAGTCATTTATTTGTAATGTGAGTTTTGTTTGTGCAGAATAAATTATTTTTCTTTCTTTTTCTTTATTAGTATGTTTGACTACTGATCAAACAGCGGGCCCTTAGGCGTCGAAGTACCTGTTCGTCCGCATCGCTGTCATCCGGATATGTGCCCAGGTAACTGGCAGCATTGCCACCACAGAGTACTTTATAGTATACTGAAAATTGCCACGTTGAATGGCAATGCTAATTGTTTGGCCAAAGAACAACCCAGGCCTCTGGTCACGTGAAGTGTCGACCAGTCGCCGAGAAATTTCCTTAAAATTACCCCATGACCCGAGCGTTATCTATACTTCTATACTATATATAATATAATATTTTTATATTTATATATATAATAGGTTGGGGAAAAAGATTTTTCGCATTTTTTAAGAAAATTCAAAACATTTTTTAATATAGTTTATTTACATTTAACTAAAGTATGTAGGTACCATTTTGTTCGATAACTTCTTGCCATCTTGTAGGTAGGGACATGATCCCATTGCTATAGAAATTTTGGGACTTCTGATCAAAATACCGCGACAAGTGGTTTTGGCAGTCCTCTCGTGATGTTAACCTGACACTGCCTAAAGAATTCTGAAGAGACCGAAACAGGTGGAAATCTGAAGGTGCAAGGTCAGGACTATACGGCGGATGCATTAACACCTCCCAGCCAAACTCTCTTAATTTTTGCTGAGTGGTTAAAGATGTGTGAGGTCTAGCGTTATCATGATGAAAAACCACACCCCTTCTGTTGATTAATTCCGGCCGCTTTACCTCAACTTCTTGCTTTAATCTCATCAGTTGTTCGCAGTAGAGTTCAGAATCGATGGTCCTGCCAGGTGGTAACACCTCATTATGAATAATGCCCTTCCAATCCCATCACACACACAGCATCACCTTGTTGCGAGTTAACCTGGGTTTCGACACAGTCTGTGAAGCCTGACCGGCCTTTGACCACGACCTTTTTCGCACGTTCTTGTCGTACGTGATCCACTTTTCATCACCAGTTATCAGCTTCTTCAAAAATGGTTCAGTTTCATTACGTCGTAATAAAGAATCACAAATGAGTACACGGTTCATTAGGTTTCTTTCAGTGAGCTCGTGAGGTACCCAAATATCGAGCTTTTTTGTGTACCCAGTTTTTTTCAAATGTGCCAAAACTGTTTTGTGCTCAATTCCCAGTTCTTCAGCTACGTCGTAACTACTGATATCTTGCTCCACTTTTTAAAAAATGGCATCCGTTTTATCCGTAATAGGGCGACCAGAGCGACGTGCATCTTTGACATCAAAATTTCCGGATTGAAAACGCTTAAACCAAATTTGTGCTACTCTCACAGACACTGCACTAGATCCATAAACATCGCAAATTTTTTTCGCGGCTTGCGTTGCATTTTTACCTTTTTTGTAGTAAAATTTTAAAATGTATCGAATTTCTTCATTAGATTCACTGATCTTGATAGTACGAAAAACAAATGACAATCACACATTTTCCTAATTTGAATTTGGAATTATGTTCTTTAAAATTTAAACTTACAATGATACCAAAACCAGCCAGATACAAATAGTATAGCCAAAGAGATTTTATTACAAGTTCATATTTGATACATACTATAAGGCGAAAAGACTTTTTCCCCAACCTCGTATATAATATTATAAAGCTGAAGAGTTTGTTTGTTTGTTTGCTTGAACGCGCTAATCTCAGGAACTACTGGTCCGATTTGAAAAATTCTTTCAGTGTTAAATAGCTCAATTATCGAGGAAGGCTATAGGCTATATATCATCACCCTAAGATCAATAGGAGCGGAGCACCAAAGAGAAATGTTTCAAAATCAGGGTTTTTTTCCCTTTTGAGAGCTTCCGCTGCGTAAACGGTTAATGTTTCGCAAAAATCATGTATGACAGTATTGTTCCCCTTTAAAATTAAAAAAAAAAGTCCGCGACAGCATATTATATCTATCTTTTAAGGTTGGCTCACTATATCCTTTTTTATGCTAACCAAATTTGTTCTAAAATAATGCATTATTTGCGAAGGGGTTTTTATAAACATGATATGAATCCTTATCCAAATAAATACGTTATTCATCACAAATATTTAATTTAAAACAAAATTGCTCTTTACATCATTTGATTTCAATGAATATCTTAGGAGATATCACAGTTTTAAAATAACATCGCAGCAAAATAATGATCAAGTACTGCGCGAATTTTCATATTAAATATGCTCAAAAATTCTTAGGCGGCACAAATTTCCAAAGTTTGACGATTGATATGAAATTGATGATTATTATTCAATAAATATATCGTTATAGTCGAGAATCGAATTTTGATCAATATACGACGTAAAACAGAGCCGCAATTTGCAAAAAACTAAAGAAAATTTGAATTTGGCGCGCTACATCTGAGGATTCACCTTAATATTTAGCGATCGGTAGTTTGCGACAGCGTCGCTTTCTATGCTGAGACTGCCGGGCCCAGCAGGCTTAGAAAGAAATTAAAGAAAGAAAGAAAAATAGGTTTATTTGTCACAGAAACACGTGCACTGCACCGCTTAGCACGAGCACCGTTTTGTCGACAGAAGAATAGAAAAATGACGTTCCGTGAAGACAGTACGACGGCAGCAAAGTAGAAAGAGTCAACTGCACTTTTTACGAAATTCAGTAGTTTGTTCACGTATTTCTTTTATTTTGCTTATATCTCGAAAATGGTGTGTCCTATCGCAAAAATAATGCAAATGTCGACCTAAAAAAGGACGGCGGAAGGTCTGTTTAAGACTATTTAAGAAACAGCTATGTCTATTCTTCCAATAAATAGAAAATAAAATATGGGTTCATCTTTAATCCTTCGGGCCATAAAATACACAACCTTCAACCTTCACCCTTCACCAAAACAATCCAAACCTAAAGACTAAAGCTAATGGTCGAAATGCATGTGGAGTGAAATTTGTTTATCGTTAAAGTACAAATATTAGGTTACCCAGTAAATTTTCTTGGGTTTGCGCATATGGTTCCGCGTTACTGCAGAGCCCCAGTAAAAATTCATTAACTCCCCAGGAATATTTCAAGAAATCTTTTTCCGTGTACCTACCTACTGATAAAAGCGTGATTATTTAAAAATATTTTCACGTTCTACGTAAATGAAGTCGCGGGTTAAAGTTAGCGTTAGCCGAAAGTAACTACTCCACGCGGACGAAGTCGCGGGCACAAGCTAGTATTCAATAAACTTATATTCTAGAAAAAAAAATACATACACAGCTGTGTAACTGTACCAGCTAACGACATAACTTGTTTATATTATAACTAAATTAGGTGAGGTAGGTAACTAGATAATAACTGCGACAGTTATTAATAACGAATCTACTTAAAAGATCATTATGATTATGGGACTCGTTACTTTTAAATACCTATTTGCAATAACAAAGTAAAGAATTCTAAAAACCATAGGCACTTTATCAAAAAAAAAAACCCCAAGTAGTTTAGTGGTTAGTTGTAGTTTTTCTTTATTGGAAATTATAGACAGAGGCCTCTGCCTTACTATAGACGAACGCTCCTGCAGTTAACGCTGCGAATGGTTGTGGTGTTACCAAGCTTAGTTATTACACTATTCACGTGGTAGTTACATCACAGTTTCGCGCCGAAGCCGCCAGATGTCACTATGACCCACTATTAATTAACTATTGTTAGTAAACAGCCCGGCGAAAATTCATTGTAAATAGATCATGAGCCACTACATCTTCACGTCATAAAAAGGGGAGTGGAGTAGAGCAGGACAGCAATATCTACGCACTGTTCTAAATACGTCCCACGGTAACTGCCAATGACGACAGTGGATTCGCGAAATGACGAATATCGGTAGGGTAGAACAGTACTACGTCACTGTACCTTGGTGTTTCCCTTCCGAGAAGTTGGCACTTTCTGTATTCTGAGGTTGGCAAGTTGGCCACTTACGTCTGTTTACCTGTCCCGGCCGCTAGAGCGACACTTTTGTTTAATGTTGAATCATGCTATTTTTTATTTCTCCCTTAGTTTGGGGTAAACTCACATGAATGTTTTATTTGAGACGATCAATTATTCGGTTTAAAAATAATTATAATGATAGGGATTTGAGTTAGTGCTATAGATATGTGGTTGTGTTGTTGGTCATTTTAGTTTTACTTCACTTTTACGTTCATGCATTGACTGGAAGGCACATTTTACCTTTTACGTATTTCACCATTTAAAGGGATAAATTATTGATAGGCTTTTTTTTATTCTAAAATGTGTATAACAGAAATAACCTCTTTTGTATAAACTTTTTTTACTCATTTAACTCTTTTGTATAAATATTTGTGGAAAAATGGTTTTGACCACAGACTTATCGTTATGACTTTGACTGACATATTGTCATCCAACTGTCATCGGTTACAACCTTAAAACTTTGGATCAATTTTATTATCTTAACTAGTATAATTGATCCCAGCTTATAGCCCCCGCCGTAGGAGACAAACAGCGCAATAATTACCTATCTATTTTTATTTGAATATGTTTCCTAATCGCCAATTCAACATAGAGTAAAAAGAAAATAGAATAAGTTATAAGGGAGCATTTTATCTAGAGTGTGGTAACATTTTCTACAAATAAAACAAGTTAGTATTCGTGTCGTCGTCGAACTATCGAAGCGAAACACGACGCGCCCGCGCCTCACTTCAGTTCAGTGCGCACGAGTGTTGATGGTGGACGTGTTATTGTGACTTTCAAAATGTTTAACCCCAAGCGTGTGTTGTTGTACGCTTTTATACTAGCTGTGCTATTAGAACCAATATCGGGACGGAGAGGTTTTAGTGGCGGACACAGTTATCCTAAATCGGGCGGTTTATCCGGCGGAGGTCACCACTCAGGAGGACTGTCTGGCGGGGGACATGGGTATCCCTCGTCAGGGGGTGGACATGGATATCCCGCGTCAGGGGGTGTACGACCCGGCGGCAATCATGGATATCCGTCAAGTGGCGGCTTGTCTGGAGGTGGGTCTTCATATCCATCATCTGGAGCTAAACCTGCCTATCCATCTTCTGGCGGCGGTCTATCTGGTGGCGGTCACGGTTATCCGTCTTCTGGCGGCGGTCTATCTGGTAGCGGTCACGGACAAAACAAACCTGCTGTACATCATACAACGAATATTCACAACTATAACTACGCTCCGCCGCAGCAGATCTCCTACAGTGCTGTCCGCGGCGGACCACCGCAGCATTACCCGGTGTATCATGGTACTCCCCCGACTTACGTTTACCAATACAAAAACTCGGGCAGTAAATACGGTACATTGCTAGCCGGTCTGGCGCTACTCAACCTTGGTACTCTCGGCGTCGCCGCTTATGCAGCCAGCGGACATTCATCGGGCAGAACGCAATACACGCCACAACCGGGCGAAGTGTGCAAATTTGCAGTGAAAAAAGACAACGGTGACTACGAGGAGACGAAAATTGATTGCCAGATTATAAGCAGCTTCATTTTACAAGACCAAGCGCAAGCACGCACTTCAGGCACTAATACAACAACATCAGTGGTCACAGTGACAAATACGACTGTTATGAATATGACTAACACGATGGCGGAACACCCATCGACGCCGGGCCCCGTGACGCCGGCGATAGGTAACGTTCTGTACGCAATGCTACCTAACGGAACCTTAGTTCCCGTAAATGCGACAGGAGAACCTGGTGTTCCCGTAGCACCAGGAAGTCCTTTAAATATGACCCAAAATGTAACAGGTGCGCTGGCGCAAAACGGGGTTGTGACTTCTTCAGTAGTGACGACCACTACGACAAATACGACACTCGTGAACGCTTTGGATGTGAAAGGAAAGGCCGTGGAAGTGACACCAGGGATGCAGTGCTTCTTGATTCGTAACAGTTCAACACACAACATGAGGAAGAGTGTGCCATGTGGACTATTGCAGACGTACGCGGATAAGTCGATACAAACTAAAAATTCGGCAGCTCGCAATGGACCTATGTTTACAATAGTAGCTGCTATTTTAGCTTTTTGTGTAGCTTTTTAAGATAATTTTATGGTGTCTATAACACCACAATGTTATGATAGGTTTAACTAGGTACAAGCAGCCGACTTGTGACTGACTTGTATGTAAAATGAACTTTATCTACCTATTTGCATTTTCTGGTGTTTTCTTTTTGAATTTAAATGACAGTATGATTGTAATAAGCCTCTTTCAACGAGCTTCTAAATAAAAACATGATTCAGTTTCTTCTAGTGAGGTAGATTGCAAAGATACTTATCCATAGATGTTTGATGTTTGCTATGAACATTCGAGATCTCTATAGGTTTTTTTTTTTGATTATGAGGCTAAAACCCAGAAAAGATCTGTTAGTTTAGTATTTTGTGTACCGGTACCTTATTTATTATGTAGTATTGTATAGTTATTTTGTTTGCTGAACATTTCTGCCAGAAATTGCTCAATTTGGGAGGTACTTATTGATCAGCGTAACACTCTTGGAAACTTATTTTGTACTATATTAGGTGCTTTCAAAAATATAATTAATTTGAATCACTAGAATTTCACGGCTGATATGTTTTAAATTTAATAAGGATAATCTTAAGAATAAAGTTACTAATTTGACTGGAAATTACGAATGTCTAAAAATGAGAAGTGTTATGAATGTCATATTGAAATATTTGATTGTACTCTTGGAGACCTTTCATACATAGGTGTGATATTGTATTTTTAAGTAACTTTTGTAATTATTTCCAGTTGTTGACTTAATGTTGAACTTGTTAGGACCTTTTCATTTTACATAATTCAACTTTTGTATATTTTATGCTCACTTTAAATAAATTCAATTCTTTTCTTTTTAGAGGTATCTGTCCATTAATGGCAAAATTTCTAAACCTAATTCATATTTTACAATTTTAAAGGTGATGCCTGTAAGAAACATTTATTTGTGATATTTATGTTTTTAATACAAAAATTATTTTAATAGATATATTTTTTATTCAAAAAAATTGACCATTATCTACTTTAAAATAGGTATTTACATACGGAGCCACGTATAAACACAACTTGAATCTTGTTATTCGCACTAGTGGAACTACAACCACTTTGTGTGAATCAATTAAGGAAAATACTTTCTCGGGAGCTATTGTGTTGCTCACTGCTGTTGTGTAGCATAATGCTGAGCGATTGCCGTTTTGCGTGGATGTGACGCATATTTTCCACCAACTCGTTCTTTTTTGTATTTGTGTGTTTTTCTCTGCGTCATGTTACCGCAAATAAACGTATTTTGTTTATTTATTTATTTCTTACTCTAGTCAAACGACGACGATGACGACGTGATCGACGGTATTTATTCAATACGCGGAATTTTCTAACACAATAAATTAATTAGCATTATTTTCTACATTCCACGCTTGGCTTCATTACACGGCAGCAACGGTTCGATCAATGAAGTAGTTTAATATCTTATTTTGAGATAAGTACAAGAAAGTGTCTTTATGTCTAATTTACGACTAATTGCTGGTTGGGTTGGAACTTATAACATCTCTCAAAGAAAGAAAATACGTTTATTTGCGGTAAACATGACGCAGAGCAAAACACACAAATACAAAAAAGAACGAGATGGGGGAAAATATGCGTCACATCCACGCATAACGGCAACATGTTCATCATCATGAACTATTAATTAACTATTCGTATTTTAACAATTAGCTTAGTTGTTAACTTTATTGTGCATGCTGTATCCTTCTATAAGTGAAGGAATACACCTACTGACTGATGACTGAGTTCTCCATTATTTATGTGTCATGTAGATGTTGATAACATATAATAATATTAACTTCTGTCCGCGGCTTCGCCCGATGTCGGAAATTATCCCACGGGAACGTGCTACCGGGACAAAAAGTAGGATATGTCCTTCCTCTGGATGCAATCTATCTCCGTGACAAATTTTATTGAAATCCGTTCTGTGGTTTAGTCGTGAAAACTGAAAAGGTAACACATAGAGACCGAATGAATTTAGAATTTCTAATATTAGTATGTTTAATATAATAATATATTTATTTGCATAAAAACACGGTGTAAGAAGATGGTAAAAGTACAATTTTGAATACAATATGTTTTGCCAATATACGTATATATTAATAAGCATGTAATTTTTCAAGTAGGTAGGTAACTGACTTTAACATTTTTGTCAATGAAAGCCTTAATACTATAAAAAGTTTTAACAGATAACCATTCGTAAACTTTGTTTTTAAATACTACTGTTTAAATTTTTGAGATTATTTGGTAACTTATTATAATATACATACACACATAATAATTAATAATAATAATTATTTTATTAAACTTACACAAAGTTCACAATCATACAATTTTAATATGCATTAAATTTTAACCAACAGAAAAATTCCATTGCAAGGCCACTTTTATTTAATTTATAGTTAGTCTTTGAATGTGCATAGTACCAGCTTGTTTAGGTCTCGTCGGTTTCCGACATTAATAAAAAATCCGGAGGCTTTCTAACAAACATACATATCTACATACATAAACTCACGCCTTCTTCCCATGGGTAGGCAGAAACTACAGAACGCCACCTGCTACGATCCTTACATAGGTACTCCTTTTGCCTCGTTTACGGTCATACATCTGGTCATATACGCACGCCGGTTGTGGGTACTACGGACCTGACCTTTCTGAAGAACATCATAGATATAAAGAGACGGTAGCGGTAATAAACTAAGTTTTTTAATACCCTAATTGCGTAACACCATCACGTACACACGAACAACGTGAATAAAGCAATGGATTTTGGTGAACTGTCAAAAGGAAACCCATTCCTACTGTTAGTAAGTTTCGCAATTACCACGCTGGTCTACACGATTCGTCTGGTTGGAGCCCATAAATTGCTCTAATTCAACAAATTTTTGAGCAACTAATGCTCTATTATGATCGGTGATGTTACCACATCAATATATTTATTCATGTGCTGTCACATTATTAAACCATATCACAACGACTCGACATATCTTTGGTTGGAGATCCCAAATAAATATATCTAATAAAAATCTCGCTATCCAGTCCGATGTCTTTGTCACTAGGCTAGAATTGTTGCTATAAAAAAATAATTTGATTGAGTGTCGTTGTATAGTGACTTATCACTCAAAATAAGATATAAAAATCAACGGAGGGAAACAGGTTCTGATAATATTGCTTGTTTACATTAGTAAGTCGGCGTAGCTAGTTATGCATCTCGCCCTTGTGTTAGCAATAATTCATGTTTGGTTGTGGTAAAAGGGCCCACTTGTACTTAAGTGCCGTCGCCGGGATATTTCGTTCTCATGGCACTCCACGAGTTTTAAATGGTCTGCCAATTAGTGTTGACAGACATAGGTTAAGATTTATTAGCGATTAGTAAACTAGTTTAAGAAATATGTTTTAGGAAGTTAGTCTGTAATAAACCACCATCTGAGTAAGACTCCTCGTTTTACTTCCAAATTCCTCCGGCAACGCTCCCGAAAGTTAACTGGCGCAGCCGGTAGGATATCCGCGAAATATAGCTGTGTTCGAAGTACACACAAATCGGTCTCGCGCGCAGCTCCGGGTATCCTCGAACCAAATAAATTGTTACACTTCGCGTGCTGATTGGAGATTTGGAGGTTCCTGTCCATGACACGAGCAAGCTCTACGGGTAGACACTGGATCGAGCAGACTGTAAGTAAACCTTTTTACTGTCCCGTCTTGTCCTTGTTATTTCCTGTGGTTGTTCCTGTTGGACTTTACTGTAACTTTTAGACTCGAATCGCTGAAGGTTATTTGACATCTACACTAAAATCGGTAGGCTTAGCACATAATATTAGTTATTATATATTCATCGTCTGCACTAAAATTGGTAGACTTAGTACGTAAGACTAGTTATTATAAATTTAATTTCTGCACTAAAACAGACAGATTTAGACGTAACTATATTATATTGTATAAGTGTTATCTATATTTAATTGGACAGTGTTGCCTAGTAGTTATCTTGATTAGATTATTTCATTGATTCAAAAATGGAACAAGCTGGACAACGGATTCAAATGATTCCTAAAGATATTTTGGACATAATTCCTAGATTTGATGGGAGCCAAAATATTCTAAACTTGTTTATTAAAAGATGTGAGTACGTGTTCCGTCATTTCAATGGTCCAGATAACGCTGAACAGCAAGTTTATACATTCAATGCCATAACAAGTCGATTAAGCCATAGAGCAGAAGCTTTGCTTAGTGAAAGGGAGGATATTACGACCTGGGAACAATTGAGACCTGTACTTATACAGCATTTTGGAGACCCACGGTCAGAGGAATGTGTGGCGATTGAACTTGAAAATCTAAAGATTAAAGGGAATGAATCCTATCTAGATTTTTTCCATAGAATACAAATTACACGCAGCACTCTCTTTTCCAAAGTAAACTTACTCCATTGTAACGAAATGAAAGCAGCTAAAATGATAATTTACAATAATTTAGCACTAAACGTCTTTTTATATAACTTACCAGAAGACTTGATCCGCATAGTTAGACTAAAAGAATGTAAAAGTTTAGAAAAAGCCCTAGAAATTGTCATGGAAGAAGTTAACTTCCAATATCAATATAACTCAAAAAACAAGCAATTAAAATCAACGCAAGGTAATTCAAATATGAGTTCAAACTCAATAGGTTTTAGATTCCAGTCTCCGTTAAAACAACAAATAATGCCAAATAATTCAAGTGTCCCTGTCAGCCGAAACTTTAGGTTCGGAATGCCTGCACAAAATTCACATTATAATTATAGGTCTGGCGGTAATAGCTACGGGTTTAGTAATTCTAACCAAAATAATTTCTCCAGACCCAATGCTTCACAGCCTCAGGGAAATTTCAAATTCGGTACTATACAGAACCAGCAAGGCTATAGACCAAACTTTAATAACCCACAAACTAATTTTAAATTTGGCATACCTCAACCAGGATTTAGACCTAATTTTAATAACGTACAGAATCGTCCCAATTCGAGTCATCAAGAATTTAAATTTGGCATTCCTCCGTCTAACCAATATAACCGTGATTTAGCAAATACTGACGTTTCCATGCGCACTGCACGTCCTGTTTTGCGACAAAACCTATTAACACACAATTGTGATAGTGATGTGTTTTATTCAAATAACGAGCCTCAAATATCTATAACTGACCCAGCTTTCCCGACTGATTATGTCAACGGCGAACAACAATTACAATATTTAAATGAACAGACCGCTTTTGAAAATTTGTACTTGGTCAACGAAGAACTCATTACTGATCCGTCTTCCGTCATTAATCATCCTGAAGATAGCCAAAATAGCAACGTGGACGCTCTCTCACGCGTAAAATTAAATGTACTTACTAATGAAAATGTCACTACATCTATGCAGGGTAATGTAGGTAATACTGAAAGAGCCGATAGCCCAGTAATACAATATGACTTTTCTGAAACGTTGACTGCTCCATCACCTTCAGTTATTACCCCACCTTATCCCGTCAGATCTGCCTCTTCTAGTACTCTCACTGCAGATTCATTACCTGAAACAATACATTCTGCGGAAGATATTGATACTGAAGGCATCCCAATTTTAGAAGAAGCTATAGACACGAAGCCCCACCAAGTCCTTGTCTTTACCTGGAATAGAAACCAAATATCTGTTAAAGATTTATCTATTATATTATAACATCGTGTTAGCTGGTACGCGCCTTGGCCGGCCTACGCTGATATAGCATTCGCGGTAGCATCGGGGTGTTATGGCTAGCACTCGGCGACTTGCATCCGTAGAGATATGGACCTAATAATTAGAACATTGTATTAGAATCAGAGTTAAGTTAGTAACGTCTTCGCGACGTTTCTTCTTAAAAACCTTCGGCTGTGCCTCCGTAACAGTATTGTCCATACTTATTCTAAAATGTAGCTAGTTTTCACCGCTTACATCTGGTTCTAGCTGGTTCGAACTTAGTCTAGTTTTATCTATATTTGTGATTTTAGCATTTTTGTTACTCTCTGCTCTCTCTCTGCTTATGGAGGCATAATACAGACGAGCACCGTATAGGAAGCCATAAGATTAGGTAAGTGAGTTTTCTTTCGGAATATATTATACGTCTTAGTAAGAGATAATGTGACGGCATAAGAATAACATCAATCAATCTATATATCCTTTACCCAACTGGGTTGCGGTCAGCTTCCAGTGCTGAATATCAGTATTTTGCATTGAACGACTGGATGATGGAGGTCAGATATATCTGACAACAATAACATAATACATCCAGGAAATGTAAATTGATAAATGATACCTAGTTCGTTTATGATTATACTGTGACATTTAAATAAATGAGTAAACAGCTATAGCTACTAAAAAGGAAGACGTTAATTTTCAATATAGATACTTACCGAAAAAAATGTGGTAGCAATGCGTTTCTGAATAACTGACAAGTAACTTACCCGTAAAAACCAGTACCAGCTCTGGTTTCATGTAGGTAAACACCATTGTGTTGTCGGAAATCAATTTTCAGAATTATGATGATTTGATACTTAAAGAGAACCAGACATCTAAAAGAGTCAATTGCGGTGGCATCAACCTCCAATTAGAGGACTTATATGATAAGCTGCTATCAGATAACACTTGATCTAACTCACCATTGATTTGTAATTATGCTAGTGTGTTGTAAAAGGCGATACGTCGGTTGTAAAAAAAATCAGCTGTTTTATAGAAAAGTGCAATTCTTGCGTGGTCAAACTTGCAAGCAATTTTTTTTTTACCGATGAAAACTGTCTACGCTAGGGGAGCTACAATTATATGCGGAATTCATGGTTACATTTTGCGCACTGGTTTTTCCTATAAGTATACGTATATAAACTCACGCCTTCTTCCCATGGTAGGCAGAAACTACAGAACGCCACCTGCTTCGATCCTTACATACTCCTTTGGTTCATTTACATTCATACATCTGGGTTCTGGTCTGGTCATCTGGTTTGGTCTGGTCTGGTGGGCAATACATGTAGATAGGTAAAAGATAGAGAGTAGATTTAGATGAATCTTGCCTTATTTTTTGGGTCTATGATACATGGTTGAACATCAGGTTGATATGGCGTGGGCGATGTGAGCCACCTTGTACAGCCCATTGGTTCTAGGGCCTACACACTACGAGAGGCTCAACCACAACTTCGGGGCTCATCTGTCTCTCATTGATGCCCACACAAATTTTGGTCTGTCCCCACCAATGATGACGTAGGTATGGATCATTGGGACGGAGGAACGTTCAATGGTTGTCATTAAGCGCCAATCCTATGAACTTGACAAAATTTCGAACAAACCACGTGTAAATCAACTAGAAAAGTTTATTCTTTATATTTAGCCTATCTTGTCCCACAGCTGGGCAATGGCGTCCCTTTCTTCTTTCCACTCCTCTCTGTCTTAGCTAGTGTCGACCAATCCTGTCTGTACACATCAAGCTCGTCCCAAAAAGTTTACATTCTTCTAATTAGAGTCTTCCCTTTTCAAGCCCAAAATACGAGAATGCGGATGCTTCAAGTTTTGGTGTCATAAACAAGTGTTTTTAATACTAGCTTTTGCCCGCGGCTTCGCCCGCGTGGAGGTCGGAAATTATCCCACGGGAACGTACTACCGGTACAAAAAGTATCCTATGTGTTAATCCAGGTTATAAACTATCTGTGTTCCAAATTCCATCCAAATCCGTTCAGTAGTTTTTGCGTGAAACAGTAACAAACAAACATCCATTCATCCATCCTCACAAACTTTCACATTTATAATAAAGTAGGATTTATAATATTAATAGAATTAAATAGGTAGGAACATAATATAGCTGTTACGATTGTATAACGTCATGGAACTTTTGTCTGACATTCTCACGACTGTTCACAAAACACAAGAATATTGACCTCAAGGTTTCGAAATGTAAATAAATGCGATATGATTTGTGAAACCTGTTTGTGTTTATATTTTACTCAGACCATGGTCTGAGCTGTTTTACTGTAAATTGGACATATGTGTTTACTAGCTTTTGACCGTGGCTTCGCCCGGGTGGATGTCGGAATATATCCCATGGGAACGTACTACCGGGGTTAAAAGTATAGGTACCTGAGTCAATCCAGGTTATAATCTGTACCAAATTTCATTCAATTGTTTCCGTTTTTGCGTGATTGAGTAACAAACATCCAACTTTCACATTTATAATATTCACACTTAATACTTACAAAGAGTTGCCGTCTTGAAAAAAAACATTTTATTATAGTAAAGCCTTTTGAGGTTAGATTTTTGTTATGCAAGATGCTTGCAAAATGTTATCAACTCATCATCGCGGCATCGTCGCGTCTCGCGTCGCGTCGCCAAGCAAACATTCACAGTCATCTGAGCCCGTTTACATATATGTATATCTTATATGTAGGTAGGTATGGCAAATGTAGTAAATCGCAGACTATTATTACCCATTGTTGACTATCTCATCGGTAATTAAGGTATACGTTTGCATCTGATATAGGTACCTACCAACTTATCTGATTTGTATGACTTTGCCTGTGTAAGCGGCCATTCCTACGTACAATACAAGACAAAGTTAAGTATTATTACGTCTACTAGTCCTTAAACGTAAAAGCTGGTGCGTCATAATGTGACTAATACAAGCAGACTAGATTGATCAAATGGCTTTCCGCATCACCGTGGCACATCGACAATAATTGCGCGTGAGTGTCGCTAGTGACAAAGGGGAAAGTTCTTTTGCTCTGTGACGTAGGGGGGGGGCACACACATTCGCAGCCACTTTATTGAATCACTCAGTGAACAGTGGAGATCCCGCAGCGAGGCGATATTATATGAATTATTGTGACAATGACTTCCAGCTAAATGATGATTTTGGGTGATTCAGCTATACGTCACTTCCTCCCAATTGATGCTCAAAGTGTAGGATTAGGATTTCAACTACACACATCAAAAGTGTTCAGGGATCAAGCACGTTTTTGCTAGTTACAAAAAAACTGTTTTTTTTTAAACACCTATGGGTTCTTGTTATTCAATTTCGTCATTTGAAAAGGGAATACACACATCAAAAGTGTGTGTGGGATCAAGGTATTTAAAATATATACATATTTTAATGCCCTATTGAAATTCAATAATGAAAAAAAAAATGTCTATTTAGATTGATTCAATAGGTATAATGTTTTCGTATGTGTAGATCGACGAAGTACTCTCTGCTTTTGCATTAATAAAGTCTTTTCGCGATGTTTGCTTATGCTGGATTTTTCATCTTAGTTAATCCTGACATTAAAATATGATAAAAAGATAAAAATAAAAGTTTTTAAAAGCAGGCCATGGTAAGACCGTTGTTATTAGCTGCGGCAGTGTATAAGGATCGAAATACTTATTTAACCTTGATCCCTAGACACTTTTGATGTGTGTATGTACCATCACGAGCATACACGATGACATAATAAAAATAGTAAAAAATTTACGTATCTCGTAGTAAAATGAACATCATGCACTTGGCGGCTTGAAGATCCCAGACTGTGACTGTTCTCACTTACATTATTGGCTGATTTTGTTAGTAAATAAAGCATAATACATCACATCCATATTATAGAAGGAATAATATCAATTCATACATGAGTAGTCGCTTTGAAACGACTCACAAAGCAAGTGTTGAGTAGCAAAATAAATAGAGAACAGACTGTTGTCACTACAATATAATAATACATTAAACAAAATAGTACTTATCCAACTCAGTGAATGACTCACGAGCATAATATGTAAATGTATAATCAGCTGAGAACAGACTTTACATTGTATTTTCTTGTGGGTAACAGATACTAAATGAGACTTATGGTGAAACCCAATTACCACAATATTATCAGCTACGACAGTTTTTTAGTTTCGACGCCATCACGAATTTATTCTGTTGACTGTATAATTCTAATAATGTTAGTTTCTTGTTTTTTTTTGTTGTGAATTTTGTCAGTTATTTTGTGCAGCACAGAAAAGTAACATAAAATACTTTTAGGTAAGACTAACACCAGTAGAAGAACCTGTACCCTAATGGCGTAACACACTTTCAATTACATTCCGAGGGTTTTGAAGGAAACTCCTAATCCATTGTTTCATAGGATTGAAAAAATCGTCTGCATACTAACGTAAATAACGCAATGAACATGGCTGAACTGTCAAAATGAAAGGCATAGCGATGGATTGTCATTTAGGCACCCCGCTGGCCACTTTGCAATGGGAATTTTGAATAGATTGGCTTCCAATAATTATGAACTCAGTAAGTTGTAGGTAGGTAGTCAAGTTTTTGGGATTGTTATGATAAAATAAAACAATAGAAATACGTGTGTGCAGAAGTGTATGCTCTGATGTAATGATCTTAAAACTAACCGCTACTTAAAATGTTAAATAAAATTGACAAAAAGCATCGAACCGTTTGGAAGGGCCACCCTAAACTGCAATTGTGCATTTTATGCTCTCACGGTGATTAATCGATGCGGTTCAGGTTCAATAACTCCTTCCTCTTCAAGAACGAACTTATCAGAGTTGCTAAGATTCTGATCATGTTGCCAACAGTTAAACGATTTGATTCTATATCTAAACACAATTAAGCTTATGAATCCTAAAGCTAAAATTACATATGGAAATACCGTAGCTAAACTAGTGTCTTTCGTGTTAGCCGCACTATCATTATCACCGCAGTTCACTTTGCTCATTTTCAACACTTGAGCTAATTCTTTCAGGTCATCTAAATTGATACCTTTCATATTCACTGCACTGATACTGTTGGTACGTTTTCAGGCTTGAACTTAGGTAGGGTAATAAAATTGGAGTTATTCGATAATTCAGAATTGTAAGAGAAGATTGATAATTTTGTAGATGTTTTGCTCGACGTTAACCTTACAAGCATCGTCCAGGGTAACTATGTTTGTTCCTTGACTCCTTGTAGAGACTCGTGGCTAATGAGGTCATCATAGCATTTTCGACATGCTATAATATTATTCTTTGTATATAGAATCCAACTTCCGCGGCCAATTCGTTAAACTTTCATATGTTCAATTTCAACTATATGCTGCTCGAATGCACTATAGCGTTAGGATGGAACTTCATCAACTGTTCTTCAAATATTGGCTCTAGATGGGTCATTATCATCAGTCCATATGAATTTGTCATCTATTGCAATCTGTACACAGGCTCTCACAACTGGTAAGTAATCTGAGTCTTTCATCAAAAGGTAGGGATATTTAGGAACTACTATTACAGTTTCGTTTAAATCTGTGTTAAAAACGTAAAGAGTAAAGTTTAAAATAACTTTAAGTACTGTTTTCATAGAATCTTCATTATGAACGTAATCTGGTTTTGTTTAATAAAAGCTTAAACAGTAATACAATCTTCAAATTTAACTAAATTATTCTCATTTACAGTGTGGTGTTCATCACGTTAAAGGAAGTATTCGGGTAGGTAAATTAAACAAAAATTCACTGTACAACCAGCAGAGGTCGCACGTCCGCATCGTTCGAGCGCCAGCAAGCAACTGACCACTCCGCGGCAGTGTTGCTAACTTTATTTTTTAGATGATCTTACCAGAAGCTAGGAAAAATCTGGGGGCACGGTAGTGCCCCCGCCAAGACGAGGCAAGCGAAGCGCAAGGGCACTTCCTACCTTTTCTCGAAGTGTTTCGTCGTTTTTTTGAACCCTCATAGAATTGGTTTGCGATGTACCAGATAGTTCATATTCTCAGGATATGATTTCAATAATAGACTAATTAAACGTACAAAGTCTCAATTGAATAGCTCTAATACTTTAGATTTTATTGATATCTAAAATACACCGATTTCGTCACTGACACACTCTCTGATACACTGACACACTGATGATCATCAAAATGGTTGGCTACTTCCTGAAGTGCTAGAAAGCTGAAATTTGGTATACTTAGTCTGGCCATAAATACTGTTACAGTTAAAAATAAGAAAGATATTACATTTTAATTTGGAATCTGTCATTTTTATACGATTTTTCATTGAGTTTTCTAATTTTGGCGCCAATACATTGTACAATATTTTGCGATATTAAAATGGAGTGGGGTGATAAAAAGAACCGAATCGCTGTGATTGCATTACACAAAGTTGGTATGGAGCCAAATGCAATTTATAAAACTCTCCATACGCTTGGTGTTAGTCAAATGTTTGTGTACCGGGCTGTTAATAGGTATAATGAGACCTCCTCTGTTTGTGACAGAAAAAGATCTGGCCGTCCACGTGGTGTTCGTACGAAAAAGGTGGTCAAAGCAGTAAGGGAAAGAATTCGAAGAAATCCTGTCCGAAAGCAAAAGATTTTATCTCGGGAGATGAAGATAGCACCCAGAACCATGTCGCGTATTTTAAAAGATGACTTAGGACTAGCAGCCTATAAGAGCCATTGGTCATTTTTTAACTGATAATTTAAAAAAACAATAGGGTGGTAAAATCGAAACAACTACTGAAGTGGTACGCAAAGGGAGGTCACGGTTTTTTTTTGTTTACAGATGAGAAAATCTTTGAGCAACATTTTAACAAACAAAATGACCGTATTTATGCTCAAAGCTCTAAAGAAGCTTCCCAATTAGTCGACAGAGTGCAACGTGGGCATTATCCGACTTCTGTGATGGTTTGGTGGGGTGTTAGCTATGAAGGAGTGACTGAGCCATATTTTTGTGAAAAAGGTATCAAAACATCGGCACAAGTGTATCAAGATACCATTCTTGAGAAGGTAGTTAAGCCCCTTAACAACACCATGTTCAATAACCAAGTATGGTCTTTCCAACAAGACTCGGCGCCGGGTCATAAAGCTCGGTCCACGCAGTCTTGGTTGGAAGTGAACGTTTCGGACTTCATCAGAGCTGAAGACTGCCTGTCGTCTAGTCCCGATCTTAATCCGCTGGATTATGATTTATGGTCAGTTTTAGAGAGTACGGCTTGCTCTAAACGCCATAATAATTTGGAGTCCCTAAAACAATCCATACGATTGGCAGTGAAGAATTTTCCCATGGAAAGAGTGCGTGCTTCTATTGATAACTGGCCTCAACGTTTAAAGTACTGTATTGCAGTCAATGGAGACCACTTCGAATAAGCTTTTTATATTTTAAATTGTTTTACATTTATGTATTAAACTAACATACTGTAAAAGTAATATATATTATTTTCAATTAAAAAAAAATGTTTTTCTTCGTGACAATATATATGGCAAGACTACGTATAAACAAAGTTCATTATACAAAAAACACTGCCGTGCCCCCAGGTAACTTAAAAAAAGAAGAAAAAAATAAACACTAAAAAGACTGCCTAGCAACTTACAAAAAGAACTGAAATCCCACCAAAAACATTTCATGTAAAATGTTGGGATTCTATTTTACCAAGAAGTTTGGAAAAAAAAATACGCATGAAAATTTCAATACAACAACAGTAAATGATTTATAAGCGAAATGTAATTATAACTTTTAATTAACATTTAATATTTGGCATGTAGATAATCTGTTTATAATAGATTAGCAAGGATAACAAGAAGTAGTTTTTTTAACCTTGGTTATATCATCTCTTTTAAATTATAGGAAAATACCTGTGACATGTAACATTTCCAATTACGAATTTGTAGGCGGATGACAGCTATCCCAGATATTCTACAAGAATATACGTTATAAGATTTTTTATCTCTATATCTAAAAATGTATCCCTATTTCCCTTGGTCACGCCATCACGCGTGAACGGCTGGACCGATTTCACTTTATTTTTTTTTGTTGTGTTCGTTATTGTCAGGAGAAGGATCTTATGAAATTAAAAAATAAGGGAGTTGATCGGAACATTACAAAATTTAAGAAAACTTAACGCCAATATTTATTTTACATAACTGTCAGTTGTTTGAAATAACTGTCAGCGATTGACAGAATGCGCGCTACAATTATCGTTTAACACAGATGGATCGTTTGATAAATGAGTCGATAGTTTTAGCTTTAGTCAATAGTCAAAACTAAAACTAAACTACATATTATGACATTCATAGTTAAGGCAGGACAACGTCTGTCGGGTCAGCTTGTTTATTAATAAATAATCAAATGACTTTGGAGAACCCAATGCAGCCAACATAAGTACAAAAATTACATGCAAACGAACATGTTAAGGGGGATGGGCTAAGGTAGCCCGCGAAATTCAAATTTTGTTACGTTTTTTGCAATTTGCAGGTGTCAGGTTGTATTTTGATTAAAATATAATTCGCGACCGTAACAAATATGGCTTTACAGAATTATAAACTTTAGAATCAGCAATACAACTCCTTAAGTTAGAATTGGCGTCAAATGTCATGATTTCATGAAATAGTCATTCAATACAGTAATATCAACTTAGAGAGACGTACTGCTGATTTTTTATAAGGAAAAATTAAATCAATTTGTTTTTTTTTGCTATGTGTATTAAAAGATTTGAAAAGGTCGTATATTTGCATACGATTTCTAATTAACGATCGTACATCGTATCAATGCCAAAAAGGTCGTATGAATACGATTTAAATCGTACGGTTGGCAACACTGCTCCGCGGGCGGGGGGCCGGGGGCTGCTACGCTAGTTTACGTCGCTACGCTACATACAGCATATAACAGATTTTCTGTCTTGGCTTGTATGTGAAATAATTCAGTGGAATCAACAATCGGTCGATGCAGTACAGACACCTTACTATAGGCTAAGGCCGTTTCAATCTCACTTAAAATTACACAAATTTTTCAAAAAAATTGTTTAAGTATTTGTAAAATGTAAAATGTGAGTAGAGTAAATAGAATTTTCTACTTTGGTTCTTTGGTGATATTTTTAACTACTCTCTAAATCCTTTTTAAAAGTTCATCTAAAATTAATGTATTTTAACGAAACCATTTAACATTTTGGAGACTTAAAGTTATTTTCCTATCTATTATTAATTGATTGCTCTAAAACTGACAAATGAGTGAATCATATTGGATTGCGTCACTATTATCTAAATTACCTGTAACAATTTTAACCATAGACCAAAGTGGATCAATTAGGAGTTGCTGAAATTTTGCGATAGTCCTATCCTTGATAATCCGTTTAAGTACGAATGCCTAAACATAAAAACTCATGGCTGTAAGCTTTTTTAACATTTACTAATTTACTGAATTCATTATATTTCATGAAGCGTAATTCTAGGTCATTATCTAAACTATCTAAATTTTCTATCATTTATATGACTTTCATACAGTTCTATTTCAAATTGTTTAGTAATTGCTAATTTAATTGGTTTGTCGAGGGTATTTTGAATGATGGTAGTAAAGTAATGGTCTTTGCATTTAACTAAAGCGCTGGGTATACGCACGCCTTCAGTAAATTCTCTAAAATCCACTATAGCATTACCAGAATGATAATTTGCAGGAATTTTAACTCTTTGTTCTGATCGATGTGCTAACTCTATGTTTATTCTTATCGCGCATAATCGGTATCACAGTAGTTTTAGTTTTCTAGACCTATTTTTAAAAATCTATTACTGCCTCTACACTATGTAAAATATAATTACCTAGTAAACCGTCGAAGTTAGGATCGACTTCATAGATATGAAATTTGTGAGTTTTATTAACATAAAAATATCGGAAATGCTGGAATTGAAAGTACTCGTTCATGTTGGCTTGTACCGTGAGTACTACTAACCTCAAATGGGTCGTGGTAAATATAATGGTAAAAGTAGTAATAGGCCTTTCCCGGGTTTATAAACTACTTCCCGTATCTAGAATTTTTGGCATCTTTTCTGGAATATACATATATTATGTATGCCAATTTAAAGCATGTATCGCAATTTCAATTTATTATTTAACTATGTTTTTCCAAGGCCATTAATTGCAAATCCTCATTATTTTCCGTTGAAACTTCTTTGTTAATATCTTCCGAATAATTCTCGTCTTGACTTTCGGTAACAGGGCAACATTTGTGATGATGTTCATCGCTGCACTGGCAATCGCAGGGAAACAGATTATCATCGTAATTTTCAAGGTCAAGCTCATTTAATTTAAACCTTATGACGCATTATGACGTTAGCGTCACTGGATTGAATTTTAGGCTGCTGAATACCGAATTACTCTAAAGGTCTATTGAACGATTGGTTCTGGTTGCCAAATGGCTCTATTAAGTAAATGTTGTTAATTTCCAAATTATTGAGGGCGCATCCCAAATTGTTGGGGGCGCATTCTCAATTGCAGCGGACGTATCCCAAATTGTTGCGGGCGATAACCAAATGGTTGACCTTGACATCCAAATTCGCAAATTGTTGACCTTGGGAATTACCAAAATAAAATTTGGGTTGTATATTTGGTTGCTTAAAAATATAATTATTATTATTAAAAGGCGTATTATAATTATTTGTGCCGAATTTAAACGTTTGCGTATTGTTTGGCACAGCGTGTTTATTGGAAGACGTCAGCAGTATTTTATTTCGGGCATTATGTTGGTCATGGAAATTGACCTCTTCTAATACGAAAGATAGAGCCTGTTCCAGGGTGGACCGCGCTTTTAATCTTACAATACATACCATATTTTCCGGTAGATTGTAAAGGAACACGTTTAATGTCGTATTATTATAAATAGTTATTTTACTTTCACGCATACTACTCGATAATCTATAAACTTTTGATATTAAAATACTACGCACTGATATGATACGATTGCAAAAATCCAAACCTGATTCACCATTTCGTATGCGCAGTGTCCAATTCAATAGCTAACCATTCTTCACTTATGCGAGGTAACTGTGTAACACACAAACAGTAGGAATGGCTTTCATTTTGACAGTTCAACAACATTCATTGCGTTATTTACATTGTTGAGCAGACATATTTTTAGAACTTATGAAGCAATGGATTTGCAATATCCTTCAAAATGATTCAGATTCTGATTAATAGTGTGTAAGCAATTAGGGAGCTGATGTCTCCAAGATTTTGTATTAATAACTCTTCCGATGTAACAATATCCTCCCGCTCACTGATAAGCGCGGCTGCATTCCCCGCTAATCTACTCGTTATAGCATGTGTTATGTACAAGTTTTGCTCGTCACTTCCCCTGTATTTATTATAATATATTCACTCTTACGCTTATCGCCGTCAAAAAGCGGAATAATTTTAATTATTTAAATTGGAATCATGACAATTTTTACGTGATCTTCCATTTTTAGCACTATTAAATAGCTTATCACACAATAATAATATAAAGTACAAAAGCAAAAAGTATAAACATTGTTCCTTAAAGGCTCCCGCAAACAGGCGCGATGCGACAGCACGACACAAAGGCGCCGCTCGTCGCGCGGCACGCGGTGCCTTTGTGTACGCTGTCGCGTCGCGCCAGTGTGTACGCACCTTTAAACACTTTTTAACACAAAATAATGTATATGCATCTAATAGTTAACGTTAATCAAGTAAAACTTTAAACAAAATATCCGTTATTTTTAAATTCATTAAAAAAAAATAACTTTGGAATGCAGCTTTAAATAACTTTGTCTATTACTAAACTAGCCTATAGATTTTATGCAAAACCAGATAACGTTAAAACGCGAGAATTCTAATCGCAAAATAACAAATAAAGGAAATAGGAAATGAAGGTGAAAATTTGGACTCACCAGCTCGCCTTTCTCATTTTCAGCTCCACCATGACAAATTTGTTCGGTTCGTAGAATCACCACAGCTGTCTTCAGGGCCAACTAAACGTGTAACACGAAAAAGTTTTATTCCGGAAAAAACAGGAAGGACAGCGCAGGTCTATTCGGGAAACCTACCGGCTGCGCCAGTCAAGTTTTTGGGAGCATTATGATACAATAAAATAATAGAAATACGTGTGAGCAGAAGCGTATGCTCTAATGTAATGATCTTAAAATTAGTCCTATTGGTTCCATGGTTCGACTTACCGCTACTTAGAATGCTAAATTGACAAAATGCATCGAACCGCCTGGAAGGGCCATCCAAAACTGCGATCGTGCATTTTATGCTCTCTCGGTGATTACTCATTGCAGTTCAGCGGGGTAATTGCGTGGCTTTAATTTTGACAGTTCAACAACATTCAATGCGTTATTTCCGTTGTTGAGCAGACAAATTTTGCGAACATTTGAAGCATTGGATGATGGAAGCATTGGTGACTGATAGTGTATCAGGCAATTAGGCTTCAGGTTGCAACCTATGTTGGTATTGTTGTTATTCATCAATGAATCAATCAACATCATGTGGCGAGGTGATATGAAAATTATTTTTCCAAGTTATTTAATCTAAATTAGTTTAGTTCATTTGTTGTAACACGTGTCTTCGTTCAGTTTGAAGATGTTTTCAAATTCCGTCTTTAAGCACTTCATTGTTTTAATATTCCTTTGTTCTGTTATTTTAATAAGCCATAATTCCCATAACTTGAGAATTTGCAATACAGGCAAAGTTAAATAATATTGTTTTCTTTTTGCAGCGTCTTGAGTTCTTGACTCTTTCCTGTTTGTTGCAGAGACGTAATATTGCAACCATTGCACACCGTCTAGTTCGTGAATTACTATCCTATTAATAACATCCAAAGGCAGGGATATTTCTATACCATTCATTCTAATGTTCTATGAGGAGTTGAGGACACGGCGGCACAGACGGTAGTACCGGTACTACAGCAGTGCTGATGCAGCACTCGCTTATATTCAATTTGGTATAAATTGAATATAAGCGAATGCTGGACCTACTTTAACGATCAAAGTTACAGTTTGCGAAAAACTTTATGAGCTCTCGGAAGTTGCGTGCGAGTGGCTGCGCAGTATGCATAATATAGGTGTCCGAGGGAACTGTCTCACTCTCACTCAACTGTACCATACGCGGTTTCGTTCTCGGGCCTACGATCACAGGGCTCATAAAGTTTTGCGCCAACTATACCTGGAAATACTTACCTTCCTTACTTCTACAAAATTAGACAACAGACACATTTTATACGAATTTATGATTTAAAAAAATCCCGTAGCTTACATCCTAGATATTAAGTGAATGATGTGGTCTCCTAGGCGTAGGCGTAGGTGTAGGCGCACACTGGTATTTGTCCCTGTTTAGGTTAACATGCATATAATTATGTAGCCTCTGTTGGCGATCCAAAGATAAATAATATAGGTTTCATAGGAAATGTTGTTTAGTTTGACGGGTAGAACCACCTTCTTCACTATTGCACCAACAACCTGTAAATATAGTTTTCTTAAAACTTATCCTTGGTGTAACCAATGTTACCACTCGTTTTAATAAATGTACACTTATATCTCAGTCTATTTTCAGCAGTTTTAATCCTTCATTAACGGCATCTTTGAACAGTCAATTTAGTTCAATCAGTCAGGCTGACTCATTCGCGTCAAACAATTTGGTTCACTGTCACATTCAGATGACGCGTTGGGATTAGGAAACAGTCTGACATTAGCCATCCGGACTGATTGTGATTATTTAGGGGGAATCAGGGGGATATTATACTATCATAATATTATATCTATGATCGTATAGGGTCAAATCTTTTATCCCATGAGAAATAACAAAATATACCTCACCTCACAGATGATTCTTAAATAAGTGTAGATTATTACATAGATACATTACATCGTCATATAATTATATTTTTGACACATAGATGATAGTATGATATCTCCCTTACTTATGAAGATAAATAAATAACTGTTATTCAAATATTATATATTATATCTATTATGTGCTCATCACTATCAATGAATAATAGGAAACAAATCTGAAACAAATGTATTGTTTCCCCGACAATGCGTTACTAGAGAATGGAATATTCCATTCACCCTACAATATTTATAGAGAATGTTATGAATGGGTTTTGTTTATGTCAATGGAATTGAAATTGAAAGTGGATCCGAGTCAGGTAGAGCTTTTTTTATGTAAAATTTGTAGAAATAAAACTAGAAACCACAGGTCTAAAATTCAAAATAGAGACAGGATTCAAATAGGGCGACCCGCTATCTTTCATTAGTACTCTCTAAGAAATATTCTGAATGTTGGCAGCCGATTGGGAGAAAAGAGGCATTTTCCTCAGCGAGGCGAGACTTAAAAAACTACGTTTCGCGGACAACATTGTTCTCTTGTCATCCTATGCCACAGAACTTGAACGGATGCTCCAAGAACTAAGTAATGCAAGCCTTGAACTGATGCTCCAAGAACTAAGTAATGCAAGCCTTGAACGGATGCTCCAAGAACTAAGTAATGCAAGCCTTGAACGGATGCTCCAAGAACTAAGTAATGCAAGCCTTGAACGGATGCTCCAAGAACTAAGTAATACAAGCCTTGAACGGATGCTCCAAGAACTAAGTAATGCAAGCCTTGAGGTTGGACTGAAGATAAATAGGTATGTCAAAGACCAAAGATATGTGCAACGAAACACCCAAAATAATTAAAGTAAACGTGAAGACAATACAATAAAAACTCTTTCGGATACTACTCTTTTCTTTATCCTACAAAATTCTTACTTGGCGTACAAAATTTTAATTATTTGGAAGTGAGGCGTAGAATAGAATAGAATAGAATACTCTTTATTATGTATACCATAAAAATTACAGATATAAATGTAGAAATTTTACATAGGGTAATTACTTCTTGCTTAACACAGCTTGCCGGTGAGTCCAATTGCCCAGAAATTGTGGCACAATAACTGAGGGTCATTGTTCCTGTTGTGCTCAGACCCAAATGAAGCCACGTAGACACCAGTTATTGGCCGTACCTTCAGCAAGCACTGTGTCACGAGCTAACTCGCGTTTCGTTCGGGCGCTTGCGATACTTAATGCTCTTCTGATATCAACACAGGAGTGTGACTTGTTTGTCGGGAGATGGAAAATATTTGAAAATTTTCGCCGCTGCCATCTTCGATTTTCATTTTGACTTCTCTATTGGTTTCAGCTCCCTCAAAAACCATGAAAACGACTTCCATGATAAAAAAATATATATTCACTAACACCATCTTGGAGTTTCATTTTGAACTCACTATTGGCTTAAGAGGCTTACAAGAGCTAAAGCGCGGTCACTGTTGGATTGTATAGAAAAGAAAGAGACGCGCGATGACAAAACGCTGGTAATTTATTGCAAAATATGAAGCAACTATGGATTTACAAAAAATCTATTCATTGGACTAAAAAATTAAAACACTATTACGTTAGTATGTTAATTGTAGAATAATCTGACAACAAAATCTGAGTGTTTGCATGTATATTAGTATGGTTTTTAATCGTTAAAATATTTTTTTAGAGGTATCTTCGTGATTTTTTTCTATCATATCAAGTTAATTGTATTATGTTTTCAACACACTATCTAACTAGCATATATCCAGAAGAATATCATTTATTTTTCTGATTTTGGTTACTGCAGTGGATCATATATTTTTAAGCATTAGAAATTAGCGTTTAGGTCATGTAGTCCCCTTAAGCACCATCGAAAACCATAAAAACGACAACTATGATCAAAAATTAATAAAAAAAAACGCAACCGCAATCTTGGATTTTCATTTTGTCCTCACTATCGGCAACAGCACCTTCGAAAACCATGACAACTATCTCTCTCTCTCTCTCTGTCTCGTTATATTATGACGATTTCTACAATTTTCTACAAATTTACTCCTACCGCAAGTACCGCAAGCTGTGTTAAAGAACTTCGTTCCAAAAAAATGCCGTCAGGTCAGTATCAATAGCAGCCAAGAATTTGGAATTGAGCCCCATAAGTTTATAGACTTATACTAAATTGAGTAGGAATCATCGGCGGGTTACTCCCTGAGTACCTTGATCCCCGAGGCCCCCGTCCCGGCGGACCCCGATTTATTTTTGTCTTGATAAACTCAATTGAAAGTCAGTTTAGGTTAAAAGTACCGTCAGCAGATGATATGTTAAATAAGATTTTATCATCTACTAAAATTATAATTAAGTTTAAGGATCAGGAAAAAATGGTAAAGTCTTGCTTGGTTAAGGTAAATATTATAATTAGAGAATATAATATGGAGTCTCCTAGAATAATCTCAGGTTTTCATTATTATCACAATAGTTCCTTTTTCATATTCAATACAGAAAATCAAAATACCTGCTCTAAATGGAACATTAACATAATTTAAAGAATACGCAAAAACAGTCTGACTTTCAGGAATTATTTTTTTATAATGTAGTAAATAGTTAACTCTAAAATAATATTTTAACATCCAAAATGAGTTTCACTTTCATTATTTTTTTTTACAATACAGAAAATCAAAAATGCTTTTAATTTTTTTTATTAACTTTAAGAATTTACAGTATCAAAACATGCAAAAATCAACTTTAGTTTCAAAATATGAAAATATCAGTCTTTTTAATTATAAATAACATTTATAAATAATAAAATTTTGTAATAAAAGTTTTGAAAATAAAATAATATTAACATATTCAATAAGTCTTTTCAAAACATACAAAATCGGTGTGATGTCAAATCATTCTTCTCACAGTAATTTGCTAATTATAAATAACTAACTTTAAAATTAAAAATTATTAATTATTTTAAAAATTGTGTATTTAAAAAACAAAATATTAACAATTTTAATCAGTCTTTTGAGGCGTTATGAGCACGATTTTACTAAGGTCTTTTAAAAACTTAGTTAAGGCGCTTCCCCGCCCAAACGACCTTGAGCGTTCGGTCCTTCTCTATCCCGTCGCTGAGTCTCGCTCTGTCTCGCTCCCTGCGCACGCTCATTTATCATAGAATTCACAAAACAATTGATATTATTTTAATAAAAAAAGACAAGCGGATGTTTTGAAATAAAATAAAACGTCAATTATTTAGATTTTTAAATTATCTATCTATTAGTGTAATCCTCAAATTAATAGAACGTCACTTTTAGCAAACGATGCATGCAATCAAAAAATTTAGAAATGTATTTATAACACATAAAAACAAATAAGAACGTGCAATGTGATGATAGGATATCGAACATTAATAATATGCTTAAAGATATAGTTTATTACACGTAGCGAATGAGTTGATAGTCTCTGGATAACGCACTATGGCAAGGTTTTGGTCGGGGTACCGCCAAAATGCAATATGTCTTTCTTCACAATCCTATGTCAGTTTTGCGATAACTTTTTCGTTGAGAATAGTTCTGCGCTTCTATGTTGTATTTTTGATACATTTTATTCAACCTGTAATTACCTGTATTAAAACTATGATTCGACATTGTACAAAATTTCAAATAAACTCCTTTCGTCTTGTGTATTTCAAACACATGCATTTAAGCACTTTTTATGTCGACCGTACAGGTTGAAAACAATCGAAAAAAGAAAAAAAATTGTAATCATATTAATCGTATTTGGGGTTCTCCGGGACGGGGGCCTCAGAGATCGGGGTACTCAGGGAATAACCCTAATCGGCGACGTGACTGAAGTACCAACATGTACACCTAACCAGAAAACAAGGTACGAGTAAGTAAGTACCTACATTATTTAGGTCAAATCAAATCAAAATATTTTATTTCACCTAAACCAACATGGGCACTTATGAAACGTCAGAAGCTAGGTGCACGGTTCCAATTGGTTGTTCCCTATGGAGAAGAGCCGGCAAGAAACTCCACGGTTACTCTTTTAAAAATAAGGGGCTTTTACAATGTTTCCAATTACAGTGTTGATAGATATGGGAGGACAGTGGAGGCCTGTCAACAAGTAACATGTACTCAACAAAATATAAAAAGGTCCATAAATCTAGTCTACAAGTTAGGTCTACAACGTCCTCACATTCACAAAATATAAAAGAATCTATATAAAAATAAAAGCCTATTGAGACTAAACGGTAGCATAGCAAGGTACCATCTCCATCAAATCTGCTTACCTACTCCTTCAGAGTTGAATGCTAGGGAAACATGTTGCAGTCATACAAATATTTATTATTTGTATCTGCTCCATTTCAATTACCTAGAAACTATTGATGAATTTTCTGGGAACGTTCCAACCATGAATCAAGATATTTGTGTTTTGTCAGCCCCGAAATAAACACACTATAGGTCTTTCTCATTCTAACTCATAAATATATATTTTTACCATCCGAGCCCGTTCTATTTACTTTAACTTGCATGTTATCAATGTCGGACATGGGAATTTTATCGCAGTTTACTTAAAAATGTTTGCTCATAAGTTTAGTAAATATTTACGTATCGCTTGTGTTGTGTATGACTAAAGTATTGATAAGATTGAGAAAGTAGTACGTATTAAGAATTTAATTTTTAGTCGTAAATTTAAAGGGGAGCGTTGGACGTTTTGCCTCCAGAAATCACGGGCCGCTACTAGGGATACGACTGGCCCAAAAAAAAAAAACAATGTGAAAATCTTTGTGAGAGGCTTTTTTACAGCAGAGACCGTCACCCCGTAGATAAAATGATGATAAGTACTTATTGTTACTAGTAAGCCTTGACTCGTTATGAGACCTTTTCCTCCAAGTCCAACTATGGTTCCATTCATCCTGAGTTTAATCAACTTAAGACTGAATATCGGAATTGTCCGCAAAGCAACTGCCAACTCTAAGCTTCCTTTCAATTAGTGAGCTATACCACAGTATAATAAAGTAGCAGTATTTTGTCTCGGCAGTGTCCTTGAAATAATTACCTACGGGAAATCGGTAGATAAACACGCACTAGGGTTGCCCACTGACTGTCTCTTGGGTTGTAACTGTACTTCATAAGACTGACAAAAATGATGGGAGTGCATTCTTTTTTGAACCCTTGCGATTTGTTGAAGGTAGTAGTAGTGTCCTGTAAATGAAAAAAATAAATGTTTTTCACAAATCCGGTAGCATGTGGTGCGAGGTTTGTTTGCTAAAATCATCTCAGCCCATCTGCCGAAGCCTTTCGAAATAGTCAGTTTTTTATATTAAGTAAATCTTTATTCGGGTCCAAAAATAAAATATTTTCTATAGAATAGTTACATAAAAAGTCCTTTAAAAATGGCCGCGATGACATGCTCAGGTTAATTCAGAAATTGATAAAATATGAAAGAGTTGTACTTATAACACAAATGTATTAATTTGTCTAGGGTAGTTTAAGTAGGTAATGTTAAATCTCTATCGAAATAAATTATTTATTGTCAGGGAGATAAACGTAATTAAATAAAAAGTTTGCAACAAATCATTTGGATGATTAAGGGATGAATAGTTTAGATTTTACGAACGTGTTTTTGATCGTGGGACGCACGATAAAGACTTTCTGTGACAGACTGAAATCCACGCGGGCGAAGCCGCGAGCAGAAGCTATTATAGGTATGTTTTGTTCCTTCAATCGGGCATCGATTGTATAGAAAAAGATAGATAGATACTCACCTACTAAGTGCTTTTCAAGGAAGTTATGCTCGCTACGCTTAAATAAATATAGAAATATCTACATAACATAAATAAACAAAAACTAAAAACAAAAAATAGTTTACTTTGCCGACTTAGTTGGTAATTAAAAAAAAAAAAACTGGATTCGATATTGATGAATTCAAACATCCACACACATAACAATACAGTTGATAACTTCGTGCCATATTAACGTTATTAAATGTGCGGGAGTCTCCTACTGTCCGTGTCCATACGTAACTGCGGCGCACGCGCGACTGTTGAATACTGGTGTACACCGAGATTTTGAAGCGCGTCGTTTTGGCCGAGTTGTATGAAGACGTAATACTGCTTACTTTATTATACTGTGGCTATACCGTGGCTATACAAATTAAATTGTTAGGATATTGAACTTCCGAGCTTCGGTGTAACGACTCTCAATTGGAACCTATTGGGGCTCTAACACGTTTTTATGTACCGACCACTCCCTATTAATACCGATTGGCATTTTTTTTAAATAATTGAAATACTTCATGTAGGTAGTCCTTGATGTTCCATTGTATTTTGGAAATCCTCACAAATATCCTACAGCCTGGGGTGGGACGGATTGACGATTGATTGTCAGTCCGTTACTGACTAAAATCACACGGTGTTCCTCCAACAACCTCTCCTGACTGGGGAGCGGGACACGCTCGCGCATTTATCCTCACCTCTATTAGATATCGACAAGGCCCTATAATAATATTTTATGCCTTATGGCATAAAGTGTATCATGTGTGCATAGATATCTATGACAGTACTTATGTTTTACATACTCGTTGCTGTTCCTCTCCGCCCCCTTTATTCATAATATCTACCTACCCTGTTCCTTATCATCTTTGCGTGCTGGTTTTAATAATACCTACATTTGGTAATGCAGCAACAAAACATGCATGGACACATCGTACATTTAAAAATGTATAAAGTATTATTTATTATTATTATTGGCAATGACCTGTGTCACATAAAATAATCAACAAATACAAGAGATCAATAAAATTATCGCAAATAGGTATATATATATTCACTGAAGCTCGGTGATGGATATGACGTTATGGCATTTTGTTATTGGTACATGGCTAGTTGAAGAAAAGTGTTGTTCCAGGACACCAGCGGGCTTAGCATGACGTTATCTATCTCTTCGAAGAATAGAGACGGCTATTCCCATACAAAGTGACACTTCATTTCTCTCTATTTTTGACATCGCACCGTAAAAATCCTTCTAAAACCTGTCATTTTGTCTTCCGTTTCTGCCAATCGTTGTCTAGGTCCTTTTTAATGTAGACTATTTCAGAAGACAGTTGTCTAAAGGTAGTGAAGACAATTTGATTTTTAATCGCCATGCTAAAGATGGTACAAAACTTTTTACTCGACGGCCACAAAGTATAAAAATGGAAAGGGAAAAAGGAAATTTTCACTTTTTGTATGGAAAATGTGAAAAATGATTACCTACATGTTGAGTTTTAGGGGTTTAAGAGTATCATAAAGGGGGTCGAAATTTTCATTATTTTTGCGATAGCACACACCATTTTCGAGATATAAGCAAAATAAAAGATAAACGTGAATAACTTACTGAATTTCGTAAAAAGTTCAGTTGACTCTTTCTATTTTGCTGCCGTCGTACTGTCTTCACGAAACGTCATTTTTGTCTATTCTTCCGTCGACAAGACGGTGCTTGTGCTAAACCTGCTGAGGGTTAAACCATGTTCCAAATGTTGTTGAGCCCCTGAAAATAGGGTCGATTTACACGATGACTGATGCGTGTGTTCTATTATAGACCATTTTTTCCAGCCTTTTAGGTTCTAGTAAAAAGGTAAAGGTAAGTAACGGTAGCTCTAGCTAGAGTAAAGTGACTGGTCTATTAGTATATTCTAGGCAAGGTGAAGGTGTAACAGACTACGGAATGCAAACTAGACTTATTTGAGGCAATCCCAAAAATCCCGAGTTTTCTCAAGTACAGTCCTAGGATTTTCGGGGTCAGAAAACGGCCGGGATCCCGGGATTGTATTCTCTAGTCGGAACATGTCAACTCAAAGCTGCATTGTCTGTTTCTCCAAAAGGCACTTACAGACGTGGCTCTACATTGTTAGACTCACATAATAATTATTGTTTGGACTTTAAAAGATACATGACCTTTGTTTTTTTCCGGCATTTCTTCTTACTAGGTCAGCTAGGAAATGACGCATGACGGCGCCGTCTAGTTTTAAAACATTGACCAAAAATGGAAACGTGTAAAAGTGTCTTAGAAGAGATTAGAGTAGAAACTTGCAGATATAAACATCATTTCATTTCATAATTTCATTTAACTTCATCCCCTATAGATATTATAGAATAGAATATAATAGAAAACTTTTAATTCAGACAGAGTCCATGGGGTCACTAACAATTTTATCTAAAATCAAGTGTTAGTAGGTACAGACACAGATTTACATACAATTAAAATTTAGCGTGGAGCTGCATCCACGTCCACAACATCGGGGAATCCCACAGATCTGCGAACACACTGAGAATACTGTTGGTGCTGTCACGAACACGCGTCATTACATTAGGGATGCACATCTTCTTCTAATAATGGCGGCAAAACCATCAAATCTATCATAAGTATAAAACGAAGCAAAAATGACAAATGGTCAAAAGATGTGAAAGAAGCTACGAAAATAAAATGAAAATTATTTTCTTGCTTTGTAAAACAAGAAACCGAATAGGTAGAAGGCTTATGCTCTATCTAAAAAAAGGCGAAAAATGTAGGTGATGATGATAAATAAAATAAAAATGATGTTGAGGAATAAAGATTGGATAACACCAGGAACTGAGCAGATCCCGAGTGTAGTACATTAGCTTAGTTATTATACAATAAACTGGGTTTACTGGATCAATTGAAGTTTACATGAAACGAGTCATGGATACAATGGCGAGGCCGTTGTAATTGAACACAGGATTAAACAATAAAACACTAAACCATATAGACGTACCAGCGACCATGATAAATTAATGGTATCACTGAGCCACTCAATGAATGAACTGTAAATAAATACCTAAAAGCGAAGAACAGGCGGCGCAGTCAGAAGATTAACATGAAATTGGTGTAACGAAATTATACACAGGAGTTAACTGAATTTGGACTGAATTATGTTCACATACACATATACACATAAATTATGATACACTCTTTTAAATTAATGATGGTGTGCTGTGTATCCACAAAAAATAAAGGCATGATGACCATCACTAAGCTAAGGCAGAGACTTCTGCCTACGACTTCGGGGAAAACAGGAATGATGTTACTGTGCTTAAAAGTTTTCTAGGCATGGGACCCGGAATTTGTTACAAAGTACCGAAGCTTTTAAGGTAAAAACACGAGCTAAATGATTTAGGTAATTACCATATTTATATTAGTACTTACTCAGAAATAAATTATATTTTATTTTATTTATTTATATATTCTATATTGTACACCACAAAAAACATAACAAAAAAAAAAAAAAAACACTACATAATCTATTATCTATTCTATTTTCTAACTCAAAAAGTTATGTTTTGTAATTTTCTATCAAGTTTGCACAAATGTTGCGTGTGAAAAATTTCATCACTACCCTAATTCTTCAAATAGATGACGATAGATCTATTGAAAGTGAACGAATTCATTTCAGATCCTGAAGTTCACCAAGTATAAAATAGCATAATATAGTAAACATTAATCTATTTACAATTATATAATCAATCTATAAGTATACAATTTTTCAACACAATGTTTTACTTTTTTTTTACTTTATTATTTATGTTTTTATTATAAGTACCTATATTAATATGTATTTTGGGATTAAGTATATGATAATTGGTTTTCGCAGACAGTATGATTTATATTGACAGTTAATAAAAATAAAAAAAATTCGGTACTTTTGAATTTGTTTTGTTTTTAATGTATTTTATTAAATTAAATCATATTAAAATAGATCTCATGGTGAATGATGTCATCAGACTGAATCACTCCCACGCAACAATTTACGTGCGTACAGGCAAATTATATGCCTATTAGGTAGACCGGACACTTATTGTAATAATTCTTTACCTCGTACACGTAAGTCTAGGCTGTTTGATATCAATACTACAAACCACAGGATTTTTTTGTATTGTAATGGGAAAAACAAAGCTTTGATTTATGATTTATGGTTGTCCTTATTGGAAGACCCTTTCATCATCATTTGCCCAGCTTTCATCATCATTTGCCTAGCTTTCATCATCATTTGCCTAGCTTTCATCATCATTTGCCTAGCTTTCATCATCATTTGCCTAGCTTTCATCATCATTTGCCTAGCTTTCATCATCATTTGCCTAGCTTTCATCATCATTTGCCTAGCTTTCATCATCATTTGCCTAGCTTTCATCATCATTTGCCTAGCTTTCATCATCATTTGCCTAGCTTTCATCATCATTTGCCTAGCTTTCATCATCATTTGCCTAGCTTTCATCATCATTTGACTAGCTTTTATCATCATTTGCCTAGCTTTCATCATCATTTGCCTAGCCTTTTCCTGTTGGGGTCGGCTTCCAGTCTAACTGGATGCAGCTGAATACAATTATTTTACATGGAGCGACGGTCTATCTGACCTCCACAACCCAGTTACTGGTAAATACGATACCCCTTGGTAAGACTGGTTGTCAGACTTTAGAGCTTCTAACGACCCGTAACGACTGTCAAAGATCTACGAATGACAGCCGTGACCAACGATGGCTTAACGTGCTTTTGAGGCACCGAGAGGTCTCGATATGTAAAGATAGTCGCCAATCCGCGGACCAACCGCGGCAAGCGTAGATTAACCTGCCCGATCGACCTGTGCGGCTGTTATTAGTTAGCCACGAGCCCCTTTCAAAACCGCCTATTTATTGTAAAATTAGTGATCATTGCTTTGAGTATCTGTTTGGCAATGAGCACACGACGGCTTCATCAATATCATTGCAATCCTCTCTTCACAAAGCTCTAAAAGCCAATTTTCACGTTTAAATTTTCACGCTATGTTGTTCCAGTAACATCTTTGGATTATGCTGTAAGTAATGATTTAGAAAAAAAGTTGGTACTCACTAAGACGGTTGCCACGTGCGTATTATTGCAATACCTTGGTGACACCTGCCAGATTATGGTAAATTATTCTGTGAAAGTATGTTCCAAAGAGATGAGCGGAAATGCCACACTTATCCAAAATCCACTCGTGATATTTGAAGAGACATTATTTGACATTGATAATATATTTTGTGGATCACAGGACGTTAACACGTACCACAACCTCACTGGATCGCAGTGATAAAATGTAGTATCGCTGCAACTTTTTGCAATTGCGTTGTTGCTAGTAGTTGCGATGTGGTCAGTGTTTGCAGACAGATCGACTCCGGCTGTGACAGTTTCGTCGCGTCAACGCAACTTTGTGGTTACGTTGTCTTGATGGGGTGATTTTGACGGTCAAATTTGGTCTGTGTGAATAGGCTATTCATTTTCATACAAATTAGCGCCCATACACGTGGTGTAGTTGTGGTTCTGATACGTGTGATCGGACCCTAAGGTCAACGTGAATAGTAATTTGCGTTCAAAATACCAGAAGGTACCTAATGTGGAAATGTCAGTGCGACAAGGTTGCCCTCATTCCAGATTTGATTCGAACTGCCCAAATGTAGGAATATGATTTGTCCAGTTCTGTTTCCCAGAGGGACACGGCATGTCATTGGGTTCGTATTATGGCTACGCAGACTGTCAAATATATACTGATGACATGATTTCGACTGAATAAACTGGACAATGCAAATATTTAAACAGCCTGATTGCAGAATTTTTGTTCACCAAATGCATGAGACATAATCACCAATAGATTCAGTAATTTTCTTACATTTTCGGTACCTACCTATTTTTTCTGGTCATTGCATTAGAACCTATCTATTGATTTGGTGATTCCAACTCTCAACCGTGTGCACTGAGCTAGACTACCTAAGTATCCCACAACTCAAAAACATTCATGTAGCTGCGGCTCTTAACACTGAGTTTGTTAATCTGTGGCTCTCGTTGTATTTAAAACCATTGACAGGAAGCTGGTTGACCGCTGTGTAACCAAGCGCAGTGGGCCGTGGTCCACTTGGTTGCGCTTTCCACCGTGACGTCATCAGCGGCGGCTACAGTTGATGCTACAATGAAAATCAAGGTTGGCGACCCATTTGCGACTAAATCGTTCACACTATAATTAGATTTAATGATGTAATTGTATTTGTTGTGTGGTCTAGCCGCCTCGCGTACTATCTGTTTGTCAATCTAAATAATGCTACAGACACGTGATTTCTTTCTATAGATAGATCAGACGGGAAAAACCGATTCGATCCTTTATGTAACTGGTATAGTACTGCAAGGTCTGTCGGGTCCTAAATGCTAGCAACTTGAAAGGTCAACGATTGAGTGAGATGGAATGAAATAAACTGTACGAATCTATCAATCTAGCAGACAAAGTTATTCAGGGCACACTTTGGATAGTGTGGTGTTACTGATAAGAGCAGTGGTGGCCCAGTGGTATCGGCTCCGACTAACCAGTTGAGGGTCGTGAGTTCGGAGTTCGAACCCAAGCAGGCACTTTACTTTGTGTACTAATTTAATTCCCACCACTGCTCTCAAAACGGTGAAGGAAAACATCATGAGGAAAACGGGATGTCCTAGAGCCAAAAAATTCGAAGACATGTGACATCCGCCAACCCGCACTGGGCTGGCGTGGTGGATTATGTATGGCCAACTCCCCCTCACCGAGAGGAGGCCTGTGTCCCAGCAGTGGGAACATTATAGGCTGATAATGCTACTGATAAGAAAGGTCCTACTACCACTGATCCGCATGCTAATGAGTTCCTTGAAGCGACGATTAAGTAGATAAGGTAATCGAGTACATGCAGGAACTACTTAATGAGGTAACTTATAAGAGAGATCAGTGTTTTCTACTGTTGCTATACAATAATATGGTTTAAGAACTTTATTTCCTCATAAGAATTAACAATAATTCACTTACTGAGAAACAAGATTTACATTGTATGTATAAATAACAAGCGTACAGAATAATATTTTTTAGCGGGTAGGCACATAACACAATGAATATCACCAACCGAGCAAACACGGATACAAAAGTAAAAGTTACAACATACTAGATGTGGCATACAAGGCAGTGTACTGACCAATTGAATGTTTTTATTTTATTTTTGTATTAATTTTGAGTTTGTTTACTCATAATGTGTGATTTTAGTTGTTTTTTACTACTGTATGTGATGATGTACTATTGTATACCAGGCTGTATACTTATCTGCATGTACTTATACCTATATAAGTTCGCACTTCCTCTACCTACCTATGACCAGAATTTTGATGTCACACACACTATGCAAGGTGAGTTCGTTTGGCTGTATGGACATATGTTATTGACTTGTAATAATTACTGAGAAGGTCGGTAAACCGAGCGCCTGCATGACTAATTAGAATTCTGAAGGTTCTTTAATACTCGAGCATTTCGATCTAGGTTATTTGTTTTAACAAACAATTTGTTGAATCGAATTCTTCGAAAAAAATTGTCTTGTTAAACTCATTTTGATAAACACGGAAGATGAGTAATTTATTTTTCAAAGTGTATTTTCTAAGTATTTTTCTAATTAATTTATTTTAATAATTCAATCAAACTGCCTGCCTTTTCTCAACTATGTATGTTGGGGTCGGCCTGCAGTCTAACCCATGCAAATGATTTTTTCTAAGTGAATGCTAACAGGTAGTAGTATGCACAATATGAATAATAATATCAGAAAGACCTGTTTTTTTTTTCAAAAAAATGTGTTCCTTTTAAATTCAACTCAAACTCAAACTCAAAGCATTTATTTTCAAATAAACCAATTACAGGCACTTTTGAATTGTCAAGGGGTCGGTCAGTCAGAAAGATGAAGCTAGTTGCCAATTCCAAAGCGTAGTAAGTACCTATGGGGAAGAACGGGCAAGAAACTCCATGGACACTCTTTTAAATCAAAATATGGTTACAAAATATTGGTTACAAAGTTCATGTTGAAATTATACAAGTGAGAACGATGCAGAACGTTAAAAGCGTCCGTAATAATAAAAACTTTATTTTTTTTAAATAACCGTTTTCCAAAAAAGACACTAAAAGACGTGAAACACACACACATACTGACACACCGTGACACTTTTTTTTTTTTTTTTTTTATCATTTGTGTTTTCACGAACTGTGTCCAAATAAACTTTATTCTTTCTTTCTTTCTTTCTTTCTTTGAAAAATAACTTTAATTTCGGAAGTCGGTGTCTTTGGTTTTTAACCGACTTCACAAAAAGGAGGAGGTTCTCAATTCGCCTGTATGTTTTTTATTTTTTTTTTGTATTTTCGTTTTTGGCCATCGACTTCCAAAATTAAAGTTATTTTTCACGTCTTTTAGTGTTTTTTTTGGAAGTTGTTTTTTTTTTTTCACTTTTTAGTTGCGTTACCTACCCCACACAAATTCGTATACCACTACGAGTATTAGGTATGTAAATAACAGTGACAGGAAATTATTAACACATCATCGATACGAGTATAAACTAAGTGCAAAAAAATATGCATTATTAAAGATAACTCTAAAACTAATGGTTAGACCTTGATCAAATTTAAATGGTACTATATGCAAAGCACCAGCTATCAAACAAAAAAATAATCATCCATATCGGTTCACCCAGAAAAAAGTTCTGAGCTAACACACATAAAACAAAAAAACATACAGACAAATTGAGAACCTCCTCCTTTTTTTTGAAGTTGGTTAAAAAGACAAAAACAATTCAAATATTCACGTTTCACGAAACATTCACCAATGGATAATCAGGGCTTGAATACGGTATTTAATTATTTATTCAGCTGATTGCATACAGTTAGGCTCCGTTATTAATTACACATGCTACGTCACAGTCCATTGGACGAGGTACCGTACCGTCAAACGGGGTGAATAGGGAGGCAGGGGTGAATCTAGACGCAACTTTAAAAAGGGATTTCAACATTGAAATAATGTAGTTTATTGCCAGCAAGGGCACTTAACACATTAGAGTCCTTTTTCGCAACAAACTAGGTGTATTATTTTTATGTTAAAATTCCTTTTAAAGTTTCGTCTCGTTTCACCACTGCATCTCTATTCACCCCGTTTGACGGTAATCAAGCTATGCGGCGGTATATGAACCACGGCAATTGGGGAAATTCCATAAAGGGTCGAAGTAATCGCAGCAGCCTTTTGCCTCATGACTAGTCATGTCATGACGCAAGTTGTTCGAATAGTATAGGTAATTTTTGAACGTATGACATACAGAGATTGGAAAATTGTGTTGGGATTGGGACATAACTCACTTAGCCTACTACATAGAATAATAAAACCCTATTGCTAAGAGGAAATAGTTCGTTGGTCTAGTGGTCACAAGCGTGTTATTAGGTTTTTTTTTATCCAGAATTTCTTAGTAGCAGCCCGAAGCCTGGATTTGTGCCCAATTGAAGGCAATATGCTCGCCCCCTATTACATAGGACTTAAACATAACTGGCGAAATGTGGGTGTAGGTACTATAGTACTCCTTTGCCATTCGAGGGCAGGCGTTATATTATGTAATATGTACTTATGTAAAAGAAAAAAAATACTACACAAAAAAAATGTTAATGTTGTTTATCAAAAATTACGTAGAGAAAACTTAAATGTTTCCTCCACAGAAAGTAGGTCGTATGACTAAATTTGAGTAATGGGCACATAGGCACTTAACAAAAATCGAAGAAAGAAGAAAGTAATGAGTACGTCCAATCCGGCCGCAGCAGCTCGGAAACCTGTTGTGAAAGAGATTTCCGAGATTTCACATCAATCCCTTGAGCATAATGCACAGTGGATTAAGTATTATGCGTTTGTTTTATAAACTGAAGGAGGTTTTAATAGCCGGCAACGTACGATAACAATGGTAGTACAATACGAGCCGTGTAATACCATACTTGAGTTACTCGAGGTAATGATTTCCGATAATATTTTTCAACGAATTTATACTATGGTTACTTAAATTTGTATGCTTAAATCGAACTGTTACTGTATAAAACTGCGTTTCAGAGGAATGAAGATCTCGTAAATGTCCACTAGTGGTCCTACCTATGTCTAAATATACAAGGTCTAAGCACAGTATAATAAAGTAAGCAGTATTACGTCTCCATACAAATTGACCGAAACGACGCGTTTCGAAATCGCGGTGTACCTACACCAGTATTCAACAGTCGCGTGTACGCCGCAGTTACGTAAGGACGCGGACGGTGCGAGACTCCCGCACATTTATTTACGTTAACTAAGGCACTAAGTTCTATTCTATTTTTCTCTATGGCAATGGTGCCGATGTCGACAATGCTGCCAGTGTCAGATGTGTTAAGAAGAAAGGTGCGAATAGAAAAAAAAAAAAAAGCTTAAAACCAAAATCCTAATTGAATTTAATGGGAAACTTGTTGATGAGAATTAATACACTGAAACAAACAGATAAAAAAATATTGTTAGGTATATTATTAAATGTACATAAATAATGGCACTAAGATAACGACCGTAATATTCAGTGTATGGATGTTTGAATTCATCAATATCAAAACCACTCAGTACTAACATTTTGTAAATTACCAATTCAGTGGGCAAGGTACACCAAATAAGTTTATAAAAACTTTAAGTATTACCTACAAAAAAAAAAGCAACCGACTTCCAATAAAAAAATTACAAAGTGAAAAATAACTTCAATCTCGGAAGTCGGTGTCTTTGGTTTTGTATTTTCGTTTTTTGCTATCGACTTCCGAGATTAAATTAATTTTTCACAATGTTGCGTTTTTTTTTGGAAGTTGGTTGTATTTTTTTTTACTGTACTACCTATTCAATTTGTGTGAAATTCGTATACCTTCACTTGCTAAGTAAATAACAGTGGCAAGTTATTATAACATCATCAACATACACTAAATGGAAAAAAAAACGTATTATTGAAACTAACTCAAAAACCATTCATCAGAACTTGACCAAATTTATATGGAACTACCCTATAAGCATAGTAAACAAAAGAGATTTTCAAATCGGTTTATAAATGAAGGAGTTTTAAGCTATCAAACATTAAAGAAAAAGAAAAAAAAACAAACGTATTGAATTGTTCTGAGGGTCTTGAGAACGTCTTCCTTTTTTTGAATTCGGTTAAAAATAACATTATTTTTAGTTATTATATATTTATGTTATGTAGGTATTTCTATATTCATTGAAGCGTAGCGAGCATAGCTTCCTTGACCGGTACTTAATAGGTGAGTATCTCTCTTTTGCCATGCGGTCGAAGCCCGATTGAAGAAACAAAATATACCTATACTAGCTTCTGTCCGCGGCTTCGCCCGCGCGAATTTGAGTCTGTCACAGACAGTCTTATTACAAAAAACTAAATAAACCTTGGTTTAAACCTGTCCTATCAAGTCCAGGCATATCTGCAGAACCATGGTCTAAATTTGTCCGTATTACAAAACTTAAAAAAACCGTGGTCTTCTTAGTACCGTCATTTGAACCATTGTCTACATATCAACCACAGATTAATATAAATATTATTCGTTCACCATGATATCATTCTATTGCAACGTTCCGTATGCTCAGAAAAGAAAACTTTTTGTTAATACGCTAATGATTATTATGATGTTTAGGAGTATTAAAAATATTGAGAGTGTTAATTTGCATGGAACATTCGTTATTTCGTCGATTGTAGTTTTTTATAGGTTTAAGCACATTACTTAGTGTCGTATTAATTACTAATAAGTAATAAATAATAATACATCTAAGTACGTGTAACGAAGCGTAACATTCTGGCGCGTTATATGAAACCATAACATTAAACAAAGCTATCGCAAGTTGAACAAGTTAATTTAGCATTGGAACTTTTAAATTATCAGTCTATATTAGAACAAATTCCTCTTTGTGCCTTCTATAGTAATTTTAACATTATATCGTTATGGACCAACAAAAGAAAAAACGATCTGAGAATTGGAGTACCGAGTAAAAAGTAAGTAAACATAAATTAACATTATTAAGCATCCTCGAGCATCTCTAGTCAAATCTTCTCTTATTATGTCTACTATTTTCATCGCATAACGTTTATTAAACCTATACCTTTTGCCTGAAATCTACATCGGATAATTTTACGAAGGGATTTATTCGAACACGATTTATGTCGCGTCGGCGTGGTGTTCCCAACAACTCAGCGGCTTCAATATCCTCAATATTGTTGGAATTTGAGAACGCAACCATTATTATTTAATGTTGGCTTTACTGTTTCTTTTAAGGCCTTATGTTGGCAACATATTTCTCACTCATATATTCTTTCTGTCTTTTCGATGTTTATGCATTTAATAAATACGTTGAAGTAAATCTTTCCGAGTTTTACCTAAATATCAACAAATATCAATTAAATCGACTGTGTTAATATCCATTTTCGGGTTAAAAACAACACAACACAATGAAAAAGATGCTCTAACCTATAAGAAAAACTTTGACAGATACGATTTAGACCATGGTTTGATAGTTTAAACTAGGGGCCACCGAGGTTTAGCGTTAGACCATGGAATGGTCTACGGTTTTTCGAAAAACCACGATTTGTAATATCAATTTTGTTTAAACCGTAGTTTATAGAGATTTAAACCTGGGTTTTTAGTTAAACCGCTTTTGTAATAAGGCTGAGAAAGTCTTTATCGTGCGTCCCGTGATCAAAAATACGTTCATGAAATCTAAATTATTAATTCCATAATATTCATCAAAATGATTTGGTGTAAAATGCAATTTTTGTCTACATAAAATTTTCGTGATGGTAAGTAAATTAATTTCGATAGGGATTTAACATTACCTACTTAAATTAACCTAGACAAATTAACAAATTCAATTTGTGAAAAGTCCGCGATGACATTACCTATATCTAAATGATCAGGTATCATTTAGATATATGTAATCGCGGACTTTTTAAGGCCTTTTGATGTAACTTTATTATTATAGAAAGTATTTTATTTTTGAACCCGAATAAAGGGATAATAGCTAAAAATATAAACTGAATATTTTGAATGGGTTCGGCTGATGTGCCGAGATGATTTAGCATACAAACCTCGCACCACATGCTACCGGATTTGTGAAAAACATTTTAATGTATTGGACATACTAACTTCAACAAATCGCAAGGTTTTAAAAGTGATGCTCTCTCATCATCACGTTTGTCGGTATATAAAGTACAGTTACAACCCAAGCCACAGTCAGTGGGCAATCCTAGTGTTGTTTATCTACTGAGCGACCAAAGGTATTTATTTCAAGGACAATGCCGAGACGTAATACTGATTACTTTATTATACTGTGGTGTAAGTATAGATGTTTTTGTCCAGTAGAACATAAAGTGTAAATTATAAAATATAATTTAGACCATTTATCAGAGACTCACATGAAGAATATTTAACTCCCGCTGTTTTCGCGTCGCTGAACATATTTTTATTCAAGTGTAATTTCATGGAATATATTGACGATTCGCTGCGCTAGTTTTGCGATACCATTTGTGTTATTGAACGAGTACCAATGTAGAATTAATTACCTATTGTCTAGTTCAGGTGACTAAACTTTTGTAGAACTTGGTTTGGTACATTATGTCTGCCCAGTGGTAGAAAGGAGCGTGGTGAATAGCGTTTTTTCATCAGGCAGTAAAAAAATAAAAAGTTAAGGGCAGGAAGAAAATAGAGCACGGAGCATTATGCCACACTCATGATTTACATTTGCAGGAGATACTCTGAAAGGTTTAAGTCGGTTGGACATGAACATGACTCTCCCTTCTTCTCAGATGGAGGACATCCATGAGAATTTCTATACGAAACATAGATTAAACAGAATAAAAGTTTCTACTACCTGTACTCGACTATCCAGTTTCCCCATATCTATAATATCGCTACTTCCCATGCCACTCCACGAAGTGCACGACATCATAAAAGGGCTTCACGCTCGGAAAGCCCCCGGTTCGGACGGTATCACCAATACGATGTACAAACTCGTCCCCGCCCCTCTCATAATACTCATGGCAGCCATCTTCAATAGCGCTATGCGCAATAACATCTTACCACAACGTTGAAAGAGGCTACCGTTATAGGCATCCCCAAACCTCGCAAGCCCAAGTCTGATCCGTCTAGTTACCGTCCCATTAGTCTACTCAATGTTCTCGGCAAAATCTACGAGAGGCTTATATTTATAAACGTCTCAAAGACTACTGAAGTAAAGAGCCTCATCCCCAACGAGCAGTTTGGGTTCCATACCCAACACTCCACACTGCCTCCAACAGGTCCACCGTATCGTGAAGCACTTAAGCGCTGGGCTTCAGCGTAACGCGACGATGGGAGTGCTCTTCTTCGACATAGCTAAAGCATTCGACAAAGTATGGTACAACGGCTTGTTATACAAGCTATACCAATTCGGTGTGCCAGATCGTCTCGTACTCATACTACTACGTGACTTTTTGTCAAATCGCACTTTTCACTATCGTATCGAGGGGCACTCTCGTCCCCTCACCCTATTCACGCGGGTGTCCCTCAGGGCTCCGTGCTATATCCCCTAATTTTCAGGTTGTTCACCAGCGACATCCCTAAAAGTAAAAAGGCACAGTTGGCTCTATTCGCCGACGACACTGCCATCTACCATACCGGTCGTAGTCATGACACTATCGGTCACACTCTCCAAACCTCCGCAAACGTCTTAGGCGCTTGGTTCCGGAAATGGAGAGTCGAGATAAACCCCGATAAGAGTCAGGCGGTTTTCTTCTGGGGACCGCCTCCATTTGCCCAGTCCGATCTCTATGTATGGCAAACCGATCCCTTGGGAGAAGCGAGCTAAATACCTAGGTGTGATCCTCGACCACCACCTTACCTTCAGTGACCACATAAGGATGGCTCGTTTGCGCGCCGCCTTCGCTCTCGGTAGACTTCACTCCCTATTAACCGCCCGCAGTAAATTGTCTCTCAAATGCAAATTGCGCATCTACACCACAGTCATCTGTCCCATCATGACCTATGTTACCTGGGTTGTATTTGCACACGCAAAGCCCCGCTATCTTCATAAGATGCAGACCCTTCAGAACCGTTTCCTCAAAAAGGTTACGGGAGCCCCTTCTATGTTCGAAATGTGAATCTTCACATAGACATTCGAATGCCCACCATCCAACAGTCCATGAAACGCCTTTCAAAGCGGTTCTTCGACTGCGGCATAAAAGCGGCGGTCTTAATTTATTAGGGCAACCACAGGCATGACCGGTTAAGCAGCCGACAATCTCCTTGGTTGACCTGCGAGGAGCCAATCACAAAAAAAAAAACATTGTCTCTCGACGTGTGTGTGCCAACACTGCCAACACACTCGTCGAGTGGCATGGGAAGTAGCGAGGAAAGGAGGAAGAGACGCAGTGTGGCCACGTTACTCGTCATGCCGCTCGTCATGCTACTCATCGTCGGTTTTTTAGGACCGGCCGGCAATACGAGCGCGAGTGACCGGCCACATAATCGCGCGGACGATTGACGACGACGACATTTTTTTTTTTTTTTAATTTGCTATACAATAAATGCATAGCGCGCATGATGCCACAGTTTCGACGCCCATTGTGTTGGAAAGGCGAGCGACGTAGTGAGGACTTGCGGATCGTCCCGACACGATAAATTGCGCGAGTAGAGCAGTGTGTGGGTAGAGTGGGCAAAATCGCGGCAGCGCGAGGAACATAGTGTGGCAGCGATATAAAATTATTATTATTAACGTGTTTTCCTCACATAAAAATGTAACGGGGGTATCTCCAGTCGTTTGCAAGAGTTACAAAACACTATAGACCGAGCATGAAGTATGGCATTCGTGATTATAAGTTGTCAATTTAAATTTTAATGATTCTGTTATACCTACGACAGCATAATAAAACGAAAAATAACTTTGATGAAGACACTCATCAAAGGTTGTGATAACCTATACTCTATTTGAAATAAGATTAGAATAAATTAACTTTTTTATAGTCTGTTCAACTGATTTTGACTTTTATCCAGTAGGCATAAGGATGACAGTAAAAGCAAAAACGTGGTTACAATACCAACGGTTTCCTGCAGCTGCCATTTGTCACGCCGCCAACGCAATAGAAGTCAAAATCGGTTGAAGGGACTGTAAAAAAGGTTTATTTAATTTTCTAATCTTATTTCAATGAAGTATATAGGTAGGTAGGTTTTCGCAATAGATCTATACGAATGATCATTACCGTGACTGTTTCTAGAAAATGTTACGTTGTGTGTTGTTGTTGTGTTATGTGTTGTTGTTGTTATGTGTGTGTGTGTGTGTTATGTGTCTGTGTGGTATGTTACGGGAAAAATATTACTGCATTTGACTGCATATAAGTAAAAGCACTTTAGTATGATCTGATCACCTATAACTCGATCCACATAGAGGCCTACTGTGATATATTAATATCCCGGAGTTATACCAGTGTCCGTGCAAAAACATCTATAATAGATTCTTATAGCACTTGTATTTTCATTCGACTTTATGTATTATAGTACCTATTGATAATGTCGAGAAATCACCGGTGGTAATCTAAGATAATGTCCGAAAATGTTTTGGGGACATAGTCCGGTAATCCGGTTTCACAAGTACTTTGACATACCTACATTTTTAATCTAAGACGTACAAATATGCGTGTGCACCGAGTTGAAGCGGTCTATTAGGAGGCCCATGTTTACCAGACGTTTAGTAGTAGCTGATTAAACGGTGATAAGTTAATTTATAATGACGATGAATACTGCTATTCCAGTTATAAAGCAATTGAAGGATTGAAGCCCTGAAGAAACCCTGTATATGCTGATATACAGGGTTTCTTTTTTAATCGTGAATGTCTGAGGCTTTTTTTTGCCACTGATTTTCTGTGTGCATTTATGGCAATAGGGTCGCCTCCTATTAAATGTCGTGAAATGTGGGTGTATGGGTACACCTATACCCAAGTCTTCGGAGAAACAAGGCGTGAGGTTATGTGTGTGTTTTCAACTTAGAAAACTAAAAATTATAATGCTGCGTATGTATAGTACCTAGCAAGGTTAGTACTGGGACGATGCAATTTGAATTACTATCGACTCACGAAAAAGAGTTTCCTAAACAAGAAATAAATGTTGAATCCTCGGCTTAGTTTAAGCCAATCTATGAAAGAAATATTAGTTAAGTGCATATTGCATCATGAAGCGAAACTAGTGAAACTAGGTACTCACAAAAGCAATGACGTATTTCTTACGTTCACTTTGGCTCACTGTTGGTGAGCGTTAGTTATAGTCAGCCGACGAATACTGTTTGTTTACTTTCAAAGCTAGGACGCAATAGCGTTGCATTTTGATTAATATATTATTATTATATTATTGAATGATTTATACAAGTTGTAATTGAAATAACTGGAAACTTCTTCAGGGGTCATTGTACTCATCATTATGAACAGCTTTGACCATGGGACAAACGTGAAATCGGGAAGTTATGCGAACATAAATGTATGGAGCAGCTGATTTGTTTTCGCAGCGACCCCTTAAGGGGATTTCGGTTATTTCAATAACACATAACATCAGCAAACATTGAACAGGATATTACTCGTTCAAAAGATTCAAGATTTAAAAGAGTCTGATACTCTGATCAGGCACCATTTTAAGGTCCATATCACGTATTCGTTTATAATTGCTTTTATACAATAACAGTCTGAAAAGTCTACAAAGCCTTGACATCAATAAAGCCAATAAATGTACTTACGTTGGAACACAAATACGGAACGATACATCAATTTATTAAACCAGGAAAAGCTAGTTGCCCATTGCAAAGCGTAGTAGGGAGAGGGACCTATGGAGAAGAACGGGCAAGAAAATCCACGGCCACTCTTTTAAATCAAATTATGGTTACAAAATATTGGTTACATCATACATGTTGAAGTTATGCATGTAAGAACTATGCAGAACGTTAAAAGCATCCGTAATAAAAATACAAAAACAGTTCAAATATTAAATTAAATTAAAATAAGCCGTGGCAGCTAAGAGACGACCAGTCCCTACTGACGGTGGCATCTGTTCACGAACATGACGTATTGATTAGCACCATTCAGCTCAACAATTTCGAAAGCAGCTAAATGATCCAAAACATGCGCCACCATCAGCGAGACATTAGAGTGAGTGGAAGACGTACCCAGTAAATGGTAGCTTTATAGTATGTACGTAAATGAAATGACAAAAAAATTAAATAAACAAAATGTGTTACATACACACATTTTGTTTATTTGAATTTTTTGTCAAATGACAGAGTGCAGTTTAATCCAGCAAAATCGAGAATTGCAGCGAAGTACGAGATTGTACATGGACGGCTAACCATTCATGAATATACTACTGACATTATAGTTATCTTTAGACCGCCAAGCACAAATAAAATAAACTTTGTAACAGAACATAATATAGGTACCTATACAGGGTTAGTTTTCAAAGACCAGCCAAATTTAAGGATGTGGTACAGACCATCAAACTGAACAACTCTCTCCATGGGACCAATATCATCATCGCGAAAAATTTATAAACTGTCCCATACAAAACTTCAATACCTACTCGACCCAAATGTATAGGACCGCTGATTTTTTTTTCGCGATTACGATATTGGTCCCAAGGAGAAAATTGTTCAGTCTGATGGTCTATACCACACCCTTAAATTTGGCTGGTCTTTGAAAAATAACCCTGTATAAGGTATTTCCAAAGTAGGTATACCAAAACGAAACAACATAATTTGGTCCGGTCGGCGGCTGTAACATCAACATTATGCAAAGTATTAAGGAAGGACTCAACTGCAGACAGCTATCTGAACACACTATCGGAGAGGGGATTGTAACGGGGCATACGAGACGTAACTCGTGACGTAGTCAATGTGACGTCCTGCGCGCTTAGCATGACGCTATCTATCTCTTCGAAGAATAGAGACAGCTATTCCCATACAAAGTGACATTTCGTTTCTCTATTTTTGACATCGCACCGTAAAAATCCTTCTAAAATCTGTCATTTCGTCTTCCGTTTCTGCCAATCGTTGTCTAGGTCCTTTTTAATGTAGACTATTTCAGAAGACAGTTGTCTAAGATTGTGAAGACAATTTGATTTTTAATCGCCATGCTAAAGACGGTATAAAACTTTTTACTCGACGGCCACAAAGTATAAAAAAAGGAAAGGAAAAAAGGAAATTTTCACTTTTTGTATGGAAAATGTGAAAAATGATTACCTACATGTTGAGTTTTAGGGGTTTCAGGGTCTCATAAAGGGAGTCGAAATTTTCATTATTTTTGCGATAGGACACACCATTGTCGAGATATAAGCAAAATAAAAGATGAACGTGAGTAAATTACTGAATTTCGTAAAAACTGCAGTTGACTCTTTCTACTTTGCTGCCGTCGTACTGTCTTCACGAAACGTAATTTTTGTCTATTCTTCCGTTGACAAGACGGTGCTTGTGTTAAGCCTGCTGCCTCGATAAAGTATTTGTACGGATTAAGAAGAGAAGTCTTGCATTCTAGAAGCGTACAAGGTAATGACTTCGGAATTGCACTGTAATCGATTTGAGCGTGCTTACAACAGGTCCGAATTAGCGTGAGCGCAATAACGACGTCCCGTGGATCGTCATAGATGACGTCATGACACGCGCCATCTTACGATAACGCCGACCTCGCCATAATTATATTATTATCACCGTGAGTGCTGTCAGAAATGACAGCTGTGCGTTGTGCTCGTGAGTTCTTTTGAGTCGCATCTTTGGTCTCATACATCTCATCCAACAAAACAGAAGTGCCAATGCACTGAACTTTCATTTTCAAAAACAAAACCAGTAGATCTTTCTTTCTTCTGCATGGTTTGAAGTTCTCGTTGAGCGAGCACTGTGAGCGTGTTCACGAACGTTCCGAATTGTTGATAGCTCTCTGCAGTCGGAATGCAAATTATTGATCTGACCGCTCGCTGTGAACGAAGCCGTAATTCGGAATGTACCCTAAGATTGCGGATCACTACTTAACGGGTTTATCGCTGATTTGGACATAAAAAAATGCTCTCAATCGACTAGAATGACCATTCAAAACAAACTAGTAAATAATAAACTTCCCAATGTTGATTGGCAACAAGTATATAACACACATGATCCTATTGAATTATATATGATAATATGTACACGATTTTTTGTGATATTTATGAGTCTTCCAAACAACCATCAACAGTTAAAAACGTGATAGTCAAGCATTCATTAATAATACATTACGAAACATGATAATACGCAATGATGACTTATTTTGGTCCCGGAAAATGTATCCAAACAATAACAATCTTAGATTACTATACACAAAATATAGAAATAGAACACATTTTGTAAATATCGCTAAAGAACGGCAAGGCGTAATGAAATAAAATAAAAACAAGGGTGACATGCGTAAGGTATGGGGGAATATTAATAAATGGCTGGATAGCAGTAAAGTAACAGTTGATAGCGTCATAGAGAAATATTTACATAAAAAAATATGTTTAGTTACCATTTGTAATAATTTCTATAACACATTCACAACGGAAATTGACAATATCAAGCATAAATGTAACAAGACGTTCTTAAATAGACATGATTATGTTCAACCGTGTAATGTTAATTTTAATTGTAGCGGTATCAACATCGCCACATGCGAGCTACATGTCATACTGACGTCACGCAAATCCTGCATCGCGCAAGCAGAGTTTACCGCGCGACTAGTCCCGACATCAACCGTCAGGCAGTTGCCCACCAGACATAACACCCGTCTGGTCGGAGGATCCTCCCTTTTCCATAAGTATGAGTGAGCTTTACACCCTGTTCCTCATACCTCTATAAAATAAAGCAACGCCCATGCGCGTCGTCAGAATAATAGACTCACTGGACTGCATCAAGTCACCGGGATTAGATGGCATTAGGGTACAAGATTGAAAGGAAAACAAGATCTTTATTAGTCCTGTTATAGCATATTTTATAAATCATGTGTTAAGGAAAGTAAATACCCGAAAAGGTTAAAGAGTCAATTACTAGACCAATTAAGTAACAAACAAGGATAAAGACTGGAATGTACAAATTACCGACCAATAGCTATTTTAATACAATTAATAAGATTATGGAAAAGTTATAGTTAATGAAATCACAACTTACTACCAAAATGAAATTATTACCGATATTCATAATTGTTTTAGACCAAACAGAAGTACGGCAACGGCGCTAGGAAAGATTTACGGACGATGTCAATAATTACATAAATGATAAAAACAGCAGTGGCCGGATCCCCGCCGTGGGGCCCTGGAAGCGAGAGCCCTGGCGTCACTACATCGGTGGTGCGAGGAGGCGCGGACGCGGGGCGTGGTACTGGTGCAGCGGCTCCGTTAGGTCTTGGTGGCGGAATGGCGGGACAGGCTTCTGCGTCCTACTGCTGGCCTCGTCACCATAGGGGCGGTCAGGCCGGTGTTCGATGATTGGCTCGGGAGGCGGCACGGCTCCCTGTCATTTAAGGCGACGCAGGTGTTCTCGGGGCACGGCTGCTTCGGGAGGTACCTGCATCGCATAGGCAGGGAACCAGATGCTAAGTGTCATAATTGCGTCCATTGCCGGGAGGACACGGCGTGGCATACGCTTGCAGAGTGTGCAGCTTGGGAGGAGCCAAACCGTGACCACGTTTCAGAAGAGAAATGGGAAGCGACCTGTCCCTGCCAGCTGCGATTCATTCTATGGTCGGCGGCGCAGCGTCGTGGGACGCGGTGATCTCCTTCTGCGAAAATGTCATGTCACAGAAGGAGGCAGCGGAAAGGGAGAGGGAGATGTCGAGTGCTCTCCCGGCCCGCAGCAGGCGCACCGGGCGTTGGCAGAAGGCAGATAATGCCCTCTTCCGGCCCCCCAAAATGGGTCCAGGGACGGCGGAATCGGGGACTTCCGCCGCCCCCTATCATATAGGACCCGAGGTGGCGGCGCGTAATGTTCCACGCGCGCTTCTCTTAGACGTCGCGGGGGGAGTCAAACACCTCACTCCCCCCGCTTGACCAGACGGCGCCCGCAGAAGCGGCCGAGACCGCAGAGGCACCAGTCGGGAGCTGCGTTGAAGAGTGCTTAAGTGTGGACTGTGGACTAATCAAAAGATGGTTTGGTGAATACTTAAAGCGAAGAACTATTCAAGTTCGGGTTGCTAATGCGGAAAGTATTGAGGGCGTTGTCAAATATGCTGTTCCTATCTGATTTGTATTAAGTGCCTGAAGGTTTTATTGTTCACGATAATAGTATGTGTAATGTTATTAAAAATTGTAAAGCTTACATGTACGCCGACGATAATATCTCTTATTCTGTGGTAAGGAGTTAAGGACTAAGGACCGCACCTCCATACAAGGAGCAATGCAAGACGATTTGGATAATATAATTAAATAGGCACACGACAATGGCATAATAATTAATGTAAGCAAAACGAAGTGAAAGAAAGAAAGAAAGAAAGAATAAAGTTTAATTGGACACAGTTCGTGAAAACACAAATAATAAAAAACAAAAAGTGTTAACAACAACAGTGTGTGCCTCACGGCTGCGCCAAAAAGGTTCATTTCAGAATTAATGTCAGACAGATGCTGTCTGACGCTGGTTTTCTAATGAACCCTTAGGGACAAGTGACGGGGAGTAAAAACAGTTTCAACATACCTAATACATATTTTTATACTTATAAATACATTAATAAACTAGTACAAACTTACTTTGTATAGTTACCAAAACAAAAACGAAAAAAAAATCGAAAGAACACTACAAGAAACTGTCTCAGCAAAACCTGTTCTTAGAGATTAGCTATATTGATCAGTGCACGGTGCACTCACAAAGCGCCACAGGCCGCCGAGCGCGACGGACAATACACCGACGCGACAGTTAGTAAAATAAATACTGTGGATTCTTTGAATATAAAATAAATAAAAAATATCCATGAATGGTTATAATAATAAAAAAAAGAAAGATCAAAAAAAAAAACTAGTCATAACTTGACGGAGAAAAATGAAAGTGCATGCCCATACATTCTCCTTATTCACGTAACAAAAACATTGACTTGAATATTAGAGGTCATAGTTAACCATGTCTTCACAGCAGGAAATCAAACTGTCAAAGGAGGAATAATGTCTTGAATTGAAAAACAAAGCCAAGTCAGACAAAGGTGAATAACTCAGTTAATGATAATAAAAGCAGTATTCTAAACAGGAATGGTAGGTATGTATGTACGAGAACTTTTTTTTTTTTCTTATTTATTACTCGTACATACGAGTTTGTTTTGAGATTGTTTTCCTCAATACCTACATCGTCTTCTGTGCCAGATGTTATTTATTAGGTTCTTCAAAAAACTTGTTTTCAGGGCTTTCGAGTTATCTTTTTGAAAGTGCTAGTAAATCCGTGATGCAGTCAGTCAAGCCAAGTAATTTCCGGTCACTTTTAACTTTAGCATTGGAACTAGGACAGGACAAAGTTTTACTTTCGTACCGATGTAGGTACATTATATGTATTACCTACAAGTAAATTTACCAGTAAAAAGAATAATATGCAGGTAAGTACCTAAGTATTTTATGTCATCAAAGGTTGATAATTGATACAGATGGTTTTTAGGGTTCCGTACTTGAAGGCTGCCCACGGAACCCTTAAGCCTCCGCTGTCCGTCCGTCTGTCTGTAATCGGGCTCTGTTTCTCACGAACCGTATAATATCCATACTAAAAAGTAAGTTGTAGTCTCATTTCTTACGAAATTTATGGGACAAGCTTTTTGCGATTTCTGACTTTTCTAGTACTCAAACCTCAGTTGGTCCAGTAGAGGTTTTTGATCCTTATATGAAAAATGATCGATTGGAATTAAAAAAAGATTTTTGTGAAAATTGTGCATTATCCTGCTGCCTGTATTTTCTTTCAAAATCTATGAATTAGATAAAAAAATCTCAAAAAGTTAAGGTAAGTCTCCTAAGACCGTTTTCCTATAGCTACAACGGTTAAGGTAGCCGCCCTTGCTGCCCCATCTCAAAAATCCAACCTGAATAGTGGGATGATTATTATAAACTACTGGCTAATGCGTTCGGTTGCAATCCATATTTTTTTTCGTATCATCCCTGTATTAGAACGAAAACAAAAAAAAAACAAACAAATCGGTTAAGCCGTTTTGAGTTTTAGCGAGACTAACGAACAGCAATTGATTATTATAATATATAAGAAGATAAGATAAGATCAACGGCCCGGTTTAAAAGAAGATATAGTGACAAAAAATTAAAAGAGTATGCTTAGATGGTTTGGTCATGTTGAGAGGATGAATAACTGAACTGAATGAATGATGAGACTAACTAATGGTATTTACAGGGCAGATGTGAGTGGAAACGCCGCCGGGAGGAGACGCTCTAGGAAGACATATAGTGACCTTATTGGTGATGTTCTTCAGAAAGCACAGGTGGGTAGTACTCGAAACAGGCGTGCGTGTATGACCAGATGTATGAACGTAAACGAGGCAAAAGGAGTATGTAAGGATCGTAGCAGGTGGCGTTCTGTAGTTTCTGCCTACCCCCATGAGAAGGCGTGAGTTGATGTATGTATGTACTCAATACTCAATACTCAATATTTTTAATGCTTTACCATAATGTGTACTTAGATGTAAGATATTATAAGATAGAAGAAGAAATAAAATGTGATTTCTCACAATTTCCATGGCCTTACCAAGTAAAGGTTTAACCCAAGTTTTCCAATGCATTTCCTATTTTAATAGGTTACAACAACGGTTATTAATTACCAACGAAAAATTCCAACGCAAGGCGGTTCAGAATCATGTCCCGAATGCTTGGTAACAAGTTGCACGTCGATGTCCCTCCTACCCTGTATATGCGGGGACGATTTCACACGTTTTTTTTTTAAATAAGATTCTAGTTTTGTTTGTAACAATAATAAGAGCAAATAATTCAATGTTGTGGACGGAGACTCAAATTTATGTTTAGAAACTTTATTGAAATAAAAGTTATCTTACACGAGGTACCTAACTACATTTTGTTTGCATTCATTGCAAAGTTATCTGACGCGGCGCCGCCGCCGCGCCGTGTAAAACGATTAAAACTCAGGTAACAAGGTAAACGTACCAAGTAAAAACAACCTTGCTACCTACAAACTGCATTCTGCCGTCTTTTATAAAACGCTTATCTTTGTTATGGACAATGGAAGGTTTTGGATTTGGGTAGTTACCTATAGTTATTCTGCATCGTAGCTTCCATTTTGCAGATCAAAACAGACGTTGACGAAACCTGTTTTCGTATTGTTATATGTATCTACTAAATTATAAATGGTCTAAAACAGATGACCTTCTATCTAAAATCATGTGACTTGAAAATATTTGCTTTTGGCTTCGTGTAAGGCAACGCCATCTCTGGAAGTTTATCGGAACTAGTTAACGGTATGGTCCGCAATGCGCTACGTTCTCGCTTGGAATGGTGTGTACGCTACCAAGCTAATAAACTTGGTAGTTCAACAAACGTTGCATAGATGGCAGGGTTGAGTTGTTTGTTATCTTCATAATATTTTCATTCCTTATCTAAATCATCCAGCAAGCTCATTACTTTTCATAGGTTCCTCTTAAAGAGGCATTGGCAATGAACCATGATTAGCATTTTGGATTGATCTCTCGTACTACGACGTCATTGACTATCAACATTCTGGTATGGATTGTGTAGAAAATACGACTAACTTTAATTGAGTCTTATAACTAACACTCCTGGGCTGGCCTTTGTCCAGGAGAAGAGCAGTGCAGGCTAGTAAAAAAAATACTAACAAATCTGCGTTTACAGTTTTGCAAATATTAGTTGTTTATTTTACCTAGGGGGCCCTCCTTTAATCCCGTAAGGCTTTTGAGGCCACTGTTCGAACCACACGTGATTAAAAGACGACTCCTAGACTAGACCGAACACCGAAATCGAAGACCCTGGGGATAATAATGAAGGTAGGTACACTATTTGCAAAACTCTTCGAGAGAGTCACGCCGCCGGCGCCGCACGGTGGATCGAAAATCGGCTGTAGAAGACATAGGATCTCGATTTCTTAAATGTTATTTTTTTTGCTGGAAATGACTTCTGCTGATCATTACTATGTACAAAAATGACACCCGAGTTAATTCTGCCCAAAAACGAAGGAAATATATTTTTTTTACGAAAAATTTGTATGAAGCTAGTATGAAAAATCGAATTATCTCCTAAACGGCATGTTTAACCGTAATATCCTTGGAGGTGGTCATAGTGCTAATTATTTATGATTTTTTGGTTGCCAATTTGACGAAAAATTTAATGCCATTTTTTTAAAAAAAATCGTCAAAATATTTTTATTTATTTTTACATGTAAAACGATCCCTTTTAGTGTCCAAGTTAAAAAGTTCGATATGTTATTAACCCAAATATTAAGAACACACAAAACAAGAAAAATTAAATAAAAAAATTGCTGTTTTTTGACACATTTTTACTAATTTAAATAAAAAAAGATTATCAAACTCTTATTTAAGTAACATATAAAGTTATATTATATACAAAATAATTTAATTTAAGGAATTAATACTAAGCATTTGTAAAATAAAGTAAAATAAATAAAAAAAAGACAAAATATCATTAAATTACAAAAAAAAAACTTTAGCCCTTTTATTGCAAAACGCCAATAATTAGGTAACTACCCTCATTAGTTATCTTCTCATTAGCTAATGAAAATTTATAATTGTCACTAACTATTCTTAGAACTCATAGCACTGCTAATTAACAAATTAGCTTACTTATCAGGAAAAGTTGAATGTAATCCATAGTTGGCATTGTCGTGAGATATTGAAAATCATTAAATCACCTATAAAGACTCATTAGAAGACCTAATCAGTGTAGTTACTTAATCACTTCTTTTCGGACTCATTAGAAGAGTAAACAATTGGTAATTTGGTTGTATGAAAAGTTTTAAAACTCATGATGTGTTGATAAATATCTAGCTCAAACATAGTTGTCTACGTGTGGGTGTACTATAAACCTCTGCCAACTCCTTCGAAAATATAGGAGTGATGCTATTTTATGTTACATGTAGTTAAAAGTCCGTGTTCTTCAACATAAACACTAAAAGGAATCGTTTCATATGAAAAAACAAATGAAAATATTTTGACGATTTTTTAAAAAAAACGGCATGAAATTTTTCGTCAAATCCGCAACCAAAAAATTATAAATAATTAGCACTATGACCACCTCCAAGGATATTACGGTTAAACATGCCGTTTAGGAGATAATTCGATTTTTCATAGTAGCTCCATACATTTTTTTCTTATAAAAATTATAACTCTTCCATTTGTGCACACATTTACTTCATATGACATTTTATAGAACAGTAATGATCAGCAGAAGTCATTTCCAGCAAAAAAAATAACATTTAAGAAATCGAGATCCTATGTCTTCTACAGCCGATTTTCGATCCACCGTGCGCCGGTAGGGTTATAGGCCAACAAATAGCAAAACAGTTACTTTGATTACATCGGGAAACCAAAAGAAAAAAAAAATTAAGTATGTAGAAAGACAATGAAGGCGACACGTCATTTTCAATAAATTTTGCACTGCACGAATTGCATGTTGCAACATGAGTGCAAGTCACAATACGTACATCATAGATAAGTTGCATATTTATGTATACAGCATGTGTCAGAATGGTTTGGTCATATTTAAGGGTAGGTATGGGTCGGCTGTATTTTTTTTCACGATTACGATGTTGGTCCCATTGAGAAAGTTATTCACTTTGATGGTCTGTATCAAAGAAAGAAAGAAAGAAAGAAAATACACCCTCACACCCTCAAACCACCACACCACACCCTTAAATATGAGCAAACCTTTCAGATACATGTTGCATGTGGCAATATGCAAATTGGCGATAAATTAAGTCTTACGAGTACTCTAGGCATTATGATTATTTATGCTTGGATTCTTACATCTTTTACGACGTGGTAAAGGAAAGGCAGTGCCTTATTGAAATTACAGTTTAGCTTAAAATAACTTCTTTATACAGTGGCGATGAGATCATCACATTAAATCGTTCAGCGGTTAATAATAACAAAATTAAAACTTATACAATTTTTTGTGCTGTGTGATAACATGTTTTTTAGGGTTCCGTAGTCCGTACCCAAAGGGTGCCAACAGGCCGTGTCCGTCCGTCTGTCCGACACTACGATGTATCTTTTGAATTATAATAGGTTGACACTTGAAATTTTCACAGAGTGTGTACTACTATGGCCGCTATAACAACTAATCATAAAAATAAAGTTAATAATTAAAGGGGATCCCCAAAACGTGCTTTATTCGGCGTATTTTGCTCGATCCCGTTGCGGAACCCTTCGTGAGCGAGTCCGACTCGAATTCGGCCGCTTTTTATCCAACAAAACTAGCGTAAAAATGGTCACAAAATAAATCATCCTTGATAATATTAGTTTACTGACTTGTAAAAGCGGCAACGACGCACAGGAACGCGCTGGGCGCTGGTATTAACGATTTAACACGAACATTATGGTATTGTTTTAATACAAATAATCACTCTTAGACTCTTATAATCTCGAATAGGTACCTACTATGGTTTGCAATGGGCAACTAGCTTAATTTTTCTGACTGACTGACCCTTTGACAATTCAAAAGTGCCTGTAATTGGTTTATTTGAAATAAATGCGTTGAGTTTGAATCACTGAAATTTAATTCAATTTTTTGATGTGTAAACATCTTAGCGCTCGGTCTACGGTAGGGGCTAGCTGGGACTTCGAGCGTCAGACGCGTAAGCGTAAGACATCGAGCGTCAGATGACGTCAGCGTAAGACCCGTGTCTATGTGAGCGCGTGAACCAAAATGATGCGAGCTCACATGTTAACACCCGTTTTTTTTTTTAAATTTTAAACTTAGAAAAGATAAATCTTACGCAAGACCCGCCACACCACTGCTAGCTACAACTGTTGTGATCCTATTTAGTTAACGTGTTCTATCACAAACAAAACAAGAAACTCAAATTAAAATGTCTGCAAAACAATGGTGCCGATTCTCTTGTCACAAAATTCTCTAAACTAGACTAAAAATCACTAAAATTTTGTTTGGTCCTGTCAAAAGACGATTTCTCATTCTGAAATAGACTAAAGTGACACAACTTAACTATATTTTAGTTTGACAGCACTAAGATGGTACTGATTAATTAGTTTAGTAAAAAGGGCAATTTTGCTATTCTGAATTTGACGTTTTTAACCTAAAATTTTGGTTGTCTTAACTAAATCTGGCTATTTTTAATCGCGATTAAAAAGGTGTGGAATAAAATTTGTTGTCATGAACTAAGATTCACCACAACACCTCGACTTCAGGGGCAAAAACAGTACTGTATTTTTTATTTTATTTTGCTTATATCTCGAAAACGGTGTGTCCTATCGCAAAAATAATGAAAATTTCGACCCCCTTTATGAAAGCCTTAAACCCATATAACTCTACATGTAGGTATTTTTTTTTTAATATTTTCCGTACAAAAAGTGATAAATTCCATATAAAACACGCCGAGGCTGCCACAAATGGCGCCTCCGGCTCTAAAAAAAATTCACGTGGTAGGGCAAACAAGTAGGTACCATGTGGAGTCGCGATTGTCAAATTAAATTTTAGTTGCGTCAAAATGACTTTTAAATTTAGAGATATTTTATTGCAGAATAGCTCTAAGATTCTCATAGCCAAAAGTGAGGAATTTTAGTGATAGTTTAGTTAGTTTAGTTCGGTGTACAAGAGAATCGGCACCAATAACAACAAAAATAAACTCTAAGGGCGCGTGCGCGAATTAGGCGACACGTGAACTACCCTCACGGCCACCGCGCACCGGCGCGCGCGCGGGCATTGTCTGACCGAGTGACTCATACAATCTTGTCGCCGCACGCGCCCCGCTGAAATATGAATCTCGAGTCGAGATCAAAGAATATACTACTATCGAGAGTTCAAGATGGAAAAAATAGACGGTTGACTTTTTTAAGTGGGTTCCAAATTGAAAACACATTATACACTAGCCATAATGGAATCAGTTGCCTTACCATGACGTGCTAATACCATCATGGTTCCATTGCGAAAAAGGGGTAGTGCTATCGGTCATATATAGCTCCGTCTCTCTTTCAAGCTGGAACAATGATGGCTTTAACATGTCATAGTTACTTATTGACCTGTATGGTCAAAAAATAACATAAATTAGAAAAAAAAAAAAAACATTTTGTATAATGATAAAAAAAAACTGTATTTTCGAAAAAGTGTTTGGTTGCTGTGAATTTTAAGAATTTATACTCTATGGTCCTCATTACGTCGACACCTTTTACTTAGTGATTAACAAATTTATTATTCTGTCTAACACCCAGGTACAATTCACGCAAGGGTTTAACCACATATCTGATACCCTTATTAGTTAGTAGCAGATGCAACTAACAAGACTTTATTAATTATTCAATTTATAATCACTTCATAGCTTGGTATATAATTGCATTCTACTGAAAATTTACATTGTGTGCAATAACTTCGTCGAAATCGGACACAAAATTTAGCTAAAATGGCAGACAGCTTTTGCGATTGGGGCAAAAATTTTAGGCTGCGTTTGAAACAAAGTTCGTGTGTGAATTTGGTCTGGCTTATAAATTTTTTGCCAACCCTTGCTGGTTTTCCTCTGCTGAGTAAAAAGTTTAACTGTAAGTTATTGGAGCACTTTTATCGGTACCAACACACAATATTTACCATCACCAATCCATTTTCCATATGCTAATAGGATGTTGGATTTTAGATCTTTTTAAACTGAGTATCTCTATACTCTGTTAGTAGCGAAAAATTTGCTGAAAGCCCCACCAAAATGTATGTATAATCATTTTCAATATCTTAATAGATCGTTTTGTCTCATCTGTTTTTGAATGATTGCAGTCTTATTTTGGATAATCCACACGGTCCTTCTCTTCTACGTGTACATTTTGGGCACAGTGGTATACCAGATGTACTTTGCTGTCGGCTTTGTCGACTATATCAACAGCTTCTTCAACATTTCGGCGTTTATTCTCATCTCGAATAATAGCTGGTGGCTAATTTATAAAAGGTATTTTTTTTCCAAGTCTTTCTTGTTCTATCTTGCTTATGCTTCATTCATCTTTTTCAATATTATGTTTTGCAGAAACGATTTGAACGATCTCTTGAAAGTAGTAAAAAAGAATGACGATCTGATCACCGAAACGGGCAGGTTTCTAGATGTGCACCAGAAACTGTTAAAGAGCATCAAGGTCATCGTCATCATGTGCTACATGTTCCATTTAATTAATGACGTCATGATCTTTATACCCACTAGAACACTAGGAATGGATGACTTCTCAGTTGCTTCTTGTGTTGGTATGTTTACTGAGAGAGATTGCTTAGGTTTTGATAACTTTTTTATCATCATTTGATTTTTCATTCTAGGTCTAGAACCAATCAGTGCTAGTCCCAACCGCGAAGTCTGCATGGTGATATTAGCACTTCAAGAACTAACAGCGATTGTGGCAGTATGCAGCTATGACGTCGCCCTACTGTTCATGTTCTCTCACACCGCTGCGGTATTTCAAATCCTTTATGAAGACATGACGAGCTTTAGCGTCATTGCACAAACTTGTCGAAGATCTGATGAAGCCTATTGCGAAATCGAAGATCGCCTGAAGAACATTATTATTCGTCATGCTCTAGCTTTGCACACTGTAGGTAAACTGGAAGCTATGTACAGTGTCGCTATCGGTATAGGATTCGGTTTGGACGCTATTTCTTTGTGTTTATTTTTCGTGTTGCCACTGGACGTCTGTCTCAACTTCGCTCCGCTGATTTACCACAGCCTTTTCATATTTTTCTTGTATTGTTTTCAAGGCCAGAGGCTTACATCAGCTTCGGAAAAGTTTGAAATAGCAGTGTACTGTTGCGGTTGGGAGAATTTGCGTGTGAAAGAGCGGAGACAAGTGCTCCTGATGTTGAAACAAGCTCAGAAACCTGTCATAGTGTACGCCGCACGCGTCATTCCAATTCGTATCCATACTTTCGCGAGCACTATGCAGTCTATTTACAAGTTTGTTACTATATTTAAGGTGTAGGAGCTTAAAAATATTCTGTTTATTTGTGATCTCAAATGGTGTTTAGATTTTGAAAATATATCTAGCGCCAAGCAAGTATACGAGTAGTAGAACATAATAACTAAGATGTAAGCTTTCGTTAATCTTTGCTTTGTTAAGCACAATATTAGCAACATACTCTATTAGAATTAATCTCTGTGAAGAACATATTAAAGTGAACAAACATAAATAAACGGTTAAGTTTGTTTCTTTTTTGTCTTTCACTTTCACTATTTTTCACCCTTTTTACGTCGTGTCCCAACATAAGCGATCATCGCGTGAGTACGCGCTCGTCCTGTTCATTTTGTTTGGCGAATGCGACTTCGTCGTCGTTCCGACATAGGGCGCCTTCCAGTTTTCCAAACAAATGAGTGACAATTTAACGCAACCATTGCAGATTGACGCGACGATCGCTTTTATTAGGACACAGGGTTACACATTGAAGTTTATTCTTAAGTATGACAAATTAATTTCAGCATAGGTAAATGTGACCTTTATTATCATGATGTATAATTTGAAAAAACTTTTTTACAAAAAAACAACCGACTTCCAAAAAAAGCACTAAAAGACGTGAAAAATAACCGACTTCCGAAATTAAAGTTATTTTTCACGTCTTTTAGTGTTTTTTTTGGAAGTCGGTTGTTTTTTTGTAAAAAAGGTTTTATTTTTACTTTTTAGTTGCGGTACCTACCCCACACAAATTCTTATACCACTACTTGGTGTGTAAATAACAGAGACAGGAAATTATTAACGTATCATCCATATAAACTAAGTGGAAAAAATATGCAGTATTAAGGATAACTCAAAAACTAGTGGTCAGACCTTGATCAAATTTAAATGGGACCACATGTGAAGCACCAACTAACAAATAAAAAAAAAACATCCAAATCGGTTCACCTAAAAAAAAGTTCTGAGATAAAACACATAAAAAAAAAAAAAACATACAGACGAATTGAGAACCTCCTCCTTTTTGTGAAATGGGTTAAAAAAACCTATAAAATGCTTAGATTTTAATGAAAGAGGATTAGCATTTAATTAGAGTTGAATAAAAAGGTAAAGTTGATAAAGTTTGTTGTCTAGGTTTGTCTGTTTATTCCTTCAATGAATATATATACTATTTACCTGAAGATACTGTATGCGAATTATTGGCGTTTTAGAATCACCCAAATGATTCGAAAATGTTAATAAAGAAGAAACTGAAGATGAAGAATGAAATGATGATTGTGTGATTGTGTTCGAATATCCTGTATGTTATTGCAAGATCCTTATCAAGTGTCTCGCGTATGCGGTCGTAAGTACAGTCACCAGTACATTTAGTTACCACAAACTGTCAGATTTTCTCATTTGATTTTGAACAACAACAACAACCAAACAACAACAACATCAACAACAACAACAACATTTTAAAGTTTAAAATCGTTTGGAGATAATTGACAGTTTCGTGTAGCTTCACCTGCCGGCGACTGTACATATATACAACCATCATGCCTATTTCTGCTGGCAAGCAGCATTGCTGCGTTGCGTGGTTTGACAGTTTTGGTTGTGTAGGTAATAAATAAAACCAGTATCATCATTTCTGCGTAGAATTATTTAAAAGTTGCATATGCGGAAAGTATCCTCGTGAATAACACTAAGTTACAATACTACATTTTTTTTTGTCAATCGCATTCTATCACACACATTGCATTAGGAACGGATTACTGACAGTTCGCAATGCAACGCTCACCTATGTCCGATTTACACGCGGACGGAGTAATGGACGCAGCTAATCAGAAAATAAAAATACTTCCAAGTTCTACAAAGAACTACCGTTAATTCTTCGCTAACATAATAACCGCCTATCATAATAATCTTTGCTTTTCCATTTCTGTTTTTAACCCCGATGCAAAAAGAGGGGTGTTATAAGTTTGACCGCTATGTCGTCGCCTTAGAGTGAAAACCTCGGGAATGCATTTTTGCTCAAATTTATTTTATTGCGTTTCTCGGAGGAAAACCTCGCAACGCACATCCTGATCTGACTAATTTGTTCATTCGATACTCGTAGCGCCATCTATGACACAAAATGAGAACCTCGTAAATACTCGCATCTGTCAGTTTGGCGTGAATACCTTGCAACAGTTAAATTTTATGCAATTCAGACCACATTTCAGACAATCTTATAGTATCGAACTGTTCTGTATATAAAAGCGGGTTAAATTTCCATAGAAATGAATAAAAAAACATAAAAGACGCCGTACAAAAATTTTACAGCACGCAGATTTTTCTTCCTCCTGAAAAGTTACTTCTTTTACACTTACAAGGTTTTCACTCTAAGGCGTCGATGTGTGTATGTGTGTTTATCTGTGGCACCGTAGGTCTTAAACGGGTGAACCGATTTGAATACGGTTATTTTTATTTGAAAGCAGGGTTTTTAGCGATGGTTCTTAGATATGTTTTATCAAAATCGGTTCAGCCGTTTCAAGGTAATCAGCTCTTTTGTTAGCTGCGGTAAGGATCTTAAACGCATAATGGGTATTTACTTTACTTTCAAACATATGTGTGACCTAAAATTTGAAACACGCGTACGCTATATAAATAAGCAAGATTATGGAATTCTTGGTCCGATGCTGCAGCCAGGATATCCAGCACACCAGTACACTCTTGAAAAAATAATAGCAGATATATCGTGTTTAATAATAATAATAATTAAAAAAAAATGATTGGTTTCGTTTTGATCAGTATTTAATTCTACATACAATAGGATGGTGGCAACACGATGAGCTGATGCTGCAGCCAGGTTATCCAGCACACTAGTACACTCTTGAAAAAATAAGAGCAGATATGTCAAGCGCAAGAAACTCCATGGACACTCTTTTAAATCAAAATATGGTTACAAAATATTGGGTGCGTCTCATAACGTATAAACTCATTTGGTCTAATTTCATTTTATTATCGTTCATAAGTAAGTAAGTAAGTAAGTAAGTAAATCATTAGACTAGATTAGATTTTTTTTTGATTAGTAATCATAAGATATAATCAACGTGAGATATACCAAACGTTGATATAATTTCTTTACATATGTAAAGAAATTATATCAACGTTTGGTAACATTTATTTATTCTAAAACTTAATTAGTATAACGTTGTTTGGTCTAACGTTTAATATGTATATTGTTAATTTAATCGAAAACCATTAGGTCTAACGTTTAATATATATAACATAACATAACATAACATCACGCCTGTATTCCCAGAAGGGTTAGGCAGAGGTGTACCTATAGTACACCCACATTTCGCCAGTTATGTTAACTCTCATGTAATAGGGGGCGAGCCTATTGCCATCAACCGGGCACAAATCCAGACTCCGGGCTGCTACCGAGAAATTCCAGATGGAAAAACCCAATAACACTTTGCCCGACCCGGGAATCGAACCCAGGACCTCATGCTCAGCAGTAGCGCTTGCGACCACTAGACCAACGAGGCAGCCTATCTTAGCGCATGTGGTAATCAGTTACTAGTTATGTTTAATATCTACTTAGGTTACTGTTACCTATAACATCATATTAGACCAAATAAGTTTTATATCTTTTAAGTGGTATGTCAAACGATTTTATAATTAATGTATATTATGTCAAACGATGTATGTATAATATATTTATGCTTATAAAAATTAGTTATTTCAAAATTATATCAATCGTTCACTATATTAACTAATCGCTATATTAAATAAAATTATAGGTTCCGTTGTTAATATTAGAGATTTTGTTGTTATATCATCTATTACTTACCCCAAAATATTGGTTACATCGTTCATGTTGAAATTATGCATGTGAGAACGATGCAGAACGTTAAAAGTGTCTGTAATAAAAATACAAAAACAATTCAAATATTAAATTAAATTAAAATAAGTCGTGGCAGCTAAAAAATGACCAGTCCCTACTGACGGCGCCCGTTCACGAACATTACGCATGGATCAGCACCATTCAGCTCAACCATTTTGAAGGGAACTTAATGATCCAACACACACGCCACCACCAGCGAGACATTTGAGTGAGCATGACATACTCTCAGCCGCCAGGGCACATTCAAGTCAATGAAAGAAAAACCTAGTAAATGGTAGCTTTATAGTAGGTACCTAGTACTCACACATGTGCTATGCAATTATACAATACTAAAATATTGAATTTATACACTGCAAAGATAGTTTTTACAATCTTCAGCAGTTCCAACAGTAGATTCAAATGCTAATCAATTAGTTTATGCTCCCTTGTGGAGCAGGACCAGCCTTGAGCCAAGCATTTTTATCAGCGATGTAATCCCCCAACTTATAATATGCTTGGTGGCTGCATAGTGTGTGTTTTATAAAAGATTTGAATTTCGTTTCATTCAGTTGAAGTATATGGGGATGTATTTTATTGTAACATTTTAAATAGTATCCCATGAAAGATGAGTCTACTTTAGCCAGCCTGAAACCTGGTTGAACTAATCGCTCCCTATCTCTACTGATATAATTGTGTCTTTCTTTTCCTTACTTCTAAACTTAGTGCATCATTACCACATACATTTAAGAAAATTCTATCAATTTTCAAATCTTTCATAGCTTGGTTCTGGATTCTCCACCTGTCGCTTCTATTTTACGTGTATGCCGTCGATAGCTTCTGGTTCTAGTGAAAAAAGCGCAGGGAACTAGCGACTTCATCAAGAGTTACATCAGCATCTCCATGTTGATCCTCACTGCTAACAACAGCTGGTGGTTTATCAAGCACAGGTTTGGTGTCTGAGTATTTTTGTTTTTGGTTATAATTTAGACAAATTAATCGAAAAAATCCAGGTGCAAACGATTACAGATCAAAAATATCCGTGTTTGTTAGTTCAGGCAGTTGGGCTAAGTATTTGGTCTTGTTAAAATGATGTAAAAATTATGAAAGTATAATTTTTGTACCTGCAATTATTGTTTTATTTGTATTATTTTTTTGCATGACGTTTCTTTCTCTTAACATTGTGCACTAGGATTGTACGGTTGGCAGGTGAGCGGTGTAACAATTGTAGATAGACCAATAAATACATGAAACATGTTATTTTTATTTAAATTTACAGACCTCTTGAAAAATATAGACCAGAGCGACGCTCAATCTCCCTCCAGCATAAACATGAGCAGTTGATGAAGATCGTCAAACGCATCGTCTTTATTTTCTACGGATTCAATTTTTTTTATTGATTTTTCACATTCTTTCCGGATCGAATTGATTAGATTATTCCATGACCCCTTACGTTGGTACGGTAGGTTTTTTTTTTTTTTTGTAAATTATGTGTACATGTACAATAGATTTGCATGGTCTTAAAATAAACATTCGGGAACAGGATCTACATATCTTTCCATTTATGGGGTACCAAAAAAAAAAGGTCAAGTTAACCATTTGAATTTAGACATAAAAAAAAACAATAACTTCACCTACGGGTAGGACAACAATTTAAACTCACACAGACGTTTGCAAAGAAAATCTATAAAAAAAACTTAAAAACTAAAAGGTTAAGGTCAGTTTTGAGATTGAAGAAATGATAGAACGATAGGAACTAAGTACTATCATTTAAAAAATTTGTTAGGCTTATAATAAACATTTAGCTATCTGGTATTTTTGTAAATGTAGTTTAAAATAGAGTTGTGGGCATTTTTCTAATGGGTTTAGTGATTTTATTGTAAATAACTGGTGCTAAATAGAAAATACTTTTTCAACACATTTGCTCAAAAAATACATTTACGGTGCCTGTATACATTGTTCGAAAGTTTAAAATTACGCACTATACAACGGAGCGTGCGGTAAAATAGGTACTCACACCTAAGTACATGTTTTACCGCATGCTCCGTTGTATAGCGCCGTGCGTATCCTTTACGGTTTATTTTTAATTTCCATAAAAAATATATAAGAATTCTACCAAGGAGTTTCACATTACGAGAATAAATAAGCTGAATAATCGAACCTCCTTGGAAGCGCTTTTGCTCAATACATTTGTTTCGCTTTAATACTAAAGAGAAAATGAGACGAAAGATGTAGTTCTAATTTTCACCACGCGCACGTGGCGCCATTTGCAATTCGCGCCATTTTCATATTAGAAACGTCAAAGATTCTTGCGACTTCCCGACTGATATTTCTAGACAATGACTCGTGACTATGGTAAGACGTTATGGTACGACGTTACATGCGTCTACTCGTTTGTAAAAACCAACTTACCGCCCTAATGTCATAAATAACTATTACGCACCAGTGCCGTGGTTGATCTTGGTACACATAATTTATTGTTATCCCATCGATTGCGGAAACATCTGATGGTGTTTTAAATATTTTGGGATTAGTTTGTACGAAATGAGACACTTCAAAAATAAACAAGGAAGACAGATTTAAAATATTATATTTACTTAATAAAATACGATTTGCAACTATCCGTTTTTTTAAAAACTGAACATTAGTAGTCCTAATGCACAGTTTTTGTGACCTAAATTTTTTTTCCTTATTAGTGAAATTTCCCCAAAATATAACGCCAACCCTTAATATTGAGCCGACAATTCCGTGGTAAGTAGTGATAAGCCCAGTGGTACTTATGTTTTAGTCTGTACAGTGCGAAGGCAGAAGAACAACTTTTTTATTTAATTCTTCTGTATGTGCTTTCCAGTTTAGAAGTTTGTCAATGGTTACACCTAAAAATTTAGCTGTATTTACTGTTTTTATTAGTATCCCTTGGTGATTGACATTATTGTTTGGTGGCGCTAAACGTTGACTGAAGAACATAATTTTTGTCTTTTCAAGATTTACCATTAAATTATTGTTATTTAACCAGTTAACTAATGATTTAATTGTATAATTAATTACATTTTCATAGCTGTTTTTATTTTTACAATTTATGTTGTCATTGGCAAAGAGTAATACTTAATATTTCGTTACTTTTGGTAGGTCGTTAATATAGAATATGAATAACAAAGGACCTAATACACTTCCTTGTGGGACTCTATATGTAACAATTTCTTTCTTATTTGAATACCTCTGTTCTCTTTTAGTGTGAAAGTTTACTTTAGATATTTCTGTACATTGTTTCCGATTTTTTAGATACGACTGACTCATGAGGTTTAGGCCATTGTATTGTTGTTGCAGTGTATTAAACGTCATTTAAATTGATTGGACTATGTTGAAATAAATATTTTTAATTGCTTTTGGCTATTTCTCCTATAATGATCTCAATTCTTTCTAAACTTCAATTATAATTTTGTAATGTCGTTCACCATCTAGAACGAAATTAACAAAAACACAAAACAACAAAATTGATTAATGATGATTCATCAATTTTGTGTATTCAATGTTTCAGACAACTTTAGATTTAATGTCAAACAAAGTTTATTACAAAATTATATTATTTAGTAACCCTAGTTATGTTAGTTTACGGAAGTGAAAGCTAGTATTTCAGAATAATATCTAGTACTTACTTCGTAATTTGTTGACGTTTTGGTTACACGTCAATTATTAAATGTTTCCTAGTCACGCTGGCAAACATGTTATTTTTAGAAGTGACTTTCTTGACAAAACAATAATTTACAATTACATAACACCAAAATAAATACCTCTTTACGTCGCTTATTGACACGATGTTGTTGTTGCTGTTGGTACTAGAAACGAACTGTAAAGACTTATTTACATGGGTTTTTACAATTTTAGCTAAAAAAAACTCGTATTACATTCCAAATTACGTCTTCAAGAGCTGCTCGCCCACTATTCCATAATTTTCCCTTTGTTTTTTTACCAAATATACAATAATACCTTTGCAATTTGTTTTAGGTCTGAAGCAACTGACAGTGTCTCCGAACCGGGAGGCTGCCTCACAATCCTCGCTGCGCAAGACTTTACCATCATGATCGTGGTCCCCATAGCACACACCGCCGCGGCGCCAATTACCAAATGATGGCCTACAAGATGCCAGCTCTCGATGATAACTTAAATAGAGCACAGAACAAGGAACTGGCCAAGGAAATTCTATTATCAATGATCAACAGATATTCCCTAACCTTGGACGTGATTGAAAAATGAAATCTCTGTACAGCGTCCCCTTAGGAGTAAACTTTGGCTCAAATGCTGTCTGCATATCCTTATTCTTCTACTTACCTCTTCAGGAATGTCTCCACTTCATTCTAATTTTGGTTTATTGTTTCCTAGTTTTCTTTTTGTATTATTTCCTTTGCCAGAGGTTGATAAACTCTTCAGAAGTCATTGAAAGGTCAGTGTACTTTTGTGGGAGGGAGAACTTTGATTTGAAGGAGAAGAAACTGATGTTCGTGATGCTGCGTCAGTCACAGAAGCGGGTGGAGCTGTTGGCAGCAGATATCATACCGGTCAATATATATAATTTGCATTGCGGATTGGCGGGCAATGTTTAAGTTTATAACTGTTGCAAAGTTTTAATTTAAGTAAAGGAGAACGCAGTTTATGTAAAAGAAATATTAGGGTACAATAATTTAGTTGTCCTACATAAAGCTTAAGATAATTATGTAGAAAGATTTAGTAATGTTTAAGTTAGTTCCCATGTAAAGGCTGTTTCAATTGCCAGCATATTTTAACACAATTCAATACCTAAGCAAATATCGTGAGAACATAGTAATATGTTTATTAGCACGATTGTACATATTGTTTGCACTGTCAAAATACTATTATGAAAAAGGGTTTGAAAGAGACAGTTTTCGTTTAAGGTAAATCCTCAGTTGTAGCCCGCCAAATTAATTATTTATTTGTTTTTTTTTTTGCAATTTGCAGCTATGTTTTACGTCGTATGTTGATCAAAATGCTATTCGCGACTGTAGGAATGATACATTTACTGAATAATAATCAACAATTTCATATAAATCTTCAAAGTTTGGAAATTTGTCCCACCTTAGAATATTCGTATGAAATATTCTGAAAAGTTTTTAGGTGGAACAAATTTCCAAACAAATGAAATTGATGATTATTACACAGTAAATATATCATTCCTGCAGTCGTGAATTGAATTTTGATCAACATAAGACGTAAAACAGAGCTGCAATTTGCAAAAAACCAAAGCAAAATTGGATTTGGATAGATTCACCTTAAAGAAGAAAAATTATAGGTAAGTACTTATGTCATCCTGATAAAACAATTTTATAATAAATTATTTTAGAGACCAAGATTGGCTCAAATATCACTATGTCGATGGAAACTAGCATATTGGCTAAAGAAACAACGATGAAAGGACCAAGGAAAGTTATAAATTCAAATATAAGAAAGTAAATAAGCAAGTAAGTAAGTTGTAGTTGTTGTAAGTTTTCCCAAAAATTAAATAAATAAATAAATAATCGTGGACAGAGTACCAAAATAAGAATAAAGCAAACAAGGCGATAACTAATCTTATTTCTAGCGTAGCATGAATTATGTAAAGTACTACATTTTTTTTTGTAACATTAACGTTGGAAAGCATATTAAATTCACATTATTTCAACGTTTCTACAAGATGAGGAGAGTATGGAGTAATTACCTGCACTTTCTAATGACAATACATTTGGCAGTGTTCGTATTATAGGAAGATTTGCATAGATGTGTACCTAGGAGTTTCTACAATATCTATCTACAATGAAATAGCTTTGGTGATTGTGTGTGTGGTACTATCGTCTTTTATAATGTGTAATCATGATGCCGTGTCCTAACCGAAAGCGATCGCTGCACTCGTTTGTTTGACTCTTTCTTTCATTCGAGTTAATTATCATTATATTTATTTGCGGTCATATGACCAAACACAACGAAACCAACTAAATGACCAAATTAACAAACTCGTTTCTAAAATATATATTATAGAAACGAGTTAGTTCTGTTTTTATTTGTAGTTGTGCGTGAAATTAGTGTTTTACAATCCACTGTGATAAAAGGCAATTAGAGAAGAAGTTATTGTAGTTAGTCTATTTGTAACCTTGATGATATCTACATAAACACATGAGATGGGACAGTAATGGTTTTGTTTATATAAGGAAAAATTAGACTCTTAGGCCTGCATTCCTCCTGTGCTGATGTCGTGTCGGTCGTGTAAGTCGGCCGCGCATACGAATATACATTGTTTTTGATATAGCAACACACTGCGACGCTGACGACAGCGGCGCGTACGTTGCTACGACTGGTACGCGACCGACCGTATGCGACCGACATCAGTGTAGGAGGAATTAAGGAGTTACATTTTGATTTCTGAAGTCCGGACTTTTATATTCTGTTTAAACGTCTAAAAAAAGACTAATACTTTTAAGTATTATAAAATGTAGACACCAAAATATGAACTTGAGGTTACGGTTCTGTACCTAAAGACCCTACAGTTACATAAAATTTTGATAGGTACCTATGTCTTATATGCTGACTAAAGCTTTTGTCTTCAATATAAATTAAATTATATGAATTTAGGTGACGAAAACGATTTTCCAAAACCCTTTTTTATGATTCATCGTTATAACTGCCCACCACAATACTGAACCTCTGTCAAGCAAAACTAGCAATAGGAAACTAAGAAAATATTTTGCTAGTCTACTTGACAGACCTTGATGCTAAGTTCCCTACGGCATACCTTAGGCATGGATAGTATACAATGCTGGTATTGAGTAAAGTGATAGATACGATTTCAAATCGAACTTAATATGAACTGGAGAAAGCCTGAATGAAGATACAAAGGCCATTGGGATGAGGAAGGTATGACAAGAAAGAAATGTCTCTTTCGGATTCCTTCCTATTTCCGAACTACAGATCTCCAAAAACGTTAATAATATTCCTTCTAGCACTCTCAAGTCGACGTTAACACACATTATGAACAAAGTTTTGAAAAGGTTTCCTTCGAAGATTGCAAGTGCGGAACGAACGTTGTAAAATGCGTTACATTTTGTATTTCACTGGAATTTGTGTGAAACCTGTCTATAGATAGATACTCAGGATCCACCTGAATAAATGATGTTTGCCTAACCTTAGATAATATCATCCATACTAATATTATAAATTCGAAAGTAACTCTGTCTATATGTTACCATTTCACGCCTAAACCACTGAACGGATTTAGATAAAATTTTGCAAGGAGATAGATGACATCCTGGGGAAGGACATAAGTTACTTTTTGTCCCGGTAGGACGTTCCTGTGGGACAATTGCCGACACCCACGCGGGTCAAGCTGCGGGCAGAAGCTAGTCTATACATTGCGTTGATTTTTTTTAAAGTAATTTTTAGAGGATTGTGAACGATTCCAATTCCGAAAATATGAATTTTAGAATGTTTGTCTGTTTGTCTGAATGTAAGTTCCAGCATCACGCATAGACTACCTGATTGTTTTTATTCAAATTTTGCAGAGATATTACCTATATGATTGGTCAGTCTACAGGTTATAAATTATCCCGCTATTCGCCGTTGGGAATGAGCAATATTGCATTTTATTCGTTTTTTTCAATAGTTTACCGCAAATTGTAAAAAGACCAGCCAATATAATGCAGATACTTACAGATTTAACCTTTTAAATGATTATCATCACGCTATACCTTTATGGAGCTAAGCAGCCAATCATGAAATGTACAGGGTGGATTTTAGAGACGGGGTAATAAGGGCAGGTACCTTAATCGTTGTCGCTACAAGAAAACGGTCTTAGGAGGCTGTTCTTAATTTTGGATCTGCTTTCATAGATTTTGAAACAAAAATACAGTCAGAATATAAATGGGTAATTTTATCAAAAAAATATTTATGCCAATCTATCCTGCTTCTTAAACTAAGGATAAAAAAACTCTATAAAACCAACTAAGGTTTGAGTACTAGAAAAGTCAGAAATCGCAAAAAAACCCCTTTTAAATGAGGCTGAGATGCACAGACAACTTAGCCCCGAAGTTGTCTGTGCTGAGAAGAGAGAGAACACAATATACCAGTGTATGAAAACAGTTGAATTATTTTATTACTTTGCGGGGCTGAATAAAGAACGAATATAGCTGATAGTTACAGAATTAACCTAATACCTGATTATCATCCCGCTATACTTTTATGGAGCTATGCAGTCAATCATGATATAATATAAGAACAAATAGCTTAGCAGTTCGACGACTGCTTTGAAAACCTATGTTCGATTCCCAACAATTGATATTTTTGTGCTTCAAAGTCAAAGTTAAACTCAAAGCATTTAAATCAAATAAACCAATTACAGGCACTTTTGAATTGTCAAGGGGTCGGTTAGTGAGAAAGGTGAAGATAGTTGCCCATTCTAAAGTGTAGTAGGTACCTATGGAGAAGAACGGGCATGAAACTCCATGGACGCTCATTTAAATCAAAATGTTGTTACAAAAAAAATGGATACATCATTCATGTTGAAATTATACACGTGAGAACGTTATAGAATGACGTGTACGTTAAAAGCGTCCGCAATAAAAAAGATATAAACAAAAAATAAAAGAATTCAGAATTTAAAATAAGCCGTGCCAGCTTAGAGATCACCAGTTCCTACTGACTGGCGCCCGTTTACGAACTTGACCTCTGGATCAGCAACATTCAGCTCAACCAAATTTGGACATCTTCCATTATTGACTCAAATAATGAAAAGTTCTGATAATTAGGGGGTCTGTACACGCAATTTATAAAATGTTTATCTAGCTCAACACAGGACAGTTCGATGCAATTTTCAACTGATAAACCAACTATGTCATTATGTTGCTTAGTTTTTTTTTTATCTAGATTGGAGAACCACCCCGCAGCATATATGTACGGTTAAAACAACTGCCCACACTATAGTTCTCATAATTAATTAGCATTTGGTAATCCTATACCCATTGTTTAATAAAACAAATACATTGTCAAACTTTGTTTACTACTAATAATTTGGAAGAAATAATAATAATAATTTGGGAGATTTTGATGAAATAATTTCAAGGCATTCTGCTGATCTCTTAAGAAGATACCTTGTTGTAGTTAGGTATAAGAATATTTTTACTGGTGCCTTCTGTTGTCTTATAACTAGTTTAAATGACTTTCCGGATTAAACCCCAAGACTTCAATGTCATCACCAGGTAGTGAGCTCATAGTGATTGAGGGACATGGAACCTCCTTCGTACAATTTCTATAACTATATATAGCATTTGAGCTACATTTATTCAGGCTCACCACCTTATTTTTAGTATTACGAGTATTACTATCCATTGTTGTGTTAAGGGGACTACAGGACCTAAACGCAAGTTTTATAATTCCTAAAAGTATATGATCCACTGCAGTAAACAAAATCAGAGAAATATATGATATTCTTCGGGATATATGCTAGTTAGATAGTGTATTGAAAACATAATACAATTAATTTGGTACGATAGAAAAAAATCACGAAGATACCTCTAAAAAAATATTTTATTGATTAAAAAACATACCAATATACATGCAATCATTCTGATATTTTGTCAGATTATTCTATTAGTAACATACTAACGTAATAGTGTTTTAATTTTTTAGTCCAATCATTAGTTTTTTTTTTTAATAGATAATTGCTTCATATTTTGCAATAAATTACCAGCGTAGTGTCATCGCGCTTCTCTTTCTTTTCTATGCAGTCCGACAGTGACCGCGCTTTAGCTGTTGTCGGCCTCTAATAACACAAGACTTCGCCATACTACTTATATCTGAGTTTATATAAAAAGCGGATTACCTTGATATATGTCTAAAACTAGCAGGCAGACACAGCATCCCTAGTCAATTCCTTCCTTCCTTTTTTATGTTTTGTTATACTATTAGATTATGTTAATTCGTAAAACGTACACAGAAAAACATGAAGTTTAGGCCTCTTCTGTCATCTTTGGTTATAATAAAAATAAATATCTATGGTTACTGTTAATGAGAAATCCCGTGTGTGTAACTGTTCGTAAGGAATAATCTGTAATACTGGGGCCACACCAACGGGAAACGCCTATGATTACCGCGATGATGGACGTTAACCGTAGGTGTAGCCAGCACTTATCGCGATAATTTGACAAGAGCATTCACATTGCCGTTTGACGTTAGGCGGTAACTCGGGTGGCGGTATTTTTTGGCACATCAAAAGATTGAATGCGAGAATTATTGCGTTGAAGCGGCCACACTACGTCTGTCATTGTGTACCGTGAGCACGACGGGATCAGGGAAATTTAAGGAAGGAACATGAGTGCCAATTTTATCACCAATTAAATGAGCATTGACGTTGACCGTTCCAAGTGTGGCCACTTAATATATCGCGTTAATTATCGGAATAATTAGCGCGTGGTTTATGGCGATGATGGGCATTGACGTTGATCGTTGGAGTAGCCCCAGCATAAGGACAGAACATTAACGCCAATTTTATCGTCAATTAAATGAGCATTGACATTTACCAGCATAAGAAAGCATCAGTCAGTGTATCAGTGTTGTACCATTAGGTAGTACCTATATACAGGAACGCAGGCGTTCATTAATTCAATTAAAATGTCAAACTTCGCAAGCAATGGGATTTTTTTACTGAAGGCTGCGGGTGTCGACCTCAGGCCGAGCTGCTGCTTATACAGACGTCGGAGTCGTTGGTATGTCGTTTGCTCCCGCGTCACCAGTCCTGACTCTCTTCATAATTTGGCTGCTGAGACCAAAAATACAAACGCAGTATAAAGGAAAGTTTTATAAAATTTGTGGCTGTTATTTTAGTATATTGTGGTGTCTTACGACTACCACGCGAACGAAGTCTAGGGCAGAAGCTAGTTTTGTAATAAAGAGAATGGAAACGACGAAAACCTAATTGAAGATCAAATATATAGGACCTTAATCTTTCGAAGGTATTAAACAGTGAGCTTGTCTACTTTGCAACTTTACTTAATATTATTTTTCGGTAATTATTATATTACATGAATGTATGAAAAACCTTTACCATGATCTCTGTCTTTGTATTGGTACAACTTTTTTCTTTAGTTTCCTATTTCAGCAATACTAATGGCAATGTATTTGGGTCTACGGTGCAAGCAAACGGAACGGCTTACAAACATTTCCTGTCCTCCTACCAATAACGTTTCCGAGGATCGACAATGTCGCGCTTGTACCGTTATCCGAAGTTGTTTGATGCGAAAAGTGAGCAGTGCGTACCGATTAACTTTCGTGGTAAGGGGTCGAGATCACATGTCTGTGCTGTGGAACAGCTTTTTCGTCGTTTAGTTAGTTGCGTACCAGACGTCTGTCGTAGCGTCCGCGCGCGCAGTGCGATCGGTAGTGTTGTGAAACGAACTATTTATTACAATAGATACAATAATAAATGTTGAGGTAGCTAACAATATAGATTTTCTGTGAAAATGAAAGCATTTGTTTGCTGCCTTTTTATCATATTCAATATTAGCAATAATGGAAAAGCCTCCCTTGAGAGTTTTGCGCCCACTGGGGCTAATATACTCTTCGAGGATAGTACGAAAAATTTAGGTAAGGGAACTTTTGTTTTGTTTATTTAAGCTTATAAAATCACATAATTTCGTGAATAGGCTTACCTACGTAGTCCTAAATTATACTGAATATTTGGTGCTGTAGGTAGTATTGTTGTTGGAACATTACTAGTACACATTCGTATTGGAACAGAATAAACATTAAATATAAAAATTGCATTGAATTATGCAAACTGATGAAAACAGAAATCAGAAATATACAAAATACCTTAATAAATCTAACACAAACAAACATAATATAAAATTTATCATAGAACATGATTACCCTGCAGACAAAGTATCATGCTACCGACCTTGCAAATTCAATGTCAAGCCCAAGCGATGTCACTACAGCTTCAAAGTGGAGCCAACTATTCAAGAAGATGGTCGACCAGCTATAACCATCAATGGAATGACTCCAGGACCACCGATTCAAGCTTGTGTAAATGACATCATAGTTGTAGAAGTACAGAATAGTATCCTGAACCAAGATATAAGTATCCATTGGCATGGAGTTGAGCAGAAGGGAACTCCCTACATGGATGGAGTCCCGATGGTTACGCAGTGCCCCATTGGATATGGAGAAACGTTCAAGTATGCGTTTATTGCGACCTCCCCCGGAACTTTCTTCTACCATGCTGATTCAGGTAATAATATACTTGCCTTGTTTTTCGAAGCATTGTTTGCACAAAACTATAGTAATTGCAGTCAGTCATTGCACTTGCGTAACACACTATCAATCACAATCTGAATCATTTTAAAGGATATTGCTAATCCATTGCTTCATATATTCGAAAAATTTGTCTGCTCAACAACGGAAATAACGCAATGAATGTTGTTGAACTGTCAAAATGAAAGCCATTCCTACTGTTAGTGTGTTACGCAACTACCCCGCTGGTCAGAAGTACAATGAGGTAGGTACAAGACGATAACTATCGGAGTGTTTGTTCCGACATAGGTAGCTCTAATTCCGGATAAATTCTAATTTTTGCCCACGAATCCTGCTAAATCAATAGAAGCACAAAATGTTATCTTGCAGATTGTCAGAAACACTATAAAATACGAGAGCATGCATTTAAGAACATAAATTCCATGTGCATTTTTGTTCCCAATTTTTTTATTTTATTTTACTTATTATATTCTGGAAACTTACAGCTAGCCTAGACTGTGTTCTTAAACAATATGCAATTGAAAGTCATTTACACGTTTCAATTGATAAACACTAGAAATAAAAACGAGAAAAAAAGGTCAGTACAAAATGCCTATAACATAAATTAGGAAATAAATAGTACGCGACGCAAACAATTACTTTTCCGTAAAGAAGATTTTCACCAACAAATGCTTAAGCCGAGAAATACTGGTATTGAATTCATGCAAATCCTGTTCACCAGATTGTTTATTAAAACTTTGTATGTGCGAGCGCACATATTAGAAACGAATCCTGCCTATATCAATCAACACACCCTGTTGGAGTCCACTCCAAAGGTCATAGGCCTTTCGTAAGTTGCGAGGTGCCAAAACACCAGGTTCTCCACCTTCTGGATTCAGCCTTTATAACCTCGTCTGTCCGTCAAACCATGGGTTTCCTAATATACCCTGTTGTTTCAAGTGCTGTCTAAGACATGTCTCATTTATTTTATTTAATGTCTTAGTCTTTTGTTGCAGTATCTCATCAGAGTGATGGCGTTTACGGGTCACTGATCATCAATCAGCCGCAGCCACTGGAGCCTCATTCATTTCTGTATGATTACGACAGAAGTGGCGAGAACACTCTAACTATAGCCGCTAAATTCCCTGAACTGTTAACTGCTAAACTTGAAGATGTTAGCCGACTGAAACCTGATGCACTTATTATAAATGGCGATGGAGATACGTCAAAGTAAGTGCTTAGTTAATTGTTACTTTATGATAGTCCGAAATAAACAAATAATAATCGTTTATTTGGAACAAAACAAAAAAAATGAGACTACTGTGTTGTAAATGCGTAAGTACCGACGATCCTGAAAAGGTACGATGATGTTTCTGTTATCCAGAACACGGAATTCGCGCTCAAAATTAATAACATTGTACTAGGTATATATAGTTAGTAGTTGGAATATTAGTTTTATAATCAGGATATCCACGAATTATTTAGTAAATAAGATTTTGCTACCTAATAATACCTCCGAATGAGATATAATCAGGAGTTATGGCAAGTAAAAAAACTATTATGTTAACGACGAAGTATCCTAAATAATTTTGTGCAAATGGTTCGTAACGATAACAAGGAAATGTAACAGGTTTGAAAATACTCGAAATTTATTAATAAAACTGCTTGCTACACAAACAAGTAATTTTCAAGTTTTTATAAATCCACTGTATTCTAGTTCCTTAAGTATTCATTATACATAGTTTTATTTTGTATTATCAACCACTGCCTATTCTAGATATCCTGTGGTAAAAATGACAGAATCCAAACATTATCCTTTCCATTTTAACTCACTCAGCAAGCTTACACTCACGATGTTGTTATTAGTGCCTATAGCATTAGGTAGGTATCTATCTAGATGAAATTGCATTCGGCATTGAACTATTGTGGTTTGCACATTGCCTTGAGTTCAGTGTCCGCCAATACTTGGCCTTTCTATTAATATTCCTTTCATAAACCGCTTTTTGGTCTTCAGCAATAGCTTCTTAGTGTTTTATTCCCTTAAAAGAGAATGCATTTGTATATATTTCAGGATATTCGTCATGGCAGGGTTTGCGTATAGGCTGAGAATGATCAACGCAATTGCAATCGAGTGTCCCATAATTGTAAACATAGAAAACCATGAAATGATAGTTATTGCGACCGACGGGAAACCCACCAAACCAGTTTTGGCTAGAAACGTGGAACTATACCCAGGTAAGGCTGACATTATTTAAGATTAGGTAAACTCTACAACATTGGATGCATGTTGCAACATTATCTAGAATAGTTTGTATGTACGTATGACACAATATTCGGATTGTGCAAATACACATATTATCACACTACACCTTTATTTAGATTATAGCCATAACATCTGACATTGAAAATCTTAATTACCACATTCATTCATCATCATGATTCTTGACTTGATTGATTTTGATTATTTTTTTGATTTCACTCCTTCATTTCTTCTTTTTGTCCACGTGTGAATTTTAAATAAGTAAATGTAATTTTTCCCAAAAATTTGTCGTTGATATTTGTGCTCCAACAAATTTTTAGAGGAGCAGACGAGTGAAATATTTAATATGTATTGGGATTTATCAACATTCCAGAACTAGGCTTTTACCGTCTCGTTCTGAAATGTTGAAACACATTACAAAAAAAAAAAAAAACACCTGTTATATTTGAAAAACACCAGTTACGTCGTTGTTTCTCCAAATGAGCGATATTATGTTTATAAAATATGCAAACATTTGTCTCATACTATTCTGTCGACACATGTTTCTCAAATTGTGTTGTGTTGCAAGTTGGCCTCTGTTCGTGATGGACCAAATGCAGTTAACCATTTTCATTAGCTTCGCCAATTATATGTTCAATTTGATCCAATCTATGTTTAGTGGTAAAATATGAATTAGTTCTGGCAAGAGACGAACATGAACGAGCTGTTCATATGTATTATGTTGATCAGTACGGTTGCAAACACTAAAGTTTTTCTATACAACTATAAATAATCAATTATAATATGTTTTCGGAAATGCACACAACCTTACATAACGTAGGAAACTACCTTTTATTGCTCGTCTTACGGCCTATGCAATTTCTTACAAAGACCTTTAACTTATACTATTTAAACTTTTAATAGCGAGAGAGTGAACGGAACCGGCTATCTAGTTATGCGATAAAAATCTTTTACTTCGGAGAAAGTGGTAACTACTACAATTGGTTTGATAGATGGCATGCTAGTCGCTACAACCATTTTATCTCTAGTAATCGAAAAAACATCACCGGATACGTTTTGATTTACTTGTGAAAGACAAGTGGCTCTGTGGGAGTCAATATCAACCTGTATGTTCATTTAAAACAGTCATAGGTCATAAGTGAGTCGTCCGATGGAGGGTAAGCCTGGTGATCTGTAATACAGGTTTTACCTTGACTTTGTACTGTGTTTGTGATTGTGAGAGAATAATAAAGAAAATATATATATATATTGATATTTCGTTGTATTAGGTTTTCAATTTGCATTTGATAGGTACATGATAATGAACATCTGCGAGTGCGACTCCTTAAATTTCATGAGTTGCCTAATCAACCAATATTGATTTATAATAATCTCATCACCTACGCCAGCTTTATTGATAACTAGCTTTTACCCGCGACTTCGTTTGCGTATTTTAACATGTCCTTAGGCGCTTGGCAATAGCGTAGCTTTCTATCAGTGAAAGAATTTTTGAAATCAGATGAGTAGTTTCGAAGATCAAAAACTTAAAAATTTTACCTTTAAAGAATAATATACAGGATGAAATTGAAAACTTGTGCCAACTCAATATAGGAGGTTCAGTAACTGTTACATAATCATTATAAATTGTCATTTCACTAATTTAAATTCTTGAAAAAAATCGTTGAATTATCGTCTTATATAGTGCAAACTAACTTCTTGCCTTCAAGTCGACACGAATTGCCGTCGTTCTAGAACAAAATAAACAAATAAGAAAATTAAAGCATTCATTTTTGCGCGCACCCAAAGAGTAATCCATTCATCGCAGAGTTCACAACATAAAGCAAGTTGACAACGCGTTGAGCTAGCGGTCATTTACCTAATTTTGACCGCTCCTACGGAAAAAGGACACGCGGGGACGACGACGACGTTCCCAAATCGCTTGCCTACGCGCACGGTGCATCCCTTTCCTTTTTCTAGGCCGAATGACATGCTTTAAAAGTTCTTTATAATACGTTGAATTATATATTTTAATTTGGCGCACCTATTCAATTTAATTCTGTATAAAGTAATTAAGTGTAGATGATTTAGGACTGATTATAAAAAAAAAAACACATATTGTACCAGTCGCCAGTACATCAAGTTATAACAAACTGTCAGATTTTGTCATTCGATTTTGAACTTAACCATCAACATTTTAAGGTTTAAAAATCGTTTGGAGAAATTTGACAGTTTCGTGTAGCTTGACCTGCTGGCGAACGTACATTGCAAGTTACTGTGCCATTCGTTAAAATAGACTTTGAAGAAACTGGTTTTATAAATATAGCTGTTGTGGTCATTACTTAGATATTGTATTGTCTCGGTAAAACCCGCAATGATTTGAAAAGAGTATTAGATTCATCTTAATTGTGATACGTACTTGCTGTCCTTTCGCGAGCTGTTGGAGTGGATCGAATAAATCCATGGATGTGTGTGTACTCGTAGAAATCGCCATCACCGATCAGAATTATCTACACATTACATTTTGCACGCCTCATAAGCGAAGCGCGTGAGGTAGTGCTCAACTCTCGCCTTACAAAGAACAAGTAATTCCTTGAGCTAAAAATGTCTCTATTTACTGAAGTGTGATGAGGTGACGGATGTAAATCAGTTTTGTACTGCAATGTGTGTATATATGTATACTTATGTAAATAAAATAAATGATTGTAAGAGAATAATAATAACGGATATTTAATTAATTAGTATAGTATTAAATAAAACTGCATAAGCAAACTGACAAATAAAATGAGACAGACGCATGGTATAATATCTAGAGATCTATTTACTTTTACAACAAAACCTGTTTTGAACGATGCCAGACTTCCACGCTCCAACCAACACATTGTGTAATTAATAAATCCGTGCACTTATCGCACAATGCGCTGCAAGCAGCCGAATGCGTCGGGCTACTTACGGACAGTCTTACTACCTAATTTATTTCAAACAAAAAAAAAAAAAAATTAAAGGGGGTCCCATATAAGAAACAAGTTAAAATTTTGTGTTAAATATTGTATGGTGTTATGGAAACCTTCGTGTGCGAATGCGACTCGTACTTGGAAGGTTTTTCCTTGTTCTTCCATACTTCTCTACTAGTCTAATTATGGCTTATTTGACAATTTAATTTTAAAGTGCAGTGCCATCATCTTAATCAATAGAAACTAATGTACCTTCTACACTAACGAGCAATATAAAAAAGCCACTAACTTATCATGAAATATTTCCGCAACCACGCAAGAGAGAGAGGGTAGAGGTATGAGGAACAGGGTGTATAGGTCACTCATACCTCCATAGAAAAGGGCGGATCCTCCGACCAGACGGGTGTTGTGTCTGGTGGGCTACTGCCCGACGGTTGATGTTGGGACGTTGTATATATGCTAGTCGCGCGGTAAACTCTGCTTGCGCGATACAGGATTTACGTGACATCAGTATGACTGTAGCTCGCATGTGGCGATGTTGATACGGTTACAGCTTCTTGAAGTGAAAAGCAACATTCAAATGTAATTAATAACGCATTAAAAAAATACATGATAGAAACAAAAAAAAAGTATTAAAGAAGGAAAAAACAAAATAGGGCCATTTGGATAGAAAACAAACTAAATTTTTTAATCATCCAATAATTATTTCGTATTGCCTCCGTGTATGGCTTCTACATGATTTGGCTTGCTGAGTAGGTACCAGATTCCCCAGCATATATGCTGAGGAATATTCTCTCGATCTTTAATAAGTGCATTTTTCAAGGGCGTGGTAATAAGTGAGCCTTGGGGTGGATTTCGGCTTCTAACAAGTCTGCCAAGCTCGACTCTGGTATGTTCGATAGGGCTTAGGTCAGGGTTTCTCGCTGACCACTCCATTTGATGGATTTCTTCGCCTTGAAGGTACTCTTATACCACATGAGCTGTGTGGGGCCGGGCATTATCATGCATAAACAATGTATTAACCAGATTCGGACGGTCATTGAGAATCTCGTTTACGTATTTCACAGCTGTCAAGTTGCCATTTTGTATCGGCACCAGCGCCGTGCGACCATCTGATGAAATACCGGCCCACACGTGTGCAGATCGTGTAAAAAATTCTCCTGGCCGTCTGTACACTCGACGTTTCCCGTCATGGTTATACAACACGAATCAGATTCGATTGATTCATCAGATTCGATTCCCCATTCGATGTGCTCACGGGCATATTTTAATCTTGCAACTTTATGATGCCGTTCGAGTTTTGGGCCCTTTGCTGGCCGGTAAGGCTTTAAACTGGCTTCTGCAAGACGTCTCCTGACTTTCCACTTACTGCTTGGGTCCCTTCGGGTCTGTAAAATTTGTTGCTGGATCGCAAATCCCGTCTGATTTCGATTTCTTAACATCGTTGACACAATGAATTTATCTTTTCGGGCCGTTGTGCATCTTGGCTTGCCATTGCTTGATCTTCTTAGGTTAAGTCCAGTCTCCCTAAACCTCAAAAGCACTTGTTGGACAGTAGAATGTCTTATACCCATTGTTCTGGCCATTTGTCTCTGGGATCTCCCCAATTGCATCATGATGGATGATCCTGTTACATTCCTCGGATGTGAGAGCCATGATGATACCTTTATTTAAAAGTCAACGTCTGCCGTAACCAGTTTTAGTTAAAAATCGATACCTACGCAAAGGTAAAAACAATAATTAAATCAACGTGAAAATAAAAGTATTCAAATGTAATAGAAAATTATGTTTTTTTTTTTACTTTCTCTTTCCATGACTTGGAACAGGCCAGTATGTAATAAGGTTTTAATGTGCAACATAATAACGTTTTTAAGATTTTTTTTACATCATGAAACTAACTTGTGTGGTTTAGGAGACATTTAGTTTTCTTTAGGCACTTTGTAAGTGGCTTTTTTATATTTCTCGTCAGAGTATCATGCCTAGAGTCTATCGTCGCGCGTCGCCTTGTACCTTGGTCAGTTACGGATGAAGTTATTTTGTTGGACGTTGGTCGAGATAGTTTTTAATTTATTTTCATTGGAGGAGAAAGGTGCGCCTTGGTCGCGTTAGTTTTCGCTTAAGTTTAAGGTCACCACTACTAACCGGTTTCGTTTGTTTTGATTTCACTTTCTATTGCTTTTTGTGTTAACTTTGATATAATTTAACGTACATAACGTTAAATTATATATCTTTTAATGAGAAATAAGTCGTCTGAGTGCGGATTCGTTGTATTAGCTGTTTGATTGTTAGTGTTAATATTATTATTAACCATAAATATTAATGAGTAACTTTGATGTTGAATGTATACAGGGTTCGTTTTTAAAGAACTGCCGAATTTAAAATCTCTTAATGAAATGGTTATTGTAAATGTTTATTGTACATTACAATCAAATAGTACTTACTAAAAATAAATGAAAACATTCAATTGAAAATGTCCGAAAAATTTGCTATCATAAGAACACGCGAAGGATAATGACCTCTCTCGCCTAGTACCTACTCAACATGCGCCGCGCCGTGAGTAGGTACTACTAATCTAGTACATTCATTAATAACAATCTATCTATATATATCTATATAAAACAGAAATATTGATTCTACCTATGTCCGTTATAGACTTTACAACCATCCAACCGGTGCGCTGTGCCCCAGACCGATTTCAGTAGAAAGGCAATATAATGCGAAGATGATTTTAGACTACTAAAACAATGGAACAAAAAAATTAAAAACTATAATTTCATGAATGGACCGGATGTGCCTGATGCATTGTTGTAACATACGCCGGGTATTCGCTAGTACTTCGTAAAATTAGTTAATAAGAATTAATTAGAAAAAAAAACTAAAAACGTTTTAATTTTTCATTTCATAAATTGAATATTGAAAACTAACCCTGTATTTCTACGTTTAAAATATATTTTCACCTGAATGGAAATGAGGTCGTTGGTAGCGTTTGAAAGCAAATTCAATATCACAAAATGCATGAACATTATAAAGTAACTGTTGCCTTTCGTTTATGGTACATTATTTTTATGTTTGGAATTCTCGTGTTTTCTTTTTAATACAATGTTTAGAATTCTTTCTTAATTTCAGGGGAGCGTATGGACGTGGTACTCCGTGCATCTGAAGAGGTTGGCGGTTACTGGGTGAGGACCCACGGTACTGGCGCCTGCGCAGGCCTCGTCTCCAACGCGATGCTCATCTATTCCGGCTTCAACTACACCGCCATGTTGGAAGAAAACCAGGTTACCATGAGATTTTTTATGGTTTGAAAATTTTGCAATAACTGCAATTATAATACACTCGAGAGCAATGAATCCGGGTCACTTAAAGAATGTTAAAAATCTCGGAAACTAAAAATGATAGGTTAATGCAATAAATTGTATTTAATAGACAATGTAATACTCCTTAAATGAAAGTAAAAAAAATATGAGTCACCATACATTTTATTAACACAAAATTACATAAAGAAAAAAACTGCTGATCTCTCCTTAAAACAAAAATAGGAAACATGAAATTTTTGAACTTTATTACGATTTTCTTGAATTTTAATACTTCGTATTGCCTCCTCGTGCTTCCATTACTGCGTTTACGCGGTTTGGCATGCTGTACACCAAGTTCCTTATACGATTTTGGGGAATATTCTCCCATTCCTCTGTGAGAGCAATTTTGAGCTCACGAAGCGTGATTGGGGGAGGGTTTCGTTGTTTTACGCATCTGCCTAGCTCGTCCCAAGCATGCTCGATCGGGTTGATATCCGGGCTGCGCGCTGGCCACTCCATACGAGTAATGTTCATCTCTTGAAGGTAGTCATTCACAATCCTACCTGTATGAGGTCGGGCATTGTCATGCATAAATATAGCATCCTCACCTAAATTGACCATAAATGGACCAACGTGATCATTGAGGATTTCTTCCACATATCTTACGCTAGTTAAAGAGCCGTTTTCTATGATCACCAGCTCTGTGCGACTTTCAGAAGAAATTCCGGCCCACACAAGTACAGACCCACCACCGTAGGCTACTTTTTCTTCGATGCATGCTTGCTTGAATCTTTCCCCTGGTCTTCGATACACTCTGTGTCTTCCATCGTGCTTGTAGAGCATAAATTTTGATTCGTCGGAGAACATAACTTTTGACCAATCTTCAATACTCCAATTTACGTGGCTCTGGGCATATCTTAGTCTTGAAATACGATGCCCACGCTCCAGTTTAGGGCCGTTTGCAGGTCTAAGGGGTTTTAAGTTAGATTCAGCAAGCCGACGTCTTACTGTCCATGCACTTGGGTTACTTCCTCCGAGGCGTCGAAACTGATTTGTGAGTTCAGTTCCTGTGAGAAAGCGATTTCGAAGCATGGTGTTCACCAAGTATCGGTCTTCTCGTGCTGTGGTACACCTGGTTCTGCCCGTTCCTGGTCTGCGTAGGTTAGAACCAGTTTCTTCGTAACGTTGGAGAACTCTTTGTACTGTTGACAGCGACACACCGACAGTCCTGGCTGTATCGCGCTGACTCCGGCCGGTTTCCAGTATTGTAAGTATTCTGGTGCATTCTTCAGGCGTAAGCGACATAATTTCAGCTTGAATAATGAATATAGAGCACTATCAACATGGTTTATGTACCCACATAAATGACAGATTACAAACAAAAGCAAAACCAAATGCTGTAATTTCGTAGTTCCATCTTCGAAAGTGGCCCTTTTTCAAATTTGATTTTTTTATGATATAACTTTACAATAACTAAGAAGTTTTAATACCTTCATTTAAGGAGTATTACATTGTCTATTAAATACAATTTATTGCATTAACCTAGCATTTTTAGTTTCCGAGATTTTTAGGATTCTTTAAGTGACCCGGATTCATTGCTCTCGAGTGTATAATTGTTATGGACAATTCCATTCTATTCATATACATATTATGAATCCAATCTCTCTTTGATTGACCCAGATATTATAATAACTTTATAACTGAGTGAGCGACATTACTCACGTTTGATATTAAATGAATTTATAATGTCCAAAACAAGGACAGTTTGCTCATTTTTGGGCTACTTATTACTCGTAAAGACTTTTATGAGTTTTCGCTAGCAACGGTACCCACAAAAGCGTTTTCAATTATTATGCTCAACACGAAAACATTTTTTTATTCCAGAATGAGTATATTAAAATTAGTTGGGAATCGGACCTTGTCATTGGGGGTCAAATGTTGGAGTCCCTTCAAGATCAAAGTCATACGTCAGAGGTGAAGTCAGTATATTTGGGCATCGACAGGAATGTGGTCAAAGTCAAGGACGGTGACGTCGACTTCAGATACATTAGTGATGCTATCCCTAAGAAGCCTTTCTTCCCGGCTGCCTTTAGTAAGTATGTTTTGAAATTGTATAAATTTTCCTACACCTAAATCAAAGTTGCATTACTTTCAAATATGTAGGTACAAAGACACATCTTTTTACCGTGTGATATTCCTAGGCATTATTTGATAATATATAGTAACATAAACATAACATCACGCCTGTAATCCCCGAAAGGTTAGGCAGAGGTGTACCTATAGCATACCCACATTTCGCCAGTTATGTTTAAGTCCCATGTAATAGGGGGCGAGCCTATTGCCATCAACCGGGCACAAATCCAGACTCAGGGCTGCTACCGAGAAATTCCAGATGGACAAACCCGATAACACTTTGCCCGACCCGGGAATCGAACCCAGGACCTCATGCTCAGCAGTAGCGCTTGCGACCACTAGACCAACGAGGCAGTCCGTAATATATAGTATTTGTAAATAATGCATAGGAATATCACAATATTCCTTGCACATATTTGTGTAATGCTAGTTTGATAATATGCAGCTTAAGTATTTTGTCAACAGCAGCACGTTAAATAAGCACTTTAGAGAGGTGCTGAACATAAATGCTTATCTGCTTTTGAACTTCCACATTGAATGAATGAATGACTGAAGTACTGTTTATTATACCTACTAAGGTTCTAAGATTCAATATTATATTTGTTTTTTTTTTAAATTCAACGATATTATTTATTTGTTATGAAGTACTTAGTTAAACATAATGTATAACTAGAAGCATAAGGTTATAAATTAAATTAAGCCGTTTTGTGGTATAGGCGAGATGAAAAATTTGTAACTTTAACTTCCAATATAAAGCAGTGGTTATTTAATATATTTTTTTCTTATCGTGAAGTAAGTACCTAGGATCGTACAAATTTTAAGTAATCCATTTTTCATGTCAATTCCAGGTCTTCAAGAAAACGGAGTAGTTCAAATAAACGGCAAGAGCTTCCTGTTCCCAAATGTACCGATATTATTGCGACCACGTGACGTCAAACAGGACATGTATTGCAAAGTGGGAGAGGAAGACAAGCAGGTGGAGACACAGTGTGTGCAAGTGTTAGATGCAGTTGAGGGAGAAGTGCTAGAAATCTCTCTAGTTAATGAAGGTGAGTGTCTTTTTAACAACTCCTTTTTCTGAGGAATTGGTAAGTCATTCCTGTAGGTACCGCAAAGAATATAGGTAACTGGATAATATGTTGTTCTGTAAAGTAAGGAAGGTACAAAAACTGCATCTCTTGCGCCGATTGTAGAAATCAACCCAACACGCAGAATCTTCTTACTGGAGTTTCAAAATGAACCAAACTTATTCGTATACACGAACAAATACTCATATTATATTAATTTGTGTTATTGATTCGTAATACTTTTAATTTCCAGGTTTCGGCAGCAACGACTCGTACACATTCCACATGCATGGCTACAATATGCAAGTTATCGCCACGTGGCAGAATCCCAAAGATAAGCCGATCTCGAAGGAAGACTTCCAGAAGTTGAACAAAGCTGGCAAAATTTTAAGGTAAGTTTTACCAATTTCCGTTTATCTGACCAGCAACTGGCGGAAATAAAGTTCAATTACCCCAAGAAGCTAATGGTGTACGTCAGCTTGTGATCATTACACGATATCGATTTCCCAAGGTTTAGAAACTTTGAGATGGAGTAGTTGCAGTAAAGAGGTTGCTATCCGGAGATATAATAAGTAACTTTTATGACCCCATAATGCAGAAGTTTCTTTTGGTGATTATGTGGTTAAGCTTTCCCAGGGTATCTACGTATTTATTTAAATGGTGGTGATATGAATTAGTGACCGCAGTTATCGTATCTGCAAATAAATTTTGATCATAGGCCTCCTTAACTTGTGAACTTGCTATTAACTATGGTAAATAGAAATCTATATACCATATGTTATTAGCAGGAAAGCAGATTAATCATCTTACATACCCACACAGTGGCATAATTCTATGACGGGAACCAGTTATACCACTTACGACTTATATCTCGCAAGAAAAACTTCACGGTCAATTTATTTTCCAATTACCATGAAAGGTTATGGAAACTTCATGAATAATAATGAATGAAGCCACAAAACCTTTCTATGGCTTGCATCTCATTTGTAACACTTTCTCTTTCATGGTGAAGCCGAGTTGTGGCGATCATTATAACTCAAGAGTTTCTATATAACGTGTTATAGAGTTATCTACCTGAATTTCTAGTCAATTGAAGGAAATTATTGTGTGGTCTGTATAAGCGACCAACATTAGTATAAAATTAAGTGGTGGTGGTCTTCTAGCCCCACCAAGCTTTGGGTTTAAAAACTTGATGACACTATACAGGATGTAAAAAGACTCATCACATAGCCATCAAATACGCAATCGGTACACAAAAACATGTTATTTCTGGGAACCGAATTTTATTTTTGGTGTGAAAAATCGCTGTTTACGGTAGTACGCAACGGACCGCACGCAAAACATTGTGCCTTCGAGTGTATGCGACGGTACTGGGCCTCAAGTCTGCTATTTTTTATGAATTCGTCATTTCAACACGACCCCATTGTCATTTTGTTAAAAATTCGTAATCTGCTAAATTCATAATGGTCGATCATTGGTCGGTCAGTGGTCTCGTAATAGAATCGTGGTAGAATGACATTGTCGTATTGCCATTATTATAAAACCCGTAAGTAGAAATGATTTTCGAAAAACTACTACAAAATTTGAACATTTAGTCATGCCAGATTTCATTTATATATATTTTTACATATTATGTATTAGTATTTTAACAATCTGAAGTAGTAAGAAGTTCGTAAATAGCAAAAACATTGCATTTACATGTGTAACGCGGATAAATGTGAAACTATACAACTCAATAATATTTTATCTGTTTAGCTGTCAAAGTCAAATGTGACATTAGGGCTTACTGACGTTGATCTGTTTTTATTTCTAGCGGCCGGTGTTTTGTTTGTTATTTTTTCATTTGTGTCTTTTAATTCTATTTTTGTTTGTATATTTTAAATTATCTTTTATTTATTTATTAAATTTTATACAAAATGGTTCTAATTGAACAAATTTCGGCTCTAATTGATTTTCTGGAACACCACCAAGACCATTCACCACCATTCCGCCCTTTCTCTAGCATCCACTGCGTTGGCTAGCTCGAGAATATTTGCTCGTAGTGAATACATTTCTCCGTTCAATATTCCACAAACACGATAGCTAGCAAACACTTTTTGACAACCGAGCTATTAAAAGCAATGACGGTCCAATGGTAGGTCACTGATCAAAGGAAATGTCAAAATTTTAGCAGATTACCGCCTAAGTCAGTCATTCATTTGTCATTATGTAAGAGATTACCATTCTATGCCATTTCTTTCAATGGAGTGTCAGTGGTTGACCATTGGAAAGTCATAATGACGCCATTATATTAGTAGATTACCAAACTTGTCAAAATCAACAATTATGAAATCAATGATAGACCATTCTAACACTATTGTAATAGCAGACTTGAGGCCCTGGAGTCGTGAGGGTATTTAAACATAACAAACACATAATATTTTACAATTCAAAAGTGCCTGTAAATGGTTTAATTTAAATAAATGAGTTTTTGATTTAAAGTTGTGTTACAAAAACTTTTTTTCGTAAAAAAACGTCAGTAAAAGTTGGAAATTTGATCTTCAATATCTCCGTAACCAGAAGGTTCCCAGGTATGGTCCAGTACAAAAAAAAAATTACAATGACTCTTGGCTTCGTTAAGTGTCTTTCTACACCCGTATTGACGCTAGGCTTATCTGGTCTTAAATTATCTATACTCAGTGAAAAAGCGTTGTTAATAACCATAAACGTTCGTTTCTTCTCTATATGAAGTTTGTCCGGCAGCGGTAAATAGTAATAGGAAATTCATGAATGAGTTATAATTATGACATCGACATAGTAATTAACAAGAATTATCTTAGCAACGAATGTTTTGACGATATTGCAATGAAAAGATTGCCCGGCGTTGAGTACCTACCAGGCAAGCTTGTCCTGAGACTAGATTTGCAATAGTTCTATCTATGGTTTTAGAACTAAAGTAGGATATGCTAGTAACATGAAAGCACATCTGGCATGACTGGAAGCGATAGAATGCAGTCGTCGCGACGTCAGTCAGTCACGACGCGTCGTGACTGAAATAGCATCATCATCGTCATTATTGGTAATAATTTTATTCTTATAAAAATTTCAGAAATCTCCAGAATCCGCCAGTAAAAGACACAATCACCGTACCAAACAAAGGCTACACGATCTTCAGGATAAAGATAGACCGTGGAGGAATGTGGCTGCTGGAGTGCAGATCCTGTGCTCTCTCCTCGATACCTGCTGCCATCATGATCCGGGTACCCGAAGCGATACCCAAAGCTGTGGTCGACTCGTTACCTAAATGCGGGAACTACAGGCCACCTGATGTCCTCCTCAACTAAATTTTCGAATAGACTGATAGTGTACAATTGGTCTCGTGATTTTAGAGTTAGGAATTCTTATACGTAACTTAGGTTTAATATTGTGCTTTTGGGGGGATACTCAAGTAGTATAGGATAGAGTAGATAGGTCAAGAGAGACTTTTGGGAGTCTCCTGCATCAAGTATTAGTCAATTTCCCCAGTAAATTCCAAATGTATAAGACAGTTCTGTTTTATTTAGAATGTGTGTACAATACAATGCTACGGCAACAGATAATGATAATGATACTGAATATAATATCGTAAGCCAGCTAGAAATTATGAGTGATCGTAAGAAGATTAAATATACCCGTACTATTACGGAAATTAGCTGTATGAAATAAACAATTCAGAAAATAATGGAAGATTAACAAAGTGAGAATTTCAAAATATTTTATAATAACCGATTACAATATCATTTTAGAGTAGGTCCAAAAGATATCAGCGCGAAGTTATGTATATAAAGGAAAATTATTTATTGAAAGGAATTAAAGGATGGTAAAAATAAATTTGCTTTTTATTAAACATCCCTGATATTGTAATTAATAAAATCAAGGTAGGTGGACACATTAGTATAAACCGTGGGTGCACCTACTTCTCCACAAGGAGACACACCCCATGACACTATGCCTAATACAATAGGAATGAATTCTTCCACATACTGTCTGTCTTGAGGAGTTGCATCTTCAATTGTTTCTGTTGCTTGTTCATTACAACATACATAGTTGCTTGCATTGTATATCTCTGTATTGTCTTCTACCGGGTCGTTAGGATCAAAAAGGCCATTTGGAACGTACTGTATGAGAGGACCACCTGAGTCGCCGTTGCAGGCTGCGACACCACCGGTAGTGGGTCCAGTGCATATGTTTGCGTCTTTGTCCAATGGGTTGGTTTCGTCATCTTCTTTCAAATTTTCGATAGCTGCGTAACATTCTACGAAATATAAGTAAACAAATTAATTGGTTGTAATTTTAATGACATAAATCTTATACTCTAACTAAGGTGAGTGGGGATAATAATATAATATGTAAAAATGATAAACATAATAGCAACGTTTTCTATTTAAGGCCCTCTTGTAGTGCGGTGTGTCTAGCCGACGACCTGTTAGGTTGACCTGCGAGAAACCAATAACAAAAAAAAGTGGTGTGTCTTACAAGACACTAGCTGGGCTCTGGCTGGCCGCGGCCGGTCGGTGCGAGCGCTTGAACTGCTAGATTTTGTATATATTTTAATCATAATAACGAAATTATTAAATGTGTTCTCAACATGCCCTAAAAACAATAAGCTCTATCTTTTGATATAACTTTTATATGGTTTCATGATGGAATCTCTTCAAGGTCCACGTTTTAAATAGCGATTTAGTCTCATCTTTATGATTTATTTTTATCAAGCCAATTAATATAATTTACGTTTCTGTCTTCATACAGCGCTTGACCGCATGTTCAATTTTCCTAAAAAAAAATAAAAATGCGCAGTATCTACGTTTGGCTAGATTTACAGAGGTTTAAGAAAGTGAAAAAGTACTGCACCCTCGCCTTAAGTACTTTTGAAAAAGTGGCTGACTTACCATCGTACGGGATGTATGTTACTTGGACCTCTTGCAGTCTGCTTGGAAGGTCAGGGATAAAAATGGTGGTTTTCAAAGCACCCCAACCAGCTAATTTCATTTGGTCTCCGCCAAGTTTGTAATTACTGGGAAGTTTAACAGGTTGCACCCACTTTGTGAATAAAATTGGTGTTACTGTGCTGAAAACAGCTACGTCGTATGGTCCAATACCACTGAAAATGTGCAAATATTTAATTATAAAATGTAGGTGTTGTAACAGTTCTTTAAGTTAATTCATTAATTACCGAAGTATTTTTAACAATTCTTAAACATTGACTGTAGGTAATTAAAATATGAATATTTTTAATAGATTTTACATATTAGGAATCTAACTATCAAGATGATGAAAGTGAAATTAATATGAAATGGTTACCCCTCATATAAAGGATGGTGTATTCGTTCACTGATCTTGATCACTTGAGACTGAGTTCCAAAGTTATTGACGTCATGTATACCAGCAACTACTTCCAGAGGTAGCCATCTTATCAACCAAGAGTCGACGGCACAGTGAGCAGCAGATAAGATCTGGAAAAGAAATTTAATCAAAATTAAACCATTATAAAATGACGATATCTAAGATCTAGCCAGCCCATTGCAGATTAGCTATAATATCTACACTTGAGAGCAATAAAATCGCACACCTTGCCTTTTTTTGTTGAGGCAGGTTTTTTTCATGAATGGGAATAAATAAATAAAAAACATACACTAGTTGAAAGTTTACTTCAGTACCATTCCAATGATATCAAATACAGTGTAAAAAAATACCCATGAGGGGTTTTAGGGCACAAAACCCAACATACGGGTAAAATTACCCAATTTTGCTTAAGAAAGAATGAAAATATAACTTAAAATTCTTGATCAAATTGTTTATTATTAAGGTGTTATTATTATTATTAAATGACAGTTCCACCCCTGTACATAGAAATAATAAATAATTTCATGACGAAGCTGTTGGTAGTTTATTTTTAACTTGTGTTCATTGTTGGTGGATCCTTTATAAATTACTTTATTGTGCATTGTGTGGGACAATACAGGCTAAATCTAGTGTTAGACTTCTCAACCAGGTTTAAAGACATATAGGTACCAACTCCTGGCAGTCAGGCCTCTATTCTGTAGGAGGGAGTGAGCCGTAATCCACTACGTGGCCAGAGTAAAGATATATTGATAAAAATCGTTTGATTTTGTGAGTGTTTTGTATTTCATAAATGCATAACACTTTCGAACTATTGAGCACCCAGTCGCCTTTTTGCTCATTTGCTAAGCAGAGCGCATAGGCGCTTTTGGATATGTTGGCCGAAATAGGTAGCTAGTGCATCTTAACTTTTAAGTTACAACTAGGTTCTGCTCGTGACTTTTCCCGCGGGGTATGTTGATAAAAAGCCTATGTTCTTCCCCAGGGTTCAAAGTATCCCTATACCAAATTTCATCAAAATCGGTCCACCCGTTGCGGAGATTCGCCGGAACAAACAGACAGATAGACAAAGAAATTCTTTCTTTTTTTTATAAGTACCGTATATACTTTCATATGCATTTAGTAAAAAGCTGTTATTTTGACTTTACAAAAAGACACTTACATTTTTTTTATTTGTATGTATTATAGATACGTAGTTATTTTTTAATATAATTTTTAAACTTACCCATTTCTCATTGAGGATCGCTCCACCACAAGAGTGTACTCGTATCCATAGGAATCTGGTCTGCAGCGATACGAGATAGGGATGGCTGTGCGGTTTCGCCTCGTGACCACCCACGATTTTACTTTCAGGATTCAAACTTTTTGAGTTCACTAGGAGACATACAAAACAGTTTATCTACTGAAGAAATCATAAGTCCAACATTCATTTAAATCGATTTTCTATGGAAACTGGATTAAAATAGAATGAGATAAATCGGTAATCACCAAATTAATATGCCACGTGAGTCCACACCGCATTGTTCATTCATTTCTGCATATACAAGGTTAGGGAAAATCAATTTATATTCTTGAAAACGATTTTTAAATTGTATAAATATTTACATCATTCATGCCAAGTTCTTCATGAAAAACTGAATAAACAAAATAACTGACCTACCTGTGGCAAGAAATGAATATTTTATTAAAATCAAGATGAGTTCTACGGTGAACTTCATAGCGATAACTTCAGGGGATGAGTTGTTCTGTGAAACATTGTTATTTTTGTGTTATATAACATTGAGCTTAGTTAAATCCTTATCGGTGCTCATATTTGCAGAAGCTCAACCTTTTGTTAGTTTACTTTTAAGTACCTTTCCTGGAAATCACTAGTGTTTCTTAGTAGCTTTTCATGCTGCAGTAGCTTTTGAAGACCGGATAAGAATTTTCTTTTTCTCATATGAGTACGAATAGAACTCATGCTGTGGCAAGAAATGCTTTCAAGTAGAATGGTAGTGAGGCTTACCACCGGGAGTGCACCAGACGTTCAAGCATCGCCACTTGTAAAGGCTATTTGTGTTTCTTTTTACAAGCTTTTATTTAACTTGCCATGATTGTGTGTATGTATGTATGTTCTGAGCATATCTTGCAAGCTGTAAAAAAATCACTTCCTCTTATTATACGCAGTTGAAATTTCACACGTTGATTCTGTTTCAAAGACAATGCGATTTTATGATGCATGACCTGTGATTCTACACCCAGGATTGGCTCCAGACGAAGGATTTCCATAACGGTCAACGGTGCAGACACGACATTTAATATACACATTTAATTAAAGTCTTCCATCTAAAGTTTACCATGATCTGACTGCTGCACCCAGGATTGGCTCCAGTCGAGGGAACTCTTCAACGGTCAACAGAAGAGACACAAAATTTTATATACGCATACAATTATGGTAGCTCGTTCTAAAGTTTATCATGATCTGGCTGCTGCACCCAGGACTCGCTCCATACGAGAGAACTCCTCAGTGGTCAACAGCACAGGCACGAAATGTTGTATAAGTATTCATTAAATTATGATGATAGCCCGTTCCAAAGTGTGGTACGAGTATGACTTCACACCATGACTTGTGGCGCGCTTGAGTTCTTTGGATTTGTCTTTACAAGTAACTTTCAAGAGAAGGTGATAGAACGGATATTTAAAGAAATTCTAATGCTAAAAAGTACAAAATAAAATGTTACTAAAAAACTTTTTTTAAAACAAGCTTTTAATGATCTAAAAAGTACTAAATAAAACATACGTTAACATATTTTTTTTATATTTTCTAAAAAGCTTTTGGCGTGAACGTCCTACTAACACTTTAAGATACGCCGCAAGCTTCTAAGAAAATATTAAAGTTTTATGTTAACGTAAGTTTTATTTAGTACTTATTAGTTCATTAGCAACTTGTTTTTAATAGTTATTTATGATACTAGTGCGGTAAGTTGGTTTTTACAAACGAGTAGACGCATGTAAGCCCGAGACGAAGTCGAGGGTTTACCATAGTCACGAGTTTGTAAATATCAATTTCCGCACGTGTGTCATACAACGTTTTTCGATACATTTGCGAGAAAACAGTACAATATTAATATCGGATTCCTTTCTTGAACTCATTTATTATTATTTTGTTTATAAATATCAGTCGGAAAGTCGCTCTTGATTCTTTGACGTTTCTAATATGAAAATGGCGCGAATTGGAAATGGCGCCACGTGCGCCTTGGTGAAAATTAGAACTACATCTTTCGTCTCATTTTCTCTTTAGTATTAAAGTGAGACAAACGTATAGAGCAAAAGCTCTTCCAAGGAGGTTCGATTATACAGCTTATTTATTCTCGTAATGTGTAACTCCTTGGTGTAGTTCTCATATATTTTTTATGGAAATTAAAAATAAACGGTAAAGGATACGCACGGCGCTATACAACGGAGTATGCGGTAAAACAGGTACTTAGCTGTGAGTACCTATTTTACCGCACGTTCCGTTTTAAGGTGCGTAATTTTTAACATTCGAACCATGTATACAGGCATCGTAAATGCATTTTTTGAGCAAATGTGTTGAAAAATAGTTATTTATGATACTAGAGCGTTAAGTTGGTTTTTACAAACGAGTAGAGTCGAGGGCTTACCATAGGGTACGAGTATGTAAATACCAATTTCCGCACGTGTGTCATACAACGTTTTTCAACATATTTGCGAGAAAACAGTACAATAATAATATTGGATTCCTCGCTTGAACTCATATTATTATTTTGTTTATAAATATCTTTGACGTTTCTAATAAGAAAATGGCGCGTATTTGCAAATGGCGCCACGTGCGTGTGGTGAAAATTAGAAGTACATCTTTCGTCTCATTTTCTCTTTAGTATTAAAGTGAGACATTCATAATGAGCTAAAGCGCTTCCAAGGAGGTTCGATTATTCAGCTAATTTACTGTCGTAATGTGAAACTCTTTGGTGGAATTGTTATATATTTTTTATGGAAATTAAAAAAAGAACCGTAAAGGATACGCATGACGTTATACATCGGAATATACGGTAAAACAGGTACTTAGGTGAGAGTACCTATTTTAACGCACGTTCCTTTGTATGGTGCGTAATTTATAACTTTCGAACTATGTATACAGGCTTCGTAAATACATTTTTTGAGCAAATGTGTTGAAAAGGTTTGTTTTTTACATTTTTTATTAATAAGTATACCAACATTATACATTTAGCATTACCTTAAAACATTATTTACGTACCTACGCTGTTCTGTCGGAGTGCTGGTGCCTACGCTTATGTATTAAAGTGAATGTTGGGTGAGGCAAAAGAAGCATGCTAGTTTGCCTCACCCAACATTCACTTCCATACATAAGCGTGAAATGCTGTGGAAATGCGTTTCTTGCGAAGCATGTGTGGTGTGACTATGTATGATAGGTTGAGGAATGATGTGATAAGGCAACGGTGCGGTTTAAAAGAAGATATAATAACAAAAAAATTAAAAAGTATATGCTGTGTGTGTGTGCTTAGATGGTTTGGTCATGTTGAGAAGATGAATGAAGTGAGATTAACAAAAGGTATCTACAAGATAGATGTGAGTCGAAATGCCAGGAGGGAATGCCCTAGGAGGATTATGTGGTAACCTTGTTGGTGATGTTCTTTATAAAGATCAGGTGCGTAGTACTCGCAACCGGCGTGCGTGTATGACCAGATGTATGAACGTAAATGAGGCCAAAGGAGTATGTAAGGATCGTAGCAGATGGCGTTCTGTAGTTTCTGCCTACCCCCATGGGAAGAAGGCGTGAGTTTATGTATATATCATTTAGGTATTACATATAATGTATTTCTAAATAAATTATAGGCGTAAAATTCAAAGAAAAATACATTGCATAGAAGCTGCTCACTAAACGTTTATTATGGGGTAACTGACACGCAACCTTCAGAAGTTCACAGACCATAAATTATGGGTGATTAACGAAAACGATACTTTATAAATACCAAACCAGAGGTCATTGTTCAAGGCCAATGGTTGCCTCTGGCCTCTGGCTTGATAGCTATCGATTTGCTACTACAAACCCTTTTTGGAACATTGATGTAACCATAATTTCCACTTAAGCTAGTGTTTCCTAGGAAAGCGGTTCCGTCATATTATACCGGCTGTTATGAAGATCTGTCACTGTCACTAGTATTTGACATTAAGGTGCCAAAAAACGCTCTGTGTTTGGACAGCCGGTATTATGTGACCGTTCACCGCTTTCTTAGGAAACCGAAGTTTTAGAAAAAGCAACCAAATAAACCTTTATTATGTACTTACAATTCTTTGATATAACTACAGTAGATTGTTATACAAGGGTCGAAATTAATAATCCGAGTAGGAATTGATGACTTTCACCCGTTTTAAACACTCTACTTTTCATTTCGAATATAACGAAAGATTTTTTTTTAGTTTTTCTTAAATATTTATTAATAATAATAACATGAGACTCATTTAAAACCGATATTTTGAATTTCGGTACAGCTTACAGAGTTATATGTATTCCACCAAATTATATAGGTAGTCTTTTTTTAATTTTAAATATGGAACACACCGCGTCTCCGTCGCGGGCCGTCCCACTTAATAGGTTTTTTTTTTAAATTCGAACTGACACTCATAAGACCGCAGAATTTATTTATTTTTTATTCGATTTTTTCTTAATTATGTAAAAGTAGCTCACACGGCCCGGCTTCACACGGGTTAGCACTAAGTATCTACGGCGCATCTACCTACTTACCAACCTACTCTTCCTACCTACCTACCTACCCTATTCGTTCTCGAGATATCATCAAAAACGCCGTTCCATACAAAATGTATGAGAAAATAAATTTTCTTCAACTTAATTTTTTCGTGAATATTTCCTACGTTTTAATAGTTATTCTGCTATTCGGAGCGGAGACAAAACCAAGAAATCGAAGATCATAAAGCTGACTACCTAACCAAATTTAGTTCTATTTTTAAAATTCATTCTGCCTATAGAGGGAAGCAATTACTATGAGTCTTTCCCGGCCAAAGGTGGGGAGCAGCGTCTTTCACCCGCTACTCGGTTCAAACAAACACTACTTTCCGAGTATGAGAAATGAAAAACAATGTTTAGTTCAGAGCACCTGAACAAAAGTATATGTACCTTGACAATAATATATTGTCACACATAAGGGTTATTACAATATTAGAATAGGTCGTGCTATCGGTATCATAGGTAATTAGTTTCTGTACGTTGTCAGTGTGAGCTGATTTGTAGATTTATGCTCAGATAATTGTGTAAAAATGTAACTAATTAGTAATTCCTAGTAACCAATATTTGCATCTGTTAGTATGTATATTGGTGGTGTTGGTATCATACTACCTAGTATCTGGGTTGTGGAGGTCAGATAGGTAGTCTCTCGATGTAAAATACTGGTATTCAGCTGCATCCGGTTAGACTAGAAGCCGACCCCAACATAGATGAGAAAAGATTAGCATATGATGAGTTTGTATGTAGGTACGGTCACCAAAAGTGTTAAGTAACAAGGGTCCTTGGATATAGTTTAATTTTAGTAAGAAACCGATGGACGTTTTCGAATAAAATTAATTTAATTAGTAGAAAACAAACAGTTAATGTATTAAAATAAATTTCACTCAAAAACATCCATCGGTTTCTTACTAAAATTCAACTGTATCCGACGACCCTGGTTACTTATGTCTTTTGGTGACTGTACCTTTGGAAATGGGTACATTCATCTAGAGTTATCTATTTTAAGTCGTTAACTACTGTACGTTAGGCAATTCGGGTCATGCTGGCATGCTGTGGCTAAAATGAGGTCTGACCAGAGTATCAGGTAAGTAAGTTTCTATTTCAAGGCCTCTTTATTGTTTTTTCATTTTACTGTAATGAAGAAAATCGAAGAGAATATTTAATCAACTATATTTTCATGTTCGTGTATTTATTATTATTAGATCGCCACCCTATTAGGTTTTTCACCCCTGTCTTATTTCGCTTTCGTATTGTGTCGCGATATATCTTGAGGTAAAAGGAAAATAAAGAAAAACTATTGGGCATATTTTTATAAAACATTTATTTTCAATATAAAATGACTGTTTCCTAAATATACGACATTGTGTTCAAAGAGTTTAATGATAATAATTTAAAAGAGTAAAGTTAAGATGGAAAAGAGTTGAATCTTTCCATGTTACAGACCTATCACAGGTGTATACTTTAAAACAAAATATTACCCTGTGCCCTATTGTTAATAGCTTAGAGTTAATCTTTCAATGAAGATAAATACAATGAAGTAAACCTACTTCGTTTATGTATCAAATGATATACAATGTTACATCTATCTTTAAACGAACATTTTAAATATTGTTGTATGTTGTTTGTTATCCGTCTACAAACTAACATAAAGAAGAGCGAAGAAAAGTTGCAAGACGCAAAAAGTTCAGCGTAATAAGAACAAAGAATGTGAAATTTCGGAAATAAATTAGTGATGAATTAATAAGTAGTACCTAATTTAGGTAAACAAGGTAAAACAAAGTTGGCAAAAACTAAAAAGAATTAAAATAAATACAAAAAAATTAAAGAAGAAAGAAATAAATATTTGATAAGCAAATAGAACATACGAAACTTAACAATTTGCTTAGCACATTTTTTACAAACATACTTCTAATAATTTATTAGAGATGATTCATTGCTGGCTATGCTATGAAAGTTGAAAATTATGAAAGAAAGAAAAAGTATTTATTGAGACTCGCACAGGATTATCACAAACTAAACAAAAAACACTTAAAAAAAAAACAGAAAGCAGCTATGTCGAGTTATTAATCAGGCAACGCATTATGCGTGACAATTTTTTCAAGTGTGTGATTTATCTTATGTGAAAGACTATCTCGTGAGCACGTTGCATCCATCTTAAAGAGTGAACATGGATTGTTTATTAACTAAAACACTATGAATGACGATACAAACTTACGATATCATTGCGACTGTGTCAGAGAGATACATACAATACCGTAACACGAATTACGGTCTCAAGTTAGAAAGATGTTAACTAACTTGAGATAAAATGATTTTAATATGCATTTATAAAATTAAAAGAGCTATCAACCTCTACCGACACATGATGGAAATAATCAATTTAAAGCGAAGTGATTTGTAGTAACTAGGTCCAGACAAAAGAAAATGTGCAGTTGTGTCGGAAGGAGCTCTAATTATGATTATGAATCTACATATTGCGAGTTGGTAATTACGTATTTGCACTTAACCCCTTTAGCTTTTAAATTTATTTAGGAATAACATTACAATTACGGTCGTCTCGTTTCTAATATAAAGCTTAACTTACTCTAATCTAACTTTATGTACAAAATTATAAAACGAGTAACAATAACATTTAACTATATCAAAGGAATTAAATTGAATGGCGAGTCTAGTCGCCATTTCGATCACAAGGTTGGTCGAATTCTTAAATCTATAAATTAATATAGTGATCTGATTAAATACTTTGGTCTCTAATGCGATACATTTGAAGGCTAGTTATTTAGAACAGCACCTTAAGTTTAGAACATTATTTACAAGATAACATTAACAAATATTTTTTATCCCATTCGCACGTTGTTCATATTTCAACAACAGAACAAAATATGGCAGTACGCGATGCTTTTCACTCCTGTTTGGTTTCACAAATCGATTACGAATATCGAATATTGAATTGAATACTCGATAGTTTCAGTGTATCGGGAAGAATGGCGGAGTGATCGTTGGTAGGTGGTCGCCGCATCGAGGGAAGTTCGGAGGCACGGGGGGCAGGTCCCCCTGAGTGCCGATGTGAAGAATCAAGTTCATTCCTATTACTATGTGATAGATGAAATGACAGTGGAACAACCAGTATCCTGAAAAGAAAATTTAAAGTTAAAAATCAAGAATAGAATAATAAAATGTTACGCCGTGTTCGTTATTATTTTAATCAAGCATATTTGTTTAAAAATATTGTTTGAAAAACGAAGAGACTTTTTACAAGTGAATATTACCTGGGTTATCTGCCTTTAGCCTTAAAACGACGTAACCATTATTGGGCACAGCAAGAGTATCCTTGAAGGGTGGAAGGTTGTATTGCCTGTGCAGTAGACCCTTCCTGTCAAGATCCAGGGCGTGTTTCAGGTTAATCTTCTTTATGTTCTTGTCGGGAGATCTGCCGATACCGATCACGTTGTACGGAGTACCGTGAAGGTGGAACGGGTGGGACAAGTTCGGCGATTGCACTGAAATTCAAATAACTCATTGTTACGATGCTAGATGGTGTTATTTTATATTGAAAAAGTGTATGTAGGTCGCAAGTGTGTTATCTAAAACGGATATGGTTTTCAGCTTAAGGCAGAGCCATAGATTATTTCTTTCTTTGTGACAAAAATTAACACTATAGATTCACTCTGGTGTCTTTCTCTGTTTGTGAGACATAGAAAGACAACTGATGTCATAAAAGAGAGTGATGATATTATGGCACAGGGACTATATTGCTATAAGAATATCCTTGTATCTACCTTCGTCGACCAACACGATTTCAACGATGGAGTTGAGAGGTACATCGATCATGTGTGTGCAGCGGCAGTCGACGGCGCAGTTGGCGGGTCTGTTGTCCCCGTTACAGAAAAGATCCGGGGATAACTCATGCATCTGCGAGAGGGGAGGCGCGGGCGCCGCTCTGTAGGAGATCTCGTCAACCAAACTCAGTACGTGGTCACCGCCGGGAGCCACTGGAATTGGAAAAATATGACATATTTTATATTAGCTTTTGCCGGAAAATAATATAGAATATCCCATGGGAACGCATTACATGGATAAAAAGTACCCTATGTCTTAGCCGAAGTCTTGGTCTATCCATGTGACATATATCAACTTGTACTTAATAACCGCTGTATTATTTAATGTGATAACCTCATCGCCACTATATATACTATTTGGTGATGCATGACATTATTATGAAATAGGCATAATTAATGTACACTGAAAACAGTTTAACACAGAGGCATAAAACACACGGCTACATATCAAGCTATACATTTCCTGTTTAAGCTGACCTCTCATTGTACGGAAATCCTATACAGTGCAAGATCAGCTTATCCTGGACATGTATAGCTTGATATATGGAGCCGTGTGTACTTATTAATAAAAAAAGAACGTCATAATATATCCAAAGCAGAGACTCACCACGGTTCAAATCCAAACGAAGCTGTCAAATATAAAATAAAAATAATGACCGCAAAATCTTACCTAAGTAGTTCCTGTACGTATTTTCCTTGAACAAGTCCTTTGGCTTGTAGAAGTGGAACCTGAATGGCAGGAAGATCTTGACATCGGGCCTCGCCTGTAATATTGCCGGGTCTACCGGCCTCGCTGACTTCAAGTTGCTTACGCAAACTGCGTCATTTCTTTTTACATTGCAGATAGCGTCCAAGGGGTTAAGAATCTATAACATTTTTAGGGTTAAAGACATGGTTTTCAAAAAAAAATTATTAATGTCAAGCAATATGTGCTGAATTTAAAAACCATATCAATTTAAAAAAAATGCATTCCTTTTTTTTTTTTTTGGCTTAAGTTGTTAGTTCAGCCGAATTTTTAAAGCAACTATTGAATCTTGTGCTGAAAAGCTTTAGAAAAAGAATTTGTTTAGTAACATTATTATGTACACAAAACATAGTAAAGAATATACAAGGAAATAGAAAAGATGTACAACCTGTATGTTTGGTGCCAAATAGGAGTCTACTCGATGCCCTCCAAACTCATGCACAAGACTTCTCATGCGAGTCATCTACATAATATCTAAAATAGTAATTCTATTGTGCTTTATATACAAATATATACAACAGCTTTTCAACTGATGTGTGTGTACAAATAAAAATTATAAAATCGATGTACCAACTAATTGTAAAATTGAATCATCTAACTATATACTCATGCTCTCAAGGAAAATAAAATAAACCGCTATTTTTCATAGATTTTATTAAAGATATAAAATTTTACATTCTTATAGTAATTTTATATTATTATGATAAATCGTAACGTTTGCTTTTCTTTACTTTATAGCAAAATATACCTACTTCGCTGCGAGATAATGTTCGTTGTAAGTTGTGTTGTCGTTCTCAGTCGACTAGGACACACCGACATTAATTTTTTGGAATTTCCGTTGGCACAATCACACTGACTTCTAGTAGCCGTAACAATTAACATCTCTTAATTAATGGTAACCTCAAGTGTGCACTTATATAGTCTACATAATGTAACATACACACACACACACACACACACACACGGGTGTGTGTGTGTGTGTGTGTGTAGTGTGTATATATATAGTCTACATAATAATATACAGTCTTCGTTTGTGTACGGAGTGTGCTACAGGGTGATCAGAGTACTGTGTATTTAGATAAGTTCAGCGGTACGTAATTTAAATTTTATCAAAAATGGTAGTGCATACAAAATTGGGTTGGGAATGTACCAAATGTCTTAAAATTCTAAGCAAGTAGGTCTAATAAGTATTTTTTTAAATATATACAAGTAATAAATATATCATTGGTGAAAATAAAATTATAATGGCAAGTTGTTAGTTTCAGGACGAACTAGTCTTGTTAAAACTATACTCAATACGCGAAAATAAATTGTTGGTTCAAGAGCCTCAAAGTACATATTATAGGCGATATCAATAATTAAAACGTAATTAAGAAAATATCACCGAATATGGCATAAAATTAAAATTGAAGTCAACTCGTAGAAACAGTGCATCATCGTTAAATAAAATCACAAACCATCATTAACTCCCGTTGAATCATTCTTTTAAAAAAAATAAACACAAACGGCAGAATCGAGCACTTCGAATCTACCGGACACATCACACAAAACAAACATAAATTTACACTTAGTTAACATATTTAAATCAACTGTACATAGCTGTGTGCTGTACTTTTATTTGCATCACATGCAAAAACTGGGCAATTTGTCTAGGAACCAATTTAGTTTAGCGTGATGGGAGGGAGGTGGTCGCCACATGTGGGGAAGTTGGGGGGGACGGGCGGCAAGTCGGCCTGGGTGCCCACTTGCAGCACGAGGTTCATCCCGATGACGATATGGAACAGGAAGTGGCAGTGGAACAGCCAGAAGCCGGGGTTGTTGGCGCGGAAACGGACGATGACGTAGCCATTGTTGGGGACGGCGATGGTGTCCTTCGCCGGCGGGAGGTCTCCCTGCTTCAGGTGACGCTCAAGCAAACCTCTCCTGTCGAGGTCGAGAGCGTGCTTCAGGTTGATCTTCTTAACGTTCTGGTCGGGAGACCGGCCGATACCGATGACGTTGAAGGCGTATCCGTGCAAGTGGAACGGGTGAGATAAGTTTGCGATTTGAACTGGAAAATGGAAAGCACAATCAAGAACTTGCATCTATAATTAACGTAATCTATACGTGATGCATAACTTCCCGTTATTGTATTCAGCCTGGTATAATTACCGAAGAAATAAATCGATTTACGTGTTGATAAAATCGGCAAATAAGGTTCAAATTGATCTACAGACTGTTATAAGTGGTTTGATTTTAATTATACCAAGCTCAATAAGCCAATTTTCGCGGGTCATTAAATGTGTGTTTAATGTACATACCTTCGTCTACAAGTACAACTTCTACTACAGCATTCAGCGGTATGTCGACCTTGTGGGTGCACATGCAATTTTGTCCACAGTTAGCGGGGCGATTGTCACCGTTACAGAACTGTTCGGGGTTTATGTCATCATACTGACTGATTAGGGGCGCGGGCGGAGCCATGTATGAAATTTCGTCTATCAAACTGATTACGTGATCTCCTCCAGGGGCAACTGCAAAGTTGACATCATGTTATTGTAGGTTTTTTCATTCTCATCTCATTGAACAAAAGAACAACACCATTTATATGAATAGCTTACCTAAATATCTGTTATATGTGTTCGGCTGGAACAACATCTCAGGCCTATAGACGAAGAAACGGAAAGGCAAGAAGATTTTAACATCAGGCCTTTCTTGAAGGATGGCCGGGTCAATGTGCTTGGCGTTCTTCAGCTGACTGACGCAAATAGCGTCGTTCCTTGTAATATTACACCTGGCGTCCAACGGGTTCATCACCTGGATAGTTAGTGAGGAGAAATGTACGTGCAATTACTAATATTACGTGCAAATATACATTATTCACTACTCAATTGACTACGGTTTCTAAAACTACTAGTTCAAAAATAATTTGCACTCTTGCAGAAATTCAATCAAAGTGCAAACACACATCTTGTAATAAACCGTTACATTGGTATGTGGTCGATTTCAAAATTGCTACAGAGACAAGTTTGTATTGATATATATTTACAGAACCGGTAAATGTACCGGTAGCTATTTCACCCGACTGTACATGGTCTAATTCGTCAACAGCTATAATTTGATTTTTCGTTTTAATTTATTCGCTGCAGCGAAATTTTGTTTCATATCGGCTCTATACCAGTATTTATGTTTGAGCAACGAGTTGGTATAAAGTCGACACTACGACCATGTATAATCGAGGCTGTCGTGTCGGCACCAAGAATTCAGTATGCAATATCCGCTGTTTAATAATTGAGGCGGGTGGTCTCGTGACACGGGCCACGTACTCCAGACTTTCACGGTACACCAACTAGAACTTAGCACCATAATTACGGGTTCTTCATTCGTCTTAGCTAAATTACTACCAACATACAGGAAATGTAAGAATATTTACATTATCATAGTTCAATCTTCTACTGAATCTACTGGTGGTATATAATACATTACAGAATCGAAGTATGTTACACCGGCCACTACAACTCACCACTCCTTGCGGGATGCCGACATCGTAGGTGGGTGGCTGCGAGGAGGGCTGGTAAGGGCCTCTCGCGTATCTGAGGATACCTAGCTGCTGAGCTCTCTTAATACCGCACTCGCCGAGACCTCGGACCTGGATCCAGTAGGCTCCAGGATTGTTGTTCGCTTCGATTACAAAGTCGTATCGTTCGCCTGTAACACGCGTAATAACATTTTTGTAAGAATTTCATTGGGATCTAGATAATTTGCAAATGTTGTAAAAGAGGAAGCACTTATGTTATATAATGTTTTTGCTCGACTGGGCGCACTACCTAATTAGACATTATTACAACACATAGGTGTGTCTTATAAAAATCGCAACCGATTATCATAAATTATGTTATGCACCTATTATTACGATTTGGTAGATACTTTTGTAAGCAGAAATATTTTTAAATAACCGAATATTTTTAAAGTACCAAAATCATAAATTGAACGCAGAGTCCCATATTCTATTCATATTTAGTATATTAAATGAGCGTGCGTGGGTTTCAAAAAGCCGTTCCGATCAGTCGTGAGGAAACATCCTCCACACATTACAACTTGCCATTGTTCGAAAGCTAAATCGTAAACAGGTATGTTTATTGCTTCCTTGTGCTTAGCTTACCTGAGAACGAGATGATGGTGTTTACTTGTACCGGATGCACGGGCTCGCCGTCAGTCGCAATAACGGTTAAATTGTGGCCTTCGAAAGTGACCTGCGCGGGGCACACGGACGCGAAAGCGTTGATCATTCTGAATCTGTATCTCCTGCCAGGTGTGATCGTGAACACTTCCAGGGGCGTGTTGGTCATGAAGCCAGTGTTGGGGTCTCTGAACTGACCCTTTCCGTTAATCAGTACGTTTTCGGGATCCTGTCCGGTGTTGACGGCCAGACGACCAGGATATCTCTCGGCCGCGTCTTCGTGCAGCCAATCACTGAGCAGCATGACGTGGGTGGTCAAGTCGTAGTCGTACAGGTGACTGTTGGGGTCTTTGGAAGGAGGCTGACGGACGACGATGCTTCCGTACAAACCGTCAAGCTTTTGGAGTCCAGTGTGAGCGTGCCAGAAGTGGGTACCCGCGTTACCTTGCCATTGATATCTGTAATAATTTGTGGAGAATATTAAGCATTGCTATCAAATTGATACTACATATTTTTTACCGATAATTATGCTTTCTAAGGTTTATGTGTACCTGAAAGTATTTCCTTGCTGGATGGGACACTGCGTCACAAACGGTACACCGTCATAGTACTGAGAGCCTCTCTGCCAGATTCCGTGCCAGTGGATGGTCACCTCCATGCCCTCCATGTGGTTCTCCACATCGATAACTACCTTGTCGTTCTCGCACACTTGGATGGACGGTCCCGGCAACATTCTGTTGGCTGTGAGGATTCCTCTCTCTACTCCATCGGCCAACACACATTGGCAGTGAGACCACACCACGTTCGTTGCGTTCGGTGTGCATACTTGACACGCCCTGTAATCATTTGAATGTATTTAAGTATGACATAAGCTATGCTCTATTTCCTTATCAATACATCTTACACCACAATTTCTTCAGGCAACACGTAGCCTATCGTGAAATAACTTGTTTGCATAAGTCCTGTCGTCACCTATCAATTACGTGGCCTGACGGAATTTGGATCACTCATTGTATTTAAGTACGGCATTGAATCCGATGCCGCTAACAGTTCGTGTGAAACAAAGCGTAAAATGTGCGAAATGGAAAAGTCGGTCGCTGGGTCGGTTTTTTCTTCGGCACGACTTTGCGTGAGCATCTCGAAAATATTTGGACTATCTCTGGATCTTGGCACAGATGGCGCAGTTCTTACGAAATGCAGTGAGGTAAGGAGTTACTCAAGCCTAAAGCCTTTTTTCAAACTGCTGTGATATAAGTCGATAACAGTGATTGTAAAGTAAACGTCTAATTCGTGCAATTATAGTGGTACAATTGAATAGACTTCCGACTCCGTTAACTGCAACTTGCAATTTTAATGAGAAACTAAGAGCCTATTATAACAATTGTTATTAAAGACGACTTGTTCAATGTCACTGGGTGATCTATCGCAATTTCACAGCTTGGTTTCGAAATTAGTCTAATTCCGTTGGAAAAATACAATGATTCGTTTGTATCCGTACTGCAAAGGAAACAAACTTCATTAGCATTAGAGTAGTAGACCTACTGGGGAAATCTACTACGAATTTTCCTTATTTGTTTAGGTGAAGTGTTTTCCGTTCTAGTCGAAATTTAAATAAATTATGTTGAAATATAATTTACCATAATTATATTATATATTATTATTGTATTATTTTATATTACTTTTTAGCTTGATTTACCTTTTGCTTGAAGACAGAAAATGAATACGTATGTGAAATACTGCAATATGTTTAATAGACAGAATTCACAAAATAACATCGCAGCGCATCTATCTATACCTATGTTGACAAAAAAATTAATAAAAAAAATACTTACGCTCCCAAAACCGTGTACAATTCCAATGTGAAGTGGTAGTAGCAGATCCTGGGTGGTTCGTTTTCCCTGCAGGCGCGGGCGCACTCATCAGGGGCAGACAGTGCTGGATTTCTCCTCAGCTCAGCCGTGGCACTGCTCGTGAAGTCCAGATGTTTCAGGGAAGTTTTTCCATTGGCGTTTCTCGTCAGAGAAGGCAGAGGGTTGCTCCGAACGCCACCGCTTAACGGACCGCTGCCGCTGGACACGAATGGGTTGGATGCGGGGCCGGAGGTGCTACCGATGCTACCGAAGGACGCGAAGGGATCGCTGCCCGACGGGTGCGTCTGCACGAGGCCGTGGGTCGAGGAGAAGGCGCTGCTGGAGCCCTCGCGGAACGGTGTGGCTGTGCCCGCCTGCCACCATGACGCTGACGTCGATTGGTCGTCGGCTGTGCTTATGGCTTCTGTGGAACAGAAAAAAAAACTGGTAAATGTTGGTTCAATCTTGACAAATATGTGTTCTGATGTTTTTTTTGAGAAGTCCAAATCTTAATGTTTTATAATTCGTAGAGAATAATGTCATCTCTATACTTGGCCTGAAAGTTGGGCACAAGGTGACGGGCGGAGGTCGTCTCGGTCTGTTTGGAAGTCTTGTTCATTAAAATTACCAATTTTTTGTCATTACTCAGCGGTCAGAATAGGGTAAACATAATAGATTCAAATGACAATTTTCGGTTAGTGACCACAGTAGAAATTGGTGCAGATACTAATTTCTACTTTTTATCAAAAATATTTGAATCAAGGCTGAAGCGTAGGTTGATGTCACTTTCAAAAATTAATACATAATTTATAAGAAAAGTTAAATGTTCAATAATATTGATGGCAATAGGCTCGCCCCCTATTCTATGGGATTTGAACATAACTGGTGAAATGTGGGAGCACTAAAGGTACACCTCTGCCTAGCTACGGGGAATAGAGGCGTGATGTTATGTTACGTTAAATTAGCCAACATTATAAAAGCACTAGCTTTTGCCCGCGGCTTCGTCCGCGTGGATGTCAGAAATTATCCTAGGGGAACGTACTACCGAGATAAAAAGTATCCTACATGTTAATCCAGGTTATAAAATATCTGTGTTTAAAATTCCATCCAAATCCGTTCAATACTTGTTGCGTGAAAGAGTAGCAAATATCCATCCATCCATCCATCCTCATAAACTTTCACATTTATAATATTAGGAGGATGATGTGGGCAGGTAGGTATGAAATTCTGTACAAGTGCGACTTAATACAATGTGGAAGAATTTAGGCCAAGATGAATACCACAATTGCATAAAATCCTACACTGCTATTTCTCACAGCCTACTCGCCAAAACCTAAATATCCAAGTAAAGCTATCATAAAATCAAAACTTAGAACGAATGATACATAACTCGCAAACATTACTCATGTATCGAGATTACACAATAAAGATAAAAGATGTGTAAATTACAAACGTTCCGAAGCTATTTCAAGTGGAACGAACGATCGGGAATCTGTTACGATTTTCCCAAGAACTGACATTAGCTGAAAGTTACTCACGATTAGTTTATTAGATATGTTGGTAGTAGCTCTCGACAGGTGCGTTAATGTAAATTCTGTAGTGCAGGTATCTTGTAGCCAATCGTAAAGTAGTTACAAGACTGTGTTGTCACGATATTTTCGCAACACTGGAGCAAGGACCGCGTCCTTAAATTAAAGGACTTTTACTTCCCTGTCCGCTGTTACAGTTTTCTCAAAGCATTAATTGAATATTACGCAGTCTGATACGATCGCACAGTTACCACATTATTATAATTGCTTACTCAATATTTGTAGTGATGTGTACCGGCTTTTGTACAATACCTTTTAGGGTTCTCTGCAAATGGGCGCTTCGTAAAATTGTTTGCGTACCGAATACGTTGTTCTTGCTTGTATTTTGCAACAACATTATTGTAGGCTATTAGCTCGTAGATATGCAACAAAAACTGTTCAAGTTTAGCCTGGTTGCGGAACATAACAATACGTGTTGGATACGAACTTGGCCGTTTTTTGTGCGACCGTTTAGGTCTGAGAGCCTTGAGGTGACTATACTTTTATTTCCTTATTGGTAAACACTAACATTGGCTGGCTATTCGTTACGGCGCCGGCGATTACAGGCGGGTTATCAGAAGGGTTATTATTTCAAATTACGAGTCGCGTGTTTGGTCTTCCAAATGGGTGAATCGTGTATGTTGTTGCAATGTTAGTGAAGATTACTTCTTGTATTGCATAGGCAATTAAAATCTGTTCGTGAAAAGGTCTGATTCTAGCTAATTCTCAATGAATGAGACGTTTTAAACACTATTCTGGAACTATTAGTGTCTTTAGTTAACATGAACTCGAAGTATTAGCACTTAACTCACTCACTTCTTGACTTGCAGCTACAGCGTTGCTCGCGGCGTTTCGCAGCAGAAACTGTAAAGCGCTACCAAGTGATTTACACTTTTTGAAAGTAAGTTATCAAAATTCTGAAACTATGGACCACAAAACCCGCTTATTAGTCGCGTAAATATGCCAACTAATAAGTTTGTTGCCGCTACTAAGACCAAGTTTATTGCTTATTTATAAGGCTCATAAGTTGTTGCTATCTAATCACAGATTAACTTAGCAGCAGCTGCTGCGGTAGCTCTGTGGTTTGCAATCAGCCCCCGAGAATTTCTCTTTTCAAGTAAAACACTGGACGTTATGTGTACTAGCATAATGTGCTTATAACATACCGCGGATATGTTTAAAAATTATTACGGAAAAATTGCACATGACCAATCTATAATACTCTAGTTACTTTAAACATCTATAATTTTCAAACACACGTGTTCACGTCACACATTTCAGTGTAATCGCAAATCATTTTTAGTGAAATGTGTTCGATTTTAAAATGGTCACGTTTTACGCAACGTTTTTGAAATCGGTTTTGTTTCTGTTTCTGTTTTTCTGGCTAACAAATTCGTTTCAGTGCTATAAATTAATTAAGACACGATTGATTAAGTCACTAACTTGCAAAAGTTTGGTTCTTTGTGGTAAAGTTTTGAAACTAGCGCTTTTAAAATAATTAAACACCCACATGAAAAATGAAATGTTGTCGAATTATTTGAAGAACAAAATTATAATTACGATGTTCTGTAAAATATTTTCGTCTCGTCTTAAAAAATGCATTGAGTTGGCCTTTGGTATCCCAATGTTGGCGTATTGGTGCTGTTGGTGTAACTCAATGGGCGCGCTCATAGAATCGTGTTTACATTCAATCATGTTGTTTGCGATTCGCGTCGACGATGACTCGTTCCGTTCATCCAATCACCTTCGTGAGCACATCTGTTCACCGAATTATTAGTAATATTACTATTCCGTTGCGCGATTACGGTATGTGTTTAGTTAAATGATAACATTACCGCGTGCGTGTAACCACAGTTATGTTTTTACGTACTTTGGTTGTTTGTAAATAAAAGAGTATATAGCTTAATTAATAGAATTGTGATGGTTTTACATGAGGCCTAATGATCTGATGAGTCATTTAGCTAGAAAAATATGTCTGTTTAATTTCACTGCGACTATACATAATGTAGGTACACTGTAGGTTTAGAAGAATTTTAATTCCGTATTGTGAGATGACTGTATGACTGTCGAGTTGTTGTATACTTTATACTATCGTTTTTGTCTTAACTAATGTACTTAGCCTTGGCCGTTTTATGTTAAATAAATACATTAATTAATGTTATATTATTATGTATAGTTTTTTGCTTTTGTTTTTTAATTATTCTCCTACTAATATAATAATATTTACACTCTATCTTTATTGAAATAATAAAACGGGACTTATAATATTATGTTAGATACAGAATGACAAAATATTACTTCAGATTTAGACACTGCTTGTTCGTATCGTGTCTGATAATTTATTAACCCTACTATGTGCTAATGGTAGCAGTGACAGTAGTATTTACTAATAGATTATGTTGAATGCAACGTTGTTTTCTATCTTTAAAGAATTATGTAAGTAACCAGACTCAATATAGACATTAAATAACCCGAGGGCAGCCTAGTATTTGGCAAAACTAGTTCATAAATGGACTTAGAAGTGTGACTATAAAAATGAATTGGCGATTAAATCGGCAATATATTTTCGTATTCTCAATTAAGATCATTAATATTATTTATTATTGATCATAAGTGCGATTACCGCGTGCATAAAATCGTAGGCGGAAATTGATTGATATCGGGTTTAGAATAAAAGGTCGTAACTTCGTAAAACTGATTTTCAATTAGCAGCCCACTTGTGATGGTGCATGATGAAAAAACGTAAGTAGCATGTATTGTGTGCAACCCACTTGTTGATAGAACAATATGTTTGTCGAGTTTGTGCAATGAATCAATAATCGATCGTTACACACGATTGTTTCGATCAGCCTCTTTATATACGCCGTTAACCACGTTGGTTTATGAGGCGCGGTTACGAAAAAACATGGAAGTTACTGAATGAATTAGACAATTTTTACGCTGACTTACAGGCGTATATCAAAGCATGTGTAATGTACTGAAAACCATGAATTACGTCTACTTTGAGAGGTTTAGGTTCTGCTAGGTTAAAAGAAACTGGTAAATGATAAATGATTTTATTCCTGTAAGTAGGTTTATACAAACACTTTTACACGCCAATCATATTTTAAAAACTAGATGAGGTCGGCGTTCCCTATCTGACTACTCTGAGAAGAAAGGCCGAAACAAACTCAGAGATCACAGTCCCTTTTGAAGTCCGGACTTAATCTTGGTCAGATCATGTGAAGACCATGTAGATTGGTGTCTGAAATGGTCTTTTGAGGAAAACCCACACAGATTGATTGGACCTGTCCAGTCAATGTACAAATTTGTCAGTAAACGTGCAGCTCAACTCAGAACTTAAGGAGCTCAACTGAAACATTACTTACAGGTTTTTGCATCGAGCTTCGAGTCACTTATAAAACCAGATTCAGAGTGGTTCTGTCTATAAAACTTACGAGTATGTCTTCATTTGCCTATAAGGTAGTGAGTGAAGTTAGAAGAGCTCTTGGTGGAAACGTATAACATGTATGAGGGAATCATTAGATTATCATCACTGGAAAAAGAAATAAGAATAAGTTAATTAATCAGTCTGTGCACGGACGGCTGGAAACTATAAATTAGTAGATAAGTTGTATAACTACTAATTTATAGTTTAGCTTTATTTTTGCGATTACTAAGCTACTTACCTAATTGTAACATTGAACATTTTATTACACGCCTTTTAGCTAAGATTACAATAGAAAGTAATGAAGTAGGTAATTAGTTTAATGCTTCAAAAGAAACTACACTATTTAATCTTTTGTTGTTATTATCTAAAGTAATTTCAGTTTATTTTAATAATTTCCTGTATTTTATTCTATAGGAACTTAATTAGAAAATTATATAGATTCAATGAGTTCCTCGTTTTTAATGTTTATTGCGTTAACGATAAAGCTCAGAAACCGTACTGTCCCGTCATTTCATATTTCTTGCTATCATTTTACCCACGGCGTCGCTCGCGTTGAAATCGATGATTATCCTAGAAACCAGAAATTAAAACCAGAGTAGCGAGATAACGTCAAACGTTAATTAAAGGGTTGGTGTAACGTTGTATAACACATTGAAACTTTGTATATCAATAAGGTATTTATTACAACATGACGGTAGTAAACTACTTGTGTCTGGCGTCTCACTTCGTTACTGGTTTATATTATGAAAAGGTAATTAAGCTATGTATGCGTTTGGAGATTTGTTCACTTATTTTTACACGTTACTTCCAGCAGTCGATTATGTGAAGGAAATTATTAGAAGATCAAAGTACACGGCATATGATTGATTATGTTGGCATACTGTTGATGAAACTAGGAAATGATGACAAAGATGAGAGGGTTTCTTTTACAATTCAACATTGATATCTTTCTGATAATGCCAGTCATAGTGGAAAATCCAACTTTGATGATAGAAAGTCAGTGTTTATGCACTTCAAACGCCTCGTTTTGTTAATAGTCATTGAACCGGGATTAAATGCTATAACTAAGTTAGGAATAAGAGTTTCCCGCCTGAAACCTAACAATCGTGCTCGTTGGTGCGGAAACAGTGAAAGTTAACTTTAACTGTCGCTTTAGAAGCAAACCGAGTAACTCTCGGCTTAATGACATGTCCGTAACGTGATATATTTGTTCGCTGTCCCATGTCAAGCGACTGTCACGCCGATTGGCCACAAGTACTGTATCGATTACAAATAAACGATTTAAATCACAGCCTCACTAGCAAGAGTTTTATTTAGATCGGTTTATGTAACAGAGAACGGATCGGCACGTCTCGGGAACTCGTGTTTGTTTTGTTCATTTATTCAATTTCTTGAGTTTCAGAATTGAATGCGCAGTCTACGAGTAAATTGTCATACTTCCTTATTTAGGGATTGATTTACAGAAATCGATTACATTTTATTACTTGTGTCGTAATTCTAAACCTTTACTACAACCATGAAGTCAGGCAATACTGTAACAAAAAGACTACGTTCCTTCACTTATCTATAACCTGCTTGATTACTTCTGTAGAAATAAAATTAAATATTAAATAAACCAGAAGCCAATTTATTAATGACTGAAGCTGTCAAAATCAGCATTATAATCTGACAGACAGCCTTCAGACCCTTATTAGTGGGCCTACGAGGTGTAGCTAGTAAATTATGTATGTACATATGTATGTGAGAATACGACTTAATCGCACGCTTTGAGTTGGAAGTGGCATAATAGTCCAGTTTCATCGACTTGTATGATAGTTGGCATGAAGGAATGCTCCAATTATGAATTAATGAGTTTCTTAGTGCTAATATGTAATTGGTGTGCCTCCGTTTATGAATATGTGTAAACAATTACGGAACCCGTTATTTTTCTTTAATTAGGTACACACGTTGACGGTTTTTTTTTGGCATATAATTGTTTGTTATTGTTTATTGCCTTACGATAATGCTCGTATGTTATTTTCACTTTTTTATGTTTCGTAGGTTTACCTAAAACTTGCATTCTGAGATCCATGGTTGCTCTTGTTAGATTTTAACGCACACATAACATCACGCCTGTATTCCCCGGAGGGTTAGGCATAGGTGTACCTATAGCACACCCACATTTCGCCAGTTATGTTTAAGTCCCATGTAATAGGGGGCGAGCCTATTGCCATCAACCGGGCACAAATCCAGACTCCGGGCTGCTACCGAGAAATTCCAGATGGAAAAACCCAATAACACTTAGCCCGACCCGGGAATCGAACCCAGGACCTCATGCTCAGCAGTAGCGCTTGCGACCACTAGACCAACGAGGCAGATAGAACGGGGTAGATTGTAATGTTAAATATTTACCTTATTTATTATTTGTGGTGTCGGTTCCTAATTTTATTTAGGAGATCTATTTTGCATACACAAAACTAATGTATTGTAACTACATAAACATGATTGACAGTTCTTAAGTAATACTTAGTCAGTAACACAATATTCTTTCAAGTCTCTTTATCTTTCATCTATGCGTGGAATTCTGTAATCTGATACGAAGTAGTGACCTTAGCCGAGTAAGTTCATGATCTGCGCACGAGCAGCGTTGGGCAAGTTCACACGTCAGATCGTGTGCTACAAGGTTTAACTGATAAGTCTAGGTTCAAAAACATTATGTCGTAAGTACCAATGTTGCCTAATGTTCTACACACACACAAGCACACAATTGTTAGTTATTGGGAATATTAACTCTAGAGCTCACGTACCGCCTAGAATGCCAAACGTCCCTTAGTATTCTCAACTAAGGGACGTTTGGCATTCCAGGCGGTAGCCCCGTTAAAGCGTTCGCTCACAGATTTGTCAGTACGAAGCCACTAGAATTTTCTTGAAGAACTTTGCTTCTATCGCAACTTTTTTGTCTAAATTTATTGTTTCATGACCACTTGCGTGTTTAAAATATTTAGAGCTTAACTAATACGCACTATATTTCGTATTCCTAACATAACATTCCACAATTAAATGTTTCATAAACTAGAATCTATCCAAGATCGACAAACTCCTTGTTCTAACCAACTTTTAGAAACCGTTCGTTTTGCATACTGCAGGCAGTCTTGTTAAAATACAAACATTTAAACAGATACGCTTAAATGAATCAGCGAAATCATGTTAGCAAAAAGGACATTGCTCTGCGCCCATACATTGTTCGCCCTGGAACCAAGAGCATAGGAAAATTATGTGTTGTATTGTCGATCATTAGTAAATTCCTATATGATGTTATATTTGTAGCGGACTAGCTAAAGAATAAATAAATTTCAAAAAAAGTATCAGTAGTTGAGGTTGCAATCGAACCACCAATATTATTTATGGTTTTTCATAACGCCGCGCGCCGTGACTCCGAGTGATTTTTATGAAACTTGAAAACAATATCCTACTGCGTTTAGCTATTTTTAATACCTATCTAGATAATTAAGTATATGTATACCTAAGTAATGATGTGACAAGTGAGCATTTAGTGACGTCAAAAATAGGGGTGCTGAATACGATACGTTAAAAACGATATTTCATAAAATTTGCTATGGACATACGTTACAAACCAACCAACCGACCATCCGATAATATGAATACCATTACAAGTATGACAATGTCCCACTTATAATAAAATCATACTTCTCTACTTCTTCTATATTTGTAAGAAACTAACAATATTAATAATAACATCTGTATCTAGTGTGCAATATTGCTTTTTTTAAAGAACACATTTATAATTCATCCAGTAACGATAAGTATCTTTTTTATATTAAGCGTCGTAAACTCGTAAGTGATCGTTTAGTTAGAAGTAAACCACACACTTTTCTAAACGATCTTAGAAAACCAAGAATAATTATGATGATGAAATATGTAGGTTTTGTTCACTTCAGCATTATTCGTACTACCTACCCACCTACCTATTCATTATACTTTTAATGAATAGTAATAATGGAATGGTGATTTAATGGTTTAATTGTAGCTTGTATTTGCACTATAATCGAAATAAATAGAAAATGTGATTCCGATTAAAAAAATTGCAACGGTTTAAAAAGCAAAAAAACGATTACAATCGATTGGGCATCCCTAATCTTATTCGACACGACATGACATATCGTTTGTCGAAGGGGGCATTCCGAATTAAGCTATAATCGCTCACAGCGCTCACATCAATAATTTACGTTCCGATTTAGATATCACGATTATGACAGCTGCGAGCTGTCAACAATTCGGAACGTTCGTGAACGCGCTCACAGTGCTCGCTCAACGTCAACCCCAAACCTTGTACAAGAAAGAAAGACCGACTAGATATTTTCTGGAAAATAGAAGTTCAATGCATTGGCACTTCTGTTTTGTTGGTTGAGATGTATCAGACCAAAGATGCGACTCAAAACAACTCAACAGTACAACGCACAACTGTAATTATTGACAGCTCTCACGATGATATTATTAAAAGGCTTGGTCGGCATTAACGCAAGATGGCGCATGTCATTACGTTATCAATGACGATTCACGGGACATCGTTATCGCGCTCACGCTAATTCGAAACGGGTGTAAGCACGCTCAAATAGATTACAGTGCAATTCGAAACGCACCCGAAGATGGCGGCGTAAAATACTTTTAATGTTCATTTTGGCATACAGCTAGTCCGTGTTATAAAAGTATTTTCAACTTATTTAATAAAATAGACAATTAATTATCGCGTATGTCCGATGCTTTTATTGCACAGGGCGATTTTGAACATTGTCTTTTAACAGATAGTTAAATAAACAAAATAATAGTCAGTTTACTGTGCAAATATGTAATTATCACGTCGCTATCGAAAGGCGAAATCAAGCAGGGCTGACACACTTTGACCACATTAAATCTTATTTCATGCAAGTTAACAATTAGATTGATTCTGACCACAATCGAGAGAAAGTTTAGGTAGCCACTTTCCTTTTTAGTAGTTTTTATTTATTTCATTGCATTGTGGTTCATGTAATGTGGTATTATTAACCAGTAATTATGCTTTACTGGACGTTGGGCTTCTATGGGAAATTGGGAATGTAAAATCACGATTGGTAATAGGCTCAAAATCAAAATATTTTATTTCACATAAACCAACATGGCCACTTATGAAACGTCAGAAGCTAGGTGTACGGTTCCAAAAGGTTGTTTCCTATGGAGAAGAGCCGCCAAGAAACTCCATGGTTACTCTTTTAAAAATAAGGGGCTGTTACAATGTTTCAAATTACAGTGTTGATAGATATGGGAGGGCAGTGTGTGACAGCTCGCCACCTATTACATGGGACTTAAACATAACTAGCGAAATGTGGGTGTACTATAGGTACACCTCTGCCCAACTCTTCGGGGAAACAAGGCGTGAGGTTATGTTATATTATGATTAATATTTTCCTATGAGTCTCAAGTTCAACCGTGGATATTTATAGATGAAATATTATAAACTATTTTATCTATAAAATATAATGCTGGAAGAAAAGCAAAATCAAAGCATTTTAATTTATAATTAAAGTGTAGTTGTGCGAAGAATTTATTACAAAGTGGAAGAATCTTCGCACCATAAAGAGGAAAGTGAAGAATGACTAGCGGATGTTGTAACGGAAGTAACATTTTTTCCGATATGGTGAAGAGTGCCATGTTTTAGATTGTATGTGTAATTTGTATGCTATTTTGAACCGTCAAAGATAGAAGTAATATACGGGTCATTTTGTTATCATAGTATGCTTTCTAAGCAATGAAAAGTAATAAGTTATATGCAGTATTTAAGAACATCAAAATTAATGTAGTTTATAGTTTTACCACTAGCTATTCCTTGTCCATCAGGGCAGAGGCCTCTTTTTATACAGAAAAGCAGCTAAAATGATTAACCTGTTCTCACAATAACTACCTAGCCCCAAATCGTAAACAAAGAAATTTACACAGAGATGAAGAATAGAAAAAACTCAAATAAAAACAATAAAAAGAAAATAAATAATTTCCTAATCCGCTGTCTACGACTTATTATCTCCAAATTAACTGTCGGTGAATATATCATGTGTTTAAGATCTTACGTCTAATGTCACCATTAATATTCAACGCGAACAGCATGGCGCATAATTACGATCTGTTAGCTGCGTGCACGCACCCGGTGGCTGTTTACTATCATCGCCGTACTTTCACTAGAATAACGTTTCTTGTTAGCGCATTGTTCCTCCAAATTGCATAAGGTTGTTTGAACGTGTTTATATGCGAATCACTTAATATAGTAACAAGTTATGTTATTTTTTTCTTTTTACTTTACCGAAACTAACTGAAACAGTTTTAACAAGACACAAAACGTAATTCTGACTGTTATTGATATTGACGAGTGGTACTTGCTACGCCGTAGCGGTGTAGCAACATTTCAACTTACGTACGTAGGTACATGATTTCCAAAATATGCATTTGGAAACTACCTTTAAAAAATTAAAGCTACTTTGTTGTCTCATTTGTTTGCGAGAATATGCTATTAAATTATACTTAGATACGAGTACCAATTTAAAAACGAAAGAAAGAATTCATTTTTTTTTTGAGAAAAATTATTATTAATTTATGAAAGCTAACCAAGGAGTGAATGTCGCCTAGACAGTATTTTTTTGAGTTTCTGACTGTGCTTAGCAAGTATTTCCAGTTCACTCATTAAGTAAATTTCAACATACATAGTTGACGGACCGCTGCATCAAATCAAGTATGACATGTAGCTGCAGTTTTTATAAAGCATTTTTCACTTTCATCCAATTTATTTGTCTGTGCCGTGTCTAGTGCATATAAACTTAAAGCACGCGATTCTGATAAATTGCAACAAATTAAATGTAACATTTTTGATAGAAAGTTAGTGTACTTTAGTGAAGGCGTCAAACTGTTCAAAGAAAGCGAATGAAAGTGACTTTCAAAATAAAATAAATCGATAGGAAAACGTTACTAATTTGGAGGCACGTGGTCTTTTGTTGTGCCTTATCTGACGAAGTTGGTCTTTTATTCGGAATCTGACCGAAACCGTGGAACAAACCTAGTTTTCAATAGTATGGTCACACATGTCCGTTTCCTTTAAGTAGGTTTTACTATCTGATCTCAAATGTTGCTAAATAGTTTCTTAAGATTATCTGAACCGCGGACGCACGATTTGTTAGGCATTTTGTTTTGTAAGTCTAAATATTATTAATTTTACCACGCAACAGTATTGTGGTTAAGTAGGACAGAATTACGTTCCGTTTTGGAAATATTCTATTAATATCTGGATCACATTTTAAGTAGATTTCATGATGAGTTTCACCGTGGTTTCATATTAAATTAACATCGTTTGATCGGTGAAATATCGTGTGATAGATAGGTTATGTAATAGATTTATGTTTAACATAAATCAAACATTTTATGTGGCATATAAAATGATTTATATTTGTTTTAAATATATCAAATATTTATGTATATTTATATCCCGTAGTACGCGATACTTTTATTCAGCTGTGAGTAAATATAATATTCATTTGGCAACTCATTCATTAATATTATATGCACTATTTACCTAGGTGGTCACTAAAGCCAGTGATCATAGCTATAATACATGCATATAGATACTATTCAAGGAACCAAATTATACAGAACAAATCTGTAATAAGCATGTATCATGCGCGTGAGTGTTTTGTGTCGAAAAGGTAATGAGCGTAGCGTTTGAAAATCCATTTTGATCGTTCAATTTTTGTCTGATGGAAGTGTTTTACTTTGTGGAATCTTAAGGTGCATTCGATAATTTAAAGTTTTTTTTTTGACTTTTTATTTGTCATATTATGTACCCCTATACCTATTATACAGACGGCGCGACGAAGCAGCTCTATCAATAAATCCTTGTAAGTATTCATGTTATTGATCCAGTAATTTGTTTTATGATGATACCTACTGATATTTGATGCCAGATTCACGATTAGATTTAAACATTTATAATATCTAATCTTCAGATCGAAGGAATTCAGTACCACATTAATCGTGTACTAATAACCTTTAAAGAAGGTTGCTGAGAATATAATCGTATATAAATGTTATAATTCTTGTGAACACGCGCTACACATAATGAAATTTAGTATTTCGAAGTCTAAATTACTGAATTGCCCTCTTTCCTGCGTCGATGCATTTCCGTGTCTTGTGAATCCACACTATAATACTTAATTATTATTAATATTATAAAGAGCTAAAGTTTTTATGTTTGTAAGCTTGGATGCAGGAAGTAATCTCCGGAAGTGCTGATCCGATTTCGAAAATTCTTTGACAGGCTGAAAGCTACACTATTGTCGAGTGCCATAGGGTATGTTTTATAGTATAGTAAATTACAACGAGGGTGAAGTCGCGCACAGAAGCTAGTCATAGACAAAGGGATAAAGGAAATCTTCTTCATCTCTTCTTCTACTAGATCGAAGAGTATATAAACGGTAGCTGCATCTTCATCACCAAGAAATAGTTAACGTTACTGACAATGCTTTTACTACGGTGATCTAAGCTGCATTCTTGTGCATCGCAGGCGCTTGAGAAAAGACAGCAGTGAACGTTTGCGATTACGCTGTCTTTATAAGTCACTAGCTGTGCCCCGTGGTTTCACTTGCATAAGTCTCGATCCTGACGGAATATCGGGATAAAAAAGGATTCTATGTCCTAATTCAGGTCATGGTCTACACATGTGCCAAATTTCATCTAAATCCGTTCATCCGTTTTAGCGTGAAAGCGTAACAAACAAACATACACAAAATCAAATCTTTTTTCTTTTTAATATTTGGTTTAGATTACAGCTTTTTAATCTTGCCGTCTTGTCTTTTAATCCAGTAATGCTCTCATTAGTTGCGTTACTCTCTACTTTTCTGTGTCTTAAAGCAAGACGCTTAATTAAAGCTCAACTATGAATATACTTATGTGACTCAATGCCGTTGATAATAGCAGACCCCCTCGTACCCGAGTGGCGTCGAACTTTTGTTAAAACACGGTTGCTATGTAACTTCCACAGCTGAACCTGATTCCGTTTCGGTAATTGCTATTATTAACAATTTTAAGGTCGTGAAAATGTTTATTCTCAACAATAGTCAGGTCCGGACGCCTGACAGGCAATTTCACGCGTCTACATAGCTCGAAGCTCTAAAATACGTGCAAACCTGTTTACTTAGTTTCCGGGTAGAAAATTGCTGAAAAATTAGCTTTTATTTATAGATTTCGTTATTTTTAACCGACTTCAAAAAAGGAGGAGGTTCAGCATTCGACTGTATTATTTCCACTCGGTATATATAGATGATGTTTTAATAACTTCCTGTCACTTTTATTTACATATTAAGTAGTGGTGTACGAATTTGTCTGGGGTAGGTACCACTAATTAAAAGTGAAAAATAAAAACTTTGTTACAAAAGAATAACCGACTACCAAAAATAAATACTAAAAAGTGAAAAATAACTTTAATTTCGAAAGTCGGTGGCAAAAAACGAAAATACCAAAACCAAAGAAACCGACTTTCGAAATTAAAGTAATTTTTCACTTTTTTGTGTTTTTTTGGACGTTGGTTATTTTTTTGTAAAATATTTTATTTTATTGGAAATTTATGGTAGTACATTTTGTTGTTTATCGTTGGAGGTGGATTAGTTTGTATGTATTAATTAATAAATACGTTGTTTGTATGTATTAATGTTGTAAGCTAAAGTATTGATGTGTTATGTCTAAGAGTGGTTCATGGTCTACTTCTTATTTGTTTAAGTGAAATTAACATATTCTGTTTTATTACGTCCATTACATAATAAAATATTGTAACATAAATTGACCTACTTACAATATTCTGTTCTCTTAAGCCAAAGGCTACTCAGTTGCAATTTAATACTTTTATGTAAATTCTAAAGCTTGTAAAACTGATAACATAAATCCGGAAACTTGGGTGTGTCAATTTAAACGAGTTTAGTGTTGAACGCAATTTTCGTTATCGTATTTTACGTAACACTTCCGCCTGCAAAACCGCATAATTAATAAACATACTTAAACTTATAGGATACGTTGACTCAGATATTTTTTCTTGACCACAGATTTGTTTCTTAAATTTACCAGAATGTTGTTTCATAGGCAAGTCATTTTATAGTTATTTATAGTCACGTAACTATGTCCCTCGACAATTAGCAGCAAAAAAGGACCACCTACATTTTTTACAATAATTATTAAATTATATCACATGACACTAGTTTCCTTAAAGAAAATCGGTAACGGATAACAGGGGCTCCTTGAAATTTTAGCCAGTAATTTAAGTACACGATTAAATACATTGCCGAATCATAAAATAAGTCAGCCATGTTTAAAAAAAAACTCTTAATAAATTCAAACTTGGAATATTACAATTTGTTCTCTACTAGGCCACTGCTTCGTTCTCACGGGCCCGGCAATTAGCAGGGATACGTCGAATTAATGCTCGCCTATTTGGTCTGACTTGCTACTGTTTTAGTTAATGAAAATGTCGGTATGAGAACCTGGTAGTTTAGTGGTTTCTCGGAAGGCGCAACTCTATTGCGGCTAATGTCAATATAAAGTGTTGTGGAGCGATTTGAATGAATAATACATGTATGGTGAGTTTGTGAATGAAGTTGTGCAGTGAATGATGACTGGGCGGTGTTTGTGATATAAGTGTTTGTACTTTCGTAGAGCTAAGTAATGTAATATAGGCTACCTGCTAATGTTTCCTTTGCTAACTGTTGATGTGAAGGATTTCAGTGGTTTTAAATGAAAGTTTTTTGACGGTTAGAGTTTGTGAAAGTTAGTTTGTTTTCCAAATAAATAATTTGCTCTAGTCATGGTATGATCTCACCAAAAGCTGCGTAGAGTTGGGTGATTGGCCATAAACGTACCTGTAAAAAAAAAAGTTTCATTAGATATTTATTCAGTTTATGTCTGGTTTTTTCCTGAACATAATTTAAAGATCATATTTTTGTTGTCTGGCGAACTGAATAGAAAAATGTAAACAAAATTATTTCCATGGCTGAATAGTTCATAAAATTGTTATAATTAATCGTTTAGATTACTATCGCGTAGATAAATAAGCTAAAGTCATTAGTTTAATGTGAATTAGCTTTTTTATTTAACTTCTCAAACGTTGTTTTGTTAACACAATGAATTCGCAGACCATTACAACCATAATTATGCGGTGCACTTGAAGTAGACTAACAAAGGTCACATCACTATTAATTGTACTAAAATATTCCTAATTTTATACGTTAATTACTTCAAGATCACATTTTATTGTAATGATAAATAGTGAAAGGGCTTGTGTGTTTACGAAATAGCCCTAATAAAATTGATTTAAAAATTTATAAATTAACTTCGGTAGTTAATTTGCATGTTTATATAAAGGTGTTAATAGTGAGTATTATGATATTTTGTAACAAGCGGTGGTAGGTAGGCGTGCGTATGCGTAACAAGCGTGAAATTGTGGTCGCGCACTGTGTCCAAGCGGCCGGCGCAAGGCATGAGCGGTAGTGGGAGCGGGACGGTGTATGGTGTATGAATAAAAAGAATAAGTGTTATGAATTATATTTGGTACATTTAAATTAACCCGCGTAACCAGCGGGATAATTGCGTAACACACTGTAGGAATAGCTTTAATTTTGACAGTTCAACATAATTTATTGCGTTATTTACTTTGTTGAGCAGACAAATTTTTCGAACATATGAAGCAATGGATTAGCAATAGGCTTCAACATGATTCAGATTGTGATAGATAGTGTGTTACGTAATTAGGTTTGGCGGAATTCTATAAGTGGGAAGTAATTTTTGGAGTTATGGATCAAGTTCCTTTTTATTTCACTGTAGAAATAAGAATTGTCTAAAGTCATAAAGTTTAAACAAAATGTTAGTTCATAAATTTCATAACGAGACCTTTCCTAGAAGCCTAGAACATTACGAAATAAACAGGTTTAAGAAGATGTAAGCTCACTAAAGATGATTAATTCACACATTATCGCTTGCCACCTTTATCTTGTCTACCATTGTACAGAAACAAAGGAGTTTAACTGTTTGGAAACATAGGTATAAAGGGAAGCGCTTGCATCAAATAATGAGCTTAAAACCCATTATGGCGCTTAGCAATTTTATTGCTCTACTTTGTAATAAGAACACTTAATAATTGCAAAGTTTTAAGTGATTTCGTCACTTTATTGTACCTGAAAGGTACACTATGAGGATTAATCTGCTAATCGTGTGTAGGCGGCTGTCATTTCGTTTTAAAAAACGTGATGGTTCTCAGCGCTTAGCAATTGTTTTTGACGAAACAAAAGACGTTCAGTTTAATAAGTTTACAGAGGAAGAAATAATTCAGCTGCGTGTCAAGATTAGGACGTGTGTGAAAATTGCCAATGATTGTAACATGACCCAGCTAAGGCAAATGCATGCTCATTTAGTTTCGTCCAAATGTCCCAAGGTACACGAAAATCCCGTTAAATTACAATAATTATATTGTTAAAAATTGCTCGTGAGTTGAGGTCGACTACTTTTTACTAACAAAAAATAACTAGCAAGTGTTTCGTAAGTGACCACCGTCCTCAACCTTAATTCGGTTTTCGTATTATGTTATGTAGGATATGTTCAATAGCTCACAAACAATCGTGGAACGGTGCCGCGGTTCCGCGGTGGTCGACTCAGTAAATGACTGCGTTATGCAAATAATGCAGATTGCGCGGTCACCATTTTCATTGTACTATTTTTAGGACACCATAAAGCCCTCTGATTAAATGAGATTAGGATTTTGTATGGTGTTTGCTCACCTCTTTTGCGTGTTTTCGCAGGGAAACAATGATATTTTAAAGGAAACAATGCGTGCTATTAGCATGCGCTTTGTGTTAAAACGATGAAGTTTTGCAAGGAATAATTTTCTTACAGACAACACTTATAAGAAACATAGGTTTGTTAGTTTATTCATGATTCAAATACATTTTGTTATGAAAGTAAATACAAACCGGATCTAGCCGCAACCAATTCCTAGTTTCCGATGACTATGAATTGTGTCGGACAAATTATTTTACAATACAAACGTTTAAGCGATACGCTATCGAATCGAAATATCGCTCAATATCAATCGTTTGTCATATCGATTGTATCGCGACCATGACACGGCGGCCAATGCTTTCGCAACTCACGGTCACCCTTATATTTGCGCCAGTTTTATACAGCACATGCAATTAATGAAGTCGCTTATTAATAATTACACGGTTTGGTAGTTCATGGGCATTGTTTTATGGTGACCATCGATTCGTCGTGGCCTCGACGCTTGCATGGGAAATGTGTAGGAATGTGAATGGCATGTGACACCGCCTTTATCTGATCTGCTTAGGAATGACGGTAGTGTATAATTTGTCTGATAATTTTGCGTATTCTGTGTTCTTTAATGTAGACTAGTCTGCGTGCCTTTTAGAATATAATTAGTGTGGTTATTATATTAGAAAAATATATAACATATCGCTTGTGAATGAAACAGAAGTTTTGATCGGGAGCGAGAGCAGAGAGTGACAAAAAAATTAAAATAAAACAAATTATAATTCAGATTGTGTCTACGTTGATTGGTAAGCCTCCACCTTACGAAGCTGTCTATCTGAATGAAACTAACTAGGCGTGTCAACATCTTTACTTACAAGTCATTGAGGATATTATTCACAAAGTTATATGCGTATCATGTTCCTCGATTCGCCTTCACTTTAAATTTACTTGTCATAACAGTTAAAAATACATATTTCATTGACGGCTTCGACGTAATGTAAATAAGATTACATTATGTGATATATCGATTTCTCTGACAGTTTGCGTACTGTCGGTCATTCGATTTATAATCGAGAGAAATTGTTGAACCGTGTTCGATATTAATTGAATCCGCCCACAAAACTAGATGAATACATAATATTAAGATAGTGGTATTAGCAAACGATTTAAAGTTAATTCGATATAAAGTTCACGCGCTATCAGTATCAGGAATCTGTATCGGACAGTGTTCGGTCCATTTTAATTTAAAGCACAATTCTGTAAGTAGCGACACGCCCCGAGCGAAATATTTAATTCAGTCGTGATAAGTCGATATCAAATTAACGTCACAACTTTAGTCCATTCGGCTATCGACATAAATTACAGCCCTACCACGATAATAAAATAATGAGTGCCTTAGTGTTCGTATAACGACATAATAATATTAGACGTCCTTTGTATAGGGCTGCCTACCTACACTGCTTTGTGGGGTTTGATCCAGTTTTGAGTTAGTATATTTGAATTTTAGATTTGAGATTTAGTATAACATTATCTCTTATAATAAATAGGTAGTAATTTTCCTTTGTCTTTGTGAGATGTTTGGAAATATTCAAATGTAAACAGCTCCTTGTCAGTTTTAGTGGGTGGTAACCTTAGTATGCAGGTCTGTGTTCACACAATTACGCCTCGCAGGCCTCCAACAATTACCTTTGGGGACTGGAGACTAATATAAAAGCCTATATAGTGATTCATAGTTAGGAACCCCGTGGTACCGGCCCTTGCCGTCGGCGAACTAAGAACAAATAAACAATTTTGTTTTCGCTTCCGCTACTTTGATATAATCAGTATGGGTACACGTTCTAATTTAGATAAAGGCCGCGTTGAAATTATCGAAAATAAATTTGATGACTATTATTTTGCGTATTTGTTCACCTTTCATAATGAGAATTTTTCATATAAGAATTATGTGTCTTATTAGGAGACTCCCCTAATCCAGAATGGAAGTGCATAAATTAAGAAAGAGGGCGAACTTAAACAAAAACTTCTGTTCGTTGAATAACCCAACCGTAGGTACATTAGCGGCTGTACTCTAAATTAAAAAGTTACACAATCACGTTTTTTTTTTTACGTTTAAAAGCCAGATACATCGGCGCATATACGGAAATATATAATTTTCATAAAACTAAAATAAAATGGCGAGAAATTGTAATTAGATTATCCATTCGTTTTAAGCAGCTAACATGATTTAAAACAAAAATAATTGATGGCAGTCAAGCGTAGAGGAACTAACACTGATACTCAGTTATAACCTTGTAGTATATTTTCAAAGTTACTAGATTAAATTATGATATTAAATTTCAAGAATTCAGGAAAAAATTAGTATTAGGTAATTCTGAGCAATGTTGGCATCGCTAGTATGCAAAAGTACGTTATTATAGCGGTGGTCAGTTACATTTATATTTTGCAAGTTGTTACCACACGCTCTACCAGCTATTCTGGCTCTTAATATATATGTAACTTTTGAGGCATTAACAACCAACCATTTAGGTTAACTGGTAAAGTGAAAAAGAAGCAAATAATGTAGAGACAAAATAATATTACGGCTTAAATTATTTGCAATGAATAGAGCCAGGCGAAAATTGCTTGAACTGAAAGAAATTTTGTTGATAGCTTAGAACTCTATTTTTGAATAATAACGTTAATAAGTTAGTACTAGAAAAAAAAACCAAGAGCAAGTATAACATGGAAAATTATTCGATTGCTACAGATATCGACAATTATTTAGCTGGCCCTTATAGGAACTGCGCCTGAGCACGTATAACTCAATACTAATGGGAATTTATATGACATCTCAGACAGAGATAACGGTGATCAAGGGTTTAGATTACAATCCGTTGTACGATTAGTTGCCCGTTGTACGAGTATGGAAGAGTACGAGTTATGTAGTAGTAGTTATGTGTCTGTTACCTATTGGAGTCGTTAATCGTCAAGGTAGAATATCGATGGAGACTATTGACAAAGAAAGGAATAATAATCTTTAAACAGCCAATCCACTCTGCCTATCGCAGTCCATTGATGGACTTAGGTCTCTCTTTAGTTGCGCCACAACACTAAAATCTTCACTTTCTGCATCCAGTCTGTGGCAAATACTTTTATGAGTAATAAATTTTACATTGATAAATTACAGTATAATATTAAAAATCTATTTTAATAAGAAACCTACATTGAAATGTCCATCTAATGTTGTAAATTGACGCAACAAGTTACTGCTGCGCGTTGTGCGCACTCTTTGTGAAATTAGTATGAACATTATACGAGTATCTACATCATCAGAACAAATCATAATTTATTTATATTTATTTGTGTAGGAATGACCACAACATTCCATTATCTTGGTAAAGTAGATTTTTTGCACAAGTACAGTGTTGGGTCAGAAGTTCTAATTTATTATGCATAAAGCAAAATATGTCGTCGCTGATTTAAACACAATCACTGCAATAGTGAGTTAGGTGGGAAATTCATTTATTGTCTTCGAATTGCAACACAAGTTTCAACTGATGAACTACAGAATTATTTCCTTACAAGATATGATGTAACTTTATGTTTGGCTTCGTTGCCGAACAATGAAAATGCAAGCTGTACTGATATGGGTTAAAAAAGTGTTAAGATAACACTTTAACGGTGTTGAAACACAAGAAACAATAGTGGTCATGGAACGGCGGAAAAATCTTGAACTTGCCTTAATGAGTAAGTAATGAGTTTTCCTCATTTTCCAGCAAGTGGTGTAAAACAATGGGTTTACAAAAATATGCCAAGTTCATTTACCATGAAAAAAGGATACCTACACTTGTTTTAATATAGGAAGTTCACTCGTAGCGAATTACCTGACTCATGGTAAAACCTAAACGAACTATCGATCTAAAAATGAAACCACACGTTATTCTAAATGGTCTGAGACTAAAAATCATATCACTGGTCATTGTGAAGTGACATACATTGCAAACAACGTGGGCGATTTGCGAAAGCACATTGATTGTATCGACTTTATTGGTACGATCCTGATCATATTTGAGTATCTAGAACACCAGTGACATAATTATTAAGTAATAATACATGTCACCAAATAAGACAATAGACAGGATGTATACTAGGTCAGACGCGGACGTAAATATATCAATATGTCATACCGATATGTATAATATTTATCTAAGTTAATATCAGATTGCTTTTTTCCTAGTCACTGACTCACTAACCGGATACTAATAAAAACAATTGTCACATTAGTCCAAATCGATTTGTCATGAATCACGCAAAAAATGATACCTACGTAGAAACAATCAGTTAAGGATCTAGTGATTGTTAGAATAAATGGCGTCGCGTTTATAGACCAAGACAATGCAGCATTCAAGGGACACAAACATGAAGACATACATAATGATAATGACGAACTTACAGATCAAATATGAATTAAGAGGCGGCCTGCATTGCGTACGTACAAAGCGCGCGTCGTTGGACGATATAGCAACAGCGGAAGATGTCATAATGTTGTCAACCACTTGCGACGGCACGACCGGCCGTGGGCTCCTTGCTTCGCCAGCGAAACACTGTGAAGACATTAGTTAATCTGCTCGATACGACTATCAAAGTAATGGGGGTTAACTACGCGTGAAGATGGTTGGTGAAGGCATATCGTTGAACATAGAAGTACGGATTAGGTGGAAGCGTGCGCGCTGATATATATCGCGAAAAAAACTTGTTTAGTGTGAGATGTGAATGTTAGATATTAGCATAGGAAATTACGTTTTTCATAGAAGGAAGTTGAAATGAAAAACTGACTGATACTGGCTTAGAATTATGTTTAAATCGATTAGCTTCTACTGCTATCACAAAGCTTCGTTGAAGTTCAGCGAGGGGTTTTCAAAGTTGTTGACAATAATCAATTAGCGCCTATGCATTACCAGCAAAACAGAAGACAAGTATCTACAATTCACAGTCCTGTAAATTTTCTAGCCCTTAATCTGCAGTAGACATGCTACTACCTTGAAGAACGCACAATAATACAGTTGCAAAACCATTCACACGTTATGTATTATATGAAAACAAAGCGACCATAAGTCGGCTACGAAGGCCACGGACTAAGGCCGGACTTAGCCGACCAATTTTATTAAAGGTGATGAAATGATTACCTACACATGGTAATTGGCTATTTTTTGTATTGTAATATTTGTAATTCACGTGGTTTTTGTTGTTTCCTTTTCCTTTGGAGCGTGGGAAAGTGTTGCAACGTTGTTATAAGACTGATAACTTTATTAGCTCCAAAGTCGTCTTACGGGTTGCTGTTTGATTTGAATAAGATAATGTCTTGTACTATTGCCATAGTTGGCTTGTGTTTAATTATTGTGGGTTTATTATGTATGCTATTAATGATTGTGGTATTCGGTATCCGTTTCTTGGACTAGTAGTGAGGCATTCACGTTAATGGACATTTTTAAGTATACAAAAAGGTGGTTTAGAATCACTTACAAACTTAATCTACATCCATTCATTCGTCGCGAGGAAATCGAAAGCTAACTCACTTATTCAAACCAATCTCATTTAAAATCATGTCGTGAATGCGACTACTGAGTCAAGTGTGATAGATAGTCGCTGACATTCGGCCGACATCAGTGCGTATATGTTAAGGCAGTGCGTGTACCCACGGATACTACTAACTGAAACTAGTTTTGCAAAATATACATGTCTTTAATTCACTATTCCCTCAACACATTCAACTTAATGAACTCGTCTCACCTTTTAAAAACGTAACACTTACATTGACATCAATTCCAAACCACGATTCATTCAGGACTTACGACTCAAATTTTATAAAAAAAAAAACTATCGCAAACACCTCTTTTGAAAGCGGAACAAACATTATCAACTGAAACAAAATTGCGGTAAAATAGTAACACATAACGAGTTGTTTGATATGTAGGTAAAAAAAAAAATATTGCGTAAGGAATTACGAAATAATAGACGCTTTTGTATGAAAACGAAAAATAATACGTGTAGCTAGAAATCAACTAATGAAGCATGTACTTGAATCAATCTTAATACTTATCGACGGTTCAATAAACATGTAAAAACATAAACGTTACGTACAATTAGTTTGCTAAATGCGCTGAAATTGGCTGTAATCGATTTTTGAAATGTGGATATTAATAAGACATGAGTCAATTTCATTATTGAGGATGCAGGATCTATTTGAAAATAAAATTGGCTGGCTATGCGGTTATTAATTACAGCAACGGGTCGTAAATAGGAAAAATCGAATGAAACAATTACCTACAAATACAATGCAATGTCATTCCGGTGTCGAGGAGTCAAGCACTAATGCAGATGAATTGAACTAACCAGCGTGACGGAGATTATAACTGCGTTCTGGTCACTATAGTTACATCTGTAGGATGCCGAGGTCTATCTTTAACATCATAGTTTTGATCAGAAGTCCTCAAATCCGTATTTGTTAACCTATTTTTCTAACATTGCCAATTAAGAGTTCCGCAACAGTTGCGTTGCATCAACTGTTCGGTTAACGAGCGTCAGACTAATCGGTTGCAAACTGGCAACACAATCTTTTCTTTATAAAGTCGGATACCAATTAATATTACTTAAGTCGAAATAATGAACGTTTCACGCCCGAGTTGCCACATGATGGCGCTGAGCTACAGAGCCTTATCGTGTTACTCTCGGATAATATGTATCGTTTTCACCTCTGTTAGTCTACAGTACGAGTAACTACCAACACTATTGTTACCGTATACCCCGTATTTATATTTACAGTGACCATTTAAGCTTACTCAATAATAGAATAGTTGCTAACTAAATGACGTTACTGGCATACAATAGATTTCCTATTCCGCATTCAGTATTCCAGCTTTCAATAAATTGCAAGTCTGATAAATACGAGTACCTATAGAACTTAAACTATTTGCATGTAAACACGTTTCTTATACAGAATGAACACGCGAATTTTATTGCCAAATTGTTCAGTAAAGTATACTGCACCAATCCTTAATATAGAAAAGGATTGGTGCAGTACACTTTACTGAACAATTTAAACTTTAAAGTGTTAGTTCGAATGGCTTGATTCTTTTAGTAAATTAGCCACGTATTTGTATGTTCACATGTTCAAGAGCAGCCGCAGAACGTGACTGGCACGTTCACCGTATATTTTAGTTTTCTGAGCGCGTTCTTAACCCAAGTGGTTTCACTGTTCGATAAATACATTATTTTTGTATCTGGAGCGAGTATTAACTTTCGCTGTAATGGTGTTAAGTCTTTTATCCCCAAGTATTTGGTGTAGTATTTTTTGGTCATTTTGTAATAACTCCACGAAGATCAGATTTTATTAAGCGCATTGTTTGTTTTACTTTCACTCGACCTGGTTTGGTTTACACCATAAACCATGAGATAAATTGCTGATAAACGGCAATTGACAAAGTAAAACGGTTTTCCTGAAGCTTAGCTTCTTCAAATAATCGCATAATTTCCTCGTAACTAACATGACTTGAAATATTAGAAAATAGGAAGGCAAACGTGCAGTTAATGTTGTGGATGTTGTGGGAAATAGAATTATGTAAATTATGACGACGTGAGGGAGGTGGGACGGATATGTACGCTACTGTTCATACTTTACGAACACATTTGTCACCGCAGCCGCACAGAGTATTATGAACGTTCACGATTTCTGTTGTTAAACAGATATATACGACCTCCTTCCTTATAACAGTCATTTCTAATAAAGTTAAGCATAAAGTTATAACTTATAATTACCGGTATTTTATGTCAGTTATATATAGATTTTCTCTCTGGTGTTTTTATGCCATATTACGGAGTTTATTTTTATTGTATGTTGAGATTATTTCATTCTTTCTCTTTTAATGCTTTACGTTATATACCTGTTACCTTTCAAAGCAGTTGCTACATTGTTTTCTTCCTGATAGCTACTAGATATATTACGAGTTAATATAAAAACTGATTCCTTTATGTACGTACGTTACGTCAGAGTAAGTTATTATAAAAAAAACTGTAGTATTTCACACAATTTGTCGTAGTCAATTGTGTTACAATTTAAGTGTCATAACTCTCGGTTGATTGATTTCGCACAAATTAGTTGGAAGTCAACAACGTTGCATCGAATTTTAAGTTTTTCTTTCAATTTTATGCAATCATTGTGTAAAATGTTCACACGTAGATTATTAAGCTTAAGGCTGCTTGTTGTTGTCACCAATGGGAACTTACTGCCCTATAGAGCGGATATCTTAAACTGAGAATCACAGGACTAAATGCCGAAGTATAAATAACACCATTTTAATATACATAGGTCCAATCCACGCTTCAATAAACAGCTGTTGGTTCCTAAATTGCCAATCCAATAAATCTTGAACACAATACATGATCGATTGGCGCATACACAAACGTTGAATATTCATGAGATTATGTTATTTACGACAAAACATGAATAAAATTATTCGATAACGGTACATTATTATTTGATCTACATTGATCCGGTCTTGTTCTACTAATCAGGGGACGTCGATTATAAATTATTGATAAATCAATACTCTGTGAATATCAAATAGTGCTTCGAATGCCGTTTGTTCCATTTTATCGAGTCTTGATTACATTACGTGTTAATTTTTAATCTACATGTATCAGGTTATTTCACTTAATGATCATGTTTTAGTTTAAAACACGATAACTTTAGAGTTTTATCGCCGTTATCTTCTTCAACACTCTCAAATGTTTCTAGAAATGCAGTTATTTATTTTTAATTAGTGCTCTTGGCTGTGTTATCAAAAATGTCTAACAAGATATATAAAATTGTTTCTGAGAAAATCGTATGTGACTGACAGTTAGTGCAGGATGTCGTACCGAAAGTGTTTATTTTTGTCAATATTCAAATATAGAAAATTAAAAATAAACCTCCTAGAAAAAACCTCTCAAAGCATTGGGAAAAAAGTGTCACGATCAGCTATTTGAACGAGCACTCGAACATGTTACCATGTTTCGACATACCATGTTCTAGGCGCCGCCGTTTATAGGAATACTAATTAGTTCTAAGTCAACTTACAAGCTCAAATGGACCAGTAACTCCCAGTTTGGGTGGTTATAGTAAAAGTTGTTCGTATGTCACCTATTGGCTCGAAACAGGTCGCTTAACATGTTGCTGAGTGCGCAATGTCCGTATTAATTACTGTTGTTATGGTGAAATTGCGATCAGACGAAAAACTGGCGTAGGTACGGTACAAGGAAGGAGTTGCACGCTGCTGATATTATTAGATACGATGTCAATTATAACTAAGGATTGTCAATATGTGTCATATTTGGCTGTTGCCGCTATGATAATCATCTCACAAACGCACTCATAGTTTCTATGAAATTCAAATTTATTTTCTTCTTTCATCGGTTGGCCATCAAGCCACCAACCATGTGGTCACAGTAGACTTTCGAAGCTTGCATTTCTGACGGATTTAGAGACAAAGTTAAATATTTCCATTTGCTCGTATTTTCACTGGCCTTCGATACAAAAGACATCAACGCATGTCGAAATAATTGTGTGCTTAAATTGGGACGTTCTTCCTTGAGGAATTGGAGAATTTATTTGTAAGGGGTTCAATTACAACAATATTTCCCCAGAAATAGGTAAGGATATGAAGACCAGAAAGCAGTTAGAAAGTCTACGGCTGGTCAGACATTATCCTATTGACCTCTGAATATTGTCATCATCAGCCCTTATCCCAAATTTATGAGATTGGAGTACCATGCCTTCTTCTTCAATACATCAACTGTCATCTCAGCATTCATATCGTATGATAGAAAAAGTACACCTACAACCATAAAGTTTAAGCTTCGATTTACTTTTAACATACTCAGTAGCTACAGGTTAAGAGGCTGTGCCCCACGACTTATTGTGCAACATTGTAATGTGCGTATAGTCCTTTTCTTGTCTTTCGGTTTCCACTTAGTATTATCTCAGTCATATGTCAAGGTTGCATTTGTAAGGACGTTGACTGAACGGATTATGGTGCCCGGTTGCTGCAAGGTAAATTATGCCTTATTTGTTTATTTTGAAGTTGGCTTTATTTGTAGATATGTGTAGTTTTTTTTTGCTTACCCAAAAGCCCTAAAATATTCGTAGAGTCTTCTTTCACAATTTGCGATTCCACCAGTCTTTTGTTTTGCATCCAGTGATTTCTCCATATTTGCATTTATTTTGGATATTATCATTTCAAAGAAATATTGTGGATAATTAATCTTATGCCTCATCCAAACTTAGAAACAAAATTAGAAATATGAAATATAGTTCAATGACCATTCTGAAAATGCTGGCTTGTAAATTCCTATGATTTATGGTTATCCGTTGCCTCGGATTTTCATGGTACTTACCGTATCTGCTATGGCTACGAAAAAACCCAACCACGCTTATTATACTAATCATAGCATACAAGCAACTTATAATTTATAGTTATCATCACGAGATTTAATAACATAACATTACGGAATATTGACATAATCGGTTATGCATCGCTGGGTAGCGTTTCTTGCCAACATTTTTACTGTTATAATTAAATATAAGCAAGTAGCTTCTTTAAGCTAGCTCTTCACTGGACAATTATCGCTGTGGTATTGTAGAGATTCTTCCATGTGTGCGTCGCTCGTCAAAGATAAACGCGAACGTTATGGTTGTTAAATAAGTATTATGGAGAAAGGTTGGAAAGTTAAAAGGCAATAATTAGTAATAGGTGATTACTTCAGTAATAAAAACAACATGTATTACGGAGACAATTCTGGACTCGTATTTTGTCAAAGATTACTTTAATACTATTTAGCACCTTCATGAGAAATGTCGGAAAGGTTTTCTTGAACATTTTCACTATGAAGACGTAACACTAATTACGTGGCTTCTTCATAGGCTTATTATTTTGCGACATAACATAGAAAGTTTGTCACATTGTCTGTTTGTCGTGTTCACGTCAACTCGTGAACGCATTTCGGATAATTCGCGATTCACATGTCTTCATCATATGATATGAATGTCAGTATGCAATGGCACTGTCACTTGTGAATGGCGCAATTGTATGACTATGACTTATAAACCCATGTTGACATTTGATTACAAAGTGCTTTTAGATATAACATTTTACCATTGTATTCGAGGTGAAGTTGATTGTTAGGTTTGCGACCCACCTTGAATTTTGGTGAACTTTTCACATCCTTGTTTATTTATTGGAACGAAGTTTTGGAACGAAGTTTTGGAACGAAGTTCCTTATCGCGCGTTGCGAAAGGGGGCTAGACGGAAAAAATTAAGACCAAAAGTTGTAACGACACTTTTTGCTATAGTTGTAAGCCGTGTGGCGTGCGCATGTTTCTCTGTCTGTCTCTCTCTCTCTCATAGAAAGCAAGCCAACTCTTTTTTTTTTTTTTAATGGAACTTCGTTCCATCCGGGTGTCCCTTGACACCTCTCAAGTTTTTTATTAATGTTAAGCTTGCATAATACCTATGTGCGCTTGCGCCTATCATCGAACAAGTTAATAAAAAAGGATCCATGAAGAAATTATAAGGATAAGTTGTTGTAGTACGTAACATATTACATAAACATTATTGTTATAAATGCGAACATGAAAAACTCATATTTTACCAGAAACTAGCATTTCAGTCACAGCAAAATGAATGATCTAATTATTATTATAGGTTTTCATAGCTGATAGCTATATAGTTTTATAGTTATTCGTGTGGTTACTGAAATACCTTTCAAAAACAGATGGCCGTGTTATCCACTAGATAACATTAAATTTATGCAAATAAATGCCAGAGCAAGGTAAACAAAACCGATTGATTGTATTCCCAATGGTGTATTTTATACTAAACAATGGTCCATATCTTAATCAGAATGTCAGAATGAGATTAAATATGGGCCCTTTTGCTAATAGAATATTAGCCGTTTGATTTGTTTTAATGGTGTTGAAGTCTTTGAATGGATATTTAATGAAACCTTTGAATTACCGATACATAATTAATTATCTTAGTTATGTACTTGCATGCAAAGCTTGAATCGATGGGAACGTAACTAAGGAGATGTACCTAATGTGAAGGAACAGAAACTGAAAATCTGACCAGTACTGTACAGGTCAGTTTCTGTTTTCATGTCATGTGGCATGAAGGTGTCCAAACATTTTTAATTCGCACCATGACTAATATGGCTAGTCCACTTTCGTAAAACCTAAAAAATAAAACATAAATTGAATTCCAATGAAACTCAATTGAAAAAATCGTGTAGTAATTTTCAAGAAAGGAAGTTTTGTATTATTAATATCGCCATAATCGTATTAAGGAACTCAAAGATGTTAAAGAGACTGCGCCAGCGTCGAATACATTATAATCGGTGGGCCGCGATCACGTTCTACTGAACTCGACCGAACGTTCCGTTTCCATAATGAATCATTACAATTATCAGTCAGCCTCCGGTTTTCCACTTAATTGAATTTAATTCTCGTACAATAAATCCGTTAAAAGTGGTTTGAATAATCATTTAAATGTTTGTAAATTGTAATAACAATGGAATCGAATTACATTTGGTTTATGAATAAGGTGGCAAAATAGAAATTAAGGTCCAGTTTGTTTTAGCAGCGAGTGGGTAATACCGGAATCTAGGTGAATGAATAAAAATAAAAACGAATAGGCATGGTACATACCTACTTGTACGTTTTTGCGTCAGCCAGGTGGCGCCAGTTATTTTCTATTAATATATTCAGAAAGTACTGATACATATCACGGCGATTTAGTTACAAAACTAGCGTATCAGTGATCTAAATGACTGTCAGTAACGACGTCTGATCTGAATAGCTATCAACTATCAAGTCTGATCGATATTACTTTGACAAGGGCGTTGTCGACATCCGTATCTTACGTTTGTTTGCGATCTCAAATCGATTAGATTCGCTTTTAAAATTGTCATACAACGAAAGGTTTCGATACCGTGACGTGTCGTAATACAATTAACTTTAACACCTGAGGCCGAGTTGCTAAATTCGGTCGTGGAGAAGTAATGTGGAATGCAATTGTCGTGAACCGCGGCCGGCACATTCACGGTACATGGCCTTGTCTAGAATGAGCTACACCATTAATGGTCCGGAAATTATAAAGCTTTTGTCGTGTACTGTACATTCGGTATAATATAATTTTAGTTTTTGCGGTTGTAGTTGCGCCCGCGCCGTCCGCCGCCGGAATTGGATAGGTGAACGATTTCGTAACCAAACTAATAATTGTATTAGTGTGTTCCGAGTTCTAGTAATCATTAGCATACTTTTTGTACGCCACAGTATTTATTGCAAAACATCAACTGTTTTCTTAAAGAGATCGTAATACACCGTAGGAAAATTCTTCAAATGAAAACCTAGTTATTTAATAAACTAAAAACTAAAGTTAATTAGTAAGAATTTCGTACACCAGCAAGTATGTCAGCACTGTAAACGTTTTAGATAATAACTTATTTCTATAAATTCTAACGGCTTTTTAATGAATCATAAAAAGTAATACATTTCTTGAGTTCTTATTTTTTGTTGGTTGCGTTAGGAATTAGTAAATGTAAAGGTAGGGTATCTAACGTTAACGTAACGTGCGTAAGACCAGTTTTATGTTATTGCTCAACCTTGTCACCAGTGCTCCAGTGCTCAAACCCGTTGCACCACCAGTCATTGCACTCCAGTGCACCAGTTTGGCGAAAGTAAAAGTCACTGCAAACGCACTCGTTCTTGAACCAGTGCTGTAACTGTCAACTGCCGTTATAATGCTTTTTATTTTCCAAAGTCGATTTCAAAATATAGTGGTTTCATCATTATTTACCTACTTCTCATCTCGCATAAATTACAAATCGTGCAAAGGAAATGGGTATCCTACCTGACCAGTAAACTTTACGCATTCAATATTATGGTCTATGAAACCTATACGTTCTCACCGCTGCGTTGAAACTGGATATGGCATCCAAATAGTACATTGAGTCTGTATTGGAGAGTTATTTGCATGAGTTCAATGAGCTAAAACGTTGTTTTAAAATTTGTAAATTTATTTAGGATCGTCGTCATCGGTATTTCAGCCGAAAGACGTCCTCTGCTGGATATAGGCCTCCCCAAACATGGCCACTTCGACTGGTTATGTGCTTCCCACTTTTTTATTTAGGATAGATATGTATTTAAAGATAAAAGGAAAGAAATAAGAATTAAACGGGATATTGGCGAGAAATTCCTGGTAATTCTTTTTCAAATAGGAAAAGCTATTCGTAAAGGACCTCCCTGAATACCGTTTTTTTCTTCAACCAGTACTAGATGGTAACCAACCACGAAAGTTGGAAACTGATTGATTTATAACGCGTAGAAATAAATGTACTGCGACTTTCGTGCTTAAGGTGCAACCCGTTAGACCAGTACCCCTTAAATGGAAAATAAAAAGCAACCAGACAAGTCAATACCACACTTTCGTAGTCTAATTATAGAAAATTAGCTGTTGCCCGCGACTTCATCTTTCATCTTCATCCGTTTAGCTATTTTGGCGTGAAAGCGTAACAAACAAACAAACTTAATTTCGCATTTATGATATTAAGTTACGATTAGAGAGAGGACATATTTTCAATGACATCTACAGGTTAATTAGATAGACCAAATGATGTCTAGCTCTCGGTAGCTGATGAATCAGACGTTAAGAGAAAATAAAAATTATTGACAGAAATTTAATTGACTAATATTTCTATATATTTTTTCGGAAATTAGGCTGATTTATTTAGTTTAAATGGGCAATAACATTTAAAACATGATAATGGTTATTGTTTTAAACCAGCGATAAAAAATAGCCTAAATTGTGTGGTATTATAAGTCATAATTAATTTATATCCCGTAGAGCTCTATCTCTAGTTAATTGAGAGATGGTGGACACAAACTAGTTTAATAAAATATTGAAACAAATTCGCCATTAAATGATTTGCCTCGAAATAATCGTAAGCTAACTTTCAGAATAACATTATAATTAATTAAGCCAAATTAAATATTTTCAGTATAAACTAAGCATAAAAATAATAATACCTATGAATTTTTAGAACGGCTGTGAAAGTTTTAAAACAATAATATAATATTGTCTTGTTTGTTAAAATTATGAGAGACTAGTTTCTGCCCGCAGCTTCACTCGCGTGGATGTCGGAAATTATCCCATGGGAAGGTGCTATCGCGACAAAAATTTGCCTATGTCATTCCCCAGGATGCCATCTATCTCCTTGCCAAATTTTATAGAAATCCGTTCAGTGGTTTAAGCGTGAAAACATAACATACAGACAGAGTTACTTTCGAATTTATAATACGAGATGGATTCTTTAAAATACCTACTTGTATAGAATATAAAACTTTCTCGATTAAGTTAACTTTCAATGGCAAATGAAACGTTTTTCATTACGAGTTTATGGATATGCGTGAATCATGCAAATATTATGAATACGAGTTATAATTCATTATTATTACCTATTTAGGCAAAAAAAAAACTATTTAGTTATGCAAACAAAATACACAATCTATGGGTAGTTAAGCGGTAAGATAAAAGCAGATTTAAACCTACACCTACATTTCACCAAAAATTCTCGCAATTTATTTTAACTAATTTAAGAAGACCTCTTTTGTATCAACGGTGAACCAGTTTGCAAATTGGTTTTTAAATTTTCAGTTCATACAAAAAAAAAACGTTTCAACAACAAAAATATGAACTGAGTTTTAAACAATCGAGTCATGTTTATGTTAAAATTGCGTTTCATAACTCCTTATATTTTATTTCACATTTTTTTATATCACTTTCGCTTCTCGGATCGGAGATGACGTCACATGTTGTGGAAACAGGTCAACAAATAACGTAACGCCTGTATTTCCCGAAGGGTTAGGCAGAGCTGTAGGTACCTATAGTACACCCAAATTCCGCCAGTTATATGTAAGTCCCATGTAATATGGGGCGAGCCTTTTGCCATCAAGTGGACACACATCCAGACGTCGGCCTACTACTGAGAAATTCCAGATAGAAAATCCAAATAAAACTTTGTCTGACCCGGGAATCGAGCCCAGAACTTCATGCTCAACAGTAGCACTTGCAAACAAAGACCAACAAGACTGTCTAATAATTTTGGAATAAACTATAGTAGGTACTTACGAATTTGTCATGTAGTCCTTAAAAGATCGTTGAACTATTTTTATTCGAGGAATTTTATCGAAAAAAATAATTAAATTTAAATTAAAGACTTGAATTGAATTGATATAGGACATATAGTGACCTTATTGGTGATGTTCTTAAGAAAGGTCAGGTGCGTAGTACTCGCAACCGGCGTGCGTGTATGACCAGATGCATGAACGTAAACGAGGCAAAAGAAGTATGTAAGGATCGTAGCAGGTGGCGTTCTATAGTTTGTACCTACCCCCATGGGAAGAAGGCGTGAGTTTATGTATCTATGTATGTATATAAAAATAAAAATATTAGTTTTCTGTAATTCTTTTTTGTGTTCATTTAATTTTATTTTACTGTCTCAAAATTATATTATAAATAGTAAATACTGGCATAATTTTTGTATATGAATGTACCTACATGACGTAAATTTAAGTTGCTTGGAAGAGTGGAGTGTCATAATACAGGCATTTATTTACTTAAAAAGGCACTTCTATTACTAGCTATCTAGTACAAATCTTGTAGAAGAAATAAACTATTTGTATTTGTATGTATGTAGTTAATCGATCTATTTACCTGTTGATAAGATCCAAGTGTTTACATGTTCAGCTTACTTTATTATTAAGTATTTGACAAACTCTCAAACGTATTTCATTGTTTCCTTAAACAAACATTTAGACCTAACCGATTTATATTTCTTAAATAAACACTTATCAAAAGCGATTGTCCATTGTTTACTTCTGATAAGATGTTATTACGCCAAATTCTAGAACTTTATGTCGTGAAAGCGTTAATAATACTATTTGTAGTACTTAATACAAGTTGAATTGCCTACAAATTGTCGTCAGTTGTTGCTACACAACACCAAGACCTAGATTTGATACCTATCAACAAGTTCCCATAGTGTTTTAAGACATGTTCGCAATCCATTACCGGTCGTTGTCGACTTGTCTATTACTTTCGATTAGGACAGCAGGTAATGTACAGGAGATTTTGTGGAATGTATGTAAGTTAGTAATCATGTGAACAGCGTTCTAGCGCACCAGCTGTTCTCAATATTGTAGAGCAAGTAGATCGCTCCAATAAATACCGAATCGCATTACTGAGTTGAATTTAATGCCTTTTATGTGACCAGATGCCAATTACGAAATAAACACATACAATATGTATCGAGTTGTTACGTGCGGGTTTCGGGAAAGAATGCCGTTTTAAGGGTTTATTGGTTTTAAATTGGTAAACATCACGATCTTGCAATTTAAATTTTACCTTTTGAGTACATTTTGGTTCAAACTACTTTTAAACATTTGTGAAACGCGCTGTGTTCTTTTTGCATTTCCCAATAAATGCAATGAGCATGCATAAAATAATGATATTTTAAAATTACAATAGGTACTTTTGAATGGGAAGTTAAAACTAAGTACCTACCTTTATATTGTATTCGACGAGCGACATCGCGCGTTTTCTGCAGACAGTACTGTAGTGAATACAAGGCTATACGCTACAAGAATTCGCATTGCGTGAGCCTTAATATTTAATTAATTAAAAGTAAACAGTTCGCACAAAATTACCTAACCTAATATTTATCTTAAATAAAATCTGGGCTACATGCATATAATTATCTGCATTTCCGACACAAATTGCGACCGAGTCTCAAACTATTTACGTACGCAATCGCAATTATGTTGTCGAATCGAGTTCGATGACAGCCGAGACGAGACGACGAGAACTATAGCATTCGATGCCACGGCCAAGCCGTCGATCTTGACCTACACCACGCCTGCACTGATGCGTAGGCACAGAAAGAATCGTACCATCCAGTCGTAAACAATCGATTCAATCCGCAATATTATTATAATCGATTCTTCAATCGATGGGATGGTTGCTGAACTTGACATTGCTTTCTAAGATTATGTGTACCTAGTACTCATTAAACGGTTTTCTGTCTAAATAGGTACTGTTACTGTTAGGAGTTTCTAATAGGGAGAATATTTGATGGAATCTTAATTCACTGATTTTTGTAATTTACATTTCAAAGCCTTGCTCTACATAACCACTCATAAAAACTTAAACTTAGTATAAAAAATCAGCTCGAAAAAGAGGCCTGAAACAGTTAAATGTTTCGGAATCTACATACTGTTTGCGGAAACCTTTGATGTTATTGTTTTTTAAGTCTTGCCTAACAACAAAATTAATATGTTAGGCAAGCTTTAGACAAAATATTTCAGAATGCGCCAAGAATAACAATTAAAGTGAACGCTTGGAATACGGAATATACCTATGTCCGCTGATATCCGCGTGTATGCGCACAATTATTAAATAAAAGACTACTTTTAATTAACTCCAATATAATTTATATTATATTATATTATATTTTATTTCTTAGGTACACTAAATGAGGTACGAGTCTTTTATTCAACTTCCGCCGTATTGTTTATTTTTTGTAAATAACTTTTTTATTCTGACTTGCATTTCAATCAATTAGTTAATCGATTTTGTCAATCTAACCTATTACAAAAAACTATTCTGACAATAAAATTAATCGAGTGTAGTTACCTAAAATTCAATATCGGAAATTAAAAATATAGCAGAGTCATACCTATAATACCGGCTAGTCGCGTACAGGCACAAGGTTTTCTCATTTCATAGTTTCTCGCTACTTATTCATATTATGACTCGCTAACCGGTTACCAAGCTACGAACTTGGGAACATCGTATTATCGCTTAACTAATAATAATATAATAATAAGCCGATGAAGCTCATCGTACGAAAGGGAAATCTGACCGAGGCAATGGCAGCTACTTACCTAGCTGGAGCGGTCTCTTTAGAAAGTTTTAAATTATACTTAAGTGAACTGGTAACATTGACGGCGACAAGACCATGCGCAGGCGACGGATGCTAACACCGCAACTGATGCCATGCGAAGCTCATAACTATTCGAGACACTCCATAAAATACTCAGTCAAGAATATTCGCTCAGACAAGAATATATTCATTCGGTAATGCGTAGGCGTGAATGAAATTCAATACCAGCGATTTCACACTGGTTGGTTTCATTAAGCTTGATTTTATCAATATTTAAAATCTAGGCTGCTTGCAAATCGTCAATCAACAATTTTTTATTGAACCCGGAAAGATTCTAAACCGGAATAACTGCATATTATCGTTCGACTTCTCATCAAGCGGAACGGAATGCAAATCCGTAATAAGGACATCACTGATACTCGAAAAACCAATGTGTAATCCACATATAATTTCTCTATAACTCTCAAAGTTGTGATGTTCGTTAACGCGTAGAAAGTCGAGATCTTGATGTTATGTAATTGGTCTTCTGTTTGACACGCGTATGAGTTCATAGATTGGTAACATTAATTAAGCATCCGAATAGACAGGTTTATAAATAGCGATATTGACTTTGTTGTATAACTTAATGATATATTGCATTTCATGCGTTTTTAGGTCAGGCGTAGGTCACGAATTTATTACTGCTTAGTAAACTTGACAATTTTTTTTCGTGTATTTGTTTGTTACATGACTGTAAGATTTATTGATATGTTGACTTGTCAGTGACAGTGAGCCACACTTGATTGAAAATCGTAGCAATGAATGCCAGAATAATAACGTATAAGGTCTTTTTTGAGGGCTACCAAACTATACACCAACACTATTTAAGTAAACCTCCTTGAATAGCTTAATTAGGTTTGTAATTGTAAAGCAAGTCTTAATGTTATCGATGTAATCAAATCAGGATACGGCAGTAGTTACTGTGATAATTATATTGTTGTCGCCACCTTTAGTAAATTACATAAACGCTTTACTCTGCACCATGTCCAACACTTGTTAGTTAATGTTCCGGTATGTTAATTGAGACAAATAACTTTATTGAAAAACGCTCATAAATCTTATTAGGAAAGCAGATGTTTTAATTAGACATATAATTTACGTTTAAATTTACGTTTTCTTACGTCATGAGATTCATTACTCTTTAAGTAATGAGTCGAAAATAAAACAGGGTTTAATGAAACGGGGCCTAATTAATCAAACGAGTGTGTTCCATCAATCTGCATAAGTTGACACGTGTTATGATTACGAGCGTTGCGCAACAGTCGCGGTTCGGCTGCGCCCGCGCCTCCCTGCGCTGACCGCAGCGCCATTGTACGTTCATTCAGTAGCTTGTGTAATAATTATTCAACGATAGAATAAATATTGATATTGTTTTGTGTCCCTTTATAGTTGGAAATGTAGCTGGAACCTATAGTACAAATCTCAATTTAGCTACCTGAAGTTATTCAAACTTAGTAAAGTCTCAAGTTATCTTGAAGATTACTATCTATTGCTGGTAGCTAGATACTTTTTATAGTAATTAATTTGTAAGCTAGGAAGGATATTATTGATCAAGTTTTCTGATAATCTTTCAGAGATATCAGACACGCCAATTACTTGTTATCTACAAGGTATTCCTATTTATTACTAAGCCGTGAAAGCTGTTTATTATCATAATTAGAATCTATAAGCATTATTCAGATTAATCGGAAGGAGCTCTGTAATATGTAACGCAACACTGTTCAGGAAGCTTCACATAATTTTTATCGATTTTTCCATAGGTTTATGTAATAAAACAGAAGATTTATATCAACGGACATTTGCGGATTATGAATCCAATATGTATAAATTAAAATTCGCTTAGCGACAAAAAATCTTAGGTAGAACAAATTTCCAAAGTTTGATATGAAATTGATGATTATCCTACTAATCCTACTAATATTATAAATGTGAAAGTTTGTGAGGATGGATGGATGGATGGATGTTTGTTACACTTTCACGCAAAAACTACTGAACGGATTTGGATAAAACAAACAAAGATACATTACACATACACATTATACATCTTGGAACAAAGATAGTTTATAACCTGGATTAACACATAGAATACTTTTATCCCGGTAGTACGTTCCCGTGGGATAATTTCCGACATCCACGCGGGCGAAGCAGAGGGCAAAAGCTAGTTATTCAATAAATATATCATTCCTACCGTCGCAAATAATGTTCATTCAACATTTTCAGCTAATAAGAATAAACAAATTATATAGTTGTCTATAAATTACACGATGTTATATATCACAGCTATAAAAGTGAAATGCATCTTTAAAACAAATTAATTCCTATAAGCTATGAACAGTGGGCTTCATAAAAAAAAATATTTACGCAAGATAGTCTGTGCTCTTTCTTTATATAGGTACGTAATTATTGCTGAAATTATAGAGACATATAAACAGTAAACAATTTGATACCATTGAATGATGGGTCACTTTGGCCGGCTAAATATATATACGGCTACAAATACGGCTGTATATGGCTAGTGTATCCAATAAAAACCACTTATACGTACATCAAATGAAAGTTTATATCTTAAGCATCAAATTTTATATGGCGCAGAAGGCTGTGAAGTACCGGGGTAAAGAGATATCAGACTTGCAAGTACCATGTAAACGTATTAGTTTATAAAGTTAATGTTCACTGCAGTTCCCAATAATATTAGTTATTGACTCATGTCATAACATAACATGATTTGTTAAATGTTGATAAAATGGTTTTTTTTTGTAATTGCCAGTTATAAGCAATAAGTTGTCATGCATTAGTACTGCATTGGTCATCAGGCCAGACTACATGCAAAAAAGCCCATCATTCTTTATTTATTTCATCCAATTTCCATAAACTTTTTACCTTGGATTAAAAATACAGGTTAATAGGTCGTGTCAATTATATCTGACTGAAAAAAGGGTTAGCGTTGAAGTATTTATCCTCTGTAATAGATTCATTGTTTGTGCTGTTAAAGGATACATCGAACAAATAATACCTATAAGAAAATAAGCATCTGTTAGGGTCAATATATTATACCCGTTTTCGAATCTATTTCCCAATTTTTTAGCATATCCTGTAAAAGCTCTCTCGTATCATATCGTTAGCGGCAACGAGCGATGAATAACTATTAACTAGAAAGGCGTATTTTATCAGATTTTCGGTGAAAACGCGAAATGTGATTAGAATATCGACATTCGATCAAAAGAAAGTGTCTAATCCGTTGCTGCGAGCATTACGTGACGAGTTACCTAGTAAGTCTGAACGAGCCATTAATCTTAGGTTTCGTGCAGACGAACTAACAGACTAATACCTTATTTACATGTACGTGTGTGGGGTAAGACTAAGACCATTATTTGACCACCTCTGTGGTAAAGTTGCGTACTCTAAGAACAATAATTATAGTGATACTGTGTCGCAAGTCATCATTGAAGTAATGTCCAGTACAAAAAAATGAAAAAATGTAAAAATGTAAGAAAAATATAGTGAATCAGGTGGATGTTGTGCATAGTTTGAGAATTAATTGGAAATTGCTGGTTGCTTCATGTACCTACGTAGATTTTAACTGAAGTGTGGTTAATAATGGTCATTTAGCTAGTTATTAAGATTCCAATTCAGTGTTTTGGGTTTTACAAAATGTTCTGTCGGATTTAATAAACTGATTGACCTTATTTTTTTTTATTCTGATGTATTAGTGTTGGTTTAATTACAAAGTTTTGGCAATATTGGTAATTGATTATGTCCTGTCCACTAACTGTCAACTAACTACCACAGATTATGTAGGTAGTTAGTTAGTGATTACATAACGAATTTCTTATAATCTTTTTTGAAACTGATCTCTCTCGACAGTAAAATGATTGATTGATGTAATGCAAACAGACGACAGATTTAATAACATGTTAATAATGTTTGATATAATAATATTAATTGGAGGTTGCCTCAATGTTATTACCTACTACTTAATTTACGACATTATTGAATGAAGTTGCATAGTGAATGCGAAATCTGTGAATAATAATGATGATTTTATGATTATTATTTATGCATTTACATAACATACAATCGTTAAATGCACATAAAATGTCTCTATTTAACATAAAACGTATTGGTGAATAGAACTTTCAATTTTATTGTTTTCTTTTTTATAAATTTATTAATAAAATACAATAATAACACAAGTAAGAGTTAAAGTTTTCTATGCATAAATAAGTAATTTAAATAAAATTAATTGATTGTTATTTTTGTTGTGAAATGGTTTATTGTAATGACTTCATTGAAACAAAAAAATCTAGATATCGTTTAAAGGCTCCTACAAACAGGCGCGACACGCGACGTGAATCGCACGAGACACAAAGGCATCGCTCGTCGCGCGACAGGCGGTGTTTTTATGTCGCGTGCGGTTTGCGGCGCCTGTTTGAAGTAGCCTTAAAGATGACACAAAAATTGCATGTTTCTCTGACAGGACAAAATGTGATGATGTATGATTAAACATAGGTTCATATAGCTTGATAGCAATCAGTGTTATACATGTAATTATCAAATAGATTCATTACGACACGGTTGGCTGGAGAACATAAGTTGCAACCGATACTACACGTAACGAAGTATAGTCGATCTCGAAGTGCTTTATCACCAGTAAATTGAAACTTGAATAGTCCTCCAGATCGAATTTCGGCCATGGCGATCAATCTTAGCGGAGACTAGCCATCGACGCGGGAGATGTTATAATGCACAAGTGTATGCACAGATACAGGTGTACACTATCTCTTCCCTCACTCTCATAGTCTGATGGAACGGCAATCCAACATCATCTGAGATATATCAGGCGCAGGACCAACGGCTTAACGTGCTTTCCAAGGTACGGGGGAATCACACCGCCAACTTCCAAACTCCGGGCTGTTACTAAGAAATTCCTAATGGAAAAACGCAATAACACTTTGCCCGACCTGGGAATCGAACCTAGGTCCCCACGCCCACCAGTCGCGCTTGCAACCATGAGACCAACGGGGCAAATTGAAACTTTAATAAGGTCGAAACTGTAGTATAATTAGTCGATTTCCTAAAAAATCCTATTTCCCAACAAATGACCAGTGAAAGACCTTAAAGACTTTAGAACCTGCCCCCTAATATTCTGTGCCTCGTGTTCTTTAACTATTATGTGTTCGTAAATGGTATTCTGTTTAATTTAGTCAACCCTGATTTCCTTGCTATGTATATACAAAACCACAACGCCACAAAACACATGAATCTATCTAACTGTCACGTAGTCAAATGAACCTTTTCGTTTTATGACGCGCGAGTGATATTAAACCTCAGGGTTTATTATCTCTTTGATGTTAAACCAATTACGAGGTCGACTATACCTTTAAAAATTAATATGTTGTCAAGATACTAATCAGCCACAGTCTTAACAAACACTCTCTTAACTTCTCAATGAAAGATTTATTTCCTAGTTTCGTCTTCTAATTACGGTTTATGCCTACCTTTGAATGACATTGAGTAAAGTAAGCAAACAAACAGACATACCACCTGATGGGAAATGTTCAAGGGTGCTTATGGCTTTTAAAGACTTCTCTCAATCAACCTGCGAAGCCTTTTCCCTACTATGAAGGGGTCGGCTGCCAGTCTAACTGGATGAAGCTGAATACCAGTATTTTACATGGGCCAACTGCCAATCTGACCTCCACAACCCTGTTACTGGGTGATACCCTTTGGTAAGACTGGTTGTCAGACTTTTGGCCATCTGACTACCCGTAACGACTGTCAAAGACCTACGGATGACTGGCAGGACCAATAGCTTAACGTGCTTACCGAGGCTTCTCAATGATTGAGAACGAAAAAGAAAGGAAGCCCATTCTTAGCCCACATCCTACAGACATCTAACCGCGTTTCGCACGATTAATTTATCCTCACTTATCTAATTAATGTTACACTAATCGTTAATTCTTAATTTATGAATTCCGCTGGGTGGTCTGGCTATAATGAACAAACATTAATCAATAAGCACGTGATAAAATCACTGATAATGTTATTAGTGATCTTAGTATCTGTAATAATTTCGTAATGGGGAATTTTACAGTGGTATAAAACAAATATTTATCAATTCAAGGCTTCATGTTCAAATATTTGACTTAATTTTAGGTTTGTATATTGTGACCTTTACAAATGTAGGTCCTGAAGGTATTAATAGATAAAGTTATAATATACAATTAAATGACCTCAACATAATTTTAAACAAACAAACAACATTTTGTGAGATACTAACATATAAATTACATAAACAAGTTTATTTAAAGAACATCGAGGATGGTATGTAGAGCTATTTTAAAAACATTCAAGGTACTTGTAGTTCCTTATCGTTACCTAATGAGAGCCATCTATAACTTTGTTTTGCAATGTAGATTAATTTGATATAAGCAATTACTGCACAAATGACAGAAACGTTAAGAAATCTTTGTTAATTCGCAAGGGCAAGCTAGGTGTATTACAATCTCTTTTAGGTACTTAATCCATTCGAAGATATCCACACTAGTTATTTAAAGGTTAGGACTTTTTATTCCAGTAGTACGTTCCCGTGGGATAATTTCCGACCTCCACGCGGTTCAAACCACGGACAAAATCTGGTAATAAATAAATATTACGTCGATACCTCCATACAAAATCGTGTATTAACGAGGAGCTCACATTTGCGTGTGCGCACCAACCTAACCCGTTGGGTTATTTATAGCCTATCACGACCTATCAGAACATAAGTTCAGGTTTTGAATCGTCCATTCAAACGTTAAACCTAATTACCTGATACTTATCTAATAATAAATGATCGATTGTCCAAAACGTAATCGTTTTTTATACTCGATTTAAAGCTTAGTTTACGATCGATAAATTAATTTTCCTAGACTGGAAAATTAAAGGAAAATAGTGAGTTGACAGCTTATGGAACATAAATTGTGAACGTCATCGGTAGAACAGAATTATGACTGGTTTATTGTTTGTTGGTGTTATATTATAAATTATGTTAATATTATGCAGACATAACATTTTTTTTTGGAAATGGCTCTCTATTACACCCGGTTTTTTTTAAATCAAAGCATCAGGTTTTAACTAAATAAACTAAATTAAACTTCTTTGACATAGCGAGAGCTATCAATTATCCAGCAAGTAGGTCAGTAAGGCTAATCCAGTCGGTTTGGTGATCTGTGGCACGCGGCGGCCGGTTCTGAACGGATTCAGAGGACGTTGCTCAAATACCAGCAAAAACCATTTCATTAACTATCGGCACACATTAATAATGACGTTAGTTCACTATGTACAGTTATTATATGGTTTTTGCCTGATTTTGCCCGAGAAAATGTTGACGAAATGTGATTTTTGTCGTGTTTTTGCTCATAAGGCTAATTGATTATTCATTTTAAACTCAATAGAAATAATTGAAGAATTTGTTTTAAGTACTTATCTAAAAGTATTTTGTAGCCGTTCATTTTCCAGTCTATTTGCATTATATGCAAAATTAAACCGTGTTAGTAAAATTATTTTTGCAATTACATTTAGAATTAAAACTGATAGTATGGCCTATGATTTTTTTTACAATTTTATTTTAATTAGGGCAAAAGTACTCGGCCTTGCGAGCGATAAATTAAACTAAAAATAGAATATAAATAACAATGTACAGCTATTTTTGGTTTTCGAATGAAATATGACATGAAAGTTATTAACTCCGCGTATGTTATTAAGTCCATCGTTTTGTTTTATTTAATACTTACTTACTTTCAGTCAAACTTTAGCTATATTGCTTACAACTACAACTACATGATTGCAGGTATCTGGAAAATTATTGAAAATCTCAAAACGATGTCATTGGCGAACTAATAAGACGTAGAGCGAGTCACTGAATATATTGCAGTAGAACATTTTTAACCGTTGCACAAAATGGAGGCCTTTATTGATTAAGGCACCAGAGGATAGCGCACTAAGCAGCAAAAAGAAATTGCTCATGTTAAAATACTGCCACTGAAAAGGGCATCTAAGGAAAATCTTCAGTAGCATGAGGAAAAGCTAGCATTTTCCACATGGTAATAAAAAAGATCTGATACCTAATGAATACAACATTTTAATCATACATAAACAATAAAAAGTCGATTCCATCATTGGTTTGCAAAGTGAATCTAACTGAGTCGGTCTCGAACCCACACGTGGGCAGTCCAGATGATGGCACATTAGTCCATATTAGTCACCTGGCCGTTACGACACGTTTTGAAGGGAGAAAAAATTGATGCATTTCGACAAATGACAGCTGATATTGACACGAGTGGTAGAATGTTCATGTTTTTTTGCTATGACCAGTTCAACTAGCCTAGTTATTGAAGCAGTGAAATAACAGTATTTAGGAAAAAAAAATAGCTCTTAACATAATATCATTGCTGTCAGTAAGGACTTCAGGCGGCAGGCTTCTTTCATTAAATGTTAAAACTCTAAAATTATTTTATTCAAAATAAGATTTCTTTACTTTATTAGGTAATGGTTTGCTGTGTATAGTAAAATCTGTTTTCCGTAAAGATTTCTTGCACAATTTTCCTCACTATTTCTTCCTCTTTAATATCTTCATTGCTTGTTTATATTTAACGCTAATTCATTTATCTATTACCTTTTGTTGAATAAGTTTTCTCCACGGCCAATTAATTTCTTGTTAGATACATACGCAGATACATTAATGATATAATTTAATATACCAAGCACGCTGCTCGACGATGTCATACAATGTAAATTCATGTTTACTACCCGATTTATGTATGGAAAACGTATCTAAATAGCTAAGGCCCGTTTCCTTTTAATTTCTCTTTCGGATTACACAATGATGCGTTGGTCACTTCATTAAAATAATGATGGGTCCATGTCGTAATGCCGATTTCTTCTAAATTTATATGTGGAACGCATATTTTTATGCTTAATTTTGTATACATAATATATTTGTGACGATGTTGTAAGGTATTTTGCATTTGTTTTATTAACTGAGAGTTAAACATTTGTGTGGAAAATCGAAACCAGAAGATAAATTTACATAGATCGTTCAATAGTGTTCTAAAAAACTGAGGATTTTCCTGTTTCCCACAAAAAAAAAATACATTTATGGTTCAACCATTATAGTCTCGTCAGGAAACGACAAACATCGATCGTTTTACCCTACTTAAAAACCTCTAAAACTTCAGGGTAACAATGTAAAAGATAAACGCAATTAACAGTTCGTTAATAATTATTTCTAAACATATTAATTAAGCTTGAATTTAGCGGCGTCAGCACAGATAGCGCACTAATGGCTATTTTATGCGGGCAGCACTTCTTTTATTGCCTGCTCGTCTTCCGGCTACGGAACTAGTGATTGCTTTGAATTTGAATAAATTATGCAATTTCATAATATCGTCGGGGGAACGCCCTCATTATTAGCATAACACAATATTAGAAGACCGTGTCGGTTTGGGTTGTAATTGGAAGCTAAATGTTTAACTGTGTTAAAATCGATGATAAGCATTTATTTAACGTAAATAGAATGTAAATGGAATGCAAAATATAAGAGACCCTTTAGTATGTGCAATCGAGGTTAAGATTAATATGCTTCATGATGTGTAATAAATTGTCATTAATCACTTAAGGGGAGAGTTAGAACATATCAGATGGCGGCATTTTCAAAGCTAGTTTCATACTAATTTTCCACTAGTTGCATTGCGAAGATGCAATTGAGACTAATTATTTGGAAAACGTGGAAAATCGGACCAGACACGCGAGAGACGTTCGAGACTTGGGGTAGTCTCACAGATCTTAATGTCTCACTTGGTAAGTTCATGACGTCAACATTTTCTCTCTCACACTTTTGCTAAGCAAAGTGAGATGTGACACAAGTTTTACGAAAACGGAGCTTGATTAGTCGCCGGATGCTAAGATCCGGATAGGGGATACAGTCCACCGGACACCGGACGCATAGCTGCCACAGTGTGCACTAGAAACTAGATTAAAAACTAGTGTTTAAGGCCTATCACAGTTGTCTCTGAAGGACGTTTTCTAATATACATTGTCGGAAATGGACGGAAATAATGCTGGGCATGTAGTGTATGCAATAGAGCCATAATATATGGAAAATTTTGTGCTAATAGAAACATATGAATACTAAATGGTAAAGGGAACTAATGACTGAAAAACTGTTCCATTTATGTAGAGAGATTTTGAAAAATATGGTTGATTGCAATTGGAAATGTTGACACAACATCAGAAACTATCTTAAGTTAAGAGAAGAAACCTTCATTATCAAAAGGCAAATTCAAAATATTAAAATTCTATAGGTATGTTACAGTTAAAACCGGATTCATTTCGCAATAAAAGCGAGAGCAAACCATATTGAACACAGGACCGGTAATTTCGCTCAGAATTTGCTTAACTACATTAATTAGTAAGTACTCTCGCAGGTATTATACCGAGAAACTGATAATTAAATCGGAAATTACGAATCTCACGAGCATGTAGCAACGTTCAATCGATACAGGATGTGTGAGAACTGCCGTGGAACTTGAGAAATCCAAGTTGCCACACTTTGCGCGCAACCTTGCAGTGTTCATTAGTGAAGTGAGAAAATGGGAGTAACGTCAAAAATTCACCATTAATTATGTTGGTACTTAAGTGAATAAGACAAGTTATTTAAAGTTATGCTGTGGGTGGTAGCTTGCGTAAACTTTGGTACAGGTATGGGCAGTTATTTAGTGGGTACTTTAGGTGCGTTGCACAAAAGTTTTTGGAGTTTTTAGTACTTTTAAAGTATTTCAGCAATCAGCTTGAACTCGGGTGTTGATCTCAGTCTCACTATTTATTGCGCAACATTTGACAGAATTTGAATAGTGCTTTTTATTTTTTTGGAAAAACTGTCAATCTGTTTGTCTGCGAGACGATTTACTTTAAAATAATACAAACACTGATTGCATCTGATCAACACTAGTTGGCATTTTGGATGAATCGAGCCGTTCTAATTTAAAGCTTGTCTTCTTACTTGATACCCTGCAGATTTTTTTTTGTGCGTACTTGCTTTTGCCATTCATTCAAATCCGCCTTTTTAATTGGGAATTCGACTATACTCCAAAAAATGACGATGTTGATGATGTGGAACTGATGAACAGAAATAAATCTTTTCAGCAGGAATTACGTTAAGTCCGCCCTTGTAGGTACCTTTTAAGTTTAGTAAATAAATACTGGAAGGATTTGGGGGCAGCCTTTGCCCAGCTGTGGGAAAGACATAAGTAGGCAAAAAAATAAAAATACATAAGAAGTAATAATGTGAACCCGTTGATGTACATACTATGATGGTAACCTGTGTCGAGCAGAAGAATCTTTCAAACATACGGAGCAATGAATTAGGATTAAGTAGGAATTTCCTTCAAATGAGTGTTATCCAAAAAATATCTTTTAGCAAATATTTGCATACTTAAGCAAACACCAAACTTGGTTAGAGGTTCTCCACGTTACAGTGCGTATGCGCTGCGCGTGCATTCTTTAAATTATGTACGAGTAAGTAGAGTTTCTTGCTTAGAGTAAAAACTCTAAAATGTAAGCAAACTTTTTAAGTATTTCTTACAAAGTTACCGTAAGTATGTAAATAATTAGTGCTCTAATTTATTTTAGACTTAATTTCGACTTTCGACGCTAGTTTTTGGAGCACTGCGGTTAGAAAATAAATGTAACTGGAATTTCACATGTTTTTGTGTTCATTTGGAGACTAATTTAAATTAATTTGTTGGTGTAATTGTGTCAAAGTAACTGATATTTGGATTAAATAAAAAAGGCGTTTTTAGAAATACTCTTTTTCTAGCACTTTGGTACCTACTGCAGTAAATTTTAAGAGAAATTGGATCTTGGTACAATCTAAAAAGTACCGGAATAGCAGTTCAACATCAGCTTTTTTAGCTGAAGACGCAGTTAAAAGAGTAGTTAGTAAAAAATACGGAATTGAGGATTTTACTGTGACAGTTGAGTCACGCATTCCGTGTGAAAGAAGGCTATTGTAGTTATTTTTATAGCTTGTATGGAGTAATGATTTTATTAAGTAACCTAGTTTTTTACTTCCGAACTCTGCAGTCCAGTTAAAAACTAAAAAAAAAACTCAACGACAGCTGTTCATGCAACGGTAATTTACTATGAGCATTGTTTTAGAGCATTTTTATGTGAAAAAAAAACAATGTTAGTTGTCAAGGTGAGTACACATAATTTGAATCTCGTATAATTCGGACAGGTAACGGTACATTCGTGTACGCAGCCTTTATAGTTCTTTTTCTTCACAATATAATATAATTGTGTTCATTCCATGAGTAGTTGAGTTATTCGTTAGTTTCGGCAAGTCACTTTAGGTACATTTCTATTTATTTTATGTATTATTAGCTGCTGCCCGCGGCTTCGCCTGTGTTGTCGTCGCAAATTATTCTACAGGAACGTGCTACCGGGATAAAAAAGTAGTTTATGTTACTCCTTAACATCAGCTATCTGCCAGTGAAAGTATCCTGGCAAATCGGTCCAGCTGTTTCGAAGATTACCCAGAATAAACAGACAGACAGACAAAAATTAAAAAAAAAAATATTTTGGTATATATGTACCGTGTGTACATCCATAAGCATTTAGTAAAAAGCGGTTATTTTAATACTACAAACAGACACTCCAATTTTATTTATCTGTATAGATGTATAGATGTAGCTGAGTTTTTTTGCTTCTAAAAAATGTTGCAGTGTTACTCAAGCATTTTTTTTTCAGAAGCCTGTTAGTTACAGCACCACAGTGTGTGTTCGGAGCCTTATTCTTAAATGTAGAAAAGAAATCATGATTAATAAAATAAATATTTTTATTGATGTACAACTATTACCGATTAATTTATATGACTGCTTGTTCTTTCATTTAATGTTCTATAATAAAGACAATCAATGTCTGTATAAAGTTTACGTTTATGAATAATATTTTTAGAAACGAGGATATTTTCATAGAATATCTCCTTCAAATTTTAATGACTTTTAAAATATTTTATAGAACGCACATGATTTCAACAATTCTGCAACGTTTTGTGGTAGATAGGTACCTATCTATACATATCTATAGAAATAAATAAAATTGAAGTGTCTGTTTGTAATGTCAATATACTGCTTTTTACTAAATGCATATGATAGTACGTATATTATTACGGTCCTTAGAACAAAATACCATACTTTTTTTGGCTGTCTGTTTGTGCCGGCTATGACAAAAAAAAAAAAAAAACGGTCCTGCCGTTTCGGGTCTCCGAAACGGCTGGACCGATTTTGACCGGACTTTCACTGGCAGATAGCTAATATTATAAGGAGTAATATAAGCTATATATACTTTTTGTCCCGGTCGCACGTTTCCGTGGGATAATTTCCGACATTCACGCGGGCGAAGCTGCGGGTAGCAGCTAGTAATAAATAGACCTGTATAGGCAGGGTATTGTAGATTTCGTTGTTGTATTACGAGTTGAATAATGAAGCAAAACATTGTGTAACAGTGGCCGTATTTGGTTCATACAGCTGCAATATGAAATCTGCACATTTATCTACAGCCTGAGTACATGTGGTAAGGCTTTAAAATACGCTTTAGTGCTTAACGAATAATTTATAGCCTCTCATAATAAAGCATTACGTAGCAATATCATTAAACTTTACACAATGAGAACATAATTTTAGCGCAAATGTAGGAAGCTCCATTATTAGTAATAATAAATAAAATTGATTTAGGTACCTTTCTTTCTCTTGGGCACCACTCTCACACCGATCGCAAGTTCAGTCACTACGCACAAAACCAGAGTCAGAAAAATATATCTTCCACTGCACCCCATGTTATCACACAAAGTCTGATGCCTGTTTATAACAAATTACTACAAAAGCCTCCAGAGCCCGTGCATTGGCCCGTTGGCTCGAGTGTTCAGCACGCGTATAATCCCAGCTCGCGATCACACGAAGCACTAACTTGTCGATAAAGACGTCGGTACGGACTCATGCGCGTCGAGTGCTCCACGAACGAGTCAACCGCCCGACTACTCTATATTTTGACTTATAGCAATTTGGCAGTGCGAATTCCACTTGTATATAAAACCTTTCGCCGGGCCGGGGCGGGCGGTCATTGGTCGCGCGCGGCGTGCGGCTCGAAGGTGAAGGGAGCTGGAGTGGCCCCCTCCACCTGTAGAGGGGGAACGCCAGGGTCGGCAGACACTTTTGCTATCGACGGCGTGCGATAGCTATCATGCTCTAGAGGCTGTACCGTTGTGCTCCGATTATTACGTCACACAATCGCGCGACTGACGCGTTATACGAATCTATTGAGGCATCTGGCATACGAACAAAAAAAGTGTTCAAAACTAAATGATGAAACTTAAAAAAAAACTAACTAACTTAACTTAATAAAAATCATGACCCCTGAAATAAAGTGTGACGTTTTAACCATTTTTTTTAAAGGATATTGCTCTGCGCCCATACATTGTTCGCCCTGGAACCAAGAGCATCGGAAAATTATGTGTTGTATTGGCGATCATTAGTAAATTCCTGCCGCTCAAACGCCCACGTTTCGCGCATGTCGGCGTGTCCAACGTCCAGGCAACAAAAGATGCCTAAAACCGCGCGTGCGCACCGGTCATTTCTAACATAAAGTGTAATAACTTGAAAACTACCAAACTTATACCTTAATAAAAAATCGTGTGTGTAGCTGAAACCATACAGAATCAACAGGTGTTAAAACTACATTACAACTTCATAGTCGAAAGAACTGTAAAAAAATGTTAAAATAAGAATATGTGTTGAATTTCCGTAAAATACACTCGAGAGCAATGAATCCGGGTCACTTAAAGAATCCTAAAAATCTCGGAAACTAAAAATGCTAGGTTAATGCAATAAATTGTATTTAATAGACAATGTAATACTCCTTAAATGAAGGTATTAAAACTTCTTAGTTATTGTAAAGTTATATCATAAAAAAATCAAATTTGAAAAAGGGCCACTTTCGAAGATGGAACTACGAAATTACAGCATTTGGTTTTGCTTTTGTTTGTAATCTGTCATTTATGTGGGTACATAAACCATGTTGATAGTGCTCTATATTCATTATTCAAGCTGAAATTATGTCGCTTACGCCTGAAGAATGCACCAGAATACTTACAATGCTGGAAACCGGCCGGAGTCAGCGCGATACAGCCAGGACTGTCGGTGTGTCGCTGTCAACAGTACAAAGAGTTCTCCGACGTTACGAAGAAACTGGTTCTAACCTGCGCAGACCAGGAACGGGCAGAACCAGGTGTACCACAGCACGAGAAGACCGATACTTGGTGAACACCATGCTTCGAAATCGCTTTCTCACAGGAACTGAACTCACAAATCAGTTTCGCCGCCTCGGAGGAAGTAACCCAAGTGCATGGACAGTAAGACGTCGGCTTGCTGAATCTAACTTAAAACCCCTTAGACCTGCAAACGGCCCTAAACTGGAGCGTGGGCATCGTATTTCAAGACTAAGATATGCCCAGAGCCACGTAAATTGGAGTATTGAAGATTGGTCAAAAGTTATGTTCTCCGACGAATCAAAATTTATGCTCTACAAGCACGATGGAAGACACAGAGTGTATCGAAGACCAGGGGAAAGATTCAAGCAAGCATGCATCGAAGAAAAAGTAGCCTACGGTGGTGGGTCTGTACTTGTGTGGGCCGGAATTTCTTCTGAAAGTCGCACAGAGCTGGTGATCATAGAAAACGGCTCTTTAACTAGCGTAAGATATGTGGAAGAAATCCTCAATGATCACGTTGGTCCATTTATGGTCAATTTAGGTGAGGATGCTATATTTATGCATGACAATGCCCGACCTCATACAGGTAGGATTGTGAATGACTACCTTCAAGAGATGAACATTACTCGTATGGAGTGGCCAGCGCGCAGCCCGGATATCAACCCGATCGAGCATGCTTGGGACGAGCTAGGCAGATGCGTAAAACAACGAAACCCTCCCCCAATCACGCTTCGTGAGCTCAAAATTGCTCTCACAGAGGAATGGGAGAATATTCCCCAAAATCGTATAAGGAACTTGGCGTACAGCATGCCAAACCGCGTAAACGCAGTAATGGAAGCACGAGGAGGCAATACGAAGTATTAAAATTCAAGAAAATCGTAATAAAGTTCAAAAATTTCATGTTTCCTATTTTTGTTTTAAGGAGAGATCAGCAGTTTTTTTCTTTATGTAATTTTGTGTTAATAAAATGTATGGTGACTCATATTTTTTTTACTTTCATTTAAGGAGTATTACATTGTCTATTAAATACAATTTATTGCATTAACCTATCATTTTTAGTTTCCGAGATTTTTAACATTCTTTAAGTGACCCGGATTCATTGCTCTCGAGTGTATTTGTTCTTACTGAATTTTTGTACATTAATTTGTAGTTTGCGTCAATAAAATCTATTTATTATTAAACTAGACTATCTAAGTTTTTTTTTGATACCCATATGTCCATAATTGGTTTGCTCAGAGTAGCACAATACACCAAAACAAACACCCCATTCCCTCAACAATTTGATGCCTCCTGCGAGGTCCAGAGGGCCGACATAAGGGTCCTCCCACCTGTGATTTACGAATAGGATTTAATTTATTTTAGATGATTATTGTGTGATTATATTTGAAATGATAGGTATTCATTTGTATGTAATAATTATATATATTTTACAACAATTCAGTCCCTGCATACCAAAAGAATTGGAAATAAAACGAAGCGTGTGTGCATTTAACATTTGGCTGAAGCCTTATCGCCGCCTATCGAAACCGTCTACGGCAACTATGGTTGCTTAGCAAAATGTCTTGCGGAACGAAATTAGATTACTGGTGATCTTGAACTATCTTCATAGTATTAAAACTTTCTGAGCGTTTTTAAATACTAATAATTAACTTATTACAAGCATTACTTAATAGATTATTTAGTAAAAAAAATACGTAGTAGTACGATATTCTAAAACCTTGAGTAATGTGGATTATTACGGTATATAACACTAATACATTGGGTTATTAATTAAGTCACCAACACATAATATCTAGAGAGCGCGCATCGTTCGTAAAAAAATTTGAACAAATTGACGGAGCGCTGACATTCAACTTTTTTTTTGCAAAAAATATTTATGGTCGACACAGATTATAGCATACTATTGTACGCGGAAATTAATAAGGAGCCACCTGGTGTAATTTTTTGGCATCTGTACAGTGTGCCCACGGTACAAAACCGACCAAAACGCAACAATCGACTAAAGCCAACATGGTAGCTGGGACGTTTTCGCGCACAGCCACTCTAGCTACTAAAGTAGCTGTAGACGGTTCAGCTTTATGTTATATTTATAACGGACTAGCTAAAGAATAGATAAATTTCAAAAAAAGTATCAGATTTTGAGGTTATAATCGAATCTCGAATATTATGGTTTTTCATAACTTCGTGACTCCGAGTGATTTTTAAGAAACTGAAAAACAATATCCTAATGCGTTTAGCTATTTTATATACCTACCTAGATAATTAGGTATACAACCTAAGTAATAATGTGACAAGTGACCATTTAGTGACGTTAAAAATAGGGGTGCTGAATACGATACGTTAAAATCGATATTTCCTAAGATTTACTATGGACATACCTTACAAACATTACATCAACTTTTGTCATCCGATAATATTAATACCATTACAAGTATGACAATGTACCACTTATAATAAAACCATACTTCTCTACTTCTTCTATACTTGTAACAATATTAATAATAACATCCGTATCTAGTGAGCAATATAGTTTTTTTAAAGAACACATTTATAATTCATCCAGTAACGTTAAGTATCTTTTTTATATTAATCGTCCTAAAATCGTAAGTGATCGTTTAGTTAGAAGTAAACCACACACTTTTCTAAACGATCTTAGAAAACCCTGAATAATTATGATGATGAAATATGTAGGTTTTGTTCACTTCAGCATTATTCTTACTACCTATTTAAAACTACTACCTACCCACCTACCTATTAATTATACTTTTAGTGATTAATAATACCTTCTACCATCGGACATCTAGGCGCACTGCAAGTTACCATCCCTACCTAGTTGCTATTCCACCAATTCGCACTAAGCGCTTCCAAACATCTTTTATAATGCGCACAGCAAAAGAGTGGAATTCTCTACCTGCGCCTGTGTTTTCGACCGCATACAACCCAAATCTCTTCAAAGTGAGAGTGAACAGGCTTCTTCTGGGTAAGCTTACTCCATCGTCGACTTTGTCTCTGTCATCTCTGACCTAGACTAGAGTCAAGAGCAAACCCATCTAAAATAAATAAATAAATAAAAATAATAATAATAATGGAATGGTGATTTAATGGTTCTATTTGCACTATAATCGAAATAAATTCAAAACATGATTCCGATTAAAAAAATTGTAACAGTAAAAAAAAAGCAACACATCGATTAAAATTGATTGGGCATCTCTAATCTTATTCGACACGACATGACATAGCTCATTTGGAGAAACAACGACGTAACTGGTGTTTTTCAAATTTAACAGGAGAGTGATTTAAATTGGATATTTTTTTGTAATGGGGTTCAACATTTCAGAACGAGACGGTAAAGTCTAGTTCTGAAATGTTGATAAATCCCAATACATATTAAATATTTCATCAACAACTCATTTTTGGGAAAAATTACATTTACGTCATTGTTTCTCCAAATGAGTGACATAACGTTTGGCGAAGGGGGCATTCCGAATTACGCTATAATCGCTCACAGCGCTCACATCAATAATTTCCGTTCGGATTTAGATATCACGATTATGACAGCTGCGAGCTGTCAACAATTCGGAACGTTTGTGAACGCACTCACACTGCTCACAGTGCTCGCTCAACGTCAACCCCAAACCTTGTACAAGAAAGAAAGACCGACTAGATATTTTCTGGAAAATAGAAGTTCAACGCATTGGCACTTCTGTTTTGTTGGTTGAGATGTATCAGACCGAAGATGCGACTCAAAACAACTCAACAATACAACGCACAACTGTAATTTTTGACAGCGCTCACGATGATATTATTAAAAGGCATGGTCGGCATTAACGCAAGATGGCGCATGTCTTTACGTCATCTATGACGATTCACGGGACATCGTTATCGCGCTCAGGCTAATTCGAAACGGGTGTAAGCACGCTCAAATCGATTAAAGTGCAATTCGGAACGCACCCGAAGATGGCGGTGATTAATGATATTAGTCGCGTAAAATACTTTTAATTTTCATTTTGGCATGCAGCTAGTCCGTGTTATAAAAGTATTTTCAACTTATTTTATAAAATAGACAATTAATTATCGCGTATGTCTGATGCTTTTATTGCACGGGGCGATTTTGGACATTGTCCTTTTAGTTGCTTCTACAGAAAAAAAAAGAAAGAATAAAAATTATTTGGCAACAGTTTATGAAACACGAAGTGCAAAATAAAAAGTGAATTGGTCAAACTGCTCTTTTGTGAATTTTACAATATCCCATGGAAGTAAGAGTATCTTAAAACCGTAAAAGGATCACAGTCCTTCTCCTATTCTGAAAGTTAATAGAATTTCCGAATGGAAAGTCCTGAAAACACTAAGGGGCCGTTGTTTGATACATAGTTAAACATGACCATTAGTCAATTTAACAATTAGTCACTTGACAATAGTCAGCTGTCAAAGTTTAACTACTTTGTCTGCGAATGGTTAACTTTTATAGCAAATTGACAATTTTTTAACTGTAGTTAGCATAACCGTTAGTCAAATAACATACTTCTGTAAGGTTTAACAAATTGTTAATTAAATTAACGCTTTTTAACAATTAGTATGTTTGACTACTGATAGTTAAACATGACCAATAGTCTATTTAACAATTAGTCACTTGACTTGCAAATTTAACAATAGTCACTAGCTGTCTACACTATCTATGTTTGACTACTGATCAAACATAGTTACCTAATAGTTAAAATGCGTTAGTTAAATTAACAATTTGATTAAAAATTACAGAAGTACCTTGTTTGATAAATGGTTAAGCTAACTACAGTTAAAAAATTGTTATTTGCTATAAAAGTTAACCATGCGCAGACGCAGTACCTATACTTTGACAGCTATTGACTATTGTCAAATGACTAATTGTTAAATTGCCTATTGGTCATGTTTAACTATGTATCAAACAGCGGGCCCTTAGTCTCGCAGTTTGTTAAGTACCTTCAAGAAACCAACGATGCTGTAGTCCATTAACTTTACTAAACATCATACATATAAAATATAGAGGTTCTGACAAAACTCTTGTTCCATAATCAAGTCAACAAGGATAGCCAGTCTAATTTATTACTGAAATCGTCCAGTTTCAAGTTACATTTATTTAAAGTACCTATTTGTAAGTAGGTACTTATCTTTAATGTGTCCCGCATGGACTAAAAAAATACGGAACCTACACACTAAAGTGAACATTTTAAATAAATTAGTGCTCGCAAAACGATGTACACACAATCGTAAAAAATCAGGAAGTATTTTTACGTAATTTGAAGCGTAAAATGCGTATGCGCAAAGTGAGGTGAGATGTTTCGTCTCCTCAGCAATTATACTTTTAAACACCCGGATATTTTAGTGAGTAAATAAATTCGCTTCGTCATCGAGTAGTTTTACTCTAAAATAGTGTGCTCGTATAATCAATGTAATTAACAATGAATTGTGTGAGCAATTTAGAAGTTTTTACTATAATTTTTATAGATCTTTATCAATTAGGTACTTTTCTACAGGATACATTAACTCACGCTTTTTCCTGTTGCAGCAGACATAAACTATGCTATACGACGAGCATAGTCGAAGTGACGTGGACGTAGTTTTGTTTTCAGGTGCAATTTTCGGCACTGATGAAGCAGTACAACATCTTTACACTTGGCAAATCATTTGTCGATCACGATTGAGCTACACAAAGGCACATAAATGATGTTGCTGTATAGTTTCCTTTATGCTCGGTTTACACAAGGCTTATAGTTCTTCAAGCTATGATAGCAAGATAGTGCTGTAGCTTCGTGTATACAGAACTATCCTCATTTTTAGACTAATAAACCTTTAGAAAGATAGTAAGCTAGTGGGATAGTTTTATAGGATAGGTTCCAGTTTTCAGCTAGTAACGCCCCCAACAATTGATTTTACTATCCTGGATGGTGTACTAGCTGCGTGTGTGTTAAGCATCGTGTAAACAGCTCTATCATGTGCCGATTGCTGAAGTATTACGGCCAATTTTTATCGATGTTTTATTATACGCCCCATCACTAGAAGCTACCGCACCGTAGGTGCTCAAAAGGGAATAAAGTTGAATATTTGACTGTTGTCCATTGAGCACTACGTTGAAATATTGATTGGTGCTCAAATGGGAAAACCTTTGGTGCTGAATGCATAGATGCCCTCAAAATAGGTGCTCAAATAGGAATACTTCGAATTGCTAAGCCAGGATATTACTTGTTTGCTATCTAAGCTTGAAAAACTAACCTCGTGTACGAGTAGTTGGGCTTTACGAGACTCATGGGAAGTGAGATCTCGTAAAGGAGACTTCCCATCGTGCAACGCGACATCTGTATTTTTGCTGTCTAAGTATTAAACGTCTGTACTGTTGACGCTCAGCTGCACCTTCTTTTCACAGTTCAGTTTAGTTTTACTTATTTTAATCTTGATTTTTATTTGCTTGAAGTTTTAATCTTTATTCTTAAGTTCATAACAATGGTTTATATTTCCGCGATGCTTTTAATTGATATTATCATGAGTTTTAATTGAATTAACGTGAAACTCGCTTCGTCACCGTGTTATGAAAAACAATATAATGGATGGGCTCAGATGATATCTTTAAAGTTAATAATATCAGTCTGTAATTGTCTACTGCAACGCAAATACCACTCACAGAGAAGGCGAAATGCAATGCAGGTGCGAGTAAAAATTACGGTTATGAATGCTCATTGCATTGATTACCATACCCCTTTTGTTTTCATTTGGACTTCCACATTGATGCCTTACGTTTTCGGAGAATTAATAGGGTTATATGAGAGTCCTAGAAACTAGAACCATCTGTTATATTACTATGAGTCTAGGACGCGGAATTTTACATCATGTTCTGCGCCCCATCACTATAGGTAGTGGGCCTGCTAAGAATCACCAAAGTTCTCTATAAAATTAAAGTTCAATGCGCTCAATTAGTAGGTTTGTATGTAGTACTCCTTGACAGGCATCGAAAAAAGGACAAATAGAGCTAAAAGAATCAAATAACTGCTGAAAGAGAAAAAGGCGCTACATAACATCATTCAATGCATGTTGAGATCTAATCAGCTTCGTAATGACAGTGCAATTAGCCTTCATAGCTCTCGTATTATGCACTAGTATACGAATAATGTGCTCGAATAGTGCACTCATTAATATAATCATAATAATATTATGATACGGCATAACCTTTGTTTTTTCGTGCACTTAAGTAGCAATGAATATTGCTAGCTCACTGTTTTAGAAATGCCCAGCATTATAATAGTAGGGAACAGTACAGTTATTTTTAAAATTATTAGCTTATTTAAAGAACTTAGGATTAATTGAGACAAGGTTTAATGTTGTGTACTTTATTTTATTAATTAAACAAAAGACTATGTCAAGTATTTCCTAGCTGTAAAATACTTTGATTTCATACATAATCAGCCTGTTCCCACTGCTGGGATAGAGGCTTCCTCTCTGTAAGAGGGAGTGGGCCGTAATCCACCACGCGATTTAATTATATTAAGTATTTATTTTAATTTACCGGAAACAATAAGTGTACGTGGTAAGATGCAATCAGATGAAAGTCTGGCTGACTAAGGTGGGCTTGATTATTGTGATGAGATATTTTTTTATAATAGTGCCTCAGAAATTATTTAATGTTAAAATACTGTATTTAAGCAGTAATCAAATTGAAAGAAGTTTGCAGAATAGACTTGAACAGTTCCATATTGAAGACTATGAGGCCCATTCCGGTGACGATCATTCCCTTCTGAGCCCTGGCGATCATGAATATCAGCAGCTTGGTCACCCTGTTGTCTGCCCAGGCCTCCCATGGAACCACGTAAAGGTCGAGTGGTATCTCCTCACTCGTCTGAAATACGTAAAATATAGAAAACATGTTTGTAGATTTATTAGTTCTTGAGATTTCATGTGTGGTAAGTATTTCCTTTTTATATATGTCGGAAATACGTTAAATCAATCGTTTGACTTTGACTAATCGGGACACAGAGTTTACAACATAACGCTCGACCAGAGTAAATGAGGGTTGGTCGGTGGTGGTCAAGCAGTGAACACGTTTAGAAACTGTCGCGCGTTCTGTATAGTTGTGTTGTGTACCAACAGTGTGTGATTAATTTGTTCGTAAAGTATAATTCGATTTGAACGACAAACGGTTTTCTATTGCGCAATAACCAACATTTCTCAAATTACGCCCACAGTAGTTAAAATGTGGCTGATGATAACGAGAGAGACGTACCTTCTCCGTCATATATTTAGATTTATTTAAGAACAATATAGATACATTTGCCGAGAACCTACTAAGAATTAGGGTACAGGGCAGGTAGTAGGAAGTCACAATAAACCGCGATCATCATTTCAAACGGTTGGTGAATTTAGCCTTATCTTTCGCGATGCGTCTTCACAAAAATGGTTTCACCAAGGTGTTACAAACGTGACCACGTACCTAAGACCACCACATTTTCACGCATGAAATTTAATTCACATAGGTTCACACCAAGCGATATAAAAGGGTGCTTAATTTAATAAATCACACGCAGTGCAAATATAGCTGATTCTCACATCTTGATAGTCGTTAAGAATACATAGCTTACAGTCTCGCTAATGTCCTCATTACCAGCAAGTAATCATTAGCTACTGGATAAACATTATCTATTCGATCTAATAGCGCCGGGTTATATAGTATTCTTGTCAGTCTGACAGTGTTTTTAGTGATAGGATATGATGAATTGCGTGTGTATAGATCAAACCAGAATAATATATGATTTTTGACATTATTGGAGAGATATAAGGTAAATAAAAGCACACAGATGCCAGAAATAATCACAATTGAAAGAAGATACTATTGTTTATCCAGCCTGTCTTCCAAACCTATGCTTAGAGCTAACGTTGCGCGTAGGCAGTCTAGGCACCGCATAAGTGACGAACGCTGAGAAATCGCTGTGTTACCGAAAAGTAGGAAAAACAAGGACATTTTTATTACCTACAAACTTCTAAGGTCACGGTATAAATTAAATTAAATCGATATTTCTGATATAGACAGTACTTCCGCCGATTAACAGTTGCCTACGGGTAACAATTATACAAGCTGCACACGAACCTAATTAATAAAATAAATCGATCACTTTACCTTCGTCAGTTCGCTCGCATAGTGACAGGGCAAGTAGCTGTGAAGGAGACCGACCACCCCGAATGATGTATACTTCGGGTCTATCCGTTGCAGCAGATATATTTGGTACAAATTAAAGGATATCATGAAAGACGTAATCATAAATACAGCAAATAACCACGGCCCGTACACATTTTGCAACTGAACATAAAAATCTAGCGCATCCTGGTGATCTCTGATTGCTTCATTCATTTTTATCCGCAATTCATGACGGCTCCGCGAATTTTTAAAGGCCTTTTCTACCTTAAGGGTCAGCAACTTCAACTTGAGTCGAAGATGCGTCGTCGCTATACAGAAGGAGCCGTCGAATCCGTAGTATTTTAGGGACGAGAACAACGCATTGCACGCAATTGTACGCGAACATACATTGAAAGAAAGGCGTTTCACTCTGGATATCCTCCACAAAGAGTAGATCTATGTCGTGCACCATGCGTCTCTCGTAGTCATCAGTTTGAATACTCTTGATAGTCATCAGGGCTCCAGCATAAATAGGAAATGAGGCACTCAAGATTGTCGGTATCAGCAACCAGGAAATCTTGCCAACTTTTGCTATTTTAATGTGATCATCGTATAGCGTCTGAAATTCCTCTTCTAGATTGTTAGCCTCTAAAAGGTCTTCAGATATTTTGTCCAGTAATGGCGCAAATTTACTCGTCGCATAGATAACGTAACACGTTTTGATGTAGAAAAGAACGACGGCCAATGTCATGTTCCTGGCGAAGCTGTAGATGTTCAAGGTGTAGAGACATTTGAACGTGTAGGTGATGAACCAGAAGAGCTGTCCACCGCAGAACGTGACGTTGGCGGTAATAGTAGCACATCTCTTGATAGCAGTGGTTCTATTTGGATAGAGGAAAGCGAAAGCTAGTGAAACAGCGCACAATTTGAACGTTTCATTGAACCCTTTGTATTTTTTTTCTGGAGTGACATCTGATGATGTTTTGATTTCCATTTTGCCTGCAGCAACAAGACTCGTTCTCAAAAAAAAAAAAACATGTGAAGATTATAGGGAGTTCTCAGGTATCTAAGAAATAGGTAGGAACGTGCCACCACACTATGGGTAATCACGCTATAAATTACTGAGCAATTTATTAGAGTTAAATCACCACCTACGGAGTAACACCTCATAATTTAGATACACTTGTTTCCAGTACTCAGAAGGCGCAATAATAATTCGTAGCACATTCTTCTATACTAGCTTAAGTGCATATCGGCCTGTTTAATCTTTTTATTTGGCTTTAAAGTTTATAATTTTGCATTCGAAACTCATTAGTGGTTTTTCTAGATACGCTTCAAATGTAACAGCAATAAATTAGACGCCAAATGGCCGCTAAAGCATTTTTTTCTGACGTTTTATTTCTTAAATTATAATTGGAAAGTGGACATTAGAATATATATTTCGTGATGATACGGACTTGCAATACCAAAATGCAACATTGGTCACTTTCCAAGTTCTCAAAACGGCTTAAATCACATAAAATATTTCAGTCATAACTGAGGTGCTCCCAAGTTCAAGATGTCGTCAAGCGTTTAAAGTAGCCATTTTAATGAGCTGTCTAAACATTTAGGTATTATAAAGTCTGTGCATTCTTTGTAATGTACTTTTTGCATAAGTAAAAACGTTTTGGTTAGTTCCTTTTTAGGCGAAAGCGAATCCAGCGATTTGCATTGAAGTTATGTGGCTTTATAACATAGATCTCTTGCCTCATAACAAGTATGTAGGTATATAAATAACAAACAGTTTTATGTTTTCGTCGACGTTTGCATCTTCATCATGATTTCGAAAAAATCGTTAGCAGTCATTTAGAAATCCAAAATTGTATCGAAAAATTGACAGTTCCAGTGGTACCGTCTGTCTCTCTCAATCTGACTGAAGTAAGCTATATTTTATCGACCAAACGTCACTATGTTAGTAGAGATTAACACAAAATGATGAAATAAGTCGCACAATTTGGCGAAAATCCATTTTAGTAAAAATCAGATCAATAACAATTGCGTCAATACATACGTAACACCTGCATATAAGTAAGTTGGTATAATTAGCTTTATTAAACAAAAGTCAGTGAATGTAGTAGTGTCCGGTTTTTCGATAACGCAACAAAACTTTCAACTGCTCGAGATTTTTGCTCGAACTATTATTTAAAAACAGGAATTCCGTTACGAAATAACAAAACGAGGTGACATGAAAGTGCAAGGGCTTTTGAACGGTCGATTTCATAATTCTTCAAAATTAAGATTGTTATAATTTGTGTGCTGAAATTAAAAACTTTCAACCTGAAAAAAATTACCACCAAGAATTCTTTGAATAATTACTTTCTATTTTGTTGTTATTCCTACTTTATTTTACAAATCATTCATAATCAATAATAGTATATAAATTTAGTAATATAGGTATATACGTAATGTAATGTTTTAGTAATTATAAAGTGTGTTCCGGCAAAACTCAGACATTAAACAAATATGAAAATTATTCTGTTCTAGTACTAATAGCGATATTTAAGTACGTTTATTTCGTAAAACATACTTTTGTGAATTGTTGCAATTTCAGTAATATCTCTATAATTAGTATAAGTGTTTTAATACTGTACGTTTGAGTATTTAAATTCATTGGATATTGAAACTCTATAATTAGATTGACAGGCACCTCCTGTGTGCATTATTAAATAAAATATTAACACGTGTCTTTAGAGAAACGAAATCTAAGGTCCCTTGGTGTAAAAATAAACAGCTTGTAATAAAAAAAAAAAAGAACATGCTTTGGTATGTTTATGTTTTTTGATGATTTAATTTTAAATTCACAGTTTCCGAATTCGTGAAATAAGTTATTAGATTAATTGTTCTGAACACATAACGAGGAGTTTGTAGCTTCGGTAAAAAAAAGTAAAGAACTTAACTGCTACGCTTTTGACTAAGCTCTGGTTTCATTTATTTGCTTATCTATCAATATCACAATATCATGTTTGTGTTAGAACGTTAAGTCACCTTTCATTTACGATATTGTAATTAATTACGGCCGTGAAATGCTTTGCATATTTCGCCGCTGATAAAGCTTTAACCATCTGAATGTAGTGCTAATAACAAAACGGATATGTTCAAAAATACAATAAAATAAAAAGCCAACTTACACTCTTACAGCTGTAATAATAAAATACAAATTAATGATGACTTTATAATAGGTCAGGGAAAAAGATTTTTTGTATTTTATTATAAAGTTGTAGTAAAATCTCTTTGGCTGTACTGTTTGTATCTAGCTGATTTTGATACCATTAAATAGATGACATTTAAAAAAAGAAAAAGTAAAAGCGATTTCCCGCCATTTTTCAATTGTTTTTCTGTCCGCCAAAATGAGTGAATCTAATCTTCATTAGATTCAAATTCGAAACATTTTGAAGTTTTATTACAATAAATGGAAATTGTGACACAAGCGGCGAAAACAATATGTGACGTCTATGGACTTAATGCAGCGTCAGTAAGAGTAGCACAAAGTTGGTTCTAGCGTTTTTAGTCCCGGAATTTTGAAGTCATAGATGCCGCTCGCTTTAGTCGCTCAGTTACGGATAAAGTCAACGCCATTTTCGCAAGTAGAGCAAAATCGACATATTAGTAGTTTTACATACCTACCTGAAGAGTTAGGAGTTGACCACAAAACAGTTTTGGCCCCTTAGAAAAAGTCAGGGTATACAAAGAAGCTTGATATTTGCGTGCCACACGTGCTCTTAGTCTTGAATTTGTACTTGAAATAACTTTTTCCCTGACCTAATAATATGTTTTGTCTGTCATTCAAATATTTATAATTTAACACTACAGCAATAGATTTTAAATATAAGAACTTAAGAAGATGAAGAAGACGAAGACAGAATAATATTATATAAGTTTGATATAGTAATTAATGATTTAAATAAGAACAAAAATAATCTGTTAAAGACGTTAATTCGCCGTTTTCATTATGTTAGCGTAGCACGGAAGGTGAGGAAGCAGGTTTTGTGGTGTAACGTGATAAGTATCACCTATGACATAGGTCCTATGTTATCTATCAACTGTGAATTGTTATTAGGGTTGCCACCTTTTTTTGGGACGAAAAAAGTATTTTTTTTCATTTCGGTAGAACGAAAATAAAGTACACAGCACAAAAAGTGTAGTTATTTATTTTTTACTTATTTATCTTTAAAAACACTTTTCGTTACTTTTCGCAACATTCAACAAATATTGTCTTTCTTGAAGATAGTTACAGCCTCATTGCCATCAAACTTGAAATTGAAATATTCGTTCAGCTAGTTTTTAATTAAGTTAAGGGAAGCTTTGTTCCTTTCGTCTCTCCACTTTGCATTCATAAGGGAGAAAAGGTCAGTAACAGTCAGAGTTACGTAAATAGAGTATTTTAGCGTACTTTATTGGTATCATGGATTATAAGGTACACCTACACGAAAAAGAGGACAATACTCTATTTTAGAGTACGGGTGGTAACCCTAATTGCGATAGGCTGAGTTAATTAATTCGTTTGAAAATAGCACGTGGCATTCAATAGTTTTAGCCTGACCCCATTTGAAAGTTGTAAGGTCATATGCCAGTAAATATTATGAATTGGACTGAAACCCTTGACAAAATTCTTTTAGGTACAGTTTTTCCTTTTTTTTTCTTTTAAGGTTGATTCATACCTGATTCGTTATCAGGTTGAAATACAAAAGTTAACAAATCACCAAATTCTTTTCGTATGAGTCAAATTTACCTATTTCCTTCTGAACACTTTTTTCAGTGAGTCATAAAATTTATATTTATTTGTTGCATTCATTGGTTTCATGTGTACGGAAATACGTTAATTGACAAAATATATTACCAATCCTGCAGTTGAGTTAAGTGGTATTAAAATATATTTCTCTCTCTTCTTTGAAATGAGAAAGATATTTCATCCGGATTGAAAGTCGTCGTGGATTTGAAAATAGTACCTAACAGGCAAATGTTACAGTAAAATTTTATCTCAAAACGTTCGATTTTTATAATTATTTCCACATAGCAGGCTGGATATTTCTATATGCAATTTAATATTCATTGCACATCGATAGAAATTAGGGACACCGATACGATGTCCACATCTTAAAGACGAGTTCGGTGCAATATCTCAGGAGCACATCAGCTGTTAAACATGGCGTCATAGTGCTCAATTGAGCCAGTGAGTCATTGAGCCATTGAGTATGTATCTATGGTGGTGGCACGCAAGGAGGCGTGCGACGAGTTCCAGCGTGGTCCTGTGTTGAGCAACTTAGAGGAAGTCTGACTTTTGTGTGACCCCCGCGAGCAACGTAATAGATGCACTGGTTCGTTTAATTTGTGCTATATTTAAATTTGAGTCGTTGAAGTGAAAAAATATGAGTTTTTTTTAAATAAAAAAGCTAATATTTCTCTTCCTTCGAGTACCGGAGGTGACCCTCTGGATACTGTGCTTCATGTTCTTGGGCTGGAGCTTCAACAATAAAAGGGAGATGCTGGTTGGCTTTTTACCTACTGTCCCTTTTATATTCAAATCAGAATCCAATGACGACGACCAAAAAATTCTTCATCAGTGTTTTGCATTCTTTCCCAGAATGGACCACCACGAACCATACAGCGTTTCGGGTGGCTGGTGGTGGTATATCGTTTGTTATACCTAACGGGCTTTTTGTGAATGGAACTCCCAAGTGATTGCACACACTAACTAGCTTTTAATTTCCTCTGTAAATTATGAAACTTTTATTACGTACAAATTGTTGCGAGTAGATGAGTGCCTCGTTGCAAAACTTAGATAAAGTTTTGAAAACTCGAACTCTGACCTATTAAGCTGCGTCCAGACAAGTTAGATGCGTTCCGTTCTGTACGGCGCGACGCGGGCGTCCAAAATGGCGTTCTTGAATCGCGACCCGGATACGGAACGGAGGCACGTTACAGACAAAAGAACATAATATGTGGACGAAGCTTTAAGTAGGTACTTGCTACATAAAGATTTAGTTTACCATAACGCCTTGTATACAATAATATTGATGGTTATTATCAGCCAGAAAATTACATCCATGTTTTTCCTTCAAATGACCGGTGCAAATTTTTTGGACGTAGTATGTTAATAATCATGTCACTATATATAAGAGGAGATAATATCTGCCCTTCTTCGTGACGTAATCCATAACATGATTTTAATAACGCCTGCGAAAAATATTCCCTCCTGAAAGACATATAAGCGCTCTGAAACTTGAGTTATTTTCATAATATATTACAAATCGGTTACTAGTACAAATCATATTTAATTAAGTTTCATGAAGTGAAAAGGCGAATTAAGTAATCAACTCGCTTATCGTACACATCCAGTAGTTTTTAATTATGTAAATACGTTACGTACGTTACGCCCTCGGTGTACGGACGAGCCTAGTTTATGAGGGAAATGTAATTAAAACAGGATTCCGCACGTCAAGGCTTATTAACGAATAAATATTGCATATTATTTCAATTGATGTATTTAACACATAACATCACGCCTTGTTGTCCCGAAGGGTTGGGCAGAGGTGTACCTATAGTGCACCAACATTTCTCCAGTTATGTTTTCATAATGTATAATCAGCCTATAATGTTCCCACTGCTGGGACACAGACTTCCTCTCTTCGAGAGAGAGTGGGCTATAATCAACCACGCGGGTCCAGTGCCGGTTGGTAGATATCACATGTCTTCGATTTTTTGGTTCTAGGACATGCTGGTTTCTTTACGATGTTTTCCTTCACCGTTTTGAGAGTCGTGATGATGAAATAATTTACACAAAGTAAAGCGCCTGTCTGGGTTCGAACCTACGACCTACAACTCGTATGTCGACGCCGTTACCACTGGCCATCACTGCTGCTAGTTATGTTTAAGTCCCATGAAATAGGGGGCGAGCCTATTGCTATCAACCGGGCACAAATCCAGACACCGGGAAATTCCAGATGGAAAAACTTAATAACACTTTTTCCGATCTGGTAATCGAACCCAGGACCTCATGCGCAGAAGTAGCGCTTCCGACCACTAGACTAATGAAGCTGTCATGTATTTAGTTGTCCATTAGAGGGGTTTGTGTGTAGTGTTTGTGGAAGTCTCTAGAAAATAGCAGTGAAAACATTTCCATAGTTCAGTTTCATTGGAATAGGAAAATATCAAAGGCTTAATCGAAGGCTTATCACAATAAATATCTGAAGTCCAATTCTTCTTTCTTTCGTGTCAATGGTAGTTTGTTTTTATGTTGCCACGTTGATTGCGGCATCAGTGGCGTTCATTAGGTTTTCTTTAGTGCAAGTGAACGGGTACTTGGGACACTCTAATAAGTGGGATTGTACCCATACCAATGTCAGTAGGTAAGTTCAACGAATAAATTTACTACCAATGTTACTAAAACCACACCACTACTAGACAACCGAGAGAAACTAGAGCTAGCACACGTAGGACAGATTTGCCCAACACAATTCAACCGAAATTAAAAGTTGTCAAACATAGTCCGAGGTATCAGTCTATATTTTTATACAACAAGGTGCCTATAGAATTCAAAACCATATCCAGTGTTAATTTATTTAAAAACAAATTGAGAAACTATTTATTGGGGAAAGGCAATTACAGTATCAACGAATACCTAGATGCCATATGACATTGTAATTTATGATTGATTTTATTACATTGACATTTATTATTTATGTACTTGAATTCATAATTGACCGTTATTATTTTATCGACTTTTCTAAATGTATTTGATGAATTTTATTCTAATTGCAATTGTATAATATTATTTTTTATTTGAAATTTTCAACACAATGTATCTATATTGTTATGAAATAAATTACTTATGACTTATGACTTACGTATGTTTCAATACAACTATACCAGATTATTTGCTCTACCAATGTAAATTAAACTGTATTTTACAAAGAGCATTTTTTTTCTAAATTCACTAAATGGTTTTTGCACTCATAAAATAAAATACATACGTGCGTATAATCTAACATTTTTACAATTTAAATAACTACAAGACACACGGATTTACCGAAGTACATAAACACAAGTACATAAGTGGGCATGCAGCGGGCACTATAGCTGATTAATTATAAATTGATAATGTTCGTAGGTCGAATCAAAGGAACCATTTTGATTTATTGTTGTTCGAAGGCTGTACAGACATTAGCGTTGGCGTTATTACAGGTGCCCGTGAGGTATGCGTTTTGAATTGTTAAAAACTGTAATTAATGCCGTACTAAGAGTCATGCTGATATGTTCATTGATACTGTGAGATGCATTTATATGTAGCTTGTGTTACAAGGTTATTGTTACATAATAAGTGATCTATGAGCTTGTGGATCTGTTGTTATGCTTTGACGTAAGCACCTAACCACAAATTCTGATCGCCATTTTAAAGGAGCTTAAATTACTCCTATCTTCTATTAATAATGATTTTTGTCTAGTTTTGAATTTTGAACACATACTATCGATCACAATCTGAATCATTCTGAAGGATATTGCTAATCCATTGCTTCATATGTTCGAAAAATGTGTCTGCTCAACAACGTAATTAACGCAATGATTGTTGTTGAACTGTCAAAATGAAAGTCATTCGTACTGTTGTTACGCAATTACCCCGTAGGTACCTTTATAACCCTATGGTAAGCCTGGCTATATTGGTACAGACGCTGCGTGTAATGCGCGTCATAATACCTCTAGCCAATTTCTTTATATACTGAAGCAAGTATAAATTCAGTACTCAAAATCAGCAATAGCATGATTTCGTCAACGTGACCCTAGTAACGTAACCTAAACATGTTATCGTGGTAGGCAACATGTCGACTGTCGATAACCGGTCGACATGTCCAGTTGTCCATGGTGCAGGTCACTATTACAACATCAAGGTAAGGCCCCAGTTTTGATCTCCGGCGGTAGATAGTTGACCGCGGATCTAAGTGTTTTCATTGTACCGGGTATTTTAGTTCCGGCTCCGTAGGCAATCCGGGTAAATCTGTGGAAATTATGGAATAGGATGTGTTTTCATTATGATCTAATGTAGGTATGTATTAATTGATACATATTATGATGATATTTTCATATTGATGATAATGATTTGCATAATGGGTGTTTTAATTGTTGAGTGTTGCTTTTTGTCACGTAATTTTTCACGTCTTTGTTGAAAATCGATATGCAAGAGGCATTTATTCCACGATTTCTTCTTAGATAGGTTAGCGTAGAAAATCCGAAGGTCGAGAAAGTCCGTCTCTGCACTTTTGTGAGCTTGAAGTATTAAATAATTAAAATCGGTGAGGATTTCCGTGTAGTAAAATTTATTCTATGTAACTAAAATTAATTGTCCGAGCGAGCGCGATACGCGAGCGAAGCGTCTCCGTTTCAGCTTGGGCAAAAATGCTTTCGTATGTCCGGATGTCCGGCTGTCTCCTCTACAGGTTGAATTTCTCAACCGATTCTCGTGTAATTTTGTGAGTAGGTTCGATAATTATATGGCATTTTTTTGTCGATTCGTTTTTCGAATTTCATCAAAATGGCGGAGATATATATTAAAAACGTAAAAAAATAAACATATTTCAGCCATTTCGCGCTCTTTGTGCGCGCTTTTTGTTTTAAGATGAACTTTTATTCAGTTTTAAGCTATGCAAAGACAGACTCTTGAGGTTTACAGCTCACAGAGCCACTAGTTATAAGATATGCACAGGTACGGTCAGCGACCAATAGCGATCAACACTGCTACTTTGAGACATCGATAACATTAAATTATTCGATTCATTGTATTTCAGTCTGAAGACTGCTTCGTTCGTCTAGTAGTCGTAAGTGCGACTGCTGAAAATGAGGTCCTAGTTTCGATTCCCAGGTCGGGTAAAATGTTATTGGGTTTTCCATCTGGAAATTCTCAGTAGCAGCCCGGAGTTTGGACTAGTGCCCGGTTGATGGCAAAAGGCGCGCCCCCTATTACATGGTACTTAAACATAACTGGCGAAATGTGGGTGTACTATAGGTAGGTACACCTCTGCTTAAGCCTTCGGGGATTATAGGCATGATGTTATGTTATATATGTTTTGTATTTCAGTATTCATATAGTAGCTAAAAGCTTTTTTTTATTTGACTTGTGTCCTAAATTTATTTAATTTATTTATTTATCCATTTATGTACACACATATATAAACAGACAAGAAGAAAGGAACAGAAAAATAGGTACAAAGGTGATGCTTATTTCTAAAGAAATCTCTTCCAGCATACCTGCGATAGGAGAGTATATTAAAGAGATGACGACAACGTGTGTAAGAGTAGAAGGAAAAACCAAATACATAAAATCTAAAATAATTTTCTAATTTAAATATAATCATACAATAAGAGAATATACTAACATACATACATACTTCTATAATAAATATCACTAAAATATAATGTAATTTAAATAATAAATACATAAGCAACTATGACAAAGTGGAAAGATAGTGTTCTTTTACTCTACTTTTAAATACTCCAACAGTTTGGCAGTTCCTAATGCTAATTTAGTTTAAGATTTAAGAAATTGTGTTTATCCACTTTTGTCACTGACTGAGCAAAGATGTTGCGTGTATTAAAACAGTCCTTGATACGTCTATTAAAACAGTCTTCTCTTCATTGCTGACTATCTCTTGGACATGTTCGTAGTCGATCGACGGAGACCCAAATGTCGTACACTTAGTTCAGCGGGGTAATTTCGTAACACACTAACAGTAGGAATAGCTTTGATTTTGACAGTTCCACAACATTCATTGTGTTATTTACGTTGTTGAGCTGACAAAGTTTTCGAACATATGAAGCAATGGATTAGCAATAGGCTTCAAAATGATTCAGATTGTGATGATAGTGTGTTACGCGATCAGGTTGTTGGTAAGGTTACCAAGTCAATAGTTACTATTAGCTCGTGTGATTCGGTACAATGGTGGTACATGATAGACAATTAAATAAGCGTTTTGTTTAGGTAGACTGCTTCCCATGGTGCTATGGTTGTTTCCTTCGAAATGTTTACCCTTTAACACATTGTGTTTATCTGTATACCTACCTACATCAATTTGCATATGTAGATTTTCGACCTTCGTTGGTTTCTGGTTTGATAGTAGTGCAGCTCCCTAATTGCTTACACACTATTAATCAGAATCTGAATCATTTTGAAGGATATTGCTAATACATTGCTTTATATGTTCGAAAATTTGTCTGCTCAACAACGTAAATAACGCAATGAATGCTGTTGAGCTGTCAAAATTAAAGCTATCCTTACTATCAGTGAGTTACGCAATTACCCCGCTGGTTAATAAACGCTCAGAAGTATGAAGTGAACCGTTGTGGAGAAATTATTTCGAGTTAGAAAGAAAGAAGAAAGAAAACACGTTTATTTGTGTCGCAAATAAAAAACACAAACACAAAAATCTCACGCACGAAGGGTTCCGTATCAGCGTATAATATTTTACACATTTTTTTAAAACTCGTTTTGTTGTTTTATATACCCCCTTTATTTTTTTTACTTTATTTAATTCTTTATTACTTGGTGTAGCGGCAATAGAAATACAGACTCAGTGAAAATTTCAACTGTTTACCTATTACTGTTCAAGAGATACAGCCCGCTGATAGTCAGCCGGACGGACAGAGAAGGCTTAGTAATAGGGTTCCGCTGGCACCCTTTGGATACTGAACCCTCAAAAGAACAAGTTGGGGGAAAATATGCATCACATTCACGTTAAACAGACATCGCTCAGTATGATGCTGTGACACTATGCGAGACAGGGCCACATCGCTGGTTTTCAGCGACAGCCGGCGTTGACGAGTCTACGTCAACGGGTGCAGCATAAAATGAGATACAAAAACCGGCCAAGTGCGAGTCGAACTCGCGCACGAAGGGTTCCGTACCATTATCTATAAAAACGGCAAAAAAAACACGTGTATGGGAGCCCCCCTAAAATATTTATTTTATTTTTAGTATCTGTTATTATAGCGGCAACAGAAATACATCATTTGTGAGAATTTCAACTGTCTAGCTATCGCGGTTCTTGAGATACAGCCTGGTTACAGATAGACGGACGGGCAGACAGCGAAGTCTTAGTAATAGGGTCCCGTTTTTACCCTTTGGGTACGGAACCCTAAAAAGCAAAAATAAAATACGATACAAGTTCCGGCCATTTTTCATGGCTGAAAACTATATACGAGTGAAACTGAAGCCATATTTTACTCATTTCATGTATGTTTATGAGTGCATAGGCTTGTTGTCAACCAATTTAGAAAGTATCATTCAGTTATTTAAATGATTACTTACACGCTGGGTACGTACTAATTTTTAATTACTAGCTGTCATTTACGTTCGTGACGTTCCGCTTAGAAACTTAGTTAATACTTTCTTTTCAATCAAAACATTAAAAACCAAAACATATTTTTTTTAATTTTTACCTTTCTAATAACGTACGAAAAGCTTTGTTAATGATGCTAACTAGAAAAAGCTAGAAGCTGTTAGTTATAAATGCCAGCTTAGTTTATAATAATTAAGCTAACTAATTGAACACGTCTGGTCTTATTAAAAGTTTGGAAGACCTAGGACACTTCATGTGCATATTATATTTTTGATAAGGTCACATACTTGGAATAGTTTCGTGACGTAAGGCAATGGACTGTAACAAAGGCCGAGTGACGTTAAGGTCGGTGCCACTGTTAGCGATTATCTGGTAGGTAGGTCTTTTGGCAGTTAGAGGCGAAATTAAAAAGTTTTTGCTCCATTAAAAGAGTTTGTCCTCGATGGTCTGGCGGTAGGCCGACTGCTGGGCAGGGCTCGTGCTCGATCCCCAGATTTTTACAGTAAAATATCAGTAGCAGCTCGATGACTGTGCTTAATTGCAGTTGGCTTGTCTCTACTAAACTCTGGATTCCTCTCTTGGTAACACAGACCTTCGTGTTATGAGAGTTTTTCACGATGCACAAAGCACACTGTAGAATTCAGTTGGGTCAGTGTATTCAACACTTTCATGTTCTTTTAACGGTGATAAGTCTGAACTGTGACAATATGTTTCTAATGCCATATCCGTCTGTATTAAGTAACCCTTTACATTTTTATCAGTGATTCATTACTCACATTTTCTTAACCTAGCCAAGAAAATTGCCGTTCCAAACCCAACCTATAACTGATCGCTTAAACTCGGCAACTGCGCCTGCCCCGATTCCATGATCTATTTGATCAATTTGGAGCTAACAATTGATTATCACGACCACGAGTGATTGAATTATGACGTCATAATGTAAAATTATGGCTGGTCAAGTTTACATTGTTTCGTTAATGGCCGCCTACGCAGACAAGGCTCTCAGAGAATAAACTACGTAATTATAATGAATGATTGCCATTTTATTTTCAGTAATTTAATACAGGAACTACAACATATATATTTGTATGCTTATTATAGGTGTGGTTTTACAGAATGTTTTCTAATATTTTAGGAAACAAAAGATCGAGTAAGTCTTCTAAAATTGCTATTATTATGTGGCTTTGAAAATTATGTTCTGATTATCTTAATCTTAAGAGAATCCAGTTGGAATACCACAAAGTTAATATCTACCACTACAGATATGATTGACGCTTGTAAGTTAACTATTATTATATTTTAATAGTTTTGGCATATGAAGCTTGATTCTTGAAAAGTTTATTGATCTATAAATTATGCGAACGTGAGCAAGCAGGCTGAATGTTATAATAGGACTTGATTTTTGACGGAATTCACACGGTTAATATCGCATGGAACGTTGGTCTAATTGATAATATGTTATGCTGACCTGTGGTATAATTTTACGCATTTCCATAAAATCCATTGTGAATCATTTTCGACAAAGGTATTATTAAATTAACCGAACTATACAGTGCCACCCACAGTGCAGATTTCATTCAGATCCCGTCACTAATTTATTATTGAATCAAATTTTGCATACCAAGAGAAAGTTACCAACGGCCTCATTTTGTTATTAAATTATAGTGGAAGCTCTGTTTTGTATTTTTTTCAGTACAGAGGCTGCCTACCTAGAAATAATTCACAATTATCTATGCTCTGTTTCTTTCAGCCTAACCGGTAACACTTCGAAACTCGAAACATTTCGATAATGTAGATACCATGATACGAATAATAGCAGAATTGGCTCAAATAAAGTCAGTTAGTATTAGTAAATTAGTTCCACATTAACATATCCTGGCCTAAAGGGGGTATAATCTGTGGTGAGGGCAATAATAGGGTCAGGTATTGACATTTGTAAAGCGTGTACACTTGATCCTTATCGGGCAGTACAGTACTGCAGTCCGTATTGTAAGCTGATGTAGTGGGATATGTACAAAAGTGATTGGTTAAGGTTATGTTGGGGGGTTGTTTTGATAAAGTTTGGTAGAATAAGAGTTTTGGAGGATATTTTCGTTAAGTGTAAGCTTTAATTTGAGTAAGAGCTGCTGTTCATCTGCTACTTATTCGCATAGCGAGTTATTTGGAACAAGGTTTTAATTTTTGTAACATATTGAAACAGCTCATCCAGAGCGGCTAGTGGCTAAGAAGTAACAGACGCACGAGTCGATCGATCAGGTTAAGCTAAGGTTGTCGCGGTTCGAGGGTTGCGGTGTGAGATGGAACACCGGGGTGGTTTTTAGTCAGTAAGAGTCTGACAGACCCCTCCGCCCCCCCAGGGCGGGGGACATCCATGAGGATCTTCCTCGTCGCGGTTGGTCCGTGGATGGGTGACCATCTTTACATACCAAGACCTCTCCGTGCCTCGGAAAGCACGTTATACCGTTGGTCCCGGCTGTCATTCGTGGATCTTTGACAGTCGTTACGGGTCGTCGGAAGCCGAAAGTCTGACAACCAGACTTACCAACGGGTATCGTATTAAATAGTAACTGGGTTGTGGAGGTCAGATTAGCAGTCGCTCCAAGTAAAATAATGGTACTCAGCTGCATCCGGTTGGACGGGAAGCTGACCTCAACATACAAAAAAAGGTGAAAAGGTGGGCAAATGATGACTGAAACAGCTCATGCTACCTTTTTATGTCTTTACTCGAGACAGACTCAAATTGCAAGCTTACATATACCTAAAGAAACTATAAAGCATTACTGCGCTCAAACTCCCAGCATTAAAGATTAAACCGTATAATTTCCTTCAAATCTCTCTATTGTCTTATTGCAAGCATTCAAATTATAGCATAAACTATTCAACATTGATCCCCAAGGAAATAACAATAAAAATTCTTGAAACGGTTATTAAAAAATCAAATACATGTGACCTTTGGGCAAATCTCCGCGGCTTGCGTGACCGCAGCAGTTATATCGACAAAGGTAACTGATACATTTATATCTTTAGAGGTCCAGCTATAGTTAACAACAGAAATTTGTCGGTTTAATTATACGTTCGTTGCTAAGCACATTTTGTTCGAAGTTATTATTACTTCCTTAGTACAAATTCGTGAGGTATAACACCTTTTTGTCGGCGAGACATGTTAATTGTCGCTGTCACTACATTTTGTTTTTACTAACGACAGTATTTTATGTTCCAATCAGAAAATACTTATTTCATGATGTGTCATAGGGTTTTCGGAAAGTACACACAGCGACATATCAAGCTATACATTTCCAATATTAGATGACTTTTCATTGTACGAAAAGCCTGAACAAACTAGAGATGTATAATCGTCGTGTGTACCTATGATTTGGTTATACACCCACAATACCGGATAAAATCCTAATACGTAAAAAACCTGTGGCTAGTTATCGACACCATAATTCGAATTGTGTTTCAAGATAACTTTTCAACGCATTAGTAAAACTTGTCTTTCTAGTCCAAAGAATTGAACTCTAAGCCACACACCACACATACAGCTCTGAATTCTAAACATAATAGCTCGCGTCACCAATAAAGTGCCTTTAAATTATTATCAACTAAATCCTTTGCGCAAAGCTGTAGGTGTGAGACCACCCGGCGTTCGGTTCCTAGTCTACCGATGGTATCACTGGTTGGGAGCCGCGGGGGCTGTTACATGCACCACGACCATTATGATAACACCAACACTTTCGCGGAATGCGGTTGTATTCAAGATAAATTGGTTCAGCCGTGTGGCTTGTTACGTCGGGATGCTTGGGGTTAGCTCGCGATTTAGTTATGAAATTGATCGTGATTGATAGGTTCGATTTGACGCAGGTATTTTTTTCCAATGTCGATAGGTTGAGTGTTAGCAATGAGTGAGAGGAATAGTTGCTAATTTCATCAATGCTTGCCTGTCGTAAAAGAACAGCAGCAGTAAAGACAAAACAAAAAAATATGTATTAGAGTCATCCGCATACATCCGAAATTTAACCCTGTCCGACCCCGATGACCCCATAACCCTCCTCCAGGAGAGCAGTAGGGCCACCAGTACAGTACACAAATACAGACCGCCATCGTTCCGACCTCGCCGCCGAGGTCCTACGCGACGCCCCCGACGTAATTGTCCCCCCTCCCGACCCTTGCTCGACGACGCGCCAGCCCGCGCCGTAGCTGAGCCTGTAGTTTTAAATTCCCCAGTTAATAATAATATAATTTAGATCCAGCCTGTCCCATCTTGCTGCCCTCCCCTCAGTGACGCCCTAAGCCGAGGTTCGTACCCCACAGGGGGTGCCCTTAGCGTGCGGTCACCTAATTTTTAAGTATTTTTCGCCCCTGGCTGGAGGCTTTAAGTTAGTAGCTTAAGGCACCCACAGGTTTGCCCGGTTAAGTAGCCGGGACCTTAGTGGTCACAACTACGAGCTGCCAATTAGGAAAAAAAAAAAAAAAAAAAAAACCGAAATTTAACAAATATACTGCATCACATATCATTTCATGGAAGCAGACTTAGACGACAACTTCAGCCACGGATGTTTTTGAGATTAGAAGATAAATAGTGATGATAATAACACTGTTCAAAACATTCAATTTTCAACCAAGTACAACTAAAATGTGACAACACTGAGAGACAGCTGATAGTATCCATATTCTTATTCGTTGTCAGAAGTAAGAAAGAATTTTATCACGCTCTCATTTCAAAAATATTTCACCAAGTATAAAATAAAATGGCCAACATTGTTGAAAAGAAAAGTGTTATAATTGCAGCAAAGCGAACTCGACAACGACGTAAAAACTTTCAGGTATTACGCAGTGAAGCTGCCCCAGTTTGCATCGTGTTTCGAAAAATAAAGTAAAATAACAAGTTTTTAATTAATGAAATGATCGATATTATTTCTGAGATTGACCGAGATTAATGCAAGAAATGTAGTTTTAAATTGGAAAAATGTTGATTGCGAAAAATATTTATGTCAACAACTTTTTAATTTTCACAGCTTACTCGTATTCGACATTGAAGTGAGAACATAAATTATTGCATGGAGTTTTAATGTGTTGATTTTCATTAACTATGAATCCGTGTACCTATTAGCTAAGTCAATGTCGATTTTGAAACTGTGGGACTTTGGGCTTTACTCATTGAGTGGAATATTGGGTTTATCAGTAGTATGTTGACTCCATTATTAAGATTAAGCTGTAGCCTGTGAGTAGTCGGTTTAGAACAGTACTTCTTTCGCTTGATATTCCTCAACAATTAAAAAAAAACTCGTTTACTTGTAGGTGCGCTAACCTGCTGAGATTTTTAGGTTTTTATAAAAATAATCGCATAATGCAAGCACCAAACATTTCATTTTGCCGCCATTTTCAACTTACACAATTTCTTTCTTCGCAAAATAATCTCACATTAAAATGATTACAAATGTTTTTGCTTGTGATGTATTAAAACATTTCACTTGAAAAGTTTCGTTTATATGCAATCAGACAATCTCTGTTTAAATAATGAACTAATTGTAAACTTTTTATTAAACAAAGGTATATTGTTTTGTGTGAGATCTATCTCACAGTGGTCTAAAGGGAAATGTACTGGTATACTGGAATTATGTACTATAAATGTATACGTACAATACGCATTGTAGTTTATTAGACTTGTTAAGCTGTCGTGGGTAGTGTGCAATGTATACCAAATCCGTGTTCTTAAGCGACCAGCATTCAGATTTATATTATTTACGAGTTTTGTTTGAATTTGGAATGTTGTCTGACATTTTGATGAATGCTGTCTGAATTTTGTTTTCACATTGTTTTGATGGAATTAAAAGTGGAAGCTGTGCTCTGGGAGTCTACTCGCTGAGTCCGTCAAAGAAAACATGGAATCGTCCGAAAGTAACAATTATTATTTTTGAACGGGCCACAACACATGGCGAGGAGGGACAACAGTCCAATTGTGTTGTCATCCATTCATAGTTCGGGCTCCAAAGTAATGTTATGTCCGTAGGTGATATGGAGCAGGAAACGCCCGTAACTTCGTCCGTAACTACGGATTTCGTGCTTGGGGAGTAGACCCCTGTTGTTTTTTATTGGTGTCGTATGGATGGATGGGAGCCGATGACTTCGCAGTTGCGCTCTGTATGCAATTAGAGGAGCTTATATCTAGAAGGTCTTTTATTGGGCTGATGTTGTTGTTATATGTGTAACTGTAAGGGTAAAGGTAAACAGGCGCGACGCGACTCTAGTAGCAAAAATTCTATGAAAACTTCAAGGAAATTGTTCTACCAGAATCACGTCGCACTCTCGCGTCGTGCCTGTCTGCAGGAGCCTTAACACTACTTACAAGTGTGATATTAAATTTATATAATGCATGAAAGCCTCGTTTAGTTTGATATTAGTCTACTATCAATCGTTCGCCATTATAATACCTAATTAATTATCATTTTCCGAGCTACATGTGCAAAATCATCGTATGCTGTTTGGCAACGCTTTATATCTAGTCGTGACTGTTACATAAGCTCTAACAAAACGCTTAATAAAATATTCCAACAATAAAATAAAAAGTAATAAACAGCGGCCAAGCGTTGGTTAAAGACACAAGTAAGGCCCACTTGCACCGCCGCTAAGTGTGTGCTTAATTTCATACCTAGTTATGAAACATGTATGAGGAAGTATGTAAGTAAACGTTTGTTATTGTTATTTGTTAGTACATGAAGTAGTTAATGGCGTAAAAGTTAGGAAAATCGGAAACAAAGACGTCATAAATTGGTAGTGTTGGGCCCCGAGGCAAGCAATAATCGGAGATTGAACAACGTTCGTAAATAGATAATTTTTTACTTCAAACTCGCATAAATGTCTTCCGCTAAATCACACTATAAATCGTCAACAAAGAAAGTTCAAAATTTTTTTTTCCCTTACGATTTTCTAGAATAATATAGTGTAATAGATTTAACAGCTTGGTACTGTTAAAATAATGTGATCAAACAGTTCATCAGAAGTAAGCAAAATTGTCAATGATAATTTTGTTAAATTAAACCGTGACGGCCGATTAAAATAAATTCGGGCTAACTCAGTTCATCTAAAAACCCTTCTTTTGTCCACTAACAATAATCTTTTGATCTTAGAGTGAAAATGTAATTCTGGATTTTTTATCAAGATTGTCCGCAAATTGTTAGTTTTTTATTGCGAAATACTTAACGAAATAGTTAGATTTTATAGATCACACATACGTAGAATGGGAACCTGCCTCTTGGCTTAAAATTTTATGGCAAAGTATTCTTTGGTATAACGTTTTCGCATAACTTTTATTAGCATAATGATACTGTGGCATATTATTACTTTGGCATAATGCAATGGTTAGGTTAGGTTAGGTTAATTTATGGCAATAAACATGGCAAAACATTTATGCGTAATAATATTATGCGTGATGATCATTATGCTGAATTTCGTTATGCCAATGGTATATTATAAAAAAATATGCAAATGGATAGGGAACCATGTAGAATTTGTAAAAACCTTACTGGCGACCAATTAAATAGAACCTCCTGCACTTAATTAAAGCTTAAGTACACTGCTGTTATTCAACACCTAGTAACAACAGCTTATAGTGCGGTTGAATATGCAACTCATACACTTTTCATAAACAAGTCACGGTAATAAATGTGAAACTAGCCATGATCACTTATTTTATCGCTACTTTCGGAGCCATACAACATGTACGCTTTTACTTCGAAGAAATGGCGTATTATTTAATGTCGAAAGTTTTAGTTTTAATTCGTGGGACAAGTCACAATGTAATCAGTCAAAAATAATGTAAATCATGTGATAGTGAAGTGTTTTTTTTTAAATGAATAATTAGACTGTAATTAAATGAATTTTCACAGGTAATTATAGGCTTGACATGTCAGATAATTTTAAGCTTGTTTTAAGCAAACACAAGACCCTCTTCATACTTTATGAGTTCATATTCCTTTGTACATAGTTCATAAAATTAATTGCTGGAAAGCATAGAACTATGTCACGTTGACCCAGGAAGTACAAAGGTCTTTAGAATAAAACTTTGCTGGAGGTCCAATAAATGGTTTATATGCATACTGCGTTTAATAATTAGGACTGTGAATTAGGACTTACATCGGTAGAACTTGTAGTAAAGAAGTACTCCAAAACAGTGCAATGGATAGATTCATCCTAATTCTGTTCAGAATACAACAAACTATCGTACAGTGGTCTAAAGGGGATGCTCATTGCTTGTTAACAGCAGCTACTTTAGTAAAGTGGGATACAGAATAACATAATATATCTAGATACATTATTATTTATCAAGACCGGCGGGGTAAATGTGTAACACACTAACAGTAGGAATAACTTTCATTTTGACAGTTCAACAACATTCATTTCGTTATTTACGTTGGTGAGCAGACAAATTTTGCGACCATATGAAGCAATGGATTAGCAATAGGCTTTTTTTTTGGGTGGGAATCATAAAATGACCTCTCCCGCTCTGGGCGGAGCGGAAGGGCGTGTCAGACTCTTACTGACTAAAACCCACCCGTGTTCCTTCAGTTGCCTGTGCGCCAGGGCCACGGTAACTCTTTCGAACAATCCGCGACCCCGGCAGGCATCGGCCCTATCGGACCCCGTCAATTATGCTGATATCTCTTTGAGGCGCGCGTGACACACAACGCGCCGTCGACCCGGGCCTGGTCCTTACCGGACGGCGAGCTGCCCATTGCTCGCCGTCCGCAGGCCCGCGCCTACGGTGGCCGGGAGTCGGCTATCGACTTCCGACGCCCAGGGTGTCTCCTCCTGCGGCGACTAGGGGCGTGAGGGCGCAATGATTGCCTCTCCCTCACGCGCTCCGCCTCCTCTTTCGCAAGCATTACTGCTTCGCAGAAGGAAAAATGATTCAGATTGTGATAGATGGTGTGTCACGAAATTAGGGTGGTGATTGGATCGTCAGAATCGTGACATGTGTCATTCTGTAGTTTCTGCCTACCCCCATAGGAAAAAGGTTCGAGTTTAAGTGTGTCTATTATTATTATTGTTCATTCATCTGTAGACTCCCACGAACTGAAAGTATAAAAGTTATTTGGTGCATAATGAAATTAGAATTTATAACTGAGTACACTAAGAAAACTAACTAATTTGACAACCGACTGCCCAGACAATGGAGCTAAGTTACAAATTAAGCTATTTGCTGTTTTTTTCCACCAGATTTTCAGGTCAACCTAAAAAAGCTTTTAAATTTAAAATACATACCTCATTTGTCTCATTAATATGATCAAGATAATGCCAGTATCATAATAAGTGGTAACAATTCACAAATAGCGTATGTCATCAAGCTAAAATCTCAATTACTTTAGACAAGTTAATTTATATAAATGAACTTACCGTGTTTTTGTGTGCATTACTTCAACGAAATAATGTATTTTTTGTGTAGATTAATAAAGTCATGTCATTTAAGGCCAAGGCGATAGAATGGTATTACTTTGTTTCAATAACAAATAGATATCTTTTGTCTTTTTTTTTCCTTTCCTATACTTATTTTTTTTTACATTATAGCAATGACCGAGCTATGCACTGGAAAAAAAAAATGTGTGGGATGAAAAGTACATAAAGTAGGTCTATGTGCTTTTCCCAGTCATCTATGTATTATGTGCAACTAGCTGCAATTTTCTGACTAACTGACCGACTCTTTGACAATTCAAAAGTGCCTGTATATGGTTTAGTTGAAATAAATGCTTCCGACTTATTACAAAACAAGGTTCTTCTTTAGAACTAAACTTAACTTCTTTAACTTCTTTGGTCGCAAGCGCTACTGCTGAGCATGAGGTCCTGGGCTCGATTCCCGGGTCGGGCAAAGTGTTATTGGGTTTTTCCATCTGGAATTTCTCGGTAGCAGCCCAGAGTCTGGATTTGTGCCCGGTTGATGGCAATAGGCTCGCCCCCTATTACATGGGACTTAAACATAACTGGCGCACTCTAGGTGTGCTATAGGTAGACCTCTGCCTAACCCTTCTGGGAATACAGGCGTGATGTTATGTTATTTTTTATGTTCTTCTTTAGACATGGTTTAAACTATCGAGCCTGTTTTTGATATAAGAACCTAACAGAAATCGAAATACAGTTCCTTTTACAAAACTGACAACTTAGTCCGGTCTTAGGTTGTCAATTTTGTATTAAGAACTTTACTAAAGTCGGCATAAAGTTCGAAATACAAAAACTGGCTCAAAGGTTTAACGTTCCTACAAACAGGCGCGACACGCGACGCGTATCGCTCGCGTCACAAAAGGCACCGCTCGTCAAGCATTGAGCGGCGCCTTTTTGTCGCGCTGTCGCTTAGCATCTGTCTGCGGGAGCCTTAAGGCTCGGGCTAAAGTCAGATCGTGTTTTGTAATAAGACGGATTGAGTTTGTGGTTTAGCTGTAAAAGTGTATTTACATAATATATAAGTATAGACAGAAATCATCATTAGCCTACAGCAGACCATTGCTGGAGATAGGCCTACCGCCATAGATATAGACATTCAGCTCGATTCTCGGCAACTTTTATACACGTCTCTCTGGCATACTTGTCAGTGAAGGACTAAAATGTTAAAAGTGTCCAAGAGACGAGAGATACAATAAAAGGATAATGGATAATTTCAGTCATAACTGAAGTGGTCCATTATGAAACAAATCTTGATACAAATTTATTTATATCGTAATAAATTATATCTGGGCCAGTACAATAAAATCGTTGACAAAAATCGACACGTTATACTTAAAAGGAAAGCAAATAAAAATAACTACCAATATGTTATTAATAAATCTCAAAATAGCTCTTAATAAAAACTTGGTATTCGCCAAAATAGGTTCTGCAGTTGCATTATATATAATACATACGTAATATATAGGTATATAAGAACAAAGTAAGGCCGGTTGGGTTTATGATAATACTTGTTACAATCACCGGTGCCCAGTTAATTCTTAAGCCGCACGAAACACAACAGAATAATTGTGTCACCGCATTTGTATCCTATTTAATAATTATTTCAATGTTTATGAACGTAAAAATATTTGTGTTACTATGTTCTGAGAGTGGGTTTTTGGAATTCCGTAGTTGTTGAATGGCGGAAATAATAATATTTATATTTTCTAGGCTTTTAAAGGTAATTGCTATGATTGGCAATTGGCATGTCGATTTAAAGTACCTAGTTTTAAGATTGTTTTAGTACAGACACCACCACATCAAGTTACAACGAACTGTCAGATTTTCTCATTCGATTTTGAACTTAACCATTGACATTTAATAAGGTTTAAAATCGTTAGGAGAAATTTGATTTGTCATGTTCGTGAACGGACGCTGTCAGTAGGGACTGGTCAGTTCTTAGCTGCCACGGCTTATTTTAATTTAATTTAATATTTGAATTGTTTTTGTCTTTTTATTACAGTACTACAGTAGTTTTTGAGTTATCCTTAATACTGCGTATTTTTTCCACTTAGTTTATTATTGATGATGTGTTTATAATTTCCTGTCACTGCTATTTACATATCAAGTAGTGGTATACGAACTTGTGTGGGGTAGGTACGACAGCTAAAAAGTGAAATATAAAAACTTTTTTACAAAAAAAACAACCGACTTCCAAGAAAAACACTAAAAGACGTGAAAAATAACTTTAATTTCGGAAATCGGTGGCCAGACACGAAAATAATAAACCAAAGACACCGACTTCCGAAATTAAAGTTATTTTTCACGTCGGTTGTTTTTTTGTAACCATATTTTGATTTAAAAGAGTGTACATGGAGTCTTTTGCCCATTGTTCTCCATAGGTACCTACTAAGCTTTGGAATGGGCAACTAGCTTCATCTTTCTGACTGGCTGACCCCTTGACAATTCAAAAGTGCCTGTAATTGGTTTATTTGAAATAAACGCTTTGAGTTTGAGTTTGACAGTTTCGTGCAGCATGACCTGCTTGCCACTATACTCGTACTATAATTAATAGTGGTTGCTGGTCCTTATTGTAACAACCCGTGTAAATAACTTGCCCAGCCCACTTTTATTTACCTACTCATTATGCAGAACTGTCATCTACATGCTTATTAAATTTCAATCATAACCCCAACATAGTGATTTGTCCATAGTCGCTCAACTTACATAGGTACCTACATACGAAGTACCTATACATAAACCCACGCCTTCTCCCTATGGGGGTAGGCAGGAACTGCAGGACGCCACCTGCTACGATCCTTACATACTCTGCTCAACTTATATCTGAAATATATCAGAGTACTTTAATTTCATATTTTCATTGAGAACATCAGAAATTAAATAATAATCAGATCTATTGCATTCGAGATAATATTGCCCATTGATTTGTTGACGCTACTTGGCCAACAGTGCGCTAAAACCATAATACAACTTTACAATGTTGTTAAGAAAAAAAACTAGTAATACTAAACTAAGTAATTCGGTATTTTGATTTACTAATACACTAAACAATAATGCATGTCTACATTAGAATTGTTTCTGTTTTTTATTTTCATGTTCTTTTTCTTGTTTTCAAAACGAAACAATTTGTTAAGTTTTATTTCAACACACACACTTTTAAGATTTATTATTTTAAAACACTCAACAATCATTATATGTCGCAACATTTAATGTTTACAAATGTAATCCCAATTTATGTAAGTAGTTATTGTTGTTAATTTTCCTCTAAAAATGGTAGGCAGGTAGGAACACTTACAAGACTTTTAAGATGCGGGACACACTCATTGAAGTTAGCATTTTTTTAAGTTAAACGATTGCTTTAAATAAATCGACAGGTCATTATGATGAGAGCAAACACGGAAAAAAGGAACGACAAAAGTCACAGAATGGTACCCGAGGAATAGGAAAAGACGACGAGGAAGCCAGGTGAAAAGCTGGGAGGATGTTCTGCCAAAAAAATGGCGAAGAACAGCTTTGGACAAGAAAAAGTGGAGGGGAATAGAGGAGGCCTATGTCGCTAGACAGCCTGACCTGTTAGGTGATAATTGATAATAAGGGTTAACAACCAGAAGACAAATGTTATTAGTATTAAGAGCTTGTTTATGTATTAAGAAGGTCCGAAGAAATAAAGGCTATTTTTATTTTATTTTTTATACGATGTTAATCAACTAAAAAAAACAACCGACTTCCAAAAAAAACACTAAAAGACGTGAAAAATAACTTTAATTTCGGAAGTCGGTGCCTTTGGTTTTGTATTTTCGTGTTTGGCCACCGACTTCCGAAATTAAAGTTATTTTTCACGTCTTTTAGTGTTTTTTTTGGAAGTCGGTTGTTTTTTTGTAAAAAAGTTTTTATTTTTCCCTTTTTAGTTGCGGTACCTACCCCACACAAATTCGTATACCACTACTTGGTATGTAAATAACAGTGACAGGAAATTATTAACACATCATCCATATAAACTAAGTGGAAAAAATCTGCAGTATTAAGGATAACTCAAAAACTACTGGTCAGACCTTGATCAAATTTAAATGGGACCACATGTGAAGCACCACCTATCAAATAAAAAAAGAATCATCCAAATCGGTTCACCCAGAAAAAAGTTATGAGCTACACATAAAAAAATAAAAAAATAAAAAAAACATACAGACGAATTGAGAACCTCCTCCTTTTTGTGAAGTCGGTTAAAAAGAAGAAGACAAAAACACCTGTTATGTTTAATTCAGTGGAACATTTTGCAATTAGAACTCGAGTTGTTAATGAACTACGAAACCTCATGAAAAATTGTGTCTAGACCGTAAAAGTGACGAAGCAATGGCAGATTAAAGAAAAGGTTAAGGTCAACTAAAGTTTTTTGCTTACCTGTTGGTTGCAAAGTAATCTAATTCTCAGACAATTTAACTTGCCAATCTTGTAGCAAATGTTCTTAATAGCTATCGTGATGAAGCAAATAAAATGTTATTAAATGATAGGTTTGCTGAAAAGAAAAATGAACCAATTTTAAAAGACTTAGGTATCATCAAACCTTTAGATAGATATCTATTTTGTAAGCATTGTGTAAGAGTGTTGTGACTATGATTTCAACTTCGTTCTTTTCTCAACTATTATGACTCAAGCTTTGAGTAATTCATCAACTCGTCCTACATGCCTACGGCCCATTTGGGACGACTTGCAGAAAATCAAAATAAATAATATTTTCATTCTGCAACTCGTCCCATGTTTCTTTTTGTGTGGAACTTTAAACTTTATCCACGTTTGGTACAGTTACTAAGACAAAATATTTCAGTCATAATTAGAATTGGTAAATCTTTTAAAATTGTTGATTATTTTATTTATAATTATTATCTTTATGACGATTGCTTCAATCAATCAACTCAGCCTATCGCAGTCCACTACTGGAAATCGTCCTCTCCCATGCTACAAAATCCTGTCCTTCGCTATCCGCATCCAGTCTGTCCCAGCCACCTTTTTGAGGTCGTCGGTCCATCTAGGTGGGGGACGTCCCACACTACAATTGCCGATACACGGTCGCCACTCCAGGACTCGTCTGCTTCACCGGCCATCGGTCCTCCGACAAACATGGCGAGCCCACTGCCACTTCAAAATGCTTACTCTGCAAGCTATGTTAGTAACTCCGGTTCTTTTCCGGATAGTTTCTTTTCTGATTTTATCCTTCAAAGAAACCCCGAGTATAACCCGCTCTATACCGCGCTGAGCGATCTTAAATTTATGGCCCAACCCGACTGTCAGTGGCCACGTTTCGGCCCTATGTTTAACGGGCAGGACGCACTGGTTGAAGACCTTCGTCTTCAAACATTGCGCGATTGGTGACGAGAAGACTTGATGAAGTTTCCCAAACGCTGCCCAAACCAACCGGATCCTTCCGTCGGCTTCTTTCTCAAAGTTGTGTCTACCGAACTGGATGACTTGCCCTCGGTAGACAAACTCCTTCACAACTTCGAGAAGCGACCCTTCGATTTGGATTGCACTTGGCAAGATGTGGGAATTGTACATGCTTTTCGTCTTGTCCAAATTCACGCCCAGGCCAACCCGCCGAGAGGCTCCATTTAGGCTATGCAGCCTCTGGTCTAATAGGACGATTGCTTATTATTTTTGGTTTGTATGTATGAATGTATACATTATTACGTCGTGTGTAAATTGGTGTCAAATTTTTCACGATTTAATATTTTCTGTTTATATGTGACAATTTTGTGACTATTAATATTTTATGACAACAATTTTTTGACAACAACTTTTGCTACTGATTGTATCTTTTCGCATTTTGAGAGTAACGTGGGACGTGTTGCGGAATGAAAATATTATTTATTTTGATTTTCTGCAAGTCATCCTAAATGGGCCGTAGGCATGTAGGACGAGTTGATGAATTACTCAAAACTTTCATCTTTTACCTTTACAGCCATGTACCGAATGATGATGTCGGCTGCACTTATCGTTAACCTGAGACACGCTTATAAGTGTAATCAAAACATCTTCACCAAACGCGGATTGACGCTTTTACTGATAAGTGAACCCCTGCCCTAAGGCTTTCAGCGGTATCGTTTGAAGACAAGAAAACATGTAACTTTGAGTACGCAATAATGCTTTTGAAACATGTAGGTTCATTGATATTCATATCTATTTGTGTAATACAAATGTCAAAACTGAAAGGGGAGCTAATCAAACATTCGGGTAATAAAGTTTATTTTTATGACTTGGAAATACATAAGCAGTGTCTAGACCAGACTGTTGGTTGCAAAACTTTACTTTTATGACTGCCCTAGATTGTGTGACAGGTATTAAACCTTTTAAATGATTTTCGTCGCGCTTTTTCGGTATAAAAGATCCGACGTAACAGATTAAAAGTAAATTAATAATTTCAAAAAGCTCGGCTGCCATGAGTTTTGAATATCTAAAACTGTATTTGTTTTTCGTATTGGCAACACTGTGAAAAACAATTTTAAACGAGATGCGTAAGGGTTCATAGGATTCGTTGCTTCAATGTAGCTGATAATGGCACAAATAATAATAATAAATTCGTGCAAATACGTAAATACATCAAACCAGCTGTCGATTGACAGCCTGACGTAAGCTCATTCTGTAAATACTCTCGACGTGAATCAAATTCAGCACTAACTGGTACGCTCATTAAAATATTAGTTCCACACACAGTTGTGAACATTATGTATTTATAATGACCGGTTGTCCGGTGTATTGTTTCACGCGGCCATTCCACTCCGGCGCATAATGGGGCAGTCGAGTATGTGGATTATTCACTTCCCAACTTCACACTCAACTTTCTCACTCGTTTACGTAACTATTGCTACAGTTTTTTGGCCGATTCCGTCTTTTATTATATCGGCCTTGGTGCGCCTGCGCTGGCGACACGAAAATGTGCGAGACCGCGAAATCATAATTTGACGAAACTCGCTGATATAGAGCGCAAGCGCGGTAACGTTTTATAATACTCACAATGAAACAGTGTCTCCCTTTTAGTCACGCCGTTGAAATCAGATTTCTATGAATATAGGTGAAGGATTGGGTTCCGTAGCTAATTAGTTGCTTAAGTGCATGCAATCCCGGGTGGCGGATTCAATGCGTAGCTATTGTGTTTTATTTATAATCTTTCTTCATCATTTTGAGACACCATTTTTGTAATTTGTTGTCTGTGTATTTTATAGCGCTAAACTTTATAGTAGCAGAAAATGGAATTTAGTTCGGTACCGGACAATTTCAGAAAAAAGAAACTCTATCCTCATAATTAAGAAAAGAAAAGTTATATTATTCAGTAAATCGTAAAATCATGAAACCCTATCTTGCATAACATACGTAACACCAACATAATATTGAATTCACGAAGTAGATAGCAACTCAAGTGTTACAGTCTCTGCGGTCAAATCAAAAGTTCAAGTGTCAATTATTCGGTCGTGCAGTCGTATTCGAGGGTTCGATTACCTACTAGATACTGCAGGTAGATACTATTTTATCGTAATGATGTACGTATCGTTAAATAATCGTAATAAAACCAAACAGCTTTACTTTTTCGACCACGTTGCTTCGACCTTTCGGGAGCGAAATAAAAACTCTATTTATCGCGGTTTGGAATTTAACTAGGACATGTCACAGCCGCCTATGGACCTCTGCAATGCTAGGAGCATCGCAAATGCGATGCAGTGTTGCCGTTAGGACAATCTAGTTTGTCCCTAGATCAAAGAAAAAGTTGCCAGTTATGTAAATAAACCATTTTTAAATAAAGTATTTTTGGGCTACTTTAATATCCTATTACTATTGTTACTATAATTTTAATATTAATTGGATGTTTTAATAGTTTGAATAAAACAATATATATTAGTGATAAAAAAGTGATAAAAAATGGTTACAATAAAGTTTATAGCTAGCTAGTAAAACATTAAAATTATTGTTAATTTTGTAAAAAAATAAAAATTAATTTGAAAGTATACAATGTCATCTGGAAATTGTGGAATCTCTTCGTCAGTGGATGATGATGTGGATTGAATTTCAGTTTGTTTTATTAGTGTGACCGTTTTTATGACTTTGGTTAAAACTTCAGGTGGCAAAACAATAAAATTGTGGCAAGCTTTTTTAATATTTTTAGTAATAATCTAAAAAGATTGGTAATAATCTGAAAAGTAACCAGTAGTAGCTAGATTCATTTTGGTGCCTAAACAAGTTTTTTTTTTTTGGCTTAAACAGTCGTAAATCCGCTAGATCTAGCCACAAAGGGGCTAAAATGGCAACACTGATGCGATGCCATCCTAGAAACAAAGCTAAAATGTCTCATGTGCCAATAACATCTTCATACCCCTCCAATTGGAGCAGTAAACCACTGCTTAGCCGCACAAATTGGTAAGAATATTGATCGTAGAGCTCTGTTATTGATGGGGTTTTCTCGTCGTTGACGGATACTCCGGTACTTGTTGTAGGTAGTTAGTTAAGTTACACCAAACCACTGTTAAGTTTAATATGTAGTTTATTTACGGAACAGTAAAATTTATTGTTGTTTAGTTATCTGAGCCGCACATCACCGCGTGACGGTGTTTTAGTTACGACTGAATTGAGTGATTATTAGTTTAGTACGCATAAATGTATTTTTGCTGTATGAGCATTATTGGCTCGTACAGTTATTTAATTTTATTTATTCTTCAGAAAACTCATAGTCTAATGTCTAGCAAAATAATGTACAATTAGCGCTTACAGTTTCCATTTGAAAGCTTCCACAAATAAAAAAAAACATAAATATTCTAATATAATTAATATTTGTAATAGATAAATGAATGATTAGTGTAACAGATATTTTTTATTATAATAGATATTTGCACACCTGTAACTCGTTATGGTTTAAAGAACTTTTGTTGTTTGTACTCGTATTACCTATTAGTACTAGTTCAAGTATTCATTCGCTGCTAACAAATGAGCCGTTGTTGGCGTATTTATATAGCCAAAGGGACTGTTTTAATCCACCACTTCTCAGTTCTCCCAATTGAGATTGATCTTTTAACCAATCTTGATATACTGACTTGAACAATAAATCTATAATTGACACTGGCATGAAATTGACAAGAGCGTAGTTAAACGCAATTAATTATCATTTGCCTACGATTGTATCTGGGACATAAACCCTTAAGACCCACATAATAATTATATCGATACTATTCTAATTAGTCAATGATACTCTACCAATCGTTTCATAACATAACAATACATACAATATGCTCGATTACTGACTTACTAACTTGATAACTCGATACATACCTGTAGGCAAACGTAATCGATTATTAAATGGTCCATCGACTCGGTACGAAGAGATGTTATGTGATGCTCAACGTAAAGACTTTATCGCCATGCTGTTTTTTTATCGGGCGTGGCTAATTGTCTAATTATGGCAGTTAGGTAATGGGGAACTGATAATAGAGTAGGGTGATGAAGCTATAGCTCGTGTATTGAACTGAATTACAGCATTAATCTTGCATAATGCATTACTAGAGATGCGTCGAATTCAAGTTTTACCGAGTAGCCGAGTACCGAGTATTGCTCGGTATTATGTTTATTGAACCGAGTACTCAGCCGAGTAACTCGGTTTAGTTGATGCAGGTATTGGGAACGTATAAAACGCTTCAAGTATTATAGAAGAATGCCATGCAAGTTTTTGGAATTTCTACGAGGAATTAGCATCTACAGTGTCGCAACAGCGTGAAGATTCTAAAAGTGCCATGGCTATAGAGTTAGACCAATATCTAAGCGAAAATTTATCACCACGAGAGATTATTTCATTAAATATTTTAATTTTTTTCACTTGATTTTTCTGACAATGACATTTCTACATAAATATTGTAAAGAGGTCAAGTTATAAGCTTATTAGTTCTTTTCGAGTACCTTGACAGTCAAACCGAGTTATTCGGCCGATAACGAGTACTACCAAAATAGCCGAGTATGCCGAGCACCGAGTAATTAACGAGTACTCGGCGCATCCCTATGCATTACCCATTACCACTACTACTCACGTAGGTACACTCTCTATGATAAGAATGTTAAGCGGAGAGTCCAGCTGAACTCCCATAAGATACAATTTTGTATTTCATCGTATCTACTTTCTTTTTACTACGTCTGAAATGAACTATATACCTACGGTTATTCATGAAACCGGTTTTCACATCACAAGATTCTTTGGAAAGTTAAAGTTAACTGTATCTTTTTGATAATAACATGTGGAAACGTAGTGGATTGTACATTTACTTATAGCATACCGTGTATATATACAATTTACGATTGTTTGGTTTCCCAAATAAAATAAAATAAAAAATAAGGAAAAAAGCTTCTTTCCTTAACCAAAGAATTAAAAAAATCTGTGTAGCTTCACACACCCGTAGATAAGTAAGTTTTCCTTGTAGTGGTGCTGCCTTTGATTTCTTATGAAAAATCTAATATATAGCTTCTGCCCGCGACTTCGTCCGCGTAAAATTTGTGATGTTAAAAAACCTTCAAGAATTGGGCTATCAAATGCAATAATATTTTATCAAATCCAACTGGTGTTTCGAGAGATTAGCGCGTTCAAACAAAAATAAACTCTTCAGCTTTATTATATTTATATGGTATAGATAACAAAAAGGTCACCATGAACGTTCAATTAAATAATAATCAATATTATAATTTATTCAACCTAATCAAATAATAGTTAACACTGTGTACTTTATTGTTAATTGTATAATGTAGTCGTTGATTTATGTACTAAACATTTAATTCAGTCAGGTATTATTTTAATGTTTCTTTAAAATTTCTTTGTTTAGTGTTCAACTAAGTAATAATTAAATAAAGCAAGAAATATTATATTGAGTGGTTTCCGGTCACTCTGAAGGTGTGAAATGTGTGGATTCCTTGACGAGGAATAAATCAATAGAATAGGCTGCGCACTTATTAATTAAATGCTTGTTTTCACCGTTATGATTTTTTAAATACAAATTGCAATAAATTTATTTTATTATTTATTTTATTACAAAAACTTATTTTAATTTTTAACGGTACGGTACCTAAAGAATTTTTTATATGAAAAAAAAATATTAAGTTTTATTCTTGCCTCTTCAGTGTCACTAGATCTTTTCTTCGTTCGAATTTTCTCATCGTTCATATGGTTGATACATAGTTACCTAATTATAATCGATTTCTTTATTTTGAGATCCACACTCAAGGATCTTGTTACATAAATACGAAACAGCTCCAATTGACTAAAAAGCATATATGAACTACAGGTTACAAAATAATGCTAACAATGCAAAATGCTTTGTTCCCCGCGCATACAGTTTAGCGGCCAGTCGTCTTCCCCGCGCCCGCCGTAGCAATAACTCGTATTCTGTACAGATTATGCAAGAAGCGTCACTGTGCTTATTAATCATGGTTATCAGTCAATAGACTTCATACAGTACACTGGAATTTTATTTACCACCTTCTCCAACCACGATATCAAAAGGTACCAACAAAGCAGATACCTTTTATTTATGTAAAGTAGGCCGCAATCCAATAAAGAAAATGTAACACACAACAGTTCTTACTCAATGCGGTGTGTTTGGAAGGTAATAGTATGTGATTTAAATAACCATAGCGGTAGTGATAAATTTCTTCTGGTCTGTAATAGTGACTGAATTCGCCAAATTGCCAGCGACGTGGAGCTACTAATCATACATGTAATATTTGTGCGTGTGCAGATAATATGTGCTAATAAAAACTTTTTTACAAAAAGCAACAACCGATTTCCAAAAAAAATAACTGTTTGTCACTTTTTAGTTGTGGTACCTACCCCACACAAATTCGTGTACCACTACTTGATTATGTAAATAACAGTGACAGGAAATTATTAAAAAAAACATCATCAATATAAATTACGTGGAAAAAATATGCAGTATTATAACTCAAAAACTACTGGTCAGAACTTGATCAAATTTAAATGGGACCACATATGAAGCACCAGCTATTAAATAAAAACTTAATCATCTAAGTCGGTTCACCCAGAAAAAAGTTCTGAGCTAACACACATAAAAAAAAAATACAGTCGAATTGAAAACCTCCTCCTTTTTTGAATTTGGTTAAAAAGGTGGAGGGGGGTGGTTTGGTGATTTTAAATTGTTCAAAATTTGTTTGAATATACTTAATACCTAATCTGCAGCAGGTACCTATTATTATTACTAAGAATCACTCTCATCAAATTGAATGCCCCTACTTTTTGGGACATGACTGTAAATTTTGCTCCTGAAACCTCCAGTGACTACTCTCTGCCTGGACCCCATAACAGACATCCTAAAATCGCTTTGGATTTCAGGATTTCCGATGTGGGATACAGTGGTTCTCCTGGCTTTCCCTCAGAATATTTGGTAAACCAGGCGTGAACGTTTCTGGCACTTCAGAGAATGCAGGAGTTTTGCTGTTTCACCTGTATGATATTAAAATATTCTAATTTGTGGAAAATGTTGTGGGTAGCATATTTGTTAAGTTAAATTTTTAAGACAGCACTGTTGATGTTATATATATGCACATATACTACTGTGTCTTTTACCAAATGTAATAAATAAATAAATATACTGCGACGTTTCCACCTATTTATCAATAATATCGAGACCTACCGAGACCACACATCCTTAAGAATTTATTGGTGACAACATCCCAATAAATCGGACAGCTCGGGAGTCATTAACCACGCACGAGCTTCTGGAATTAAATTAGTACGAAGTATGACCATCAGACTACATTAGCATAAGTGTTGGAAATATTGACAAAAAACCGGTAATTTGTTTCATGTACCGATCAATATTGTTGTCCAACAGGTGTTTAACATAAATGCTTACACGCATGTGCGCGCTTGAATGCACGACACATTCAAGGAACATTTGCTTAGGAAATTGACAACACATGGTTGTGTTCGACACATTCATATATTGTCCCCTGCGTGCATAGCAGACGTATCGTCTGGAATTATTTAATGAAAGTTATTTGTAGTAGGAGTAATATTGAAGACCTGCGAAGTATTTAATAGTCCCTAAGTCATCTTGCTTGAAGAGCTGAACACGATGACGAATTGGTTTTATTGGTTATTGTGTTTATAGAGGTATGAGGAACAGGGTGTAAAGTTCACTCATACTCTATGGAAAAGGGAGGATCCTCCGACCATACGGGTGTTGTGTCTGGTGGGCAACTGCCCGACGGTAGTTTTTTTTTTTTTTTTTTCCTATTGGGCAGCTCGTAGTTTTGACCACTAAGGTCCTGGCTACTTAACCGGGCAAACCTGTGGGTGCCTTAAGCTACTAACTTAAAGCCTCCAGCCAGGGGCGAACAATACTTAAATTTAAGTGACCGCACGCTAAGGGCACCCCCTGTGGGGTACGAACCTCGGCTTAGGGCGTCACTGAGGGGAGGGCAGCAAGATGGGACAGGCTGGATCTAAATTATATTATTATTATACTGGGGAATTTAAAGCTACAGGCTCAGCTACGGCGCGGGCTGGCGCGTCGTCGAGCAAGGGTCGGGGGGGGGCCGACGGTAGATGTCGGGACGTTGTATATATGCTAGTCGCGCGGTAAACTCTGCTTGCGCGATGCAGGATTTGCGTGACATCAGTATGATGTGTAGCTCGCATGTGGCGACGTTGATACCGCTGCATATTCTACTAGATATTTTCGGCCGTTCGGATACAACATTTTGTTTGTGGTATTGTGGGTCGATACATAAACTGTTTCAGCTTCATAAATGTGAACAACACAAATGTCACAAAAACATACACTATTGTGACTTGTGCCATAGCATAGACTGAACTGGATTGAATCAGAGGATTTGTTCTTTTCTGTATTACAATGAGGGGGTGCAATGCATGCCCCTTTGTGTAAATAATTTCATCACCACTGCTCTCAAACCGGTAAAGGAAAACATCATGAGAAAATCGGCATATCCTATAAAACCCAAAATTCGCAGACATGTGACATCTACCAACTCGCACTGGGCCCGCGTGGGGGAAACATTATAGGCTGATTATGATTAATTCTTATCACTGAGATTTATTAATTTTAAAATTGCATATTTTTTGCATAAGTCTTAACAAACAATGCCGGTTTTAAAAAGTGGACCATTTCAGATAAAAACTCTTTATGAAGAAACGAGTTTTTACTTTCGGTCCTTGTACTTAGTTGGCAAGGTTAAATAAAGGGCCGCCGGGCCCTTTGTGTAAAAATATGCCGTGAGATTTCTATCAACCGAGCCAATGAGGCTTGACAAAACATTAGCGGAACGTGGCTGATGTGGACTTTACGGTATGCAATTTTGAGAAAAACGCGACTGTGACTTGATTAATGGACCTGGTGGTTTATAATATGAGTAACTTGTGACAGATTCTATCTACTGCATGGTAGCGCATTCTGCAATATCAAAGGTTAATGTTCAGTATGCAGTATCAAAAGCGGATCAATTCATCGTGGTGTCATATGAACCGCAGCTATTGACCTAAGGTGAAGATTACAATTCACTTTTTGGGTAAAATGATACCAACTGGTTTATCAACATAATTTTTGAGAAGGTGTGAGAAGTATGAAAACAAGGAGTGTTTCAAATTAAACTGTCAATCATTATTATATTAAATTAAATTTCGTCACAAGTAAGAACTTGGTCATGTTTTTAAGATATATTATTATTAATCTTAAGAAAAAATTAAGGTCCATAAACGTGGGAATACCTTTCCAATTTACGAGAAAACCACCATTTTTGGAAATATCCAACTTTCAAAATGGTTTCATAGCTCATTGACATAAATAACGTGTAAATCTCGAGCGGGTTCATTTTATAACAAGCCCGTTGATCGCTGCGCCGGCGCAGCGTGATATATTACAGCGCCTGTTTTAAACTAGTTAGTATCATTTAAAGCTAAGTTCTTATCGGGCTGCGTATCTAGATATTTATTGTAAGGTAAACCGAGCTTGACTTCATTATTGTACTGGCAAAGTGCAGATTTTGCTAGTTTTATGATTAAGGAATATGCATGTATTTCTTTAACATTTTTATTCGATAGTTTAAATCGTCATATATTTAACGGCAAAAAATGAATTAAAAGTACTTAAAAAAAGGTAGAAATAGCTAACCGACATGGGCACCTTCAACGCCCTCCATTGTGGCGTGCTTGGTGTGACTTCTTAGTCGTCGTGACATTGACAACGGACTAAATCGCAAACACTCCTATAAAACATGTAGACATTTATTGTTGTCATAGGCTTCTACGTCACATTCGCTCTGACTAATGGCGTCGCTTTTCAAATACCATTTGAATGGCCTACAGTATAAGTGCACTATAAAAATAAAATAAACTTGCTCAAAAATAAATTATAATCAAAAATATTGATGGAGACATAATTCTGAAGAACCACAGTTTATAAAAAAAATAACCCTTATTTGAATCACATGCATATTCCCTATTGTTAAAGTTGTTGCCTAAGTTTGCGTCGTTCTGACCAAAATGGTACCATGAGGCCAAAGTTCAGAATTCTTCAAGGAGAATTCCAAATATTATACTTTTATTGGTCAAATAGAAAAACAAAGTCTTACCTTCTGACATCTTTGATTCCTCATGATTTGACTTGATAAAAATTCTTCCAAAGTATTCATTAGATTGAGTCTTGCTGCTGCCTTTGCCTACATATATATATTTGCGGCTGTCGCATCTTCTTCTGTCTTCTTTCATACCTACCTAAAACTCCTCTCTCTCTCTCTCTGTTTCACCAATTACCAAATAGTTAATTCGTCAAAATCAATAAGGAAAATAAAAAATTGCAAAGGTATACGCCAAAAAAAAACTCTCTTTTTAATAATGGTGGCTTCTTCTTATTCGTATCGCTGGCACGGCTTTTTATCAAATTTTGTTGGCCCAACATTTCGCTACTTCCACGGCGTCGTCGGAGGCAGCGCAGAGTTCACTTTGACTGCAAATTTTGGGACACAGGGCAAGATAGAAGGTGGAGCATACTCGTAGTTTGCGACATAGGTCCGAATAATGGTGGCAACCGGATATAAATTATTATTATTGTATATGGTTGAGCTCTTAACTTAATTAATACTATCGGTAACGTATAATACATAATATTTAGGCCGATTATAATATCACTGTTCTAAATTGTTGTCATTACAATCAAATTAAAGTTATTAAGTAACACACAATGATCGAAGAAAACGTAACGAATCCAAGTTATTTGAATGACATTACATTACATAAGTAAAATGAGGTGAAACAATTTGCCTTACATCATAGGCACAAAATATTTCAGTAGTGCTTTTGACGTAACAGATGTAACAATTTAAGGGGAACGCGCCAGGGTAGCCCGCAAAATTCAAAATTTCTTATATTTTCTGCAATTTTCAGGTCAGTGTTAGGTTATATGTTGAACAAAATGTGATTTGCGAGCGTAGCAAGTAAAGAATTATAATCATTAAAATCTTCAATACAACCCTCAAGTTCATACAATCCCATTGAATGCTAATTTCATAAAAAAGCCATTTACAGCAAAAAAAAAACGTAAGAAGATTTGAATTTCACGAGCTGCCGTGCCGGGCCCTGGCGAGTTTAAGAAAAAAGTCTGCCATACTTGTACTAGTGATAGAGGCGTCGCTCTACAATACTAAACTTTTTCTTAAACTGCAATTGTGCTATCATCATGATCATCGTCATCATTGGCAGCTTTGTGCCAACCACTGCTGTGTATAATAATAATAATAATCCAATTATTTCAGGTGACGCAGGTCCATAGATACATACCTGACCTAAACATACATATTTTTAATATAATAAATTATTGTTTACAAAGTGACGACTGTGTCGGCGTCGTGTTGCGTTGCGTGGTGTCGCGTAACCTTTTTTTATTTTTTATTTTAGATGGGTTTGCTCTTGACTGTAGTCTAGGTCAGAGATGACAGAGACAAAGTCGACGATGGAGTGAGCTTACCCAGAGGAAGCCTGTTCACTCTCACTTTGAAGAGATCCACCACGAAACTTTCCACGAAAACGTCGTCGTCGTGTCGTCGTATAGGCCTCCAGCTCCACCCTTTTGTGCCATGCTTCCCGTGTCTGGGCGAGTCTCATCCAGGTCTTCCCAGCGATCTTATATTTATATTATCCTAACTTCTGCCCGCGACTTTGTCCGCGTGAACTTTCGGCAACGGACCCACTGCTTCGCTGCGCATCGCCCGCCCGCGGTATTAGTTCATTTTTGCTAAGCGTTCTTTCGGGTTTCTTTCGTATGGTCGGCTTCTAAGCGTCGTAGCGTGATGTTAAATAACCTATAACCTTCCTCAAGAATTGGGCTATCAAATGCAAAAAGATTCTTTCAAACCCGACCGATCGTTCCAGTGATCCGCGCGTGCAGAGTGATGCGGCAGGGGGGGACTTTTTTATATTTATAATATATTGCAGTGATACCCCAAAAATAGCTAATGTAGGTCGTCCTATATTTGCTATATTTGTGCTTTAGTCACAAGTTATTGTAGATACTAAAGTACTTCAGTCCATCTTTAGCTCTGTCCTGATAAAACTATCAGAACAGAGATCTAAAGACGAACTGAAGTAGGTTCAGCTCTAAAGTATCTAAAACTTTTGTTATAAGTAAATATATTTGTTATAAACTTTTGGTATAAGCTAAAAATTTTGGCCATTTACGCGTCAAACACGAATTCGTTTAGAGTTAGTTCTGTTTGTAACAGAATGTGCTTTCCTTGTATGTTAATTAATGATTAGTCATTTAATTTTCGGCTCTTTCCTACCCCTCGATTAATCTTATAAATAATTGTGCATTTGTTAGATGCGTTAACGTGATGTTCTGCAGTTGATACTGGTTTTTTTTCAGGTAGCATTTTTTTATCATCTGGAAGACAATCACTAAAAAATAACCTAGCCGTTCTATCTTGATAAAACATATAATAGTTTAAATGAAATAAAATAAAGCAGCATTTTTTTTGGATCAAACCAACTTTGTTAATAGCAAAAGAAGAAAGTTCTGTTCAATAAAATTAAAAAGTATAATTCGTTGTATTCCATACCATTACTTTACTAATACAAAACGTGACTTCATTGCGTTTGGCACAAAAGCTTCTATATTAGGTGCAAAAGTAAAACTTTTGAAAAGTCAGTAATAGAAATAATCTCTAAAGGCCTACGCACAATGGTCCATCTGAAGGAGTAAGTGCAGAAACCAAACCCTAAAGAAGAAGAACCCCTAGGTCTAGAGTCACAAAAGTTCAATAACTTAGAAATACTTAAGTGTAGCCGGTGCGTACAGGAATCGTGTACAAGCAAATATCAAAGTTACAATCCAGTTATGAATGTATCTACACTTTAATTTTGTTCCTCATTTCACTAGACAAGATATACTAATTATTCTTGAGAATTAGATAAGTAAATGCTTCATTAGAGTCTATCTATGGGTATTTGTGAGTACGACACCTATTCATAGTACCTACTTATATAATTTAATTATAAAAAGTACACAGAGTTTAAGAGTCTATGTGTGTAAATGTGCGTGCGTGTGTTTGTGTGTGTGTGTGTATCTGTGTGCTGAGTAAGGGTGCATTTCACGAATGAACGTGAACGCGATCATCAAATCTTAACCGTGTACAAATGCTATAAGTGTCAATATTCTACTACATTGCTGATCGCGTTCAGTTACATTGGTGAAATTCACCCTTACTTCAGCTTCATAAACAGTGAACTGTGTTTGCTTTAGAATAGGCAACTAATTTCAACATTCTGACGATAATTCTCACTAACTGACGGATCGTTTAACAGTTCAAAACAGTAGGTCTATAAAATGGTTTTTATTTTGATTGAAAGTCAAACAAATGGTAACGAACATATAGAAATAAGGTGTCACTTAAGTACTTCTAAAGTTCTAATTACTTTGGTTCGGTCTGTTGTCATAGAAAGTGTGTTGACAAGGCCAACTAGAGGCCAGCCGGATGTTGGAGCATATTTAGAAGTACTTAAACAGTTTTATTATAAAACATGATTTCATTGTTGTAAGGAGTTATATCACAGTTAGCTTGTCAGCCAATATCGTGTGGCGGATTTGTCGCGGCCCTTTGAATTTACAGATCTGAATTGTGATTGGGCGAAGTTAATCGACATTATAAAGGTACGATGAATAAATAGAATTATCTATAGATTGCCTGTAGGTGTAGGAGCTGAACTGTCATGAATTCACATTGAGGGGCTCGTGGTAAAATAATAACAGTTGCACGGGTCGATTGACGGTTCAGCTACGCTTGCCGTGGTCAGTTCGAGGCTGGATGACAATCCATTAATCCAGGAGCCCAAAAATCTGATAACCAGTCTTACCAAGGGATATCGTGTTATCCAGTAACTTGGTTTCTGGAGGTCAGATAGGCAGTCACTCCATGTAAAATACTGGTATCTGATTAGGCTGGAAGCCGACCCCACCGCAGTTGGGGAAAGGTTAGGCATATTGATTGTCATCAATAAAAGCTTAGTAAGTCTCGCTCTCTGCGTTTTGGTAGGTTTTCACATGTTCAGGTACAGATATTTCTAGGTGTAGGCAAAGAAAGGCAGGCCTTTATCCTAGTGGAAGAATAGATACAGAATCCATACATAGACCCAAACTCAAACACAAACTCAAAGCATTTATTTCAAATAAACCAATTACAGGCACTTTTGAATTGTCGAGGGGTCGGTCAGTCAGAAAGATGAAGCTAGTTGCCCATTCTAAAGCGTAGTACGAGCACCTATGCAGATGAACGGGCAAGAAACTCCATGGACACTTTGTAAAATCAAAACATGGTTGCAAAATATTGGTTACATCGTATAGAATCGTATTCAATTAAATAGATAAATAGATAGACAGACATACAGACAGACAGACAGACAGACAGACAGATAGATAGTTATAGCATAACACTGGTCAACACAAGTTTTGTTTCCAATTTTTTTTCTACACATACACATACACGCCTGTATTCCCCGAAGGGTGTAAGGTGTACCTATAGCACACCCACATTTCGCTAGTTATGTTTAAGTCCCATGTAATAGGGGGCGAGCCTATTGCCATTAACCGGGCACAAATCCAGACTCCGGACTGCTACCGAGAAATTCCAGACGGAAAAATCCGATAACACTTTGCCTGACCCGGGAATCGAACCCAGGACCTCATGCTCAGCAGTAGCGCTTGCGACCACTAGACCAACGAGGCAGTCAATTTTTTTTCTGTTATTGGGTATTTCTATGGCCCTGACTATGAAAAAAATACTGGGAGATTGCTAACAGCTATACTTTTTGAAATTTATACAGTTTTATTATTTTGACAAAATTTCACAAAATTTCTATTGAACACTTTCAAATGATCTTTTATAAGATTTCCTTGAATGAACGACTTTAGGTAGATCTCGTTGCAAACGCCAGCAGTAGTCTGCCATCATATGTGAGTCCCACCGCCCCTGATAACGCTCCTCCATTGTCCGAAAATCCTGATGGAATCTTTCACCCTGCTCCTCATTAAAATCACCCAGATTATGTGGATAACGGTCTAAATGCGAGTGCAGGAAGTGAATATTCATGTTGCACCCTAGCTCTTGCAAGTTCGATAGCATAGACTCAACAAGCTCGACGGGGTGCGTCTCATATCATATAAAGGTATTTGGTATATTTTCATTTCAATAACGTTCACAAGATGTAATAAACGTGAGATATACCAACCAAATCCCCTCTATTAATAGACTAAATAGGTTTTATGGCTTCTGAATGGTACATCAAATTATTTTATATTTAATGTATGATGCTTAAAAAAATATTTATTTTAAAATTATAGATTCAGTTGTTATATCTTATAAATATTAAAGATTTTGTATTTGTATCATACTTACCCAGCTCGACGTGGTCGTCAGATTTCTTTTTTCCTAGGAAATTACTCATAACCAAAACCAATGAATTCCAAGCTTTGGATTCGACTTCAGTCATTGATTTGACAAAATTAGGATCTTTTACGAGTTGCCTAATCTGTGGCCCATCAAAAATACCAGCTTTCAACTTTTCTGTACTTAATCCTGGAAACTTGCGTGAAAGAAAATTTAAACATTCGCCACTTTTGTCAAGCGCCTTCACAAACTGTCTCATTATGCCGAGTTTAATATGAAGTGGTGGAAGTATGATGCGGTCTTGGCTAACTAAAGGCATGTTTATAAAATTTTTGGCACTGGCCAAACTTTTTGTGACCAATGGTGTGATTTGTCACGACTGTCCCAGAGACACATGAAACAGGGGAACTTCATGTATCCTCCTTGTTGACCTAAAATAAAGTTAACCATTTTCAGATCAACACAAATGACCCATTTGTGATCTTGATAGTTAATTTTTTCCATAACCTTAGAAACATTTGCTTAATCTTCTTTTAAAGTCAGCGAATGCGCAATAGGTATAGATCCGTACTTGTTACCGTTATGAAGCAAAACACACTTTAAACTTCTTTTGCTGCTATCTATGAAAAGACGCCAATCACTAGGTTGGTACTTTTTTAATCCCATTTGTTGCAAAATACCATCAACATCGTTACAAAAAACTAAATCCTTCTCTTGAGAAAAATACGGTAACAGTTTTTTTTTTCGGGTACGATAAAATGTAATGTTGGTTTCCGGAGTAAGCAATTTTTTTTCTTTTAAACGAGATGCCAAAATTTCAGAAGCTTCTTTCGGTAAGTTCAGATCTCTTACTAAGTTATTTAGTTCTTTCTGATAAATGGTTGAGGTTCTTAGCTAAAGGAGGTCAAAAAAAGCCCATACAAGTTTGCCCAAACGTGTACCTCGAGGTACACGTGCACCAAATCGTAGAGAACATATAAAGGAATTCGAAAATAATTGTATTTATATCTTTAAATAATTTAAAACTACATAATACATAATTTTTTAAGCATGTACAACTGAGTTACATTTTGTTGACACTCGGGTTGACATTATTTCGTAAATGTCATTCACATGTCATTCCGTTTAGTCGTGAAACAACAGTGACTGAAGCCGACAGCAAACAGTTGTCAACTTGACAGTTGTTTTTTTTAATTAAGGTAGTTGTGCTTGTGCCGATGATAGAATGGCAAAATGGCGTGCTTTTTATTATGTATAAAGTTATTTTATTCTCGTCCCCGGGTTAGCATAAGAAAAATATAAAAATGCAATAATATTCAGTGTGTGCTAGCGTATTTTATGCCACTAAGTGTACCTCGGTACTTCATTTGGACAGATTTTGGTGACATCCTTTGTAGTCTGAATCGGAGTCTTCACTTGATGTATTTCGTTCGGGTTCACAGGAATTTGGATCATCAGAAGAATTAGATGTTCTGGGTTGTACTACTCGCGATTTTAATTGAGGTCGTTGAGCTGAAGATAAAGAAAGAAAGAAAATACGTTTATTTGCGGTAAACATGACGCAAAGAAAAAACACACAAATACAAAAAAATTAAGAGTTGGGGGGAAAATATGCGTCACATCCACGCAAAACGGCAATCGCTCAGCATAATGCTACGACCCTATGCGAGACAGAGCCCCAGCGCTGGTTTTTAGCGATACCCAGCGTTGACGTGATGACGTCAAAACCAGTGCAGCATACGAAAACTAAAAATAAACAAAAAATAAGAAATAAAATAAATACACTATAACTAGTTCTAAATGTTTAAAAACATAATATTTATAAAGTGGTAACATTCCGTGCAACGAATCATGCGCCGCCGGGCTTTATGATCTGTGCGCGCAGCTGTCATAAAACTAGGTTTGACATTTCGACTTATTGATTAAGTAATAAACGTTCTAAAACATGGCGCATTATGTAATGAATGTAAGATAAGTTAGGATATGACCACTTATTTCCATTTCCAGGGTTAATTCCGTTTATTTCCACAACGCAGAAGTAGCAATCGTCATGATCGTTGCGAGGTTCCCACCAAATCATGAGTGTTACGAACATTACTGCATCTCTTTTTCCACTGGACCATAACCGTAGACATACCACACATTTATGGCATACAATATGAGGAACCCATGGCTTCTCCTGATTACACAATTTTATTTTAAAGTATTGATGATACGTAGTTTTTACCAAGTCCGATATAGGTTTTCGATATTTTGCAACATATTCACCACAATTATAGCAAAAACAATCGGGATTAAGCACACAACATCTTCTTGACGACGTCATATCGGAAATAACAACAAAATATATTTCAGTGTCAAATAAAAAACGCAAATCTAAGTAAAAATGGCTTTTACGATCAGAGTGTCTAACTTTAAATACGTCTACGAAGCAAAATGCCTAAAATGAATGGCTACACAGCAAATTGCCTAAGCTGTAAACCGCCTTCAAAATGTTTAACAAGCAAAATGTCTAAAATGCAATAATTTCTAAGTAGTAAATCGCCTGGAGATCAAATTGCCTACCAAGCAATGTTCCTGAAAAGCAATACTTTTAAGCAGCAAATTACATGAAACTAATATTTTGAATTTGAATTTAAATCTAACTTTCGCTAAACTGAATTGGCAAATATGATGATTCATATTTTTCATATTTACTTATTTTCAGCCAAGAACTGTAATGAATAAGTAAGTATTAGGAAACATCATACTGTTATAACCTTATCTAACCCAAAGGATTCACCAACAATAAAGGGGATCTGGCGCTCGGCGGCCGCTGCCGCGGCACGCTCGCTACGATTGCTCGCCTTCGCGCGTTAGTGGTCACTGTTCTAACCTTATTTGTTATTTTGTTCCGGAGTGGAAAATCCTCATGGATGACCCCGCCCGGGGGGGCGGAGGGGTCTGTCAGACTCTTACTGACTAAAAACCACCCCGGTGTTCCATCTCACACCTGCGCCGGGGGTCACGGGAACGTACGAATCTTCCGCAACCCCCGACTGGTGCTCTACAGGCCCCGTCCTTCACTGTTCTAATCTTGTTTTTTTTTTGTTGACGGGGTGGAAATCCTCATGGATGTCCTCCGCCCTGGGGCGGACGGAGGGTTCTGTCAGACATCTACTGACTAAAACCACCCTGTGTTCTCTCGCACACTTGCACCGGGGGCTACGGGGGCACTTAAGCACTCTTCAATGCAGCCCCCGTCAGGTCCGGCCCGCCTCTGCGGGCCCCGTCTAGTCAAACGGTGGGAGTGAGGTGTTTGACTCCCCCCGCGACGTCTGAGAGAGGCGCGCGTGGAACAGGCCTCCTCTCTTTGAGAGGGAGTTGGCCATAATCCATCACGCGGGCCCAGTGTTGGTTGACGGATCGTCTGTGTATACACTATATAAAACGAATAATACAAAAACAATAAAAGATGTGAACTGCGTTTAAACAGTTGGATTTAATAGTAAAACTACAAAAACGGTTACGGAAATTCAGTAAATTCCTCCCTTGGTTATTAAGACATAGATACTATTCTACTGTGATACGTAATAGTTTAGGCTTTGCAAATTGCAATGCAAATATGCTGTCCATTTATTGTTCTAGATTAATAATAGCTATATATTAGTCAAGAATAATTACAGCCCGGAGATAATCAAAATAATGTGGGTGTATAATAGAAACTTTAATTATCTTTATGTAAAGGTAGGTTAATAGTGTGGCCAGTTTTACTGGGCATTTATTTCAGAAGGCGCTGCTGTAAAAAGATCACGTCATCCGCCACTCTCGCAGTTCTGTCGGTAGCGAGACAGCAGATTCGGTTGGCCGATCTCGGCATCGATACTGTTGGCCATCGATACTGTTGGGCTGCGGATGGCGGAATGGTTCTTTTCATCTTTGGTGCAGACTGTTCCACCAAGGCTGACAGCCTCACAAGTTGTATGAGGGAGTTCCTTGTCGAGTACGACGTGCATATTGCACGTCCGATGAAAATGGCTGTGGCGAGGATCATGGACCTCGATGACGCTGTCATGCCAGCAGATGTGGCGATATTTAGTGCCGAGGCTGGTCGTTCTTCTTCCGGGGACGTAAAGGTGGGTGAAATCCGACGCCCGCCTATTTCTCTGGGACACGTCTGGGTTCGTGGTCCACTGGCGGCGGTAAAGAAGCTGGCGTCTAACAAACGCTTGCGTATAGGATGGACGTTGGTAAGGGTTGAGGTGTTGGAGGCACGTCGTATGATATGCTTGCGTTGCCTATAGCCTGGGCACGTCCGTCGCCAGTGTACTAGTGCGGTTGACCGGAGCACTCATTGCTACTCTTGCGGAGGACCCCACAAAGCAAGAGAGTGCACGTCGCCGACTGTGCGGTGTCCGCTGTGTGCGGACCAAGGTCGTCTAGCTGACCACAGGCTGGGAGGCAAGAAATGCGCTCCACACAAGAAGAGGGCCTGGCTTGCCCGGACCACATTGCAGAGATCGGCGCCGGTACCACTGGGTGCGGGCCCACTGGAGGAGATGGATACCTTATCTTCCCAGTCCTGAAAGTCCTCCAGTGCAACCTGAACCACTGCCGCAATTCGAAAAATCTTCTTCTGCAGACTATTGCGGAGTGGTTGGTTGCCTTGGCGATGATAGCAGAGCCCTATGGCCTCCAGGATCTTCCTCGCCGGTTCCGGGACACTTTGGACTCTTTTGCCGTTTACTGGGCTGGTGGAGACAGTAGGGCTCACTGCTACCTGCTCGATAGGGAGCAGGGATATGTTGCAGTCGAATGGGGACATCTGGCCAGAGTGGGCTGCTACGTGTCTCCCAACATTTCCCTCGCCCAATTTGAGGGATACCTGGACGGGGTTGCGAACTGCTTTCGAAGCAAATGCTCACCCCGTCAAGTGCTTGTCTTGGGTGACTTCAATGCTCACTCCAGAGCATGGGGCAATAGCGGGTATGGAATGGGCGGGTTCGCTTGACCTTCGACTATTGAATCGAGGGTCAGTTGCGACATGCGCCCGATGGCAGGGGGAGTCGATCGTGGATCTCTCATGGGCGACTCCTTCTGTAGCCCGCATGGTGTTGGAATGGAGAGTAGCGTAGGAGATGGTCAATCTTTCTGACCATCGCCACATCGTTTTTGATGCGGTACTCCGTCCTTCCGGCGGCCCGAGCCGTCCAAGCTCAAGTCCACCGGAGCGTCGTTGGGCCCTCAAACAGCTCAATTGAGGTTTGCTCGTCGCAGCTGCCAACGTTGCAGCGTGGCCAGATGACGGTGGATCCCACGGGATCTCGCTCGATCCAGAGGAGGACGCGACCTGGTTCCAGGAAACAATGACGTCAATTTGCGATGCCGCCATGCCCTGGGTCAGGTGCGCCCAGCGTCCTGGGGCGGTTTACTGGTGGTCAGAAGACATCGCGCAGTTGCGCACTGTCTGTTTTAGAACCCAGCCCCAGTTTTAGCACACCCGGCGCAGCCGAAAGCTACGGAGGAGGAGATAACCAGAGTTTATAGAGCTTACCGAGTAGCGACTTTGGCGCTTCAACACGCCATCGCGGATGCCAGGTCTCGGTCCTGGAGCGAGCTTCTCGAGGGCCTGGACAGGGATTCGTGGGGGAAACCTTATAGGCTGGTCATGGGCAAATTACGCCCATGGGTGCCCCCAACACGGAGACCGTGGATCCGGGTCTGCTGGAGATAGTCGTAAACACACTCGTTCCAGTAGCCAGGGACAGTTCCTCATCGACCCCGTCGTTGTCAGACTGGTGCGATGAGTTAGGGGTGACTGAAGGGGAGCTGGATAGAGCCGTGAAGCGCTTGGGGGCTCGCAAAACCGCGCTAGGTCCAGATGGTATCCCTAGCCGGGCGTCGGTTCTAACTCTGGCTGCTCTGGGTGACCACCTGAGACGGTTATTTAATAGCTGTCTCCGTGCAGGCGTGTTTCCCTCCCGTTGGAAGGAACCTGGATTAGTTTTATTGAAGAAGGAAGGCAGGGCTGCAGAGTCTTCCTCTGCATACCGTCCCATATGCCTGCTTGATGAGTCTTCCAAACTCTTTGAAAGAGTGATTGCTGAAAGGCTTGTCAAGCACCTGTCGCGAGTTGGTCCCGACCTTGCTGATAGCCAGTACGGCTTCTGGCAGCAGCGTTCTACCGTCGATGCGATACTTCGCGTCCGCGCGCTGTCGGAGCAGGTGGTGTCCCGGGGTGGAGTCGCGTTGGCGATAGGTTTGGATATCGTCAACGCGTTCAACTCTTTACCCTGGATTAGGGAGGCATTAGCACATCACGAAGTGCCTCCCTACCTGCAAAGCATTGTCGAGGCATACCTACGCGACCGGCACATTCGTTATGTGGGCCGGGACGGTAGCGTTCAGCGGAGGGAGATTACGTGTCGGGTTCCGCAGAGGTCGGTTCTAGGTCCTCTCTTGTGGAACCTAGCATACGACGTAGTCCTGCGTGTCGATCTCGCCGTCGGCGTTAATATCGCTTGCTATGCAGACGATACTCTGGTGCTGGCCAGCGGAGACACCTTCGAGGAGACCATCCAGCTTTCTGAGCTCGGGGTGGCAAAAGTCGTGGCGTTAATCTGCGGCCTGGGTCTGGAGATATGTCTGAGATGCGCAAATCCAGTTGGGCCGATACATAAAATATCTTGGCCTTATCCTGGACGGTGGGGCTTCAAAGAGCACTTCGAGCGCCTGGTTTCCCGGGTCGAGACGGCAATAGGTGCTTTGCATAGACTGCTGCCTAATCTTGGTGTTAAAGCATAACGATGTCTTAGCAAAAATTGTTAACTTTTGTGCCGATAGATGGCGTTGTTAGTTGAGCGGCAAATCCTGAATCGCGGTGTCGAGACTCTCCGGCGATTGACTAGGTCAAATATTTTGTTAAGCCAATTTGACCTCAATATACGGTTGTAAGAAAAAGTAACGAGTTGTTTTACTCTATCTTCATCCTTGCTAGCGTATCGAGTGCTGCAGAAGTGTCTTTCTGTGAAAGTTTATGACGCCTAATAAACGGGTTGTTCATATGGTCCTTCGAGACGGATCCGATATATCCGGAGGTGTGGTGAAGTGAAGTTTTTGTGTACCAACCTTGGTCGGGCAAGTGGATCGCTTGCGATAGCTGACCAAGATCATAGCATCAGTGCGGCGGTGACTAGCAGCAGCAACTCTGGGAGCAGCAGCAGTAGCGAGAAGCGAGCTACTGCAGACGGTGCCGGGTGAACGACATCGTCAGGAATCAGCAGCAGGGTGACCTCTTAACCTGGAGGAAGTGTGAGACGTGCGTGACGTGACGCAACGTCAGTCTACCAGTGGACGACTCATCAGGTGGTATCAAACGAAGTTATAACCGTGAGTGACCTTTAAATAATAACTTAGTGCAACTTGTGAACTATTTGGAACTTTAATACTTCGGTGTTTGGAACTTTAATTTTGTGTGTTTACATTTAGTGTTATTATACTTGTGTTTTGAAGACTTGCAATTTTAAACATAAACTGTCGGTCCGCAATAATTCTGTGTTATACTTGTAATTTAATTTTGGATAAATAACTTGTTGGATTTAAGTTGTGTGCTGTTATCTATTTTATAGATAATTGCCACTTGTTATATTTACAATAAATTATGGAATCGTTAAGTAACAAATTAGAAGACACTTGTTCTAGAATAGTCAAAGCTTATAATAATTTTAAAAAATCTCCCAAGGATCGAATAACCCGTCCATATGTTAAAGTTAGATTAGAAAATGTAGATAAATTATGGAAAGAATTAACAGACAGTCATAGTCAATTATACGAAGAATATGATCCGAAGGAATTAAAAACATGTGTTTATGTTAAACAAGATTGTTATGACCAGACCGAAGAGGTTTACATTCAATATAAAACTGAGTTAGAAACTGTTTTAGAGTCGGGCCTTAAGCCCCGTAAAGCCCCCGGTTCTGATGGAATGACCAATAAGGTGTTCCAACTGTTCCCTGCCCACCTGATCATGCTAATGACCACCATCTTCAATGGTGCCATGAGCAATAACATCTTCCCCCATGCGTGGAAACAGGCCACTGTCATCGGCATTCCCAAGCCGGGCAAGCCTAAATCCGCTCCCTCCAGCTACCGCCCCATCAGTCTCCTCAATGTCATCGGCAAGATCTATGAGAGGCTTATTTATAAGCGTCTCAGAGACTATGCCGAGACGAAAGGTCTCATTCCCAACGAGCAGTTCGGTTTCCGAACCCAACACTCGTGCGTCCAACAGGTCCACCGTATCGTCGAACACATAAGCGTTGGCTTCCAACGTGGTTCGTTGACGGGTGCTGTTTTCTTCGATATAGCGAAAGCGTTCGACAAAGTCTGGCACAATGGCTTATTATATAAGCTATACCAACTTAAAGTGCCAGATCGTCTCGTGCTCATCCTGCGTGACTTTTTGTCGAACCGCACCTTCCGATTCCGCATCGAAGGAGCGCTATCCTCCCCCCGTCCCATCCGCGCCGGAGTCCCTCAGGGCTCCGTGCTCGCCCCTCTCATTTTCACGCTTTTCACCAGCGATATCCCCAAGAGTAAAAGGGCTCAGTTGGCTCTGTTCGCAGACGATACGGCCATTTACTACACCGGCGTAAGCCCCGACGCGATATCTCGCACTCTCCAAACCACAGTCAACCAACTCGGTGACTGGTTTAGGAAGTGGAGAATCGAAGTCAATCCCGATAAGAGTCAAGCGGTTCTATTTTCGAAACCGAGACTCAACCCCACCCCTCCCCGTCCGATCACCATGTTCGGCAAGCCTATCCCTTGGGAGAAGCGAGCCAAATACTTGGGTGTCACTCTGGACCACAGACTCTCTTTCGGCGAGCACATAAAGCAGGCGCGTTCGCGCGCCGCTTTCGCTCTCGGTAGACTCCACTCCCTATTGAATGCACGCAGCAAATTGTCACTCAAGTGCAAATTGCGCATTTACACAGCGTGCATTCGTCCCATCATGACCTACGCGAGTGTGGTTTTCGCACACTCGAAACCCCACCACATCCATAGGATGCAGACCCTCCAAAACCGGTTCCTCCGTAGGGCAACCGGCTCCCCTTGGTTCGTTCGGAACGAGATCCTCCATCTCGACCTTAAAATCCCCACTATCCGTCAGTTCATGAAGCGCATTTCCAAGCGCTTCTTCGACTCCGCGGCCTCACATCGCAACCCTCTGGTTGTCGAGGCTGCCAGATATGCCCCCTCCCGCATTAGTCGTACCCGCCGTCCAAGGCATGCCCTGACCGACCCCGATGACCCCATAACCCTCCTCCAGGAGAGCAGTAGGGCCACCAGTACAGTGCACAAACACAGACCGCCATCGTTCCGACCTCGCCGCCGAGGTCCTACGCGACGCCCCCGACGTAATTGTCCCCCCCCCCGACCCTTGCTCGACGACGCGCCAGCCCGCGCCGTAGCTGAGCCTGTAGCTTTAAATTCCCCAGTATAATAATAATATAATTTAGATCCAGCCTGTCCCATCTTGCTGCCCTCCCCTCAGTGACGCCCTAAGCCGAGGTTCGTACCCCACAGGGGGTGCCCTTAGCGTGCGGTCACCTAAATTTAAGTATTGTTCGCCCCTGGCTGGAGGCTTTAAGTTAGTAGCTTAAGGCACCCACAGGTTTGCCCGGTTAAGTAGCCAGGACCTTAGTGGTCAAAACTACGAGCAGCCCAATAGGAAAAAAAAAAAAAAAAAAAAAAAAAAAAAAGTTTTAGAGTCATTTGAAGTTAGAGAAGAAAGCCAAATAGAATATCCTAAACATGTGACAAGCAATGTTAAACAGTGTCAAGTTAAATTACCTAAAATTGTTATCCCAATATTTTCCGGGAAATATACCGAATGGGTAACCTTTCGAGATTTGGTTTTATCGCTCGTTCATCTCAATAAGTCAATAGATAACGTACAACGGATGCAATATTTAAAAGGGTACCTATCTGGGGAAGCGGAACAGTTACTTAGACACATTCCTATATCAGATACGAATTATGAACGGTGTTGGGAACAGCTTAACGCGCGGTATAATAATAAAAGATACTTGTCACACTACATCTTGAAAAGGTTACTCAGCCAAAAGAATCTTAATAACGAATCAGCTGTTGGTCTTAAAGAATTAATTGATAACACTTACGATTGTTTAAATGCCTTAACCAATCTTGGTATCGATGTTGGTAATTGGGACCTCATCGTTGTTCATATAATATCGTTAAAGTTGGATCCGGAATCTCGAAAACAATGGGAATTAAACGTTACTAGTGACAAATCGTGCAACGATGAGATTCCAACTTTCGAGCAATTTAAAAGTTTTTTAACAAGCCGATATCGCGCATTGGAATTTTTGACCGCGAGCTCTAATACGGGTAGAAGTAAAATCACAGAGACGCCAAAAGCTTTCCATGCGACGGCTAATACTAATGTGGAATGTAAACATTGTAAACAAAACCACAAAATAATACATTGTAAGACCTTTATAAAAATGGATGCAAATGCCAAACGGGAGTTTGTTAGACAAAACAATTTATGTTTTAACTGTTTAGGGAACAACCACTCGGCCAAGCAGTGTTTGAGTTCAGCTGTATGTCGTGTTTGTAGACGCAAACATCATTCTTTACTTCATCCCGCGGGTCTAGTTAACACCGATGATAGTTCAGATAATAAAAATAGTAAAGTACTTCGAAACGAAAATGAGAGCGACGCGAAGCAAAATGATAAACCATCCGGATCGACTAACTCTGACACAGTAGCAACGTTCTTCTCGGCTAACCAATTACATAGGACAAATCAAGTTTTATTAGCCACGGTTCTAGTTAACGCCACAGCCAACAATGGTAGTTATCATACTATAAGGGCGTTGTTAGATCAAGGGTCTCAAGCGTCATTTGTAACGGAGGCAACGGCACAGTATTTGGGTCTTAAAAAGACGCCAGTAAGGGGTCACATATCAGGATTGGAAGGAAATAATAAAATTATATCGAAGTTTATGGTGGAAATTACTCTGACGTCAATACACAACACCAACGTTCAGCATAAAGTTGCTGCGTACATCCTAAAAAGTATAACAACCTTTTTGCCTGGCAAACAAGTTGTACCTGTGGATTGGGTATGTGACTTCCCGTTAGCTGATCCACATTATCACACACCAAACAGAATTGACATGTTGCTGGGGGCAGAAATCTTTGGGCAAGTTATTCAGGAAGGAGTTAGGAAAGCACCTCAGGGTAATCTGGTTGCGCAAGCTACTTCATTTGGGTGGATTTTATCGGGTGTGGTAGACAAATCACACCAACCACATGACAATGTTTTAGTTATGCATTCTCATGTGGAGGAAAGTGAACTAATGAAGTGGTTCTGGGAACTGGAGGACAATGTGAGGAATGATCATAAAATATTATCCGAGGAAGAGAAACAGTGCGAACGTTTCTTCGCTGAAACAACGCGAAGGGACAGTGATGGACGCTATATAGTACGGTTGCCATTTAAAACCCAAGATGCGACACCTACAGTAAGAAATTCAAAAAAGGTAGCTGAAAAGAGATTGTCTTCATTACTCACAAAGTTAAACAAAAATACGGACATGGAAGTAAAGTATCAAAAGGTGTTGGAAGAATACTTACTGCTGGGACATATGGAGAAGGTGCCTGAAAAAGAAATTAATAATTCTAAAGGAATTTACCTACCTCATTTTGCGGTTGTTAGGGAAGATAAAGATACCACGCAAGTGAGGATAGTATTCGATGCTTCCTGTAAAGGTGAAAACGGTGTTTCATTAAATGATCTGTTAATGATAGGCCCTACTTTACAGCCAACGTTAAGACATATTTTAATGAAATGGAGAACGTATCCAATATGTTTATCTGCGGACATAGTTAAAATGTATCGTCAAATCAAGGTTGATGACTACGACGTGGACTTTCAGAGAATTCTGTGGAAAGGAACTACAGATCGTCAAATTCATGAATATCGCTTATTAAGGGTTACCTTTGGTACAGCATGTGCCCCATATCTTGCTGTTAAGGTGCTTCAGCAGGTAGCCATAGACGAGAAGGAGAAATACCCTACAGCTGCTGTAAAGGTTAAAGAAGATTTTTACATGGATGACTTACTTACGGGCGTTGATACGGTTGAGGAAGGGGCAAAGCTGTATTCTAAAATGAACAAATTAGTAGAAAAAGGAGGGTTTTCGCTACAAAAGTGGTCAAGCAATAGTGAGGATCTGTTGAGAAGCTTGAAAACTAAACATAAAGATACTACAGAAGAAGGAAGAAAAATTAAAATAGATGAAGTTATGAAATTACTAGGACTTACCTGGGATCGAACAGTAGATGCGTTCCGCTACACAGTAACACTTCCACCGACGAAGGAACCTGTGACAAAAAGAATAATTATATCAGACATATCACGTTTATTTGATCCACTTGGATGGGTTTCACCAAGCGTCATAGTTGCAAAAATAATAATTCAAAAGCTATGGTTATCAGGTATAGGCTGGGATGATCAAGTGCCCGAAACAATATTAAAAGACTGGCTTACTTACCGTGATGATTTGTGTCAGCTGTCGAAGTTACAAATACCTCGCTGGATCAGAACAAAACGTAATAACGCACTCGTTGAATTGCATGGATTTAGCGATGCATCCAAGATGGCATATGCCGCCGTGGTTTATCTTCGGTCAATCAATGATCAGGGTCAGGTGTCTGTAAACTTGATAACATCAAGAACAAAAGTAGCACCCATCAAACAAGTGTCGATTCCACGATTGGAGCTCTGTGGAGCTGTTCTTCTAAGTAGGTTGTTGGTTGAGGTAGCTCACACAATGAATATTCCGAAGGAGAACATACATGCCTGGAGTGATTCCACCGTCGTGCTAGCCTGGCTTAATAGTCACCCAAATCGGTGGCAAACATTTGTAGCAAATAGAGTATCAGAGATTTTAACTACTTTAGACGCACAGCAGTGGTCTCATGTACGGTCCGGTGTAAATCCGGCTGATTATGCGTCAAGAGGACTCAACCCGTCAGATCTCAAGAAACAAACATCATGGTTTAATGGTCCTGCCTTTTTATGGTCAGAAAAAATAGTTTATAACAAACCTAAAGACAGGGATACAGATTTAGAAGTTATAAAAAAGGTACACTTCACGAGCACAGAAACAAATTTATGGGATCAGTTTTCAAACCTAACGAAATTAATAAGAGTGATTGCGTATTGTCGACGTATGTGGATAAAACGAAAGAAGGATCAAGGTGAAAAAACAGGGTTATCAGCGCAAGAATTAACAGAAGCGTTACATGTTTGTATCAAACAGTGTCAAGCAGAAGGTTTTGGAGAAGAAATAGAAAAGATATCAAAGGACGGTAATTCAGCTAAGTTAAAAGGATCATTAAAATCTTTAAACCCATTTATAGACGGGAATAGAATATTAAGAGTAGGAGGTAGGTTACAGAAGTCGGAACTAAGTGAAAGTAGGAAACACCCAATATTATTACCAAAAAAGTCAAACTTAACCAAGTTGATCGTGGCAGACGCTCATAATAAAACTTTGCACGGGGGGCCTCAACTCATGTTAGCGTATCTGAGGACTAAATATTGGATTTTGGGGGCCAAGGAACTGGTCAAATCACACGTTCATAAGTGCGTTAGATGTGTTAGACACTCGGCAGCTATATCAAATCAGTTGATGGGGCAATTACCAGCCGCTAGAGTGACGCCTACTAGACCCTTTAAATGTACTGGGATAGATTACGCGGGTCCTATAAACATAAGGACTTCCAAAGGTCGGGGTCATCATGCTTACAAAGGCTACATTTGCTTGTTTATCTGTATGGCAACAAAAGCCGTACACATCGAAGCTGTGAGTGATATGACCACTCAAGGGTTTTTAGCAGCATTCAGAAGATTTGTCTCTCGCAGAGGCCATTGTTCGGACATTTGGTCAGATAATGGTACTAACTTTGTAGGAGCATCAAGGGAGTTAAAGAAGTTGTTCTCTGCGGAGCAAGCTAATCTAACAAAAGAGCTGGCTGACTGTCTAGCGTCTCAGGGAACAAAGTGGCATTTTATCCCTCCATACTCGCCTAACTTTGGTGGTCTTTGGGAGGCCGGAATCAAATCAATAAAATTCCACCTTCGGCGAGTAGTTGGAGAATCAACCCTTACCTACGAGGAGTTATCAACAGTCTTAGCACAAATTGAGGCTTGCCTCAACTCGCGACCACTGTCGAGAGTAGACGATGACCCGGATAGCTTAGATGCATTGACGCCAAGTCATTTTCTGATCGGTGAGCCGTTGGTAGCTGTGCCAGAGTACAATTTCGAATCTTCCACTTTAGATAGTCTACGCCGGTGGCAACTGACCCAACGGATGACGCAACAATTTTGGCGACGATGGTCGCAGGAATATTTAGTAATGTTTTTAAATCGGTATAAGTGGAGTCAACAAACTCCTGAACCATGTATCGGTAATTTAGTGTTAGTAAAAGAGGACGATTTGCCGCCTTCTCGATGGCTTCTTGGTCGTGTGGTTGCCAAACATTCTGGCAACGATGGTATCACTAGAGTTGTATCTCTACGTACGAAAAATGCGGTAATAAAAAGGTCTATTTCTAAGATTTGTATCTTACCTGTGGTGTCCACATAAGAAACAGCTGTATTATTAAGGATAGTAAGATTTTATGTAATTAATTTTAAGTTTGTTAACTCTATTCAAACATATATAGTGTCATGGTGGGCGGAATTACAACTGAACAATGTAAAGTAAGGCCAAATTTAAAAATTTGTCCTTGGTGGGCGGTATGTTAAAGCATAACGATGTCTTAGCAAAAATTGTTAACTTTTGTGCCGATAGATGGCGTTGTTAGTTGAGCGGCAAATCCTGAATCGCGGTGTCGAGACTCTCCGGCGATTGACTAGGTCAAATATTTTGTCAAGCCAATTTGACCTCAATATACGGTTGTAAGAAAAAGTAACGAGTTGTTTTACTCTATCTTCATCCTTGCTAGCGTATCGAGTGCTGCAGAAGTGTCTTTCTGTGAAAGTTTATGACGCCTAATAAACGGGTTGTTCACTTGGGGTACCTCGGGAGGAAGTTCGCCATCTCAACGCGGGTGTCGTGCGATCGTTGGTCTTTTACGGGGCGCCTGTTTAGTCAGGTAGACTCACCAGAGATGTGCTATATAGGCGTTACACAAGGGGGGTTCCGGAATTGGTATTTTAAGAGGAACCGGGACCCCCCCTGTGTGCTGATGGTGATCACCGGGGTGGTTTTAGTGAGGTAACAATCCCACACTCCGCGACCTCTACCCCAGAGGCCGGGTGCCTTTTAAAGGTTTCCTCCGACAACAAAAAAAAGGTGCGTTGCTATACTTGATGCAAAGCTGAAATGTCACACGAGAGTCTGTGAAGCACTTACAAATTCCATGCCTGTACCAACCATAAACTTACCTGTACGGTACCTATTCCCTTAAAACTGGCAACACTCTTGCTTGGTAGCAAAGTGTGCTGTGTTTCGCCATAATTATGCCGAAAGTGATTAGAAGTGCTGGCAGGTATAAAGCCTGGCAGGAACATCGACACGCAAACTGAAACTAGCACATGATTCTAGAGCCCTAGAGTAAAAAAAAAATCGTCGGTTATCAAAAAAAGAATCTGTTGTTCCATATAAAATTTCATATGTAGTCAAAATGTATGGCAGAGCTAATTTTTTTTAAAACATTGCGCGTACTCTAATCTTGCGCGCACTCTAGTAATAATTCGCCGGAAGAACTCCCCCAAAAGAAGGCTTGACTACAAAACTATTTGGAGGGGCTCGTGGCTAAATAATAACAGCCGCACAGGTCGATCGAAGGTTAAGCTACGCTTGCCGCGGTCGGTTTGTGGATGGTCATGGATTACATATAGAAAGCACGCTAAGCCATTGGTCCTGACTAAAAACATAGGCCGATTTTGATGCCACTGGCATGAAGTTGGCTGTTTACTGATAATCCTACATACATAAATACATAAATAAACTCACGTCTTCTTCCCATGGGGGTAGGCAGAAACTACAGAACGCCACCTGCTACGATCCTTACATACTCCTTTTGCCTCATTTACGTTCATACATCTGCACCCTAATTACGTAACAAACTATCAATCACAATCTGAATCATTTTGAAGCCTATTGCTAACCCATTGCTTCATATGTTTGAAAAATTTGTCTGCTCAACAATGTAAAGAACGTAATGAATGTTGTTGAAGTGTCAAAATGAAAGCCATTCCTATTGTTAGTGTGTTATCCAATTACCCCGCTGGTCATGCCGGTTGACGCACCTGACCTTTCCGAAGAACATCACCAATAAGGTTACTATAATTATGTCCACCTAGGGCGTCCCGTCCCGGCGTTTCCGATCAAATCTGCCTTGTAAATACCTTTTGTTAGTCGCCTTTCATTCATCCTCTCAACATGACGGAACCATAAGCATACTCTTTTCAATTTTTTTAACCATTCTCTTAACACCTTATTAGTCACCGATATCCACGACAATTAATGTGCTGTGTGGCCTAATTTACTTACTCATAACCACAAATCTTTGTTAAATCAAAATATAATCAGCAGTTTATCACAATCATCTTGTCATCAGAAGCTATGATTATTTTGCAAGCGACGCCGTAGGCAAATCCGTATATTTTTTTTATGTGCAGCAGTTTCATATCGTGGTATCGTGACCATATTTGAACGTTGTTTCAATACTCGTAGATCCTGTTCCGTTATGCAAAATTGAAATCGCCATTGTATTAGCAATGTTGTGGCCATTTGGTGTTATTATATTAATATGTGTATGCTTAAAAAATACTGCTCTACGCCTGTTGGTTGTTAATGTTGTTGTTGTTGTTGTTCTTTTATGGTTTTTTGTTCGTAAATTATTGGGTTTTTCTATTAGGGTCTAACTCAAAGTCAAAGTGAAATCATTTATTTCAAAATAAGGACTTGAAAGGCACTTCTGAACGTAAAATTTTACAAAAAAAAATTGAATTGGTTCTATTTGCCCCTTCCAAAAGGTAGTTTGGTATGGAGAAGAATGGGCAAGATTCCTTTTCTTTTAGAAAGTTTTTTTTTTTTTTTAATTCTAGAATGTGTCCATTCCTTTTAGAAAGTTTTAAAATATTTTGTATACATTAATTATATAATTATATGAGAAGACGATGCACCTAGAATAAAATTATTATACCACAATAGGTAGCAAGAATTAAAAATAAAGCGATGACAGGTAAATTAATTATGTGATAGATGTAAGTATGTAATGTATGTGAAGTAGATGATTTTCCTAAAATGTATACAAGTAATAAGTTAGTGTGTGAGTTAAAGTAACCATAGAATTAGCATTAGGAATTTCTCAGTAGCAGCCCGCAGTTTGGAAGTTGGTGGTGTTTGTCCTGCGCCTGATCTCTCCCCGGTCGTCGTGTCGAATTGTCGTCCCATCGGACTTTGTGAGTAAAGGAACAGAGAGTGCACCTGTGTTTGCGCACACATTTGTGCACACAATAGCTCATGGGACTTGGCTAATCTCCGTTGAGATTGGCCACCGTGGCAGAAAATCGGTCGGCAGGTTTTTTTTTTGTTGTTTATTTCGTGAATATTCTGAGATTAGTTTAAAAACCTTTCCTATACTTTAACATTTTTCTTGTTCGGCCTAAAGTTTCTCTATAACTATGCTTGGGCAATGGACCGTGATAAAATTAGATCATCGTTTAAGCTTCGAGAAGATGGTAAAATTATGGTGAAATAATTTACTGGTTAGTGGAAAATGCCTGCCATCTGTTCAAAATCCATTATGAATATGTTTATGGTTGTTCATTACAAGTAATCTTTTTCCTCTATTAGGGACACCAGGTGATAACAGATTAGTTAATCGTAGGTATCTCTCCCGGCACGCGGCAGCACACCCAGTCGGTTGTAGTTAAATCTACTTTGTTATCATTATGGCATTTCAAATGGTCTAAAACGTTTTGTATTTAACAGTTGCTGTGTTGAGTGTATAGGAAGGGAACACGCCGATAAATAGATACTGCGATAGAGCATAGAGCCTGAGCCTACAATTTCGAAAATGGCAATAGTTTAAGTTTAACTTAACCAACTATACAGTTTTGGTAATTACTCACAGTTTGAGCAAAAGCTAATTGACTTAATAACTTTATTAACTCAGTGAATCTAAGCTTACTAATTGATCGCAATCTTGAACAATCCAATTTACTAAAGAAGTGTTTACAGTCCGCTGGCCGCTCTTTAGCCATTTGGCATTTAAATTTCAGAAAACTATACTTTTAAGGCTAATACGCACCTAAAATTTAGCGTAATAGTGTAATGAAATTAAGAGCACTTGTAAATTAAATGTGTTGAGCAAGCGCAAGTACTTGAACGCAATTAGTGACGATTAAAAATAATAACCTACCACTATTAATTGTATATTCAGTGAAGTAGTGGCTGGTTGTCGTTGAGCAAGATATTGGACCATAGAAATAAATGCAATAGTTTAAATGAATGATAATAATTTACGAGTTTATGATTGTATTTTACAGGTAATTTATGTCTGACCAATTTATTCCTACATTGACCAGATATGGTACTACATCATTTTGGCTGTCCTTACATAAACTTAAGCCCGTAAAGATGTTTATCACCCCATCACTAATAGGATAACTTATGAGTTATTAATTAATACTGACTTGGTGAGTAGGTGTCGTGTCAAAACTAAGTTAATTTGCCTTTTATTACGACTTGCAATGAAATTGAAAACACATCTTATAACATCTTATGAAAACGTAGTAGGTGGCTTTCTGTAGTTTCTGCCTACCCCCATGGGAAGAAGGCGTGAGTTAAGTATGTATGTAAATGTTATAAACTTTTATTGGATTTGTTTTTTTTATGTCATCTGAAACACAGTATAATAAAGTAAGCAGTATTACGTCATTATACAAATCGCCCGAAACGATACACTTCGTAATCTCGGTGTACACCAGTATTCAATACTAGCGCGTGCGCCGCAGTTACGTAAGGACGCAGACGATGCGAGACGCTCCCGCTCATTTATTTACGTAAAATATGCCACGAAGTTTTTCTGTTTAATTTGTTTAAAGGGCTTTGTCGCTTGGCGACCATATCGCCCAGTTTAGAAAAATACAAAATTGTTGATACTATCTAACTTATAACTTACTTGTACAATGGTTTTGCCTTATTGGACACTGGCAAAGCATGGATGGTATTACAAAAGCCAATATCATACCTTTAATATCGTCTTAAAACATTAATTCCACTATTTACATTCCAGACACACTCCTTCAGAATATGAAATCGACTGTATTGTTCAGTATAGGGACGTTTGAATTCGTCAATATCGAAACCAGTTTTTTTTTTTTTTAATTACTAACTCAGTCGGCACGGTAAGCCTATAAAAATTACATTATTTTCAGTTTTTATTAATTTATGTTATGTATGTATTTCTATATTTTATTGAAGCGTAGCTAGCATAAATTCCTCGACAGGTACTTAGTAGGTGAGAAGCTTTAATTTTCTATGCGATCGATCGAAGGAACAAAATATACCTATACTAGCTGCTGCTTGCGACTTCACCCGCGTGGATTTCAATCTGGCACAGAAAATCTTTATCATGCGTCCCGATATGAAAACACGTTTGTGAAATTTAAACTATTCATCACAATTTTTATCTTCATAAAATTTCCTTGACGATCAACTTTATTTCGACAGGGATTTAACATTTCCTACTGAAATTACCCTCGACAAATTAACATATTTGTTTCATACAATTCTATCATATTTTATAAATTTGTGACTTAATCTGAGCATTTAGATATATGCGTCGCAGACTTTTTATAGGCCTTTTTATATAACTTGTCTATAGAAAGTATTTAATATTTGAACTCGAATAAATAGATAATATCAAAAGAAAATAACAGACTATCCAAATGGTTTCGGCTGATGTCACGAGATGATTTAGCAAAAAAAAAACCTTACACCACAAGGTGCCGCATTTGTGAAAAACATTTTAATGTACAGGACATAATATTATGTATCTTCAACAAATAGCAAGGGTTTAAAAAAGAATGCTCTCCCATAATGAAATTTGCCGTACTTACAAAGTATTGTTACAACTCATGAGACACAGTCAGTGGGCAACCCTAGTACGTATTTATCTACCGAGCGGGCGCAGGTAATTATTTCAGGATACTGCCAAGACGTAACACTGCTTACTTTATTATACTGTGGCTGAATACCATTAAAACGTCTTATTAAGGGGAAACGCGGTCGTTGGCGTTCATTCTATACTAACGTACCTATTCATCTGTTTTCTCCCTGGTTAATAATACTAGTCTAAATTTTATTTTAATGTCAAAAATCTAACACGTGACATGTTTTGTTGCTAGGTGTATTATTTTCTAAATTTATTTTTTTATTCTAAAATAAAGAGGAAACAGAAGAATACGTTAGTATGGAATGAACGCCAACGACCACGTGACCACGATCCTTTTAAAAAATCAAATTCCAACTGATATTTAGTAAAAAAAAAAAACTCCCCTCTACTGCTTGTTGTAGAAAAGGCCTAATCGAATTGACATTTCAAAGTCAAAATATTAAGAACGACCTTGTCAAGTGAATATCTTAAAACTTTTATCTTTGCCATTAATCTTTCACAATTACTGTGCCGAAACAAAAATTAATATAAAAGATAAAATATTTCGCCACATAGCTTCGTGCTCATGACATTAGCTTACTACGCCAGCGCCATAGTTCACACAGTTAGCTCGCTTATTTCCCACGAAATGACAAAACACATTACTACTCTCTTTATTTGCACATTATCTGTATTGTGTGTAAATAGAAATGTGGCTGATGTTATCTGTGGTCGGAACGAGCGGACTTCGTTGTTCTACCGGTCTACATTATTATTGTATTCAAATTTCGAATACGCCTTTGATGCCGCTTTATTTTACGAAATATTTTGATGGCTCGTATTGTGTTGCAGCTGCCAGATTTTTGATAAAAATTAATTACGAGCTAGCACTTTAGTTTTTAACTGTACCTGCAAATATTTGAAAGCTTCTTTAAAAAATTAAACTCATTGAGACAATAATTCAATACTATTTATCATGATTTACATTTCGTTATTATTTTAAAAGAGAACCCTGAAAAAGTGGTTTCAGTTTAAATCTGTAAAAAAATATATAATTAGTCACACTTTCTCGTAAACGTTTACCTAAAAAGTAAAAGTAAACCAAAAAAGAAATCCAAAATTAAACTTAAAAAAATACTTTTACTAAGTTACGAAATACTCATGCAAGTCTGCTACAGTTTTCTTTAATGAATCCAAACTGGTGCGCGTGCGCCTGAGGGTAAAATGCTTACGTCAATATAACTGAGTGATTGGTGTTACGTAACCAAGGTGAAGTGCGTTTTGAGTTCGGTTCGTACTTGATCGCTATAAGACCTATTAGTTATTATACATAGTAACATTTCTACGAACTTCGAAGGATATAGAGAATGTTGAGTTGTGGGTTTTTTTTTTTTTTTTTTGTTTTTGTTCTGGTGTTGCGCAGATATATTTTGGAAATAATAACTATTCTAGGTATTTACCTTGTACTGACAAATTAATCAGTAGATACTCACACAAGGAAAATATCTACAATTACCCTTGTAATTAAGTAAAGTGATAATTTATTTTACTTTAAGCTTATTTTGCTTTAAAGTTTCTTTACTTCCTGTTTACCTACATAATGTCAACTAAGTACATGTTCTTTTTTCGTGTTTGTGTTCTTTCTCTGCGTCATGTTTAGGTTCCGCATATAAACGTATTTTCTTTCTTTTTTTCCTTCAAATATTACAAATACCGTTGAATTAAATCATTAAATAATTAAAACATTTTCTTTATTCCTACCTACAAAATTTATTTTAATTGCAACTCAACTCATTACACTCAATAGCGACCTACACCGCCAAGTTGAACTACATCACGAATTACAAAAGGACAATCACTGTAAGCACCTGTTCCAACCACGTTTGAATGATAAATGGCTGGCCATAAACAGCTGAGCTACCAATAATTAACATTAAATAATTAAAATGTTGCTATAGGCATATCGTGGCGTGCAAGCATCCTTGGCGTTTTCTCGGATATCAACAGCTACCACATTATATTAGTTGAATGGGAAACCATAGAACTTTTACTTGTAATATTCCATACAAACGATACATAAGTTTTGTGTACATTCGATCGCTTTCTTATGTCACATTTATTGAGTTACAGAGCAATCTCCATTCAGTCAAGCTACAGATTTTTTCGTATTTATGGTAAACTAGCGGGCCCGTCAAACGTCGTTCTGTCCGATACAAATAATAAAAAGCACGTTTAATGTTTCCCGAATTTGAAAATTTTCCGAGAAACTCTTCCAAAATGTATTTCCATAAAAACCTAATTCGGCCTAATGTGAACATTTAAAACAAAAATAGTCAAATCGGTCCAGCTGTTCTCAAGAGATGCGCTTACCAACGAACAGCTTTTCATTTTATATTATTACTAGCTTTTGCCCGCGGTTTCGCTCGCTTGGATATCGGAAATTATCCCACGAGAACGTACTACCGGGACAAAAAGTATCCTATGTGTTAATCCAGGTTATAAACTATCTGTGTACCAAATTCCATTCAAATCCCTGCAGTAGTTTTTGCGTGAAAGAGTAACAAACATCCATCCATCCATCCTCACAAACTTTCACATTTATAATATTAGTAGGAAGTAGGATTTGTCGATAAGCATCTAAGGATTTTCATAATATTATTTAGCTGCATTTTAACGGTTTCTTGCATAATGTTGAGTGGTTCCTTAACTATGATAATATTTAAATTAAATATGACATGCCTGGCCACGTCTCGTGTTATGTCGAGTTTTGGCACTAAATGCATATAATTTTTACTTTTACTCTTAATTTTTTTATGTGAATGCAAATTCATTGAATTGTTTGTTTTTGCTTGTAATATTAGGTAAATTTTCTATATATGATAAATTTACTAGATATATTTCTACTGCAGGCTAAAATTTTATCGCCAGTTAAATTAAATTACAATTTAATTTTAGGCGAAATGTGAAAGGCCTGTGGTAAACCTCTGCCTAACCTTTCGGGGGTTGATGTTATGTTTTGATTTATTTTAACAGAGCTTGACTAAAATGGCCGTATTATGAAGGAAAGAGCTACTAACATAGTCTTAAGTCTTATTTATTAACACAAGTTTTGTTTATTAAAAATAGTTATTTATGATACTAGTGCGGTAAGTTGGTTTTTACAAACGAGTAGACGAATGTAAGCCCGACTCGAAGTCGAGAGCTTACCATAGTCACGAGTTTGTAAGTATCAATTTCCGCACGTGTGTCATACAACGTTTTTCAACATATTTGCGTGAAAACAGTACAATATTAATATCGGATTCCTCGCTTTAACTCATTTATTATTACTTTGTATATAAATATCAGTCGGAAAGTCACAACAATCTTTGACGTTTCTAGTCTAAAAATGGCGCGAATTGCAAATGGCGCCACGTGCGCCTGGTGAAAATTAGAACTACATCTTTCGTCTCATTTTCTCTTTAGTATTAAAGTGAGACAAACGTATTGAGGAAAAGCGCTTCCAAGGAGGTTCGATTATTCAGCTTATTTATTCTCGTAATGTGAAACTCCTTGGTGTAGTTCTAATATATTTTTTATGGAAATTAAAAATAAACCGTAAAGGATACGCACGGTGCTATACAACCGAGTATGCGGTAAAACATGTACCTAGGTGTGAGTACCTATTTTACCGCACGTTCCGTTGTATGGTGAGTAGTTTTTAACTTTGGAACTATGTATACAGGCATTGTAAATGCGTTTTTTGAGCAAATGTGTTGAAAAGATATTTATCTAATGGGCCTTTGTCGCCTGAAAATAAATGGATTATTTAGTATTATTTTTATTTTAACATCTCTTGACATTTCTCACGACCCTGGGGTCCCGGACCTTTGGAAGGCGTCCGAGGGGCCGAAGCCAACTCGCAGAGGCCCGTTAGACGTTTTTAATGAAATGAGATGATGATTTTTAATGGCACCAATCGACGATTATCTCTGTTCGGACTATGCAAGTGCATTGCAGGATATGGCAATAAAGATATTGGACTATGAATTTGGGTAGCTTAAGTGGACTGATTATCTAGGATTATCGAAAGACCCCTCCCCCCCGACTCCTGCCTTTTTTTTTTTTCTGGTTTGGAAATCATCAAATGACCCCTCCCGCTCTGGGCGGAGCGGAAGAGCGTGTCAGACTCTTACTGACTAAAACCCACCCGTGTTCCTTCAGTTGCCTGTGCGCCAGGGCCACGGGAACTCTTTCGACCAATCGGCGACCCCGGCAGGATGACCCCTGCCTGACGAATGTTTTATATAAAATGCACAGATAAAATGGTAGGCGATGACTTGCACAGTCAATAATGGGCTCCCGAAAACGGTCACTTGCACTTAGTGCCGTAGCGACAAAGGGACGACATGTCCTGAAGGCTTATAAGGAGTGGAGAGGTCCTCCAAGCACGTTTGCTCTGGCGAATCTCGACTCAAGCCAGCCAATAGAGGCAAGAAAGAGGTGTGAGCTCTGTTCCTCGTCATTGTTCACTCCAGCCGGCCAATAAAAGCAAGCCAGAGGTGAGAAACAAGACTTTTCCCGAGAGCTAGGGTCCGTGAGGTCGCTACTGTCACATAGTTTGCTACATGCCGTCCTGCAGGTTTCTGTATCTCTCTTGGTCTGGCTCCTCACCCTAGACCTGTTTCGGCAAAGTACACTGTACAGGGACAGACCTAGAGTTCAGGAGCGTGCAAGCCCCACCACGACGTCAACCTATAGATACGGCGGATTATTATTAGATATAAGGTTTTAACAAAAAAAAAAAAAACAACCGGCTTTCAGAAAGAAACACTACAAAGTGAAAAATTACTTTAATTTCGGAAGTTTTTGATAGGTATGTATTTTCGTTTTTTGTCGCCACAAATTGAAAGTTTTTTTTTTGTGTAAACATGTATATTTTTCACTTTTTAGCTGTAGTATTATGTACCATAACTAAAATGTGACCACACAAGTTCGCATACCACTATTGTTATGTGAACAACAGTGACAGGAACATATAATAACATTATCATTTTATACAAAGTGGATTAAATACGTATTTTTGAAGCTAACTCAAAAACTACGTAAGCATTAAATTTATATGGGTCCACCCTGCGAGCTTCCTCTAACAAATGAAAAAAGAATTTTCAAAATCGGTCTACAATTGATGAAAATATCATCCTTTTTGATGTCAGTTAAAAACGCTCGCTTGCACTGTGCACGTTCAATGATCATCGATTACTTCCAATGTAAAAAAAATAAAAACAACGGCCTACTCTGTATCTGTATTTCCATAATTAAAGCCTTACAATATAGGCTTACAATAATAAAACCATCATCACCAGAGTATCAAGATAGATCTCTATTAACAGTTATGCCAAGCGAAATCATAGTGCGTGGAATAAATTACGTATCGCGTTACATATTCAGTTTAATTTGGAATTCGTAAAGGAATTCTTGAGCGCATCGGAGGGTAAGGCGATGCTCGATGTAAACGGAGCGGCGGAAAAACTGCCAAGTATCATTTAGGGCGCAGTAAGAAGGATTTTTTTAGGTAATTGACTATAGTGCATTGTGGCAACTAATAAGGTTCTAAACAGCGAAGCGTTTGATGTTAGGTGAATCAAAAGACCACGAAATAAAAGTAATTATGCAGTTTTAATTAAATTAAAAAATAAATGCAAGGCTCAGTGGAATAATTTTTAAGTAAGTATTTCTTTAGTTGGTTCACTTTAATATCATTACATAAAATATGATAGTTCACGCTCAACCTTTTTAGAACTAAGCGACGAAAAATTATTTTTCGATCTCTGTTTTACGATTGTATTAACATGATACTATTTTAGTTTTATGAAATATTTTTGAATGAGTCTTTTCTTTGAATGCAAACATTCATACAAAACTTGTCAAACAATACACTCAATGTTTTTCTAGCTTGTAATATCATGTATCAATACGCCTAACTGTGCGACAAAAAACTAAGCGTCTTACGGTATCCTACGTTTGGGCAGCGCCTTTAGCCGGTCTAATCTGTCAAAATCTCACCATGAAAACTTAAGTGAAGTCAGCTATTATTCCACCCGATGCTTGGGATTGACACTATTGGCAGCTCACTTCCAACTCACGTCACTTCACACAAAAAGAAGAACAGAAAAAAATATTTTTTCATTGTTTTTTTTCCTATTCTTTTTTTCTTTGTTGTATTTCCTTTCGTTCTTTCTTTTCAAGGTGAGAATTTTACAGAATAGATCAACTGGACCTGTGACTTATGCGAATTTTCTCAATTAGGACTTTCCGCAAAATTAACCCTTAAATGTCTAAGGCACGCAACTACTCAGCTACAAAAGTACCTAGGGATTTATTTGGCAAATATGTTGTTGTGTGTGTGTCTATATGCGTTACAGAGGTTACCAGCGACATTTGATATATTCGATATACTTAGGTAGCTACTGCCGTTCAAAATATTTTTCACACATGAGTCAAGCAATTTGCTAAGCTTACGGTGAAGACTCGCCCTTACATTTCAAATAAAGTAATCATACTATAGTACTTCACATATGAATTTACAGAGCAGAATATTAACTACCATAAAATTTATTCTAATTCCAATGTGCCAGTGCGTTGCAGTTTTTAATTGGTCGAACCATGAAGTTGCTAACTGAATAAAATAGTAATTTAAAGGCTCACGCAGACAGGCACGACGCGACGGTGCGACGCGATTCTGGTAGAACAATTTCCTTGAAGTTTTCATAGAAATTGTTCTATTAGTCGCATCGTGCCTGTCTGCGGGAGCCTTAACAGCAGTCATTAAATATGTCAATAGAGACGAAGGATGTCAAATATTTACTTGGCTTTAATTTAATAATAAAAAAAAAATATTTTCGCATTACGCACATTGATATTGTACTGATATTACACAGACAAGTTAAAATCATAACCCTTAGTTCCAGCATAGTCGGGCAAAAAAAGTATTTCGTGCACGCCAGCAGTTACTTTCTTCATAGCCAACGAAAAAGAGTTTATTTTTGTTATTTATATATATTAGGTCTTTACCTATGAAATTGCCGTTCTGCAGTACTGGCCATTTCAAATCAAAATAATTTTTGTTTGGCTAAGAATTCTAATTTCAAATTAATTTTATTTTAAAAACATGGATTTTTTTTTCTAAAAGTAGTCATTTCTTTATTGATTAGTGTTACATTTTCATCGCATTTCAATCTTTTTCGTCATCATGGATACGTTAAAAATTCGAGTAATTATGGAATATGAGTACCGTCGTGGCAGCAACGCGGCACAAGCGGCACGCAACATCAACGACGTTTACGGAGCTAACACTACAAACCAACGCACCACCTGTTATTGGTTTGCTCGCTTCCGTTCTGGAAATTTCGACCTGAAAAATGAACCTCGCGGTCGTCCGAAGACTTTGGTCGACAATGACGAATTAAAGGCGATTGTGGAAGCTGATGATACACAATCTACGGCTGAATTAGCAGCAGCTTTCGACGTTAGCGTCAAAACAATATTGGTCCATTTGCGTCAAATTGGCAAGGTAAAAAAGCTTGACAAATGGGTGCCCCACGAACTCAATGATCGCCAGCGCGAAGTACGCGTCGAGACGTGCCTTGCACTGCTCAACAGACACACAAATGAAGGAATTTTGAACCGCATTGTTACCTGCGATGAAAAATGGATTCTGTTTGATAACCGTAAGCGCTCAGCAAGTTGGTTGGATCCTGGTTCAGCACCTAAACAATGCCCTAAACGAAAACTTACCCCTAGAAAAGTGATGGTCACTGTTTGGTGGTCTAGCGCCGGTGTGATTCATCACAGCTTCTTACCAAACGGGGTGAGCATTACTGCAGATGTGTACTGTGAAGAACTGAACACAATGATGGAGAAGCTGGCGCATCTCCAACCAGCATTGGTCAATCGCTCGTCTCCGCTGCTCCTGCACGACAACGCGCGACCTCATACTGCACAGCAGACGGTCTCCAAGTTGCAAGAACTGGGGTTGGAAGCTCTCCGTCATCCGCCCTACTCACCAGACCTTGCGCCTACAGACTACTACTTTTTCCAGAATTTGGATAACTTCTTGGCGGGAAAAAAATTTAATACCCGAGAGGCAGTACAAAATGCCTTTGAAGAATTTGTTGCCTCCCGTCCAGCTGATTTCTTTAAGAAGGGCATCAATAAACTGCCACTGCGATGGCAAAGATGCATTGATTGCATGGGTGATTACTTCGATTAATACAAATAAAAAATTCATGAAAAAAATTCGTTTAAATTTTTTCATACAAAACGGCAATTTCATAGGTAAAGACCTATTACATGCTAATCTAGTTTTCATAACAAATAGAAGTAGGTATACCGATTATCCGTAAGAAATACAGAATTGCATCTTAAGGGACTTAGAAGGTGAAATTTACAAATTTCTTATTTTTTGCTGTTTGTGTGCAAATCCTAGCTTGAATACCAAATTTCCCTTGGGAAGTCTCCTAGAGGTTTTATTTTATAAATAAACTTGTTACCCCCATTTTAAGGGTTGAACGATCAAAGTTACAAATTTATATAATTGTTGTTTTTGATTTTGTGAAAATCCTAGCCTGCATACCAAATTTCAGCTTTCTAGAACTTTGGGAAGTGCACTAGAGGTTTTGATGAGCGAGTCAGTGAGTCAGTCAGTGACGCAAGCGACGTATTTTAGGTATTAATAAAATCCAAAGCACAAGCACACGGCTAGACACATGAAACTTAATATGTATTTTATTCCTGCGAATTTCAGCTCTCTAGCACTATCCAGGCCGAAGCCATGAGGGTATGAAAATACGACGAAATGATTCGAGAAAAGGTACGAGGGGCGTTTAATGTATTCTCGGTATGAGGGTGATTAACTAATGATTTGGGTAATTTGACTAATTAATTAAATATTGATAATATCTGAAGGTATAAAGGTATATATATCATATAGTTGTGATCATTAGTTTTCTAGTTATACTTAGTAAATGACAACTGGAATGGCTAACGTTGAGCTCCTCGAGAGAGCTCGTTGAGAGTATTCTATTCTATTCTATTATAATCCTTAAGTTCTGAGTTGGGCTGGACAGGTCCAATCAATCTGTGTGGTTTTTCCTCAGAAGACCATTTCAGACATAAATCTACATGGTCTTCACATGATCTGACCAAGATTTTGTCTGGACTTTAAAAGAGACTATGAGCTCTGAGTTTGTTTCGGCCTTTCTTCTCAGAGTAGTCAGCTACGAAACGCCGACCTCATCTAGTTTTTAAAATATGATTGATGTGTTTGTACCAACCTACTTACAGAAATAAAATCATTTATCATTTAACGGGACAATGTGGATGAAAATCGAGCACCACGCTGTTATTAAATTCCTTATCAAACAAAGAAAAAGTTAAAACAACTATTTACAAAGAGATGGTGGCTCTTTACCAAGATACTGCACCTTCGTTATCTAGGGTTCAAAGTGGTCAAGTTAATTTAAAAGGGGCAGAGAGAGTATTGAAGATGACACTCTCTCGGGCGGCCCGGTTACTGCCTCTACGGAAGATAACGTGAACAAGTTGAGAAGCTTATACTGGAGGATGTCCTAATGAAGATGAAAATGATAGCAAAGATGACCCACCTCTCCGTTGGTACCATGCACACTATTCTACATTACCTTCTATACCTTTCAAAAGTCAGTGCGAGATGGATGCCGCGAATGCTCACGGCGATCACGAGTGATCCTATATGGGTTCATTAATTTTTTGTTTTTTCATTAGGACGTACGGAACCAAAAAAGTACGCAATTAACAGTTTTGAAGCTGTGAAGTTGCTCGAACGGATTAGGTTACCTAAACAACTCAATTTTTGGTCTTTTTAGTAATAATATTGCGTTATAGATCTGATTGAATAACTACTTATTTTTTTCAGAAAGTGGTAGTGGAAATTGTATGACGTCTTTATCGGAATTTAGAGGGGTTTTTACATAGCCATATTTATGCAACTTCGATTTCGAATGATTTCTCAAGCGTTATCATATTTAGATATCTAGAGTCCTAAACATATTCAAAAACTAATATAATTGCACTATATTAAATTTGGACGGGTCTGACGTCATGTCTTTGACGCATTTCGGCTTTTGCGAACATAAAATAACTTTATAAATTGGTAAATTATACGGACGGTGGCGTAAAGAAATGGTGGATAACCCTTGAACGTCAGTTAGGTTAGATAATACCCATCACATAACATTGTTTTATCGAATGTTTTATTTTTAATAGGAATATGGAAATGACATGGTTAGAAAATGAATATAATAAATAAATCAGAATAAAATTATAAACTCGAACCCTACCGCCTACCGGCCCGTTATCTGGGATATTGGGTTGTCTGTCAAAGATCGCTTTTAGCGACAAGACCGCCCATTGTGTCACTTTATATAATTTTTTTACATTTATATCTGTAATTTTTATGGTATACATAATAAAGAGTATTCTATTCTATTAAGTGTTAAAAAAGCTAAGGTAACTTAAAATCATTTTATTAGTCGAAATATAATGTGATTGATAAAAATCTAGCCTATAGACCGTTCAAACATTATCTAAAGTAACTACACGACTCCCACTTGTATATATATCTACATTTTAAAATTCTGTTGATATATTTTAGCCTACTGTTGTTGATTTTTTTATTTCTTTATCAATCATACCTTAGAAACTATACGAACACACTAAGCTCTTACCAATTTTATTAGTTTGAATATATTGCCCTTATGACACATAACTTGGTTCAAAGTCAAAATTAAAGTCAAACTCAAATCATTTATTTCAAATAAGCACTTAATTTTGACGTTCCAAAGTGCCTTTTAACTTTGGAACGTCGTTCAAAACTTTTTTACTGTTTATTAATTCTATATGGCTGTATCATATAAAATGCCGGTAGGCTTAAATAAACGTTTTTTAAACTGTCAGTGGTTATATCAATCTTGTCCAATCGTTTACGGATATAGCTCGAAAGCCCAGACCTTGAGTCTTTCCTAGTTGTTCTAAATTGATACTGATCTTTAAGTAGGAAGCTTGCTGTGCTCGCAACAATAAATATACGCTAATTAACTTTGGTCAAAGGTTTTTTTCCCATACCGTATAACGCCAACGTTGTACTGAAAGCTTTGTTTGAAGTTAGCCTAAGGGCGCTTTAAAAAGAACATAGCTAATCACTTGTTCGTGGTCACAAAATATAAAAAAAAAAATCGTGCATAAATTATATTTTTGCGCACATAGCGGCAATAAAGGGTTAACAAAATTGAAAGAAACTTTAAACTATTTACCATGATTTAGTTTTTTTTTAATTTTTGTTTCAATATTTTATCAAGCAGGCTTAAATTGCATTTTATTTCTTTAGGTAAATTTGTACAAAGTTACTTATCACACTGTCACGTATGAGTGTTGGTAGCAGCCTTAAAAACTAAGCCATTAAAGTGCGTATGCGTCAATTTCGTCAAGATTTTCGCTCGCATTACAATTAACCTACAGTTAAAGCCTAGGAGATTATGCTAATTTGCAATCTAATTAGAAACGACATTCAATTTGACACTGCCCACCTAATTATTATGCATAGCACGCATAATTGGTGTATGATTGACTTGTTTTTACGCAAGTCGCTCAAAGGAAAGCAAGTATAGGAAACGGATTGCGTTTAAGGTCACCATTGGGTTAACCTGTTCTATGTAGATCAAAGAGTTGTGCCAGGTATGCATAAACTGGGCAGTAAAAAACTCTTTGTTGCAACACAATAAAAAAATGGAGGCAGTTTGTGAAAATATATGTACATACTTAGCTATAGCACGACCCATTGATAAAGGCTTGCTTTGTGACCAACTGTGTATATAAGATTTTAATATTGAATTTCCCTTATATTGGCCCTGTGCGTGGTTATAGGTATATCGACCATAGCCGTTGTCAAAAAGTCGAGAAGTGTCGTGGGACACCCGGTTGGAACGAAGTTCTTTTCGCTGTATATTATGAATTAAATAACAAGCACAATGAAATAAATTAACAACTTTGGAGAGTACCTAACTAAATGAAAAGTAACAGGCACAGTGAAATAAACTAACATCGTTTTAGAGTAACTAAATAAAAAATAACGGGAACAATTAAATAAACTAACAACGTTTGAGAGTAACTAAATAAAAAAATTCGAGAGCACACATATTGTGGTAAAAGTGTCGTGACGGTCAAATTGTTAGACTTTTTGCGGTCTAGCTCTCATTCACAAAATTTGAAAAGTATAACGTGCGATGAGGAACTTCGTGACAAAAGTATATTTCATAAAAGTTTGAGATTGAACCTCATTGCATGTTTTAAAAGAATAATTTTTTAGATGATCGATTTAAAAAACATTGGATTCGAATTCCAAATCTAAAGAAAAAAAACAAATGAATGTAGTTTAGCGTTCGAACATTTATTTAGGTACATAATGTGTTTATTTAAATCGACAACAGAATAAATTTACCGAAATATTGAAATAATTAACTACGTAACAATATTAAGGATTAGGTACGATTATTTAGGATTTATGTAAGGATCGTAGCAGGTGGTGTTCTGTAGTTTCTGCCTACCTCCATGGGAAGAAGGTGTGAGTTTATGTATGTGTATAAAAAAATGTGGAACATTTCGATTTCGGCACGTGTTTCTGTGGAGCTAAGCTTCCAAGTAAGTAGGTAATTTTTTTTTTCCTTTTTAGTCAGGATTATTACGCACTAGTAGAATTTCACCATAGATCGTTCACGGAACCGCGGTATTTCTGAATGCACCAATTCTCCTGCAAACCGCCCTAAAAAGGCAAGCTCAGTGAGATTGTATCACTTTCCATTGGCATTTGAGCTATTTTACTTAGCAAGATCGAATTCTTTAAAGTTTATTAATTCATTAAATAGCAGTGTGGTAATTAAGACGTGGGCGATTCGGATAGCTGGGGTAACGAGAAGTTATCGATATTGCAATTAAAAAGGTAATAGCCTATCTCGCTGATCCTAGTTATTAAACGACTATTATTTTTTATTATTTCTGACTCCTGACATACAGGTACGCCTAGTACATGAATCAGAGGCTTCAAACAAGTTTCTGTAACATAATAGGTCAATAAAGAATTATTATTATTATAATTTTTTATTATTATTTATTATTTTGGTTTGTGCCCATGCCTCTGTCCAAAGTAAAGTTGTAAACCTCTGTCATTGTGATATTTTCCACATCATATTGAACTTCTTGAAAAGCGGCTTGGATTAACCTAAAAACGTATCAAACAGACAGAGATGAGTTAAGTTTGGAAGGTTTGTGAATCCAAAATCAATAATACATTTTCAGGACAACAACAATAAATCGTTTATGATACCCAAGATTTGAAATTGAAATCAAAAACAAAACCTACGTTCATTACGTAAATGTCTTTGCTGTCATCAGATTAAATCACAAGAGGCGTGTACTGAACACTAGCGGCATGCGCAAGAGTGACACAACATATACTAAAAGATACATCTTATCTCTAACTAGTTATTTGCCCTCTAGCACGACGTGGGTTGAGTTTCCAATAATAGAAGTTCTTTGATCTACTTTTGTATCTACATACTTACAGGATATCCAAATTCAAATTCATTTAATTAACTTACACCAATCGCTGGTTTGCGAGAATATCGACGTAATTAAAAATTCTATCAAATTGAATACTGTATGCCAAACGATCATAAATCTTTGATATTTTATCGTGAACAGAGACTACGATAAATTTTGCTTTAATCAGTAAAGTCGATCCCTCAATAAATCATTTGCATTTTGCGGTATGCACTAAAAACATTTAGAAAGAAATTAAAAAATGCCATTCTCTAAAATCAATATTTTTTAGTTCCGTCGCTATTCTCGCAAATCAGCGAAGTGATAAAATAAAATAGTAACTAACAGAAGACTTTTGACAGATTTAACAGCGGTTCCCAAACTAGGCACAGCCTGTATCTTAGTGACCCAAATTCCTACACTAAGTTAATAATTTAACGTGTTCTGCTAGCGCAATATTAAATTTGAATAGTTCATTACATAATTAACAAAAGAAAATTAGGCGATTCTGCCCTGAAGCCCAATAGCTTTGAGATATATACCAATGGAAAGATCTCTTCACAAGGAAAATATCGTGATATGATGACTTCTCTCGATTGTCAGTCACTAAGGAGCTAAAGAGCTCTAAATATGAGTAATTAGGCATTATTGAAACCCAGCTTGTGCGTCAATTACACTCGAGAGCAATAAATCTGGGTCACTTAAAGAAGGTTAAAAATCTCGGAAACTAAAAATGATAGGTTAATGCAATAAATTGTATTTAATAGATAATGTAATACTCCTTAAATGAAAGTAAAAAAAAAATGAGTCACCATACATTTTATTAACACAAAATTACATAAAGAAAAAAACTGCTGATCTCTCCTTAAAACAAAAATAGGAAACATGAAATTTTTGAACTTTATTACGATTTTCTTGAATTTTAATACTTCGTATTGCCTCCTCGTGCTTCCATTACTGCGTTTACGCGGTTTGGCATGCTGTACGCCAAGTTCCTTATACGATTTTGGGGAATATTCTCCCATTCCTCTGTGAGAGCAATTTTGAGCTCACGAAGCGTGATTGGGGGAGGGTTTCGTTGTTTTACGCATCTGCCTAGCTCGTCCCAAGCATGCTCGATCGGGTTGATATCCGGGCTGCGCGCTGGCCACTCCATACGAGTAATGTTCATCTCTTGAAGGTAGTCATTCACAATCCTACCTGTATGAGGTCGGGCATTGTCATGCATAAATATAGCATCCTCACCTAAATTGACCATAAATGGACCAACGTGATCATTGAGGATTTCTTCCACATATCTTACGCTAGTTAAAGAGCCGTTTTCTATGATCACCAGCTCTGTGCGACTTTCAGAAGAAATTCCGGCCCACACAAGTACAGACCCACCACCGTAGGCTACTTTTTCTTCGATGCATGCTTGCTTGAATCTTTCCCCTGGTCTTCGATACACTCTGTGTCTTCCATCGTGCTTGTAGAGCATAAATTTTGATTCGTCGGAGAACATAACTTTTGACCAATCTTCAATACTCCAATTTACGTGGCTCTGGGCATATCTTAGTCTTGAAATACGATGCCCACGCTCCAGTTTAGGGCCGTTTGCAGGTCTATGGGGTTTTAAGTTAGATTCAGCAAGCCGACGTCTTACTGTCCATGCACTTGGGTTACTTCCTCCGAGGCGTCGAAACTGATTTGTGAGTTCAGTTCCTGTGAGAAAGCGATTTCGAAGCATGGTGTTCACCAAGTATCGGTCTTCTCGTGCTGTGGTACACCTGGTTCTGCCCGTTCCTGGTCTGCGTAGGTTAGAACCAGTTTCTTCGTAACGTCGGAGAACTCTTTGTACTGTTGACAGCGACACACCGACAGTCCTGGCTGTATCGCGCTGACTCCGGCCGGTTTCCAGCATTGTAATTATTCTGGTGCATTCTTCAGGCGTAAGCGACATAATTTCAGCTTGAATAATGAATATAGAGCACTATCAACATGGTTTATGTACCCACATAAATGACAGATTACAAACAAAAGCAAAACCAAATGCTGTAATTTCGTAGTTCCATCTTCGAAAGTGGCCCTTTTTCAAATTTGATTTTTTTATGATATAACTTTACAATAACTAAGAAGTTTTAATACCTTCATTTAAGGAGTATTACATTGTCTATTAAATACAATTTATTGCATTAACCTAGCATTTTTAGTTTCCGAGATTTTTAGGATTCTTCAAGTGACCCGGATTCATTGCTCTCGAGTGTATTTAAGGCACTTGCCCGACCAAACGACCTTGAGCTTTCGGTCCTTTTCTGTCCCGTCGCTGAGTCTCGCTCTGTCTCGCTCCATGCGCACGCTCATTTATCATAAAATTCACAAAAAAAAATGAAATTATTTGAATAAAATAAGACAAGCGATGTTTTGAAATAAAATAAAACGTGAATTATTTAGATTTTTAAATTATCTATCCATTAGTGTAATCCTCAAATTAATAGAACGTCACCTTTAACAAAAGATGCATGCAATCAATAATTTTAGTCACTTTTTTACAAGGAGATTTTAAATGTATTTATAACACATAAAAACAAATAAGAACGTGCAATGTGATGATAGGCTAACGAACATTAATAATGTGCTTTTAGATGTAGTTTATTACCCATAGTGAATGACTTAATAGCGTCTGAATAACGCACTATAGCAAGGTTTTGGTCGGGGTACCGCCTTAACTTTCATTATTTCTGAGCCTTACAGACGTCATCTTTTAAGCCTATACCTTTAAAACATGGCCTCTTATACTCGTATGCCGTTTTAGGAATAATGTTTCTAAGAGACGGTCGGGCATAATGTTAAACCTACCGCAGCCGAAACTCCCAATACCGAAAAGATATATTTAACTAAAGACTTGGCTAAAACGTCTTAGCTATCAGGCCATAAAAATACTTAAAAAAAAAAAAAAAACATTGATACTATCTCGTTTATAAAAACGTTTGTTACTTCTACGACTTGCCTGAATTATTTTTTTGTTCGGCGTTAAAGCATCCTAAATGCGACGTTAATATCAACACTTAATACTCGTCATAAGTTAGCTAATTATTTAAACAGTAGCTTGTATACATCATCATTACTAAAACAACACAAAAAAAAAACATTACGCATGAATTCCATGAAAGATAGGCAGACATGTATTGTACAACTACATTTCGGCTACAAAGGTAAAAATACCTCTTTAGCTAAAATGTTCTCACTCATTAGAACACAACATTGATTACAGCGTGCAGCGTTTGAAAAAAGTTTTTTTTTAAATATAATATAAAACGTTTATTTTCTTTACACAAGTTATGTACTTACAGTTAATATTCGAAAATAGTGCACGAAGAAGGACCTAACTCTGTGAGGAGACTGGTGCCTGAAGTAGGTTTAAATAAAAACCTGTTCAAAAAATAAAACCATAAAAAAACACTTACAGTTCACCAAAAATTTAATGATTCGTAACCTACATCCCAGGCCACATATATGTAACCCCATAGATGCCAGCAACATAATTTTCAATCGATAAAGCTACTCTAAACATGGAAGTTTTTCTATTAATGTAGAAGAAGATAAATGCTAGAAGTTTTTGCAACGCAGTGTAAAATTGTATTATATTTAATTTTTCCTGATCTCCAAGTCTTGTCGGATCGCCTTCCCATCCAAATTCATTTCAGTAACAAATGTTTCTTTTAAAATGCTCTATCCATTGATATATCACTTAGCTATTGGGCACCAAGAATTCCTTAAGTACGATGCCCAAGTTGCCAGTTGTCCGTTTGTCCGTCTGTACATCCGTCCGTCCGTCCGTTCGTGCTCATAGCCCGATTTTTTATTATTTATGAAAGTAGGTAAGAATTTTGAGTTCTGTTAGGAAGCTTTTATTCTGCTCGGTTATTTATTCATGTGGTAACGGTGTAGTCGATTATAGTATGGTGTGCGTCCAAATGCATAAAGTAACATTAGGTATAAGAACTATGTATGCTGTAGGGGGATGTGGACTTATACAGTGAAAACACCAGATTTACAAAAGGGTGAAGGGTGGGGAGACGCAAATGATAAATACGTCCGTGCGCGGTCATAGGTGAAGATGACTCAAAAAAATGTTTTGCTAATCGCAGCGGACGGGCGCCGCTAAGAGCGGGCCCCCCTCGCACTCGCTTGCGTCTCCCGCGCCTTTACGGGCCCTGGATTTATTAAAAACAAAATTAAATTAGCAATGGGATTACGCGTTGGCTACATATGCACTGTACTATATTGATTCGAAGAACAGCAGCCTCTCCGTAGAATATAAGATCAGATTTTAGGACAAACAATGATGGTGGCTCTTGAAGTTAAAGATTTTTTTTCAATTTAAATAATTCCGTCTTATAACGATGGTAAAAAAATATCATGTATTATGCCGATTTCAGGTTTCCATTCCTGTATGAGAAAAATAGAAAAACGATTGTTGGATTCATTCGATATTTGAATTACACAAGAAATCTCAAAGAACAAACATAGAACAGGAAACTGCAACATTTTTGGATAGAAGCTTAAACAGCAACTGAATCATACGAAAAAGGAAACGTGTAACGTGAAGGTATGTATTAAGTACTACATTTTCTCCCTTATGACTTGGTTAAAATATTAAATAGCAGTAGGTTCTATTACGTAGTCACGCCCGTGAGTTATGCTCTCAATGAACAAAAAGTACTTTTAAACACCGCCTACTATTTTATGAAGCCAACCAACCAAGAAGGTGTATACTGTATGTATACTGTGTACTTACATACTGTAGCGAAATAAAAATGCAAATTCACCACTTTAACACGTAGGTATAATAATTTGTTAATATTTAAAAAATAATCACATAAAAAGAAATAAGCTTTATTTAAATATCATTAAAAAACAGTAATTTGGCCTAAATGGAAAGAGATTACGAGAAAAGTTAAGGTACATAGGATGGTAAATCTTTGTTATGCATTTGGTTTTCGAACTAGGGAATCGATTACAATCGGTTTTAGCTTCGTGATCACTAAATTACGTAAAATTTCTAATGAATATTATCTTGTAAAGATGAACCTAAGCTATTCCGATAGAAACAGTCCTGGTTAAATATCAACTAGTATTAAAATGTTAACCCTGAAAGTACTAGGAACCATAATAGTTAAGTGTGATGGTTGAAATAATAAGTCGATCCTGACGAACCGCAACCTCAAAGCGTAGCATGCCTCGACAGAATCGCTGGTGATACGACGACCATGTGTCACGGACCAAAATGGACTTGTCGGTCTCGAACTCCAAGGACTCTATGCGGCTGGTAAAAACAACTCAAAAACACGCAAGCCTGGTGAATAGTCCGGTGCCCGGAAAAATGGGCCAGAAGCAGCCCTTATTAACTACTTCTACACGAAATTCGAAGAATATCTTACACCATTTGTGCAGAACTCAACAATATAACTTAGTTGACTGCAGATAACAGGACATAATAACTTGAAACTTGATTAGGAATTAAGGTAGAGTATAATCAATGAAAATTAATTGGCGTAATTTAAAATTAATAGTAGAAAATTTATAAAATTTGACTGGATTCAATTCATATTGTTCAGCAACTGAAGTTTTTTTTGTTATGTCTTAACCAAATTTAGAAAATTAAAAAAGTTAAGAATAAAATATAGATGAACAGTTATACGAACTAGAAAAAAAACAGGTTGAAACCGCAGAGGTCACGCTGCAATGCCTTCTACTAGAAATATTGTATACCAGCTCTTGCCCGAGACTTCGTCGAAAAGTCTTTTCTTAACATAAAATATATCCTACGATACTCGGCAATTTTGTAGCTTAATTACAAAGCTAGCGTAATTTTCGGAATCGGATCTGTAGTTACGAAGATTACCCCCTATAATCTCCATACAAACTATCATATTTTACCTCTTTATAATATTAGTATGTACGGATAGTAGGTAAATAATGCCACTCAGTTAAGTACTTTCTAATAGAAAAATACTCTCTGGTAAACAGCGTGAAAGAGCCAGGAATATTTTAAGTTAATCTTTTCCCATTAAAACAAACCCCATTAAATCAAACTCTGTCAACCTCTCCGTAGTAGGAATAGTTTCTTCGAGGCATTCATAGAGTAGGCACAGTCAAGAAATAAATATAATCATTTTAAAGCACGTTAAGGTTAATTTTTATTCGCCAATATTTTTAAAGAAAGTTACAGTTTGAAAAGGTCACGTGTCCGCTACGTGGGAAAGAAATTGGTTTGAAAAATGCTTTACATTATTGCTCCTTGACATAGCATTAGCAAAAAATATTTTAATTTCTATACCGTTAAGAATTCTAAATTACGGTGTTGTACAACGAATGAACAGATGGTCAAACTGCACTGCACAATCATTTGTTTATATCTTCAGAGTGCATTCTTACGTGTTTATGCAACACAAGCATTTCTTTTCTATGTAGTAACCGGAGCAACATAATCGCATTGCATACTAGTGACATCAGCCAGCCGAGTGGCAATTTCTAATCAATAGTACAGATCGTGCACAACATTCAGATACAAACGAAAGTTCTAGCGGATCTAGATGATGATACGTGTTCTTTATACAAATTAAATAGACTTATATGTTTGTCACTGTCTTGCTACAATGCGTTGGATTGCGTAAAATGTTGTAGATGATGCTAAAAGGAGGTATTGTTTCTAATATACTCGTTGGCTTCAACTAAAATATATGTGGTATCCAAATACTACTATATACCTTTAAAAGATGTCTAAGAATTTTATGTAGTTCAATAAACATCCTGAAGCCAATATTATTGTGATAATATCTGTAGTTGTCTACGATAATATGTTTTGTAAGAAAATCATGGTTTACGAAAACATTTATCACGATGATGTTCCGGCAACGAGTTATTTACTCAGAAGCCGCAAATAAATCAACATTGCTGCCGGTAATACCATGTTTACACGTTACGGAATCAATAGGCGAGCCTCACAATGAAAGCTGAACCTTGCTGCATCATGCTCAACTCAGTTTATCATGTCAGTGTATATCTTTAAGGTATAATCAATAAAACAATTTCTTTAATAGCCTGTTTTACAAGCGAAGCAATAACTTTTACATCGTGACTAGGTTCATGTAAAAGTGACGTGACCAAACAGTTTTGTGCTAATGTGATCGACAATGTCACACTGTCAGTGTTGAGAAAGAGAAAATTACTGTGATCCATAGAAAGATATTTCTCTGAGAAAATATGATTTTGTTTGATTGCCGTTATTATCTGTGATCTGGGAGTAATAGAAAGGCAGGAATCATCTGTGCCAAATAAGCTTCAATCAACATTGTGGCTGTCCTCTGCTAGACTCGGCCGTCGGTCGGCTCCCTTTGACGCAAACGACAGGGGTTTCACTTTACAAGTCTGTTTTCAATAAGCAACTATTAATTAGCGGATAAAGGTGGTAATTTAGAAATCAATAGCCGTTCAAGTTACTATAATTGCCTTTTCAATGCCAACATAGTGAAGGTTTCTTTGGAGCTTTTTGCTGGCTTGTACGCACACGTTTTACGCTGGCTTTCATTCGTCCACTCTCTTTACTTGCTTGTACGCACACGTTTTACGCTAGCTTTCAATGGTCTACTCTCTTTGCTTGCTTGTACGCTTACGTTATACGCTGCCTTTCATTCGTCCACTCTCTTTGCTTGCTTGTACGCTTACGTTATACGCTGGCTCTCATTCATCCACTCTCTTTGCTTGCTTGTACGCTTACGTTATACGCTGGCTCTCATTCGTCCACTCTCTTTGCTTGCTTGTACGCTTACGTTATACGCTGGCTCTCATTCGTCCACTCTCTTTGCTTGCTTGTATGCTTACGTTATACGCTGACTCTCATTCGTCCATTCTCTTTGCTTGCTTGTACGCTTACGTTATACGCTGGATTTCATTCATCCACTCTCTTTGCTTGCTTGTACGCTTACGTTTTACGCTGGCTTTCATTCGTCCACTCTGTGCACTTGCGTGAGTAGGGCTATGCGGTATTAGGTTTGATGGCAATACCGGTATTATTCCGGTATTGTTTCATGTAAAGAGAACGCAAGTTACTTGCGTCCTGTTCTTTACCTTTACATAAAGCAAAAGCGTTTCTATAATGACTAGCATGACATTAATACAATTCTGCTTAGTTAAAATAAATTCTTAGGCGTAATCTGTAATTAAAATCATTGTTTACCCACACGTTTTGAGTTGAACGATTACTGTTACAAGTCAATAGTCCTTGGTCCAATTGTAAAGGAAACGAAAGCTTTTAATCACTATCCGTTTACTAGTTTTACAATAAATTGTAAGATATAATAGTCTAGAAGTCGTTAACGTTTCGATTAGTGCGAGTGAAAAAGTTCAGCAGTTAAATAGCGATATGGTTTTGACAATTTCATTTGGTAGGCAATCAGATTTGCTTATAGATAACTAGACACTGGCTATAATTGCCAGTTTCATTTTTTAAATACCTACGTACCTATGAAGTTCTTGCTTTGCCATATTTTGAAAATACATTAAGACTTTGAATAATTTTAAGAGCCTTAAAGCTCTAAATAAATAAATTGCCTCTATTAAATTACTAAAAGTGCTGAAAACACAGCTAGAATACAGAAAATATTAATTATAACAAAACCGTGCTTGCTAAACATAATATTTTTATGATTTAAAGTCTCGAGGTTTACTGCCTCCACGCCTTCTCTGCGATATCAGTTGGTATTGTTCTGTCGGCCATTTGCAGCGGTATCGTATCGTTTGGCATTTGTTCCGCGCCCTTACGAAATTGTGTTGACATATTGGCGATAATGTAACTCATTTGTTTTACCTAACAACTCCCTATATGTCGGTGGACATGTAATAATAAGCTGTCATCAAAGCATTTGTTGAATTATGTGTTCGTTTATATAGCTGTGGGAACATATTGAGAAAACCTGTTATAGGTACAAAGGGCAAGTTTCATGTCTTGTGTACTTAACTTTGAGGATAGCACTGTAGTTTCAGTAACTAATTTCAGTTTCAGTAATTTAGGTATACCTATTACATTAAAAACTGAAGTTGACGTCATGTAAAATGTGCGAACTTGTTATGAAGGTTCTTCAAAAGCCAGGAAATCTTACACACAGCACTCAATTTCCTTGTAACTATTTTTTGTTTTATATTGAAAATTTTCTTATGTCACTCTCTAAGGATAAGCAGAAACAGGGTTTTGTATATAAAATATTGTGTAATACCTACTCTTATCTATCACTCTCTTAATTTTTTTTTATGTTTTTACTTTTTTTATTTGAGATCGGTTTGCTCTTGACTCTAGTGTAGGTCAGAGATGACAGAGACAAAGTCGATGATGGAGTGAGCTTACCCAGAAGAAGCCTGTTCACACTCACTTTGAAGAGATTTGGGTTGTATGCGGTCGGAAGCTCAGACGCAGGTAGAGAGTTCCACTCTTTTGCTGTGCGCATTATAAAGGACATTTGGAAACGCTTAGTGCGAATTGGTGGAATAGCAACTAGGTAGGGATGGTAACTTGCAGTGCGTCTAGATGTCCGATGGTAGAAGGGGGCCGGTGGAATGAGGTCGTGGAGTTCTTGGGCACACTCACCGAAGTACAATTTTTGGAAGACCGACAAGCAGGCAATCTTGCGGCGATGAGCCAAGCTATGAAGCTTGGCATCCACCAGTGTTATGTCGCCAATGAGCCTCTTAGCTCTGCGTTCCACCGAGTCAAGCGCGCCAAGCTGGTATTTAGCTGAGCCATCCCAAAGGTGACTGCAATACTCCATGCAGGATCAGACTTGCACTTTGTAAAGGGTTAAAAGCTGTCCAGGCGCAAAGTATCGCTTCACCCTATTTAGGATGCCCAACTTCTTGTCCGCAGTTTGGGCTTTGTACTCGATGGTGGCGCCGAAGTTGAGACCAGATGTCAACTCCATGCCTAGGAGCTCGAGCCGATCATTTACAGGAACAGATGCACCCCGAAAAGTAGGAAATTGGTCGAAACGACTCCTTTTTGCGGTAAAGAGACAAACCTGTGATTTGGTGGCGTTAAAAGAGACCAGATTATCATCACGCCACTGAGAGACAAGGCTTAAGGTCAAGTCTGTCCGCTCTACCATGGCCTCTCTCAAGGAACAAACTTCGGCCCCGCTGGTTTTTGCGCTCAACAAGTATCTCTCTGAAACAGTACTGTCATCTGCGTACCCAACAATACCAGGCTGAAGTAGGTCATTGATGTGCAGCAGGAAAAGAGTTGCAGAGAGAACAGACCCCTGAGGAACTCCGGCATCAATAGCCATAAGGTCAGAGGAGCAGCCGTCTACGACTACTCTGATCGACCGTTCACTAAGGAAGTCTGATATCCAGCTACAAAAAAATCTGCCAGGATGACATAAGCAGGAAGCTTGCTGAGTAGACCAGCGTGTCAGACCCTGTCAAAGGCCGTCGAGATATCAAGCGATACAACAAGTGCCTCGCCGTGTTACTCGATGGCTTCGTCCCAGCAGTGCGTTACATACACAAGAAGATCGCCAGTTGACCGTCCGGCGAAAGCCATATTGACGGTCACTGAAGAGATCATTGTCTTCACGGTAGGTCAGCAACTTACTGTTCAGTACCCTTTCCAAAACCTTGCACAGAATGGAGGTAATGGCGATGGACGGTAATGGGCAGGGTCTGCACGGTCGCCCTTTTTGGGTACTGTTTGTACATTTGCAAGCTTCCAGGAGTTTGGCACCGTCCTCTTTTCAAGAGAGAGGCATTATTAATTTCGACCGACTTTTATTTGGAACTAAAAAGATTTTATCAATGAATTCCTTGTATTAGAATGTCAACAGAGTTCAATGCCTTGATTAAACTAGACAAACAGGAAAGTCATGACATCACATGATAACATTAACATTAATTCGGTCAATTACTAGTAAAAAGGAATTTATATATGCAAAATATGTGGACATAGTCGTTATAACCCACGGTAACCTTTTTTTTTTTTTTTTTTTTTTCGCTGAGAAATGCTTTATGCATTCCCGCTCGTGGGGGGACGAGACGGGATATGTGGGACTCCTGTCGGAATGACAGTATACCCACTAAAACTCAGCGGTGTTCCCACATCGCCGTGATGGGAAGGCCATGGGAATCCGGCTCAGCCTTTGCATCCACAACCCTCCCGGCGCGTGCCCGCCTAGCTGGCGGGCCCCGCATTCCCCCCAGCTTGGGGGGCTACGGGAATGGCCGAGAACACCTGGCCATTCCCGTCCGACACTGGTGGAGGCCTGTGCAATACAGGCAAGGGCGCCCCCGCACCCGCTGCCTGCTGGCCTCCACCTGGGAGGAGTCGGAGATGACTATCAAACTGACGTCTTCTTCGACCCCTCCTCCGCCTTCGGAGCGACGCCGCGTGAGGATCGTCCTCCCGCGCGCGCTCAGCCGCCTCCTTCTGGGACATGACGTGTTCGCAGAAGGAGGCGACTGCCGCCCAGGACCTCTCATCCTGCAGCATGGCATTAACCAAGCCGGGAAGTGAGAGGTCCGGTCCGATCACCGTGATGAGACTGCGGCGCGTCTCGGACCACGACGGGCACACCTCGAGGGTGTGCTGCGCCGTGTCCTCCACCGCGCCACAGTCGTGGCACGACGGCGTCTCCTCCCGTCCTATCCGGTGCAGGTACGATCCGAAGCAACCGTGTCCGGACAGCACCTGCACCAGACGGAACGAGAGGAACCCATGTGACCGCTCGAGCCAGTCTCGCAACACTGGCCCAATCGCGTCTAGGGTTCGGCGGCCAAAGGCTGCGGTGGCGAGCTCCCCCGTCCAATGGAGGACGATGGCATCCCTCGCCTCCCGCCGGACGGCCTCCCGCTCTTCCGGGGCTGGGCGTTCTCCTCCCGCTCTCCGCCCCACCGTCCATTCATATACTCTGGCGAGCACCCACGCCTCGAGTTCCCAAGGAGGGGTGCCGGCCAGAGCACATGCTGCCGCGAAGCCCACTGTGCGGTAGGCCCGAGCCGCCCGCTGGGCTATAGCCCTTTGGGGCGCCCGCAAGGCGGCGGCGTTCTCCCTCCTTTGGAGGGAGTCCTCCCAGATAGGAGCCCCGTAAAGGGCCATACTCCTCAAGATACCGGCGTAAAGTTGCCGGCATCGCGCGCTGGGCCTCCCCAAGTTGGGAAGCAGCCAGGAGAGGGCGCCTGCGGTCTTCAGCAGGCGCGACGACAACCCGCTAAAGTGCGGGCCGAAGCGCCACCTGCTGTCGAGTACAAGGCCCAGATATTTCATCTGGGCCTTCACCTCAATTCTGACGCCCTCCACGAAGATGTGGGCATCAGGTGGGGGGCGCCGCCGAGGCCCGTGGAAGAACACGGCCTCGGTCTTGTGCAACGCCACCGTTAAACCTAGGCGGTGGATCCTCCCCGCGACCAAGGATCCACCCGCCGAGGCCAGATTGGCCGCCTCCCTAAAACTCTCCCCCCGGGCGGTGAGGAGAGTGTCATCCGCATAGCAGATGACACTCGTGCCCCGAAGGAGAGTTCCCCGCAAGAGCCAATCATAGGCGATGTTCCAGAGGACAGGTCCTATGACTGACCCCTGCGGAACGCCGGCTTCGACGGCGTACCGCCGGACTTGGCCAGCCCTATTAACGAGGACGATCGCCCGATCCTCTAGGTAGCTGGCCAGCAGACGACGCATGTATAGGGGCACTCCGTGGAATCGGAGTGCCTCTAGGATTGTGGAGTGGGGAACGGAGTTGAAGGCATTGGCTATATCGAATGACACAGCCAACAATCCGTCCCTCGCCTCCATCGCCCCCTTCACCTGGCCCTTGAGGCGGGCCAGCGCGTCCACCGTGGAGCGCTCAGCCCGAAAACCGAACTGAGCGTCCGACAAGTCCGGCCCGATACTCCGCAGGTGGCTGTTTAGGCGGCCAGCGATTATCCCCTCGAACATTTTGCCGACCTCATCGAGCAGAACGATGGGCCGGAATGCCGAGGGGGAGTCCGCCGGGCGGCCCTCCTTGCGAAGGAGGCACAACTGCCCCTCCTTCCACGGTTTCGGGAACCTCCCACACGCAAGACATGCGCTGAAGAGGTCCCGAAACCTCTCCTCCATTTGAGTGGCAGCGATCGCCACCACTCTTGCCGGAACACCGTCGGGGCCCGGAGCCGTCTTCTTGGCGCGGATGTGGACAATCGCCGCGCGGAGTTCCGACTCCGTGACAGGGGGGGCCTCCTCTTCTTCCTCAGCTGGCGGAGCTATCCCTAGCGGTGCGCCCATCACTGGTGGGGTGAAGTTGTCCCTGCACGGGAACAGGGACTGAACCACCCCATCCAGGAATGAGGGCTCCAGGATCTCGGCCACTGGGGGACCAAAGGGGCGCAATTTGTTGCGCGCCGCCTTATAAGGTCTCCCGTAGGGGTCGCTGTCGAGACCCTCCAGCATCTCCGCTCTCGCCGAATCTCTGGCGGCGGCGATAGCCCTATCGAGGACCATTTTTGCCTCCACATACACCTCATAGAGGTGGTCCTCGTCGGCGTGGTCTCGTCGACGCCGCCGCCGGCTTCGCGTGTAGGCCCTCCTTGCCTCCACACACGCTGCTCGGAGCCCCGCCAGCTCCACCGACCACCAGTACACGGCGCGCCTGGGTAGTGGTCGGCGAGACCGAGGCATGCTAGAGTTGCATACCTCGGTCAGAGACCCCCTCAGGCGCCGCGCCACGGTATCCACATCCAGGCCAGCGGAAGACGGCGAAAACCAGTCCTGGATGAACGCCGCCTCCCCCGCTGCCTCCCTGTCCAGGCGGGTGAGAGCCCACCGCGGGAACGGCGATCGCCCCGACAGGGGCCGCGTCTCTCCGGGGCCACCGGTGGAGATGTCGAACCGTACGTAGCGATGGTCCGACCTATTCTCCACCAGGTCCACCCGCCAGTTCAACACGCGCGCGGCCAACGCAGGGGTGGCGAAAGTGACGTCCACTATTGAGCCACCCTGCCGCCGCACGCATGTCTGGACGTTTCCTCTATTCAAGAGGGAGAGTCCAGAGGAGGCTGCCCACATCTCCACTGCCCGCCCGCGAGCGTCGGTGGCCGGGCTACCCCAGTTCACCGACTTGGCATTCAGGTCTCCCAGTACGGAGACCTGACGCGGCGCCGCCCTGCCGACCACGGCGGCCAGGACTCCGAGATAGTTCTCGAAGTCCTGAAGAGGGCGGTTTGGGGAGAAATAGACGCCCACAAAGGCTAATTCTCCCCACGCGGCAGCCACGTATCCCGGTCCCTTCTCTAATAGTGAGAGGGGAGGGGAGTCTGTGGAAGACCGCGCCGCTAGTGCCACCAAGCCGTCCTCGTCACCCAGCCAGCTGCCGGGGATTGAGTAGGGCTCAGCGACCACCGCTACGTTCACCAACCACTCGGCCATGACCTGCACCACCAGGTCCTGGGCTGCCCTGCAGTGGTTGGCGTTCGCCTGGAGGATGTGGTAGTTGGAAACCATTATTCCAACATCCCACATCCCTCCTCCTCTACCGCCGCTGGAGCTACAGCGGCGACGACGGCGGTGGTGGTAGCAGCAGGGCGAACCTGCGCCGGCACTATGCCCTTCCTCGCGGGCGGCTTGCAGCTCCTGCCCGTCATCCTGTGGTCCGCGGGGCGGCCACTGGCAGCACACGCCGCGCAGCGTAGCGTGGCAGCGCGGCAAGCGGCACTCTTGTGTCCCTCCTGCCCGCACCGGAAGCAAGACTCTCCCCAGTCGGACTTGGAGGGACACGTGGCTCGGGTGTGGCCGAACGCGAAGCACTTGAAGCAGCGCATAGGCTGGTCTTCAAGTGGCCGGACCACAGCTGAGCTGAGCCCCACAAGCAGCCGTCCTTTGGTCGCAGTAAGGACGGCCCCGGCCGCAGCGACTGGGCACTCGACGCGGATGGTGCCCATGCCGCGGCGCCCGAGCCTGATTGCTCCACCCTTTACTGCGCCAGCGTCGCAGCCTCCGGCCGTCGCAACGGCCGCCACCACGTCCTCTTTGGTGACCGAATCGTCCAGATCGGCCACCTCCAAGGCTGCGGTCTTTACAGGCCTGACGACCGTTGCCGCATCCGCGATGACCTCCTGCAGCATTCCCGCGAAGAGGTCCGCGTTTGCGCCGCGCTGCTCCCCCGAAAACTCGAAAATTCGAGCCCCAGCCAGGGTACGGCGGCACGTGATGTTGCCGATCCCCAGCCGGGAGGGATCCGCGTTGGTACGAGCCCGTCTTAGGACGGACTCGTACGTCTCGCCTCTCTCCACGGCCTCCGGGGTGATGGTCACCACGACCGCCGCGGTTTTGGGAGGAACCAGCTTCTTCCCGCCGGCTAGACCCTTTTTCGCCGCTGGGGCAGTTGCACTGGGGTTGGGGGTCGACCTTTGCCCTTTTCCCCCTGACCACTTTCGTCCACGGCTGGTTGGACGGGGTGGTGGAGGGAAGAAGGGCGTCCTCTTCCTGTGAGTTCCGGGGGGCCGCTGGAGCGGCAGATGACCCAGACGCTCCCTCCGCGCTAGTGGTTGGCGTTTGAGGGGGCACAGTGGTCCTCTTGCCCTTACCTTTGCCCTTAGAGGGCTTCTGGGCCCGGGGCTGCTCGGCCAATGCCGGGCCTCCCAGAGGCGCAGGGTCCGGCTCCGTCGGCAGTGGACTCTTATCCGCCGCTAGCGGCGGGCGGAGCCGCTTCTCTGGCAAGAGACGGTCTTCGATGCCCGCGAAGCAGCCTCTGATGAAGGCCCTCTCCTCCATGACAACCCCGCGGATTACTGCCTCCAGGCTGGCATGGGAAGAGGAGCCCTCCACCGCCGTACCCGGGGCAGATTGGGCAGGCTGAGCCGTGACCTCGGCCAGCTTCTGGTGTAGCTGGCTGACCTCCGCCTGCAGACGATCTACCTTCGCCTGCAGCTGCCGCGTCTCGTCCGTGGCCGTCCGCTTCACCAGCTCTATCACGATGCCGTGCATGCTTGCGGCCCGGCATTTGAGGGCCTTCTGGAAGGTCCCCTTCAAATTGGAGGACTTTGAGGCGACCTCCAGAACCTCCTCCTTGTCCTCCTGCGCCATGCGCTCCAATTCCGCCAGGGAGTGGTCAGCATAAAGCACGTTAGACGCACCATAGCCAGCCCTCGACCTGGCGGCTTGCGCCTGCCGCTCCTTTGCGGCGACCCTCTCCTCCAGGTCTTCCTGGAGTTGCGCCCTTTTAGCCAGGTTTAGCTGGCGCTCGGCGTCCACCAAGCCCACATCGTGGGCAAGAGCCGAAGCAGAAGTCGAAGCCTTTTTAGACTTCGACTTCTTCTTCGACCTACACGCAACCGACTCCGAGGAGCCCCCGGACCCGAGCCTCAGATCGGCCCTCTTCCGCTTGGGGTGTTCGTTTTCGGCCGCCGACGTGTCCATATTGGACTCGTCGGCGTCCGACAACTCGTCCGGCCTGCTGAAGAAGCTGACCGCAGATGGTGCGCAGTCCACTTCCGACGCCAAAGCGCCGCCGGCGTGGCCCTGAGAAGGGCCGTTGGTTTGGCCCTGAGAAGGGCCTTTGGGTTGGCCCTGAGAAGGGCCGTTGGGTTGGCCCTGAGAAGGGCCGTTTGAATCACCCTCGGAGGAGCGATTAGCGTTAAAACAAAGACGCCCGGAGGCGTCACGGCTTGGCTTCTTCGGCATATTCATAGACGTCCGCGTTTTTGTCTGCGAATCACAGCGCACTTTAGCCGCCGGTCTGCCACTCCGTTACGGTGGTCAGACACGGCGTTGCCCGGGGGAAACTACGTGGAAGTATGCGCTGTGGGGGATCCCCCAACCCACGGTAACCTAGTCCAGGCTGAACGGCAAATAGTTGTCGCATCCAAATCGCTCACGTAATTGAGATATTCTTTATGTATTCATATTAATATTATATTATGGATCAAGTACCTAGCTTCTGACGTTTCATAAGTGCCCATGTTGGTTTATGTGAAATAAAATATTTCATTTTGATTTTGATTTTGAGGTATTACTTTCGAAAGTACTAGAGCAAGTCTCTCATTAGTTTAAGGTGGTATGACTGTTTTGTTGACTTTAATTTATAATATTATGATTACATTTTAAGGACACTTTGTGTCCACGCAATGTGATTTAGGTTTTTGTATCATTTCGCAACTAATATTTAAGTAGATAAAACGAAGGTTTTTATAATTGCTAAGCCACTTTCCAACCTTCGACGTTAATAAACTTAAAAGTGTTATCTAATATCAAAATAATAGTAGATATTTTCGTTACTTATTGTTTAATAGTTTTAAGCCTGTCTAGTACTTTTAAAATGGTGGAGCACAAGGTCGATCAAAATTCGTTGTTTTATGTTTAGGACCATTAGACCGCGTCCTAACCGAAGCGATCGTTGCGTTCATTTTGTTCGCCGAACCTGAACGCGTGCTCGATCTGACAGAGGGTGCCTTCCAGTTTTTTGAACACAAGAGTTAATATTAACGCGACGATTGCTCGCTTTGGTTATGAGGCGGTGTAAGAGCTTCGCAGATTTATTTTGTGGTCGAAGGAACAAGAACACCGATAAGACAGTAGAGTCTGCGAATGCCCTATCTACTAATTTATATTTTTTAATTTACGGCGAATAAGGGACTAAACACACTTATTCAGCTCTGTTCAGCTTTTGTCCATAGAAAACTAGAACGCGTACGCATCCGTTCAGCTTTCCAGATACGTACGCAACCATACAAATCGTTGTTTTCTATGGACAAAAGCTGAACAGAGTTGAATAAGTGTGGTTAGTCTCTAATAAATTTACAATTCAATGTCCATTGTAGCTGAAGGCTGGCGCTTCTCGTCACCCTGTCACCTGTCCGATCGCGGTGCAGATAAATCAAGTTATTTGTTACACAATAATACATTTCGCAAATATTCTGCGCCTACCAAAGTCGATCGATTCGTCGATATCGACTCGAGGTTGTTATGATTGAATCGTGTCTCTAATTCGTAATTGAGATTTCAGGTCTATGTAAATAATATAATTTCGATCTAATACTTCGATTTTAGTCCTGCAGACATTTAAGCAAATACCTATAAGCAAGATATCAAACAGGTAATAAAATTGAAATGTGTGTTCTGTGGGAAAACTGTGTAGATATAGAGCTCAAGTTTCTAAATATATGAGTAACTTTTTTTTTTTTTATGAAATGTTTTATAAGAAGTTAGCGTAACAAAATATGAATCAAAGCGTAAGATGAAGTCTTTTTATTGATAGCTACTGAACATTCGATAAAATTACATAAAACTTATTATACAAAACTACGTCACGACAAATGCAACCGAATCGTCAAGTGTTTGCTGCAAATCTGTTTTTTGCGAACCCCAATGTAGGTATACTTAATAGGTTTTATCCACTGACCGTATCGAACACGTAGAATAAAACCCAGAAACACGATATTCAGTGTCCGAGCACGTTTAAATTGACAATTGCACAACTGTTGCAGTTGTCCGTTCCAAAACAAATCCGTGGTAGGCCACGACCGATAGGAAGCTTTGACCACATTGTTTTAACAAGTTACGAACAGTGAACGTATTGAAACAATGGTAGGGCCCAAGCACCATTGTTGAGTAACAATTCTTTAAGTATAACTGTGTTAATAGATTGTTTACTTACTTTCAATTTAAAGGTTTTTATTTGCGAAATATGCCACAGTACGAACTTGCTTTTATATTTTAAAGTAATGCTTATAAGCAGTTTCAGGTCGATTGTCAATTTATATGACAAATGGGTTACGCATTCGTCAATAAATTAATAAAATATTAATTAATCATTGTTATACCCATTAATCTCACAGTTATAGGTAGGTAGTTTAAGTTTGAATGGTTCATATTTTTTTCTTTATTATGGTCAGGTTTCTGTGTGTCCAGTTTTTTCACATTAATGTGAGGCGGATGCGGCCAAAAGCAACATTTTCCGACAATTAGTGCTCCTACGAAGATATTAAATGTAGAAGAAGAAGAATCAATGCGGTAAAACGCAAGAAATCAAGGCTCATTTCGTTTAGTTTGCTTGACACCTGCTTCCGGGAGGATACATGAACGACACGGAAAAATGACGATAAATAAATGTTTACGTTACCATTATTTTCCGTTGCTAAACAATAATAAAAATATAATACTATGCTACTTACTAACAGTTCAATATGAACCACGAGACATATTTTATTGCCTCGACTATTTTACGACCCTAAAGGCGTGCGAAATCTAATCTATTATAATTTATCGCAAACGGGTCGTAAATATTTTTGCCCCATTCCTAAGTAAATGCGGGCAATGCCGCGAGCTGAACTTAGTCACAATCAACTAGTTAGGTATCTAGATACATTCAATGACTAGTAACATACATAACATCATGCCTGTATTCCCAGAAGGGTTAGGCAGAGGTGTACCTATAGCACACCCACATTTCGCCAGTTATGTTTAAGTCCCATGTAATAGGGGGCGAGCCTATTGCCATCAACCGGGCACAAATCCAGACTCCGGGCTGCTACCGAGAAATTCTAGATGGAAAAACCCAATAACACTTTGCCCGACCCGGGAATCGAACCCAGGACCTCATGCTCAGCAGTAACGCTTGCGACCACTAGGCCAACGAGGCAGCTAATGACTAGTGATTACTGTAATTACATGCTGGACAATTTGGTAAATAAGTTCTAATTTTGTGCTAAACTAAACGTATGCTGCTGCGTTTGCTGATACTTATAATAATAATAATAAATCTTTAATTTCAGACCCACTATAAACACTATATGCTTATGCATGCCCACACAATGCAAGCTTATCATATTTAAAAAAAATAAAAAATAAGATTATTTAAATTTATTTTCTTTCTTTCTTTATATTCAGACGAAAACTTAATAATTTTCATGACTCTTATTATTTATATATTCTTTATTGTACACCATAAAATACATAACAAAAACCAAATGAAACACTACAAAATATACAATGGGCGGCCTTATCGCTTTTTGCGATCATCTCCAGGCAACTTTGGAATGGACAATGATCCCAGTGATCCCAGTAATTAGTGGTCTCAATTTTCAGATAAGCGTTTTCAGAACTTTAATTACAAGTAATGAAAATGGCCTTGAACCAGTGTCTTCAAACACAAAAGCCCGACAAAAAGTCTAATTTTAGCAAGATGGAACCTCCAGCAATAGGTGAAAGCAAAATGGAGGTCGGTTTGACTAAAATGATACACAGGTAAGAACATTACCTACATCTAAACAGTAGCTCTTTTACCTCCGAATGCATATATTTGCCTTAACATACCAGAGAACCATAACTAGTTCCTATTCCTAAATCATTGATTAAGGCGACCGCCCTTTTTGCAAGGCAATCCATAAAACTTAAGCAATATTTTATCGTGATTTAGAAGTTATTAGTTATCACTGTATCGATATGTATTGGAACCTGCCGATATGTAGCAATCTCTCCATTACCGTATAATTATCATTTATGAGGAAAGTTAAAGTGCCTAATGACCGAGGGTCACACGACACGTTACTTTATATTTATAAGCACATAAATTTATTTAAATATGGCAGTTATGTAACCGCCCCATCAAACAACTATGCCCCATAACCTAAATTTCTGATTTAATAATACTGTCGTCTTGTTTTAATAAGGTATTAAAATCTCACCACATGAATTCATAATGTTAATTATTAACCAATAATTAGGTGTTTCGTGTCAGTCATCTCCCGTTAATTAAGTAGTTTTATTCCGCTATTTGAAGGTAGTCGCTCCAGATTATGTAAGTGTGTATAAGTTATTCATTGGCCCACATACTTCAATCAAAGTGAAATTGTATACCACGTCATAAATGATACATTGTGACGTAACTGCTCCCGAATGTGCGGTGCTGCGGTCATCAGGTGGCGCGTGGGAATTCTATTGCGAGCGTTTCTTAATGTATGAGGGTTTGGTCTCACTGTCAGCGGAGAGTTGGATTATTGAACGGCAACTGATGATCAGGGATCGGATATTCGGATGCATATTCACCTAAAGTTGAGATGTTGGCTAATATGGAATGCGCTTTTGTATCGTTTGTTTTTTTTTTTAACTATCATATACCACCACCGTCCTCTTACATCCTACATTCACATATTTGCATTGGGGGTTAAACAAATATGCATCTGAATAGTTGTGCAATCCAAGAATAACGGGGTTTTTGTTTTACAAATATTTTTTTAGAAGTCTCTTCCATACTATACACTCGACGAATTATGCATTCCCGGTGATCCTGACACACCAGGTTTTTTTTTTTTTCAAAAAATATATTTTAAGAAACTCCCTTCCATTCTTTCAAAGCTAAAAATTAACTTTAGGTAAATATGCATCCGAATATCCGATCTCTGCTGATGATAGAGTAATTTGATTTGTCCATTGTCTCTGTCTCACGGAATAATTAAAAGCGCAAAATGTTATTCTTCGGGTACATTAACGTTGTTGTTGGAAGATTAGGCATGCGGTAAGTAGTTTCTCAGTTGCAGTAAGTAGTATACTCATTATTTTCTTCCTTTCCAACGAAAATCATGACGCTGAATGCAACATGCAGGCGGATTTGCGAAACGTAAGCTCGAAAAAAATGCATCGCTAACATTGGGGCCTGTCCCTAGTCGTGCACAACGCGTTTAAACTGGTCATTATTACCACATGCCTACCTAAATGCTCCATTGACACTGCCGTAGTTGACCAAGGTCTTTGACAACGCCCGATTGGAACCTACCCGATCACTTTCAGGTAATGAGCAAGAAATATGTTTATTTTGTTACTTATATGGTGCAAATAAACATTTAAATAGCGTTAGTTTATGCTATTACAGAGCTTTGGATGTATATTTAACCGACTTCAAAAAACGAGGAGGTTCTCAATTAGTTTTTTTTTTTTAACTAATGACGCCTGCTACTTTGTCTGCTAAGGCATACTAATTAAATGTATGACAATCAAAGTAGTGTACAGTGGTATTACATGGCAGTGTGCAGCATTTTGTATTAATCAGCAATGAATTGTGAGACCTTACTTTTTACAACACTTATTAATTAAATCCTCCAAATTGTTCTTGACAAAAACTAAATTGAATTTAGATTGATTTCTAAATGGACACTTGTATAATAATATATTGACATTTTTATTAAACGCCTATGTTATTTATCGTGAATTATAAGGTTTTTTTACTGCAATAGGCTATTTATTTCTATAAAAAAAAAACACATTTTAATGATAGAAGCATTCAACACAGCATTTTGTAACGCTGATAGATTTGAGGCGAGGATTTTGCACGACTCATGATGCGAAGCATCAGAGAGTACTTTACGATCGAAAAAATTTTTTCGCCTCATTTTGGCGGCTATTTTTATTATTATAGCCTTGTTAGTTCACGGAATCAAGATATTTTGCATACTATTGTCGAGATAATTTAATGGAGATTAATTTCATACTTTTAAAAATTGATTTACTGCAATAGAATTGGAAAAAAACACCAAAATAGGTCAAGAAAAAATCCTGTCCGTCATGTGTGAAACCCGGAAACACTGTAACTTGTGAAAAAATCCATTATTTGAGTTAATTTTTTTTTTTTTTAATTCTAATCGACGATTGTAGGTCACTGAATGCGAATGGCTAATTAATTCAGTGTCGTTTAATTACAATTAATAAAAAACGAAAACTACAAGACTATACATCTATTTATATCCATAGAAAATTAACATATGGATGGTGATATATCTATAGATATTATGTACATTTATTCCACCAGGGGCGCTTGTGCAGTACCTTCTTCCTACTACAGCTGTTTTTTCGGCAATTAATTTTGAACGACTTAAGTTTTTTTTTTTTTTTATTAACCATATCTTTGTCAAGTGTTTCAGGGTTCACATAGGATTATGTAAATTTTTAGTTTATTTAATAATAAAGGAAAAACAAAAAAAAAACAAATCAAACTTTTCGTTTTTTCGTTTGTTTTTTTAATTCCGGCTAGACGATTTACTGTTTTTACTTCTGACCATTGATGTTGTATTTATCGGGAAACTCATATCGGTATATTCGTATAGACAGGTAGATTCTGTCCTTAGTTCCTGGCAAAATGGCCTCCGCCTAATTTAAAAAAAATGAAAAACAAGGCTATTTAATTTGTACCCAGCATAGTATCTATGCGCAAGAGTCGATCGCCTTTAGTTTCCTTTCATGCGAATACCTTTCTATTTAAATAAATCATTTCCATTCACGACAAGTTCTATTGAGTCTTTAGTTGAAACTAAACCCAGCATTTACTAGTTTGAAACTTAATTATAAATTGAATATCTACAAATGAATTTAGTGTTATTTGGAACAATCTCGTATATCCTGAATTCATGTTTGCCTTCGCTAGGCGATAATTCTACGCTTTATTTGTGCTTTTGTTGATAGAAAGGGCGATAGAAGTTTAATAATGATACACATTGTTTGACCTATTTCACAAAATTGATAGGTTACATTTTTTTTTGATGATTTTTCTTGAAATAATACTAAAATGAACATTGCTGAATCAGCTGGAATACGCCATTTTAGTGTGGGTATGAATGTATGAACCAGAATACCCGACTATCCTACGCTTCCTTCAACCATAAAACATGTTTACAGAACATGTTCAGCCAGTTCTAAGTTAGGTGGTCTAATTATATTCGACAACTGACAAGCGTGTTAATTGTTGAAATACACACACAAACACTCCAATTTTCTTGTCGTATGTCGATTTTATAAAGTATCTAAGACTTATATTATACTCTCAGTCAATCAGATCGCGATCTACTTATGTGCATATCTTAGAAGTCTATGAATCAAGAGCAACATATGGTTAAATACGAATCGATGCAAAAAGTATTTAAAAACCAGTCAATCTCGTGTCTAACCACGGATGGAGTAGGGCGCCGCACCATTCATTTAATTAAGGGCGCTTACACGGGTCCACTAGCGCCACTCCTTTAAAAAAATATTATCTCGTGACTGAAAAGGAATTTTGAAAAACGGCTCTTTTAGCGACCTCGGTAAGTGTGTCTAGAATTTTCTAATAAACAAAAGCGGCCACATTAATTTAGATCGTATTTTGTTGCTTCATGTCTCAATATGAAAGTTTATAAAAGGTATTAGAAAATTTTAGACACACTTACCGAGGTCGCTAATTGAGCCGTTTTTCAAAATTCCTTCTCAGTCACGAGATAATATTTTTTTAAAGGAGTGGCGCTAGTGGACCCGTGTAAGCGCTCTTAAGATATGCTCGAATCATTATTATTTTGTGCAGATTATAAAAACTTGAACTGAACATAGTGTATAAAGTCAACTGACTAACAACTTGACACATCATCATATTAGGTAGGTAACATATTTTTTTGCAAAGTCTGCTTTTGATTGAAGTATCTGAATGATCTTATTCTGTAAGTATGATAACAGTTGATCAACCAAATACTTTAAAAAGTAATATGAGTTTTACACATTTTTGTGACACATAAAGGAACCAATTAAGGTGACTCTTGCCTGGAATACGGTACTTCAAAAAACTAATTCAAGTATAGTAGCCTCCTTACTTATAAACGTTGTATAGCGTCTGTGTAGTTACACAGCGATTCCTCTCTTTCAGTCGTCAGCAATTTGACGTTCGAAAGAAGAAGACAAAGCGTTGTGTAACTATACAGACGCTATACAACGTTTATTAGTAAGGAGGTTAGTATTTAAGACTTATCAGGTCGTTCTTGAAATAGTTTCCGTCTAAGTTAGTATATTTAAAGGATTGGTTATTTAATGATATTGTGCAAGTCAGAGTGTAAAAGGCTGTGGTATTGAATATTTATATTTTTAGACGCACTTTTTAAGTTCTTAGATGTTTTTTTGTTATGTGCATAAATTTTAATTGAAGGTGAATATCGGTCAAGGAATGATATGAATGAATCAGTTTTTAGAACTTAGTATTAAAGTATTTTCAAATGACACTCCTTCTAGTTTAATTTATCAAACATTAATTGAAGGATGCTTCTTTATTTGTTAATAGAGTATACCATACACATATATGCACATAATTTATTTACAAATAATTTTTAGTTTGAGCCGAAGGGACCCCCCCTTTCGACTCAACACAAAAAGTTGTAATACCAAACATGAAAAGCACCAAGCTATGATTCTGCTAATCTTATCGAAACGGCAATCCTAAGCAAACACGAGAGGAATATTGGAAGAATACCTTCAGAAAATACACACACATACATCACACATAACATCACGCCTGTATTCCCCGAAGGGTTAGGCAGAGGTGTACCTATACACCGACATTTCGCCAGTTATGTTTAAGTCCCATGTAATAGGGGGCGAGCCTATTGCCATCAACCGGGCACAAATCCAGATTCCGGGCTGCTACTGAGAAATTCCAGATGAAAAAACCAAACCCTTCAGAAAATATCAAGAAACTATCTATGATGGTTAGGGATCATCTTCATCAGCCTACAGCAGTCCACTGCTGGACATAGGCCTCTCCAATTGCACTTCATTTAGCTCGATTCTCACCAACTCTCATCCAGCTGCTACCAGCCAGCCTGCGAAGTTCGTCGCTCCACCTAGTCTGAGGGCGTCCTACCTTACGTTTGCCGATTCGCGGTCTCCACTCAAGGACACGTCTACCCCAACGGTCATCGGCACTACGGCTAATATGGCCGGCCCACTGCCACTTCAGCTTGCTTATTCTGTGAGCTATGACGACAACTTTGGTTCTCTGCCGGATCACCTCATTCGAGATTCTATCCCTCGGAGAGACTCCAAGCATAGCTCGTTCCACAGCTCGCTGATCGACCTTGAATTTTTATGGACCAGCCGTACCGTGAGTGTCCACGTTTTGGCTTCGTAAGTCATAACCCTAACCATGATCCTGTCCAAAAAAGCCACTGCAACTGCACACAGATTATGCATTTAGGTACTCCTGAAATGCATAATCTGTCTCCGTTGCTTCTATAGCTACCGTTGTATGTCATAATTTTATAACAAATGACACTCTTAACAAAACGATCTGTAAATTCGATAACATCTGAGTAATAGCAACTAATGAAATAAGACAAATAACATGAATTTGAAATGAGTAAACAACACATTTGCCTCGAGCGGCGTAAATGATAAATTGATATGCCGTCAGCGAACTCCTAAAAGTAGGTATTAAAGCTAGTATTAGGCGCTAGCGATCGTTGTTAGATAATCAGGTGCTTTTTAATATTAGCAAACATTATTTGTATAGTAACTAGACACTTATAGGTCATAATCAGAGATCGGATATTGGAATGCATATTTAACTAAAGTTAATGCTATGGAAGCGGCTTCTTAAAATATTTTTTTTTGTAAAAAAAAAACCCGGCATGCCAGGAACACCGGGAATACATAACTAGTCGGGTGTATAGTATGAAAACGACTTCTAAAAATAATATTATTAAAAAAACCTCCAAGATTCTTGGATTGCATAACTATTCAGATGCATATTTATTTAAAATTAATGTTTGACCCCGATGCAAATATGTGTACGTAAGAACGAAAAAATCTTAACTTTAACACACACCACTCGTCCAGTGGTGTGTGTTAAAGTTAAGATTGTTTCGATACAAAAACGCATTCCATATTAGCCAACTTCTCAACTATAGGTGAATATGCAACCGAATATCCGATCTGTAGTCATCATAATGTAAAAATAAATTACAAACAACGGTTTCTGAGCTGAACGTAATATCAACAAAAAGAGCTATCAATTACTAACATATTTTTTAGGAACGCCCCCGCTACTTTAGAAATTATATTACAGTGGGTGCCACAAATAATGCTAACTCCGCATTACTTGTGTACAATGATAATATCTAGAGTTGGCATTTACAGGTATCCAACAAATAGATATTTATCCGATGCAATCATGCTTGAAAGGCAGGTGCTTCACACTTTATTAATCTTAACTATAGATAACCTCTCACTTCACCTATTGCTTTCTCGTTTTTTATAGCTTTTGATTTATCAATCAACAAATACTGGCGATAAAGTTCTTTATTCTTTTTTTTTGGTATTAGCAAAGCAGATATTAGTGGCGGGGACGTCCTAGGAGGACATATTATAGTGACTTTATTGGTGATGTTCTTCAGAAAGGTCAGGTGCGAAGTTCTTTATAAAGATTTTCATCATCATCTTATTTCCCTTGTCCAATGTTACTTGAAATCGGCGTAACACGTTTTCTTTTCCCATTCTACCTCGGTGGTCTAGTTGTCGCAATAGCTACTGCTGAGAATGCAGGGTCCTAGGTTCGTGTCCAGGGTCGGGCAAAGTGTTATTGGGTATTTCCATCAGTAGCAGCCCGGAGTCTTAATTTGTTCCCTGTTGATGGCAATAGGCTCGCCCCCTGTTACCTGGGACCTAAAAATGAGGCAAAATGTGGATTTAATATAGGTGCACCTCTACCTAACCCTCCGGGTTTTCTACCAAAGTCGATAATGAAATGAAAACCGATATATTTGTTTCACAACCGCTTGTCATAGTTATCTACGAACGGTTTATTTATAAAAACTGCTTCTAAACTATGTCGAGTTACAAACGTAGGTAATTGTTCGCACCACGGCCTTAGCCTTTTAGACTCAATTTAAATAATATCATTCACACTTAATTGTATTAGTATTTCACTAACTTTTGTAGTCGATATTCCTGAGGATGTTGCAATGACTGCTCTGAAAAGAGTAGCTAATACAAAAAGAGTTAATGAAAGATTTTGTTCAACAAAATGTTACTACAACTGGGTCTATGATTGATACTGGATCTATCTCAGCATCTAGTCTAACAAATGAGGTGCTAAGCTAAAGAAATGATCAGACGTAAAGGTATGTATGTATTTGTTAAATTTTTTAACCGACTTCACAAAAAGGAGGAGGTTCTCAATTCGTCTGTATGTTTTTTTTTTTTTTTTTATGTGTGTTAGCTCATAACTTTTTCTGGGTGAACCGATTTGGATGATTCTTTTTTAATTTGGTAGGTGGTGCTTCACATGTGGTCCCATTTAAATTTGATCAAGGTCTGACCAGTAGTTTTTGAGTTATCAATAATACTGCATATTTGTTCCACCTAGTTTATATGGATGATGTGTTAATAATTTCCTGTCACTGTTATTTACATACCAAGTAGTGGTGTACGAATTTGTGTGGAGTAGGTACCGCAACTAAAAAGTGAAAAATAAAAACTTTTTTACAAAAACTTTTTTACAAAAAAACAACCGACTTCCAAAAAAAACACTAAAAGACGTGAAAAATAACTTTAATTTCGGAAGTCGGTGTCTTTGGTTTTGTGTTTTCGTTTTTGACCACCGACTTCCGAAATTAAAGTTATTTTTCACGTCTTTTAGTGTTTTTTTTGGAAGTCGGTTGTTTTTTTGTAAAAAAGTTTTTATTTTTCACTTTTTAGTTACGGTACCTACCCCACACAAATTCGTATACCACTACTTGGTGTGTAAATAACAGTGACAGGAAATTATTAACACATCATCCATATAAAGTAAGTGGAAAAAATATGCAGTATTAAGAATAACTCAAAAACTACTGGTCAGACCTTAATCAAATTTAAATGGGACCACATGTGAAGCACCAGCTATCAAATACAAAAAGAACCATCCAAATCGGTTCAACCAGAAAAAAGTTATGAGCTAACACACATAAGAAAAAAAAAAAAAAAAAAAAAAAAAAAAAAAAACATACAGACGAATTGAGAACCTCCTCCTTTTTGGGAAAGTCGGTTAAAAAAACAACCGACTTCCAAAAAAAACACTAAAAGACGTGAAAAATAACTTTAATTTCGGAAGTCGGTGGCCCAAAAACGTAAATACAAAACCAAAGACACCGACTTCCAAAATTAAAGTTATTTTTCAAGTATTTTAGTGTTTTTTTTGGAAGTCGGTTGTTTTGTTTATAACTAAATAATAACAGCTGCACGGGTCGATCGAAGATAACTACGCTAGCCGCGGTCGGTTCGTGGATGGGTGATCATATAATACATATCGAGACCCCTCCGTGCCTCGGAAAGCTATTTAAGCCGTTGGTCCCGGCTATCATTCGTAGATCTTTGACAGTCGTTATGGGTCGTCAGAAACCCGAAACTCTGACAATCAGTCTCACCCAGGGGTATCGTGTTACCCAGTATTCAGGTATCTGATATTCAGCTGCATCTGGTTAGTCTGGAAGCCGACTCCAACATAGTTAGAAAAAGGCTGGTCAGATTGATTGAACTTTCAACATAAGAATTTGATCATGTAATCTACGCACAGGCGTTGGAGGAGCAACGTTTTGTTTCATCAATTCGTTTAATCAATCATCGTAATTGTATTTGATATACATGTAATTGATTGTTGCAACTTTTACTCACGATCTCAAAATTAATGGTAGGTATTTGTTTAATTAAATTACCTTTGTTGTTTTAGGTTATCAAGGTCATCAAAACTGATCGACTAAAAAGAAATTCATGAATAACCCGTATAAACATTTATATAAAAATTCTAATCTGGTAATATGTAACGGCAAAAAAAAAACAAAAACCGTTATATATCTATGCAAAGTTTAGTTCCATAATTATAAGGCAATTAAGGTGGTAGAATTGTGAAATAACACCAGTCAGATACAAGTTCCAGATTTTCAATCAGTAGAGCGCCCAATTACAAAATAACTTCGAATTAAATCATTTTGTAGGAAACAAAATCTATTAAATTGCAACTGGTGTTATAATATTCAATATCAATGTAATCAACACAATATCGTGATATACGGAACCAGTGTTATATAAAACTTGCGTAACAAGTAATGAGTTCATAAAATGCATACACGATTTCAATTTACATTTCAGGCAATATTGCAAATGTCAAATAATACACGGTCTTATGCGAGAAATTGACTTCATGACATGAAATGAGAGCAAATTCTCGGTCAGTTTTACAATCGACCATTTAATAATCATTGTAAAAGTATTACGACACTTTAAGGTACTACCGAGGAGACATACGTAATAGAAGGTGATAAAGCCATTAGACTTGTAACCAAACAGACAGACACATTCACTTGCCAAGTTATACTTATAACTAGAACGATAATACCTTTTGGAAGGGACAACTAGAAATAATTCTATTTTTTTGTAAATTTTGACTTTCAAAAGTTTCTTTTTTTGTGTTTTCATTTGAAATAAATGATTTGACTTTGACTAGAAATATTGCTCCAGTAAGGTTTTCTTTTAGACTTGGGTAACCAATGATAGATTGTGTTGAGTTGCATTCTTTATTCAGTTGACGCAGATAATAGCAGAAGGATGAAGGATAATGAGCTAGCCGTAGGATAGTCCGCACATAGCTAAGGTGCAGACTGAGCTCATGGCGGGCCAATGCCAGTTGCGATCATGATTATGTGTGGAACCCCACGGTCTGCCCTAACGCAAAGTATGAGTATTCATGATGGAAAAAGGTAAAGATGAGCTTGTAATATGAATCTGTCATGGCACGGCTTTGTTATTAAACAAACGCTCTGCTGACTGAAACTAACAAAGAATCAGTTCCATCATTTATTTCTTTTTCATACAAATAAACAACAAACCACGGACTAGAAAAATAAGAAGGATTCCGCGCCATGCATATCGAAAGTGAAGCACCGTACCGATCTATGTGTGTGTGTGTGTACCTAAATAAGTGTCTTACTTGTGATTATGTTATTCCTTGACACTTTTTCTGGGATGTAGAATTATTTTTACACCATTACACAATACAAGAAGGCATCATTTTATTTTGTTACTTGACGTAAACAGTACCTAAAATGACGCCGTAGTGGCGGCCGGTCGTTACCTTATGATGTAAATGTGTGCGTGAGGCATGTTTGTACAAATGGCCGGCGTACTTAAAGTGCTTTACTTTCGATACGCGTGGCGCGGAGTCCTTCTTTATTTTCTAGTCCGTGCAACAAACATGTCTATCTAATCAGCATGTCAATTGACAAGAGTTATCAACTTAAAGGCCTTAAGGCTTTAAGGCCCATAATTAGAACAATTTAGGCATTATTTCTGGCTTTAGTACCCACATTATTAAGTACAGTTTAGTTTCTCATTGTGCCATTTACTGGCATCGTGATGCAAATACATCACTATATTATTAGTCTGTTATCTGTTACTCTTCCGCGTTCTATTTTATGAAGGCACTCATGCATTCTGGCATGCAGTTGCAGGCAGCATGCGTTTGAGCATTAGTATCTGAATTGTTCTCAATGATCTAATCTTTATCTTGTGTTCTTGTTTCACAAATGTAGAACTTAGGATTACCTAGCCAAATAGAGGCATTATTGAGAAATTAATAGGTATGCTTCATTGGAAATATCAAGAACGGCTCCTAAAATTGCCCATCCTGGCACTAAAGCAGAGTACGAAAACGTTGTATAATAAAATCCGCAATATAAATCCGATTTTAATCAATCGGTGTATTCTAATTAACAATTTATCAACGGAACACTAAATTAAAACGAGGAAACGCTTTTGCAACTGGATCGGAGCTAATGCACATAAGCGAATCAAATCGTGCGATGATATGTTGAAAATTAAGATTTGTAATTAACTTTATATCATTTGGTATTCGTACGGCATTGGTCGGAGGCGTCAGATAACATTTTATAGAATTTCCACATTTCCTCAGTAGATAGAGTCACAAATCGTTCTTTAAGTATATGGTGGGCAAATATTGCAACAAGTAAGACTAGTTATAGCACCGGCGCAAGCGTTTGATGAAAAGTAAATGAGAAGATATTTATATAAAAATATCAGTTCTAGTTTCCACTTTTTAGTTATATTTATGACATGAGGTCAAGTTTTGGTCACAGTTACTAAAAGTAATTATGTAATTGTCTGAAATAAGCTTGTTGGTACGTAGGCTTAGAGTAAAAAATACGTACCTACCTAAAGCGTACTCATACTTCGTTAATTAGTCAGAAACGAATTGTTATATATTACTGGGTAGTCGTGAAAATTTTGTAAAGTTATGGTAAGTGTTTTAATACAGTTAGCGTGGGCAAATATTTCGTACAAAATCATTAGTAACTTCAATAATTATGTGCATATGGCTGCAGTTCCCAGATAATAATCAGCGTTTACACCTGTTGAAACAATTTTGTAGGAAAATTGCCGCATGAAGTATTTATAGCCCAGTTACAACAAGACTATTGTAATAAAACATATTTTCTTCATACTGGATTTAACATTACTTAGTTGAATATTTATGATTCCAATTACAGTTTATTAATTACTAATAGCTGTTAATACGCACTTCAATACAAAACACTGTTTGGGCGTCAATCAGAAATATAGGGAATGAGTGTGAGATATTTCAAGCTATATAATATGTTGTGGTTTGACTATGAATGATAGGCTGAAGAATGATGTTATAAGGCAACGGTGCGGTTTAAAAGAAGATGTAGTGACAAAAATTGAAAAGAGTATGCTTAGATGGTTTGGTCATGTTGAGAGGATGAATGAAAGGCGACTAACAAAAGGAAATTTCGAGGCAGATGTGAGTAGAGAGGCCGGGAGGGGACACCCTAGGAGGACATAAATAGTGACCTTATTGGTGATGTTCTTCACAAAGGTCACTATTCACTTTATTTCCCGCATTTACTCTTCTTTCCACATCTCCATCATATAATTATTGTCATTACAAAAAAAATGTAGGTACGTCACACTATTACCATAATTTTATACCATTCGATTTTATCAGCTCATTTAAAATGTAATAATCTCTCACCAAAAAGCTAACAAATACGTAGGTACGTAATATAATGCACACCCTAATTACCTACTTCTATACTATTTTCCTTGTAAATATTTTTACATAGTATTCAAGCTAAAGTATAATTCTTGTAATCATGTGACCAGAATGCAACACAATTTAGTTTAATAGCTCATATAATCGTGACAGACCTATTGAAAGTTTTAAAATAGTATCATTGTTAATAATGTATCTGTAACGGCGATGTCTTACTCAGTTACTTTGTGCTATTAGTTTTAATTGCATAATGCACTAAATTACTAGCCAATTGAACTAAAGACTTGACCACCATATAAAGTCAGAGAAATAAATTGCAAAGCGAAATGACAACCAAATTAAATTGTCCATATAATCAAATCACTTCTGTCATTCTTTGTTGTATGAAATGGCTACACGCAAAATTGACGGAGGGCGTCTATTTGTTAAGATGAATTCAAATTCAAAATCAAATTATTTTATTTCACATAAACCAACATGGGCACTTATGAAACGTCAGAAGCTAGGTGCACGGTTCCAATTGGTTGTTTCCTATGGAGAAGAGCCGGCAAGAAACTTAACGGTTACTCTTTTAAAAATAAGGGGTTTTTACAATGTTTCCAATTACAGTGTTTATAGATATGAGAGAACAGTGTAGGCCTGTCAACAGGTAACAGGTACTCAACAAAATATAAAAAGGTCTACAAATTTACAGTCTACAAGTTAGGCCTACAACGTTCTCACATTCACAAAATAAAGAAGGATCTAAATAAAAATAAAAGCTTATTTAAGCCAAATGACATGATTGCCATTACAACTGTAACAAATCTGAATTAGAATCCTGTCTACAAAAGCCAAAAGTAAACAGTTGAAATAAGAATTAGAGGTATATAATGTCAAATAATGAGAAGATCATGTCAAAGAAGAAAGTAAAAAAAAAACAAAAACACTTACTTTTTTTTTTAAATTAAACTTCGTAATTTGGGAGCAGTTAATAGACTTTCACATAGTGATGCCACTAATGAGGTACCAGGGAAGCCACATGTGCAGAAGGAATTATTGCCAAACTTCCCTGTCTTCAACATAGTCTTTAATGTTATAGTATGCATTTTTGATAAAGATTCTCCAGCTGTAGCCCGCCAAATTCAAATTTTCTTTGTTTTTTTTGCAAATTGCAGCTCTGTTTTAAGTCGTACATTGATCAAAATGCGATTCGCGACTGTAGGAATAATATATTTACTGAATAATAATCATTAATTTCATATCAATCGTCAAACTTTAAATAATTAAATTTGTTCCTCCTAAGATTTTTTCAGAATATTTCATATGAAAATTCTTTGGTGGAACAAATTTCCAAAGTTTGACGATTGATATGACAGTTAATTTCTCTGATTGTACTTTACGTTTTTACTGACATTCCTTGTTGATAAGGGATTAAATACTATATTCATATATAATTTTAAGTTATATGGTTCAGTTGAGTGCTGCTTGCATCTGCACTTTAAATAAGAGTATTTTTACATTTTGAATACGACAATTTGTCTCTAAATCTTTTACTATAGGTATATATTATCTATTATCTATTACTACAACTAATATTGGAATATAAAACCACACAGCATTCTAAATCGTTAATTTACTTTTGCAACTTCATTTGAGCTTTTGCAACAACCTAATATTTAAATAAATGCAGAGCAATAATCGGATGTAGCAGCAATTAACCACAAGAAGTAAATAACCCAAAATTAACGGTAGATTAACCTGTGACCTTTCGTTAACCGCAAGCTATAGACATATTTTCAACAATCTTAGATTCGTTTACGAGCTCCCACTTATCGTAAAGCCAAGAGATAGTTAATTTAGTAGATTATATTTAAGCTAGGATAGTTAAGCATTCGAAAAGCCTCGATATCTACGAACTTCCAGTCGATGCTTTCGACCGGTAATCGATACAATGAATCAATTAATCGATCAATCGATTAATTTGTGAATCTTGATTGATAGCTAGACAAAAAGGTGAGCAGTTACTTATAGATTTTGTAAATATTGATACTTTTATCCCGATATAATTTAGGAAGGTAAATCGATTCCTCAAATGAGTAGGTACAATAAAGATACCATTTAATACCATATTCCTAAGTTTAGTTATTATATAGGTACTATATAGCATAATACTTGGTAAATAAGCTTTATGCGCATGCCGGTAGCTAGTCGTGCGTAGCGGAGCGCGTGCGCCGGCTGCTAACGGTCCATTGATTGCATGTTGTTAATTGATTTGTAAACTGTCGTTAGCAATATGGTAGACGCCGTGGGTCTAAGGTGAAAGGTTTGTGGGTTTAATATTATAATAGGGGCGATAAACATTTTTGGGAAGCTCTTACACCTAAATTAAAATAAAAAAAATACACCAGGCCTGTATTCCCCGAAGGGTTAAGGAGAGGTATACCTATAGTACATCCACATTGCATTTGCATACAATTTTAAGACATAATATAACATTGGCATAACGAAATTCAGCAAAATGATCATTACGCATACGGTTGTTACGCATAAATGTTTTACCATAATGTTTAGTGCCATAAATTAACCTTTTTTATTTGTTAACGGTGTGGAAATCCTCATTGATGTCCTCCTCCCTGAGGCGGGCGGAGGGGTCTGTCAGACTTCTACTGACTAAAACCACCCCGTGTTCCCTTGCACCCTTGCACCGGGGGCTACGGGGCACTCTTCCGTCTGAACCTCACCTAACCTACCCATTGCATTATGCCAAAGTATCATTATGCTAATAAAAGCTATGCCAAAATATAAATTAGTATAAAAAAATATGCGAAAAGAAGGGATATAAGTGGGCGAGCCTATTGAATAATAAGAATATAGGCAATATATCATCTAGCGTATAATCCCTATGAGATTTGCAAGTAGAAACTTGCTATTTTTGCTAGTAGCTAAGAGAGCTCTTCAATAGCGTGTGTAATAGCTGAATGATGAATCGACCGTGGGATGATCTAATATTTATTTGATGCTATGGCGCAAATATTCTTGCATCTAAACTCTCATATAACAATCAATCATTTTTATAATCATATCTTAATGTTGGTTTATTTTAAACAATGACCTAGAAATGTGTTAATTGACCTAATACTCGTATACTTTCTTCTATTGCAAAACAAAACAAAAACTGAGCCTATCAGATAAAATAATATCATCATTTGTATTTCATCAGGTCAGTCTGAATTTATTTATTTTTACAGCTATTCATTAATTCAATACATTGTTTCGAAAATGCTATGCATTAATGGCCATCAAAATGCAAATGAATCTCATATCAGAGCTCGATTTCTACAATAATTTATTTATTATACATAGCTAGATATCCCAATTCCTTATGTCGATCTAGATAGAAAGCTAAGTGTTTGTCATCGATATTATTTATCTACGTATGCCAAAAAGAATAAAAACATGAGGAAAAAATGTAGTGAAAGGCAACAAGTTGTTTGATTTGACAGCTGTATGTGTATTGTTAACTTCGAAATCATTAAAAGAGCATTCTTGTGTTACGTAGTTGCTATTTGGATTTCTTTAATGGAATGTTTAGAATATCTGATATCTATTTAATTGGAGTTGCAGTTACAACCCAAGACAGCCATGTTTTCAAGAGTTTTCAAGTATAAGTATTACTTTTGAACGATTCTTTCGATTTTATTGATCGTTTTCTCAAATAACCTAGAAGATATCAGACTGAATTGGAATCTTCTTCTAAGGCATAACTGATGCCTGGACTCATTATGTTCCTAACTTTGTCCCGTTACTTAGGGTCAGCGCAACACGTTTTTTTCTTCCGTCCTCCCCTGACAGCCGTCACCCTATCATCCACTCCTTTTTTTTTCATATCATTCCATACACAATCCATCCATCTTTTCTTTGGTCTCTCCCTCTCCATCACCATCCATTTATATTCATTACTCTTTTAGTTACATGCATTGTATCCCTCCTCAACGTATGCCTGGACTGCTACCGTCCAAACCACATGGCGCACGCGCCATCTCTCTACGCCTTTGGCAATTCCCGAGGGTCATTACTCCCAGCTGTTTATCTGAACGAAGTCACAACATCATGTGGTGAGCTTATAAAACATTTGCATCAACCATTTCTAATTGTTTCCCACCGCAGGGCGTTGATTGTTTATTACGGTAGTGTTTTTCCTGTTGTCTTTTTTATCTTTTTATTTGACGTATCTCGACAGTAACTGCAAACCACTTTCTGTTAAAGAATGCGTGTGCTGATAGAAACTGATAGAGACATTGACTAGGTTTTTAAAGATTTTCCATAGGAAAAACTGCGGGAGGCATCTAAGATTGCGTGTGGCGAGCTCGACTTGTTTTTACAAAATTCTACTTGATGTAGGAACCTGTAACCGCATGTTAATCAAAAAATCCCATAAGAACTTCTCAAGCTTTATTGGTCTACAAGATATTTGGTTTACCGTATATATCTGTGAAAGCAATCACTGAAACGTCTTTTCACTTTCTGCATATCTGATGAGGCCAGAGTATGTAACAACACGTCGACATCTACACGTACATTAACATCTGTAAAAGTAGTAAAATGTATCCACACGAGGGCAGCAACTCTACAAAGTCTTTTTCGATGATTCTGGACCTTTGCCAAAAGTATGGCAGTATACAACGTGGAGATAACAAAACGACAATAAATTAAAACAAAAGCAATACTAATGCATAAGAGTATTTTGGAACTATCAAATAATACTGGCATCGAAATTAAAAAAAGTGATTTTTCAAACCAACTGAATATTAGCGATGAGTCGACTATGGGTTTTGCCAATCTTTAACTAGCTATATGACTAAACTATTGGATATATTTGATTGAATTTTCGTATGCAGACTGGGAATGGCATTAGATATACGCTATTTAATTTACTGTCGTATTGTCGTCTTCACCTTGTATAGTGTGCACTGTGATGAGAATGAATACCATCATACTCTATCCAACCCTAGGAAGGCTTCGTATTAAACATTGTGTCCTCGGCCTCTGATATCTTTATACCCCACGTCCATTACAAGAAACACAGACCCTTATACATAATAATTGTCATAAAATTATACAATTTATGACAATTACACGAGTTATTATAGTCAGGGTCTGTTATCAAGAAACTCAATTATTTGCCATTTATTCTATTTAAATATGTATTACTTAAACTTGCTTTAGTTAATATTAGTTCATACGACAACTAGTACATAAATTAACCGACTCTGTCGCAAATGTGGGGTTATGTAAATAAAATATGCACAATAAGTTAGGTAAATAGATGTCGCAATATTTAAAGACTTTTTATAAGGTGCGGTTTATAACGGAATCTTAGAATAAACTGTTAAGGGGAAGCCTGTTTGATTTTAGAAAAAAAATAGTTATTAATATTTTTTTTGCTATAAATCTATAACAACGTAATAAAGTTTGTGATATTGTCATTAACAATAAATACACTGAAAATTATTTGAAAGTAAGAATTTATTATCAAGCAATTCTACGTCAGTTATAAAATAAAATCTTATCTGATTTTGGTTGTACTCCAATTGACGCAAATTTATAATGCCTAAAAATATATGATCCACTGCAGTAACCAAAATCAGAAAAATATATGATATTCTGCAGGATTTAAGCTAGTTAGATAGTGTGTTGAAAACATAATGCAATAAATTTGATATGATAGAAAAAAATCACGAAGATACCTCTAAAAAAAATTTCAGATTTTTTTGTCAGATTATTCTACAAGCGACAGACTAACGTAATAGTATTTTAATTTTTTAGTCCAATGAATAGACTTTTTGTAAATCCATAAATGCTTCATATTTTGCAATAAATTACCAACGTTGTGTCATCGCGCGTCTCTTTCTTTTCTATGCAATCCGACAGTGGCCGCGCTTTAGCTCTTGTAAGCCCCTTAACATTTAATACGTAAATTACGTGTAAGTTACGATACGAGGTGGGTGGCGCACGCGGCGTCCACATCTCAGCCCATTTGGTAATCACCTCACGAGTATCCAAGCCGCGAGGATTGCGATATGATTGAAGATAATTGATCAGCCAAATGATAGTTCTAGAGCAAACATTGCTTCCCCATATGGTATAACTGTGTTATGGTACATTAATGGCTTTGCCCGCGGCTCCGACCGATATTTTAGGAGATAAGATTTGAAGGTTTTGATTTTGGGCTATTGTTTCATTTTATCACTGAGATTAAGATAATGCCTTCGAGGCTCCTTTGACATATTGTGTGTCATTATTATTCATTTTAATTCCTTATAAAGGACCTTACGCATTGGCAACTTTCATGTTGCGCCAGTACTCGGTCCCATGCATGCTTCTCATATCCTGCCTCATTCAACTATTATCATTTTTAATTTGTATTTGAGTCTAAACTTCTCATACGTGATCAAATCATTACATGCATTTAAATATTACACAGCTGTTTTGTTGCTGCTCTTAAAAAAAAAACTCAAAAGCGTTGTCCGATCATAGAGCCGTCTCATGTCAGTTAGATCGTTGTTTAATATCTACAAGCGCATCTCGCGTGGAGGAAACATATCTCATAACTTGACGTAACTTGCAATCAACTTACCGCATTACTTAGCAAGCTCATTCGGATATGATTGTCGGTCGATTTGATAACTTATTCATACTTGAACTGTGAAGTTCTGGTATTTGATAAATGTTTTCCTTATGATGACACGAGTGTCAAACTTGAATGGGCTTTGGAGCTCAGTTTAACCGATGAGAAAAGGAAGAGGTTGTTAAGTCGACGTGTAGGTATATAAGTTTTAAAGATTTGTTGGAATGGAAAAACCGGACGGTTAATGCTCCAAATCAAGTGGCAAAAGCAGCATCTTAGTTCACCATTTATGTTGTTATCCCTCTCGACTTTATTGTAGGCATTAGGATTTTTTTTAAATCAGATGCTAAACCTGAGTCTAAGTTTGACTATGAACCTAGCACTCCAATTGATACACTTTCTGAATCACTATCTGAAGGATTTTAAGGAAATTCTTAACCCATTGCTTTAAACGAGTGTGTTTAAAAAATTCGTCTACTTCAACGTAAATAATTAATGTTATTGAACTGCCAAAATGAATGGCATTGATATTGGTAAGTGTGTTACGCAGTTACCTCACAGGATTGGTTCAATTGTAACGAGATTCTCAATACTTATGCTTAGTTCTTGAATCCAGCAGTAGAATCCGACATGCTGTTGCTTCATAGATTGATTAACATTACATATACATTGCTCTTGCATCATATCAGAGGCGTAGCAAACAGATAATAGTGCTTATAAGTTCTTATCTTTCAATGTAATGAACAGGTGGATTTAAAAGATTAGCCGCTAACACAGATTGATTGACTTATAAGACATTCAAATCACAAACTTGTGTTTTAATAGTTTATTCGTATGTATGAGTGATAAATCCTCGACTGACTGTGTCTGTGTCTGTGTGTGGTGAGACTGCCTCGTTGCTCTAGTGGTTGCAAGCGCTACTGCTAAGCATGAGGTCTCGGGTTCGATTCCCGGGTCGGGCAAAGTGCTATTGGGTTTTTCCATCTGGAATTTACCAATAGCAGCCCGGAGTCTGGATTTGTGCCTGGTTGATGGCAATAGGCTCGCCCCCTATTACATAGGACTTAAACATAACTGGCGAAATGTGGGTATACTATAAGTACAACTCTGCCTAACCCTTCGGGGAATACAGGCGTGATGTTATGTTATGAGTGATAAATAAAACAAGTCACACTAGTGTATTTTATGTATGTACAAATACACTGAATTGCAAAATTTCAATTAGTGTTCATTTGTTTTAGGATTCATTGAGTAGAGAGTTTCCCACGCAAGAAGGATCGATTTCTTAAGAAGTTATAGTAAAATGATTTATGTTGTGTCAGTTGTGTGCATTAGCTCATTATCTGTGAGAGTATTGTTCAGTGCATAAGCAGAGTGTCTAGTTCTAAATCTACCATTCGATTGTTTATTACATTAAAGGTTAGGATAGCAAAAGCTATCTATGAAATATTAATAAAATTGTAAGTAAACTAAATACTTAGGTACTAATTGAGTTGTATTGTTGAGAAAAATCAATTATCTACTTAGCAGTAGATAATTGTTTTTTTTTTTAATCATAATAAAATCATAATAAAAAAATAAAATGGTACGAAATAGCTTTCGTACCATTAGGCATTTGATTTTATTATGATTGCTTCCTAGATTGATTAAAAGAATAAAAACAAACGGACAGAAAAAATACAAAGATTTTTATTAGTTAGTATGCAACTCCAAAATTGATTGGTTCAAAATTATAGTTATCTAGTGCTGCAAAAAATAACTAGACCAGATTTGTCGCTCTGTTTTAAATGTATACATACGTATAGATTGTAATGTACAATTACGTTATTTTTTTTTTTCATGGCCGCCAACTTCTTGTGTAAAATAAAAGAAATCATTAAAAACTATATTGCAACATAGCAGTACGTACATGGTGTACTTTTTATATTCGACCTTGTTTAAAATTTTAATGTAAAAGTGTCACATTCTTGTTTTAATGAGAGTTTAATAGTGTGTTGCAGGGATATTGCAAGGACGGCTATTTGATTTAAACACACTTTGCAGACAGTTTTAACCTAAATATAATTCATGCACTTAGTATGGAGGAAGTCGTGTTTCTTGTCCATATTTAAGACGCGATTATTGAGTCTACCTAATTACGGAAGAGACACATTTGAGACGTGACTGATCCAGATCAATCAATTTTATCATATTAAATTTTACTCAGTTTACTGGGTACTGAAAATTGCTTAAACTTTAGTTTAAGCAATTTTCAGTACCTACCTATTAGAAAACTACGATTTTCAACCTGTATTTTTTTTTGAGACGGTGGTCTTTATTTAACAATGTTTATTTTCATAGACTCCAATGCAGGAGCCACTCCTATTTATGCCTGCGTGCTTACATCGTCATAATAGATCTAACTAATTACATTATTGCTCACAAGACCCCCTCTTCCGTTGCCCTCCCTGCACCTAACCCTGACACGAAATCAATTTCATTACAAATACAGACAGCTAATAGTTATAAGTACGTATCCGGTTAATCTCAATTATCTATCTAAATGGTTCTTACCAAAAATTGATGAATAATAGTCGATACAATAATCAGTTCAAGGGCATTATGCGCGTGCGCCACCCACGTGATAATCACTCCATAAAGAATTCCATTGGTAAATTTATTTGTTGGTAATAGTAACGATAATATCGTTTAGATTATGTTGTTTGAAGCTAGAACAAGATTGTGATCTTTGGTTCGATGAAGTATAATTGAATTGATGACGAAATAATCGATCCGCTTATCAGATGGAATTGCTGCTGCATATTTCGGCGGCAAAAGTTGCATCTACCGAAAGGACTGGTCCATATTATTAGCAAAGGATACAAGTCTGTAGGAAAAGAAGAAGAAGGCCTCAGCCCTACAGCGGGACAACAAATGTTCTTAGAATAGAATAGAATAGAAAAGAATACTCTTTATTATGTACACCTGAAAATTTACACATATAAATGTGGAAATTTTGAATAGCTACAGAGACACTCACACACACACACACGCACACACCCGCACACACACTCACACACACACCCTCACACACACTCACACACTCTTTTTACTTAGATATATTAGATACGGTTGAATTTATGATTTTTCTAGTGTACACTAAAAATAAATACTTCTAATAGGTACTTCTAAGACGGTTGTACAACCGTCTTCAGCTTCAGTACCTTCTATTTAGAAAACGAAGGGATAACCTACTTAGACACAGGCACTCTGCAAAGTTTGGACCATGCAATGAAGTTGTTATTATTGTAATATAATTGTGCGAAAATGGGTCAGTGGGTAACCTTGGACGTTGGACCAGTTTAAGTTTGAAACGTGACAGTACTTACTGACAGCTTATCTTTACATCAGCTAAATGGAGAATGTAAACAGTCTCTTATGAGAACGAAAGATCTGTGACATGTCAGCGTAGAAGTAGCTTTGTAATTAATTATACGTACTTTTCTATGTGTTAATTTCTCCTACGAGTACATGTGTAAATTTATGCCTTCTAATCTGGCAATGTAATTATTTAAATGGTTAATTAATAAATTACAATGTAATAATTATCTATGTATTGGTGTTAATGCTCAGTATTATTGGGGTGCACATTAGCTTAATTTATCGTGGGTATATTGAATTCTTGTTTAATTGAACGAAAGAAAAATATGTTTATTTGACAAAGAAACACATGGATACAAAAAAGATATGTAAAAGAAAAGGAAAGGAAAAATTACAAAAAAATGCTGATTCTTGAATACGTCCGGCGCACCCTGGCCAGTCGCCTCCGCCAACAACCTTGCTGGCTTTAGTCAGCTTGGCTGTCACTTAGAAATGGTTGTAGTTAGACATTGACGAATTCTTCGTCATATCGATGGTTCCCTTTTAGTAATTTTATATACCTACCGTTACATTTTAATCGTGTTTATCCTTAAAAGGGGTCACTGTACTCATCATTATAAACAACTTTTACTACGGGAACAACCCCGAAATCGTGAAAAAAAAAATCTGCTGTTCCATACATCTAAGTTCGCATAACTCGACAATTATAATGTACGGATCAGCTGATTTTTTCCCACGATTTCAGGGTTGGTCCCATCGTAAAAGTTGTTTATAATTATGAGTACAATGACCCCTCTTAGGGCTTTAGACGATCAAAATGTAACGGTGTATAAATAATCTTCGACTAGAATTTCGTTACTTCGACAATGTTGGCCTCGTAAAGGTAGTGCAGGTGTTTTTGCACAGAGGCCACGACAAGAGGTGAGGCATCGTTTGCGATATGGCTCCATATTCGTACTGTGGCTCATCAGAGTACCCTCACCTGACTAAGTTGTACCTGCAGCGACCCACCTGGCTTCTAAGTCGGTTTAGATATTTCCAGGTAGGCCATGGTAGTTATTGATTCAAGTTGATCCGCGGAACCTGTTTAAAATATACATTCGATGACAAAAGATACTTTGACGACTATAAGGTACATCATTGGGGGGTGGTGATGGTGGGTTCATCCTCGGGGGTGCATTCTAAGTAGGGCAATCAATATTACGGTTAATAAATATCCCATTAACACATTAGAAGATTCCGGGGATTAAACTGAATGTCAGGATTTTTTACTGCACGATAAGACTAAAGGATGATTTCCACCAAACTGCTCACATCACATCGGATCGAAATGGATACGAACGGATGCAGTGACAGCCGATCGCGTTCGGCAGGATGTCGACGTATAGGATCGGCTCCGTACCGTCACTTGCGAACGTATCCGTCTGTAGGCCTATTCAAATAGTTTCATTCCTACCGTCATGACGTGTTCTAATTTTTGCAAATTGTTGAAGTTGACGTAGTACTCGTATTGTTGGCTATTGCGTTAGAAAATAAAAGAAGAAAAGAATAACGAAAAGCTAAAATAATGATAAAACAGAGAAAAGGAAAAAAATTGGATTGATGATTTATGGCAAAAACGGTGTAAGGTTGGCGGCCGGCCACGACTTTGAGCGCACGCGACGACAGTCGAAAGGATCCGATCGGCTACGACGACAGGCGAACGGAGCCGATCGCGCGTCGCGGCATACTTTCGGCTACGATCGCGTGTCGCGGAAGACGCCCACGGTCAAGCTGCTGTGCGCGGCTTGGTAATACAGACTTTAAATACTGTGTACACGATTTAATACCGTTTAAAGATTGTAAAATCCGTTCCGATCCGATGCCATGCGAGCCGTTTGGAATCAAATCATCCTTAATTAGTTAATTAGATGTTTGTAATAAAATAAGTTACAGCGACGGTCCAGATAGTAATTTAATTTAAAACATTGATTTTCCAAATGTTTGTAAAATAAATACATAATTATTATTAAATAATAATTGCTGCACCCCACTGTACAAGTAACACAAAAATTGATGAATGTTATTGCAACGATAGCGTTTGCGCAACTGATGATTGAAACAAGGTAGGCGGCCTATACGCCTAACGTTTGACAGAATATATCCTTTAGCAGGTGCAAAGTGTACATAATTCTGTGTACGTCATGCTCATATCTCACACTTAATAGGGCTTACACTGAATAAATACTTTATTAACATCGTTGCTGAGGTTTAATGCGTCTAATTGAATTATCAAGTGGGCGTGTGAGCATTATTTTTGATCGTGACTGTACTCGCGTGAGTGAACTTGCCTACCTGGACTTTTATTGCCTCCTCATTATTACCTCCCATAGTTTCAGAGAAACTATAAGTATCTAAACAACTTGCAGAATGTCAGGAAAAAGTCTGTCTGTGAAAAGTATTAACTGCTTTTTACTCGTGACGGATTTTCTTGTCTGTCATGCAGAAGTATATGCGTGGTGTTGATAGAGGTGAAGCTTAAAAAAGCTAAGAAACTCAAGTGCTTAAAAAATCACTTGAGTTTCTTATTGATCATTCGTCTGTTCTTTGTTCTTGTATGCAATATTAGCTTTCAGCGGCTTACAAAGATTTCAGAGCTTTTATACATTTGAAACACAATATCTTCAGACAGAAGAACAATTCGAAAAACTTGAATACCGTACCTACCTGCCTTCTGTCTCAAGATTTATTGATTGACATAAACTTGTATTTCTTTAAGCGGGAAGTTATAAATTGCGTCAATAAATCAGTCTGTAAGGTTTCAAAAGTGCGTGTAGACTGTCAATTCGAATTTGAAGAAGTCAATAAAGACGACTTCTATAAAGTAATTCAAATGTAGATTATGATTAACTTAGTGTTTGTTCTTTATTACTCATTTAAGGCTATCCATCAATTCAATTAGTATTACTTTAATGAACGAATATTGGTACGAAAAATAGTGACATAAGTAGGTAATTTTTTATTCTTATTTTTTTGTGCTATTTTTATTTAAGCTAAAATGGCATTTAGGAATTTCGCTTAAAAATACCTTTTAGAAGTTTTATTTAAATATTAAGTACCAACATTTAACACTTCACTGTAATTTAAAACAATGAACAAAAGTAGATGGCGTTGCATAAAACAATACCCTTATCAACCAAACCTGGCTGACATCGTACACTTCTGGCCTAAATTAGAGATACACTTAATTTAATAACAGTTATCATAAAAATATTCATTACTATTGTTACCTATGTAGGCCTATGGTATGTAAAAAATGATTCTAATTCTTAAGATGATTGATTATTTGGGTATCACAATAGGTCATATATCATTTTTAACAGTGTCAATGTCACTGACTCACGGATTGTTACAAGTTGTTGTTACCATAACAGAGAGACATAAGAATAGGCACTTGTTGAGGTCAAGGATCAACATGTTGGAGCACCTCTTGAAAATACTTTGTTAAGAACTCATCTGAGGCACTGTTTATCGAGTGAGCACTTGAGCTGGTTATTTTAGTGACATGAATCGACTCCTCTGTGCCTCGGAGAGCACGTTGGTCTGCCGTTGATCCCGGGTGTCAACAGTAGATCTTTGACAATTGTTACGGGTAGTCAGAAGCACGAAAGTCTGACTACCAGTCTTACTAAGGCAGATACGCAGTCATGTCGCATCCATTTAGAATAGTGGTATCAGCGGAATCTGGTTAGACTGGAAGCCAACCCCAACAAACTTGGGGAAAGGCTAGGCAGATGATAGTAGTGACTTGAATCGGTGTGGTAGTTTCCGAAATATTTTTATACTAACGAATAGAGTAGGGTGTCCCTTTTTGTGTATTTTAGTGGAGCCACAGTATTTAAAGCCTAATGGTCATTCCACGATTTTTTTTTGTCATTTATTACATTTTGAACTAAAAGCTTGGTAAATAAAACAGTACCAGACATAATACTTATATAAAATTGTATAAATTTTAAAATAATTAGTAAAAGTTAAGATATTCATACATATTGACATTAACATTAACAGTACTAGACAGTGTAACACGTGTTTTACATAATTATACTCGTTATCTATGTATCGTTTCCAACTAGAATATGTATGTTGGTTTTATTAGTTTTATTATATCAGTCGACAAGGATATAGTTTTACTTCCGCATAGATAAGCCTGTTCTAGAATGCTGATCCTAATTAATAATTTGAAGCGATAAAAGAAATGCTCCAATCATTGATTCTCATCTCCGCCTCTGAGAAATTAATCGTAAGTAACTGTTAATAGTAATCCAGGTGTCGGCTGTTGTAATTGGTTGATCAAAACACCAGTAACCATCATGTATTAAGAGTCCAGAGATTTGATATATCATTTCCATAAAATACAAGATAAGGTTTAAAAACTATATCCACTTCTAAGGATTTTATGCCAAATTTTATCAAAATCGGTTCAATAAATGATTAGAATCTGATAAAAAAGTAGCGACAAGACCAAGCCAAGCCATTTATCAAAGAAACACATAGGCCCATGTCAAATAAGCTTTATGCTATCGAATGATAAACTTTAAATACTTCATCTATTTTTCGCCTGTTTCGATTTAAGACATTTCACCAATCATTGGCCCTCATCTCCATCTCTAGAAGCCTTATCAAATCTCCGCTCAGTTAGTTGTAGTTAAAGTTTGTAACAATTGTGATTGGTTGATCAAAATACCAATCAAAACCAACACAACAAAGTTAACGTTAGATTTGATTGCAAACTGATCATAGATTAGATAAGGGTTCCAGAAACCCGTATACCCCAGCTAACTATACGTATCGCTTTCATATTTATTGACCACTTAAGGCTTATCTGCTGATTAATTCAATAGGTATTTTCATTTTTTATCTAGCCGTACTTAAATACATTGGTCACGGTACTACGAACAAGACTAATGTACGTACGAAATCACGTCATATCAATTGTTATACCACTGAAGTGTGGACTATATTATGGTGGCGTAAAACTAAACTTTATACCATCTTGTGCTAGATCTGTCTCTAAAGGAGATGTTTCATTTTCGGCTACCACTTGTACATTATATCAAAATACGAGGAAAAATACACTGTATTAAGGAAAAATATTAATCCGTGAATTAGAGAATGTTATCTTTGTTGTACACACAAATTAAAGTTTTTCAATTATTGCCATTGTTGTCGTTATGGCTACACTATGGCGGCATCCTAACAACATGCGTTCTGAAATCAGAATGGATCTGAAATTAATGTGAAACTGTAAATACAAAAATATTAAATATAATTATAAAAAGGTATCGCTGTATTATTAATTCATCTATTACACCTATTTCTAATGTGTTACTAATGGAAACATGTAATAATATCCTAGTTCGATTAATAAAATCTACTTGGCCAGTGTAATTCCGATTTCCGAACGTTTTATTTTGACATTCACTGTCGGAAGTGTCGTTGTCAATCTTAAATTATCCCCGCTAGAGTTTATTGAATGATGACATTAATGTTATTGTCAGCTGTCATTATGTCTCTATTTTGCTCACAACAAATGTCAAACATTTTCAATTTTATTTTTGTACTTCTACAATACAAATTAATTCAATAAATCATTACCTGTTACATGTATCTATATACATGCTATCAATATATCTAGCTACATTTCACAGATTTTCTGGGAATGTACACGTTCTAGCCAAAGTTCCATACAAAAATGAAACGTCTCCTTTGAATTTGATAAGAATTGCAAGCTCTCTAAAAACTCCTACAACGCCGTGCCATTATCTGAAAGGCTGCTGTGTGGTAATACCCCGACGAGCAACGATTTTTTTTAACGCGGCCAGGTAAGCGTCTTTGTTAAGATCCGTAACATCAATTAGTTAACGTAACATAACATCACGCCTTGTTTCCCTGAGGGGTCCCCTATTACAAGGGACATAAAACATAACTGGCCAAATGTGTACTTATAGGTTTACCTCTGCACAGGTAAACCTATAAGTACACATTTGGCCAGTTATGTTTTATGTCCCTTGTAATAGGGGGCGAGCCTATTGTCATCAACTGGGCACAAATCCAGACTCCGGGCTGCTAATGAGAAATTTTAGGTAGCAAACCCAATGACACTTTACCCGACCTGGGAATCGAATCCTGGAGATGCGCACGCATCCGTTCAGCTTTCCGTGTCTATTCAGTTTTCGCGGCAAACAGGCATAAAATGAGGAAAAGTGTGTTTTTATCATGCGCATGTTAACGACAATGCTCAGACTAACATCAAAATTAACATTAATACATAATAACATTTACATTAATTGTGTTCAGTGTGTAGAAATGACGAAAATCGACCAGCGAAACAAGAATGGAGCTGAATAAATGAAGTTACTCCCTAAAACTGCCCTTGAGTTTTAACTTGGTTTAATACCATTATTATTTCGGACTGGAAAGCTACTTCAAAGTATTGCCATAATATCAATATTTATAAATCAAAGTACCTTAACTGACACAATCCGGCCTAATGACCGTTTATTTTAAACAATTATTTTAGATTGACGCTTTATTTTATTAAGAAACTGTTAATTCTGCCCTTAAGCGTCTCGTCAGTGTTAGAGTTATGGATCACATCGATTTTTTATTGACTAAAATATCCCCAGGCGATACCATTAATGTGTGAGTGGTAATTGATAAACTACGAGGGCAAGTTCACTTAAGGTGGTACCCCGACCAAAACCTTGCCATAGTGCGTTATTCAGAGGCTATTAACTCATTCAATTCACTATGGGTAATAAACTACATCTAAAAGCACATTATTAATGTTCGATATCCTATCATCACATTGCACATTCTTATTTGTTTTTATGGGTTATATAAATACAATTAAAATATCCTTGTAAAAAATTGTCAAAAATTATTGATTGCAGGCATCTTTTGCTAATGGTGACGTTCTATTAATTTGAGGTTTACACTAATAGATAGTTAATTTAAAAATCTGAATAATTCACGTTTTATTTTATTTCAAAACATCGCATGTCTTTTTTTATTAAAATTAATTCATTTTTTTTGAGAATTCGATGATAAATGAGCGTACGCAGGGAGCGAGACAGACCGAGACTCAGCGATTGGACAGAGAAGGACCGAACACTCAAGTTCGTTTGGTCGGGGAAGCGCCTTAATGCTGTTGTGGTAAGTTGAAATAGTTTGGCAACACTGACACGACGATTATAAAAAAGAACAGAAGCTGTTGGTTTACCTTTTTAACCGACTTCAAAAAAGGAGGAGGTACTCAATTCGACTGCATGTTTTTTTTTTTTTTTATGTGTGTTAGCCCAGAACTTCTTTCTAGGTGAACCGATTTGGATGATTCTGTTTTTATTTGAATGCTGGTGCTTCACATGTGGCCCCATATAAATTTAATTAAGCTGACCAGTAGTTTTTGAGTTATCCATAATACTGCGTATTTTTTCCACTTAGTTTATATTGATTAATAATTTAATAGTTAATAATTTCCTGTCACTGTTATTTACATATCAAGTAGTGGTATACGAAATTGTGTGGGGTAGATACCACAAACATAAAGTGAAAAATAAAAACTTTTTTTAAAAAAACCGACTTCCAAGAAAAACACAATAAAACGTAAAAAATAACTTTAATTTCGGAAGTCGGTGGCCATAAACGAAAATACAAAGCCAAAGACACCGACTTCCGAAATTAAAGTTATTTTTTAAAAATTTTTGTGTGTTTCTTGGAAGTCAGTTGTTTTTTTTTTGTAAAAAAATAAATGTGTATAAATAAGTTAAAATGAAAGAGCATTTTTATAGACTTCTTTTATCTTTGAAACGTAGCTATGTTAATGAAGTAGGTAAGCATATTCCTTTGCAACTACTGCCACAATCTGTATTGGCGAAAAGGGTACTGAAGTAAGGCCAACGAGACGAGATAAAATACGTAAATAACCTCACATGCACCGAGTTACGTTACGATAGCGAGAGATTATTATCTCTATCCTTATCTCTCGTACGCAATAATGACGTCAGTTGGTCGATGACGGCTGTCGTTGTTTGGTTCGTGGTTATTTTTGTCTATTCTTCCGTCGACAAGACGGTCCTTCTGCTAAGCCTGCAGCGTTCACTATGCATGCGGCTATTGTACTATGTACAGTAAGATTCACGAAAGATGACCACGGCGCAGAAGGCATATTTTAGGTCCCTTTGGAGGTGCGAGGTGAGGCGCGGGCGGAAATTATTATTAAATATTAATTAACCAATTATTTAACCAACATTAAAATATTATTTTGTCTTAAGTCTTTTCTTCATGAGTGTACGTGCGCAGACGGTCGCCATTTGTGGTCATCTTTCGTGAATCGTACTGTAGGTAAGTCTTCTTTCCAAAATTAAATGCAGTTTTTTATCGAAACGTGAATCCATGACTTAGGTTGTCCACAGTCATTAATTAATTCAAAATATAGGCCCACTTGCACCACATCACTAATTGCATTTAGCGCTAAACGAATTTAAAACATCAGTATTTTTCCGTCAATTGTTTGAAGATAACAGATACAAAATTATGTTTTAAATACGTTTTAAGTTAAATGCGTTTAGTGATATCATTGTGATGCAAGATAGTTCTTACCTCACACCTTTTGACAATCATTCAGTCTATGGTATTTATGACAGCCTGTTTTTTTTTTTTTTGGGAAATCTTCGGATGACTTCTCCCGCTCTGGGCAGTACCAGCCTGCAATGCAAGTAATGCAACCCGTTTTCTTCAAAGTGGACTAGTAGGCAAAGTTAATAATTTTATGCATTGCCCGATTGGTCAAATAATAACAGGTGGTTTATAATAGCCAAGCAACAAATTGTTGAGTACTAACGATATTTTGTTATACACATTAATAACTACAATATCACTTTATTAAATTAAGTAAATCCAATCAGTGCTGTATGACTAAGCTATCGGCTATATTTATGTCTTGTTGTTGACTCCTATGTATAAATTTTAATAAATTTCCTCCTAAGTGTAGGTTTGGAGCTCAATTATTAGTTGGAACATATAAATCAATACTTATTAATATTGATAGGATACTAACGTAACTAATTCTATAAAATCTTACTTTTTTTGCAATTTACAGGTCAGTATGTATGTTGATTAAAGTATGGTTCACGACTGTAACAAATATGGCTTTACAAAATTATAATCATTGGAATAAGCAATACAATTCCTTAAGTTAGATTTGGCCTCAAATGTCATGATTTCATGAAATAGTCATTCAATAGGGTAATATGAACTTAGAAAGATGTATTGATGATTTTGATGATTATAATTCTATAAATAAATATTTGATACGGCTACGAATCACATTTAGATCATCATACAACAGGACACTGACTTGCATATTGCAAAAAACGTAAGAAAATTTGAATGTCGCGGGCTACCCCCTTAATATTAAGGTTCGCGAGCACATTCGCAAGACGTATCAGTATCATCACAATGGTAATGTTTTCTCATCGTTTATCTTATATGTTTTTAGTATATTCGTGTATATAAGTATATTTATTTGTGCTTATATTCATATATAATTAGGTATATATTATTTTAATATTTACTTGTATCGAATATTTGGCATTTGAACCGAATCGGCCTATCCCTACAAAATACATTCAATGTATTATCAACACTTAGCGTAAATACATCCTGCTTTTATAAAATGTTTTGTTGTAATAAACCATTGCGACCTCGCAATCTTCGAGGTCTTCTGTGACTTGAACCAAAACTTTCTTCAGTTAAATAAATTAAACTTACCCAGGATGTACATCAGACACACCTCATTTTAGTTATGTGATCAATTAGATGCATGACCAAAAGCATCTTATACAACGCGATGAAAGCAATACTTATAATATGCATAGATAGAGGTTGTCAGTTGTCAGTTGTCACATAGAGTTACCGGTTATTTTTAAATTTAGCCAGACAGACACAAAACAAACAAAAAGTTTGACTACGCCAAATCAATTTTTGATGCATTCATCCGAATAAGTAACCACGGTTAAAGGAATCTCTGATTATTCGATTTCGTAAATAACTTGCTAAAAAAAGGAATAACCGACTAGAAAATTTAAATATTGCTCCAGATTATCTGAAAGTAAAAGCTCTACCTTATTACGTAACTATTTAGCATAGACCAAAGACAGTGTTTATTGATGTAATTAATAGATCAATCTTAGCCTGAATTCCTACCGCAATATCGCGGAAGAATGAAATCGTATAGCAATTAAGTATCACGTAAAACAACGTTATTAATGTAGCGGCGATCGTTCGGAATGGATTTGAAACTAGGTTTGCACGCGATAAGCCAGCCTATCTTTCATAGAAACAAAACTTTATTTCCACGATATAAAACTACATTTTAGCCCAATTTTTTCCCGTGCTATAGTGATAACTTTTTTACCGTTCAAGTTAGATTTTTCAACATTGTTGCATTCTTCAGCTGGACGATGCGTTAAATTGATTATAGGTATGATTCGTACAGTTTTTACTCTAAGCCGTTTACAAGAGAAACTATAACCTGTTTTAAATTAACTTCCATCCTGCTATAAACCCTACATATCTGGCTTCAATAATATGGAAGTGCAGTTTCGATACAAATAAGCATAGCTAAGCTACGGTAACTTTTCAAAAAAAATTAAAACGTACGAAACTACCCCACGCATGGGGTAGCTTCGTACACAGTGTGGGACACATTCGTACATTGTGGGGAGCCTCCATACAGTCAAAGAAAAATCAATTTATTCAATGTATTAAATCATTTATTGAGATCAAAGTTAACAGAGAATCAGTCTTCATGTATTACTACATGAAGACTGATTCTCTGTTAACTAAAACTTAACTACTTATAACTATGTATTTAAACATAAAAATATAAAACTTTAATATTTTTTCTTATTTAATTAAGGAACTAATCAACTTTCATCTAGTAATAATTAAAAATATATTTTTTGAAGTAAATACTTTAAGTACACTTATCTAACATAATACTTTCATTAATAAAGGAACTAATAAATCAATAATATAAGTTTCTTAAGCTTATAACAAGAAAGGTTGAACTAACCAACATTATACATAGATAGGTCTTTTTAACCGACTTCACAAAAAGGAGGAGGTTCTCAATTCGTCTGTTTTTTTTTATTTTTATTTTTTTTTTTATTTTTTTTTTATGTGTGTTAGCTCATAACTTTTTTCTGGGTGAACCGATTTGGATGATTCTTTTTTTATTTGATAGGTGGTGCTTCACATGTGGTCCCATTTAAATTTGATCAAGGTCTGACCAGTAGTTTTTGAGTTATCCTTAATACTACAGATTTTTTCCACTTAGTTTATATGGATGATGTGTTAATAATTTCCTGTCACTGTTATTTACACACCAAGTAGTGGTATACGAATTTGTGTGGGGTAGGTACCGCAACTAAAAAGTGAAAAATAAAAACTTTTTTACAAAAAAAAACAACCGACTTCCAAAAAAAACACTAAAAGACGTGAAAAATAACTTTAATTTCGGAAGTCGGTGCCTTTGGTTTTGTATTTTCGTGTTTGGCCACCGACTTCCGAAATTAAAGTTATTTTTCACGTCTTTTAGTGTTTTTTTTGGAAGTCGGTTGCTTTTTTGTAAAAAAGTTTTTTTTATAGCTGAATATGTGGGCAGTTCTTGCTGTCAAAGTAGGTTTTGATGACCACAATATACATACCACATCTGATATGTAAACGGTTCCTTCATCTTTGATAGTGGGAAAGACAAATTTCCAGGTTTGAGGCTTCCTCCTCAAAAATGAAATTTTATATCAACGGGACTGTATTTTTCAAGCACCTGCCTAACATAATATAAAACAGTATTTTTCTCGAACTTTACTAGCACAAGGCTTTCTTGTTTAATGTACTCTGACATAACTGCAGTTTCATTCTCAATATCCGATCGTTCAGACGACTCTTCGATGGGAGAACAAGAACTTTCTCTTAAACTCATATTATTAGCCTCATCCTCACTATCAGTCTTTACAGTTTTCTTTGGCTTCTTTGGTTTAATTTTCCCCATAGTTATTAGATCTGTATCTAATAGTATTAACGCTCGTTTCATCTCCTTAACCCGTTCCCTCTCTTGCTCTTTCTTCTTCTGATTTCCTAATAGATAAAGTTTTATCCAAGACTTCTTTCATCGCAGACTTCATTGCGTCTTCATCTACCTCTACCGTTCGTGTCCCCTCTTTCACATATATTCGCGGCATGATTCTGTAATAATAATATTATTGGTGAACAAACTTTTTACAGCTACTTTGGTGAGGGTTTGTACAGTACGAATGTACCCTACTCGACACTGTACGAAGGTACCCCAACCCGAGAAATCGACAAATTAATTTGAAAAAAAAAATAACCGTTACAGTTAGGCTAAAATGACTATTTGCATATTAAACCAAGATATTTGTGCATAAACTTAATAAATTACTTTTATAATTCGTGCATTACATATACCAGCCAAGCGTGTTCAAAGATGTATACAAAAAATATGTACTTACGTAGAGCGAAAACACGTATCGACATGCTCCCTCTAAACCAGCGGCCGTACAGTCGTCCCGCCCCGCGAGTACCCTCTGTACGTATGAGCGGGTTTCCCGCACACAAACGCGAACACGCCCAATGTATTGGATAGTATAGATTTCTCCACTGTACGAATGCTCCCTGTGTACGAATCCTACCTGCTCTCCCCTACCTCGTTTTTAGCAATAATACCGTCCATTCTGTCACCTTTTGTAAAAATTCTACATTTATATCTGTAATTTGTATAGTGCATAATTTGTATTCTATCTATCTATACCTAAGTATAATAGCGTCCTACAGCGATGCAGGTTTTGTCACTAGCCTTTTTTGTTTCTTTTTCGGTGAGAAATCATCAAGTAACTTCTCCCGCTCTGGGTGGAGCGGGAGGGCGTGTCAGACATTTTAATTTTACTTACTAAAACCCACCCGTGTTCCTACAGTTGTCTGTGCCAAGGGCCACGGTAACTCTTTCGAAAAATTCGCGACCCTTTCAGGCATCGGCCCTAGCGGACCCCGTCAGTGGGTGCTTACATCTCTTTGAGGCGCGCGTGGAACACTAGCCTGGGACTTCAACAAGCGAGTTCGATTCTGTTGTCTGTCAGAAAGAATCGTATCTATCAACAAAGTGGATATTGGTGCAGTAATGACTTTTGAAACGACCTATGCGGTGTGTTTCCCCTTTAGGAACACATAATAGTGTTGATTTCAACCCAGGTAGGTATAGGTCCTAACTGGAAATATGGAGCACTACGTCTGCTAAAAGATTAAGTCCCACTTGCACCGCAATTCACTAATGACGTTTAGCGCTAAACGAGTTTTAAATATCATTCTGTCTCTATCATCTTCAAACATTTGACAGAAACAGAATTATGTTTTAAACTCATTTAGCGCTAAACGTGTTTAGTGATTGGCGGTGCAAGTGGGCCTAAGTTCTGAACAGAGAAATAACAACGTAAATATATAAGTACCTAAAGCTTTTAAATACGGAAACAAATATTACAATTCCTTTTATTTCTTCTCGCACACTTACATATATACAAAGCTGCGTAAATATCGGAAATTATTAACTAATAGAAAATTATGACGTGTTAAAACTGTTACTTGTTGCATACCTAGAAGTAATTTTATTAAGAATTTTATCTCGATACCTACCTAATTATATTGTAACGACGCGGACGTGTTGAATAATTCCCGTCTACATACTTAATTGTTACTCCTATTAAATTATATTAACTGTTAAAGTGAATGCGATTTGCTGTCGAATTATAAATGCGTATAGAACGACTATCAATGTCAATGCACTTTTTATGTAGTTCTTAAGAGGTTCATGTTCGAAAAGTGTTTTTTTTTGTCTCTTTTAAAAAAAACACGAAATATCTGTCATTGGATGTCTCCTTGGCAGATAAAAACCAGAAGCACAAAATTTTGTGATAGTAATTTGCAACTGCTCTGTTCGCGACGATACGTCACCAAAGAGTTTAAATTAAATAGTGTTTTCATATTAACTTAGAGTCAAATAATAGACAGTTATTAATAATACTTAAAACTTAAGAGAACCATTAATAAGAACGCCCATTGTGTCATGCTATGTAAAATTTCTACATTTATATCTGTAATTTTTATGGTGTACATAATAAAGAGTATTCTATTATATTCTAATTGTGCTCAAATATTGATTTTACGTAAAAATCGTAAGTACAACTTTTATAATCTCAATTAAGCGAGCCCACTTAATTGAGATTTCATACTCAAACCCAAATTAATCCACCTAAGAATTTTTCAGAATATTTCAGATGAAAATTCTTAGGTGGAACTAATTTCCAAAGTTTGACGATTGATATGAAATCGATGATAATTATTCAATAAATATATCACTCCTACAGTCGCGAATCGCATTTTGATCAACATACGAGGTAAAACAGAGTTGCAATTTGCCAAAAATCCAAAGAAAATTTGAATTTGGCGGGTTACAGCTGAGGATCCACCTTAAGCACGCATCCAAATTTGTTGAATTCATAGTCATCGACAAGGTGCTTTCTAGCTCCTAATATTTCAACTAGAAGCCCTGAAGAGACCCGCAAGTGTAATGAAGACTTATCATTTCAGTGCAGGACGTCAGCGCCACCGGGACTGGGAGAGACCTACCCTCGCACCAGGATAGGCGTTCACCCTCCTTGTACACTTCGTGTCTAGCGATCACGCAATTTCCGAATATATGCTATAAGAATAATTGTTACCCTGTCCTGCTTTATTTCACAGTTTTGTTACCCATTAATTGATTAGAATGTGTGGAGATCAAGTTCACGTTGCAGTGGAGATAGCAATTTCTTTCACTGTAGATTCGAGGACTTTCGAAGACACCTACCACGCAAATTATAATTAAAAATATATGTATGTGTATATGTACATATTACGTATACATACATATGTGCATATTATTTACTAACGGACCTCAAGTTGTTCCTAAATTGGCAGGTGTCAGCGACATGATCACAAATTCACAACTATGCATGTTATGCAAATATTTTACTGGTCTAAGCTAATTGCTAAATTAACTTGAGTTACACCATCGGGTCGTGCATAAAAATGAATGGCTTCGCTATAGTTAATGCCTCTGGGAAAATTACGAACAATCTGTAATTTCAACCACTTCGAACTTCTGCTGTTTTCATCAGGTAGGTATATATTCGTTCTATTTTATTAATCACTTTATTTGATGAATCACCTCCATTTATAAATTGATATTCACATTTCAATATAAATAAATTTAAAAACCACAGCCTGATTGGAATGTCTTGTATATATTTTTTAATCAACACTTCGCATTTAGGAAATGCAATTCGCTGACAGGAAGTAGTTGGAATTGCTAACATTTCACTGGGCCAAACTGCTAAAATACCTTATAGGGGGAACCGATCTACATAAGAATCCAGCAGTGTAATAGAAATACATGGATAGTCGCGCTGTCGAAACAATATTGACCCAATAAATATCACAATCGCAACTGTACCTGTCTTCATTGAAACTTCAATTTATAGTGAGTCATTTTGCATAGAATACCAAATAGGATCCGCGATTGCAGATAATTCTGCCAAGTTACGTAATCGCCGGCAATTAGGGACTTTGAAAGTAACAATCAGAGATGCCAAAAGCTTTGTGAACCTGCTCTGTAAGTATTGACTTGCCTTGCTGGAATTGGTAAACTATGAAAATTTCATTATCTATTTCTAAATATAGATCTTAAATATTAGAAATATTACCATTATTTTATTTCCATCCTGAACTTTAAATTGCCTTTTCCAGAAACCATTTTGTGTTTTTATAGTGAAACGAGCCCATCGTATGTGCACTATTTATCAAACGCAACGTTCCTTTAACAACGATGCGATGACTTGATAACATTATGCAAAGTATCATTTTGAATCCAGGTTTACGCATACTTACATAATATGATGTTACAAACACAAGCGGATGGCATGCTCAATAAAATCCTACAACCGGCTCTTACGACATCCATTCCAAGATGGAAAAGCATAATATTCCATCGGACAACTGACGTTTACCAAACACAGAATTACACAAATATTTACATAACTTTCCCATCACACTGGTTAACGATTTCAGCCTGAGGGCATACAAAATAACTGTCTTGGGACCACAGCATGTTACAAATTCTATATCAAAATCCCATTGAAACGTCGCCACACAAACGGCGATAACATCACGAAACCTGTTTGCAAATGGACGTAGCTTGCGGCGCTCAAACACTGCCAATTAGCAGTATTAAGTCTACAGATTTCAAAGTCAAGATTACAAGCTTAGGGAATCTGGTTAAGGCGGTACCCCGACCAAAACCTTGTCAAAGTGCGTTATTCAGAGGCTATTAACTCATTCACTATGGGTAATAAACTACATCTAAAAGCACATTATTAATGTTCGATATCCTATCATCACATTGCACGTTCCTATTTGTTTTTATGTGTTATAAATTTATCTGAAAACACCTTCTAAAAATGTGACTAAACTTATTGATTGCATGCATCTCTTGCTAAAGGTGCCGTTCTATTCATTTGAGGGTTACACTAATGGATAGATAATTTAATAATCTAAATAATACACGTTTTATTTTATTTTAAAACTTCACTTGTCTTTTTTTATTCAAGTAATTTCATTATTTTTGTGAATTTTATGATAAATGAGCGTGCGGAGGGAGCGAGACAGAGCGAGACTCAGCGACGGGACAGAGAAGGACCGAACCCTCAAGGTCGTTTGGTCAGGGAAGCGCCTTAATATTTTGTTATGAGATTGAATAGCTTCCATAATTCTGTGTAGGTTATGTAAGGGTCATCTGTCATGTGATGGAACGAAGAAGGTGAGCTACCTTGGGGGCGGTGCAGCCACTGAAAGCGCTTTATCATTGTTATGAGAACAGGAGGAGAACAGTGGATGGTGACAGACTGAAAAGAAGATTATATATTATACACCTTTGAAGAGCTTTTCTCAATTTGCCAAAAATAAAAAGTCTTCGTCAATTTTCCGCTCAAAGTTAAGGCGCTGCCCGAACGATAGGACACCGTAAAACGCTCAGATTTTTGTCTTTTTTTTCGTCCCTTTTTTTGTATTGTCAAATTTTCACAGAAAATAGTTATTCAAAAATATTTTATAAGAATAGAATAGTAACGTGATAGAACAGTCGTAAAAAAGAGGTACAAAAAAAAACCGCATAATTCTCCAAATGTTGAGCATAAACTATCATTTTATGTAATGATAATAAGGGAATTTAATCAACTAAACAAATACCTAAAAAATATTTCACTACGCCGTGCATTTTTTTTAAATTTAATTAAAACTACATAATTACTTTTATTTTGGTGGGTGTGTGTCAATTACCAAAAAATTTGCTTCCTACCGCGCCATAGAGATAATAATTCATTTTGAACTGCGAATGGTTTCTACACTCGATAAAACTTTCCTTTCTCTGAACGGTATTATTGGACCATTATTTCTTATATCCTACCGGATCCTTCACAGCTTTCTTTCTTTATATAACCGTAGATATTAATAAGTGACTCTATTTAAACACTAACTTATAAGTTAGTCTAATAAAACGTTCTTGCTATCATTGATTTATAATACATCCACTCTACAGGCAAGTTATAAACAACTTTTTAATTCAGAATAATAAATACAAGCACTATTTTCTAACTAATACCCTAAAGCTATATGAATAGTTTATTAACCCTTCAATGCCGATTTAAAATACGGTCTTGATCTAGTCGTATAAAGTTTCTATAGTTTCCTTCATACGTTAATAACCTATTAATGTATGAAAACGTAACCTATTCTGAAGGTTCTGAAATTCTTATTATAACTATTATATAAATGGTTTAAATAGGCTTTTATTTTGTGAATGTGAGAACGTCGTAGGCTTACCTAGTAGACTGTAGATTTGTAGACCTTTTTATATATATTAGGTCTTTACCTATGAAATTGCCGTTCTGCAGTACTGGCCATTTCAAATCAAAATAATTTTTGTTTGGCTAAGAATTCTAATTTCAAATTAATTTTATTTTAAAAACATGGATTTTTTTTTCTAAAAGTAGTCATTTCTTTATTGATTAGTGTTACATTTTCATCGCATTTCAATCTTTTTCGTCATCATGGATACGTTAAAAATTCGAGTAATTATGGAATATGAGTACCATCGTGGCAGCAACGCGGCACAAGCGGCACGCAACATCAACGACGTTTACGGAGCTAACACTACAAACCAACGCACCACCTGTTATTGGTTTGCTCGCTTCCGTTCTGGAAATTTCGACCTGAAAAATGAACCTCGCGGTCGTCCGAAGACTTTGGTCGACAATGACGAATTAAAGGCGATTGTGGAAGCTGATGATACACAATCTACGGCTGAATTAGCAGCAGCTTTCGACGTTAGCGTCAAAACAATATTGGTCCATTTGCGTCAAATTGGCAAGGTAAAAAAGCTTGACAAATGGGTGCCCCACGAACTCAATGATCGCCAGCGCGAAGTACGCGTCGAGACGTGCCTTGCACTGCTCAACAGACACACAAATGAAGGAATTTTGAACCGCATTGTTACCTGCGATGAAAAATGGATTCTGTTTGATAACCGTAAGCGCTCAGCAAGTTGGTTGGATCCTGGTTCAGCACCTAAACGAAAACTTACCCCTAGAAAAGTGATGGTCACTGTTTGGTGGTCTAGCGCCGGTGTGATTCATCACAGCTTCTTACCAAACGGGGTGAGCATTACTGCAGATGTGTACTGTGAAGAACTGAACACAATGATGGAGAAGCTGGCGCATCTCCAACCAGCATTGGTCAATCGCTCGTCTCCGCTGCTCCTGCACGACAACGCGCGACCTCATACTGCACAGCAGACGGTCTCCAAGTTGCAAGAACTGGGGTTGGAAGCTCTCCGTCATCCGCCCTACTCACCAGACCTTGCGCCTACAGACTACTACTTTTTCCAGAATTTGGATAACTTCTTGGCGGGAAAAAAATTTAATACCCGAGAGGCAGTACAAAATGCCTTTGAAGAATTTGTTGCCTCCCGTCCAGCTGATTTCTTTAAGAAGGGCATCAATAAACTGCCACTGCGATGGCAAAGATGCATTGATTGCATGGGTGATTACTTCGATTAATACAAATAAAAAATTCATGAAAAAAATTCGTTTCAATTTTTTCATACAAAACGGCAATTTCATAGGTAAAGACCTATTATTTTTAATTCCCTTTTGCTTGTTGACCGGCCAACACTGTCCTCTCATACCTATTAACACTGTAATTTGAAAACATTGTAAAGGCCACTTATTTTTAACCGACTTTTCAAAAAGGAGGAGGTTATCAATTCGGATGTTTATATTTTTTTTTTTTATGTATGTTCGGGCATAACTTCATCATATATAGACGGAATTGCAAAATTCTTTTTTTTGTTTGAAAGGGTATACTCTCGAGGTGGTCCCATTGTCACCAAGTCAGAATCTGAAGAACGGATCCCATGGAAATCGAGGGAAATCTTCAAATTTTACAAGCACGCCTATAGCGATTTGGGTATTTTTTATAGTAACTCGTGCATTTGTTCTCGGAAAGCACCATTCGGTGAAGTGGAACTGATGATGAAGACCAGAGACCACCGGAACTACTCAATTATAAGTATTTCACGGGTTACAATTCGATTACTCTAATATGGTTACAAAGCAATTTATGCTTGTCACAATGAATATGGTGAAATGGTGCTGATGGTGGCTTTACCATCAGCTCCAGTTCTTTTGGTTCTTACCAGGAGAACTCCTCAACAATTAACGTCCCTGCATCGGGAAAAGGAATATTTTGTAAAAGGTGATGAGTAGTTGACATTAGGCTATTGTAACTTAGATAAATTAATAGCTGACTCACTAAAAAGTGAAAAATAAAAAACTTTTTTACAAAAAAAAAAACAACCGACTTCATAAAAAAAACACTGCAAAGTGAAAAATAACTTTAATTTCGGAAGTCGGTGGCAAAAAACTAAAATACAGATCTAAAGACACCGACTTCAGAAATTAAAGTTATTTTTCACTTTGTAGTGTTTTTTTTATGAAGTCGGTTGTTTTTTTTTTTGTAAAAAAGTTTTTAAAAGAGTAACCGTGGAATTTCTTGGCGGCTCTTCTCCATAGGAACCGATCAATTGGAATCGTGCGCCTACCTTCTGACGTTTCATAAGTGCCCATGTAGGTTTATGTGAAATAAAATATTTTGATTTTGATATTGAAAGATCTGATCTGGGTCAGGTTTGATTGCAGCACATTTAATTTTTAGTCCTTTGAGGAATAACTGAGAGAAAACGGCGCTTTTTCAAACTTAAACAGCAAAAAGTTTTCAGTTATCTTTTACGTCTGGCATTGTCGTTCATCAGCCTCATTACAAAGCACAAAACGTGATGAACGGAACGGTTACGTATATTATGATTATGCTTAGGTCAGAGGCAGCGTCCTCTTTATCGAAGCTGCGCGTCATACTTGGACGAATAATTTATTACTATCATGAATGATACGGTAGAAGGAGGGTTGACAAACCAATAGCCAGGTGGGTGGACGACCTACAGCAGATCACGGGGCAGACCTGGAAGAGATTCCCATAGACCAGGGAAGCATGGCACAAAAGGGGGTGGCCGTTACTCAGCAGTGGGTGGAACAAACCTGCCAATGATTATGATGATGATGGTAAATGATACCCACGCAAATGAAAAAAAAGTGTCACAACAAATTTTAAGTAGATTTTATGCAATACGTGCAAGCTAATTTATCCATGTAGCCAAAGATAAATTAGCTAGCAAAATACGTCATTAGTTGTGTACTTACGATTTCCGTTTCCGGAACATACCTGGTCATTAGGCCGTGGAAACTGTCACTGTGAAGGCAATCAATGTAAAAAATAATGGCTCCTGTGCTAAATGATAAATGATTTTATTTCTGTAAGTGGGTTTGTACAAACACTTTTACATGTCAATCATATTTTTAAACTAGATGAGGTCGGCGTTTCCTACCTGACTACTCTGAGAAGAAAGGCTGAAATAAACTCAGAAGTCCAGACATAATCTTAGTCAGATCATGTGAAGACCATCTAGATTAGTGTCTGAAATGGTATTTTGAGGAAAGAATCACACGGATTGAGTGGACCTGTCCAGTCAGTGCACGTGTTAGATTTGTACCTACGTAATTAATACATAACAACGTATTTCGTGTTGTAATAAAAAGTAATAACTAATTTCTAATTAAATATAGTAAATAACATGATTGTTAATAGAATAAGGTGTGTTTAAATTTTGAATAGCAAATAAGTATGAATCATGTTTACTGGTCATCGTTTATGGAAACATGAATCATACTTGTTTATCGCCGCTTATAAAAGCGAGTGTTCCGACTTCATTGGATCCACCAACCGATCATCTTGGTATCGGTCTACCTCCCCCCTACGAACCAATCAGAGAACTTCCAACTCCTGACTGACGACCTGACCTTACTCCTCGGCCTGAGTGACTCCGTTATCATAGCGGGGGATCTCAACGCCAAACATCACGCCTGGAATAGTACCAGAATCTCTACCCGAGGGAGACACTTGTTCGACGTCTGTACCCCTCTAAATTTCGATGTCATCGCCCCGATGACTCCCACTCATTTCCCCCACTCGGTTGACCACACCCCTGACGTGCTCGATGTATCACTTTTAAAGAATATCAACCTACGGTTGGATTCTATAGAGGTGATACACGAACTATCATCTGACCACCGACCAGTTGTGCTTAAGCTAGCCCCTCGCGTAGGCCTCCCCGACCCCGATCAACCCCCCTCCACAAAAGTGGTAACGGACTGGAGGAAAGTAAGCGAACGCCTGAAATCCAACACGTCCCCCCACCTTGACTCCATCCCCGACCTCTTCGACTCTATCGCTGACACGACGGCTGCGATCGACTCATTCACTGGACACGTACAATCAGTCCTGAACGATTGTTCAAGGGAAGTTCCAGCGACGGACGACCGTCGCTGGAAGTTGCCGGACGATGTGCGTGAACTGATGACTGAGAAGAACGCGGCTGTCCGTGCGTACAGCAACTTTCCCTGCGACGCGAACCGAGCCCATATGCGCTACTTACAGCGAGCTGTAAGGACACGTGTAGCGGAGCATCGGGAAACGGGCTGGGATAAGTTGCTGAGCGAACTAGAGCCTACCCACCTAGCATTCTGGGAGCTTCAGAGGAAACTCAAATCCCGAGAAGTAGCCCCTATGCCCCCCTTGATCCGCGCAGACAATACCATCGCTTTCGATGATGTCGACAAGGCCGAGTGCCTAGCCGACAGTCTTGAGGCCCAATGTTCGCCCAGCTCTCAACCTGTAGACCAAGCTCACCTCTCTGAGGTCGACGCCGAAGTCGAAAGGAGAGCCTCCCTCCCTCCCGTAGAAGACCCCGAGTGCCCTCTGCCTCCCGTCACCCCCGACGAAGTGCAAGAGCTCATAAAGGGCCTTAAGCCCCGTAAAGCCCCCGGTTCTGATGGAATGACCAATAAGGTGTTCCAACTTTTCCCTGCCCACCTGATCATGCTCATGACCACCATCTTCAATGGTGCCATGAGCAATAACATCTTCCCCCAAGCGTGGAAACAGGCCACTGTCATCGGCATTCCCAAGCTGGGCAAGCCTAAATCCGCTCCCTCCAGCTACCGCCCCATCAGTCTCCTCAATGTCATCGGCAAAATCTATGAGAGGCTTATTTAAAAGCGTCTCAGAAACAATGCCGAGACAAAAGGTCTCATTCCCAACGAGCAGTTCGGTTTCCAAACCCAACACTCGTGCGTCCAACAGGTCCACCGTATCGTCGAACACATAAGCGTTGGCTTCCAACGTGGTTCGTTGACGGGTGCTGTTTTCTTCGATATAGCGAAAGCGTTCGACAAAGTCTGGCACAATGGCTTATTATATCAGCTATACAAACTTAAAGTGCCAGATCGTCTCGTGCTCATCCTGCGAGACTTTTTGTCGAACCGCACCTTCCGATTCCGCATCGAAGGAGCGCTATCCTCCCCCGTCCCATTCGCGCCGGAGTCCCTCAGGGCTCCGTGCTCGCCCCTCTCATTTTCACGCTATTCACCAGCGATATCCCCAAAAGTAAAAGGGCTCAGTTGGCTCTGTTCACAGACGATACGGCCACTTACTACACCGGCGTAAGCCCCGACGCGATATCTCGCACTCTCCAAACCACAGTCAACCAACTCGGTGACTGGTTTAGGAAGTGGAGAATCGAAGTCAATCCCGATAAGAGTCAAGCGGTTCTATTTTCGAAACCGAGACTCAACCTCACCCCTCCCCGTCCGATCACCATGTTCGGCAAGCCTATCCCTTGGGAGAAGCGAGCCAAATACTTGGGTGTCACTCTGGACCATAGACTCTCTTTCGGTGAGCACATAAAGCAGGCGCGTTCGCGCGCCGCTTTCGCTCTCGGTAGACTCCACTCCCTATTTAATGCACGCAGCAAATTGTCACTCAAGTGCATATTGCGCATTTACACAGCGTGCATTCGGCCAATCATGACCTACGCGAGCGTGGTTTTCGCACACTCGAAACCCCACCACATCCATAGGATGCAGACCCTCCAAAACCGGTTCCTCCGTAGGGCAACCGGCTCCCCTTGGTTCGTTCGGAACGAGATCCTACATCTCGATCTTAAAATCCCCACTATCCGTCAGTTCATGAAGCGCATTTCCAAGCGCTTCTTCGACTCCGCGGCCTCACATCGCAACCTCTGGTTGTCGAGGCTGCCACATATGCCCCCTCCCGCATTAGTCGTACCCGCCGTCCAAGGCATGCCCTGTCCGACCCCGATGACCCCATAACCCTCCTCCAGGAGAGCAGTAGGGCCACCAGTACACTACACAAGAACAGACCGCCATCGTTCCGACCTCGCCGCCGAGGTCCTACGCGACGCCCCCGACGTAATTGTCCCCCCCCCCCGACCCTTGCTCGACGACGCGCCAGCCCGCGCCGTAGCTGAACCTGTAGTTTTAAATTCCCCTGTTAATAATAATATAATCTCGATCCAGCCTGTCCCATCTTGCTGCCCTCCCCTCAGTGACGCCCTAAGCCGAGGTTCGTACCCCACAGGGGGTGCCCTTAGCGTGCGGTCACCTAATTTTTAAGAATTTTCGTCCCTGGCTGGAGGCTTTAAGTTAGTAGCTTAAGGCACCCACAGGCTTGCCCGGTTAAGTAGCCAAGACCTCAGTGGTCAAAACTACGAGCTGCCCATTAGGAAAAAAAAAAAAAAAATCATTGGATCACTTTTGGCTTGAAACGTTGACCGGTACGGAGCACCCGAAGAAAATAATAGATAAGTATATAACTATGAAAGGCTGTTCTTAATCAATAAATGAGTATTTATATGTATAATAATATATACCTAGTTGTTATGAAATATTAAATTAAAATATATGTTTCCTGAACAAAGTACTTTCATTTCACTATTCTGTTCTAAAATAATAATATTCTTTGAAGTATATAAGTATGTGCATTTAATGTAGAGCTAATTAATTGCCCTTTAATGTTGCTTTTATTCCTTTATTCTAACACACGCGTTTGTCAGTAATCCTGCAGCTCAGCTCAGAACTTAAGGAGCTCAACGATTCGACGAACAGTACCAAAGAAAGGACATTTAGATAGGTCGCTTAAATTACTCAAACTGCAAGTGAAACTGTAAACATGCTGGAAGTATGTTTACGCAAATGTTTTAATTAGTATTGCTTCCAATAAAATTGCGGAATGCTCTAAAGTACTTATACCTACCTACCTCGTCCATGTGAGACCTATTTAAGGCTCGTACACAGTGGCGCGACGCGACAGCGTACACAAAGGCACCACGTGCCGCGCGACGAGCGGCGCCTTTGTGTCACGCTGTCGCGTCGCGCCAGTGTGCACGAGCCTTTACGTAGATTGACTGTCTTAGGAGACTTTACTTTATTAAAAGTCAGGGAAATTATTCTTAAGCAAATTGACATCCTACAGTTAATTGTTATTTCATAAAACTGGTAAAGAGTTAAAGTTTTCTCTGAATATACGGACAATTTAAGTTTGTAGTCAATTTGCTTAAAAATTGATTGCCCTGACAACGCTAGGACAGAGCTATAGATATTGCACTGAAAATTCGGATCTTAGCTAGATTAATTTCCGAATGCTGCTGTATCATGGACAAGAGCTTTACATTATATTACTACAATAGTTGGTTACCCTTAAAATCCCAGAATACCTTTCTGAGTTTATCTTACACCTTACTGACATCAGTGAAGAAAAAATATCGTCAGGAAACCTGGACTTCTATACAGCACATAATAAAATCGTAGCGTAGTCAAAACTGGACATCGTTTTATTTTATTTCTAAAGTAATTTTTGCGAGGTCTGGGAACGATTCTAATCTCTGTTCGTCTGAATGTATGTTCCAGCATCACACAATAACTACCCGATCTATTTTGTCAAAATTGTGCATAGATATTCCCTTTATGTGTGGTCACTCTATACGCTATAAATTATCACGCTATTTGCTATGGGGGATGAACAATATTGCTTTATGTTCGTATTATTCTTACAGTTTAACGCAAATTGTGAAAAAACTAGCCAAAAGATTAGAATATTGCAGATTTTTACAGATACATCCAATCCTTAAAAAAAAATGATAAAAAAATGATGTATTTATCACAGAAACACGTGCATGCTAACTGGGAGCTGTTCGTCAGGAATGATCTGTAAGAATTCAACAGTCAGTGTATCAGTGTTGTGTCATTAGGTAGTTTAAGCAGGAGCGCAGGCGTTCATTATTTTACAAAAAACGAAAAATTCGCAAGCAATGGGCAATTACTACTCAAGGCTGCGGGGGTCGACCTCAGGACGAGCTGCTTATCACACGGACAACTGTAAGTCACTTGCTCCCGTGTCACCAGTCCTGAATCTTTTCATATTTTGGCTGCTGACACCTTAACTACAAACGAAGTATACCGGAAAGTTTTATAAAAATGTGGCTGTTACTTTAGTAAGTCTGACATCACCAACCCGTCTTGAGTAAACGTGGTGATCGATACTCGTGCCTTCTCAGTATGAGAAGAGGTCTTTACCCTGCAGTAGGTCAATAATAGGCTGGTATTATTATTAATAAGTAAGCTTATGTGGTACTGGGCCGGACATGTCTGCCGCATGTCAGATGAAAAATGGGCTAAGAGAACCACCGATTGGGTCCCACTAAACGCACGACGTCATCGCAGCAGGCCGAGACGAAGATGGCGGGACGGGCTTGACTCCTACCGAAAGGACTAGCCAAAGACCGAATTTTAGTGGAAAAGGCTGGTTTGATTAGATTAGATAGATTATTATTAATACCTACATACGAAATATTGATAGCCGAAAGTGTTATAATGTAGCTCCTTTATTTAACTACTAGCTTTCGCCCGCGTGGTGGTCGATAATTATCCCACGGGAACGTACTACCGGGATAAATAGTATTCTACACGTTAATCCAGGTTAGAAACTATCTGTGTTCCAAATTTCATCCAAATTCGTTCAGTAGTTTTTGCGTGAAAGAGTAACAAACATCCATCCTCACGTCCTCACAAACTTTCACATTTATAATATTAGTAGGATTAGTAGTATTGAAGAATTTCTCTAAAACCCTCTAACTATAAAAATGGTAATAGTGTACGTGTGCGACAAACGTGTGCTTTAATTTACTTAGTTTACTGTCACTCCATACATTATTAATGAAGGTTGAATGTCTATTACCAGAGTAATGCGTGAAAATGGCCTAAACTTACGCGCTCGTTGCAATACAAATGTCTTATTAAATACCTCCAATTAGGTAAGACATTGTTGTTTATAGTGTCAATTACTATGTACTAAAGTCTCGTTTACGAGTATCCAGTCTTAGTAGCAAAAGTGCTAGACTTTATTACTTAGGTTCTTATGCCTGAAGTCCACGTTTTTGTCGATAAAAAAAAAAAAAAACCTCACCGTCAAAACTTAGTTTCAATCTCTTCACCATCAGCATGCATAGCATGACCACTTCTATGTCGACTCTACAAAGAGAAGACAAATCACTTTCTTAACAAAAAGTCATTCCTTTCTTGAATTTTGACATCGCGCCGTAGAAATCTTTCTACAATCTGTCATTTTGTCTTGCGTTTCTTCCGTTGCTATAGTAACTATGCTACGCATGCAGATGACAACTCACTTCTAGCTCACTTTAACTACGTTTTCACACAGATTTTTTTTCTGAATAGATCGGCACGTCTTTGTGAGCTAGTTTCATTTTACTTGTTTTCTACAACGATTTTATAAAACCACATATGTTTTACAATATCGTGAAACTGTATAAACTTAGAAATTGTATGCTTAGACATGTCTGTTCTTTTAGTAGATAACTCAATAACAGCTTGGTACTGAATATATGTAAATGAGCCTTAATAAAACGTTTTGAAGTTGGTAACGTTAGTCGGTGTATTTAACTATAAACTACAATTAAACGTTATCGGCACCGTTTTGAACAACGAGCTGTTTGCCTGATTCGGAACACTTACACAAAACAAGCAACTATCAAGTATTTACCTGATATTACTTAAGATAAGCCTTAATTTATGAGAAGGTAGGATAATGAGTAAGGTACTGATATAACGAGTTTCCTGTTTCCTGTTACAAGAAACTTTATCAGTTGCTTATTAGACAGTTACATAATACTTCAAATTCTTAAACGGTTTCTTGTGAAAAGTACCAAACCATCTTATTTTTTCATGTAATAAAGCTGCCTGAATTTTGTAAATTACTGTTTTATCTTCCAGAAAAACATTTTTCAAATCAGGGAAAGCATATCCTGCTGACAGTAATATTTAGAAACTAATAAATGTGATGTTTAGCATGGGATCAACGAACTTTTAAATCTCCAAATTGCCAAAGTAAACCAACACAACAAGGAAAAATAAATTCTTAATTATGTTTACCAAGTCCTACGACAAACCGTAATGACAAATCGACGGGGCGCCCTATCTTTTGTTTTTCCATTGCACCTATTCTATCACAAGAAAATGGACAGTGCGCCAAACTTGTGAAATAAAGAACAAATGAATTGTGTAAATAAACTAATCCATGGCATTACGGTTTTTGTTTAAGACCACGGTATCTGTGCCGTAAAATGGCGAATTAAAATTTTCGTATGTAGGTCAGACAGTTTGGTGCTGTTAGATGTTGGCAATTTTATGTAAACTTGAAAATGGATAGGCTATTTATTATTTAAAACTCAGTATAGAACTTATTACTTTATTGACACTGTCAGGTCAGTTTACTACGTAGTCAGGCACAAAATTGATTTTACCTACTCTCATATCGTAAAATTCGAGTTAAAAACTTCAAAACGGGTTTCTAATGAGATACTATAAAAACACAATATCGAAATTAAAAAAATAGAATATATTAAAACATTTCTTTTGTATTTTTTTTTATCAAACGATACAGGGCAAATCCAAGAAGTTAAAATCACCATTTTTTTTTCTAATAGAACGTATATGCGGGCACGCCATTTTTATAGCATTACAAAAAAGTTTTGATTCCAAACTTTACTTATCTGCAGCACCGCCCGCTTTATGCGCATGCGCGATGATGTGCTGGGTTTTGGCGCCATTCATACGATTTGTTGTACAGAATTTCGTGGGAAACTTTGACCTTTAATTTAGTAGGTTCAATCCCAATGTACGAGAGTCGATAAAGTAGTGTGTGAAACTGCACATAACTAAGTGTTACAACAATCATGTGATACTATTAAAAAAAAGTTTTTACCTAAAAAAAACAAACAACTTCCAAATAAAATTTTTATTTTTCACTGGGTAGTGTCAGTTTTGGAAGCCGAATGTTGTTTTTTTTTTGGAAAAAAGTTTTTATTGGACTTTTTAGATGTGTGGTACCTACCCCCATCTATTCGTATTCCACTACTTGCTATGTCAATAACAGTGACAGGAAGTTATTATAACATCATCATATCGTCGGTCTAATTATCAGAATTCGTAAGTCCATTTGAGCAAATTTTACAGGAGCAACAAAAAACTGATTTTCTAAGAAGATTTGAGAGATTTTTAAAATGGTGTTCTAATTTTGTGTAAAGAATAGGTGTGGATTGATATTTTACTAATAATTTTCTGAATTTTTTGGGTAGTTAATACAAAAATGGACTTAAGAGTTTTTCATTTTTAGTCTAGTTGGACTTACGGCTTTTTCTATAACTTACGAAGTTTTACTATTTAACATAAGTCATTTCATCTACTACGCAGAAGATTTACGCAGTTTTCAGATGCAAACGTGTCTGTTAAAATTAAACAACGCTTTCTGATAATCAAAATTGTTTTATTAGGCAAATGTCTTAATTATTTAGTAACAGTCTAACTAATCATAATTATGGCACAATAGTAAGTCTCATAGCTTTCTGTATCAGTCTTTAATCTTATTAACCAATAGCTTACACAAAATTATAGCTAACGAAACATTTCTCTTTCTAACTGACATTGTTCATTGACAAAAACAGTTATAAAACTAAACAAAAATGATGCATTGAATCAGATTTACCACAATGACAATTTACCACATTTTGAATGTCCCTTATTAAAAATGAGGTAAATTATCATAAAAATTGTGGTAATCTTTCTCCATAGTGTGCTTCAGGGCCTGAAGATCCTGGTATTTCTCCTTTTTTATCTTAAGTCTCGCCGGATAAAGCTGTGGTACAGTATCCCATGGAATGAATGTAATATTTGTTATTCTTGCAGGAAGTTCTTGCCAATACGAAGCTGAGTGTCTCAACTTGTATACAACTTTCCCATCAGGAGTGTACTTAAGAGCCCTTAGGTTTGTGACCGTAGGGTCGCCTGCTCTTTTACCGGGTCTGATTGACTTGTGAAATTTCAGAGTATGCTCGACATCTTTGAAGAAGTAGTGATAAAGATATTGCACGTCATAGGGATTTTTCTTGCAAGCAATTTTGGCTATATAAAGGTAATCGGCTGGAACATTTATCTTCTTATTTTTTAATGCTCTTTCTATGACCGAGTGCATACTGTCGCATTCCATTTGCGTATGCCCTTTTTCGAGGAACTTTTGTTTGATAGTTACTTTTTTTTCCATGCTGTAGTTTAGTAGAGCATTCGATAGTACAACATTTCTGTTTTGGTAGGTACATCCATCACTGTAAATAATTATTTCTTGGTTGCTTTGCATTGGATTTTGTGTCATGAATTTCTCGATAGCTGCTACAATTACTGATGAAAATTCATTGCTAGTTAATTTTCCCTCACTTTCATTCCAAATGTAACAATAGCCCTTATTTCTTTTACAATCATAGACTGTGAAGTTATGTACAATGAGTTTCGTCTTATAATAGAGTGATGACACATTTGAGCGCGGGCTTAAAAGCACAGATTGCAAATCCATGGTAAGTACTTCATGTTCTGAGGCAGTGTCTTTAGCTAGTTCGTTCCTAGCTTCCTCTTTCTTATCACGGTGTGTCTTATAATCAATTTCTGATACATTACCGGCTTTGTATGACTCACAAATGTCGCACAAGTCCTTTTTTGGTCTGTATAAGGAAAAATTAAGCGATTCAAACATGTTAAAGAAAGTTGTGACGCTTAATGGCTCAATTTTTTCTCTGACACAGAATTCTTTTTTGTACGTTTCATAGAGCTGAGTTTTTGACGTCCAGATAGGTTCCAGGTACAGCTTTGAGGAATCTTTTCGACAATAATGTGATTCAAGTTTAGGCATGGAATCAAAAAACTTAAGTAACTGCATTTTAGCTTCATCTTTCGTATTGTTTTTTGGTGCATCTTTAGGTGGATCGTCTTGAATTATCCACTTTTTTATAACCCATTCCCCAACACACAAACTGTTAAGAAACATGGTTTTGCAAACCCGATATCTTATCCCCTCGCTATCAGTTAAATATAGTTCTACTGAATTTTGCCGTCTTGAATTACCAGCACACCTTTCTCTTTCTTTTCTCTTGCAAATCGAAGACATTTTAACATAAACCTTCTTTTCTTTCCAGGTAATGTTCCAGAATTTATCAAAAATCTTTTGTCTTTCTTCGTCTGGTATTTTATGACAGTGCATCTTTGTATCGCCTTTCAAGCTTAATTTGCACTTGCATCTAGCTTTCATCTTTCTGTCGAGCTTAGGTTCAACAAACCCCCATTTATTTTCAATCTTCTTCTTTCCTAAATAAGCCTTTCCTTTTTCTCTTTGTTCCTTGTTTTTATTTGCGTTCCATTCTTGAGGCTGACTCTTCTTTTGTCTCTTTCGTGGTGGTTCTTCTGTTGTTATGACCTCATTTCTTGTATCATTAACTATTATGTTGTTGTTGTGATATTCCATTGAACCTCTATGGCTGATTGTTGACGACAAAGTACTAGCTTGCTCAACTGATTCAAGGTGTCCGTCTGATGACATCGGAATAAAACTGTTAACAAGTTGAACTATTTCTGTGCTAGTTACAGTGGCAATTTCATTTTGGGTATTCGATTCCATGTTTTCATTAGTGGTCCATTCTACTTGGTGACTTGTCATCCCCTGTCGCGATGTTTCTTCAACTGCTATGTTCTCATTACTCGTGTCTTTTTCAGCTAAGTTCTTAAGGATGCTTGTAGACTGCTCAACTGATTCCATGTATGATGGGCTCTGAATAAAAGTGTTCATAGCCGGTATATTATCCGAATGTATTATTTCTGATTCAATCATAGCTGTTGCAATGGTATTAAGAGTGTCACATTCAGGTAATATCGACTGTAGATTTGAATCCAATAAAATAGAAATGCTACTTGTTGAATCTTGACGTGTTGATCTTTGATGAAGAGACCGGTCTTTTCTAATTATTATGTTTTGTGGTTTATCCAACACCAATACATTATCGTTTTGTAGCATGTAGTATCCTGGTTCAATATCAGGCTCGGTCGGAACATTTTGGAGTATTTTCGCAATCCGTGAATTTTTCTTCATTATTATTCTAAAACAAAAATTCAGACTTAGTAGAGGTATCCAAAAAAATAAATCAAAGTATCATAATATAAAATAAAACTGCGTATCTCCGTATCAAGCAGTAGAACACTGGTAGGTAACCAAAAAATAAAACCTCATAACTCCACTCGACCATAAAATAGTTATTTTCGCTTTTTAATCATAATCTTTTATCGCTATAACAAATAATTAATGTAATTAACTTACCTTCCAATCTATTCCATGCAAATAATCACAATAACACAAAAATAACAACTCAAAAATAAATAACAATGTGCACGCCCTTCCACGAAGTTCGCTGACGCGAACTGAGCGCGGGAGTTACGTCTTTTGCAAACTACAAAATGGCATCGCGGAGTTACGTATATTTCTAATTTTGAAATATCATTTTATGCAATTTTTTGCGGGAAATATGAACTAATCCATCACATGTGTTTCAAATTACTCCGTAAGATGGCGTTAAAAGTGATTTTTGTATTTTTTTGGAGTTACGAATTCTGATAATTAGTCCGACGATATATATTAACACTTCATAAAATTATTAACGGTTCCTTAGACGCACAATTGGTAAACTAACATAACTTTAGTTCTAGCTAACGTAGTAAGCGTCATCGTCGTATTTTTGAATTGCCTAAATCCACCTTAAATACCACATATAATAGCCCAATAACAAGTATGGCAAGGCAATATAATGATAGGTCCAACTTGATAGATTACCCCTCCACCCCCCCCCCGACCCTTGCTCGACGACGCGCCAGCCCGCGCCGTAGCTGAGCCTGTAGCTTTAAATTCCCCTTATAATAATAATATAATTTCGATCCAGCCTGTCCCACCTTGCTGCCCTCCCCTCAGTGACGTCCTAAGCCAAGGCCCGTACCCCACAGGGGGTGCCCTTAGCGTGCGGTCACCTAGTATTTAAGAATTTCGCCCCTGGCTGGAGGCTTTAAGTTAGTAGCTTAAGGCACCCACAGGCTTAACCGGTTAAGTAGCCAAGACCTCAGTGGTCAAAACTACGAGCTGCCAATTAGGAAAAAAAAAACAAAATGATAGATACCCTATTGACATTTTCTCCATGAGTTTTACTTCATTCAGACGTTCCCTATTTAAACAGTGCGGACAGTGCACGTCTATGTAGCTCAAATTGGTTAGTTTTGTAGCGTTCTAGTTTTATGTCTTCTAGACACTTTATTTTTGTTTCCTTTGTCTCTAATATTCATATGTTAATGTCATGCATACTTATTTGCATGGTTACTAAAATGCCAATTTTAGTTGTTATTTCATTTGAATTGTATGTGACTGTGCTGTTGGTGTGCTTATTCTAAATAAATAAATACATGGCAAAAATACGTATTATTGAAGCTAACTGAAAAACTTCTGAAGCAAAGTTAAACAAAAAAATATGGGACCACTCCTGAGGCATACCCTATTCATTAAAAGAAGAATTTACGAAATCGATCCACAATTGCCGGAGTTATCGCGTAACAAACATACAAAAAAAACATACAGACGAATAGAGAAACTCCTCCTTTTTTAACTCTGTTAAAAACCTCGCCTAAGGCTCAGTTTTAATAACACACACTCGTGTTTCAATACCCCTCATTAAACAACAGTTTTATACACTTCAATTGAACACTGTCATGCTTTTGTTTCTATTGTTTATTATCGTTACACTTCCGGACTCCTAAATCGAGCCACCCTGCACATTTTGTATAGGAGTTTATAACTTTAAAAATGGTCGTGAATTCAAATTCGGAACAATGACGACACCAAAATGATGGCCAATACTTCGATACCGCTTAAAAAAACATCTTTGACTCATCATTAATTTAATAAAGAAAGAAAGAAAGAAAGAAAATGAATTTATTTAGCACAAACTACAAGGCACACAACACAACATATAATAAAACAAACAAATAAAAAAAGTGTAAAGTGTATAGTGAGAAATTAGTAGGAAAGTGTGCCTCGCGGCTGCACTAAATAGGTCCAGTTCAGCAAAAATGTCATGCCTTTATACCTCACATAGAATTGCACGCTGCCGGTGGCTCGATTATGACTTTACTGAAACTCTTCATTATCATAATACAATGTAGCAATTACTATGGAATGGTAAGCTTAACATTCAGTCCACGGTTTGATCACCACACTCTAACGGCAATAATTTACATCCGATTTAACTAGCTACGTGTCTATAATTTCAAATGCTTTTTCGAATAACTAATAACCACAATATCGCCACAAACAGTCCTGGGAACGTGTCACCTTTTATATATAATTCCTGGAACCTGTTAACATTTAAAGTAAAACAAAGCCCCCATAACCCTCAAAAGTAGGTAATATACAACAGATTACATAACATCACGCCTGTAACCCTTGAAGGGTTAGGCAGAGGTGTACCTATAGTACACCCTCATTTTGCCAGTTGTGTTTGAGTCCCATGTAATAGGGGGCGAGCCTATTGCCATCAACCGGGCACAAATCCAGACTCCGGGCTGCTACTGAAAAAATCATTATGGAAAAACCCAACAACACTTTGCCCGACCCGGGAATCGAATGTAGGACCTCATGTTCAGCAGTAGCACTTGCAACGTAGTGTAAGTAATTAATTAGTATTTTCTAGTTTAAAAATTGTGATTGATGTGTAAAAGAGTTTGTACAAACCTACTTCCAGAAATAAAATTATTTATTATTCAATTATCATGTATCATCATTTATCAGTATGTTAGTAATGTTTTAGACTAGAATAGAATAGATCATTTATTTGTCCAAAACATAAGTATACACACACATGGCCTGCAAGATGTTTCATAAAAATTATAGCACAGTGATGTGTTGCCTTATCGGCGTACAAATATAAACAGGTTGGTTATTTTTATTAGGATATAAACATCAAATAGTTATGAAATTGTCCATTAGTCAAAGAAAATTAACATATCAAATTAAAAGTTAATCAATCAAATTATAATAAATATACTACAGAATAGTGTCATCAACTCGTCATAGAAATGTATAATAAAATAAAAATTAGCCAGTCAAAAGTCAAAGTTATTAGGAATAAAAAATATACATATTATTTCACACGAGTCAGATTAATTTACTTGAATATTATACATAACACCAACAAAAAATAAATTAATAATAATAATTAAATGTTAAAATAAATTGTACTTAAATTAAACTATATCAATACTTTGTCTGTTAAAAACTCGGAAATATTATAATAGGCTTTATGAATTAGAAAGTTCTTTAATTTTTTCTTAAATAAGTTAAAATTCAATTCTTTAATGTGTGGCGGAATGTGATTGATCTAATAGATATTTGGTGCCATGGAGAACACACTTTTATGCATCAGTGCTGTATTGGATTTTCTTACACAACAACATCAACAAAACATAACATCATGCCTGTATTCCCCGTAGGGTTAGGCAGAGCTGCACCTGTAGTACACCCACATTTCGCCAGTTATGTTTAAAGTCCCATGTAATAGGGGGCGAGCCTATTGCCATCAACCGGGTACAAATCCAGACTCCGGGCTGCTAATGAGAAATTCCAGATGGAAAAACCCAATAACACTTTGCCCGACTCGGCAATCGAACCCAGGACCTCATGCTCAGCAGTAGCGCTTGCGACAACTAGACCAACGAGGAAGTTTCCAGGCTGTCTTACACATAATCTACTATAATCGCGTCGACTTCGGGTATAAGTATCTGATAGCTTCTTGAAAAGTTTTGGGATAGTTTTAACAAAGACTGCAACCTCGAAAATGTATAATGACGGGACGTTTAATATTTTATTTTTGATGAAATATGGCTTACACGTATCATTACATATTAGTCCAAACATCGCTCTGAGACACCTTTTCTGTAACTTGTAGATTAGTTCTCTATTACACGAGTTGCTCCAAAAATAATCCCGTATCTTCAGATTGAGCTAACGATACCATGATATGTAGTGAGCAAAGCGTCGGTACCTAAGATCGAAGACAGTTTATAAAGAGCATAAGCATATTTTCTTATTCTTTTGCTTAATTCCAATCATTCTTCATTTCGTTCATTTAAAACCAACTACTTCACTAAAATAAAGAGGCGGCATTCTCTTCGCCATTGTTTCGTGGCATTTCGTCTGCGAATATCGGTCGGCGATTTACAATAAAAAGTATCGCAGACTCATTCAACCGTGTAATGTTGAATGTTATCAAATAGATCACCGACTCAATATAAATTCTGGTCTCCATTAAACTTTATTTAATACTATGATTGATTTCAGCAGATTTTTAGTAAGATGGAAGCTGATGCAGCTGCGGTAGATAGTAAAAAATCACGCACAGGGCAAAGTTAAGCCAACCAATATTAGAGCTGATTTTCATGCTCACTCGTGACATGTAATTTTGTTTTATATTTTTTCCCTCAAATTTAATCATTTGTTTTCTCTATTTTTTAATTTTTAAACCATTGTAATTTGAATGCTCACTCTTGACATGTTATATATATATATTTTTACTTTCATCATTCATCATATAATTTCTCAATTTTAATTTTTGTCGTGTTTACACCTAGTTTTATTATTTGCATGCTGTGGTCTCCTGTAATTGAAGGAGCACACGTAAAAGAACCTATTTTATTATTGTGATTTATATTGTATTTGTGTATCCTTTGTTGGTGATCTCAAATAAATAAATAAAAAAAACAGTTATTATGTTATAAAAAACACATATATCTAACATAATTATGTTGGTACATAAAGTAATCTATGCTAAAAAAACAGGAGCTCTGGGGAATGTATCCCTCGCTCATCCTATATGTGCGGCAAATGGTCTGTTGTAGGATTGAACTAGAATATGTGCACTCAAAAGACTAGCTTTTTGGCCGGTTCTTGCTGCGTATAATTATGGTAAACATCTCTCAAATTCGAGTGCCGTTTTTCTGGTTTGGTCAAGTTCCTGACCAGAGTAGGATAGAATAGAAAGTTCTTTATTATTTACACCATACGAATTACAGATATAAGTATAGAATATTTTACATTATGGTGACACAATGTGCGGTCTTATCACTAAAAGCGATATTGTAAAGACATCCTTTGGATGCATAGAGTAGCCCGTGCATGTGGGCCCTCCTTACCCTTATTTTACAAATATAACCTATGTGTATTTTCTAAATAACCGAGAAAGTAATCCTGATAAGTTTCTAGTTTCTCTGATTTCACGTGCCTGATTAAACATTGAAAACGCGTAACATTTCATATGAAATTGAACTTTCACGATATGATTACAACGTCAATCACAATTGTTAATTACTGATAACTTTTAGTTATTAATAAATTATAATTTGCTGCCGATGGTATCTCGATACGAATATTGTTTCGTGACCTGAAACATTTTTATATTAAATAAAAAAATATAAACAGTCCCGCTGTTGTTATACTTTATTTAAAAACTTTTTTATTATTTTTTTTATTATGCCCTTGGATATAGATAAGGTTAGAATGTCGTCGTCGGGGATGGGTGGTTTTAGCTCGGCCTCATTTTACTTTCAAAACATCCCTTAACTAGAAGTGATGGTCTAAGAAAGTAGCCAACAATACCTGTTTCTTATTACTCACAGGCTTCCCAGAAAACATAATGGTGGCACATAAATCGGCTGTCAAGTGTCGCGTGGCATGCCAATTTGTTGCGCGCGCGTTCACGTGCCCGAACGCGTTCCATCTACACTTCGACATTCATCGTCATTCATCGGGTACCGTGGGAAAAAAAAACGACGCTCCGTATGTAAATATTTAGATATTTGGAAAGTGATATTGTGAAAAGCAGCATTTATTTGAATAATTTAGTTTATTTTGTTTTGTCCTTATGCTTTGAAAAAAGAAATTAAAATCCGTAATATTATAAAATCATTAAGCAACCAAATCTTCTAAAAATAAAACCTGGGTCAAATAAATTCTAGCCTAGCGTAGAGTGACTTTCAATAGAATACGTATAAGCAGCTTAAACTGGTTATGTTACCGCTGACGTGCAGCCTACTGTACCAGGCACGGATAAAAGGAGGGGGGGATGGGCTTCGAATATACTGAGTCTAAAACTCTAAATTGGACATAAACATAGTTTTATAACTTGTATTTTTATAGATATTACTAAGATATATTAAGTCGTAGTCATCCTCGAAAAGGGGGGCACATTGTGGAGTTTACAGAAAATAGGTGCCGATGTTTTTTTTTAAAGAGCTTTCCTGGCTTGAGACACTCACGCCCCCCCTCCGACCCCCATCCTCCCAAACAGAAACATTTGCCCCCCTTAAGCAAAAACCTAGATCCGCACCCGTACTGTACATAATGAAATCAGGTAACTTTCGATTAAGTTTCATGTCGTTACCTATTCATTATGCTAATACAATATTTCGTAATAACTAATTTCACACCTGTTATCTAGAATAATAATGAACCACCTAAACGACTTCAATTATCTACTTGCAAAAATAAAGAGTTCTCATTTGGTTATATCCACGGTTTAAAAAAGACCTCAAAGAGAGCGTTGCGAAATTTTTCAAGCACACGAAGTCAATAAACTGCCTTCATAGAGATTGAATAAATTTCTATTTGGCAACATTGTATTGTATCTACAAACTTGTATATCATAAGAAGGGTAACAATCAGAGTTAAACTAATTTTATTACCTACTAGCTGACCCGAAACACGTTGTCCTGTCAACATTTCAATATGGTCTTGAGATCATACAAAAATCCCATAGAAAATATGACGTTCAGTTTTTCCCGAATTTGTAAGTTTTCCAGGAAACTTTTCCATTTTTTTTTTCATAAAAACCTAATTTGGACTATTATGAACATTTCAGAATAAAAAAATATTCAAATCGGTCCAGCTGTTCTCAAGTGATGTGCCGACTAATGAACAGCATATAATTTTTATTTATCTATAAAATAGTTCCAACCTAGAAACAGACTTCAACAATTTTATTCAACGTAAGTATTAGATGCTCTCTTACAGTTGCAGCTTTTATTTTGATTAATTTAATATTTCTCAAGGTGTATCTCAAATTATTGTAATATTATTCAGCAAAAAGCATTAGAATTATTACCTGAGCAAAAACCTTGATATTAAAATTTAAGTTCACGAAAGTATGAACAATATTAAAACGAAGCCTATTATTTTTTGTTGCTATCATAATTAACGTAACTCCATTGTAAGCGAAACCGTGTAATTATGTCAAGAGCTAAGTTAACCGACCCTGCCTAACAAAACAATATAATGGTGAAAAACTATTCGTTGCAAAACATTGATGACAATAGTTGACGAGACGTTGGCGTCAGCGTCGTTGTCAACACTCAAGACCACGGTACTTCGTAATTATTCGTTAAGTAGATAAATACATTTTTAACTCATTGTGTTTTTAATACTAAAATATAATCTTACACAACGTACGTACGTGCGTAGTACTCACAACCGGCGTGCGTGTATGACCAGATGTATGAACGTAAACGAGGCAAAAGGAGTATGTAAGGATCGTAGCAGGTGGCGTTCTGTAGTTTCTGCCTACCCCCATGGGAAGAAGGCGTGAGTTTATGTATGTATGTATGATCTTTGATTATTACATCAATATTTGGTGTAGTCCGATTCAGAATTAAAAGTGTCCATGAAGTTCCTTGCCCGTTCTTCTACACAAGCAAAACTTTATGTATGTGTCTGACCGACTCCTTGACAGTTCAAAAGTGCCTGTGAATGGTTTGATTTAAATAATTGCTTTGAGTTTGAGTTTGAGTTTGAATGAAATTAATGCTTTGTTGTCTTTCAACTTAAATTAACAATAATCGTAATAATCTTTAAAGCATACTAAATTAATAATACATTAGGAGCTCGCCTCACGCAATTATTTCTATGTATAAACGACCGATTTTGTTTTTAGATCTGTATCAGATTCTTAGTCCTAGAATAGTCCTTTGTAAATTGTGTTTTTGGAAAGTTTGCTAATAATCTAGTTATTTCGTTGTAGGCCATGACATGGCCTAGCTACATAACAGCTCAAACTTATCTCGAGATCATCAGTGTACCAATCTCATGACGCACGAACCAAATAAATATGCATTATGCACTTAATTAAGAAATTAGGTACCTACATGCATCTTAAATGAATCGATCTGTCAGTTAAAAAGCGTCATAGCAAATATTGCAAAACGGTCCGTTTTATTGATCGCAAATAATTTATTTGTGTATAACGTGATCGTGGCCACGAAAAATGAGTTGTAAGTGGGCCATTGACTTCCGGGCATTCGTGTTTGGTCACGAAACAGGCGATTGCAACACTGCATTTGATTAGGGCTGCTGCCGACCAGAATATTCTTCCCGTTTTCAGCGACGAATAGAAACGAAAATTCTTATAAATTAGTAAGAACACCTATGGACCTCAAACGTATTTAACAAGTTCTCTTAAGCCCCTTATTCCTGATAAAGGAGATCTGAGATGTTTCAGACGATGATTTTTATGTGGCCATCTGATATTTTTAGGTGCAGTCACCAGGAGAGGGAAATCAAGTCATCTGCGGAAAAAGCTCGGGACTATCATCGAAGCGCGAATGTTCTGAATGCCGAACCTTGGACACCAACGCCTATGGTAGAGAAAATCATCACAAAGAAACAGCGCTCTGAAATTGGCAAGACCCTGTCTAATAATACCTATATGGTGATACAATTTTCGTTCCTTCTCTCTGTGTGAGATTAGTGTTAATGCAGTGAGCAATTGCAGGTGAGCAAGTATTAGAAAATATTTAACTTTAACATGTCATTGGTGCCGATTCTCTTGTACACCGAATTAAACTAACTAAACTATCACTAAAATTCCTTACTTTTGGCTATGAGAATCTTAAAGCTATTCTGCAATAAGATATCTCTAAAATTAAAAATCATTTTGACGCAACTAATTTGACAATCGCGACTCCACATGGTACTTGTTTGCCCTACCCCGTGAATTTTTTTTAGAGCCGGAGCCGCGCATGGGTGGCAGCCTCGGCGTGTTTTATATGGAATTTTTCACTTTTTTTAAATGTATAAACCAACTAAAAATATCACGAAATTTTAGTCAAATCAGACTTCGTTTTCGCTAAAGGATCGCCAAATTAAGATAGGCCAACCCTAAATGCAATTGTCGGACTAAAGCTATCTGAGTCCTGACTGCGCCTTATGTCATCGATTTCATAAAACTGGGCCAATTTGTACCGCGGGCCAGCTATCGGCTTGTTGTTTTTCCTTTCGATGCAACAATCGAAAAGCCGTTTTAAAACAGGCAACTAATAAAATATAAGATTAGTGTTCTTTTTAGCTGAATATACCATTGCAAAATTAATTTAAAATAGAAATGACCGAACAAACAAAGCCAAGCCGTTCTTGCTCAAGATTTGGAAAAAAGAGTCACTATTGAATTTGGGCACGTACAAAATTGTTTTTAAATAATTTCACATTGCAGCATTGCAAAGCACGCGTTTATGCGTAAACATTTGAAGCAATATTTAGGCAAAACCATAAATATTAGTTTCTTGAAACGCATAATTTTATAATAAAGTCCCGTGTTGAATTATCTAACTCAGATAATTAAAACTATAAAGGATAATACCAACTATCAATTTAATGCTATACGTAGTGGACCCGGCACTATCATTCACGGTTGTCTTAAACTTAAACAATAATCCATCAACGTACGCCCGGTGAACGGTGATCTTTTACACTTATAGCCATCTTATAGTGCGCTATAAGACTGCCTTAAAGCGTCCACTTTCTCCCATCATCGCATTATGCACGCGTGTAATGAAATCTTAATCCGTTTGATCGAAGAAAGTAAATACTCCTTATTATGTCGGGTAGCGCCTCGCCATTAGTCGCGGAATGCAAATGATTACAGGAATTAAGTAATCGATAAGCGAGCCTTAGTCGCTGGAAGATATGAAAGAGTCTTGCTAAGTTGTTTCGCAAATCACAGTACCTTTATCTGTGTTTTGTTCATATTTAGGTTCTGTGAAAGAGAATATAAAAGCAAGTTTCTAATGTTCACTCAGCTTGGAAACTACAACCCCAGCATTCATTCAATCATCACAAATTCTTTTTCGTGATTTTGGATTATCCTATATGTATCACCAGCTAGGATTTTTTGTCTACCTACTGCTTGACCTCATATAAAGGAGGTAGCCCATAATTCTGAAAAAATTGCTTATAATGAAGTTAACTGTAGGAATCATTGAATCAAGCTTGATGAAAACAGAGAGATATAAATGAATATGAACAATTCATATACATTAGAAACTGAATGTAATACAACAACCGCTTAGTTGAGCATAAGAGTAACAAAAAATAAATTCACTGAACCGGTAATCCGGAAGCCATCATGCATTTTTGGAAGTGATCGATTACTTCGCTGTATTTATTACGGACAGCTCTTTTTTATGCGCATTCAGAACCAATTCTTTTTTTTTTTCTAGTTGAATAGAACCGTGGATATGATTACGGTAAAATGTAAGGCAACAACAAATTATCTTGGGAACTAAGCATAATAGTTTTGCTTTAGGCTATTTCTTATCATAAGTCTAAATCTCGTGTGTTCCTAAATTCTAAGTAACTAAATTATACAGTAGTATATTGACTATAGTAAAAACATCAGTAGCAGAATGTTTTTTTGCCGTACAAATAGTCTCCTTCATACAGCTTTACACACCTGCCTTTGTTTCCTTCGAGTAAGTATCATGTCTATTGAAATTATTACCAGTCGTACCGTGGTCTACAGCTAGCATTTCGTTCAGTTACTCTATCCTTGGACCAAAACTAATACCGCCGATGTGGTATCGAAACGGTTAACTGGCCATTGTATTGCCGACCATTTCTGTGCACCCATACTCTAGCTTGACCTATATCTCCATAACAATAAGGTCGTTAGTCTTTCTCAATATCACGATATCCTGAGAACAAATCATTTGAACGGTAACAAACCCACAAGTGGACCAGGCTTAGCAAAATGTAAATGTATTGTTAATGAAAAATGAGATTTGTTCCCAGGTCAAACAGTTGATTTTTGAGTATTTATATATCTGAATACAATGAGAGCATATATTTTAAATCTGAAGTGTGAAGGTGTATAAACGTGATCAGCGTTGTCAACCGAATGATCTAACGATCGCTGTGTTGATATATGTCGAATTCATTGAATTCATTTCTTATTTCATGTTGATCAATGGTTAGGATACCGTGTGGATGTCGATTTCCCGGATGTTGACTAGAGCACTTAATTTAATAAAAAGATCTATGTTGTGTCTTGATTTCGTTTATTACCTTATTTCTTGTAGCTTTTAAGCATTTTGTAGGTCTTTTCTAGTTTCCGTTTTGGGAGGTTAGTCATAAATCTACTGAATGTGTCGTAAAATTTTATATCGACTTATCGTTTGAGATCATGCTCAGAGGGTATATTCGAGTCCGTTCTTCTTTTACTATCATTATTTAAATTACAACTAACGCGGACAAAAGATCACGTGTCTGTGTTCGTTCTTTAGTTTTTAATTACTAAGTTTGGCTGGTGCTTGGTCCTAACCTAACCATTACTTATTATTATTACCAATATGTCCTAAAGTCCCACATTTAGAACATTTTTATTTAGGCATAGAACAGTAAGTTGTCGATCAGTCCCATAGTATTGCAGTTTCTATCAAAACTATAGCTTTATCACATTATCAGTGCTAGTTTTACTTCTTTGTGCCCTTTACTCTATTACAATACGTGGGAATGATGGCGTTACACTTTCAATTCCCGATTAGATACGATCAGCAGGATAGCTACTGAACAGTCTAAATAAGGATTTAACTATCAATTGCATTCTAACTGGAATATGACTATAATTACGACACTGTCGGCTAACCCACTCTGCAACAAAGTTGTAAGTTAGCATCAAAAAGACTTTGAAGTCATAGTATCTAAGTCGTAATATTTTGTATATTTTGGATTGTTGTCTTTTATGGTTTATTCTTTATTTCTTACTAGCTGCGCCCCGCGGTTTCACCCGAAACGGTATGAAATATACTTTACGACCTATCAAATATACATAAAAATTTCATAAAAAAACGGTCAAGCCGTTTCGGAGGAGTTCGATAACAAACACTGTGACATGAGATTTTTATATAACAGATTTTATTCATTTGCGTTTTAATTCACTTTGTTTGACTTTTGTGTTAAGTTTTTTGATTTATATTTTATTTTTCCTTGTCAAACTTACTGTACCTAGATTATAAGTAAATGGTGTGGTCTCCTATAATTGGAAGCGCACACTTGTATTTGTCCCCGTTTTATGTATACTTGCATGTAATTGTGTAGCCTTTGTGGGAGATCCAATAAATAAATTTCTACGAATAGTGACAGTTATCGGATTCTAATTAGCTAGCTATACCCACCTATACATTATCTTATGCAAGCGACCTGTCTTTTTATGTTTGTCGTTCAACGATTTCGATTGATTAAAATTTTAATTAGTATCACCGGTATATACATTTACGTCAACTAAGTATTAATAATTTTATAATAATATGTTTTACGATACCGTAATGTGATTGCGAACTTCTTATACTTTGTAGTCTGATTTGACTTTTAGAAAATTAAGTGATTGTTTAGAAAGATGAAGTGTATACAATCTTAGTAGGAGAATATCAAATAATCGGTAGATGGCTTTTGTAAAAGATGATTTGGCTAAAGGAGTCAATACTGAGATAGATGGATAAATAGATTAATCTTTAATAGGTACACCTTATAAGTTACAGATATAAAGGTGGAATTTAAAAAAAAAAATATATTTACTACTATACTTATATAATTATACTTACAAAAAAAATATGTATTTTTTTTGTTTTTATGTAAAATCTTTGAAAGCGATATTTTAAAGACATGCTTTAGATGGATTGAAGGGAGAAGGAGGGACAATAGTGCAGGTAGATTGTGGTGTATCTTTTGCATTTAAAATGGTGGCCTTCTTCTATTTGTCTCTATAGACAAATAGAAGAAGGAGACATACTGCGCCGACTACAAATCAATTGGAACAAGGATGAGAGGATAACGAATTTTGCTAACCCTATAAAATGATTATGCTTAGATACAAAAAGTTAATTCTGTTTCAACATCGAGTCGATACAATAATTTATAGAAAAAGCAAAACGTAACGAAATTTAGTTATTTTCATAATTATGTAAGTTGAACCAGACGCTTTCAGTAAGAAAAGGCTGATGTTCATCTATTGATTCAATTAAACTATCGCATGTAAAATACAAATATTCTGCTGCATTCTGTGTGACTGGAAGACGACCCCAACATAGTTGAGAAAAAGTTAGGCAGATGATGATGATGATCATGATTCAATTAAAAAGTTCAGCAGATGATGATGATCATGATTCAATTAAAAAGTTAAGCAGATGATGATGATCATGATTCAATTAAAAAGTTAGGCAGATGATGATGATCATGATTCAATTAAAAAGTTAGGCAGATGATGATGATCATGATTCAATTAAAAAGTTAGGCAGATGATGATGATGATCATGATTCAATTAAAATGTTAGGCATATGATGATGATGATCGTGATTCAATTAAAAAGTTAGGCAGATGATGATGATGATCATGATTCAATTAGAAAGTTAGGCAGATGATGATGATGATCATGATTCAATTAAACTATCATACATTCAGTTTAATGACATTTTCAGTGGTGGTTTCGAGTGTTTAAAAAAAATCTTAATTTAGTAACATTTTCTTCAAACTAAGATTTGTAGTTTATTATTATCTCTAATGGTTTAGAAACAAAACGAATAAGCGTTCTAATTGGTCGTCATATACTATTCAGCGGGGTAATTGCGTAACACACTAACAGTAGAAATGGCTTTCATATTGACAGTACAAATGAATGATTCTTGGGTAGATGGTGAAGTTAAAGAGGTTGTGAGGAAGAAAAAAAGAGGCCTGGCTTAATGTGTTAGCCTGTAAGGCCCAAAATAGGATGAATCAGGCAACGAATGTGACAGATGATTCGGAAAAAGTGAAGAATAGATACTCCGAAATGAAAACGAAAGTGAAAGAGATGGTGAAAATGAAAAAGGATGAAAAAGAAGATAAGTCTAACAGGAAGTTCTCTGATAACTTCAGGGCCAAAGTTAAGCTGTTCTGGAAATAGGTAATATTGGCTCGCGGAGTGACAGGAACATCGAGTATGAATGTTATAAGAGCAGAAGATGGATGTTTATTAAGCGAAGAATGTAAGGTCTTGGAACGCTGGAAGGGATATTTTGAAAGTTTATTTAGTTATCAGGATAGTGTGCGAGGAGTGGGCAACTGAACATACGCCAGTTCTGAAGACCCAAGCTCAGATGTAGATGAAGAGAATGAAATAGAAATAGATGAGATCGTAAGAGCGCTGAGAGGGATGAAAGTTGGGAAAGCTGCAGGGTACGACAGAGTGTCTGCTGAAATGCTGAAGGGAGGTGACGGGGTGGTAGCATGCCTATTGTACCGGATCTTTAATATGTGTTGGAGATATGGCCGTGTGCCGGATGATTGGTGTAAGGCTGTAATCGTAATACTATATAAGGGAAAAGGCTGTCAGCAGGAATGTAAAAACTACCGCGGCATTAGTCTTTTGAGTGTTGTCGGCAAACTATATGCGAAGATTTTAATAAATAGAGTGATAAGAGTGACAGGTGAGAAAATATGGGATGTGCAGGCAGGATTTAGAGAGGGAATGGGATGTATGGATCAGATCTTCTCCCTAAGGTGCATAGCCGAAAAACATCTGGCAAAGCACAAGAAAGTCTACTGTGCTTTCGTAGACTTGGAGGAGGCCTATGACAGTGTGTGGAGGGAAGAACTGTGGTCGACACTATCCTTGTACGGTGTGGACTGGCGGTTAGTACGGGTACTGAAATCTTTATACAAGGATTCCAGTGCTTGTGTTAGGATAAATGGGGCATACACGAACTGGTTCTGCATCTCGAGGGGTGTTAGACAGGGTTGTGTAGCGTCACCATGGCTGTTCAACTTGTACATGGATAGTTGTCTGACAGATTTGGAAGAGGGTGAGTATGGATTGACGATGAATGAGTTGCCTGTCAAATGCCTTCTCTACGCAGATGATCAAGTTCTACTTGCATCGTCAGCGGAAGGGTTGCGAGACATGGTGACTGTGATGGATGAATCATATAAAATGAAAGGGATGAATATAAATGTGAATAAGACGAAGGTGGTGAATGGTCTTTGAAAGAGAAGAGGATGTATCGGTATGTGATGTGAAATTAAATGATAAGTGTGTGGAGCATGTGAGTTCGTATATTTTGGGAGTCAATTTAAAAGGGATGGAAAAATTGATGGAGATGTGGAAAGAAGGGTAAATGCGGGAAATAAATCGAATGGTGCTTTACATGCAATTGTAACCAACCAGTTGATGTCCAAAAAAGCACGACTGGCAGTTCACAATGGTGTGTTGGTGCCTACGCTTATGTATGGAAGTGAGTGTTGGGTGTGGCAAAAGAAGCATGAAAGTAGAATAAATGCTGTGGAAATGCGTTCCTTGCGAGGCATGTGTGGTGTGACTATGAATGATACACTGAAGAATGATGTGATAAGGCAACGGTGCGATTTAAAACAAGATGAAGTGACAAAAATTGAAAAGAGTATGCTAAGATGGTTTGGTCATGTTGAGAGGATGAATGAAGGGCGATTAACAAAAGGTATTTACAAGGCAGATGTGCGTAAAAACGCCGGGAGGGGACGCCCTAGGAAGACATATAGTGACCTTATTGGTGATGTTCTTCAGAAAGGTCAGGTGCGTAGTACTCACAAACGGCGTGCGTGTATGACCAGATGTATGAACGTAAACGAGGCAAAAGGAGTATGTATGGATCGTAGCAGGTGGCGTTCTGTAGTTTCTCCCTACCCCCATGGGAAGAAGGCGTCAGTTTATGTATTGCAGTATAATTCCTGAAATTACATACTTTTTGGTCACAAATTGATTAAATTCTTTTAACACGTCAATCGGTTTGCTTTATATATATTTTTTTTTAATTTTCAAAAGTTTTTTTGATTCCTGTCGTTGGGATTTTTCAATGAAAATTATCTTATTTCTGCTTTTTAATAATAAAACATTCTTCGAATGTGTGATTTTAACCACGTTTCACCAGTTTAACCACGTTATGTGAATTTTCAGCGTATATATTTATCGACTGTACGTTCCCTGGAATTTATCGTTTCTTTTTCTTTTGGTGAGTAATCCCTCCATTGGTTCGATATTCTTTTAACTTGTGCCTTGTTCTTTAATCTAAGAAGATTTCCTTTTCCTTAGATTGAAAGGCCACCTTTTTTTGGTCTTTGGCATACCCAGCCAATTATTATTCGCCTACTTCTTCCATCGTCTGCCGGCTGCTGAAGTCCGAGCGTGCAGAGAGCCACGGTACCGTTATTGAGCAGGGTCGACGACACAGGTCCAGGTTCTTGGAGATCAGGTGTTACATTTATTTTTTTGTTTGGCGCTATAACGCTTCAGCGTCATTATAGACGATCTAGACGACTATTATAGACGAGATCGACGAGAGACATTCTTTAGATCTTAATCAACGAATCCTATCTTTTAAGTAATTTCCTAATTTCATATCCACTAGATCTTGTAATCTATTTCAAAAGTTATCTCAACGATTTATGTAAAGAAAAACCTTAATATTCTGCTTATTTTTGTAAAACACTTTATAGAGCTACACGAATTTCGTACAATTGCAATCGCTTTTAAATTCGTCAGAATACATTTAAAATACTGTACGGTAACATCTTTTAAGTTTTTTCTCTCAAATTCGAGTTTTGATTTTTCTTTCTTAGTATTTTTAACTATTTAAATTCAAACGACAAAATCTTATTTTATTTTTTCCTAATTTACTTTTATTCTACCTTTCGGATTCTTTTTATTATATTAATAAATTTTACGTGTTTTTGCTTCGTGAGTGTTTGATTTTTTAGCTACCTCATGCCGGGGTTCGGCTCCCCGGCGTGTTCTCCTCAAGTTATACGTTGCAGTATGTATGTATGTAGTACAACGATATTCATTGCGTTATTTACGTTGTTGAGCAGACAAATTTTTCGAACTTATGAAGCAATGGATTAGGAATAGGTTTCAAAATGATTCAGATTGTGACTGATAGTGTGAAACGAAATTAGGGTGCTGGTTACGTTTTACAATTATCAAAATCAGGGTTATCACTCTTTTAGAAGTGGATTTTAATTGCTGAGTAGATGTTTTTTATGTTTCATAGCAGCCAAAACTGTTAGCGCTCCTCTACCATTTAGTGATTGCTGAAAAATGTTTCAAGACAAAATATATTATTATGTAACACAAAAAAAAGACAATACTATTTTAGTCCGTAGACTTGAGCTAGCAGTTATTAAAATACACTTAGCTACAGCGTTTAAAAAAACATAACAAAATCGTGAAATTAAGAAACGTTTTTCATCACTATCAAATTATTTCAGAGGCGATCTTTAGTAACCCTACTGACGTTTCGTAACATCACCTTGTCTAGTACAATGGACTCTTGACTTCAGCTTAACGCTCTGTATACATTTCATTGTTAATAGCTTTGTAACGCTATTTTATGCCTCGGTAGGTTAAATTTATAAGGCATTATGGACATATTCTGTGCTCCCGATTACTTCTGAAATGATCTCAATAGAGACTTTATTACGATTTCATTGTAATAAATATTGATTAATATCAAGGTGGATTAATATTTTACGGTTCGTTTATTGGTTTTTGTTAGAGTGGGTTAATAGAATTTATATTTTTGAAAGCTAAATTATGTTTTGTGCTATTTATTAGAAAATATTTCAATGGATACAATTTTTAGGTTCAAAACTTAAAAGTATTGATTTGTATATTGTAATGCTTAGATTGAAATTTAGTTTTGAATTGTGACTTCTATTAGTTTATTGCCTACGGTTTTTTTACATTCTCTTACAATTGAGACAAAAATAAAACATTATGTACCGGCTTCTACACTTAGAGATTTTCTAAGGTTAAACTTAACGTTAGAAAATCTTCCACATTGTATAGGTATATGCAGGGCTTCCTTCTTATCATTTAATGTCTCAAAGCAGACTTTTTTTTTCTGGAGATAGAGATTTGCTTATCACTTAATCTATCTGCATTAAGGTATCTACGTAATGCACAACATAAAAAAAATTATGTCACACAATTAAATAAATCCATTCACAAATTAACACTCTCTCACGTTTCTAAAATGTATCGTGTCACAAGACACAGATAAGTCAAACTTAGTCTTGTCTACAAGACAGATAAGATCTGCCGGGTCGTGGCTACTACTTAGTCACTTTGCCATTATAAACTAGCTATGCTCACGACTCCACTCGTTCTCAGTACCTTATACGTCTAATATCAATTTCTCAGTCACAGGGGCTCGCTTTATTCGCGATAACATCGATTATGGTAACCCTATTGTTTTGTTACATAAGTTGAACAGTATAATTAAATAGAAAGCAATGAATAATATCCTTAATAACTGACAAAGCACTTGGTGCAAAACTTAAAATAGGGCCCATCTTGAAGGCCAAAGTCTATCAAGTCTATCAGTGAAAACGATGACGGAAAAGTCAAAAATGTATTGGCTTGACGTAACCTACCGATAAGCTTAGTGTCAATCATTTTGAAAGTCGTTGTAGAAATACGATACTCTTTGAAAGCGATAGCCACTTGCCTAGGCCTGTGGTCTAGGTCCTCTTAATGTAACAGAACTAAATTTTAGCGGCAATTCCAGAAAAAAACGTTGACTATGAGCAATTACCTCGCGATTTATAACGTAAAAAATAACGTGTGGAGTCGAGGGAGCCCCGTCAGGAACGAAGCTCTTTAAGCTTTTTCTTTAACTCCAAATGTAATTCGCTATGGAGATTTAGATATTATGATTAAAAAAAGAAACGCAGCCCCCGTTTTGGATTTTCATGTTGACCTCACTATCGGCTTCAGCAGCCTCGAAAACCACGAAAACGACACCTATGATGTTTTTTTATTTTTTTTTGCATCCGTCAACTGAGATTTTCTTTTCGACTTCACTATCGGCTTCAGCAGCCTCGAAAACCTTAAAAACTATCTCTTATGTCTCCTTCTATCATACAGGATGCTTGAAAATTCGACCTATTCCTTGAAAGGGGTTATACTAGAGGTCATTTCCAACAAATTAAGCCCGTCAACTAGGGGTCGAAAATTAATGTTAAAACTGTCTGACTGATCACCAAAAACAAGTAATTTAAAAATAACTACTACTCTCTCGACACTTATTTGTTACTTTTCTGACTGATGATAAATCAGTGCTCATTTATAAAAAAAATACATGCCCGAAATTCCCATAATTTCAGAAATAAAAGGCCTTGAGTGCAAAGGAAACCTTCTTTATTTTATATTGTTTGAAATTTAGACGTGTTTTACTCGATAAAAATGTATGACACTTGGCATACAAATGTCGGAAATAAATTCCCTATTTCATATACTTTCTTAAATGGTACAAATGTTATCAACACTGGGACGAGTTTAATTTTTTTTAAATGCAGACATAATCAGAACATTAATTTCGGTTATTTACTTATCATTGGCAATCATCAAAAATAGAGTGAAATTATTACAGATCTTGTTCAAATTGCCTGCCTCAATTTCTTATGCAAGCACGCAACCTCTGACGTACTTCCGTCATGGTCACACGTGTTGAAATTGTGTTTTTGATGTGTTGGCCGGCTGTTAAAATTCTTTCTCTCAGCTCTTCACGGGATGCCACTGGAGTGGAGTAAACCAAGTCGTTCATGTGACCTCTAATGTAGAAATCGCAAGGCGTTAAATTAGGACTTCGTTCCAAAATAAGCTATATTGCACAAAAGCTATGCCCACAGCCCATGCCACTTACAAACATAATTATGTATGCACTGATTTTGTAGAGCAACGCTAAAACTGCAATGTCATGCTTTTTTGTACTGAAAAGAGAATTGCTCTTGGCCGCCAGTAACCTTCAGGTTATCACTGAGGCGAAAAGGTCAATGTTTGAGTTGTTTGATCTAGAAAATATGCTTTTAGAGAAATAACATGTGGATTTGACTACAACAGCTGAAGTGCAAACCGCTTTTTACTTTGTTTTAAATTCAATTCACACCAGAAGGTGTACCTTGTGGCGTTTTTACGTTACGTTTATATTTAGTATAGAATACTCTTTAATATATAAACAATAAAAATGACAGGTATAAATGTAGAAATTTTACATAGGGTGACACACCCCCCCCCCCCCCCCGACCCTTGCTCGACGACGCGCCAGCCCGCGCCGTAGCTGAGTCTGTAGTTTTAAAATTCCCCTGTTAATAATAATATAATCTCGATCCAGCCTGTCCCATCTTGCTGCCCTCCCCTCAGTGACGCCCTAAGCCGAGGTTCGTACCCCACAGGGGGTGCCCTTAGCGTGCGGTCACCTAGTTTTTAAGAATTTCGCCCCTGGCTGGAGGCTTTAAGTTAGTAGCTTAAGGCACCCACAGGCTTGCCCGGTTAAGTAGCCAAGACCTCAGTGGTCAAAATTACGAGCTGCCAATTAGGAAAAAAAAAAAAAAAAAATAGGGTGACACAATGGGCGGTCTTGCTGGCCATTTTACATTGCTTGACCCTATTACATGGAACTTAAACATAACTGGCGAAATGTGGGTGGTGCAGGTACAGGCGGTACAGCCCTTTGGGGATTACATGCGTGTTGTTATCTTTGTTTATATTCTTACAGAACCACGTATGGTTGACAGTACAACAAAATATTTTTGTTCTTCTTAGCTTGTCGATGGTAATCTAAAGAGAGTCGGTTCAGAATCTTTTAATTGATACCATATTTTTTTTAACATATATCTTATAATAGATAAGTATGCTCGTTCATAATTAACAACAGACTTACCAAAGAATTCAGTAGCTCAATTCAATTACATCGACAATAAAATAAGAATGAATTCCACCAATCTAATTTCCATACGAGTCCATTATTATGTAAAACGCAGTAAGTAACAATTATTATAATTTATGGTCCTACATGTCGTAGATATCGTATTTCACAATTATTTCTATTTTATTATACACCTTACCCTGATTAAAAGTAATATAAACAAACACTTCCAATTTTTTTATGTGGTGTAATATATTATGACAATAATTGTTATTACCACTACATAATAATTATGATTTGTGATGTGTTGTGTTCGCGCCTTATTTGCCATGTAATACTGGATCTACGTTTTTTTTTTTTTTGTAATAGGCTCCTATCCTATTTATTTATTTGACTAGTTGTTGCTCGCGATTTTGTCTGCGATCCTAGATGAAAATTAACCTATGTCTAAGGACATAGGTTAATTGAAATTTAGCACACGGATAGACCATTACCGGGGTTAGCCCCGGTAATGGTCTATCCGTGTGTCAAATTTCATCCAAACCCTTTCAGCCGTTTTGACGTAAAAGCGTAACAAACAAAATTACTTTCGCAGTAATAATAATATTACTGCGAAAGTAATTTATTTATTTTTTATTTGATTTTTTATTTCATCCTAAGTATAAACTTAGGATGAAATAAAAAATCAAATAAAAAATATATATAAATATCTGGGTATATGTGGATATTTAAATATCTGTTTACACTTGAACTAAACTCGATAAGTTGACCTAATATGAGACCACAACAATCTGGATCACTGAAGAAATTGAGAAAATTCAATATCCAGCTTAGAAAGGAAGCCACAAACATTGCAATTCAAGTCAAAACATTTTCTACAATCACATAACACACCCATTGTTATTTCTATTAGTCTCTATACAATGAGTTTACTCTACACAGAGTTGATCTAGGTCAAAGGTGACCGCACAACATTGACTCTACCACACTTGACGCTCCACAATGAACTCTACATTATAAAGAATGCATAATATTATATTTGCATTTTTGTTTATGCATAATATTTAATTGTGAATGAAAATACAGATATTATTGAGGGAGGTCGTCATTGTAACTTGTTTTATAGCTGGAGCAGGTTTATTCGATCTTTCATAAAAATAAAGTATAATTTTTATTTTTTTTATTTTGAGGAGATTTTGCTCTTGACTCTAGTCTAGGTCAGAGATGATAGAGACAAAATCGACGATGTTAACAGACGGCGTCAAAGCTTCCTCCAAAAAGAGATAACCGTGGCAAATATCAACTTTATGAATTAAAATAAACTAAGTACTAATTTGTTCTTATTTTATTCTCGGATCAGCACTCAAGTATAAAAAAAAACGTTTATCGTAAGAATCATCAAAGCCGACCCACGCGTTTGGTCTCTAGAGCGCCACAAAGGAATAAACATACATAAATAGGCTGATACAAACATTTCTTCTTTTTCGTCGCACTCGGGTAAAAAGCGGCCAAGTCGGACTGGCACACGAAGAGTTCTGTATCACGGTACAACATTTAACACAAAATATTAAGAAAAATACTTTAGTAAATAAGATCGAACTAAAACGCCAGAAAAAAAAGTCTCTTTTTTGTATATCCCCTTTAATTTTTTACTTTATATAATTTTTAGTATTTGTTGTTAAAACAGTCATAGTTATACACACTCTGTGAAAATTTAAAGTGTCTATCTATTACGATTCAAAAGATACAGTCCTGTGACAGACGGACGGACAGCGGACCCTTAGTAATAGGGCCCGGTTGGCACGGAACCCTAAAAAGCACCTAACGAATATTTCAAGTAATCCGTCAATTAAACTTGTTATTACCTACATTACCCGCGTCATACTATAAGCACGGAAGGCATAACAACATATTATTTTCAACAATTTCCTGCATCCGCCAGAACCCTTTCCATTTCAAAATGACTGATTAGCACCATGAACGTAACATGCCTGGCAACCATACATTATGTCTAATCTGATCTCATACAAATCATTCATACCCACTGGTCTAATAAACATGTCAGGCCAAATTAAGTCGCCATAATCAAGGGAATTTCGACCATATTGTGACAAAAATAAGACGTGTGTGGTTTGACCTTGTTTGGGTACGGTCATGTCATGCTGACAGCTTATCGGCCTATCGGGTCACCTTCGGCTTGGCCTCACGCAGGTATTACTTCAAATTGCTACCTTTGTTCTTTTCGGGGTTCAACTTCTCTATTAATCATATTGTGTGTGTCAATAATTCTATTAAGAAAGGCAATGGAGATTTTCGAGAACTTATATATATAAGCTATATTATTCGTGATTGCTCTTCAGAGATCTGTTTCGATGTGAGCTAAGAATATTCATCAGGTGTATCAGCAAGGAATTAAGTTATTAAATTGTGTTATGCCGCAATGCAGCTATGTTTTCTGAAGCTACAGTTTCCAATAAGAGCGGTGACGAATATTTTTTTCGAAGGGACAGAAAAGTACCTACTTATATTATTTTTTAATTATTTATTTGCTAACATGTAAAATACTGGTTAGTAGGCATGCATTAAAATTTCATGACACAGTATTCAGACATGCACCCTGTAAGGGCACTGCAATTTGTTTTATATCAATTTATTAAATTATCTACATAACATATTGATTCTAATTATTACATTTTATTACATTATACTAAACATTAATTTATTACATTTTATTTTAAAATACGAAGAAAATTTAATTATTTATTTCAATCAACTTTGAATCATACAATTAAACTAAATATTAATAGTATGGACATCTAAATACAAATAAATAAAATAAAAAAGAAAGAATGAAAAGAATCATAGGGCATCAAAAAATTCGTCCGCATCGCTGTCGACAGGAAAAGTGCCCAAAAGGCTGGCAGCATTGCCAGGTTGTATGGCGATGCTTATTATTTGGCCAAAAAATAGGCCAGCCCTCTGGTCACGTGAAGAGTCGACCAATCGCTTGGCGATGTCTCCAAAAACCAAGTAGGCACTCGGACCTCACGGCCCTAGTGTTTCAATCCCAAACGGCTCGAACATATAACTCCCAATAAGATTCGAATATTTTCGCCGTTTGAGGTTTTCTGCACCTGCAGCAGCCGCCCCAGCACAGCCCGCCGTGCTAGGAAGATGGGATGGCGCAAGGGTGTCAACACACGTTGCATCCCACACCAAAGGCCTGCCTAACATCCAGGGCATTATGGTCATTCCATCTGGTCTCTTCCCATCGTCACGTGCCAAACCGTTGGGTTCTAAAACAGCTGGCACCCCGGCGGTGGCAAGAGCACGACGGATTATGTCATTAATGCAGGCGTGCCGTGCTATCCGGCCTGCGCTCTTACTGCAAGATAGGCCATGGTGTCCGAGGCAGTCGATAGCTTCACCGCACTGGCAGCGATGCGGAGCCCCGCAAGGAGCGCCCAGACGCAGACAAGTAGCGAGCCGGAAAGTAGTGTCACCCAACATAGGTACTATGTTGGGTGACGGTAGCGCCTGAAGCCAGAGGCCCGACTCCCGTTCTCCCACAGCCAGCAGGCGGGCACGCTGAGAATACGTCATTATTATCAATTAGTTCATTCTTTTTGCCTTAAAGGTTAATATAGTACATAGTTATTTATTATTTAACATTTACGTCAAGCATATTATTACTAGGTCGGTCGATTCACAATTTGTCACTTTTAAATTGCTCAATGGTATAGTAGCCTTTCTTTATTAACAGAGATTTTAACTGTTTCGAGAAAATTGAGTCATTTGGTAGGGATTTTAAAATTTCCGATAGCTTATTAAATATGTTAGCTAGTCTTGAGTGTGGGCTTTTCCCGATAACTTTTAAGTTTGTGATGGGTAGTATTAATCTATTCTTATTACGTCGGTTATAGTTTTCATTTAGCTCGATGTTAGATTTGAAGAGGTGCCTATTTTTCCTAACGAATATGCAACTTTGCAGTATCTATAGTATTAGGTACTTACACTTACATTTTGCCAGTTACCTATGTTTAAGTCCCATGCACTACATCGGGGGAAAACCTATTGCCAACAACCAGGCACAAAGGCAGACCACTGACCAGCTTTAAAAAAATAAAAACATCCTGAAAATACTTAATAAGACATTGCCCACTTGGGGATTACATTCAGGGCCTGATGTCAGCCCATGAGAGACTATTTCCGCAAAAAAAAAACTGAAATATAACAGGAAGTTAATATAATTATAGGAAACTGATAGGTATTCTGTATTCTGAGACTCTTTCCCGCATATGTATTGTTAGCAACATGAGCTTTGCAGGCAGCTTCGTGACGTCACGCAAGGAAGAGCACGCCGCGGTGTGCGCCCGCAACGCGACAGTTCATCCCACATCTCTATGAGTGAGTGATTTGTAATTAAACGTGTTGATTTGAGTATAACGACTATTTCATTAATTACAGTACCTACGTGAATCACGAATAAAAAAACCTTACTCCTATAAGTCCGCCACGTGTACCTATCTCAAACAATTATCCCTTCGTATTTACATAATGACGGTAAGTATATCCTTGTAGGCGGAGTTTCCTTGAAAAGAAAACAGTTCACTGCTTACTGCTCGACCTTTTTATATCAGATCCGTAAACTTGAATATAATAGGCGTCTCGTTATCAATACTTTTAGAATTAATTACGGCATACAATACTACATGACGGTGGGTTTTGAACAGGAACATGAAGTGATTTATAAAAAGCTTACTGCTGACAATGTCAGATTTATTGCAATCATTTTTTAATGATTGAATGACACCATAACATTAAGGTTGTCAGTCAACTGTACCTGAGGCAAGGTGATTTTGTCAATGTTTAATTCTAGACGGTTTTGACCCAAAATATCAGGTATAACCTACAACGTATGCGTTTTCTGTTTTCTTAGACATGTCAATGAGGAGCAGTTGCTGAAATACAGATCTACGAAATCGCAAAATCGTAGAAGTCAATGCTTCGCCTATATTTAACTAAACACTATAACTCTCAATGTTTTCCTCGTAGCAAGAATGCAGAAAACTGTCTTGGTTTATGAGCATTTGAGACTTAACTCGCTGTGAATTTTGCAGTAGGTACCTTGTGAGCAATCAAATACTGTCTTAAGTTAAAAATACAGAAACGTTAAAAGAAAGTATGAAACAAAACATTAAACTTGTCCTCGATATTTCCCCGGATCTTATATATCCTTATGTAAAAAACTGGTGTCTATAAATCAGTAAGCGAAATAGACCTATTGACCTTGAGAATTTCCGCTTACTAACAAATGTGTAGACCATTCGTTAGTATGCTGTCACGAAATCACTTTTGACATGATTAAGTATAAGGTTTAACCTGGCGTGTTTAAAAGGAAAAACCTAAAAATACCTGCCTAATCGACTTTATTATAATTCCGGGCTCAACATATTTCTTGGCTATTGTAGCAACGGTTATTAATGAACCAGTTTTATTTCACGTTCTTATTTCTTCTCTTGTGGTTAAGTAATAACAGCCGGAAGGTTCGATCGATCAGGTTAAGCTACACTTGCCGCGGTTGGTCCGTGGATGGGTGACCATCATTACAAGACCCCTCCGTGCCTTGGGTCATGGCTGTCATTCGTGGATCTTTGAAAGTCGTTACTGGTAGTCAGAAGCCAGAAAGTTTGACAACCAGTCTTACCAAGGGATATCGTGTTACCCAGTAACTGAGTTGTGGAGGTCAGATAGACAGTCGCTCCATGTAAAATAGTATTCAGCTGCATCTGGTTAGACAGGTAGCTGACCCCAATATAGTTAGGAAGAGAATAGGCAGATTTTTTTACTTCTACTCTTATAACGACTAACAAGTCCTGCTAATTTGATACCTGTGCATTCATTAGTTTGCGTCATATTTCAATACAACAAACTTGAATGTTAGTAAAGTTGCGACAGATGACAGGGTCCAGTTATCTGTCTTATCTCGCCTGCGATAAATCATTCCTAAGTATTAAGTCAACGAAACATTTCCAAAGATTCCAGTCCAGTGTTTATGTTCAGACAAATTGCATCAGTAATGAATTTAGAATTAATTAAAATAAATATTTGTTCTAAATCATTTAGTTCGTTAAGCAATACAATTGGAGCAGTAAACTCTCATTAAAATTAAGAATTATTTGCTTAAGTTTTTACAGAATGTAAAATCAATGTCATAAAAAATATAAATTATAATTACAATTAAATTATTTATTTATATGCTAAAATGTAAAACACTGGTTAGTAGGCATGCATTAAAATTTCATGACACAGTATTCAGACATGCACCCTGTAAAGGCCCTGCAATTTGTTTTGTATCAATATATTAAATTATCTACATAATATATTGATTCTAATTATTACAATTTATTACATTATACTAAACATTAATCAGTAATTTATTACATTTTATTTTAAAATACATCATTATTATCAATTCGTTCATTCTTTTTGTCATAGAGGTAATATAGTACATAAAGTTATTTATTATTTAACATTTACGTCAAGCATATTATGACTAGGTCGGTCGACTCACAATTAGTCAGTTTTAAATTCCTCAACAGTATACTAGCCTTTCTTTATTAACAAAGATTTTAACTGTTTCGAGAAAATTGAGTCATTTGGTAGGAATTTTAAACTTTCCGGTAGCTTATTAAATATGTTAGCTAGTCTTGAGTATGGGTTTTACCCAATAACTTTTAATTTTGTAATGGGTAGTATTAATCTCTTATTATTACGACGGTTATAATTTTCATTCGGCTTGATGTTAGATTTTAAGAGGTGCCTATTTTTCCTAATGAATATACATTTTTGCAGTATATATATTGCTGGTAGTGTGAGAAAGAATTTGTTGTTTAATAAAGAGTGGACTACAACTTTCTCGTTGATCTATGTTTATTAATATTCTGATGCATTTCTTGTGTTGCATGAAGAGGTCCAAAAAGTCAGTACTTTCTCCCCACAGAATGATACCATAATTTAGCCAGGAATAGGGATACTAGACAGGTAAGGCGGTTTTATAGTCTGTATTGCATTTCAATATGCCTAGCGCATAAATAAATTGAGACATTTCTGCTCTTGTACTTTCTATATGTTTCTTCCAATTTAGGTTTGAGTCTAATGTTAGGCCTAAATGTGTAAATTCTTTTATTTCTTCTAATTTTAATTTTTGCGTTAATATATTTAGATTTGTTGGGGTTCTTCGATAAGTTCTGAATTGGCATATTTTAGTTTTAGATAAGTTTATTTCTAAGACTTTATGTTCGTTTAGCCGTTGTTCAGTTTCTGTGAAAGTTTTTAAAATAGCTATATGGTCAACATTCGCGGGCGTTTTAAATAATAAAGAAACATCGTCAGCGAACAAAATACACGACGAACTGATCTTTTTTGGCAAGTCATTTACGTATATTATAAATAAGGTACATCGTAAAACACTTCCTTGGGGTATTGAATTATTAATGGTAGCCATGTCTGATCCTATGCTGTACATTTCCTGGTTAACGCTATCGAAATATTCTACTTCGACGAATTGTACTCTGTCTTGTAAATATGATTTAAACAAATGAAAAGCTTGCCCTCTAATACCCGATCCGTACAGTTTTTGTAATAGGATTTTAAAGTGAAACTTTTATTACATCGTCTCAAACTTTTTCGTCTGTGTGTTGCATGTCGCGTGACGGTCGCCCCCGGAGTAGGGATTTTTTTTCACTTTTATCGTGGTTTCATAAAACCACACAATCCTTTTTTATTTAACACCTTGTCATACGCCTTCGTCATATCTAGGAATAGTCCAATAGCATTACGTTTGTTAATTCAACTGTAAATTTCCTGTATATAACTGTATACCGCGAAAGTAGTTGAGCATTTTTTCCTAAACCCGAATTGATTTTTATCTAAAATATCAATTTTTTCAAAAAAAATGTTAACACCATTCGCCATTGGTTTTTCGATTGTCTTTGCTTAGTGGGTAATAGTGCAATAGGTCTATAAATACTAGGATTTTCTGAATTTCCTCCTTTTTTCGCAATTGGACGTATTTTCGCAATTTTAAGTTTTTCTGGGAATCGTCCCTCGTCGAAAGAAATATTTATTAGTTTAGTGAGAGGCGATGTTAGCTCCTCTACGCATTTTTTAAGTAATAGCTGTGGGATATCCTGCACCCCAAAGCTACGTTTAATTTGCATACCGCATATAATATTAAAAACCTTTCGCTCGGTTACCGGTTTGATGTACATGGAGTTTATTGCGGGCGTATACACCGAATGTACCGACGGCCCACACGGCGCCAGCCATTAGCACGGCGCCATTAGCAACCAGTTTGATTTTGTCTAGACTCTAGATTGTCCTATGGTACCTAAATAGGTACCTATTTAATGTAAGTACCTACCGTATATATTTTATGTAAGTATAGGTGTTGGGAATAATGGAAATAAGGAAGGAAAAAATTTAAAGCGCTTCCCCGACCAAACGACCTTGAGCGTTCGGTCCTTCTCTGTCCCGTCGCTGAGTCTCGCTTTGTTTCGCTCCCTGCGCACGCTCATTTATCATAGAATTCACAAAAAAATTGAAATTATTTGAATAAAAAAAGACAAGCGATGTTTTGAAATAAAATAAAACGTGAATTATCTAGATTTTAAATTATCTATCCATTAGTGTACTTCTCAAATTAATAGAACGTCACCTTTAAAAAAAGATGCATGCAATCAATAATTTTAGTCACTTTTTTACAAGGAGATTTTAAATGTATGTATTATATTATAACACATAAAAACAAATAAGAACGAGCAATGTTATGATAGGATATCGAACATTAATAATGTGCTTTTAGATGTAGTTTATTACCCATTGGGAATGAGTTAATAGCCTTTGAATAACGCACTATGGCAAGGTTATGGTCAGGGTACCGCCTTAAGCGACTAGAAATAACGCTCCGAACTCCAGAACCGCTTTTAAACCACATTTCAGTCCCATTACCAAGGAAACTATAATTAATCATATTGCTTTATAAAAATTTTAAACATAAATCTGCTATAACGTATGCAACTCTCATAATATAATAATAGAGAATTAGATTGACACAATTATTATGGCCATTTTACGGCTGTAATAATAAAATTACCTTGAAGTTTATGTTTTAAAATAGTTTAGTCCTTTTTATGGCAAACAATAAAATTATCTTACATTAATATTAAATAAATCATGCAGTTGTTAGCAAGGCACGTATCATAGAAATAACTACAATAGAGATTGTTTTCTCGGAATGCATTGATACACTGAAATAAATACTCTTTAAAGCGACAATAAGTGCTAGCGACCTTGAGCGAGTGGGAGGAGCATGCGAAACTTTTAAACGAATAAAATTGCATAGAGCGTTAGCGTCTACCCGGACATTGGTCAGCGATGCACTGCCGCCCGTCGCCCGCAAGAGCCCCCGCTTCAACGCGCATCAAGTTTATTCGCAAAAACAACCCACCTTGATTTATCAAACACAATACAAATAAAAGCCATATACAAAAATTTGGGTAATTAAATTCTATTAGATGGTGCAGATTTCATGAAAATACGCCCGATAGTTTTTGCGTGACTATCGTTTTTGTGTTCGCGTTAGACATTACTTTACAAATTAATTACACTATGTTACAAAAATATAATTTCAAATATTCACATATCAAATTATGAAGAAAATAGTATAATTTATCATATATTTTTTTCAAACAAATAAGACTATTCGTTTAGACGTGATGTTCAATTTGAAATCATTAAAAGCCGTATATCTGCGCCTTAAGTAATTATGTTTCAGTCACGAATTACGCCTAGAATGCTAATATAAATCTCATATGAGACTGTAAATACTGGCTATCCAGCCTAAGACAGCCGACGGATTATTATAATCTAGGCTTTTATCTTAAAGGGAAAATGGGGTGCTGACTGATCTTTGATAAGATAAGAACAGCAGGGTAATTACGTAACACACTAACAGTAGGAATGGCTTTCATTTTGACAGTTCAACAACATTCATTGCGTTATTCACGTTGCTGAGCAGACACAGTTTTCGAACTTATGAAGAAATGGATTTGCAATATCCTCCAAAATGATTCAGATTCTGATTGATAGTGTGCCACGCAATGTGCCACGCAATTAGGGCGCATTACGTAACTAAATAAGAAGAACGACGACTTAAATTGGGCATAGGATATAAGTTCGGGTATATTCAAATTAAACTTATAAGAATAGTGCCACTTTTCGCCACCACTTTGATGTGCAGTAGTAACAATCGAATACAGCCGGTCTACACTGTGAAAATCTTACCGTGAAAGCTTAGGTGAAGTGAGATGTCATTCTACCTGGAACTGACACATTATTGACAGATTCACTTCAAGCTCATTTCACGTAAGTTTTCACGGTGAGTGTTTTACAGAACAGATCGACTGTTCTATGTTACGTTTATCTATGACGATAGTCAGTCAAAATATTATACTATGTTACTAGCTATTGCTCGCGGCTTCGCCCGCGTGGACGTCGAAAATTATCCCACGGGAACGTACTAGCGGGATAAAAAAGTATCCTATGTAATAATCCAGGATATAAACTATTCGTGTTCCAAATTCCATCCAAATCCGTTCAGTAGCGTGAAAGAGTAACAAACATCCATCCGTCCATCCTCACAAACTTTCACATTTATAATATTATGGTAGGAAAGATAATATCCAATAAGACTGCACGTATTTCAAACTATTATATTAGGTAGGCACATTACATTTGGTCTTATCTCTAAATCCTACTTACCTATACCTACTCGGTACTAACTGGCAACATTGGCCCAACTTTTTTATGACTAAACAACATTACTTAGAAAGAATTACAAGCCGACCTTAATTAAGTTACGACCTTAAACATGCACATAATTACATATTTAATACATGTTAATTTGTAAAGTTACATGAACAATTTGTTCTCAACGCAATTTCCGTCTTAAAATATCAATCACACGAGCTCACTCAGTAGCAGGAAGAAATTTACGGAGATAGGGACTGGACCGCAAACGGGCCCTAATATGTGCCGCTAGTTGAAGATAATGAAGCATTCATCTTGTTGGGATTTCATTCCTACACGTTACCGTTCTGCAATTTGCGCATAGACAGGACAGGTAGATAATCATAGACAGGACAGGTAGATAATCATACACAGGACAGGTAGATAATCTTGGACAGGACAGGTAGATAATAATACACAGGATAGGTAGATAATCATAAACAGGATAGGTAGATAATAAAACACAGGACAGGTAGATAATCTGTCATCATTGTAAAGTTTTGCTAAATAAAAAAACGTTGATATTTTATATTTGGGGTTGGAATTGACAGCTGTTGATGCCTCAAGATTGTAAAATGATTTAGGTTTCTTTCCAAATGCTGGCCACCACCTAGCAAAAACTAGTCATTAGATAATTTTAACAGAAAGTCGTAACTACCTTAAAGTTAGTGTCTGTAGTACGCACGACGACATATCAAACTATACATTTCCAGTATAAGCCGACTTCTCATTGTACGAAAAGCCTATACAATGTGAGGTTAGCTAAAACTGGAAATGTATAGCTTGATATGTCGCCGTGTGTACAAACGGATACCTTTAGGATGGAGTCAAGTAAGTACATACAAAAACAACTAACAAATTCTATCTACGTATAAAAGTAAGCATTTGTGTTAAAAGTTACGACGTGAGATCTCAACGTGTTAGACGATGCAATAGTAGGTACGGTCTAATATTTACAGTACTAACAATACGTAACAGAACGTTAAACGAGTGAAAACACTAAATTCCAGTACCATAGGCACTAAAAACAAAATACCATATTTACGTGAACGAGGACAACCACAAACTATTTGTTTTTCTTTTTATTACATTTTAGATAATAAGTACAGCTGCGTCTATGGTCTAGCTTGTCACGACGTAGCAATTGCAAGCAATTGGTCATTTGCAATTATGATGCAAATAAGATCAGAAGTAGACTGTGATCTAGTTATCTTTCAGTTTCATTTTTCTGGCAGATCGCCAGAATCTTATATAAGAAGATTTTTGGATGCTACTTGATCTTATCGTTATCTACTATTTTTATAAGCCCATATTGTCCCGTCAAGGTCTAATATTTTGTTAAAGGAGTCCAGCTTATCCCACCATCGCCATCTGGACCTGGCGCGATGTTGCTTCCCATTAAGACCCATTGGGTCATGACTTCGTGAGTTTTTCTCATTGATCTTTGTCTACTATTTCTTTTTAAATCTTTCGCGTTCTTTTTTAGTTTATTTGATTTAAATATTCATGAAATGAAACGGAAGTGTTATGAATATCATGCTTTTGACATACTTGATGTGGTGTCAAAAATGCAGGGTCTCTCCTTCATGCTTAATTAATGAGATACTGTTGAGTTTCCCTTAATTATTCTCGAGATAGAGGTCAACTTTATATTGTGAAATAAATTAAAATATTCACTTATAAATAACTGAGTTTATATAGTCTGTGCTATAATAAACCTGGTGTCATTGGTCTTCCTGGTGTCGTTAGAATAATTGACTTTTAGCGTTCACCAATCCGACTAATGAAATGTAGATGAAATCATCATAATTTGTCCATGAATGTCAATAATATTTGCATGAAAGTCCTAATATTAAATGACGTATATATGGACCTTCAGGCTTTCAAATTAGATCAGTTCAGCCCTACCTGTACCTGTGGGGTGACCTTTTAAATGCCCTACGGCGGACACGACCTCTTTAATCTCACACGACAGCGGAACTTGTATTCGGGCCAAAGAGGGAGTCAACTGTCAATGTGTCATCTAGACTGCCAAGAATTCAATTGGATCGTGTGGCTCGTATTATTGTTCTAAACTACTTGCAATGCTATGCATATAAAGATGCATTAAGCGTCATTTATACCCTACATTATTTTTCTATTTCCATTTACTTTTGGCTACATGTCATTAGACATAAAATCAATCAATTGTCATAATCATAGTTATCTTATAAATAACAATGCTATGCCGATGTACTTTACTATGTCGATAGCACGATTTCCAATCGATGCGCGTACGCATAATGGTACGACCGACTTATAGTAAAAGTGTAAATTATTAGAATGTGAAAACGTCTAAATGAGGGGATAATAATGACACTTGTAGGCATTACAGTTATTGCCTCTGTGTCGTAAAGCTAAACAACAAAAGTAAAAGCATTACTACAGAACGTTATACAATTAGTGAAGAAATTCAACCAAGTTACGTTGAGTCTTGTTCCGATCTAACACTTTTGTCAATACCTAACTTAATTTGGTTTAGAAAACAGAATTCGTCACGTAGTTCCATTCTACTTTGAACAATGATTCAATTTTAGCCCTCACTGATTAAATGAAGCTGGTCAAGCGGTCTTAAAAAGGATTGGGACAGAAACATTGTGCAAAATTTTCGATCTCGTGAATGTGTCTTTGTAAAATTCGTAACAGGCTTTTTTGTGCTACTTAATGCTATATTGGGTTAGTTGGGTTATTGGGTTAGTTGGGTTATTGGGTTCGGGGAACCTACCTAACACTAAAATTCTACTCTCCTACCACAGGATGTAAAATTGTTTTACTAGGTTTATACCTGGCAATATATGCTTTTAATAATTTTGAGGAGCTTATGTTGTAGGTGATCCTATACCTATTAAAGATTTATTCCGACCTTTCAGCAGTTAATATAGATATATTTTTCACAATAATCGTAATCAAACTAACAGCGTCTAGGTAGTGCATAGTGCACTTCTGATGAAACAGTTAAACATAAATGTTGATTTTATTTCTTCTTAAATCCTGCCATTAGGATTAGGTTCTTTCATTATTCCAGTAAATAAGTGTGATGAAACAGTTTCCTAAATTGCTAGAACGAAGAGCCTCAAAGCTCAGATAGGACCTTCTGGTTGGCTATTTCAGCATCCATAGAGCAGTGCAAAACATGGCTTCTCATGCTAAGTGAATAGTTACCACCCCGTTAAGTGCTGCCACCTAGTAGGTGTCATACATAACAACAACAACCGTTGACTGTCCGTAGTTCCACAATTCATTACCAGATGTCGCTTTTAACAGTAGGTATATATTATGTACAAAAATAAAACAATGTTATCATTAAATTACTTTTAATATAAATACTGCGCGCAGTTATTATACACCTAATTTAGCTTAATTTATTAAACTTTTAAGTTCTTTGGTTTTTGAAACACGGGTAAATATCTCGCAGTGCCTTCGGTTTTAGTGTTGAAACATGTTTCCATAACCCATGAAATTGTGTTCCGTTGTTGTCTTATTTAATTTTCCTTATATTAATGTGTACTATTATTTACAATTGGTTTAATAATTATCCTATATAGTCCCAGTTAAGACACTTATTCTCCAGTCATTACCTCAAGGAACTCTGAAACAATAAAAAAATATCTGTAGTCAGAGTTTGAATTAGTGAGTCTTTAACGCCTTTAATCCCCAAAGGGTAAGGCAGAGGTGTCTCAATAGTATCTACCCATACCCAAACGCCAGTTATTATTGCCATTATTATTAGTCGTCTTTTTATTTTATTCTAGGCATTTTAGCCATTATTTAATAGGTATTCTATTATCATTCAGCGATAGATAGGTAATTACTTAGGAATATGTTTAGCCTTAGCGTTTTTTTGGCCCATTTTTCCTCCTCTTATTATAACCGCCACCATAATTGCGTGTCACACTATCTTTCATAGTCTGAATCATTTTGAAGTAAGTACCTATACTTATTGCTAATCTATTACTTCTTACGTTCGAAAAAAATTGTTTGCTCAACAACAACGTAATGCAATGAACTGTCAAAATGAAAGTCATTCCTACAGTTAGTGTGTTACTGTTATTCTGTTTTGATTGTAGCAAATAGATACATTCCTGTGATACCTAGATTATGGACAGTGTTTTAGCGTTTTTTTTATGCCTATGTTAAAATGTTTCGGTTGACCCATGAGTTATTGAATTAAATAAATTCAAATTCTAAAGGTTTTCTCACCATCAAAGTCCACGGTCCCTGAACCGTCAGAGTCAATTTCGTCAATCATGGTGTCCAAGTCTTCAGCTGAGATGGTGTTGTCCAGCTCCTTGAAAATTTCTTTTAACACTTCTGTCGTTATGTAACCGTTTCCTGGCAAAAATAAGTTAGTAAAATTCATTAGTTTTAAAGGTTCCGTACCCGAAGGGTACCAACGGAACCCTATTACTAAGCCTCCATTGTCTGTCCGTCCGTCCGTCTGTCTATCAGCGGGCTATCTATCATTTACCGTAATAGGTAGACAGTTAAAATTTTCACAGAGTGTGTATGCTAAAACAAAAAATAATAAAAAGTAGTTAGCGGTGAAAATTAAAGGCGGACCCCATACAAGCAACGTGTTTAAAAAAAAGTAGCGTTCAATATTGTACAGTGGTACGGAACCCTTCGTGTTCGTGTGAGAGTCCGACTCGCACTTGGCCAGTTCTGTCTTAGACTTTAATTCTTAATTCTATATTGAACGATTTTTCAGTCTATACTTAAACTAAAGCTAACTATAATAACAGGTAAAATACAATAATAATTAATAAATATAATAAATAATATTATATAAGCAAACTATGTATATACTTATCAACTGTATAGTTTACAAACCTTCCTTGTCATATAACCTAAAGGCTTCTCTGAGTTCCTGGATCATCGCCTCATCGTCTACCTCTTCTGTCAAGAATTTAGCAGCTAATGCGCAGAAATCTTGAAATTGTAGCTCGCCAGTTCCTGTAAACATCGATGACGTCACTATGTGAACAAAATACAACGTTGAAACCAATACTTAATTTCGGCATTTATTAACATGCCTCGATAGCCGTGATCGTCTAGTGGTTAGGACCCTACGTTGTGGCCGTAGTAACCCAGGTTCGAATCCTGGTCACGGCAATGTGCAAAACATTGTCACGGCGAGGCTTACTTTTTGGATCTTTTTGTTATTTATTTTTACTTTTAATTACTTTAAATAAACGTTATAATGAAAATAGATCTCAAACAGTTTTATATTCGTAAGATTGTCAATTAGTAAATTTTATACGTATTTATTCTGCAGATAAAGAAAATCGTTTTAGAATGAAAATGATTAGCAATAAATATACAAAATACCCATAAAAATCTTATTTATGTCTATTTATCTTTCTATATATAGCGCCAGCTAGCTGCGATAATACGTACTTCCCGACAAGATGGCAAACCGCCTCACTACTAGCGCCATCTATCGTCTAAATCGTTAGCTAAAAATTAAACAAAAATAAAATAGGTAGGTTGTGTCTTTTGCATATATGTCAAATAGATTAATCAGTAGTTATTATTAGATTTACATAAGTAGAAGTTCACCTATATTCCAATATCCTTTCAGAAGCTATACTACAATTTACTGAAAGGCTGTCCGATCACAGTCTTTCAGAATTTTCTTTCCACGTTTTGATGAGACTAGGAACAACTATTTTTGTTGATTGAATTTGGGTTCAAGATAACTCTATAATAAGTAATGTTATTAGGTAGCATACAGGTTTAAAAGTTATAAAAAATAAGTCAATTTACCAGAGACGTCGACTTCAGCGATGATTTGCTTTAAGTCGTCGTCATCAACCTCGTGACCCAACATTTCTAGGATAGTGCCGATGTAATCTGTACTGATGACTCCTTTCTTCTCGATGTCGAATGCATCAAAGGCATTCTGTAGAACTGCACCAAGAAATAATCAGAATTTTGAAAGTGGGTAATTAAGGTTCCTACAAACAGGTGCGACCCGCGACGCGAATCGCGACTGGCGATGGCGATGGCGGTGCCTTTGCGTCACGTGTCGCGCCTGTTAGAAGGAGCCTTTAAATGGTGTTCGGTGCAGTAACACTTACTTACTTATTTTCAGTAGATTTTTTATTTATTATTTTATTTAAACATCATTTTTAAAAAGTAGTTTAAATGCGCACAATACATTATTTTCCAGCCAACCGTTAGGATACTATTATTTGTTTTGATTAAGTATTAAGAGCGCATACACGGGTCCACTAGCACCACTCCTTTAAAAAAATATTATCTCGTGACTGAGAAAGAATTTTGAAAAACGGCTCATTAGGCGACCTCGGTAAGTGCGTCTAGAATTTTCTAATACCTTTTATAAACTTTCATATTGAGACACGAAGCAACAAAATACGATCTAAATGAATGTGGCCGCTTTTGTTTAGATCGAATTTTGTTGCTTCGTGTCTCAATATGAAAGTTTATAAAAGATATTAAAAAAATCTTGACACACTAACCGAGGTCGCTTATTGAGCCGTTTTTCAGAATTCCTTCTCAGTCACGAGATAATATTTTTTTAAAGGAGTGGCGCTAGTGGACCCGTGTATGCGCTCTTAAATAAAGCATTAAAATGCTTACTAATATTTAATTGATTTTAAATTGCCTCTATTATAAAAATATAGCAGCTTGTTTTAAAAGCATAACATGCAGATTAAGATCAGAAGCTTTTTAAGAAAATAACATAACATCACGCTTGTATTTCACGAAGGGACGTTAGGCAGAGGTGTACCTACACACCCACAAGAAGAGGAAGATAGTAGTTTTATAACTTACGGACAATTTGTTCCTTTTCAAGCTCCTCCTGTGCACCACGCATGAAAGAAAATAAAAGAATGATTAAATAATAACTGATCAACAACATTTTGTAAACAAAACAACGTATTCAAGTCCCATTTGGACACTGCACACACCATTTTATTTCCTTGTCACAAGCGCACTGAAACTATTACAGGTAACGTATTAGGTATTGATTGAGTCTATCTAGACGTATTCTGTTTATATAAGTTCAGTTCGACTTAGTTCCGCCTAGGTAGAATAGTTCAGAGATCGCCAACCTTTCTGTGCCTATGTAGTTCGGTACTCAACACAACGTTTTCGGGAGCAGCTATAAATAAATAATAGTTTAAAAAACACGCTCTAATAGAAATCCAAATTAAAAAGTAGAAAATAATTTTCAATTTTAATTAAAGAATAGGTAGTAAAAAAAAAATGTAAAGCATCTTGATGTTAATTGTTAGAAATGTTTTATTGACAGATATTGGTAAAAGTAGAGTCATTATGAAAATATCAAAAAGCAACCCACGCTTTTATACATTTTTTTTTTTTTGTTAATAACATTTTTCTAAATTTAATTTTATTGTAAATTATTTTCTACTTTTTAGTTTGGTTTTCTATTAAAGCGTGTTTTTTTGTTTTTTTAAACTATTCTTTATTTTCTATTTTTTAGTTCGGCTAACTACAAAAAAAAACTTATGAAATTATGCTATTTTCATCGGGCCTTGATAAGTATGCAAAGTTTCAATTTAATTCGACGTTTTGAAGTGGGTGAAAATCACGTTCAAAGATTCCGTTACAAACAAACATACCAAGCTAATAAAAGCATTTTAGAAATCTCACACTGAAAACTTAAGTGACGTGAACTGTCAACATGGAATATTCCGATCTGTCATCCTGCTTTGTCCCTTGGGGGAAAAGATCGGAAAAAAACGTTTGATCTGTTTGTGTCTGTCGTTAGCAACGACGGGATAGTTCGAACTTTATTCACTCCTATCTATCCCCCTATCACTGATTGGAGAATAGATAGTAGTGAATAAAGTTCGAAATTTCCCCCTAAGGGGACAAAGCAGGGTGACAGATCGGAATAATTCGTCAATTTTGTGTCAATTCCTAGCTTAGGGTGGAATGACGGCCCAGTTTAAACTCATTTCAACTAAGTTTTTACTGTGAGATTGAATACACTACTTAGCTGATATTGAATCGATTCAATTTTATAAGTCCTTTTGTTAGTCCACAATATTTTTTGACAACTAAAAATAAAATTAAACGTGTAGTGTGTACCTACAGAGTAGACGCTGTACCTACCCTGCTCATCATATTTGTCGTTAGTAGGATGTCTATAGATACTTAATCATTCGTAACTACATTTATTTTCGTTAAGTAAAACATTTTTTACCATTTGGATTAATTTTATCCATAAATATAAACTTTTAAAATCAATATTTTGTCTTAGTTCAAAAGAATACTAACATCAAACGAAGTTCTATTTTCTATTTGCAAAAAGAATAGAATATAGGTACTTACAAGCGGTGCAGAGGTTGTTAACGTTGATATCTCAGAGAGATAATTTTCATTTAATTAAGTGAATAAGCTGGCTCGAAACATGGTACATATTTGTTTAATCTGAATGAAATATAACTAAATTATCTTAGGTAAAGAAACGGCTGCTAATACTATTTACAAAAAAAAAAAGAAAGTATTACACTAGCTATTAATCTAAAAAAAAATAAAAAATAATAATAATAATATAAATATAATATAATTTAAATATTATTTATCTTTGCAACATTTTATTAATAAAAAACGTTAGTAACAACGTTTTATACATATCAAAGGTAAAGTTAAATGAGTAAATTTATAATAATTACTTTAAGTATTCCCTATGTAGTTACAATGTGTAACTGAACTAACGGACCCTATGAAACTAGTTTGTTCAGAATCGTTTACTGGATCGATTTTTGTCAATTTTAAGGTTTAGTCCCATCTCGGCACCCATAATTTTTTTGTGGGCATGATAAATAAATTCATGGGTGCCGAGATGGGATGTAAGCATTTTTAACCGACTTCAAAAAAAGGAGGAGGGTCTCAATTCGAATGTACGTTTTTATTTTTTTGTGTGTTTACTCAGAACTTTTTTTTGGGTAAACCGATTTGGATGATTCTTTTTTTATTTGATAGCTGGTGCTTTACATGTGGTCCCAATTAAATTTGATTAAGGTCTGACCAGTAGTTTTTGAGTTATCCTTAATACTGCATACTTTTTTAAATATATTTTTTATCCCAAAAATAATTAAAACTTGTATAAAGTACTCTGCGTACTACAGTCACACTTCCGCTGTACAGTTAAAACAAACCAAAGTGGTCAAAGTATTATACCTAAGTACTACGCCAGACCCTTAAACGACGTGCACCTAGCTTCTGACGTTTCATAAGTGCCCATGTTGGTTTATGTGAAATAAAATATTTTGATTTTAGATTTTGATTGACTTAAGGCTCCTTCAAACAGGCGCGACACTCCACGAGAATCGCGCGCGACACAAAGGTCGCGTTGCGCCTGTCTGCGGCAGCCTTTATACGTGTGCGTGTGCATGTGAGGTCGTTTTATAATGTGAGCACAATTATCTCCCACAATCAGTTTAACTAATTTAGTAAATAAAGTTTTATAAATAATGGTAAAAATTCAGTGTACCTATGTATTATGTATGATTTTAACATAATATTCTAATTGGGGTGTTTAGCGGTGTGCGTTAATTCTGGGACATGTTGTCTAGAGCTTTGTCTTGTATGAGGCACGTGGCTAGGTATAACTTAAAGCAATTCAGACATCAAAAGGTTCGCCATCAAAGATATGTGATTGTACAGTCAGGGAAATTAATGTTAAGCAAATTGACGGCTTATTAGTCGATTCGCACGAGTTTACTCGGTCGAAACGGGCGAATCGGGATAATATATTATGTTTTGTAGGCGATTCGCATGAAGTTAATTTATTTGAGGGCGAATCGATAAATCCTCAAATACGTACTGGGCAATTGGCAGGATTTGAATTTTACAAAAATATAAATATTTTTCTCGTATCACTTCTATGCGCTAGTGTATTTTTTTTACTTTATTGCATAAATTCAAAATGTGCCAATTGCCTAATACGTATTTTTTGAGTTGTCGATTCACCCACAAATAAATTGACTTCGTGCAAATCGCCTACAGAAAATAATATAGGTATTATTCGCCTGTTTCGCGAGTAAATTCGTGCGAATCGACTAATAAGCCAAATGGACACCCTACGTCAATTTGCCGCGTTATATTCATTTCAGACAACTGTCAACGATTGACAGTTGTAATTTGAATATTACCGACAATTTAATTTAGTATCTTGCTTTAAAATTAATTTCCCTCATTCCCTGACTTTACCTAATTTCAAAATTGCACAGATGAAGCTGTTTTCAATCCGTAGACTGACAAATGTACAACAAATATCTTATTTATCACGTTAGGTACAAGAAAATAATGTTTGTACCCAGCTTTAGCATCTGGGGTTTAAACATAATTTATGGAGATAACAATAGTTTCATCCAGATTTTTATCGCAACAGAAAATACCTGAGGTGTGTGGAAAATATGCCAGCATACATAGAAAAAGTAAAAAGTCAAATATTTATGGAACCAATTCTACGTCTGTCTGTCCGGACGTCAGAGCCCCTTTTCCTCGGAGACAGTTTGACATGACAGATGATTTCTATGTTGGCGCGTGTCCTGCATACAGCTTGTGACCACCAAAAGGTACCTACATATTGGGAAGTACGATAAATTGAATTTGTTTGTGTCAGTTCCGAGTTTACTTAAACATTTTATGGTAGCAAATAAACTACAATAACTAATTGAATTCGTTTATATCTACAGTTATTTTATGTAAATTATTGGTAAAATTTCCTAGAATTAATTAAATAAAAACAGCAAATATTATCAGAGAGAAACTGGTATTCGTGGAATACGTAGGCGTTGAGTGTAAATAGTTAACAAATACCTAACTGTTGAGGCGGTTGGGATGAGAGACTTCTTTCTCTTCTCTTTTCTTTGAAGACTTTATAAGACTATAAATGATCGTTCTTTATAAAGAATATCTTTGTACAGTCAATATTAGCCCTTCAATTATTAAATCAATCGCCAGATTTGATCAGAGTTTAATATTGGCAATCCATGATAATAATAATTTTCTCTACATCCCTTTCCTAAAAAGCACTTATAAGAAAAGCGACATCACGCTTTTCTAATAATTTTTCAAACAATTGATAAATGATAAATGATAAATGATTTTATTTCTGTAAGTAGGTTTGTACAAACACTTTTACACGTCAATTGTAGTTTAGATACAAACACTCATGTGCTGTAGTATTTGACTCTTGCTCATATGTGCAGAAGCCTGCTGCAAAACGACTGCAATTCTTAGTGGACCCAAAAGATTTCAGGCACCTTTGTGCCGACTTAACGAACCAATGACCGTTGAAGTACATGCAGCAGAGAGCTCTAATTGGTCACCGGGCGCATTTATCATTCTTTTCCCCTCAAGTTACATAACTACAGTCACAGCTTAGATGGATGACTCGATGGCCAACATCTGCTAACTGCGAACTGTCCCTATCTATACAGGATGTTTTAAAGCTGGGTGCAAAGAATTAAGGGGGTGAATGTTGACACCATTTAGAGCATTTTTAGCCAAACATTTCTTAGGCGAATTCTGTTTTAATTTTTAACTGCTATACCTTTACCTACCTAAAAAAAAACCTAGAAATAGCAGTCAAAAATAAAAATAAAACCGACTTCGTCTAAGAAATGTTTGGTTCAAAATGCTCTATACGGTGTCAACTATCACCCCCTTAAGGCTTTGCACCCAGCTTCCGAACACCCTGTATATCCATAAACAGACAGTTTTGTAATAAAAAGCACAATTTTGAAAATACTGGACAAAGAAATTTCATGTAAAACAATATCAGGAACTCGTTTCAGTTGTGAAATAATTTAATGCTATCGAAAAGCGAAAACGTTTGGCATTTTCTATAACCTTTTCATTCATGTCATCGGACTTATTTTCACTACTACCTTTTAATTTAACTGTACAGCGTATCATACGACTACTAATCCTATTTAATTTTCTCTGAAACATGCTGAAAAATTATTACATGTGCTGTATAATGTAGTTGAATGCCAGCGCTGTACTGCTTTGAGCTGTCACTCTTCAGAGCAATATTTTTTTATGACTACATAGCTTAAAACTTTCTATATCCCTTTTCATAGCCACTCATTCTTCTACAGTTACAGATAGTCAGTCAGTTTTAAAGTCTTATTGAGTCAGTAAGATACCTTCCTACATTAAACGAATGAATAATTATTAAATTTTTAATAATATATAAATAAGTAGATAACTAATATGTATATATATATTTATTTTTTATTGTTTAGATTTATACAAACATTATTGAGAAAAAACGGATAATTAGACAATAAAATACAGGTACACACCTATTCATTAAATGCCTAGTCAAATAACCCACCCCTAACTATTCCCGGCGCAAAGGTGCCCAAAACGCTTGCTACATTGCCACGTTGGATGGCTATGGCTAACCTTTGCACCAAGAATGAGCCGGAGCGGGAGTCACCCGTTTTGTCACGACCTATAAATTAATATACATAATTAATATAATAAATATTAATTAATTAATGGTCTTCAATCAATTACACGAGTTGGTGGCCCCCTCCCTGTCACAATGGGATGCAGCTTGGAATGCCTGGACCGTGACGCCCAATTTTTACGACGCCCCTCGGCGAATCTAATAATAAACCATCAGTACAAACACTACATTGACACTTACAATAAATCTAATTGTAAACATTCTTAGATAATGATTTCTTGTATCTAGTGGTTTCCCCGTGGCTATTTATAGGCTTCGAATCGGGATGACGAATACAAACGTTGTACCACCCTTGGGGTATGTTTAGTAGGGGCGATGACTGGATAAGTCAAATTAAATCTACTTATAACTACTATTTTGCGAATTGGTCTTTGCAAAATTTTACCAAGTTGTCACCTTCTGAATAACATTTTATCTGTTATGCCGTTTTGCTAAGCGTGCATTGTAAAAATAGGCACCGCGTCACAAATAGCAGTCCAATATTTACTTGTTCTTATTCATTTGTTATTACTCGTATTACTGAATGGAAATATGAAATATCGCTTTATAGTGCACTGAAAAATGCATGGCCTTGCAGTAGTTTATTTACTTTTGCATAGGTGCCTACATGTTTTTAGGAAAAGGTAACATAATATAAATGAGAAAATATTTCATCTTTAAGATTTTTGCGGATAATTATTAACGGGAACAAAATTAAATCTTATGTTATTTTCATGTTTTTATTTTAATTTGCGTCGCTTTTTCATTTCATATTCGAATAAATTTTGAAGTCAGTACTCGTGGTTCATAAATATTTAAAAAAATTACTTTCGGGACTATGTAAACTAAGTTTATTGTTTTGGGATATTTATTTAAAATATACCAAATCTTATCAGGGTACTTAAATGTAATGTTTCTTTACAACATAATTAACCTCCCTCATTTAAATTTACTTCCATCATTAATTTACAATCTAGGTCCAAGGGATTCTCTTCCAGAAAAAATCAAAGAAATTAATATGCTGACTGTGGCCTCACAATATAGAAAAAAATCAACGCACGGGAGTCCGGGATGTCCCTGTCACCGTGTATATTTGAAAATCTATTGTATGCACAAAATATAATTATCAAATAACAAAAATTTCGATATTCATAGTTTGAATACCAGGAATAAACACAATCTACTACTACTACTACTTATGTTATCTTTAAAAAAAAAAAAAAAATTAGTAACGTCTGTTATACAGAGCACCTGCCATCTTATCTCTTCACCACCCTTGGTTGACTGGTAGAGAATGCCTAAGGCATTAAGTCCGCCTTTGTTTACTATATTGTGCGAGAAGTTTTAATAAATAAATAAATAATAAATATTGCTGTACGTCGCACTCGCCTCCACAGAGGAGGCAACTCGTTCACGGGTGTGTATACAAATACATACGCTTTTACAACATTTTTTTTTTTTTTTTGGGTGGGTATTCATCAAATGACCTCTCCCGCTCTGGGTGGAGCGGGAGGGCGTGTCAGACTCTTACTGACTAAAACCCACTCGTGTTCCTTCAATTGCCTGTGTGCCAGGGCCCCGGTAACACTTTCACGTTGACATTCGAAACTTATCCAATAAACGATTTAAAAGATGTATTAAAACCAAACTTTGTAAAAAAGGGTACTATAAAATGTCTGATTATTTAGAAGACAAAAAAGCTTGGGATTGAGCTGCTCGCTCTGCTTTACCCTGTGATAAAATCGTAAAACTTGACTTTTTAATTATTTTGCAAAATCATCAGTATATAGAAAATGACATGAATATTTACTTTGAAAAGTATTATATTACTTCATTGTCAATCTGAGGACTATGTGGGTCATTATTTTTTCCTCCATTTTAATGATGGTCTGGCAGTTTGAGTATTTCATGGGGCCTACTCAAATGTCCTTTCTTTGGTATTTATTGTTCGTCCAGTCGTTGAGCTCCTAATTCCTGAGTTGAGCTACACGATTTCTGACATATGTTAGCACTGACTAGACAGGACCACTCAAATACGTGTGGTTCTTTCCTGAAAAGACCATTTCTGGCCGGTGTCTGAAATGGTTTGGATGGTGTAGATCAGTATCTACATGGTCCTCACATGATCTGACTAAGATTATGTCTGGACTAAAGAGAATTTCACACTGAGTTTGTTTCGCCATTTGTTCTCAGGTGTAGTTAGATAGGAAATGTCGACTCCATCATCAAACTTATTTTTTTTTATATGACGTAGAAGTGATAAGTACCGATATTCTATTTACAGAATAAACAATTTCATTTCATCTTATTTCTAGTAGCAACTCCTCGAGAAATATTGGAGGGTGGGTCATAGCAGATGGATGACAGTGGCCGTTGATCGAGTTGCGATTGGTGTTGTCCATGTTTGGCAGGGGACTGTTATGGGTATAACCAGAGAAACTATCATCAGAGCACGAGGCCAAGTCTTCTAATGCAATTACGACGCGATGGTCGATCATTGACACCAGAATTGTAAATTTTGACAGCTTTGGTAATAATAATAATAATGATAGACACCAACTACATCATGTCTCCTTCTCAAAATGGATGCAGGAACGGGTCCCGTGGTACTAAGAAGCTACTCCTCATTGATATGGCCATTAGCCAACAGGTTCGTCGTTCCCGAAAGGATCTGTCAACATGTTGGATAGATTACAAGAAAGCCTATGACTCGGTGCCACATACATGGCTCATGAGGGTGCTGGAGTTGTATAAAGTAGAGGCAACTCTGCGCACCTTCCTGATGTCGTGTATGGGGCAATGGAGGACGGTCCTTCACTATCCAGCATGTCGAAATACCCAAAGGAATAGCGAGCCGATAAGGATCGAGCGAGGCATATTTCAGGGTGATAGTTTGAGTCCGCTTTGGTTCTGCTTAGCCTTGAATCCTCTAAGCACACTCTTGGAGGATTCAGGTCTAGGCTATCGGCTGAGGAGAGGTGGTCAGGTTATATCTCACCTCCTCTACATGGATGACCTAAAACTTTTTGCACCCAACAATTCGCAACTGATGGATCTACTGAAAGTAACTGAAACTTTCAGTAGCGCCATCAGGATGGAATTTGGTGTGGACAAATGTGCGGTCATGCATGTAAAGCGAGGGGAGATTGTGGAATCCGTCGGAACCCAACTCTCGGATTCCATAAACCTTAGAGCCCTCTCCTCATCCGAAACCTATAAGTATTTGGGTATGTCGGAAGCGTTGGGCATCAATGGTACTGACATGAAGCAGTCGTTAAAGGATCGCTTCTTTGGCCGCCTGAAAAAAGTATTTAATAGTCTTTTATCAGGTGGAAACAAGGTGCGCGCCTTTAACGGTTGGGTCATGCCGGTTTTGATGTACTCTTTCGGCATACTCAAATGGACTCAGACCGAACTCGACGCCCTGGATAGGAAGGTCCGTACACTGCTGACTGCAAATCGAATGCATCACCCACGATCATCGGTAATGCGGCTGTATATCCCGCGAAAGTGTGGAGGTCGAGGCTTTTTAAATGCTAAGACCCTCCACAATCGCGAGATATGCAGTCTCAGGGAATATTTCTTAGAAGCCGACGTGGGGATGCATCGAGATGTGGTCACAGTGGACAAGGGCCTCACCCCGCTCTCCTTAGCTAAAGAGAACTGGCGCAAGCCAGTAGTGCTTGACACTAATGATCGCATGGAAGTATGGCAGAGTAAGGAGCTTCACGGACGCTTTTTCCGGGCTCTACATGGGCCCGATGTAGACCAACTAGCGTCCGTAGCCTGGCTGCGTTTCGGTGACCTCTTTGGAGAAACCGAAGGTTTTGTCTGTGCAATTATGGACGAAGTTATGATGACAAACAATTACCGGAGATTTATTGTGAAAGACGGCACGGTTGACATCTGTCGGGCATGCCACCGTCCGGGTGAATCAATCAGACATATTATCTCTGGTTGTTCTCGTCTAGCTAACGAAGAGTACTTGCATAGACACAACCTTGTAGCCAGGATTATCCATCAGCAACTTGCTCTGAAATACAGCCTTGTAGAATCGGAAGTGCCGTACTACAGGTATGTGCCCGACCCAGTTCTCGAAAATGGACATATCACATTGTACTGGGATCGATCCATCATCACTGACAGGACTATTGTTGCCAATAAGCCTGATATAGTGATGGTGGATCGATTAGAGCGGCGCGCAATGATTGTTGACATAACGGTCCCGCATGACGAGAACCTCGTGAAAGCCGAGAAAGATAAACAAATCAAGTATCTAGACTTAGCTCGCGAGGTTGTCGACATGTGGGATGTGGACTCAGCGATCATTGTGCCGATAGTCGTGACGGCCAATGGCTTAATAGCCAAGAGCCTCGACCAACACCTGAGGAGGCTCTCGTTGGGCAGTTGGATCAAGGGCTTGATTCAGAAAGCGGTACTTCTGGACACGGCTCGCATTGTTAGGAGGTTCCTCTCTCTGGAGCCCTGACCGCCGGTAGCTTGGACCCTGTTCCCGATACCGGTGGGCTACTATTTTTTATATTTTTAAATGTTTTTATATTTTAATATTTAAAAATGTAATTTATATGTAAATAATTAAATAAAGGAAATAATAATAATAAAGGTTTTATTGATTCATAAACGTGTGATTACAATACTTAGGTAAGACACTGGATCCCGCACTAGGATACCCTGTGTCGCAGGATCCAGTCTCTCCCGTAATAAACCCGCCCGCCGCTGCCGCCGTGTAATCCCGTACATAATGAAAAAAAACTGTAATCTCCTATTGTTTTTACCATTTCATTTGACCACTGACAAATCATTACGAATTTAGGAGATAACGAACTTGAATTAGCTGCAGACTTGACCCCTTGTGTAATCCTATCACTATGCAGATGGTTTCAACAGCCATGACCTCGCCTTTAACCTTTAACACTCGTCCAAGCTAAAATCAACCGGAAATACGAACGTTTTCTAAAGGGACGCTGCCAAGTTCCAATAAAAAATAATCAGAAAGTCATCGGTAATCGACTATAATGGCTAGTGGTTGTTACTTTGAATGACACGAGGTACATAGTTGGCAGACGCCCTATGCGTCCCTCGTGGCATGGCGTTTGTGTGCTTTTCTCATATCATCATCATCATCAGCCTATATTCGTCCACTGCTGGATGTAGGCCTCTCCTAGTGAACTCCACTGAGCCCGATCCTCGGCTCTCCTCATCCAGTCTCTGCCAGCCGCCTTTCGCAAGTCGTCACTCCACCTGGCCGGCGGGTGTCCCACACTACGTTTGCCCAAACGCGGTCTTCACTCTAGAACTCGTTTTCCCCAACGATTGTCGGTTCTGCGAGAGATGTGACCAGCCCATATGCACTTCAGCTTGCTTAGTAGTTTTCTCTTATACTACCACCTAATCATTGAATTTTTTATTATATGCTAACTTCATTCTGTGCAAGAGTTTTAGTTGGTCTAATAAAAATATATCAATATGTTTTTTGCTATCGATAAACTAGCTTTTAAATCCAATATGGTCGACACCTATTGAACGATGGTTCAATACCTATTGAACGATGGTTGAACCTTGCGCATTTGAGATCTGCATGCTACCACCTACTATTTTTCCTATATTTTGAAAGGACATTGGCTGAATATCTATTTAATGTGTAACTGAATTTAATGCACATACAGTAGTTTGTTCAGAATCATTAATTACTGAAGCGATTTTTCTTTCGAACGATTTTTATTACAGGTAATGTTTTATCCCAAAAAAAGAAACAAAATGGACGTAGTACCTACTACGCTAGTTCTTTACACCCGTGCGATTGTGAGCGTGCGTAGATTTTTAATGTGACCAGAATTTTCTACTAATCAGTTTAATTAATTTAATAAATAAACAATGATTTATACATAATATTAAAAATTAAGTGCATGTATTATGATTGTAACATAATATTCTAATTGGGGTGTTTGGTTGTGTGCGTTAATCACGGGACATATCGTAAAATAGACTGGTTTGTATTGTATGGAATAGTTCAGGAGCCGGCTACTTCACCTTTTTCCGTGGTAAAGGAAAAGATACTTATTCTATTTGAAAGCGGCCATAACAACAGTTTAAAATTAAAATTAAAGTGTCTTATTAATTAATTGTCTAAGATATAATTAGCCGTTGCCTGATTTGTACTCGAACAATCTTCGATATTGCAGATTGACATTCCTGGCGGGTCGCTTTATAAGGCGTATTACAGAATATCGAATTCCGATGAATACGATAAATGAAAAAATAATTCGGTAAATGAACATTTTTGTTTGTAGTGCACAGATCAAATTCTGGCTTTTGGGGGTAATGAAAAACGGAACACTTTTAAAAGTAGGTACAAAATCGCCCAATGACTATATCGGACTTCTGTGTTCAGTCTGTGTCGACTCTAGTATACATCATCGACACATCGCTTGGCACAATAATGGCAATTAACAAATAGCTCGAATGGTTGATCCCAATTAAGGGCTAATAAATTCACATTTCCACAAGTGGAAACATGCATCACTGTGCGTATGTCATTTCAGAGCTGGCTTGTTGCAGTCTTAGTAGTAGAGTTCCTTCTGAAGAATCCTTACCAAGGAAGAACTGCCACTATACACACCTACATATTTCTACCGCCGCAAACCGGGTTGCTGTTTCGTTTAAAGTGCCGGTGTAATTGCGACAATTCAGCTCTGTCTCTGGGACGCAACGCACTTGTGACTCCTCTTATATTGCTGATACTTACTACCGGTAAAAAATCCACACCGCATACGACGTTAGTGACGCCATAACGATAAAGGCTCCCGCGAACAAGCGCGACGCGACAGCGCAGCGCGACTCTTGAAGATCAATTTCCATGAAGTTTTCATAGAAATTGTTCTACTAGAGTCGCGTCGTGCTATTGCGTCGCACCGGTTTGCGGGAGCATTAAATCATATAGCAATTAAGTACAGTAGACCTCACGTCGTCGGTGGTAATACTTGGACCTTGAGCTGGACTAGTTTAGTACGGAGTTTCAATACAATGCGAGGCAGCTTGTACTGGTTCTGTTACCATTGACGTGCGACCTACTGTACAATCGATGTTTAGTAACTGTATAGTTTTGATTCGAACACTCACGTAAACATAACATTCCATAATATAACTAGGGATTGGGTTAGTCTAATTTTGTGTCCTTTCCTCTTTTTAGTGTATATTAATGATCTACTCTATTTATTAAAAAATCAACCACAAATGGTGTTATTTGCTGACGATACTTCCTTAATATTTAAGGTAGCTATACATGCTACAAATTTTGACGACGTAAGTAACGCCCTACTGCAGGTCCAAAATTGGTTCACTGCTAATAATTCAGTATTAAATGGAAAAAAAACTAAGTGCATAAGATTTTATTAGCCAAATGTCAAGGGTAATGATTGTGTGTTAGTAATCAATCAAGAGAAACTAGAATTCTTCGAGAAAACTCTTTTCCTGGGGATCACGCTCAAATCAAGGCTACAAGTCCCCATTTAACATTTCTTCCAGGATGGCAAAGTTCAGCAGCTTATGTTGTCAGAAAAATCTGTCAATTTACTGATGAAGATACTGCGAGAGGCTAGTCTATTTTAGTTATTTGCATAGTCCATATCATGTCTTACGGTATTTTACTTTGGAGACGGGCTGCACACATCGAGTCTATTTTTATTCTGCAGAAAAGAGCCATCAGAGCCATATATACTCTCCGCAGGCACGATTCTCTAAGGGAACTGTTTAAGGATATTAACATCATGACGGAACCTTGTCAATATATCTATGAAAACGACATGTACGTTAGAAAAAATTACATATTTTTAGTAAAAGAGTAAAAGAGGTGAAAGATATAATTATAGTACTAGAAATAGGAACCTATTAGTTCAAACAGGTTTCAGACTGGCTAAAGTAGACTCATCTTTCATGGGGTACCGTTTAAAATGTTATAATAAAATACTTCCCCACTTAGGTAAAAAAAAACGCATACTATGCAGGCAGGCATTAGGGGATTATATGGCTGATAAAATGCCTGACTCAATGCTGCTCCTCAACCACAAATACTGTTGGAGCTGCTGAAGATTGAAAGACTATCTTTGCATTGTATAAACTCGATCTCCTTTGTATTATATAATTGCATAGCACATGTGTGAGTAATGTGTTCTATAGAGCTACCATTTACCGGGTAATATGTCTTTCATGACTTGATAATGCCCTGGCGGCTGTATGTCATGTACACTCAATTGTCTCGCTGTCGGTGGCGCGTATATCGGATCATGTAACTCCCTTCAAAATGGTTGAGCTGAATGATGCTAATCCTGAATGGTCATCTCTTAGCTGCCATGGCTTGTTTTAATTATTTTAGTTTTAGATTGTTTTTTTCTATTTCCTGTTCTCTGGACGCTTTTAACGTATAAGTCTGTTTTACATCGTTTTCACATATATTTTAAGTTCAACATTAATGATGTAACTAATATTTTTGTATTTTTTTTTTTTTTTTAAAGTGACCATTGAGCTTCTTGCCCGTTCTTCTCCATAGGTACCTACTATAGGTACGCTTTGGAATGGGTATCTAGCTTCATATTTCTTACTGACCGACTCCTTGCAATTTCAAAAGTGCCTGTAAATGGTTTGAGTTTTGCTGCCCAACCCTAAGCAATTTGCACACTAAAACTGAAACTAATTACGGTTCAATAAGATCGTCGGAAACGGGGGCTACAAAGCCATGACGTAATTTCCGCTACCGGCTCAATTTGTACTGTATGGAGGAAGAGCCACAAATAAGTAGCTAAACTCAGTAATCCGTAGTAATAGCTGAACGGCTAAAACATTACCTTATAATAATTCGTTTGTTAGGTCGTGGATAACTTTTTATAATTCTAAGTGCGTGCGACCTCTATTATTATAATAAAGACATAACTGGCGTAGGAAAGGTGATCATTGATCAGAGAAATCATATTATTTGGTATAGCTTCTAATGACTGTAGACTTTTCATTACCTATAACATATGTTTTGGATAAGTGTTGTATTTTTTATTTAAGGCTCCAAAAAACAGGCGTGACGCGACAGCGTGATGCGCCTATCTGCGGGAGCCTTAACGGGTCTCTGTCTTTAGCTATCTGTATTTGTGTTCATCTGATTGGTGATTTATTTTTCTGGCAACGCCTTTTGATTTGGTCAAGGAAATCATTCTGGATTCGAAATTCTCATTTCAAACTTTAACATTCGGGAAAATCTCAATGACATCACGAGTGGATCTTGTGTAAGATGCCTTGTACCAAATTATCTCATATTAGATTACAGATAGTTGGCTTAAGTCTGTTCCAATCAGATTACTTGGGAGCTTCAATAATTTGTAAGGCGGAGTGCCAACTCCATAGCGATGTCGTGTATTATTACATTTTCGCAAACTTATACTGTGCTCATGATATCGTGTGATAGCAAACTGGTTGATTCTATTTTTTTCGGCTAACGAGAGAATGCGTTTCTGACACCTGTCAGTGGGAAAATTTAAGTAACTAATAAAGATCAAATTCGCAAAACACGAATTCGTTTTTTTTTTTACTGACGGGTGTCGAGAACGCTTTCTCTCTCAAAATATAGATATCAGTGCATACATATTAAATTCATGACAAGCTTAGATTAATGGTCAAAGAGGAAATCGTCATAATCGCCACGATTTGCGATTGATCATTGCAGTTTGTCGTAATAAAGTTAAGAAAATTACTACCTATCTTACCGACACAATCAGTCCGTTGCGATTTCCGTTACCACGTAGCGATTTCTATGCCTGTTGCATGCAATAAATTGAAGCAACAATAAAGGTGTATAGGGCCAGTGTTCTGGCTACCGAGATCATTTGTTTCGAATCGCCTCTCACGACCTCAAGGGATTGGAAAACAGATGTTGTATCAGTTACCTAGTACAAATGTCGTGGTTTATGTAGCTACTGTAATTACGGTATAAAAATAAGATCAATTCAAGCGGAGAATTCGATTCCGACGTGCTCAATAAGTATTTGATTTGTATCTAATTTAAGATGCACTAACAAGGAACTTGATGTACCTACCTTGTGTTTATGCAGTGTATTGTGCATGTATAGAAACTATTTATGGTCACATGGTCGATCTAGTAAAGAATAAATAATAAATAAATTCTTTATCAGCCAAATTTAATTAAAACGTAAATATTGCAGAAAATATTATAAGGAACTGGGTTATTATGAAAAGTGCTTGCACAAAGAAATTAACTTTCAAACAAGATTAAAAATAACTGAATCTCCTTATTTGAAATATTGCAGAATATCCTACAACTCGCATTTTTATTTATCGTAGCTCTCGCTCATATCGAAAGGAGTTTATTATTGTTTATTGCATTATTGATACGATTAACATATTGTCAAGCAGACTCCTAAATGTATGCAGAGTAGTAAACTTCAAAATCGATACGATAAAACTGTGCAAAACGGAAGCTACGTACCTAAATGTAATTTATATTCCGTATTTTTATTGGAAATTGAAAAACCAATGATATGTGAACTTCTGCTAGGTGATGCCGACAAAATTGGTATTTATTCAGGCAACCTTTTATGTGGATTTTTTTTAAATGTTGACTGCATTTTGCCTAGTAATTCTTTAAATTAACTATTTTGCGCCTTCAATCGTTTCCATTTCAAACATTTTAAGATTTTACTCTTCCTCTCTAAAGAAGAAATCGAACCAATGTTGGCATCAACAGTGATGAACTAAGGTTCAATTTGATGATGACTCTGTTTCGTGTGTCTTTGATATTACCTAGTTTTGATGGCCTATTAGTGCTTAAGTAAGTAATCGAAAGCTTCATCAGTTTGACAACTTTTCGTGACAATACCGGCCATATCAAGAAAAAAATTGGTACCCACTGTTTGCCATTAATCCATTTTAAAATAAGAATCCAACCATAAATTATCATATTTACCCATTCAGAAAATTAAGATAGCTATTTCGAAATTTCATGATAATTCGAACGTCATAGCATCGTTTACCGTATAGTTCGCTTAAGGCACCTGACCTACCAAGTAGAGCAATTTGGTGAGCAACGAGCAGCAAGTGCAGGAAAGCGACGAGCGATTACTCGCTGGTATGCGTGTGTACCAAGCGTGTGTCTCTCAGCGAGTGGTCTGCCCGCCAAGCGAACGCTACTAAGCGAGTATTCTCTTTGATAGCTCTTTTCACTGCGACAAACGAATAGGTACTCGCCGGCAGTGTGAATAGTCAGTGATCAACTATTAACATAAGTATCTCTTTTACTTACACGGAACCTACAATCTTTTCTACGTTTCTTGAGCGAGAAAATCATTGGTAGTAGTCGCTTCTTCGTCGGAGGTAGGAGAGGTGCCTATAAAATTTTGTTGGCTATATACCGTATCAGTCACTATCACTATGTCCAGTGAGTCGTGGTTGGTAGTGTCCAGCAGTGTATGTATTGCGGTCGACTTCATTTCCATTGCCGACTGCACCCTATGCTAACGGCATTAACTGCTCTTAACGAAGTGTATATGACTTGTGTGAGCTGCCAGATAAACGTAACCACAGGTCGAGGTGGTCTGTAAAGTATAGTAAAGTAAAAATTTATTTGCATAGATTGCAGGTACAGTAGATAAGATGTGACAGTGTAGTTATCTTGTTGTTTATAACATAACATCACACCTGTATTTCCCGCAGGATAAGGCGAGAGGTGTACGTATAGTACTCCCACATTTCACCAGTTAGGTTTAAGTCCCGTGTAAAATGCGGCGAGCCTTTTGCTATCAACCAGACGGTTTTTTAAATCAGAGTTTAGGTCGATTGTCTTCATAATTTGTCGCAATGTAACTAAATTTTTAGATCGACCTTTCTACTATCTACCTATGTAGAGATACCAGTCGGTGAAGGCGGTGTCTTTGGTTATGTATTTTTGTTTTTGGCCACCAACTTCCGAAATTAATGTTATTTTTCACGTCTTTTAGTTTTTTTTTGGAAGTCGGTTGTTTTTTTGTAAAAAAGTTTTTATTTTTCACTTTTTAGTTGCGGTACCTACCCCACACAAATTCGTATACCACTACTTGGTGTGTAAATAACAGTGACAGGAAATTATTAACACATCATCCATATAAACTAAGTGGAAAAAATATGCAAAATTAAGGATAACTCAAAAACTACTGGTCATACCTTGATCAAATTTAAATGGGACCACATGTGAAGCACCAGGTATCAAATAATCATCTAAATCGGTTCACCCAGAAAAAAGTTCAGAGCTAACACACAAAAAAAAACATACAGACGAATTGAGAACCTCCTCCTTTTTGTGAAGTCGGTTAAAAAATAGCAGCTCACAGTGACACGAGAAGGAGACGAATGAAATAATATAAAAGGTACTCAAAATGTTTTCGATTTATTTAAAAAATTCTTCGGACAACGTCGGAGCTGTCTACTTGGTGTTCGCAAATGAAGAAGCTCTTCGTATCACAGTCTATGCTGTTCAGACGACCGGTGTAGAACATTGACCCGCACTGCTGACGCTCGGCTATGATAGGCTGGTGGTTGTCCCACCAGGCTTTATCATCCACCGTATACGGAGTTCCTGAACAAAAACCATAAAAATGTCACCAGTTAAGTAATGGCAGGCATAAGTATTTTGTCATTGGATTCCGGAAATACTATTTCAAGATCCGAGAAAATCTGAGTGTCCTAAGTAGATATACTCGGCCACGTACCTCTAACTGTCCGCCAGCCTTCTTTCTCTCTGTAATGAAAGCCCAGGTGATATATTCCTCTAAATAGTTGGTGGTAATCTCCGATTATTTGTTTTGATGCCGATTCCGTTAACTTTGCAAGGTAATCCGCTTCCAAACGATTCCTGATCACTGCCAGGTGGGATTGTTCATCGCGACATGCTTCATTTGCGTCGGTCCATTTCAATGCAGTATTGTGCAGCTTGTAACATTTTCCAATATCCTTGTTATGAGAGTAATCTGAAAAGGCAAGAAATTGTTTTGCATTGAAATAATCAAATTAATGTTCATTGGTTTAGTTGAGTTTTAATTAAGTTGGAACTAAACCGCGGCCTATGAGCGCCGGTCGTCATGATAATTTTAAAATATGTAACAATGTCATACGCCCGCAGTCTGGTTGAACCCTTAAAAAAGGGTTTTTGACTCTATGTTTTTATCATGTAGGTTCTTACATCTAAGTATGAGACAGTGTATAATTAAATCGCCAATTTAGTACAAAGTGTTTTAGTTTCACTATGCCCACATTGTGATTATACGCCCAAAAAAACCATTATAACCTACCTATATTGCAACTTTTATTCCGCTTTAGAGACCGGCTCTTCTTGCAAATGAAGGACAACTTTTCTGAACACCTGCAAATATTCATCTTGCCCGTACTGTCCTGTTCCAAACAGTTTTCATGAATATCATTGTTTACCTCATCTGAGTTCCAGTTGTTATACACTTCAGTGACTAGCGAACCTAAAAATATGAATCGTATTAATATATAAGGTGCTTACTTCCACTCATTCTGTTAACACAAAATAAGACGCGCATGTATAAATTGTGTTTTGTAAATGTAGAATGGGAAGGACCAAATTAACATATAATTTTGTATTGATATTTTAGGTTTATGCAGCCCAATTTATATATATATGGAATAACTTGTATGAAGTAGCTATTATACACACCGTCAATAGTCTCAAATACTTCTTCAGATATAAAGTCTGGGATTCCCACAAACACCCACTCGATGTCAGGCTGGGTTTCGTTTCGAAACGACATCACGGCGTTTTGCTCGTCATCATTTTCTGGGTAGAACAAACTGGCTCCTTCCAGAGCACACTCTCGTTTTGCATCCGACCAAGTCTGTGGTGTCGGATGGATCTTATAGAAACTGTTTGCCGCTTCTATGTAGGTGTAGTCATTCCGGAAAAACTCTTTATTTCTCTGAATATCTACGAAAAAGGGAAAAAATATAGCTTATTTGATTTTTTACGTTGACCATACAGTAGTTTTATGTAAGTGCCGTAACTACTAGGGTACAAAGTGTTGCGGCACACCAGGACTCAGAATATTAGGGTCCCACAAACGTTGGCAGTGTTGCCAAGCATTTATGTCGCCGCGACCAGAAACATATTTCAAGTAACGAGAGAATTTACAAGTAAAAAAGTTACATTATAACCTTTATTATTATTGTTGCTATTGCTGTTGCTATTGTTCTGCTCAAGTGACAAGGGGCTCTTCTTGCAAATGAAGAAAAACGCCTCGAAGCAATAGCAATCATTCATCTTGCCTGCATTGTCCTGTTCCACACAGTCTTCATCACCGTGGTTATCGTTTGGCTCATTTGGCTTCCAGTTGTTGTAAACCTCAGAGATTGCCTTACCTAAACATAGGAAACGTATCATTAGACTCAGGCTTTGTCCGAAGGGATTAGAAAATAATAAACTCAAACTCAAAGCATTTATTTCAAATAAACCAATTACAGGCACTTTTGAATTGTCAAGGGGTCGGTCAGTCAGAAAGATGAAGCTAGTTACCCATTCCAAACCGTAGTAGGTACCTATGGAGAAGAACGGGCAAGAAACTCCATGGACACTCTTTTAAATCAAAAAATGGTTACAAAATATTGATTACATCGTTCATGTTGAAATTATGCATGTGAGAACGATGCAGAACGTTAAAAGCGTCCGTAATAAAAAGACAAAAGCAATTCAAATATTAAATTAAATTAAAATAAGCCGTGGCAGCTAAGAAATGACCAGTCCCCACTGACGGCGCCCGTTCACGAACATGACGCATGGATCAGCACCATTCAGCTCAACCATTTTGAAGGGAACTTAATGATCCAACACACACGCCACCACCAGCGAGACATTAGAGTGAGCATGACAAACTCTCAGCCGCCAGGGCACATTCAAGTCAATGAAAGAAAAACCTATTAAATGGTAGCTTTATAGTAGGTACATAGTATAGTAATACTTGTAGTACCGCCAATATTTGCCAGTCACGCACTTTATTTGAGAGTAAGTATTATATAAAGAAAGGAAAAATTAAATACATACTTATAATATATTTAGATATTTAAAGTATCTCGGTTGATACAAGACGCGCGGGAGTCTCGCTCACTTGTTCCCGTCTTTATAAGTCTTAGAAAATCATGTAAGTCCGTAAGTTGCCAGACCTTAAGTCGATGGATTAAAGAAACATTAAGTGACAGTGGGATCAATGTCAACATAATTATTTTCTGCACACAGTACAAGGCACGCAGCTACATCTGCGGCCTATAATGTAGGTATCAGTTTGGATCAAATCAGAAGAACGGCTGGATGGAGCGATTCATCCAATACATTCTATCGGTTCTGTAATACAACTATAAGTAAAGTTAATGATAATGATTCTTTTGCACGAGCAATTGTCGACAGAAATTGTAATAAAAAGTAATTATCATCATTTCATTTCTTAATTTTGTAAGAATTGTTCACTGATTAAACATTCTTAATAAAGCTTAATATTTCACTTAAATCTCTAAATCACTACAAGCATTATTTTCTAATCCTTTCGGACGCAGCCTGAGTATAATTAATGATTAAACGAACTTACCTGTATGTGAAGTTCTATCATAATTATGCGAAAGTTTCGTCCGGAGGGATTAGCTACCCTCCCTCGCCGTAACTTAGTGACGGGAACAAGCGAGCGAGACTCCCGCGCGCCTTGTATCAACCGAGATACTTTAAATATCTAAATATATTATAAGTAGGTATGTATTTTTTTTCTTTTCTTTATAATACTTACTCTCAAATATAGTGCGTGACTGGCGAACACTAGGCGGTACTACAAGTATTATTGTCTAATGCCTTCGGATGAAGCATTCGCATAATTATGACAGAACTTCACAAACAGGTAAGTTCGTATAATCATAAATTATTTAAAGAGTTTGCTCCGGCACATTCTGTTTAAACAAAATTTAATGCGAACGTAAATAAAATGCGTTTTTGTGTACAATCTAGGATGAGAAGGACCAAATTAACAAATAATTTTGTGTTGATATTTTAGGTTAATACAGTCCTATTTATATAAATGGAACGAATACTTTTGTGGCTTGTGACCATAATGGAATAAAATAATAGACTTATTCATATTTTTACGCACCGTCAATAGTCTCAAACACTCCTTCTGACACTAAGTCTGAGATTCCTAAATATATCCACTCGATTTCAGGGTGGGTTTCGTTTAGAAACGACATCACGGCGTTTTGCTCGACGTCATTTTCTGGGTAGAACAAACTGGCTCCTTCCTGAGCACACTCTCGCTTTGCATCAAACCACGTTTGTTGTGTCATGTGGATCTTATAGGAACTGTTTACTACTTCTATATAGGTGTAGTCATTCCGGAATAACTCTTGATCTGTCTGCTCATCTACGAAAATAATAAAAGTTATATATGTAGAGCATGCCAGGCCCAGAGAGCCCACGCTCCAGTCACCGAGACGGATATATCTCCATATATATATTGTATGAATTGTCAAACTTAATCTTTCTTACTAAGGTGGCTTGCTAAAATGTTTATTCTCTTTTCCCTAGCTTTGTTGCAGCTTAGTTTCTCTTAATTCTTGTAAACTTTTCTGCAAAAGTCAACAGAGTTATTTCTAAAAACTGTAAAAATTAAACAGAACGTATTTCCTTCTTCATCTTAACACTGCTCATGGTGCGTGTTAAAGAAGCACTCGTGAGCTCGAGTTAACCATTTGCGTACCTTTTCTAAAGCTTTTTTAGCACAAATGCATATGCAAGTATTGGTATGAAGAAACATTAGTAACTACGTTTATGTACAAACAGATCGCATTCCTTTCTTCGCCTCAACACAGCTCGTGTGTTAGGTTAGGAAGCACACGTAGCTCGCATTTTAAATGTGTCTGCTCGAAATCTTCAGAAGCATAACCCCATACAAGTATTGGCATTAATATCAATTTGCTAGACGCGTCTTAGTAGGTAAAATCACCGTTAAATCACTACCGCTCGCAACGAGAAAAGCCAATCTACCTTTATTAAGTGCACTGATCTGACTACTTGTTGTCAAGTAGTCATGACAATGTTTTCATAACAGGCAGCGTATTGACTCGTCTCAAAATATATGGACCAGTCTGGTTGCACTCAAATAGGTGTTTTTGGATGTATAGGTCTTTTTATTACTTAAGTCTAAGTACAATTATGACTTTGTCATCTGTTTCATCCAACGTTTCCCGCCAGGTCAGATCGACGTCAAGAACTGGCCCATTTCGTAATGAAAATAAAAAAGATAATATGTATAAATTATTACACACGCCAATTATACGTATAATATTTTTAGTCAATTTGCAATATCCGCTGAGATTATACCACATACCCTGAGGATTCAGTAAGAAAAGAGCCCCATTATTACCCACCGGTATTGTTATTGTTGCTGTTACTGTCGCTATTGTTTTGCTCTAGTGACAACGGACTCTTCTTGCAAATGAAGGGAAACTTATTGGAGCATTTGCAATCGTTCATCTTTCCTGCATTGTCCTGTTCCACACAGTCTTCATCACCGTGCTTATCGTTTGGCTCATCTGACTTCCAATTGTTGTACACCTCAGAGATTGCCTTACCTAAACATACGAAACGTATCATTATTTAAAGGGTTTGCTCCGGCACATTCTGTTTAAACAAAATTTAATGCAAACGTAAACAAAATTTGTTTTTTTGTACAATGTAGGCTAAGAAGGACCATCAAATAATTTTTTGTTGATATTTTAGGTTTATACAGTGCTATTTAAATAAATGGAACGAATACTTTTGTGGCTTGTGACTATAATGGAATAAAATAATAGACTTATTCATATTTTTACGCACCGTCAATAGTCTCAAACACTCCTTCTGACACTAAGTCTGAGATTCCTAAAAATATCCACTTGATGTTAGGCTGGGTTTCGTTTAGAAACGACATCACGGCGTTTTGCTCGACGTCATTTTCTGGGTAGAACAAACTGGCTCCTTCCTGAGCACAAACTTGCTTTGCATCAAACCAAGTTTGTTCTGTCATGTGGATCTTATAGGAACTGTTTACTACTTCTTTATAGGTGTAGTCATACGGGATAACCACTTGATCTTTCTGTTCATCTACGAAAAGAATAAAAGTTATATAAAGCGTGCCAGGCCCAGAGAGCCTACGTTCTTTTCGCCAAGACGGATTTATCATAAAATATTTTGTATGAATGGTCAAACTTAAACTTTCTTATCTAAGGCGGCTTGCTAAAATGTTTATGCGCTCTTCCCTCGCTTTGTTGCGGTCTAGGTTCTCTTGATTCTTATAAACTTTTCTGCAAAAGTCAACTGAGTTATTTCGAAAAACAGTAAAAATTAAACAGAACGCATTTCCTTCTTCCTCTCAAAACTGCTCATGGTGTGGGTTAAAGAAGCACTCGTGAGCACGTGTTAACAATTTGAGTACCTTTTCTAAAGCTTCTTTAGCACAACGCTCATGCAAGTATTGGTATGAAGAAGCATTATTAACCACGTTTACGAACAAACTGATAGCATTCATTTCTTCGCCTCAACCCAGCTCGTGTGTTAGATTAAGAAGCATACGTAGCTCGTATTTAAAATTTGTCTGCCCGAAATCTTCAGTAGCATAACCCCATACAAGTGTTGGCATTAAGCTCGATTTGCTATACGCGTCCTAGTAGGTAAAATCACTGTTAAATCACTACCGCTCCCAAGGAGAAAAGCCAGTTTACCTTTGTTAAGTGCACTGATCTGAGTACTTGTTGTCATGTAGTCATAATAATGTTTTCTTAACAATCAGCGTGTTGACTCGTCTCAAAATATATGGACCGTAGTCTGTTTGCACTCAAATAAGGGTTTTTGGGTCTATGTGTATTTTTATTACTTACGGCTAAGTAGAATTATGAGTTTGTTACCTGATTCATCCATTGTTCCCTCCCAGAAGAGATCGAGGTCAAGAACTGGCTCATTTTCTAATAATAAAAAAAACATAATACAAATTATTGCAAATGTCAATTAAACAGATAATATTTTTTAGTCAATTTGCAATATCCGTCGTAATTCACCACATACCCTGGGAATTCAGTAAGAAAAAAGCCCCATTATAACCTACCGTTATTGTTATTGTTGCTGGTGCTGTCGCTATTGCTCTGCTCTAGTGACAAGGGACTCTTCTTGCAAATGAACGAAAACTTCGTTAAGCAATTGCAATCATTCATCTTGCCTGCATTGTCCTGTTCTACACAGTCTTCATCACCGTGCTTATCGTTTGGCTCATCTGACTTCCAGTTGTTGTACACCTCAGAGATTGCTTTACCTAAACATTATGATACATATCATTATTTACAGGGTTTGCTCCGGCGCATTCTGTTTAAACAAAATTTAATGCAAACGTAAATAAAATGCGATTTGTTTGTACAATGTAGGATGGAAGGACCAAACTGTCAAATTTTTTTATTTTTTTTTCCTATTGGGCAGCTCGTAGTTATGACCACTAAGGTCCTGGCTACTTAACCGGGCAAGAATAATTTTGTGTTGATATTTTAGGTTAAATACAGTTCCATTTATATAAATGGAAGTAATACTTTTGTGGCTTGTGGCCGAAATGGAATGAAATACTAAACGTATTGATATTTTTACGCACCATCAATAGTCTCAAATATTCCTTCAGACATAATGTCTGAGATTCCCAGAAACATCCACTTGATGTTAGGCTGGGTTTTGTTTCGAAACGACATCACGGCGTTTTGCTCGTCATCATTTTCTGGGTAGAACAAACTAGCTCCTTCCTGAGCACAAATTTGCTTTGCATAAAACCAAGTTTGTGCTGTCGTGTGGATCTTATAGGAACTGTTTACTACATCTATATAGGTGTAATCATTCTGGAATAACTCTTGATCTGTCAGCTCATCTACGAAAATAATAAAAGTTAGATATTGCATGCCAGGCCCAGAGAGCCCGCGCTCCAGTCACCGAGACGGATATATCTCCATATATATATTGTATGAATGGTCAAACTTAATCTTTCTTCTCTAAGGCGGCTTGCTAAAATGTTAATGCTCTCTTCCCTAGCTTTGTTGCAGCCTAGAGTCTCTTAATTCTTGTAAACTTTTCTGCAAAAGTCAACAGAGTTATTTCGAAAAACGGTAAAAAATAAACAGAACGCATTTCCTTCTTCCTCTCAAAACTGCTCATTGTGTGAGTTAAAGAAGAACTCGTAAGCTTGTGTTAACCATTTGCGTACCTTTTCTAAAACATTTTTAGCACAACGCTCATCCAAGTATTGGTATGAAGAAGCACTAGTAACCACGTTTACGAACAAATAGATAGCATTCCTTTCTTCGCCTCAACCCAGCTCGTGTGTTAGGTTAAGAAGCATACGTCGCTCGTATTTAAAATTTGTCTGCCTGAAATCTTCAGTAGCATAACCCCATACAAGTGTTGGCATTAAGCTCGATTTGCTATACGCCTCCTAGTAGGTAAAATCACCGTTAAATCACTCACGCTCCCCAGGAGAAAAGCCAATCTACCTTTGTTAAGTGCACTGATCTGACTACTTGTCGCCAAGTAGTCATACCTATGTTTTCTTAACAGACAGCGTGTTGACTCGTCTCAAAATATATGGACCAGTCTGGTTACACTCAAATAAGGGTTTTTGGGTCTATGGATATTTTTATTACCTATGTCTAAGTAGAATTATGAGTTTGTTACCTAGTTCCTCCATCGTTTCCTCCCCGAAGAGATCGAGGTCAAGAACTGGCCCATTTTCTAATAAAAAAAAACATAATACAAATTATTGCAAATGTCAATTAAACAGTTATTTTTTGTTAATTTGCAATATCCGCAGTAATGACACCATATACCCTGAAGATTCAGTAAGAAAACAAACCCAATTATTACCTACCGTTATTGTTATTTTTGCTGTTGCTGTCGCTCTGCTCTAGTGACAAGGAACTCTTCTTGCAAATGAAGGAAAACTTCGTTAAGCAATTGCAATCATTCATCTTGCCTGCATTATCCTGTTCTACACAGTCTTCATCACCGTGCTTATCGTTTGGCTCATCTGACTTCCAGTTGTTGTACACCTCAGAGATTGCTTTACCTAAACATTATGATACATATATCTAATTATTTAAAGGGTTTGCTCGGGTACATTCTGTTTACACAAAATTTTATGTGAACGTAAATAAAATGCGATTTTTTTGTACAATGTAGGATGGAAGGACCAAACTATCACTTAATTTTGTGTTGATATTTTAGGTTTATACAGTTCTATTTATATAAATGGAAGGAATACTTTTGTGGCTGGTGGCCAAAATGGAATAAAATACTAAACGTATTGATATTTTTACGCACCATCAATAGTCTCAAATAGTCCTTCAGACATAATGTCTGAGATTCCCAGAAACATCCACTTGATGTTAGGCTGAGTTTCGTTTCGAAACGACATCACGGCGTTTTGCTCGTCATCATTTTCTGGGTAGAACAAACTGGCTCCTTCCATAGCACACTCTCGTTTTGCATCCGACCATGTCTGTGGTGTCGGGTGGATCTTATATGAACTGTTTATTGCTTCTATGTAGGTGTAGTCATTCCGAAAAAACACTGCATCACTCTGTCCGACTACAAAAATAAAATAAGTTGTTAAGTATTTTATTATTATATTTTTATATTCACAAAATCCACAGCTCTTTAATAATTCACATAAAAAAAAAAGCTTACAGCCTATTACGAATTTACAATTATTATGTGACATCGGAAACCAACACGATGACATCCTAGCACCATCCAAGCATATCTAAGTGTGCAGTGTGGGATGTGTGTGAGGAGTTTTAGTGGTTTATAGACTAATTTATTCAATTCTATTTAGAATTATTAGCCAATTTATCGCATACAGAAGTTAGTAAAAGTTTCCTGAATATACCTTTTATGGTGTTAAATATTAGGTTTGGGAAAAAGTCTTTTCGCATTATAGTATGTATGAACTTGTAATAAAATCTCTTTGGCTATACTATTTGTATCTGGCTGGTTTTGGTATCATTGAAAGTTTAAATTATATAGAACATAATTCCAAATTCAAATTAGGAAAATGTGTGATTTTCATTTGTTTTTCGTATTGTCAAGATGAGTGAATCTAATGAAGAAATTCGATAGATTTTAAAATTTTACTACAAAAAAGGTAAAAATGCAAAGCAAGCCGCGAAAAAAATTTGCGATGTTTATGAACCCAGTGCAGTGTCTGTGAGAGTAGCACAAATTTGGTTTAATCGTTTTCAATCCGGAAATTTTGATGTCAAAGATGCACGTCGCTCTGGTCGCCCTATTACGGATAAAATGGATGCCATTTTTGAAAAAGTGAAGCAAGATCGGCATATCAGTAGTTACGAGGTAGCTGAAGAACTGGGAATTGACCACAAAACAGTTGTGGTACATTTGAAAAAAACTGGGTACACAAAAAAGCTCGATATTTGGGTACCTCACGAGCTCACTGAAAGAAACCTAATGAACCGTGTACTCATTTGTGATTCTTTATTACGACGTAATGAAACCGAACTATTTTTGAAGAATCTGATAACTGGTGATGAAAAGTGGATCACGTACGACAAGAACGTGCGAAAAAGGTCGTGGTTAAAGGCCGGTCAGCCTTCACAGATTGTGGCGAAACCCGGGTTAACTCGCAACAAGGTGATGCTGTGTGTGTGGTAGGATTGGAAGGACATTATTCATTATGAACTGTTACCACCAGGCAGGACCATCGATTCTGAACTCTACTGCGAACAACTGATGAGATTAAAGCAAGAAGTTGAGAGAAAGCGGCCGGAATTAATCAACAGAAGGGGTGTGGTTTTTCATCATGATAACGCTAGACCTCACACATTTTGTTGTTAAACTTAATATACTACCAATGAAAAAAGTTTGAGCGTAGTTTATAACACTGTGCGGTATATCGAATAACTGTGTGTGCCTAGTCTGTCAAGACGGAGCACGCAATCTTAGAACTATGTAGATCATTTAAAGCGGTACTCTCAATGTTCCCATTATATGTATAGATAGACATTATAAAGAAAAAAAACTCCAGATCCATACGTATGTTCTCCAATGGAAGTATTTCGATGTTTGCATGCCTGCAGATAACCCTTAGAATTGAAACCAGTGCGATAGTTAATCTAATTAACGAATTTGTATTGTACTCGTACATATTCTATTTGCTGTATATAAATTAAGTAGTTTGGATTCCAGATATTATTGCAGTATTCTAAGATACTGCGTATGTACGCAAAATAAAATATTTTGATGCCATTTACATCAGTAAATAAACACGTACATAATAAATCCGAGGTTTCTGTATGCCTTGCCGACGATATGGGATACTTGCTCCGAAAGCAGAAGTTTTAGTCCGGGACGATACCAAGATCTCTAATAACATGACAACGCACAACGTTGCCACTACTAAGATTATAAGTGTAGTTAATGAAATTTCGTTCTTAGTAAGGGTTACAATCTGACATTTGCTGACGGTCATATTAATTCTATTGATATTATAATTATTTAAATCATATAATTTTATTCATCTCTCAATTATGAAATAATAATATTATAATAATTAGATAATCTATTTAAGTCGTTTTGTAGCTTCTCAGTATCGTTCTTATTTCCAATAAAAATATTGGTGTCGTCGGTATACATTAGGAATTTTGCATCAAGAACGTATGCTCCTATATTGTATAGGTAGAAAGAGTATAACAGAGGTGCCAAAATTGAGCCCTGTGGCACCCCAAATGGTAGGGTCACACAGTTGGACCTTACTCCACCCAATTTAACAATTTGAGATAGATTCTTAAAGTACGACTCAAACCATCTGAGCAAGTTGCCACGAATTCCAAGCTCTTGCAGCTTATGCAAGAGGATGACGTAATCCACACGGTCAAAAGATTTTTCAAAGTCCGTGTAGATCATGTCAACCTGTCCCCCACCATCGATATTACAGAAAATATTTTCAAGAAACACTGCCAAATTGGTATTGTTAGAGCGACTTTAATAAACCCGTGTTTTTGCCGGATTAATTTGGATATAGTGGGATGAACAACGTTGTGGACTACTTTCTCCATTATTTTCCCCAAGACATTCAAAATTGATATAGGCGATAACTTTCTATTACATTTCTCCAACCTTTTTTATAAATGGGTACAATGTGCGCAATTTTCCATAGAGTTGGACAGTATCCCTCACGAAAACACCTGTTAAATTTATACGTTAGAGATATATGGACAGGTCCACTCAATCTGTACCACTCAGATTTCTTTCTACAAAAGACCATTTCAGACACTAATCTACATGGCCTTCACATGATCTGACCAAGATTATGTCTGGACTTAAAAGAGACTGTGACCCCTGAGTTTGTTTCGGCCTTTCTGCTCAGAGTAGTCAGATAGGAAACGCCGACGTAATCTAGTTTAAAAAATATGATTGACGTGTAAAAGTGTTTGTACAAACCTACTTACAGCAATAAAATCACTTGTCATTTATAAGTAATTGGTGACGAGAGCGATTCAGCACAGTCAACGAAGAAGAAATGGGTATATTGTCATTTCCTAGACCCTTTGACGTATCCAGATTCTGCAAGAGTTTTAGGATACACGCACTATCAATGGTCAGGTTGTGTAATGTGTCACCGTATGTTTCGCAGTCAGTCGATAAAGGAGTGTAAGCTCCGAGCCTACTGCTAAAATTCTTAGAAAATATCATTAAAAGCATTACATATTTCGGTCTCACTGGTTAATTGATTATTATCATACGTTATGTATTAAGGATAGCTACTTTTATTCTTCTTCCTAGGCTTAACGTACGCCCAGAAATGCTTAGGTGAAGTTTTTATATTCTCTTGTGATCTGTACAAATAATGTTTATGGTACTTCTTTTGCAACTTTTTTTGTCGATCCCTTAATAAAGCGAAAGTCGCATAATCATGGGTATTTTCGTATTTTATTTTTCGTAAGTAGCACATTTGATAGTTAACGCTGACTGTACAGCAGTTTTATGTAATTGACAACACTCCTAAGGTACAAAGTATCTAAATTATTGTTTATAGGAACTCGGGTTGAGTTCCAATAAATAAATAAAAAACTGTAACACCAGAGTACTCACTAAAATATTATTTATAGGAACTCGGGTTGAGTTGCAATAAAGAAATAAAAAACTGTAACACCAGGGTACTCACTAAAATATTATTTATAGGAACTCGGGTTGAGTTCCAATAAATAAATAAAAAACTGTAACACCAGGGTACTCCCTAAAATATTATTTATAGGAACTCGGGTTGAGTTCCAATAAATAAATAAAAAAGTGTAACACCAGGGTACTCACTAAAATATTATTTATAGGAACTCGGGTTGAGTTCCAATAAATAAATAAACAACTGTAACACCTGGGTACTTACTAAAATATTATTTATAGGAACTCGGGTTGAGTTCCAATAAATAAATAAAAAACTGTAACACCAGAGTACTCACTAAAATATTATTTATAGGAACTCGGGTTGAGTTCCAATAAATAAATAAAAAACTGTAACACAGAGTACTCACTAAAACATTATTTATAGGAACTCGGGTTGAGTTCCAATAAATAAATAAAAAAACTGTAACACCAGAGTACTCACGTGATAAATCCGATGAAAGGCACAACACAATAATAACAAGCAAAGTATTGGTTAACATTTTTTTAACTACATATAACCGTAACATGCGTCTTTACTCTTGCGGTAGACATGACAATTATGAGAACTTTTACAACGAGATGCGACCTTATTATTTTTATATTTTTTCCTTAAACTACTAAATCTTACGAATAGGTTTTCCCCAACTGAATTTAACTGATACGATATCGGGAACAGAAAACTGTAAACAACTCAATTTGGATTTGACTTTAGTTGACCTTTTGCTTCCGCTTATCTTGTATTGATATAATTTACGTTGTTTTTGTTTTTAAGGCGAATTTTGTATTAAGGTATAATTCAATTATTTATTTGTTTATCGGTACAATACCAATTACATTAACTAACTTAGAAAGAAAGAAAACAAAACTATACAATGCAGACCATTGCAATGCAGACAAACAGACGTTAAGGGTATTACAGGCTACCGTGAGCTGATTAAGGCCTCTTCCCTAGGCCAAAGTCCCTAGGATATAGTTGGTAGGGACATGTAAGGGTAGAAGTTGAAAGTTCTTTTAAAAAGATATCTAAGAAAAGTTTTCTGCATTTTCTAGCATTAGCGTGTGAGCCGCGGTATAGGGATGCCACACACAACTACTAGTCTCCAGCTTACTGCAAACTAGAGTGGTGTACAGTAATATAATAACATGCGGGTTGTGAAAATCATGAGCATTTCAAAAAAACAAATCTTAAGCGTCGGAAAGATTCTTTTGCAAGGGTGTAAATCGTCATAATCGTAGAAGAGTGACGGATCTGACACATGTTAAAGTTCTTTTTTTTAATGTAGTTATATTATTTTATGATGTAACATCCAAATATAGTAAAAAGTGATGTTCGTATTTTTTTCAAAACTGTCATTGTTCTACGATCATGACGAAATGTAATCTCTGAAAGTCAGACAGCGGTCGAAGGTCACTCCCAGGTCTTTTACGTTGGTGACTCGAGTAAGTTTTTCACCACCTAAGCTGTAGACAAAATGGATTGGTCGTAAACCGCGACCGAATGTCATGACGTAGCATTTATTTGTGTTAAAGAACAACTTATTTAGAATGCTCCACTCGTAGATAGCGTCAATATCTCTTTGCAGGAGTTTGCAATCCACGTCCGTTCTGATGTGAGCAACTAGTTTTAGGTCGTCAGCATATAGCACGCATTTTGCAAGCTTAACCTTATTGACAAGGTCATTGTTCATGATAAGGAATAAAAGCGGCACCAACAGGGATCTCTGACTCACGCCCGACCGATTATAATAAGGCTTGGACTCGGACTTGGATGGAAATAGCCATGTCTGACGAATTGTTTGCGATTCCGTAGGTAGTTAGAGAAAAAGTTAAGATAAGTGAACGAGAATCCCATGGCCCCTAACTTTGACAGGAGAATATCGTTATCGACTTTGTCGAACGCTTTTCAAAAGTCAAAATAGAGGGCATCGACTTAACTACCGATATCTAAACCGCGAGATAGATAGTCCGTGTGGATTTGTGTTTACGGAGCGACCTAAGCAAAAACCGTGTTTGACATCCGAATGTAGCACATTAATCCTCTTGTAGATAAGTGCGTGGAGTATATGATCAAAAGTCTTGGCAACGGTAGGCAGGCTAGCGATGGGTCTGTGTCCCACTACACCTTTTTTCTCACTTGTTTTAAGGATGGGGATGACTCACGAGATTTTTCACTGCTCAGGGTATACACCGGACTGGAAGGCCAAGTAAAAGATATGACAGAGAAGAGCCGCCAATATATCACGGCAGCCCATAAGCATAAAGGCAGGAACATTATCAGGGCCGATCGAGCTACTGGATTTCAGTCTGGCTATGCCCTTATTTACATCCTGAAGGTATATTCTCTCTCTCATTACTCACATTTATGTGCGATGGGTCCAACTTGGGTATGTCAGGCAGAAACACGCTAGAATGAAAAAACACGAGCGAATGCCTTGGCCGCTTTAACGACAGAACTAGTCTCCCCATTGTGTACAACAATTGGTTCGAAACCACTCTTTGATCTGAGGCTAGAAACATGCTGCCACAACTGTCTTGGATTCATACGTAGATTATTTTCGGTATTATTACAGAACAATCCGTAGGCTTCCTGGGTTCTTACTTTTAGGTTCAATCGCAGAGCACTAAACTCCGCATATATTAGATCACATCGTGAAATTTTCCACTTATGATGGAGTTTATTTTTACGCTTGGCGTCTTTAATAATATAAGTAGAAAAACGGACTGGATACCGCCTATTACCAGTGTTCATTCTCTTCTTTTTTGGAATAGAAGAGTTAAATAAATTATACAGTATTTTCTTAAACTTACCTGCAACGGAGCGTGCATCATTGCAATGAAGAACTTCTAGCCACAGAGCAGACCTAATTTGGTTCCTTCGAAGTGTATAGTCTCCTTTGGCAACGTTCCAATCGCTGCTTTGATCAATGTTGCAGGGGTCTAATGTGTAAGGCGCGTTCATTGAGGCTCCGACCAGCAAGCCGGTTGAACGCGTCCCAAAGGGTCATGGCCATCCGGCTGGTCCGGGGATACCGCACGGTCTCCTGCGAGGCGGCGAGCCTCCTTGCCGGATTGCCGCCATAGGATCTGCAGGCAAACGTCCTCGCGCACATTTGGGAGTGGCGCGAGGAGGCGAAACGCCGGGGCGTAAATCCGCTGCCGCGACGAATCGCGGCACAGCGAACAGAGCTCCGGCGGGATCTCATGGAGGCATGGAGAGTGCGTCTGTCGCAACCCAGCGCTGGGCACGCCACAAATACGGCGGTAAGTCCCCTCTTTGAGAAGTGGCTTGAGAGGCGCCACGGCGTCCTCATCTTCCGCCTGACGCAGGTCCTCACCGGACATGGCTGTTTCGGGAGGTTCCTGTTTCGGATAAGGCGGGAGGAAACGCCCGGGTGTTGCCATTGTGTGGATCGACCAGAGGACACGGTGGAGGTCTGCCCGGCTTGGGCGGAGCACCGACGTGTTCTCGTGGTGGTGATCGGCGGCGGCAATCTCTCGCCTCCGGCCCTGGTTCAGGCCATGGTACGGAGCGAGAGGGAATGGGAAGCAGTCATCTCCTTCTGCGAAGCAGTAATGCTCGCGAAGGAGGAGGCGGAGGGCGTGAAGGAGAGGCAATCATTGCGCCCTCACGCCCCTAGTCGCCGCAGGAGGAGACACCCTGGGCGTCGGGAGTCGATTGTCGACTCCCGGCCACCGTAGGCGCGGGCCTGCGGACGGCGAGCAATGGGCAGCTTGCCGTCCGGTAAGGACCAGGCCCGGGTCGAGGGCGCGTTGTGTTACACGCGCACCTCAAAGAGATATCAGCATAATTGACGGGGTCCGATAGGGCGGATGCCTGCCGGGGTCGCGGATTGTTCGAAAGAGTTACCGTGGCCCTGGCGCACAGGCAACTGAAGGAACACGGGTGGGTTTTAGTCAGTAAGAGTCTGACACGCCCTTCCGCTCCGCCCAGAGCGGGAGAGGTCATTTGATGATATCCCAAAACAAAAAAAAGCGGTCTAATGTTTCATTAACCGCGATTGTTACCACAATATCCAACAGAGGGTGATAAAAATCGATTGGAACCAGCTCCGTTCCTTCGGCGTGCTCGGAGGTTACACCTGTACCTACCCGGGCCAACACCACATCTAACTTACTCCGACACATATTCATCACTTCATTCATGTCTGCCTGATCACAAAATCTTAAGAAATAACAATAATAATTAATAACATTCCAAATTTCTTCTTCTTTAAGTTAAGGTCACCTAAAATCAATATAGTTACATTCAAATTGGACACGATGCTCTCAACCTAGCTAAAGCAAGTCAGGTAATCGTTGTCGGTCGCTATTGGCTTCATGTAAACAATACAAACCTATATATTAAGAGCGGGTAGTAACCAAAATTGCCCATCTTCAATTTGATATTTCATGAAATTAATAAGACTTGGGTATAAAATAAAAATAATATGAGTAACTACATGATATTTTCAAACTTTTTGTGGAACAGAAACACAAAATGTTAAAATTTTCTCGATAAAACATCATCACGAAGTTACCTCTAATTTTCTCGTATTTTCAATTTGTACTTAACATGCTAATGACTATTAGGATAAAAATTAGATGAATATTTGTATTAATACAAGGCGAAAAAAATTGTGGAGGCGTTTTTTTAAATTCCTTTTATTTTTAGTTTTATTACGACTACAAGCTTTATGCACTTACGACGTTTTTAGTTCGTGGAAGAAGTCATCTTCCATCGCACGTTGCGGGAACTTCAAGCATATTTTTGTTTCACAAATCAGTCGCCGTCGCTCTGTTGAGACGAGAGGACTGCGCTTGAATTTTCGGCTGCTCTGGGATATGATTTATTTGCGTAAATAATATTTTCGTAATTTATCACATTGTAGGAAAGAGACTGTGAAACAGAAAACATGAAAAAACCAATGAAATCACTTCCGAAACGATTATTAAAATCGCTAAGAATTGATAAACTAAATAAATACCGCGGCTTAACTACAAAATAAAAATATTATAATAATTCAATGTTGATATTTGAAAACTCAAGATGACACTTTTATTTGACAGATTTTTGACTGTTTTAGTACAACTAGCGCCATTGCTCTGCATTTTGGTCAATTTTCTTGCGGAGACAATTTACAACATAGAGTTCGTGCTGGAGATGTTAGATCATATTGCTAGTAACTCAAGATACAAATTCGTTTTCTCCCACTTTCGTTGACAAACTCCATGTAAGGGTAACCTTAGACGAACCATTGCGACCGACTTTCGACCAACCCCCGAATCAAGTTGAAACTCGAAATTTAATATATAAGTAGGTTATTGGTCTAATAATATTAGTGGAGTTAACAAAATAAATAAACCGGAAAACTAAAATAGGTAATGGGTTTATTGCGGGGAAAAGTACGAAACAGTGTGCACGAGACATGACATTTTTCATACGGATAGTGTTCTCATGACTAGATCCCTTTTTATGGTGGGTATGAGTAACGGTTGTGACGGATCACAATGTTTGGGATTGTCAACTTGCTTTTCAAAGCTAAAGTTTCAACAGTTAAAAAGAGGAACCTAATAAACTTTCGACTTTCTTTGGCACGCATTTATATATATGCCAATTATTTTGTCGGTAAAGCCGACTAACGTACTGTTTGTTCCGAAACTGGCCTATTTTTCACAAATGTTTTCAGCGAGGACTTTGTTCTACTCGCGCTCCGCGCAAGATAGGTTTTCACGGTTTTCATGACACATGCCATTTGACTTTGCACAATACAGTGCAAAATCCACCATACCAATATTATTTTTTACTTGGTAACACGGTTGCTAATTGACTTTGCACGATCCTGCAAAGCAATATCCACGATATACCATTATATTTTTTTACTTGGTTAACACTGTTTTCCACGAACACTTCGTGAGGTCCAACTTGTAGAAGGCCTTTAGTAAAATTTGGTTACACTGGAATTTGAACTTTGTCACGTCAGCATTGAGTTTCTAGTTCCAAAACATGACTATGATCTATGATTCTGAATTCAAGCTTAGCGTATAGTATAGGCAAAATAAACACATGTTTTTCCTACTGAAGAATTTCATTGAAAATAAAGGGACTGGACAATGATCACATTTCATTTAAATATTGTAATTGAAAAACCATTCGAGGAATAGGGTTGCTGATCACAGCGATCCAAAAAAATTCCTTAGTTGTTAGCTATTTTTGTTCAATTGATTTCATTTTCTCAAAGTAAAAAAGCGGATGGTAAGTGATACGATTATAATCATTCGATTTCATATTGTCAGAAAAGCAAGCTTATCAAGTTTGTTTTCATCATCATGTAGGTAGTATCATAAATATAATTGATGGAAGTGCTTTGCTTTTTAGCGTTACGTGCCTCAAAAGGAAAAATCGAAACACCTATAGGATCACTTTGTTATCCATCTGTCTGACCCCTTTTCTCAGGTATGCGCGGGGGGTATCAAGTTGAAATTGAACTGCCTTACTTTGGAGCTGTAAAAAATCGAATTTCTAAGACGTTTACTTAGAATCTTGGCATAAATTGCCATTCATTTCACATATTTTGATACTCGCAAATAAATTAAAACCCATAAGATACATCCGGTTGACCTAGAATCACGGAATGTGGTAAGAAGCAAGGTCTCACAGTACAAATAGGTACAGGAAAATATCTAGAAATCGTTCATTTATAGTTATATTACATAATGTAGGGGATCATATTTTCTCAACTGCAACGTTAAGTTTGTCTTTCAATTCGGAATCGAAAATTTATAGGCCGTATCTTGAATTAACATTTAGTCTTTTAATTCATTCAAGTCGGTCTACTCTCCAATCTAACAACCCATCAGCATCGAAAACAGATTCAGGGACATAAAATAATATTGAATAATATACCTACTTGTACTACATCATGGTACATTGAATAGAGCGGTTTCATCTGATTATTTTGCGTATACATACTACACACAAGATTCAAATTCAAATGCCTAGATATACGCCGGGCGAAAAGTTTCTCCTGGCGGGAACGGATTGTGTTTTGTTTTCGTCGTGTTTGATGCGAGGGGTAGGCAAAGACGCGCGGGTGAAACTTGATTTTTTTCTGTCTTACTGCGCCCTCTTAAGCCCAGAAATTGTAACCGTGGCCCATAAGTTTTCACCACAGTCCGTTTCAAGCTCATGTAGCCTCGTCATGACTGCACCACAGCGCGCAGCAAGCAATATCCCACCGCCCGGAGTCACTCGGTCCCTGCGTAGAGTTTGAATCTCTGCTTGATACTTCTGAGTCCTCTACAGAATCGTCTAAAGGAGAATGCTCATGAAGTATGAAAAAAAAACCCAGAGCGAACAAATACAGGATGTAGCTCAAAATTTTTGTGATATTTAATGATATCATTCTGTAAATATTCCACTATAAGATTGGATGGCTAAATGTGTGATATTGCTATTTATTTTTCATCGCGGGTGATATTTTTTCTCTTTAAGATGTGGTCGTTTTGGGTATATCTGACGATATAAATACATATACTCACGCCTATATTTCCATAGGAGTTAGCAGAGACTGCAGATTGTCAAAATCAACTATCCACAGCCCTTTTTGCCGCTTTTCTGCGAGAGTTACCGTGATAAGTGGCGAACTCTATAGGCGCCGTTTGAATGTTAAGTCTCATCTAAGTCTCCTAGTTGGCTTTTACGACACGTCGAGAAGAAAGCGTTGGTGCTGTTCGTAATCGACACCACTTGGCTTAAATAAATAAATAAATACATACACATACACGATATAAATACATTATTCAATAGTGTTATTGAATTAATTCAATTTAATTAAATTATTATTCTCTCTAAATCAACTGATTTAGACAACTTCCTACTTCTATGGGATCATGGGCGTGAGTATATATATCGTCAGGTATACCCAAATCGAAGATAAAATAATAAAAAAAACAACCCTTATGAAAAACAAGTAGCACAATATCACACATTTAGCCATCGAATCTTATAGTGAAACATCACTAAATATCAGTTAAATTCTGAGCTACATCTTGTATCTGTACGCTCGGGGTTTTTTTTGAGCAGTCTCTTTTGTTTCCGTTACGGCCATCAAGTCATATTGAGGAAGCAGCAAGATTGATCTCCAAATAGGCAGCTTGGTCTTGAGGCCACGCACATTCGGGTTTAGTAAACAAAGATGTACATTGCGTTTGGTGGAAACGGCAGCTGCCAGGACATCAGACGGTTTACTGGGCCTCATCACTACGACCACGAAAGTTGCGACGCCAAGATGTCACGCATATGTCCCCTGCCCAGTTTTGAGCTGCCATAACTTGTTCGACTAGTTTCGAGGGCACCCCTAACTTGTAATAATTGTAGCCAAGAGGAAGATAAAGAGTTATGCAACTTTTAACGGCTTTAACTAGTAAGGTGACGGCACTCTGCACATGCTGGGGGACTCCAGGAACATTTGTGGAACGCGCCGGTCTCAAAAATATTTTCTCGCTACAATTCGTCATCCCCGTAACCCTCGCTAGTTTACACCAGCACAACCAACTTAACCACTATGTGCTGCCGTCATTCGACGGGTCGCTGGGTAAACGTGCAAAGTCCCCATTTTGTACTTTGGCAAGCCCAGAGGGCAGAGGCTCTGTGGTTGGGTTCAGTCTTTGCAACGCTTGGTAAAAAGGAATGGTGTGAAGCCTTCTGAAATGAGACTGATCTTTTTAAGTAAGTTTTATTTGTCAATAACTCGGTCCACGGGCCAATGCCTGTTAGTCATGTTTGTAAAGTCGGACATCGGATAGACAAAGAAATGAAATAATATTTATTTATGTAAGTAGGTAGAAGTGGCTAATCAGTGATTAGCGAGATCTTTATAAAAAAGGCTATTAATTATAAGTATTTTATTAAAACCGCCAGACAGTTATAAAGTCATGTATTGCATTTAGCCTGCATGGCACTCACACATTCAGTCAGTTTTCTCTTTAATTGTTATAAAAAATATCATGAGATAAGTCACGTAAAACAATAAAAATAAAAATGACAAAATTAATTCCAAAACACTTAGTACAAAAATACAGGAAGGTAGAGATTGACGCCGACGCGGAAACTGTAACCATGAACTTAGCACAAGATTCTAAACCCCTAGCGCAGATTTTTTTTGATGAGTTATAAAAAAAAGCAGCTGTTTCATAAGTGTAAGTGTAGTGCTCAAAATGTATGGAACAGGTGCTATATTTTTTTTTTATAACCAACTATATTTTCAACGCAGGGGCTTCAGACTCATTTATTGAATCCATGCCATCCTGTATAGTTTTTTGCTTGGGTTACATAGGAGTAGCTTAATTAATCCCAGCCTTTTTGTCGTCTAAGTAAATCTTTAACTTAAAAAAAACCTTTTTGATAGGGTATCCTTTTAATAAACTGTTTAAATTTATTAAGGCTCAGATCCATATCATAGCTTGGGAGTTTGTTGAAAAAACGTAGGTATAATTTGGCATTTAAATGATTTAAAAGTTTTTGGATCCTAGTCGTGGGAACAAAAAAAAATCTTTGACCAAAGCACGACTGCTATTCGTTTCGATTATTCATAAGTTACGTCTTGGTAACGAATATATTTTTTAGACATATACACGGAGTAAATAATGACCTGACCTTTCACAATATCGAAAAATATCTTGTGTAAAAATGAAACTAACTAATTGAGCTGTAACTTTTTTTCCATTTTATAATCATGGTTCTCGTTTTCATTAATTGTTTTTTTAGTTTTCAGGTGTACCAGTAGAAAAACTGTACGGTCTGTAGGTAGATACCAGAAGTTTTTGGTCTAAAAGTGTGTCCTTGGAGTTTCTTGCCCGTTTTTCTCCATAACCAGATACCTACTACGCTCTGGATTGGGCAAGTAGCTTCATCTTTCTGGCTGACCGACCCCTGATAGTTCAAAAGTGCCTGTAATTGTTTTATTTGAAAAAAATGCTTTGAGTTTGAATTTGTAGGTTACCATCCAACTTCCTAGTATCAAATTATTATACTCTTTGCTATCAAATCTCAGTGAGCATTGAAATTCTAAACATTTCTTTAATTTTGGGAATAAGTAGGTAATCCAGCAACGAATTCTATTTCAAATATCGTGTATTTAATTAGTCAATTAACTAACTCATTTAAATGCAATTTAGTTCTACATACATTCAAGAGGAGGCTACGCAAAATACCGCACTAACGTTCACACCATCTCACATGTGAATTCCAACAAAAAAACCCCCCAAGCTTGAAAACTTTAACATTTGAGAATCACTAATATCGTTCCTGGGAGTGAATGTGCTAAAACATCTATAATATTTATAGCCCATTGCGCGCATGTGCAGACATGTTATTTAATTGCTCAGATGCTTTCCGCTGAAACATTTCATCTGCGCGCCGTCTTCTAGGGAACACCGTGTTCCAAAAAAATCTTCAAACAAAACACCCAAAAATTCAGATACACTTCCATTGCTGCATTACTTTTGCGATTTATTTGTTGACCTAATTTCGCAATGGATGGAATTGACGAAAAGTTTGTGTGATGTCTTGCGTAGAAAGTGTTTCCGGTATCCTTTATCGTTATTTCGTTGTGTTGTATTGTGTACCTATATACACATAAACAGAAATTATTCGAAGAACATACCAACCTGAATTGCAATACTCTCTAACAAAGGATTCTAACTTGTGTTGTGTGTATACTCAATTAACTTAAGCCTCCTATGGCCATACCAGGGTATCTAATTGTAAAAGACAAAAAAATCTTACATTACTGATATCAGTATTTGCAAGTAACCTACTTCTAATGATAAATGATAAATGATAAATTATTTTATTTCTGTAAGTAGGTTTATACAAACACTTTTACACGTAAATCATATTTTTAAAACTAGATGAGGTCGGCGTTTCCTATCTGACTACTCTGAGAAGAAAGGCCGAAACAAACTCAGAGGTCACAGTCTCTTTTAAAGTCCAGACATAATCTTGGTCAGCTCATGTGAAGACCATGTAGATTTATGTCTGAAATGGTCTTTTGAGGAAAAACCACACAGAATGAGTGGACCTGTCCAGTCAGTGCACGCATTTGTCACTAATCGTGGAGCTCATATAACATAATCAGCCTATAATGTTCCCACTGCTGGGACACAGGCCTCCTCTCTTTGAGAGGGAATGGGCTGTAATCTACCACGCGGGCCCAGTGCGGGTTGGTAGATGTCACATGTCTTCGAATTTTTGGTTCTAGGTCTTGCCGGTTTCCTCACGATGTTTTCCTTCACCGTTTTGAAAGCAGTGGTGATGAAATTATTTACACAAAGTAAAGCGCCTGCCTGGGTTCGAACCCACGACCTACAACTCGTAAGTCGGGGCCGATACCACTGGGCCACCACTGCACTGTGGAGCTCAACTCAGAACTTAAATGGTTAAATTAATAAGAATTTAAATGGTTAAATTTAAAATCTCTGATTTGCTGAAAATGGGTGTGTTATGAGTGTTTTCTTCAGTGAGCTGTTTCCATAATCAAGGAACAATCAAAAAAGGCAACAGTGCCTTTCAAACTTGTTTTTTTTCCACTTCAGCTGTAATGTTACATAATGAATTAATGATTTAAAATTCTAGTTTGCTTTAATTTTTTTGTGTTTGTTGTTTGTTTGAACTGTATACTAAAACGTTTTTATTGACTAATCCAACTATCTATGATAAGGGATTACATAATATTTTTTTTCTGATAAACTGCTTTTTGCTGTTGAATAGTTGAAGAAATCAAATCTGCGCCTCCTACGATTTAAATAACATTACATATTTTTTTATGGTGACATAACCTCATTGCAAGCGTCTTATAATAGTTAAAAAAAAAAAAGTTCCCGCTTCTTGTAAGAATTCTCTAATACCTCATACAATGATCATGGGATAGATTTTGCACTAGCGCGCTATACATCGAAAATTAAGAAAAGTTGTAACTAGGATCGCGCAGGCTGACGTTCCCATCTGCGTCAAATAGTAAAAAAGAGTGAGTGGAATAGTTGTAAGGATTCGACAAATATTAAATAAGCGTTATATAAAGGCTCGTACACACTGGCACGACGCGACAGCGTACACAAAGGCACCGCGTGCCGCAGGACGAGCGGCGCCTTTGTGTCGTGCTGTCGCGTCGCGCCTGTGTGTACGAGCCTTAATACGTGTCGAATCCTTTCAAGGCTGATAAAAAATAACCCTACAGCATTTTTTTTTGTAGGTTATTCATATTCAGACACAACTTTTGCTACCTACTTTCTTCTGATAGGTTAATTTTCGCCTCGAAGTCATTATTTTCTCAGAATAAAGTATAAAGCCCTGTTAACCATTTAATCTAATTGGAAACATATTGATTTTTTACTGAAAACATTATTCAACTAATATTCTAACCTCCATGTAAATATTTCAAATCCACAGAAATTATAAACTTCAACTAACTTTTGGCGGCTGAAATTCAAGTATTTGCTTGCTAAACATAACATAACATCACGCCTGTATTCCCAGAAGGGTTAGGCAGAGGTGTACCTATAGTACACCGACATTTCGCCAGTTATGTTTAAGTCCCATGTAATAGGGGGCGAGCCTATTACCATCAACCGGGCACAAATCCAGACTCCGGGCTGCTACCGAGAAATTCCAGATGGAAAAACCCATAACGCTTTACCCGACCCAGGAATCGAACCCAGTACCTCATGCTCAGCAGTAGTGCTTGCGACCACTAGACCAACGAGGCAGCCTTGCTAAAAGCCTTTTTTTTTAATTATCAGTTTTTTCCTGATCAATAGATAGTTGGATTAGTAAATAAAAAAATTATAGTGTACAGTTCAAACATTTGTAACTAGAATTTTAAATCATTTTGTGACATTACAGTTGAAGAGGAAACAATTTTAACAAACTTTTGGAGGGCACGGTATATCGTATAATATGTATGCCTATGGCTTTTTCTATGCCTGCCAATCAGTTCAAAATGTCTGTATAACAAGTTTAATAGTGGCAGAGCTAATTTAGTTTTGCCCATCTAATTAGCACTACTGTGACACAAAATATTTATAACGAAAGGTATAATTAAAATTCTTCATGCATTTCACATTATTTTTTCCGGTTTGTATTTTATCTTAAATAAGTCTATTATAATATTTTCTAAGACAGACGGTATAATTTATTAGATATAAGATTAGTTGGCAATATTTGTTTTGTTGAAAACTAAAAGAATCTAATTAATATAGAGAAGTAGATATGCGGATAAGTATCTACTTCTCAATATTAATTAGTTTTTTACTAATTTAGGTATTTCATGTAATAAAAATCAGAATTATATTCCTATTCTATCCGTCTATTAAAATGAGAACCACCGCAATAAAATAATAAGCTGGGAACATAAAATTTCGTAATTAATAATACCTCACCCAAAGAAAATTTCAAAAGAAAAGGTCTTTTTAAAACCAAATTATTTAATTTTACTGTTTGTTATTTCATGAACTGTTATGAAATAACATTAACATTGTTAGTGAATAATAATTATTATTTATTTTGTTTTCCGCTGTCAAAGTAACATGTGTCTATAACATTAATATGGATAATATCCACTCACGCGCTTGTACTTACGCGTGACGTAGGCCGAAATGCCCGCGAACATTTTTTGTCGGCGCGCGCCGTGCGCCTAGCCACTTATACACGACTTCTACACGAAATATTTCTATGAACTGATAGTAAACTAATGACTGTTTCATATAGTGGACAGACCAGGCTTGATTATACATTTTGTTTTAGAACTATATATGACGTAGTTTTTTTTTTATTCGCAAATAAATAATAAAATCTGTTTTATTTCACTAACTAAAGCGTTGACCCTATGTTTTTTTTTACAAAAAATGAAGTCCCATTCATTAACTACACAATGCCATCATAATATTTACTATTTTCTCCAAAGTTTTGAAATACAAAGAATAATAACATCGCGGGAATATACTCTCGAGAATGAGTCATGGCGGCCATTTTGAGCGTGAGAATAAAGCGCGCTATTCACGGATGTTTATTATTTTTACCTGACTACCAAGAAAGGGTTATGTGTATAGTTTGTTTGTTTGAAATTTACTGAAAATGTGTGTAATTTTAATATTGTAACTTTAAATATTGCATGTATGCAATTAATTGTCGAGTATCGGCCAGTATTAAGTGTATTGGGGTATAATTAAGGATAAAAAATGTACAACGTAATTATAACTTTTATTTCACAAGTAGTCATTTATTTGTTTATCATTGGATCACCAACATAGGCTACACAATTACATGCAAGTTAACATAAACACGGACAAATACAAGTGTGCGCCTCCAATCAAACCCAGCCAGACAGCCGGCAGACTGGCAACAAGAGTACAAATGGCGAAAGCTGGGAAGGAGCTACACGTCGGGTTTCTGCCTGGAGTACCTATATTTTTTTTCTGCTTCATAAGTCTGTAATAAGTATAAACATCAATATTTATATTAATTATTATGAAATGCCTCGTTGGTCTAGTGGTCGCAAGCGCTACTGCTGAGCATGAGGTCCTGGGTTCGATTCCCAGGTCGGGCAAAGTGCTATTGGGTTTTTCCATCTGGAATTTCTCGGTAGCAACCCGGAGTCTGGATTTGTGCCTGGTTGATGGCAATAGGCTCGACCCCTATTACATGGGACTTAAACATAACTGGCGAAATGTGGGTGTTCTATAGGTACACCTCTGCCTAACCCTTCGGGGAATACAGGCGTGATGTTACGTTATGTGATGTTATGTAAATATTATATAATGTTTACAGGACACAAAATCCCCATACATTCAAAACTATACATTCACATTCATACCTACATACATAAATATTCTAGTACATTTTATTATCAAATAAGTTTTAATTTAAACAAGAATAATAAATGTAATAATTTAGTTATTTAATACTAAGGACATGTTTCAAAACATACATACATAAATAAACTCACGCCTTCTTCCCATGGGGGTAGGCAGAAACTACAGAAAATCCATAATTAATTAAGTATTAATTCTATTTAAAACATTAATTTTATACTTTTTGCTGTGCCCTACAGGGTCCATAATTGTGCCTTAGCTTTAAGCCCATTGTAAGATCTTCAAACATTATGAAATGCAAATAAAGATATGAACACATACTCTTCAGCCGGGGTCAGCATGGGTGCTGCGGGGCTGGGTGTTGCGGGACTGGGTGCTGCGGGACAGAGCTCAGAAGGCCCTGGCGCTGGCTCTGCCTCTGGCGCTGGCCCTGCAGGTGTACTGAAAAAAAAACAATATGAGTTAAGAAGTTGAGAGAACAATTTGATTTCGAAGTTGATCCCGTTAAGTTTTTCAGTTCGATGCTATGTAGCGTAATCAGCCTAGAATGTTCCCACTGCTGGGACACAGGGCTCCTCTCTTTGAGAGGGAAATGTATTAGATTATATACAATTTGAGATAACAAGTTGATAGAACAATTTGATTTTGAAGTTGATCCCGTTAAGTTTTTCAGTTCGATGCTATGTAGTGTAATCAGCCTATAATGTTCTCACTGCTGGGACACAGGGCTCCTCTCTTTGAGAGGGAAATGTATTATATTATATACAATTTGAGTTAAGAAGTTGAGAGAACAATTTGATTTCAAAGTTGATCCCGTTAAGTTAGGTAATCAGTTCGATGGTATGTGTAACTAGCCTATCAAGTTCCCACTGCTGGGACACAGGGCTCCTCTCTTTGAGAGAGAAATGTATTAGATATATACTTTTTATACAGCTACTATACCTCTTTTCAAACAGGTACTTATGTATTTGATATACATTATACACTATACCTCTCTCCAAATAGGCATCGCCCTCGCCCTCGCGAGCGCCTGCGACCTGCTGAGCCTCGCCTGCCACCCTGTCCTTGAATAATATTATCCATTTTGCATTTTTTCTGAAAAATATGGCAAAAATCGAGATTGTTTTTTTTTTTTGAGTAATTATCACAAATCAGAACTCAAAGGTTTCAAGAGAGAAGAATAACCACAATTTATCATGAATAGGTTTCTTTAATCCGTGTCAATGAACTACGCCACGCCGCGTGCTTCGAAAAAAATTGGCTATTGGTTTTTGCAATTAGATTTTGTACTTTGAAATCACAACGAAATGATATAATATTGGTACCAAACTGTTCGTAATTAACCAGGCTACATGGTTAATACACATTAATTTACGTAAAAAGTAGTAATAGATTCGTTTTTATTACGTTTTTCAAGAGCTAAGAATTTTTCAGACAACAATGAAACATATTTCTAATTATAGGAACGATTTTAAAACTCGAAATTCAAATGTAGTATAGATAACTCGAAAGAGCGTTAAATCACGAACAAAATGGTATATAATGTTGATTATAATCATTACTTACCGTTTAATTGTGTATCATAAAATCCGCGACGACGAAATGGCAGATTGACAGCCCACAGTACACTTCGCAAACTTATTTTCAACCACAGATAATTTTATTCTTACGTCCGATACACACACATGGCTTTCGAAACAAAAATTCAAAATTTAACCACCTTTCCAAAAAACATGAAACAGAAGGGGTGGGTCCACGCATAAAATTCAAAAAAATAAAAAACAAACGTGCTGTCCGCTGACAGTTTGAAGTGGTGAAATAATGAAGATGGGGGCGTTTCACGGATTTCAAAAATTACTAATTTTTGCAATGGGGCGCGTGAGTGGATATATAGATAAATTCAGTAACAGAAATACGAGTTAGTTATTAGCAAAATCATTTATTTTATTATAAATAACTTATTAAATAAATGGAGATGTTTAAGGTTCACGTTGGATAAAGGTAGCTTTCGAAGACATGTCAAATGATAATTTGGTATCATGTCAATATCCGTGAAGATATTCTTTCATATTCTGGGGTGAGCAGAACCCTTAGATGGTAATTCAGCAGCTTAGTCGTCGCCGCCAGTCATGACTTCCATGAATTCTGGAAATAAAGAGATTTCTAGTTATACCACATTGAAAAAGCAGAAGTCTGCTGCCACTATTGGGGAAAATGCGCAAAATCGCAACGTTTTTCAAATGGATTTAGAAATACTTATCTACTTATGAAGACTTTACAGTACAGTAGGTTTGTTTTGCTTGCAAAAGATAAAACACGAGCTAATAACGTGCCTACATCCAAAACACATAGGTACCTACATCAATTTTGTATGATAACACATATTCAAAGATAAATAAATTCAAATATTCCTAGATGTTCAGTTTATTGGTGAACTAATTTAAAGTCTCGAGATAAATTACTTAGAATATGCTGTTATCAATTTAATAACAAACCAGCTGAACTTGACTCTATAACGAGAATGTTACGGTAATTTATTTAGATTTAGACTTAGTATATTAGTTCATTTTTATTTTAATATAGCTATAATGCTCATAATATTTTATGTAGCTATTATCTGCCTACCCTTATCCCCCCCCCCCTTATCTGCTTAGCCTTGTAGTAAAGGAGATAAGACATTTTTGATTGTACACGGAGTGAATTCACAAGGATAACATTGTATATAATAAGTTTTAGAAAATAAGTTGTTATTATTAAGTTTGCTTCACTATTGCATTGGGTTGTACCTGTAATAATAGTTGTAAGTGAAAATAAAAAATAAAATAAAAAATGCATACCTACGCTAAAGGCAGAATGTAGGTACACACGGTTACATATGAAGCTATACATTACCAGCATAAGCTGATCTCGCATTGTAAAGGATTTCCGTACAATGAGAGGTCAGCTTATACTGGAAATGTAAAGCTTGATATGTAGCCGTGTGTACAAGAACTCTAACATCAATGGTAACGTCTGATTCGTAATATCTACATTCTTTGCAAAAAAAAAAATTCTATTCTAATAGCAAACTATCTTAACATTTGGATAAGTATCTGTCACTAACCTTACGTCTAGGGCTATATTTAAAAAGTAGTAGTTAATAGATACATTTTATCGAGCTTCGTGTGAAGACCGAGAAGAATGAGACATCCCAACTGAAGCTTGGAAAACGGTACCTAATTCATCTTGACCAGAAAGGAGAATTCAGCAGTTTATTGTCCAAAATATTGTATCCATACTAATATGATGAATGCGACTTAGTCTATCTGTAAAGGTGCATCACACCGAAGTTACTTTTTGTGGAGCAACGAGTGGGCAACAACGAATAACAAAAAGTTATTTAGTAAACTTACTAATAGTTATAGAAAGTTAGTTTTTGCTAAAATGTTGCTCTACAAAACGCAACTTCAGTGTGGATACACCTTTACCAGGATGAAATTTGGCACACGGATAGATTGTGACATAGTAATCTTTTTACGTTCCCATAGGATTATTTCCGACTTCCACTTGGGCGAAACCGCGGGCATAAGCTAGAGAGAAAATAATGGATGAGCTGCAAGGTACGAGTATGTCTGTTGCTACCACAAAATTGACCGTACACTAAAGTGATGATTTAGGAATTTTTCTTTAATAGTATTTTCAGTGCTCTGCATTACCTGACCCCTCTTACAAATAAGAAGAGGAGAAGAGGGGTTGGGTTATACAGGTCACTGACTGTACATGTACATAGGTAGGGTTTTATACAGCAGTAAGCATTTATAAGCTAATCTAAACCTAAAACGATAACCTAAATTATTGAACCGTTTTTAGACTAAGCCAGTTACTCCGTTTTATCCCACAAACCGATGGAATAATTTTAGTGCGGCTATTTTATTGGCAGGTTTTATAAATGAGTTAAAAGTAAAAAAAAAATTTGCGTGAAAATGGGCACGAATGGAAAAAAACAACAACGCGGCAAGTTATATGGTCGTTTTATGGCAATTTCAACTGCGATAAAAATTACTAGTGATTTAATTTCAAACACTTTATCATATGAAATCAAATGGCGTGGATAGAAATTATTTTGACTAAAATGTTCAAACGGATAACCTGGTTGTCATTCCTCAACTTATTATAATAATAAAAAAAAAAAGAAGATAAAGAAAAATCCAACAAATCCAACCAATTTAGAAGAATCCGAGATCTTTTCTGATCCACAAACGATTTTATTGATTCCGTTACATGTTTTGTTTTTTTCGTATTAAAACATGGAATGTTTTACAACATGAATATTGAATATAAAGTGAAGTGAAGCTACCAATGTAGATGTGTGTTTGTCAAAACAGTGATTGAATATAGTCCCAAAAGAAATGATAAATGTATACATCATTTTGAAAAACTTTATAGCAATTAATTAATCGTATTATTAGATTAATTAGTATTTTAAGAGTGACTTACCATCGAAGTCAACAGTTCCTGACCCGTCAGAGTCAATTTCCTCAATCATCATGTCTAACTCTTCAGCACTGATCTTGTCATCCAGCTCTCTGAGGATTTCTCTTAAGACGGCGGTTGTAATGTATCCATTGCCTGGAATACAAAGAAAACTACTGTAAGTACACTTAATAAAACATAAATAGCCAGTAATACTCCTCATTACTGGGATTTAGGCCTCCCCTCTGTAGAGAAAATGGGCCGTAGATAATGCGCGGACGAACGAACGCGGGCCCAATTCAGGTTGGCGGACGTAACGCCATGTTTTCAATTCATAGTTCTAAGAGATCCAATTATGATGATGAAATAAATTCCTCAAAATAAACTACGCGCCTGTCTGTTTTTAACCCACTACCTTCGACTCATAAGTTAGGGTTATTACCACTTTGCCACCAGTACTGTTAAAACTAAGCTTCCTTGTCGGTACCCTCTAAAATGGTAAGAAGGTAAATTAATCAATTATTATTATAGATCTAAGTAAAACTTAGTTTATAATGGCATTAGCAACTGAAAGCTCCATAAAGGAAGATAATAATTTGTGAAATTGAAAACGCGGAGTAATCAGCTGCTAATTATTAAATTTCTCAGGTCATAATTTGGGATTTCGTTAAGTACTTTCACAACTTTGTCGGAAAACTACGTCATAACAAATTCATGACGTAAAGCTAACATGTCCCAATATCTAAAACCCTAAAATCTATTGAGACAATTGTGGACTAAACGCTCTTAAAAGTCACTTAGTTTCCTTGATGACCGAAAAGGTTAATTGTAATAAATTGGACAAACAACTTAAAAGGAATTAATTTTGATCCCTTTGTACTTGAAATAAGGTTCAATTGGTTTTAGAAATTGATTTACGTTGCCGTGAAATAAAATTACATTTCTGGGGAAATTAATTTCATATTTAAAACGTATCGCCAGAATCTTGGCCCTAGGTTCGTCCGTTCCGACCGTAGTTAAATTTTATATGATGGAAGGTAAGGATATCCGCCTGTACACAGAATTTTGAAACAAATTAATAATGTATAGAAGACCGTAATACTTATAAATACATGTTCATGGAGAATAAATGTTCAAAGTTCTGCGTATTTCCGTCAAAAGGTAGGCAAACACATGTAGGTGTTGTAATTTCGGAGATAATCTTCTATTTCAATATCGATACTAATATTTAAATACATAATGTTTGCCAGTAAATATCTACAATGCTAGCTGGATGATAAACCTACGCTTATAAAAAGAAAGTTATTGCATGAGCGAATGCGTTCACAAAAAGAGTTTATGGAAACGTTAACGCCTACTCCGAAGCATTAAAAAAAACGGAAGAGGTACCTAAGTATTTATTATTGCTATAATTTAGGATAAAATATAATCGTTGTACACGTGTAAATGGGAAAATAGATAAAAAAAGCGAACATGTGAAGAGCAATAGCACCAGGGATGTTTTCAAGTAACCAGAATAATGCCAGCTTTGATCAATAGTGAAATTGCCGAGGTAGTAAAAAAACCTACTATACCTACCTAGGGAATAAAAAATGTTGACCTATCAAATGCGAGAACTTAATATACATACACAGTTGTCAGTATTAGAATCACAGAACAAATATACTCTTAGGGAGATTAGAATAATAATTATTATCTAGATTTCGTAGGGCCAGCGCAGCGGGGTAATTGCGAAATACACTGACAGTAGGAATGGCTTTCATTTTGACATTTCAACAACATTCATTGCGCTATTTACTGAGCAGACAAATTTATCGAACTTATGAAGCAATGGATTAGCAATAGGCTTCAAAATAATTCAGATTGTGACTGATAGTGAGTTACGCAATGAGGGTTCTGGTTATAAATATGGAATGATAGTTAGTAATAGTACCTACAACTATCTTCTACCTAGCCTTCACCAGCTATGTTGGGGTTGGCTTCCAGTCTTACTACCAAAAGTTGTTATATACCAATATTTTACATGGAGTACAACAATAACTGCACAACTATGCTTACCTATCATAACAAAGACATCCATAAAGTTTTGTCAATTACAAATTAAAAAATAACTACAGCTCTTGGTACGGAAACTATTAATAATGACATGAAATCGATCTACATACGTACCTCGCCTGTACAATTAAGAAGCTTTGATCTCTCAAGCATTCAAAAGGTAGTTATGTACACACGGCTACATATCAAGCCCTACATTTCCAGTATAAGCTGACCTCTCATTGTACGGAAATCCTATACAATGCGAGATCAGCTTATACTGGAAATTATAGCTTGATATGTAGCCGTATGTAGGTACAAAGATAAATATTGATATCTAACACGTATTGACATACCACAAAAACCTTTTTAGCGGTTAAATAAAACGAGTAGATAATGAATATGTACTTATGTATGTACAGTACAACTATTTTCTTAATGTCCCTCGGAAATCATCGCATTACCGAATACAAACGAATGCTAATTTCCATCGCCATCAATTATTAGATTTTTGCAGCTGGATGTGGATGTGGAGCTATGTCGTGAACTATGCTCCACCTTCTATCTTGCCCTCTGTGTCCCAAAACTTGCAGTCAAAGTGACCTCTGCGCTGCCACCGATGATGCCGTGGAAGTGGCGATGTTTTGGGCCAACATAATTTGAAAAAAGTCGTGCCAGCGACACGAAGAAGAAGAACTAGATTTATCGTACATAATAATTTGAATTCATAAATAAGTACTTTTTTGTTGTTTTTTTTTTTGACGTAACAACAATAAAAAGTACTTAGTTCTGAATTCAAATTATTATACATGATAAATCTAATAATTGATGGACATGGAAATTAGCATTCGTTTGTATTTGGAAATGCGATGATTCCCGAGCGTCATTTAGAAAATAGTTGTATTGTATACGTACGTTACATATTCATTACCTACTCGAGTTTTATCCTAAGCTGTGGTTACGAAGAAACATGATTCTTCCGGCATGATCCGTCTTAATAGTGATTTAAGCCCTAGATTAAGATAATAATAAAGCCAGTTATTTTTAGAATTCAAAGTCCGTCTGTCCTGATACCGATTAGAGTGTCAACGATATGATTAATAACATATTATCGTCTGCAAATATATTAGACATTGCCAAATTGTGCAATAGTATTTATAATAACAAAAACTATTGTATACTCGGCTACATATCAAGCTATACATCTCCAGTATATACTGATCTCGCATTGTATAGGACTTCGGTACAATGAGACGTCAGCTTATACTGGAAATGTATAGCTTGATAAGTAGCCGTGTGTACATACTTCATCAGTATTTATCTTGCCTGTCAGACACGTGTGATCTATTTTTCAATTTTATTTGATCATGACATTACAAACTCTTGGCTTGACAATGAAGTCGGAATGTTTTTCAACCAAATTAGTTACAATCCGGGCCGACGACCATAAGGGGGAAGCGCCAGGGTAGCCAGCGAAATTCGAATTTACCTACGTTTTTTGCAATTTGCAGGTCGGTGTCAGGTTGTGTGTTGAATAAAATATGATTCGCGGCCGTAACAAATATGGCTTTACAGAATTATAATCATTAGAATCAGCAATACAACTCCTTAAGTTAGAATCGACGTCAAATATCATGATTTCATGAAATAGTCATTCAATAGGGTAATATGAACTTATAGAGACTTCTTGATGATTTTTATGATTATAATTCTATAAATAAATATGTGTTACGGCTGCGAATTATATTTAGATCAATATACAAGCTGATATTGACTTGCAAATAGCAACAAATGTAAGAAACTACATGACCTATGCGCAAATTTATAATGCCAAAAAATATATGATCCACTGCTGTAACCAAAATCAGAAAAATATATGACATTGTTCTGGATATATGCTAGTTAGATAGTGTGTTGAAAACATAATACAATTAACTTGATATAATAGAAAAAAAATCGGTGTGAGTTGGTTTGGCACTCACGAAAATCGATGTGTAAACACATGTGTGAGCTCGCATCAGTTTGCTCACATAGACACGGGTCTTACGCTGACGTCATCTGACGCTCGAAGTCTTACGCTTACGCGTCTGACGCTGGAAGTCCCAGCCAGCCCCTACCGTAGACCGAGCGCTAAGATGTTTACACATCAAAATCACGAAGATACCTCTAAAAAATTCTTCCAACGATTAAAAACCATACTAATATACATGCAAACATTCAGATTTTTTTGTCAGATTATTCTACAAGTAAAATACTAACGTGGTAGTGTTTAAATTTCTTGGTCCAATGAATAGTTTTTTTTGTAAATCCATAATTGCTTCATATTTTGCAATAAATTACCAGCGTTGTGTCATCGCGCGTCTCTTTCTTTTCTATGCAATCCGTCAGTGACTGCGCTTTAGGTCTTGTAAGCCTCTTAAGAAGGTGGCTGGGACAGACTGGATGTGGAAGGCGGAGGACATGGTGTTGTGGCGCAGTATGGGAGAGTCCTATGTCCAGCAGTGGACTGCGATAGGCTGAGTTGATTGAAGTAACAATAACTTTCTTCTTTTAGTTGTAGTAGATAACTTTGCTATGCAGTTTTTAAATCTAATTTAGAGGCAATTTATTACCTCAAGCATATTTTCACTACACACGGCTCTATGTATTGCCAAAGTGACTGTCTCAAAACAAACGAAGTACGTTTCAAGTAAAAGTCTGAAGGTCGTCCTAATCTTCATAACGACCTTAATTTTAAAAGAAATTGCTCACTAAATTCTGTTTCAGTTCATTGAATGTTATCGTTGAAAAGCTAGTCTTGTTTGATCCTGTTACAAACGAGATATTTCACTTTTTTACTTTGTAGACATTGCTGTCTTTCTACTCTGTTTGTCAGGTATACGAATCTATTTTTATCCATCACTCTATTCAGATGACGATATTTTTTTTGTATTTTTTAGGAACTATTAAAGCTACAGAGCAAGAATTTACAAAAAAAAATCGTAAAATGTATCTTCAAAACGCCAGCTCTATCCATGCCAGTAAAACCTTTCTTTGAACAGAATTCAATTTCATTGTAATCACCGTTTTTGGACGCGAGAATGCGTGTCAAATGAGAATATGAAAAAGGAATCTATTGAAAAAATTCAAGCGTCCACAATTTTGTATCGTACATATTAAAGGCAAAATATTTTTTTAAATAACTTTTATACTATAAAGTATGCAATATAACTAAAGCTAAGTACCTATTCTATGAAATCCCAATGCAATTTAGCAATAGATCCTACGCAACTACACTAATGGACAACATTAGAGTAACGCAAAAAAAAAGTGTATAAAACAAAATATCAAGGATGTTTGTGACAATTAAGTTTATTAATTTAGAATTTGTTTATTATTCATTAATTTAAAATTTCAAACGTCGAAAAAACAAACGATCAAATGAAGAAAATTAACAAACAAAAAAACAGGATAGAAACATTTTTTTACTCAACTTTTTTTTTTTTTTTCATAAATGTTTAGGAAAGGACATAAATAAAACATGGACTTTAATCATATATTATTTGAACTTGGACCTCCCTCAAAAGTCCCACTTTCTCTCTCGTATCGGCAAAAACTACCGTTATGACAATAGCTCTTGCCGTTAAAATATATCAGTAGGTATGTTGGTAGCAAACCTGACTGCCCATGATTCTTCGCGTGTACCTAGGTAGTTACTATAGGGCTTATACGAACCCTGGTACCAGAATAGAGGTATTGCCGCTAAATAAGAAGCTATAATGAATTTAAGCTATTTATTCCAAGATGATGTGTTCAGGTTTACGCGCCTAAAGCAGTTGTGTTTTATTCCAAAACAAACTCTTCTTTTGCAATTTTGAAACCAATTCTAAATTAGAATTGAGTGATCGAATGCAACTATAATACATTACTGCAGTGGCCGACAACAGTGGCATTGACGGACGAACGTGACAATGTGGGCCGAGGCGAAGCCAAGGCACACATAGGTACGTGAGTCCATCAATGCCTGGTTGCGGCCAAGGCTTGTCTAGTACTTTTCTCATATAATGCGTGGAATATCAACTCAGTAAATTAATAAAAAAAACAGAATCAATGACGAACAACGATAACTTTCCTCGCGCCAATATGTTCATTTGTTTCTTTTTCAATTTAAACAGCTCTATTTGCTAAGCCAGTTCGAGATTCAAATCAAATCTTTGATAAGTTACCTCCTTGGTTCCCATGAGTCGAAGTAAAAAGTTCGTTCCATTTTTTAATTACACGACAGATATGAGTTTTCATAGTAATTTATTCGGCCGCTAAACACGACAGGTATGGATTTTAATGTTAATCACTGCCGGCCGCTAAACACGACAGATATGGATTTTCATACCAACATTGCCAGCCGCTGCTCCCAAGTATTTAACCAGTACAGCATTGTTGATTTATCTCGAAAAAGGTGGTTAAAATAATGCACAACATGTTTGAGAAAAAAAAAAAAACAGGCTGCATGATGTACGGTTCCTTTTTGCAGACAGCCATTACAGTACCTACATTTAAGTGTCGGGTTGTTAAAATATTCTAAGGATTCTATACCTTCTTTGTCGTATAACCGGAATGCCTCTTTAAGTTCCTGCAGCATCGCTTCAGCGTCCTCCTCAACCATGAACCTGGATGCCAGGGTCACGAACTCCTCGAACTCCAACTCACCAGATCCTGTAAAAAATTGCGATCGATGTTTTAACTTTTGCACTGTTCAACGTAATGCTTTGTCTTAAACGGTCTGCAATAGGTGCGAACTAATAACAGCTTCCTAATTTTCTAAAACAATTTTGTCTTTTGTCAACTAAGATTGAATTTATAGACGGCTTTCAGGCTCAAAAAATATGAGTTCAATAAATGATAAATTATTTTATTTCTGTTTGCACAAACACTAAAACACGACTATCATATTTTTAAAACTAGATGAGGGGGCATTTCCTATCTGACATCTGATATCTTAGAGAAGAAGAATGGCCGAAACAAACTAAGAGGTCAAAGTCTCTTTTAAAGTCCAGACAATACAATTGAACTATATCCTGAACTTTTTAATTAATATTGTTTATCTTGCATAATTTCTGATCATCAAAATAAAATTAATAAATAAAATTAGTTTCAATAAACTATTGAAACTAACTAATAAACTATTGGTGTTGGTATTGTATACAAAATTATTTTGTGTATTGACACAAAATAATTTTGTATACAATACCAACACCTACATTTCACATAGGTACATTGGATTTTGGGGAAAATCTGAACAAATAGTGAAAATCTCTACCTCTTAAACTAGGGGAACCCTGTGATCTAGGAGTCAATGTTTTACTGTAACTTCGTGTACAAAAGAAAACTTTATTTATGTGTGTTCAATACAATGTGAGCATATATTATGATATTCTAAAACATTATAAATTGATGCAATTAATTGCAGTAATTTATAATGATTCAGAATCAAATCAAATTAAATATATGTTTTTTTATGTATGCAACACTGTTGTGCCTTAAAAATAATTTTTAATTGTGGCAACACACACCTTTTTTTAGTCCCTTGTATAAACTGCTTTGAGTGGAATCTGCCATTGTTTTTTCATTTAATTAAAATAAAAGTAAATTCTATATTTTACTTTCTCTCTGTGTATTATTTCATACAATGTGTGTTAATAAACCCATAATGACCTGATATAACTATGAATATGAATGTGTGAGTATGAAAGAAAATGACAAAAAACCTTCAACCAAGCGATAGATTTCATGGCAACAAATACCATTATATATTCAAACAAACCGAAAACAAAGTAACGATTCTCAAACAAAGTGAAACAGATGTACGAGTATGCCGACTGAAATAAAGGCAATTCGCACAAATTCCTACAAGTCATCCTCTACGCGTAACGAGTTTAGTTCAAGTTGCCCCTTTTGTTTTGAAAGGCTCAACTGTTAGCTGAACTCAAACGGTCTATGTTTAGTAAAGCATTAAGAAGAAAAATTAAAAGTTTCACTTTGATTAAAGACTTTGAAATCTATTTGGGAGCTTGTTTACAAAAACCGTGATAATTTATGAAAAACCATTAATTTCAACGACAGTTGTTTTGTTTAGCAAGCCCCATCATTGTTACAAAATGCCGACCGGCATTAATTTCAAAAATATCTTCAAAGATTTCTTCCCGCGCATAGACAAGTTAAAATTGTTCACAAACTTTTCCTCAACTGTCCCATAATAGAACGCAAATGGAAAGACAATGCACTTAAAAAAGAAACAATTAATTGATCATTCAATTAAGATGTTTTCGTAATTTAGAGTGCCAGTTCTATGTTGTAAATTAGCATCTGTAATACTCCCGTTCACAATAATTTAACTGATTAAATCTGGTTCTAATTTTCTACGCTGAGAAACAAAATTAGTTGCGCCACATATTTTTTCTTGAATTCGTTAGAGTAATTAAAAAAAAAACTAGTATTTTTAAAACTCTCAAACACTCGTGTTACTAAGACAAATTGATGATATTTAGGAACCTGCCTACCGGAAATTCTTTTTAAGATTTGTTTTTAAAACTAACAACGATTTTCTCAGGCATCAAACTTAAGATATTTTGAAAGTAGTTATAATTTTCATGATTGCATTTTAAGATATACTTTATTCGTCTCTAAAATAATATTATGCTATATATCTTCTCTGTTTTGTAGGTCTAAAACCTAACCATCAAACATGTTTATGTTCTGCTTATAGTAGTACCTATAGTACGCTGGTTCTCAGATTAGAATATTATTAGTAAAGTAACAGCTTCCATCTTGAAATAGAAATGTAGGTGAGATACAAACTGTATCAGCTGCGATGTTTCCCACACAAATCATGTTGACTGAGGGGGAAAGGTTAGTATATTCCTAGACACACGATGTACTGGAGTATTTACATATATTTATTTAGATATACTCTTATCTACGTTGGTTTTGAACAAAGCTTTAGGTGCAAAGGTATTTTTTTAAAAACACTGCTATACTTATTTCTTTATTTATTTAAAATAGTCGCGGCTATTCTTTTAGTTTGTATGTTAAGATTTACAAATTAATTACCCAATTATTTTTAAAAATCACCCACGCAAATTTAATTAAAGATGTGTGTAAAAAAAAAAAGGATTGTGTGGTTTTATGAAACCACGGTAAAAGTGAAACTTTTTTTCACATTATAGACATTTAACTAAAAACCTCCTTCCTTTCACTTTATCCCTACTCCGCGGCCGACCGTCACGCGACATGCAACACACAGACGAAAAAGTTTGAGACGATGTAATAAAAGTTTCACTTTAATAGTTTTTCTAAATTCAAACTTTTTTCATATTAGGTATATACTGTCGAATGTCGATGACCCTAGTGATGGAATCCGGTTCCGGCATTTTTATAGGCGGGAGGTAAGAATGAGCGTCAAATAGAATTGAATAACTTGTTTCACACAAAAAAGGAATGTCGAAGTGATATGGAAAGTCAAAACACTTGGAGATGTGTCCCGATTAGTCAAACCTATCTGTAGGTATGGAATGGGAAAAAAACTCCAACGTCATTGTTGTACAAGGTAGCATGAAATTGTGGCTTATTGGTTAATGATTCGCACGAATTAACTGGGCCCAAAACGGGCGAATCGACACTTTTAAATTATAATATTTTTCTGTGTTGCGATTCGCACGAAGTTAATTTATTAATAAATACGTATTAGGCACATTTTGAATTTTATGCAATAAAGTTAAGAAAAAAGTACACGACATAAGCCGAAATTGTATCGAGTCTAATAGCGATCGTTTTGGGCAACATTTGAATGGACCACTAGCTCATAAGTATCATCAAAAACGCCCATCTATGGTGTGCTCACAAATTAACAGGATGAAAAAGAAAATATTAAACATTTTGATAACTACTAAAATTCCCGGTTGAAAGACATGCAAACTTCTGAATCTTTTAGTTAGGATTTCAATTGATACAATTAGATTGGTATTATTTGTTATTGTGATAGATATAATAGGGAATACTAATAGAGAAATGATTAACATTACAACTTGGGGATTACAGCCTAATGACGCCTGTAATTCCCAAAAGGATAAGCAAGTGTATAGTATGTAAATACCAAGTACACCTACGTAAATACAGCAAAAATATACCTAGGTAAGCTTGATCAATTATGTATCTATATGGTGCAAGGAGCCGGCCTGGTCTTTGTTGAAATTTCGCATAAAATAAAAGAGGTTGAAAGTAAAAAGTGGGCTTTAGGTTAGAAGTAAGATTAAAAACGACAATGCAAAACCAAAGACACCGACTTCCGAAATTAAAGTTATGTTTCACTTTGTAAGCAGTATTTCTTTGGAAGTCGGTTTTTTCTTTTTTTGCAATAATGTTTTAATTTTTTACTTTTTATTTGTGGTACCTACCCTACACAAATTCGTACACCTTCACTTGCCAAGAAAATAACAGTGACAGGAATTTATTATAACATCATCAACATACTTTAAGTGCAAAAAATCCGTATTATTGAAACTAACTCAAACACTCATCCAGAACTTGATCAAATTTATATGGAACCACCCTATAAGTACACCACTTTAAACAAAAGAAGAATTTTTCAAATCGGTTTATAAATAACAAACCAACAAAAAAAAAGAGGACCTAAGTAACCAATATGAAAAAAAGCAATCGAATTGAGAACCTCCTCCTTTTTTTGAAGTCGGTAACCAAAAAGGAGATTTGCAAGGATTATACCTAAGTAGGTATGATTATTTAATTCTGTATCTATATGGTCTAAGGAGCAGGTGTGGTCATTAGTGAAATTATTGAAAAGCTTGTAAGGTAAAAGTGGACTTTAGCCGTATAGTAAAACTTTAAAAACAAGTGTGCAAGGTTCTGACCGTCTTCGTCGACCTCCATGATGATCTCTTTGAGAGCCTCGTCGCTGACCTGGTGCCCCAGCATGCCCAGGATTGTGCCCACCATCACTGTGCCGATGCATCCCTTCTTCTCTTGGTCGAAGACATCGAATGCCTTCTTGAGGACTGGAAGAAGATTTTATATTCTAACATTTAACGCTTATTACAATATAGAAAGTATATTAGATAACAATTAAAATATTGATTGAGTAAATTGAAGTTGAATTACGTTAAAATAAGCCTTATTAAATTAACACCCGAAAAAGCATTCCAAGTAATTTGATTTAAAAAAAAGTACTCACTGTTGATCTGCTCCTGGGGAAGTTCATCCTGAAATCACCAGAATTTTATTAAATTATTTTTATAAATTAATAAAAACTTTTCACAATAAATCAAATAAGTATCACGAATTTCACTTCACTTTAAATCACATTCACAAAAAATCCTCTCACCATGGTTACGGTTCGGGGGTTCTAGCTACAGGTACTGCACGATGATGTATGCTATAGTGAACCACAATAGGAGGAACACAAGCCCTTTTATCTGAATGGAATGAGCGACTGTGCGGAGGCGCGCTAAAATATCACCCAGGTTGAAACAGTGAGTGCCTTGGTTCTCTAGTACCCCGAGCAGCGAGTCGCACAGATTTGGCTTCGCAAAACGCTTTTAACCGTTGGCTGTAAGGTCATCATACATTAACACAGTTGCCGGATGTCCACTGCACCGATGTGCATCGTGCACGATATGCCAAATGCGTATTTCACTATCAATGAATCGATTCCGTATGGTTATAATTACATATTAATTAAAATATCACCCTGTTTGGACGGTTGCCACGCCATTTGTAGAATACTTTTCTCATTATAAACAATAGTAATAAAAGTAGGTAGGTAGCTACTTATAGCGAGAATATAATTGTGTTTTAAACAAGCTATATTGTTAGCTATGTAAAGATATATTCTGTTCATAAATTTTAGATTAATAGGGACAGTGGATTTTTGCTAGTTTTTACGTTCTCGGGAAAAAAATAGGAACGCTATGACGAGGTTATCTAACCTCGTCAATATTCTACCCCAATACCGAAATTACTTCTATGTATCAATGCGTCTGAAATCAAATATTAACATTAATTTCATATGATAAGTGTTCTAGGATCTACTTATAAAATCATGTCAAAGCCAACAAAGCCTAAAACTGAATTTCATAACTATGTAACAATTCCCAACAAGGCTGTGAAAGTAATAATTTAAACCTAACGCGTAAATCAGCACATTGTTCAATGATTTTGTTGCATTCATTCATTTTGATTTTCGCTTGTACCTAATTTCACTCTGATGTTGCTCACAAAATTGCAAATGGCGCATCAAAGCTGAAGTAAGTCGCAGTTACCTAGAAGTGATAATAGCAATACATACCTACATTACAGGCTTTTTAATAGGAACCATTAATTGGAAGAAAACTTCTCCAACATCATATTTTTTACAATTTGCAACATTTTAATAGAATTAAAAGGGGAGTCGAACACATCTTTTAATTCAATGCAAATACCTAATCTGTCTTGGATCTCCTAGTAACTTCAGTCTAAAATTGATCTGTACATTAGAATGTACATTTAGGAAAAAGTGAGTCTTGATAATCCTTATTTATTCTTAAGCTTTTGTTAATCATCATTATTATGTAAATAAATAAATCAATATCATCTATTGGTATCGCCATCATATTGCACATGCAATAGTGTAATTAAAAGCAGTGATCTAAACGCGGATAGTTAGGGGGGGAGGGGGGCGAGTGCGCCTGTTTGCAGACAGTGACATATTTTGTTGCTCCCGATGCTGCCAAATGCAGTGAAACGCTAATCATACCTTACATAATTTGAATATTTTTTGTTTAGCTAGCTAAATTATAGCTAAGCATTTTTTTTTCGAATATTTTACCTTTATGTAACTTACCTATTCAATACAAATCAAATAAAGTTCTGTCCTACAGGTAACTTTTAAAAGATCGATCAAAACTTTTTAATACTTTGTTCAGTCATGTGATTAATACATTTTTCACACGTAAACGCTTAAATATTATTTAACGTTAAAAGAATATTTAACGGTAATCGCTTTTTTTAACGTTAAAAGAATATTTACGGTAAAATATATTTTAATAAAATAATAATTAATTAATTAGTAAATAATTTTAATATTTATACGAATAAGCTGTTAAAATAGCGTTCTATTTTATGTACCAAGTTTCTGTAAGCTACTTAATCAATTTGAATGGATTTGCTAAACAATACAAACTGTGGAAAATTTTGTCATAGTGCGCATAATTTATTGTGCACTGAGTAAACACCGCAAATTGAAAGATACAGCATAATAATAACGTGTGCCAGTAATTTTACTAGCTCGTAAACAGTTTACACAAGCCGAGAACAGATTACAAAGCTGTTAAATGTTTGTTAAAAGCCATAAATAATGCAACATTTTGTACCAGATAGGTTATACAGAATGCATGCAGTAACGTCATTTTATCATAATTTTTTTTATCTCGTTTTATTAGTCAAACGTAAAGAGAGCTGAAATTCAATTTCAGATAACTTTAAAATACAAGAGGCTGATTTTGAATTTATTTACCACAGTATTTGTAAAAGTACTAGGTAGTATATTTTTTATCTATGCTCGCGGCTAAGCGTGGTTCTACCTTAACCTCTTATATTTTAAGATGAAAATATCCAAATATTCTTTTCAAATTATCAAGTTTTTTTAAATTATTTTTTTCTATTTTCAGGTTTTTCAAGTACTAGCTTTTGCCCGCGGCTTCGCCCGCGTCGAAGTCAGAAAATTTCCCACGGCAACGTACTACCGGTATAAAAAGTAGCCAACATGTTAATCCAGGTTATAAACTATGTGTTCCAAATTCCATCCAAATCCGTTCAGTAGTTTTTGCGTGAAAGAGTAATAAAAATACATCCATCCATCCATCCTCACAAACTTTCACATTCATAATATTAGTAGGATAATCTGCGTTTCCGGAGAATCCAAGGATATACCGAAATTCGGACTACGACAGTAACACAAGCCAATTATCAAAACAAAGGTATTCACCCAGTTAATTGCACCACCCTGATTTATTACCAGAAAGAATGACAAGACTTCTTTATAGCTATGTAGAGTAAATAGTAACGAAAATAAATACAGTTCTTTGCAAACGATAGTAAAAAGTATTTAGCTGCCAGAAAAGTTTCAAGTTCCTGAAGTTTCTCACTGAAACCTGACCATCTCTCTCTCTGTCTTTGTTGTGAGACAGGTCGAAAAAGCGATATTCGATACTTAATATAGCGTCAAATAGCGATATTTAGGACAAACAAGAATAACTGCAGCTCTATCTCACGACATAGTTTTAACTTCCTGTCTGGGAAGTATAATTACTTATGTTAACGAGGAAGCTTTTATGAAAGCAAAGGAAATATGAAATAAAAAAGTATTACAGTGTATATTCTGAGAAAGACGGCTTATAAAAAGTGAAAGCCTTTATTTCGTTTTGTTATTCTTTACTGCATTTGTATTATATTTTGCACTGGTGAGGTGCTATAATTTGCTGACTGTTACCCTACAGTTATAAGAAACCGGTACTTAGGTAATTTTATTAATAAAGATAGATATAATGTGTTGATAGTTTAGTACCTACAGCATTTCTAAAGGGATATAAATTCCATCATCATTTAATATAGTGATAGAATCGACACGGCCAATTTGAACGTAATGAGCAGTGGTGGCCCAGTGGTAACGGCCCCGACTTACGAGGTGTAGGTGGTTGGTTCGAGCCCAGGCAGGCGCTTTACTTTGTGTAAATAATTTGATCACCACTGTTCTCAAAATGGTGAAGGAAAATATCGTGAGGAAACCGGCATATCCTAGAACCAAAAAATCGAAGACATGTGGCATTTACCAACCCGCACTGGGCCCGCGTGGTAGATTATAGCCCACTGCCTATCGTAGAGAGGAGACCTGTGTCCCAGCAGTGGGAACATTATAGGCTGATTATGAACGTATCATAAGCCATTAGAGACACTCTAATATAAATTAATTTAGAATATCTATTAGACCCTGTTAAGTCTTAACAAACACATTAAAAATAAAGAGTACAAAAATCAATAAATTGTTATAGGTATTTAACTAAGTATTTCCTTGTGTATTGTAAAGCTGACGTCACACACGTCGCCTGGGCGAGTTGGCATTGCGCGCACGCAGTCGGCCGGCCACATCCAATTAATGTTTCATCTAGTCGTACCCTCATCACTGTTACAGGTGTTCTGTAATTAATAGACTAAATATATTCATGTGATTATTTATAGCCTGTTCACTGCTAGTTATTTACTGTGGCAACATGTAATTTGTTGCATTAAATAAGTAGGAAACAATATTAACATTACATGTTTATCGTTTAAGACTATTAAATTAATTTGGTATGTCATTCAAATATTTGTTTAGTATTATTTTGATATTTTTGTTGTAGATGCCATTTTTGTTGGAGATTATAGCCTTAAAGAGGTAATAGAATAGAAAAGAATAGAATAGAATACTCTTTATTATGTACACCATAAAAATTTGAGATATAAATGTAGAGATTAAACATAGGGTATTAAAAACACGACCATGATTGAAGGAAAGTTGTACCAATTTGTGGTACAGACGGCTACATATCAAGCTGTACATTTCCAGTTTTAGCTAACCTCACATTGTATATGCTTTTCATACACTGAGAAGTCAGTTTTATACTAGAAACGTATAGCTTGATATGTAGTCGTGCGTACCTAGTCCTACCTAGTCTAAATTTTTACAATGGGCGGTCTTATCGCTAAAAGCACTAACGAATAATAATAAAACTCAACACACATGACAATAATGTAAATAAAAACGACAACACCAATAATGTGTAATGTGACTTCCTTGCTACTGCAACTTTCTGTGGTGTGAAGTAGATGTTAAAGTATACTTTAGGTAGATTGTTCTTTTGACATACCCGAACGGATCCAACTTAGAAATAGAAGCTGACACCATACCTGCCTATACCATAAACTAGCTTCTGCCGGCGACTTCGTTCGCGTGGAAGTCGTTAAACATCACAATATACTAAAATAATAGCCACATTTTTATAAAACTTCCCGTTCGTAGTTTTGGTCTCAGCATCCAAAATGTAAAGAGAGTCAGGACTGGTGACGCGGGAGCAAGCGACGTACAGTTGTCCGAGGGAGAAGCAGTTCGTCCTGAGGCAGACAACTGCAGCCTTCAGTAGTGATTTCCAATTGCTTGCAAAGTTTTTGATGCGTGAACGCCTGCGTTTCTGCATATACTGCCTTATGGAACTATACACTGCCTTTTGCATTCCTACAGATTATTCCTGACGTACAGCTCTAACTAAAATAATATAACAGTAGATTGTAAAGACACGAGATTCCTTATTAACAGTCACCTAACCACAGCTTTTTATGTTTATTATAACCATAGATGACAGAAGAGGCCTAAACTTAATGTTCTTCTGTGTAAGTTCTACGAATTATCACAAAATTGTATTACAAAATGTGAAAAAAGAAGCATAAAATATTATATATCAACTTTTGGGAATCGAATGTTTACAATGCAGTCGCCGAACCGGTAAGCTATTTGCTTTGGTGAAAGTTGACTAAAATAGCCGTTCTTATGTATTTTATGATTGACTGCTTAACTCCATAAAGGAATGAATACCATTTAAAAGGTAAAATCTGTAACTATATTACTATATTCATTCCTTAATCAGCGTCAGTCCAGCGATTATTTTTTGCGATTTCTGACTTTTCTAGTATTCAAACCTCAATTGATCCAGTAGGCTTTCTTGATCTTTATAAGAAACAGGATCGATTTGCATCAAAAAAAGTTTATGTGAAAATTGATAATTTTCTTGCTGATTGTAATTTTTTTCAGCATCTGTGAATTAAAGACAGTCTCCTAAGAGAGTTTTCATATAGCGACAACGGTTAAGGTACCTTCCCTTATTACCCATGATTGTAATTTTTTTCAACATCTGTGAATGTAGATCAAAATATTTCAAAAATTTAAGGACAGTCTCCTAAGACAGTTTTCATATAGCGACAACGGTTAAGGTACCGTCCCTTATTACCAAACTCAAAAATCCACTTTGTGTATGTCAAGATTGACTGGACTGACTTGAATATCATTACCTATACCATACGCTATACCTATATGGCCTTACCTCCATAAAGGTATAAAAGCTTACATCTGTAACTATCTGCAATATTCAAACCTTTTGTTTCTTCTTTTTACAATTTGCGGTAAACTATCGATAGAAGTCTACGAACATAAAGCAATATTGCTTGCTCATCCCCCATAGCAAATAGCGTGATAATTTATAGCGTATAGACTAGCGTATTTACTAGTCATAAAAAAAATATCTTTGCAAAATTTGTACAGAATCTATCGGGTAGTAGTTGCGTGATGCTGGAAGATACATTCAGACAAACAGACAAAAATTACAAAAAAAATATTTTCACCATAAGAATCGTTCCCAGACCTCGCAAAAATTACTTTAAAAAAAAGCAATATACAGATTTACAACAATAACACCACAATATTTTTACCAAGATTATTTTTTACCAAATAAAACAAAACCTTCTTTCTCTCCGCTTTCCTCTTCCTGCAGTATTAACAGCATTTCTAAAGCAATTTCCGGGTAAAAATACAGTAACGTTTTAGAACGAAATAATCGACGCTAGAATTTTGAGAAGTTCCTCCACCTGTAAAGTTCTCATAAATGTTACAAAATTTCCGATATTAGAGCCCCCGGGGTGCTCTAGATATCTGTATCTGCGTCGATACTTAAATAGGGCTTCTGTAACACTTAAAGTTATATTACTTAAACCCCTAAGGGAGCTTTTAAACTCGACTTTTAAAGATGAAGTCAGAATTTCATGAACTGACTTTACGTTAAAGCAGAAAGTAAATTATACTTACATATTTTGAAGTGAAATTGTACATTGTTTTACTTTATGTTTGCTACTTGTTAACTAAAACCTACTCGGCAGTCGTTTTGTATTTTATAGTCCTGACGATCCTAATTCAAAGACATTTGACCTCTACCGACTACATCTACCAACATCTACCAACCCGCACTGGGCCCGCGTGGTGGATTATGGCCCATTCCCTCTCATAGACAGGAGGCTTGTGTCCCAACCATGGGAACGTTACAGACTGATTATTATTTCATGACGATCCCATTTACGAAGTAAGTAAACATGTTATATTTATGAAGTCGTTTCGGGCATGGTTTTTCGAAAGAGAAAGCTTCTTTATTTTTTTTCATACTTTTATAATGCAGTATTATTTATTAGCCTTTTGGTCAGACAAACAAAAGAATAAAAAATAATAAAGTGTAGTCATAAGTCTCGTATTTTTTATATTTTGTTTGTTTGTCCGTTTGTCAGTCGGCAAAAGTCTCCTTCAGTCTTCTCCATTCCTGTATCTCTCTGATTAATGCAGTTACTTTCCATTAAAATAACCAAACGCTTTATTTAATTTCCATATTACAGATGTAGACAGTCCACAGCCCACACAAATTCTTGAAATTTATAACAAAACTACACCATTTCAGACACAAATCTACATGGTCTTCACATGATCTGACCAAGATTATATCCGGACTTTAAAAGAGACTGTGATCTCTGAGTTTCTTTCGGCCTTTCTTCTCAGAGTAGTCAGATAGGAAACGCCGACATTTTCTAGTTTTAAAAATATGATTGACGTGTAAAAGTGTTTGTACAAACCTACTTACAGAAATAAAATCATTTATCATTTATCATTTACAGATTCTGGTCTCTCAGCAGGAACTACAGTTAGCAAACTCTAAATAATTAACCAACTGTGACTTACCGCGACCATAGTTTTATTCCTATTAGTAACAAGATTCAAGATTGTGGCGCATAAAGACTGCAAAACTTACTTGGTTTATTTATGATGTCACAGGCTGGAAAAGAACCATTTTAAAAGTAAAAGAAATATATTCTGCGCAGAAGTTTGTTCTGCTGAGTGTGGAAAGTTAGCAAACATTTTATATGTAAAATTGTGTTATGAAAACTCTTGGGCTTCCATAATTTGTATGCTTAGGTCCGTATTCTAGAATGATTTTCAGGCATAAATATCTATTTCAAATCTGGATTTTAGTTTAGACTACCTAGCAGTACTAACTATGCATTGCCCAAAAAAAAAAGTCGTTTGTAAAGACTGAAATGTTCAGAGGCTTTACAAATAAAAAACCCTTCCTTTTAGAAATATGAGCCATACTTTAATGACGGTGCACCAAAAGGATATATTTTTTTCGTAGGGAATCTTCAGTGATGCCCTCTGTCTGGAATGAATTCCAGGCGGAGGGCTTTCATATTTGTCGATTATGGTGGGTTAAGTAGGAATTCTACCACGACAAACCCCACGGTGTTCTTCCTGCTACCACGAGACGGTAGCGCAGGGAATAGGTAATCATACATAGTTAGGTACTCCGCGCTGCCAACAAAGCAAATTAATCCCATTTTTCTTTTTCATTTCGTGCTCAATCTTTGTCCACTTTTAAAATTACACATAAACATAACATAACATCACGCCTGTATTCCCCGAAGGGTTAGGCAGAGGTGTACCTATAGCACACCCACATTTCGCCAGTTATGTTTAAGTCCCATGTAATAGGGGGCGGGCCTATTGCCATCAACCGGGCACAAATCCAGACTCCGGGCTGCTACCGAGAAATTCCTGATGGAAAAACCCGATAACACTTTGTCCGACCCGGGAATCGAACCCAGGATCTCATGCTCAGCAGTAGCGCTTGTGACCACTAGACCAACGAATTCTGGTTAAAAAACACTTCCTATCTCCTTAAACATTGTCATTACATTTAGTTTCTTTGCTCTTGTTTCATGTTTATTGTTGTATATATTATTGTTTTATGTATGTAGATAAGTATATGTTTTATGTATGTATGTATTTTTTGTATATGTAAATGGTATACTACTGACTACCTGCATTATTGTCTCTCCGTCTCCCTTGAATCCATCCAAAGGTTGTCTGTAAAAGATCGCTTTTAGCGATAAGACCGCCCATTGTGTCACCCTATGTAAAGTTTCTACATTTATATCTGTAATTTTTATGGTGTACATAATAAAGAGTATTCAATGCTATTCTATTTTTAAATCCAAAAAAAAATAGAATTGTCCATTTATTATTATTGATACGAACCCCAGTAAAACTAAAAACAATAACAATTAATTGGCCAATGTTAATCGTCACTCGTACCGACCTATCTCTTAAGATTATCACTAGGTGACGATGTCATCACCAGCTGCCAAGGGAGACAATGTCACTGCCAAGTGCATTGTTCTTGCAATAGGAAAACAATCGCTGCCAGCAGTCTAACCCGTTTCGCTTAGCAGGCTATTGTTAGCAGCTGTGATATCATTTATAAAAGTGATATGTTCAATGGTCTGTAGACACTTTTGTAACCGGTAGTATTTTGTATTTCCTGATGCAATTTGAGGTCAGTGGACCTTGCTACTAATGATAGATGGGTGGTATTCAACGGTACTATTTAATCATTATGTTATTCTTTAAGTATTTATAGGATCATAGTATTTTCACAATGATGAATGAGTGATCTTGCAGGAAATTATGTTATTATAACTTTAGACCATAACGCAAACCAGTTCTTGTTAACAAGTCAACGGGCTATCTGACTACAAGTACAGTCACGAGCAGTAATATGTCAACACTTGGCAACTTTCAATAGCGATTTTTTCGTGAAATAACGAATACAACGTTGAAATACGACATATTACATACACCTATCGGTTCGAAAATACTATGTTCGTAACAACATAAAATTTCATTAAAAAATTAAGGAGAAAATCGCTTCTAAATTTAGCCAAGTGTATACATATTTATTCTCGTGACTGTACAACCCCTTAAGGACGGAAATCAGCCAATCAAAGCTATCTTTATTATGTCGTTGTTCGGAGCAAACACAAAACTGTAATTTCACAAACTGCATTACGTATTCGAATTGAATAAAATAATCGAATTAGGCTACATGAAAATTGAAAGATAAGCTTTACTGTTGATAAGTAAGTAATTATGTTAATCCATCAAAAATATTATGATAATAATTATATGAGCTTCGTTACTAATAATATTCCAATTTCAATGCAACATTCAAACTACTAAGGAAATTCTAATCTCATATTCTATTGTCTAGCCAAGTTCTAGAAATTCTAAATACACGTGCACGATGAACTTTCTATCAGAGTACACGTAGCTAGCAGTTATTTACTTTAGATTCCTAACAATGCAAAGCAAAATGAAAATGTGAAAATACTTGGAGCTAAGTTCGCAGACAAAAATAAAAGTCAAACGAATTCATCTTTTTTTTAAGCAAAACTGAAATTATTTTATGGAACTAAGTAGGTATAATCATTAAGCTAGATTTATAACTTCAAATTTGTGCCTTCTGAAAAATGCGTTTTAGAATGTTTGAAGTAAATGAAATATTGTTCAAAAGAGTGTTCCCATGGGAGAAGAGCTTCGGATAATAGTCGAGGCCGATGCATGATAAAAGACTACCAATCCCATCATATGTCATTTATTTCATCTGGAATTTAGAATTCAAGTTTGTAAAAAATAGTTGGCCTCCCCTGTTCCCTGTTTTCTGTTCCCTGTTCCCTGTTCTTCCGTTTGCTGTGTTAGCTAGGAATATACTGACTGACAAAGCAAAAATATTTTCGCTAATAATGTACCGATGCTGTTTGTCCTTCGAAAGGAGAGTGCTGGTAAGTGGTAGGGATAAGGGTAGCATAGGGCAGGTTTTTGATTTTAGGGGAAGTTCCATATAATCCATAAAATATTTTTGGTACCTGACTGCCTCGTTGGTCTAGTGGTCGCAAGCGCTACTGCTGAGCATGAGGTCTCGGGTTCGATTCCCGGGTCGGGCAAAGTGTTATTGGGTTTTTCCATCTGGAATTTCTCAGTAGCAGCCCGGAGTCTGGATTTGTGCCCGGTTGATGGCAATAGGCTCGCCCCCTATTACATGGGACTTATACATAACTGGCGAAATGTGGGTGTGGGACCTCTTCCTAATCCTTCGGGAATACAGGCATGATGTTATGATGTTATGTTATATTTGGTAGAATCAGTCCTCCTACAACATGGACAAGGAGAGCAAGTCACTACTTTGAGGCCAGGATATGGCCTCAAAGCAGTTCTTGCAGATCGTACTCTGGCATCAATTCGGGCAAACACTAAAATACAGTCATTATAATCGCAATATTCAATTTATTTAATTAATAGTCTACAATGAATTTCACGGGTGGGCATCACGATATTAATTATCTAGCCACTTAAAATAGTGTTGTAGTAGTCATGAAACACTCATGTTCAGAAATAATATCACACACTGTTTATTTTTAGAATATTTTTATTGAAAGTCGAAGACTTCAAAAATAACTTACATCTGTATTCTAAAAGCTAAATATTATACCTAAGTACAGTAAACTTAATCGTTAATCTTAAAAACTACATCATAAAGTAACTGGATATATTTATTTAAAGAAATATAGGGTTACAAAAAAAGACAGCAATTATCAACCGTGTCTTTCCCAAGAAATTATTGACGTAGAAAGAAACATTCTGACACATCACTTTCCTACGATATGTCAGAAGTAACAAGGTCGCGTGATTCGTAATTGTTAATTGATTTTCTCTAGGCCTACAGCCGTTTTTAAATGTGGCCAGGAATAGAACAATCGTCCAATGGGCAAGACAATGCACGTCACGCTCTGTGCGCCCGCCGCCGCACCGGCGCGGACGCAACGTCAGGAACAGCTGTAACAGATTGATTCACGGCGAGGACACTCACTTTGACGGCTATTCGATACACTGTGACTACATTTTAGTTATTCGGCGAACTCAAAAGGCGAACTAGAGACACTGCTCTGGTTCCGGGAAATACTGTAGGGTTGGAAAAAGTTGTAGTTTTTTTTAACTATTTTCTTCTTCATCAATTAATGTCATTAACATTTCATGCTCTTTTTTATACCGGTGTTTGCTCGAATTTTGCGAAGGCTTTCCCGGATAACAAACCATAATAAGCTACCACTTACTTAAACATTACTATCTTAATCTTAAATTTTATGAAATAACTGGTAGGAAGGTACTTTTAGAAAATAAATCATTTCCATTGAAACTTGCTAATATCTACTACGCAGCACATGAATAGAAATTAGCTCAAAGGAAATGAACACTAAAAATGGAATGTCTAAGCGACTCCTGAAATGATAAATGATACCTGGCATGTGTGTGATAAATGGATATTTCCTGTCACAACTGCCGTTAATCAACTCTTTAAGCTTTCGTAAATTCTGTGGTTATCAATGGAATGGTACAGACTATCATCGGTAGAAAGTTCCGAAGTATTGGAAGTAAGAGACACATCATTATTAAAATGATGTCGTATACGCCATTCAGCTAGCTGATCTTCCGTCGGTTGGAGAGCAGAAATGTAACTAGGCGCGCAGCTTTTACTACTTCTTCTTGACATTGTCCTGTTGATTATACTCGGACTAAGGTTCGAAGGCATTATGAAAATTTTCTTTTGATTAAAATGTGGAGTTGACTCTGGATTTACCCAGTCATTCCTCAAAGGCACTTTTGGAGGCATAACTAATGCATCAACCGATCTGTGTTTGACGAACAAAATTCTCTTACTGCCTTTCAAAAGATAAGGGTGCTGCCTAATTATAGCATAAACGCAAAGAGCTCCAAATACTATACATGCTGTTCCGACACCGACGTACAATAAAATATGAAGTTTATTATACGCTTCCTCATAATCAAATGTAGCATTTTGGTAGAGAACGCAGTTATCACGATCAACTTGCCCCGTGCTTAGCAATATTGGACAAAATACATATTCAGCTACTACATCTCTATTATAGATTCTGAAAACGGAAGGAACATCACTAATGCAGTACACCTCATTTGGACATGTAGTCTGATACCATAAAAGGCCATACTCATTTGGTTCTAAAGCACCTATCTCAACCATAGAATAGTTATGAGTTTTCAAGAAATATGTTAACTTTATCCAATTCTTTCTGGGCATTATTTCATAAATTGTATTTTTCACAAAAGTAGGCAAAGCATAGAAGCCAATTAACTCATTTTCGGGGCATGTGTATCCATACACCGGTGAAAACATCCTCAAAGACGAATTTGTTGTAGCCTGATAACCATTACGGCAGTCATTGCTTAAATAAACAATTCCACTGATATTATCATCATCCAATTCATCCCACACATGCCATCTCTTACCGCTCTCATCAGTTGTATTTGTTTCAAGATGTTTTAAATAATGATTTTCTTTTTGAGCACAATTTGTTTCGAGATCACTAAAAGTTTTATCTTTAAAATTTTTAGGGCTGTCACAATATGGGTCAGTAAGCAACATATCCTTCTTTGTTAACTGTCTGATTTCATCTTCTGAACAATTGCAATACCACAAATTATCCTGTAGATTAATTCTAGGCTTAGGATAAGCTATTGCCATAACAGTCCTAAACAGTCCCGCGGGTATTGTGTGTAGCTGGTTGTTATGCAAGAATATCATTTGAATACTGTGTAAGTTATCGAATGCTCCTGCACCAATATATGTTATCCTACATGAATTTAGATACAGGTCTTTACATTTCTGAAGTCCAGTAAAACTATTTCGCCCAAGAACGTCTTTAAAAGAATTGGAGGAAAAATCTACGATTCTTAATTCCGCAAATGATGTTGAACCTGTTACGTTTGTTGGATCCCAATGGTTACTTCTCGTTATTGTAAGACTTCGTAAAGTATCATGGACTGGTCGCAGAGCATCTTTAGGTACATTACGGATGGTGGTATTCCTGATATAAAGTTGTCGTAAACTCGAGAGTCCTACGAGACTATTCGACGTCCAAGTTCTCAACTCTAAATTTTTGAACTCTAGTACTCGTATGCTTGCAGAGTATTGGCTCATGAAGGCGTCACACGGAACATACTTCAGGTTCCCGTTCATTATTGAAAATTCGTGGATATTTGTTCGGAATCTTGACAGCCATTTTGACGGCATAGTGTTTTCGGGGAACATAGGTTTGTTCAAAGTCAGAAAAACAGATTTGCAAGCCTCGTCTACTTCCTGTAACAAAACGATGTGGGATTTACAATAGGTACTGTTAAAGTCAATCCAAAACTCATTTTTATATTGAAATCTCTAGAACGCGCTTATGTCAATGGCTGGGCAATACACTATTAGCTACAAATATTAAGTAAAGCAGTTTTTAATAAAATGATCATACCGAAACTGCGTGGATTATGTCTTCTTCGTACTCTTCGAAGTATGGCGCTTCATTGCAGACGACCCTGCAGACGTTGGTGTTGCAGCGACTTTCTCGATCTATGGGAGTCAATGGCGGCCAGTTTGGGATAGCCATCAAGAGAATTAAAATGAAACTCGCTACTGTCACAGCTGCGAATATGCTTTGGACCATAAGTCGCAACCAGCCTCGACTGCATGATGTATTTCTGAGAGCAAAAAAAAAAAAAAACTTAGATGTAAAAACAGTAATTACTATGATCGAAAATTGATTGCCTATCTTAGCTATAATTGACTATTTCATCTGCCTAAACGTTTTCCAACTATGTTTAGGGTAGGCTTCCAGTCTAACCAGATGCAGCTGAATACATGGAGCGACTGCAAATTTGACCTCCACAATCCAGTCACTGGGTAAAAAGTTACTAGGGATTTTCCAAGAAGCAGATAATGTGAACGACCCAACGCACGACAGCCAAAACCGTTCGATTTTAAAATGATCCAGAGAAAATAATTGATGTTTGTTCATTTTTTTTAACACAAATAACACACTGCAGCCAATAAATAAATAAAAACTCACTTTGCAACTGAAGAGAATAGGTTCGATTTTTGTGCCAAGGATCCAGGCCGGACCAACTGGAGTCCTCTCATTTGGAGAGCCAAATGAATGGAATCTTGCTTGCAATAAAATAATTTTCACCAGTGACGAATTAAGCGTTCGTGCAGTGCACCCTGCTTTACCAAACCCTGCTGACTTGGTAATTTTATCACAACGACATAAGCTCGTGCAAAAACGAGACAAACAGGTTCTCAGATACACATCCCGAGCAATCACTGATTGAACTGCGTTACTCATTTCAACCCACGGATATGATAGTTTGATAGCCCATCCGTATCTCGATAACTGTAATCGAGACAGTGATGATAATTTATCGGGCCATTAGCTATTTCCCTGATAAACTTTGTAAACACAAAAGTGATCGAACGGGTAATTTCACGGGCGAGGGCGTTTATTGCCTATTAAATGGACGAGGCTGATTAAAGGGTTTAGCAAGCATGGATTATTAATTTATTACGTATGCAAGTAGGGGAAATTTTGCAATTGTGGCAAAAAAATTAGGTTTAAAAAGGATCTGAAAGTCACGTTAATGATGCTTGATGATGAGGCTGTATCCTAAACAAAGCAATCGTCGTGCAAACACGTGACCCACGCTCATTTTTTTCGGCGAACCCAAACTCGTCGTTGGGCCGACAATGGGCGCCTTCCGGTATTCAGAAAAAAATATTGACATACAGGATAAATGTTTAACCAGTGCGCAAACTGTAACCATGAATTCAGCATAATTATTATGATGCTATACCCTCTAGAGGAGAAATTTTTCGTCAGTTTTATTTTTTTATATTAGTTGTTCCTTACATTTTGACCGCGTAGGTATTGCACTTTTCTATGAAAGCAGTTTTTTTTTTTGATAACCGACGAAATTTTCTCCTCTAGAGGGTCTAGGATCATGCGCTGAATTCATGGTAACAGTTTGCGCACTGGTTAAAAATGTATCCTGTATGAACGCAACGATCACGTAGTCGCGGGACCGATCGCTTTTGTTGGGACACGGGGTAAGGCTAGCAGTCTGGCGGCGAGGCGACGTCACAATTATTTAATTTGATGTTATTGCAAAACATGTGGAAGTCATTCGCGTCTCCAAAGATCAGTCAATGGATGGTGGCGAAGAAACATACTTTCTACGAGAGAGTCATTTAAAAGTTATTTCTTCTATCCAGAAATAACTTTGAATTTGCATTTTCAACAACAGTTTGAATTATGAATGACGCAAAACAAAATTATATTTTAAAAGCGTTTCATTATAATTTTATATTAAGCTTTTATGTTTATGCCTAGATTATGAATAAAGGGAAACATAAAACGTTTGCTCGACACGCCACGTTAAGTCAGAGGCTAGTATTAAAAGTCTGCTGTACAAGCCGATTACCTCCGCACGCGATCTTAGCACTCCTTAATTCATCGTTAAAGCCTGGAATACATTACGAAGAAGTAGTACTTTCAATAAATATCTACTTGCTGTTACTTCACCCACGTAAATGGCTTATAAATATTTTTTTGAATGAAAAGCACTAAAAAGACTTGTCTTTTTCATAAATTTTAGACTAAACGGCTCACAGTCGGCGTCCGTTTGGTCTGAAAGCCAGCGAGCCTAACACTGAAATTCTAACTAAAAAGTTGACAATGATTTGGTTTTTCACATCTAACATAACATATTATCTACATAGAATACAACAATTTTACTCATTAAAAATAGAAAATGCCATTGTGTTGTAAAATGCCATGTCCATGTGTCTATGCCAGAAAGTCTTCAATGGTTTTTCTTTTTGACCAACAAAAATCATACGTTTTCGTGAGCTTTTAAATAATTATAATAAACATTTAAGATAATGAGGGACTATAATTATACTAGGTGTGTAACTTAAGAAACGCACAACGTCTTAAGGGGTCATTGCACTTATAGCGATACCTACATCGCCACATGCGAACTACGACGCGTCGCACTGACGTCACGCAAAATCCTGCATCGCGCAAGCAAAGTTTACCGCGCAACTAGCATATATACAACGCCCCGATATCAAACGTCGGGTAGTTGCCCACTAGACACGTTTCTATATATTCCCTGACCATAACACCGAAAATCAGAAAGTAACATTATAAGGGACACTTCGCATTTACAAGGGAATAAATTTATCCAAAACCACTCAGGAATATGAGATAGTAAAATACTCCGCTGTGATGGCTAACTTGAGAACTAACTACTTTATAATTATGTAGAATGTTACATTCATATTATGTTGCTGAAAAGACTTCAACACATATTACTCCATGGTATTTAGATTACCTTCATAAAAATTATCATTGGTTTGATTCCCCGGCCGGGCAAAGTGTTATTGGGTTTTCCTCATCTGGAATTTCTCAGTAGCAGCCCGGAGGTTGGATTTGTGCCCGGTTGATGTCAGTAAGCTCGCCCCCTGTTAAATGAGATTTAAATATAACTGGTAAAATGTGAGTGCACCCCTCTAACCTTTCAGGAAATACAGGCGTGAGACGTTATGCATATAAATTGTTCAGAATATGTGGTCAAAGTGCCTTTGGAGCCTTTGCCTTTAATAAGTAGGTATGTAATGGTATTTGATCATTTATAACCAGAGATCAGATATTCGGATACATATTTACGTATGAAAGTATGGAAGCGGCTTCTAAAATATATTTTTTGTAAAAAAAAACAGTGATGCCAGGAACACCGGTAATGCATAACTAGTCTATAATAAATAAACAATTTTTCTTTCTTTTCTTTCTAGTAGAGTGTATAGTATGGAAGAGATATATATATATTTAAGAAGCCCGTGTTTCTTGGATTGCATAACTATTCAGATGCATATTTATTTGAAATTAATGTTGAACCCCCGATGCAAATATTTGTATGTAGGGTGCAAGAGGACGGGTGGTGTGTGTTAGTTAAAGTTAAGATATTTTCGATACAAAAACGTAATCCATATTATGGAACATCTCAACTTTAGGTGAATATGCATCCGAATACCCGATCTCTATATTGATAACCTAAGGTACAAAATATCTTAACCGAAAAAATGATTACCTATATGAAAAGGAACTGCGGAAATTTACAAAATAAAACCAGTTACCGGATTTGTTTGCCTTTCCTTCCTATACAAGTAACATGATGTCGATATGCTTTTCATTGAGTGAAAACAAAGTTCAATATTGTACCTACCTAGTATCTACCATAGCACGTAATATGTATTATCAACAAGGAAAACAATACACAATGGAGAATTAGGTGAATCATTACACCTAACCAAACAACACACACACAGCTGTGGGCGCTTGTCTATGACATTTGTAAATCGACTGTTTACGTAGGTATCGAAAATGCAAAATGATAACTCTGCAGGCGAACGAATTGAGGTATGTTTTAAGCACAATATTTTGACATTCATAATAAAAATTAAAACACTATTACTATTATAATTGTTGCTCGTCACAACAACAAAAAACAGTTTGATTGCATGTATATTAATTAGTATGGTTTATAATCGTAAAAATATTTTTTTAGAGGTATCTTCGTGATTTTATCTATCGTATCAAATTAGTCGTAGGTATTATGTTTACAAAACGCTATATACGAGGGTGACACTGAAAGTTCTTAGAAAATCAAAAACTGAAAAAACTAGCAAGTTATTAGTTTTATTATATCTTTTAAAAATAGTGTCCATTTATATCCATACATCGCTGCATCCGATGGAACCACTGAGAAAAGCACTTTGCCCACTCGTCGTTAGGGGTCTCTTCGACGGCATTTTGAAACGCAGCCACTGTTTCCTCGGTGTCCATAAAACTTTTTACTCGAAGTTTTACTTTTATTTTCTGAAATAAATAAAAATCGCAAGGTCGGGGCTATAGGGCGGGTGGCCCAGTAATTCCATGTCTGACGTCGCCAAGTAGTCGATTGTTTACTTGGCGGTGTGCGACGAGGCGTTGTCGTGGTGAAGGAAGATCCTACTGCGAAGTCGTTTCTCCCGAACTTTTTCCAAGACAAGTGGCAAATAATTCTTAGTGTACCACTCCGCAGTAACTGTTTTTCGATCCTCTAAAACATTTGTTGCGTAATGACCTGTTTTTCCGAAGAACGACGCCACCTTCTTTTTTCCCACGCTTCGATCTCTCTTCACTTTAGTTGGCAACTACTCGGAAGGAAACACCCAGACTGTCTCTTAGTTTCAGGATCATAACAATAAATCCAGCTTTCATACATACATAAACTCACGCCTTCTTCCCATGAGGGCAGGCAGAAACTACAGAATCCAGCTTTCATCACCCGTAAGTATGTCGAACACAGCATTTGAGTCACCTCCGTTAAATCTTTGAACCATTTCACGACAACAATCAACACGACGGAGTTTTCGGGCCTCTGTCAAATTATGAGGTATCCACCGAGCACAAAGCTTCCTGACCGCTAAATGTTCATGGAGGATTTTGTGCACTTGACTCATATCGATGCCTAAGCTTGTCCGAATCTGCTGATAAGTCACTATTTGGTCAGTCTCCATCATACGCCGCACAACACTGATGTTATCTTTAGTCGTCGCCGTAGAATGCCGTCCCTCACGCAGATCATCGGTGAGATTAGTGCGACCACGTTTAAACTCATTAAACAAGTTGTAAACAGTGGCACGAGATAGGGCTTCATCGTGAAAAGCCAATCGAAGTCTATCATAACTTTCTTGTTGACTTAAATAACATCGAAAGTCATAAAAAATCATTGTACGAAAATTTTCTCGCGTTAAATTCATGTTGACGTGACACAGACAATTTTCAATTTGTCGCCAAATCGTAAACAAATGACAAATGAATACAATACATACACAATAATATTGGCAAAGAGTTCCATTTTCAAAATTTGAACTTATTTTTTATTATATCGTTTACAAGTGGCCAGTTCTAAAAACTTTCAGTGTCGCCCTCGTAATATCCTGAAGAATACCATATATTTTTATGATTTTGTTTACTGCAGTGGATTATATACTTTTAGGCATTATAAAACTTGCATTTAGGTCCTGTAGTCTCTTTAATACCTACTTATACCGACTTTAAAGTTTGTACAATCGCCAGCAGGTCAAACTACACGAAACTGTCAAATTTCTCCAAAGATTTTAAACCTTAAATTGTTGATGATTAAGTTCAAAATCGAATGAGAAAATCTGACAGTTTGTGGTAACTTGATGTGCTGGCAACTGTACAATTCGTTCTCCTGGAACATTTTGCACAAACCATATAACATAAAATAGCATCATGCCTGTTTTTCCCGAAGGGTAAGGCACCCCTATAGCACACTCATATTTCGCCAGTTATGTTTAAGTCCCATGTAATAGGGGACGAGCATACTCGTATTGCCATCAATTGGGAACAAATCCAGGCTCCGGGCTGCTACTGAGAAATTCATGATGGAAAAACCTAATAACACTTTGCCCGACCTGGGAATCGAACCCAAAACTTAACGCTCACCAGTACCTCTTGCGACCACTAGACCACGAGGCAGTTGATATTTTACGTAGTATTACGTAGGATCAGTCAAAATATGACAATACGCGTTGTATCCCTATGGTACGCTCGCGCCATTGCTCCGACCATTATGCATACGTCATAATTATCGACGATATTTCCGACCGGTCGCGTTCAATTCCCCTGTGGCTTTTAATGCAGGGCCCACAGATGTAGATAATATTAGATAACGGTAGTTTGTGCAATTGTATGGAATTTATGCCCAATATTTTACGTATTTATTAGAGAAAAATGTATGACGAATATTGACTGAAAATGTTAATGAAGTCGTGAGAACCAACAAACAATCGCTGTAATGAGAGAAAAATTACTTGTTTATTGCAATGTTTCTCCTCACGATAAAATATCAAATAGCCAGCAATAAGAACCTGTTGAAAAAGGCATCTAAATCGAGAAGTTACTTGCGCATTTTTAGAATTTCCCTAAGGTTTATAGTATGTTGTGACGAACAGCTTCCTCTACCCATCTTTCTACATCTATGGCAGTAACACTGAATACTAATAGCGATGTACTCGATACATAGTTTCCTGTGAAAACCACTCGCACTGCACTGGTGCAAAGCGATTGGTACTCAACGGAGCATACAAATGGCCTGTTACTACACTGCGAACCACATATATTTCTATATTCTGAGTTTTATTTCACCCGTTAATCAAAATTTTCCCACTCGACTCCCGGAGTAATGTTTTAGATTTTCCATACAATTTATCGTTGTATATTTTTGTCATTGCATTTTTGTGTTTGGTTTTATTTTTATTTATTTATAGTTAATTAAAACGGTAAAACACCAATTACATTAATTAACATAGAAACAATTATTACGTTGACAATAATAAGTTGTATATAATCTAATTTAAAACTAACATGGAACAGTGGACTCCCTTGCATACTTTCTCTCACAGAACACCAGACAAATACGCATAAGTTTATTCCATTCATCCGCAAACACACACATCACATTCAGGGTTGGCAGTCAGAAGGGCATTTAGCACCTTCAGAGTACGACAGACTGGGGCAGCTCTGGACAGCTCTGGCAACAGTTTTGGATGGCAGTTGCTTGCGCAAACAGATTGTGCCGGCGGCTCTGACGGTGTCCGATGTATTTGTCGGGCACAAATAATCGGCAGAAAAGGCCATTTTTTTTTTGTGCTGCAGTAACGAGCCATTCGAGCAATTTATAACCTTAGTTGTAGGCATTCACTGAGGGATAAATTTAAGGAAATAAACATAATGACTGTCGCATCTCAATATGTATATGAAAACCTTATTTATGTAAAAAGAATATGAATCTATATTCTAAACACAGCGACATTCATAACATAAATACTAGATACAAAGATTTATTTATTGTGCCCTCGACTAGGCTCCAAAAAAATTGTAATTCATTTAAGTGCCAAAGTATACGTTTTTACAACAAACTCCCAAGTCTTGTTAAAGAATTGAGCCTCAATAAATTTAAATCATTTATTAAACAGAAACTCTGTCAAAAAGGTTTCTATAAAGTTAAAGATTACTTGGATGACAAAAAGGCTTGGGATTAATTAAGCTACTACAATGACCCCCAAGCAACAATCCATTTTATACTGTGATTATGTGTTTTAGAATTAATAATGTCATTTTTATTGAATTACATGACATAACATATTATGATTTTTTTAAAGACATTTAAAGAGAAACCTGTCTGTGAATGTGAGTAGCATGCAGGCTAGATGAAATACATGATATTCATTTGTATTGTGAATGTGAAGACTATGTGGGTCATTGTTGCTTTTTTTTCCCTTTCAGGTAGTTTTAATCTTAGTCTGCCAGTTTGAGTAATTTTTGTGGCCTACCCAAATGTCCTTTCTTTGGTATTGTTCGTTGAATCGTTGAGCTCCTTAAGTTCTGAGTTGAGCTGCACGATTACTGACAAATGCGTGCACTGACTGGACAGGTCCACTCAATCTGTGTGGTTTTTCCTCAAAAGACTATTTCAGACAAATCTACATGGTCTTCACATGATCTGACCAAGATTATGTCTGGACTTTAAAAGAAACTGTGACCTCTGCGTCTGTTTCGGCCTTGCTTCTCAGAGTAGTCAGGTAGGAAACGCCGACCTAATCTAGTTTTAAAATATGATTGACGTGTAAAAGTGTTTGTACAAACCAATTTACAGAAATAAAATCATTTATCATTTATCATTATCATTTATCATGGAGCTCCGGGCAGTCGATACGTCCCCGTAAGGTCTTAGAGGCTACCGTGAGCTGATCAAGGCCTCCAACGAATTAAAGCCCAAAGTCCCTAAAAGATAGTTGGTAGGGTACATATAAGGAAAGGAACGGTATAACCTTTGGAAGAGGCATCTTAGAAAAGTTTTATGCACCTTTTCTAGCATCAGTGTTTGAGTCGCGGTATAGGGGTGCCAAACACAGGCACTGGACTCGAGTTTGGTTCGAACCAGAGCGGTGTACAACAGCCTAACAACATTTGGACTGCGAAAGTCACGAACATTTCGCAAAACGAATCCCTGAAAGATTCCTTTGCAAGGGTAGAAACGTGATCTCTAAAAGTCAGACAGCGGTCGAAAGTTACTCCCAAATCCTTTATATTGTTGACACGAGTAATAACTTTACCACCCAGACTATAGTCGTAATGAATTGGTCTCAACCCTCTACCATATGTCATGACGTAGCACTTGCTTGTATTAAAAAATTGTTTGTTCACAATGCTCCACTCGTAGATGACATCAATATCCCTTTGTAGGAGTTTGCAATCCTCGTCCGTTCGGATTTGTGCGACTAGCTTAAGGTCGTCTGCATATAATAGACATTTAGCAAACTTAACATTACTTATGAGGTCATTTATCATGATCAGGAACAGAGGCGGCCCTAACGCGGATCCCTGACTTACGCCCGAGCGTGTATTATAAGGCTTGGACTCGAAGCAGCCATGTCTTACAAACTGCTTGCGATCGCGCAGATAGTCCGAAAAGAAGTTAAGAAGACCGAACGAGAAACCGATGGCCCACAGCTTTTTCAAAAGTAGATCGTTGTCCACTCTGTCGAATGCTTTCCGGAAATCGAAATACAGAGCGTCGACCTGCCCACCGATGTCCAAGCCACGGGCTATGTAGTCTACGTGAATCAGTAAATTCGAGTTTACGAAGCAACCCGGGCGAAAACCGTGTTGGGCATCAGATGAGGACATATTTAGGCGTTTGTAAATGAAAGCGTGGAGTATGCTCGAAAACCTTGGCAATGGTTGGCACGATAGCGATATGTCTGTGTTCCTCTACTGTTGTTTTATCACTGGTTTTAGGGATGGGAGTGACTCGCGAAGTTTTCAATTGCTCAGGGTATACGGTGGACTGAAGGGCTAAGTTAAAGACATGACATAGAGGGGGTGCCAAGATATCATGACATTCCCTATGGGTAAAGGCTGGAATTTTATCAGGGCCAACCGAGCTACATGCTTTGAGTTTAGCAATCGCCTTAACTATAGCCGGTGGATTTAAAAAGGGAAGAGGAATTTTATCTCCCTCACTACTCACATTTAAATTTCTAGGGTCCAATTCAGGTGTATCGGGCAGAAACACACTAGCAAAATACTGAGCCAAATGGCTCAGCCGCATTGACACCCAAATCAGTCTCAATGGTTGATTTGTACGGTTCCGTGCCCAAATGGTGCCAACGGGACCCTATTACTAAGCCTCCGGTTTCCATCCGTCCGTCCATCTGTCTGTCAGCGGGCTGTATCTCATGAACCGTAATAGGTAGACGGTTGAAATTTTCACAGTATGTATTTTTATTGCCGCTATAACATCAAATAGTAAAAATAAAATAAAGTTACAACTTAAAATGTAATGTATAATGTAACTGTTTGCTGTTCCTTTCAATAAAAATAAATAAACAATAGGTAAAAAGGAGGTCACCATACAAGAAACGTGTATTTTTCGGCGTTTTTTGCCTTGTGGTACGGAACCGTTCGTGTACGAGCCTGACTCGCACTTGGCCGGTTTTTTGTACAATTGCTATGACTGGCAACACTTTTAGGCCAACAATAATTATAAACATACAAAAATCATTCAAATCAAATCAAAATATTTAAATAAACATAAACCAACAGGGGCACTTATGAAACGTCAGAAGCTAGGTGCACAGTTCCAATTGGTTGTTTCCTATGGAGAAGAGCCGGAAAGAAACTCCACGGTTACTGTTTTAAAAATAAGGGGCTTTTAAAATGTTTCCAATTACAGTGTTGATAGATATGGGAAGACATTGTAGGCCTCTCAGCAAATAACAGGTACTCAACAAAATATAAAAAGATCCACAAATCTACAGTCTACAAGTTAGGTCTACAACGTTCTCACATTCACAAAATATAGAAGAATCTATATAAAAATAAAAGCCTATTTACTTTGATTATATACCTGTCTAGAGCAATGAGCAATTGCATTGAGCAGTGTAAACAACGACGCTCAAAATCCGTCTCCAATTGCGCGATTATGTGTGAGTACCACTCGTGTACTTATTGTAGTCAAACTGTCAAGGTGTGCGTGGTTAGGGATGCCTGTGTCAAATTGTTAACTTACTTTTTACATTTAGCATAAGTACCTATTTCAAAATACATTAACTTCTTTTTCTTATAAATAAATAATACTAAGTACCATGAATCCATGACTACCTAATATTCTTAGACAGATTATCATAAACAGCTCCCTATGCCGCTGAGAACAACTGTATGAAAGCCACAAGTTCGTATATTTAATTTACAAACGAAAAAACACCCTTGGTAGCCATTTTGGTTTGTTTTTTTTTAATATTTCAGTTCTGTGGAGTCAAAATATTAGAAAAGAAAAAATAATAAAAATAGGTTAACCATCTGTAGATGTCTGTTTTTATTTATTCGGGCGGATGATAATCATTTTACATTTCCTTACAATCGACCATCAGACAGTCGTTTTAATAAATACAGACTAACTCGTTGTTGAACTTAGCACTATCTTAGAGTAGGTTTCCAAGATGCCAAAGTTTAATTAAGAAGCTGTCAGTTCCATTGGCATTAATTGGCCAGCCAGGGAGCTCCCAAGACGGCAACTTGGTATCGCAGATCTTTCGGTGTCCGAACTTACCCTTTGTTTCGGTTGGGTAAACAACGATGGTTGGTGTACACTGCTTCGCCATCACGGAACGCGAATACTAAGTTGAGTACCGAAGTAGTGCTTTAGTTAATGCTAAATAGGGTTACGTATTATAATACCTAAGTTCATTCTAACTATTTTCAAGATAACTACGGTTGATTCACATATGTTCATAACGCATATTGGTCGACTCAACTACTGTTTAACTTACTTAATATTGATTAAACTAAAATTGATCGCACTAACGAACAATTAATCTAATGATTTTTTAAGATATTTGATATTTCAACTATGTATGAAATACCTAATGGACGACTCGCCTACAGTTTATTAATACTGCGCGCTGGATTGATTTCTAAAGTGGTGGGTGGACCAACTGCACGCGAACCGAGCGAGCGCTACTTCCATGTTGCTCGCAGAAATGTTTTTTACCGATGTCTAATTATCTGTGTTTTCGCAATATCCTTAGGGTTTTCACGAAAATTCGAATAAGCAAATCATCCAATCGACATATACAAAATCACCAGTAAATCAAACACAAGACCCCTGATAAATCAACAGTAGGTGAATCGACCGTTAGATTAATCAACCTTAGTTTAATTAATTGTAGTTGAATAAACCGTAGCTGAATTCTCCTTCATGGATTTGGTTCATTAGTTATTACAAAAATCAGCGAAACGATCTTTAGATATTTTAAACGGTAGGTCTTTTGACCGTAGTTATCTTGAAAATAGTAAGAATAAACTTAGGTATTATAATACGTAACCCTAAATAGAAAACAAATCAGCTCATTTCCAGGTAAGCTCCGGTGGGATTTCATGATGACATGGAGAGTGCGACCGTCGCAACCCAGCGCTGAGCACGCCACAATTGCGACGGTAAGTCTCCTCTATGAGGAGTGGCTTGAGAGGCGCCACGGCGTCTTCACCTTCCGCCTGACGCAGGTCCTCACCGGACATGGCTCTTTCGGGAGGTTCCTGTTTCGGATAAGGCGGGAGGAAACGCCCGGGTGTTGGCATTGTGTGGATCGACCGGAGGACACGGTGGAGCATACGGTGGAGGCCTGCCCGGCTTGGGCGGAGCACCGCTGTGTCCTCGTGGCGGCGATCTCTCGCGTCCGGCCCTGGTCCAGGCCATGGTACGGAGTGAGAGGGAATGGGAAGCCGTCACCTCCTTCTGCGAAGCAGTAATGCTCGTGAAGGAGGAGGTGGAGCGCGTGAGGGTGAGGCAATCGTTGCGCCCTCACGCCTCTAGTCGCCGCAGGAGGAGACACCCCGGGCGTCGGAAATCGATAGCCAACTCCCGACAACCGTAGGCGCGGGCTTGCGGACGGCGAGCAATGGGCAGCTCGCCGTCCGTTAAGGACCAGGCCCGGGTTGACGGCGCGTTGTATTCCACGCGCGCCTCAAAGAGATGTCAGCATAACTGATGGGGTCCGATAGGGCCGATGCCTGCCGGGGTCGCGGATTGTTCGAAAGAGTTACCGTAGCCCTGGTGCACAGGCAACTGAAGGAACACGGGTGGGTTTTAGTCAGTAAGAGTCTGACACGCCCTTCTGCTCCGCCCAGAGCGGGAGAGGTCATTTGATGATTTCATTTCATCATTTCATCCCAGAAAAAAAAAACTCATTTCCAGGCAGCTACAAATGTGACTTTTTCAATTTATTTTTAAATTTATCTTTGACATCACTGAAGAAAAGCATCGTGAGGAGACCGGGACCATAATTCATAAAAGTCTGAAATCGCCAACCTGTCTTGAGCATGCGTGGTGTCAATGCTCGTGTCTTCTCTGTATGAGAAGAGGCCTTTGCCCTGCAGTAGGTATTATAATTATTATTATTTTGTAGGAAAAGGAAAAGTGGTACCTACTTGAAAGTCATAATAAAAATGATAAAACACGTCATCGGAATCAAATATACTAGAATATTTTGGACAGGTACCTATCGACCTTGTTCTGCTGGAAAGCTCGGGTACTTCGTGTGAGAAACGAGAACCAAGTTTTTTTCTAATCATTAAAAAAGCATTTTTCAGGAAAAGCAGCCTGAAACGGATATTTGAATCCAACAAAAAAAGGTCAGTCCACGATAAAAATAATGGTCGGGTAGCGCTAACGCTGAATAAACAAAGAATAGCTGTAGCTCATTAATTTATTGTTTGGGGCCGAGATCAGGACCACATTTTATTTCCTCTCGTTTTATTTCCATAGGTATGTACGTGGTCCAGTATGCTCAGCATGACCACTTCTATCTCTACTATAGAGTTGAGATATAAGAGAAGACAAATCACTTTCTTACCAATAAGTCATTCTTTTTTTGAATTTTGATATTGCTCTTTACAAATATTTCTACAATCTGTCATTTTGTCTTCCGTTTCTATATTGGCCATGCTATGCATGCAGTGGTTATTGTTCTAATGGTCGCAAGCTTTACTTCTGAGGACGACGTTCTGGGTTCAGTTCCCAGGGTGGTTATAGTGTTACTGGGTTTTTCTAACAGGAATTTCTCAGAAGCAGCCCGGATTCCCGGATTCTGGATTTGTGCCAGGTTGATGGCTATAGGCTCGCCCCCTATTACATGGGACTTAAACATAACTGGCAAAATGTGAGTGTACTATGAACACACCTCTGCACTATACAGTCTTTAAAAGCTCTCCAGCAACGAGTACCGCAATTAACTGAATTAAATTTTACTGAAAGATTTCAAAAGCGCATAATTAGGATCTAGTTGGATAGTCGTTATTTATAAATGCCAGCTGTAACGAGCAACAGCAGATTTGTGAGCGAGTTTTTCTATTGAGATATCCTGGCTTAAAACTGTCGTACTGCCAGGGCGAAGGTCTCTTTTCATATAGTGAAGAATTGATCACAAACTTTGCTCATTACGTGTTGGCGATGTTTGAGATTTCCTCACGATATTTTCTTTCAACTCAGTCATGTCCAAGATTTACTTAAACAGTAAACTTACCTTGATGTCAACGTTCTCCATACCTATTCAATTTGAAGGGTTTTTTTTCTTTGAGTTTAGCAAATATGTACAGGTAAGTATGTATATATTAAGGAATGTGTCTAAAGAAATAAACGTAAAGGAAAATCTCAAGAAAATTGCATAATTAAATGCGACAAAAAGTCGAGACAGTATTTTGAATTATTAACAATCTTATCAGTCCCGTGTGACGTTAAATCAGTGTCTGACGGCGACAGAAACGCTGAATAAAATGCTCCTAAAGAGAAAAATGTCCATATCAAAGTGACTGAATAAATGTGAAAGCCATTAGTTATATCGCAAGGAAACGCCATTTTAGTCTTTGAGGAGAAAATTATTATCATATTCGTTGGAGAGATTGTTTAGAGACCACATTAAGGGGCTTACAAGAGCTAAAGCGCGGTGACTGTCGGATTGCATAGAAAAGAAAGAGACGCGCGATGACACAACGCTGGTAGTTTATTGCAAAATATGAAGCAATTATGGATTCACAAAAAATCTATTCATTGGACTAAAAAATTAAAACACTATTACGTTAGTATGTTGCTTGTAGAATATTCTGACAAAAAATCTGAATGTTTGCATGTACGAGTATATTAGTATGGCTTTTAATCGTTAAAAAATTTTTTTGGAGTTATCTTCGTGATTTTTTTCTATCATATCAAGTTAATTATATTATGTTTTCAACACACTATCTAACTAGCATATATCCTGCAGAATATCATATATTTTTATGATTTTGGTTACTGCAGGGGATCATACATTTTTAGGCATTATAAACTTGCGTTTAGGTCATGTAATCCCCTTAAGGAGAAAGTAACTCGACAATTATTTAATGTTTTAAATGCTGTTATAAGTTTTAACTATACCTCATGATTACAAACTGTATACTTTTAACTTGAAAACATTTTATTTTTTCATCAAAGATCAAGTAGATGCCAGCAATATAGGTCGTGCAATTTCAACCAAACTAAAGGATTAAGATAAGAAAACCTTTAGCTAGTTCAAGGACCGGTCTAATAAATTGTTATTGATTTTCATAACCTTTGAAACCGCTTTGAGGTTGGAAGAGTCATGACAATTTCCTTTTATTGATGCTATCAAGACCGACCGACCCTACCTGACCTGCTTCAAATATTTTCAGTTAAAATCACATAACCAATAACCTAGTTAGATTTTAATTGCTTTTAGAAACTGTTACCAAGTTTTGATGACGCTATAATGGAATCAAATTGTTCCTGGATTCCTTTCTTCGTTATATGAACAAATGAAAAACAGAGATGTAAGTACCTATTCCGTGGGTAGGTACGGAACAAAGCAACTAATTAGAAGATAAAAAAATAGAAATGTATTTCTACCATTTCCCAACACATTGCGAGTACATAGACAAAATATATGTCAACCAGTAGCTCAGCCCAAGTTTCGCCAAAAATTGGTCCTACTTAATTTAAAAAAAATAGACAAATGTTATTTCAGCTTGTTTGGTTGGGACAAACCCAGTCGATGGGACCACATTTCTTTGATCCCCTAAAATAACTTGAACACAATAAATTGTATTCAGAAAAAACTATTTCTATGCAAATAAGGTTTTATACAAACTAGCTTCGTTGAAAGAGAAACATTTAAAAAATACCAAGGTGCTTTGTTTGGTACGCGTTAACACGGAAATTAAATTGCTGAAGTGAATTTCTATGGAGTACGGGAAACTCAGTCACAAAACTACAGTTAGTTATTCGTGAAAACGTTGAAAATACCGACTGGGCGTCCGGGGGCCGTGATTGCAATATTCCCTCCGTCCGGCGTCACGCGCGCGCGCCCCGCTTCTGATGAAAAATATGTTCCTAGTTATGTATATTTTGTACTTTTTTTTCAATTGCCCCGACTGTAGCTCGAAGCGATGAGGTCATATTTTATGTTGCTAAGTTTAGTCGCCTTTTCCTTATGCTACTCGTATAGAGGATATATTAGGTACGGAAAACGGCGGGATATCAAAACGGCCGGGTGGTAAATTCAATTTGATGTCGTCTGTAAGATATATCACCTACGTTGTATACAAATCTATGTACTAGCTTTATTTTCCACGTACTTGCCTATAGTTAAGTGTTAATTTTCAGACTCTCTAGAAGATAGGATAACTAAATAATTAAAATTAGATAGGTAATTGCGTCTTAATTGACCCTTACACGTAGAGTACTGAACACCGTACAGACTAATTACAAAACAAACATTTATAGGTGGGTTCATTTAGTAGTAAACTAGTAGGTACAAAATATTTTATTCCCACATGTCATCTTGAATAGATACGAGGGGCGTTCAATGTATTCTCGGTATGAGGATGACTTACTAATGTTGTGGTTAATTTGACTAATTAGTTAATTTATTTATGACATTATCTAAGGGTATAAAGGTAAAATTTCATATAGTTGTGAATCATTAGTTTGCTAGTTATCCTTAGTCAACGACAACTGGAATAGCTAACGTGACAATGTTGAATAAAATCGAGCACCGCGCTGTTATTAAATTCCTTACTAAACAAGGAAAAATCAAAAAACTACACGAAAACATAGCGGCTGTTTACCAAAATTCTGCATCTTCGTTATTTACACCTCAAAAGTGGTCAAATGAATTCAAAAGGGACGGAGAGAGTATTAAAGATGACATTGGCATGGGCGGCCCGGTTACTGTCTCTACGAAAGAAAACGTGATAAAATAAGTTGAGAAGCTTGTACTGTAGGACGCCCGAATGAAGATAAAAATTATAGCAGAGATAACCCACCTCTCCGTTAGTACCGTGCACACTATTCTTCATGACCTTCTTTACCTTTCAAAAGTCAGTGCGAGATGGGTGCCGCGAATGCACACGGCGCCTCAAAAACAAGTGCGGATCGAGTGCTGTAGAGAGTTTTTAGAGCTCGGTGGTGAAGTTCCATCAAGTATTTTCGATCGAATTGTTATTGGAGATGAAACGTGGGTTCATGATTATGACCCTCAAAGTAAGCAGGATAATAAATAATAAAAAATAATCGCAGCAGGGCAGCAGCAGCAGATAGATAGATAGATAGGTGGATAGTAGCAAGGTAATTTTTTTGTAATGTGCGTTTTGTATAAACAAGTTTTCTTTCATTCTTTCTTTTTTCTTTCAGGAGTTCAAGCAGTGGCACAAGAAGGTGCGTCCTCTAAGAGCTTCAAAGTCATTCCGTCTGCCAGAAAAATCATGGCCACAGTGTTTTGGGACTCAAAGGGAATTTTGTTGACTGAGTACACATAAAAAGATGAAACTATAAACGCAGCATTCTACGCATCCACTTTACGAAATTTACGGAAAGCAATTAAAGAAAAAAGACGGGGTAAACTAACCACCGGTGTATTGCTTCTTCACGACAACGCCCCGGTCCACACGAAGCTAGCTACAGGGCAGGTGGCTTACCACCTGCCCTATAGCCTGGACCTAGCCCCAAGTGATTATTATTGGCTCCCTAATTTGAAAAAAGACCTTCGTTGGAAAAGATTTTCCGACGATGAAGAGCTCAAGGCGCATTTTTCAAAGAAAGAGGAAAGTATTTTTTTACAGGGTATTGAAACGTTAAATTCGAGATGTAATAAATGCAATGAGGTAAATGCGGGATTACATTGAAAAATAAAAATAAATTTAATTCAATTTACGTTTTTTTTTCACGCCGATACCGAGAATACATTGAACGTCCCTAGACCCTAAACGAAAACAAATGGACTTTCAAGCTTTCATATGTTTTGTAACATGGTTATTCTGCATTTGTTTTGAACAAATTAAATTGAGGTATTCCATTAAGAGCACTGATTTTAATAACAGCACTTGACAGAGCCGCACCTGAGCACTTCCATTAATAATTTGGAAGATTTTCAATATGGAACTACGAGTTCATAAGTTCTTCTTTTACAGAAAAGAAGAACTTATGAACAAGCTAACACAAGGCTTAAAGCTTATGTTCAATAATTTGAGATTACGCTCGGAATACGCGGTTGCGTACCCCTGAGCAAACGTCAAGCCGGCGGCGTAGGAAACATAATAAATCAACTGTCACCGAGAGATATTGCTTGCTTGTTTTGCATTAGTTTATGGCCGAATTCGTACAAGCAGCAATGTATTATGAAACTACCGGATTGAGACAATAACGCACGCTATTGATTTCAATCGGCTTGAAGGCCCGTGCAGACTGCTATTCTATAGCTGCAAGATAACAGTTTGCATGCGGTTTTTTTTCCCAGGAACGTTGGAGACGGAGAGAGATGAGAGTTGGGTAAATAAGAACATCTGAAAGGGCCTTAATTAATTATACTGTAGGATAAACAGCCAAAAAAATACCAAATCCCATTTAGAACTTCCCGTTTTACCCAAATAAGGTAGAATAATATTTACGGCCACTCGCGCCTAGCTAGCAGAATAATTATGTTGTGTGTTAATTTCCTTGATTCTAGTTAAAACAAAGGTAATTATATTTTATTTACATTTTAATACAATTAGAGAAACCTTTAATTTTCATATATTTCAGCTGTTAGGCTGACCTAACCACCTAAAATATTAAGGTCTTTACAAAAATATAAGTATTACATTTTGCTAGAAAAAAAAATAACTCGATAATATAGTACCGGTAAAACGGGGTGAATAGGAACGGCAGGGGTGAATCGTAACGAAACTTTAAAAGGGATTTTAACATTGAAATATTATAGTCTGTCGCCAAAAAGGACTCTAACGTGTATACTATATTATAATTAACCGATTACGTGTCCCTGTTGGCAACAAATTATATTATTTAAATGTTAAAATTCCTTTTAGAGTTTCGTTACGATTCACCCCGTTTTACGGTACTGTTTTTCTTAAAATATTAATATGATAATGGTTTCTTAGAAAAGGGCATCTAAATGACATAAAATAAGTCGGTTGTGGCTAGCTCACAATATGTAAAACTTATTATTTTGTCGTTAAACTTTTCAGAGAAGAAGTATTCCGAGAACTGGAGGGCAATAATGTTATTCAATCGTTATAGTATTTTTATCTCACGAAGCGACGCGCGCTTTACTAGTGGTTACCAAGAATACAAACACACTGTGAATGTGTGTGTAAGCGCAGGAACTTTCGGTACCGTCCGAGACAATGGCCAAGTCGAAATTGTGTGTGTGTGTTTGTTATGTGCTGACGCTACTCGTCTTCACACACACATTCACAGCGAGTTTGTACACTTGGTAACAACAAGTAAAGCGCGCGTCGCTTCGTGAAATAAAAACACTACATATATTATAAGAATAACATTATTTTAATAAAAGTATGCCGAGATACGGCAAATAATGTATTTTTGCATTTAAATGTTTGCCCCATTTCATTTTTGGATCTACCTACTTATGTATATATAATTTTGGACTTAACGCTTAGGCAGTATTTAAGCAAGGCTTAGTACATGCCTAGTAATCTGAAAACAAGTTATTTGCATGATAGAGTATTGGTTACTCAGTTCTGAGAATAGACGATGTGAAAACTAATATGAAAACCTCTGCATGCCGTTACGTTTCAGCTGAAAACTTTGTAAAAACTACCAGCTGGTTATTTTTCACCAAAATATTGGTAGTGATAGTTATGGCAATATCCATAATTATACAAAGTTGATACGACAGAGGGACTTTCCTTAAAACTGCCTATACTAGGTACCATTTTGAAGCTCTGTACCAAAAATCAATTAAATAGGAGCAGTAGTTTAATCGCAAATGATTTTTAAAAATTTTGCCCCGTTTGAACACGATGTATCTTTCCTAACAGCTGATTATGTCTATACGCTTAGGTCATGCACCTTAAAACGATAAATCTGAGTATAACCTACGATGCGTTGTTGCCGCTGTGACGCAAGTCACAAGTACAACCAAATATTTTCGCTAAAAAGATGGCAATGCAAACAAGGAACCAATAAATACACACACACTTGCACTTTCATTACGAGAGTGACAATCATAGCAAAACATCCCGCGCGAAAAAGAAATAGAAATAGGTCAGTGAGTTGCTATTGCATCCTAGATCCTTGCGGTCGGGAAGTGGGGCTTCTAAAAAACTTGTTTTTTCAGTGCGCCGACGCTATCCTTACGCAACGTACTTATGTTACGTAACACGGAAGCTCCTGCACCGTTTTTGTTTTGTCGAACTCGCGCGCTGACAATTGTGATTTTGTTTTGTTATTGTGTTATGACCAGTGATCGGAGTAGGTAGATTGAACTGGGGTCATTGATCCGAAACGTATATATTACTATGGACATTCCTCCGGAATTGGTGGATTATTAAAAAAAAACCGGAACTTATGTAGGAATTGTATTCTGCCAGAGTGGAAGGAGTCATTTGATGATTTGCCATCCTCAAAAAAAAGGTAGGAATTGTAATAAAATGAGCAATTTTATTCTTTATTATTCTTCCTATTTTTTTTTTTGTCACGATTTGACAAAACCCAACGACCAATCAGAACAAAGGATCATGGGTGGTACAATAACCGGTTATCAGAACAATGCGTACGCCCGCCGACGACATGCCAGGTAGTTCACTCGTTTACTTCGGTTCGTAGAGTGCGCATCTTTGTTTGTTACTGTGTTGTGAAAACGTTACTTGACCCTGGCTTGTGTACATACTGACTTCTGGAATCTGCTCTAAACCACGATTTGGCTCGAATATACGGACCCAGATTTTTCACTATTGAATTGGATCTACATATTTAAACCAAGCTTTGGTAAGTAATATTTTACTAGTTACAAGGAGTATAAAGCATGTTTGGATGTACTATAAGAATATTTTTAGTATTGTGTTTGTTTGCTTAACCCGCTGAACATACCATGAGTCTTAATATTGTTAAATCTTTAATAGAGTATGAACCAGTGAGCTTAGTGCGAAACAAAATTATGATATTCTAGTAATGTAGTCGCAATTCAGCTAATTCCACTATTAACCGACATTTTACTGGAATCCGTATATAATTTGAGTGCCTTATTCAGGTTTCTTTTGTTTTTTGGGTACTAAAAAACAACATCATCCGACATTTTGTAGCGGCGGCCATCTTGAATATTAATTTTGTATAGTGCACCATATTCTACTTAACAAGCCCTTTCATTTGATACCCATATTGACGGGATTGAAAAAAAACTAAGTTGTCCGCCATCTTGTAGCGGCAGCCATTTTGGATTGACAATAATTTTGAATATACATAATTGTATTGTCACCAGAATCAAAGGCGAATACCAAATTTTAGATCAATCGGTTGACAGGAAGAGGGTGAAATTTCAATGACTAAATTTGATCCACGAAATATAAAACAAACGGAGTAAGCTAAATAAAACCGTTTAAAAACAACAACTACTAAATAAAATGTAATTTTTTCATGTCTTTGTTTTAGGTGATATACGAGGTTCCATCTCTTCAACAGAGTTCAGATATGGCAAACGTCAAGGCTGAAACTGTAGAAAAATGGATATCCGGTCATCCCGAACTACTTTACGATCACGCTAGTGGTACAATATACTGTTCAAAATGTGAAAGCCATTTGAAAACCATAAATAAAGGAAACGTTAAAAGACATATCGAAGGAGCAGTACACCAGGGAAAGTATAAGCGGCCCGAAGAGGAATTTTATTTCGATCTTATAAAATTTCTCATTTTGTGCAATATTCCGTGGTCTCAGATGAAAAATACTACTTTTCAAGATTTCTTTAAAAAATATATGTGTAGTACCTGTTGTTGTACGTGTCCTAATAATCGTACTCTGCCAGATGAATCACAGTTACGGAAAGTTTACTTGGACAAGTTTTTTAAGAATAAAATCAATTCGATTCGGCAGAATTATAAAAATGAGAAACTATGGATATCATTAGATGAAACGACAGACTTTTTAGGTCGCTATATAGTCCATTTTTTAATAAAACCATTACATCCTAGCAATTTGACTAGACCTTATTTGGTAGCATGTAAAATGCTAACTGTAGTTAATGGACAAACAATCACGCAATTTGTGTTGGAATGTTTGGAAAACTTTTGGGAAGATTCTTTTGAATCGAATGTAGGTAACATTCTTGTCCTCTGCACTGATAGCGTTGCATATATGCTGTCTGCAGGACGAAATTTAAAACAATACTTACCTGAAATGAAACACGTAACATGTTTGGCGTACTCTCTTCATCGCGTATCTGAGCAAATTAGGTTAGAATATCACGATGTTAACATTTTAATAGCAAATGTTAAAAAGGTATTTTTGAAAGCCCCAAGTAGAGTCAAAATTTTAAAAGAAAAATATCCAGATTTGCCGCTACCTCCCCAACCAGTTGTTACAAGATGGGGCACTTGGTTAGAGGCAGCATTTTATTACGCTCAAAACTTTGAAAAAATAAAGGAAGTACTATCTTGTTTAAGCAGCTCTGATGCGGTATCTATTCGAGAGGCAAAAAATATTATAGAAAAAGAAAATTTAAAAGAAGATTTAAATTACATTAAAGACAATTATTTTATAATTCATTTGTCTTTAAAAGAATTGCAAAAGCATAATTTATCGTTGACAGATTCACTTTTAGCATTTGACAACGTCAGAGATGCTATAAATCAGTGCAATTTAGAAAATATAAAAAATAAAATAGAGCGTGTTATGGAACGAAACCCAGATTTAGACACACTTAGAGAAAATAGTGAGGCCATTGAAAAAAATGAAGCACATAATTTAATACCTTTTTTTAAATTTGCTCCTTTGACATCGTCAGATGTAGAACGGTCTTTTTCTATTTATAAATGGACTTTAGATGTTAAAAGAAATAGGTTGAAAATAGAAAATATAGAGAAACTCATAGTTATATATTTTAATTGTAAAGATCAGGATTACCAGGATGCTAACATTGTAATCGATGAAGATTAAAAATGTGAATAAATGTAAAATGTACATATTTAACAATAAACAATGTTGATTTTTATCTTTTTTATTTATTCTACCCCTTTTTTTTGGTGCTAAAATCATGAAATGAGTCCTCTCGCCCAGAGTGAAACGGGAGGAAATGTCAGACTTCACTGACTAAAATCAACCTGTTCCTTCGTATGCCCTTTACGTTTCAGAGTCGTGGTGCATTCTTAAAACAGTCTCACGACCCCAGCAGGCATTGGCCCTCTATGGGGCCCCGTCATTTATTCTACCCTTAATGTAAATTACCATGACCACTATGAAAATATTTAAATTTAAGTGCAACAATTTATATCTACCTATAAAAGATCTAGCTATCTATCCTAGGCTAAAAATAAAAAATAAATATTAAAGCTTCGATCGGAATTCGATTGTTTTTATTATTCAACAGATAAATAATGAATTAATTTAGTTTTGATACCTTCCTTTAAATTTTGAATTGAGTAGTAATAATATCACTACCAACATTAACAATATTTAATTGAATCCGGAAATACCGGAATTACTTTCCGGAAAAATGGCTTATCCATGTTATTCTTTCTGTGTGCATTTATGATACAAGTACTAAAAATCAATCTACCTACTCCGATCACTGGTTATGACACTAAATAAGTTTAAGACAATATTTTGTTTTTTATTGTGACAGGACACGTAACTTGGGATTATTTTTATTTAGTGTTAGTGTTTTTTTTAGTGATTGACTTCTTTCATTGTGATATGACACGTAATTAAACTTTGGTTGTGTGTGTGTGTGTAATTAAAGTGGCCCTCACGATCTCCAGACCTCACTCCCATGGATTTCTTTTTGTGGGGGTACATTAAGGGTGAAGTGTATGCCTCAGAGGTAAATACAATTGTGGAACTAAAAATAGGTGTATTTTAGCATTTCATAAATTAATGTGCTTGGCGACGGACAGTGATTTAATTAGAAAAATAAATAACAATATTCTCCGTCGGCATAATTTGTGCATTAATGTGAATGGAGGACACATCGAGAATTTAAAAAAAAAGTGTTTTTGTTGTGCGCGTATTTCAAAACCTTACATAACATAAAAGTCAGCGCGAGCGGAGGCCTAAGCAGCCGCCCGCGCCAGCGCGGCCGCCCGCTTTGACACGAGATAACACACGCCGCGCTCCGGCGCGCGCGCGATGTTGCCGCTTTGTTTCCTAGGTATCTAAGGTCAGTTAAATTTCTTTACAAAGGGTGGTTGCGTTTTATTCTGATTTGTAAGCTATTTAGTTTGTTTGAAACAAAAAAAAACTAATTTTTGGTGCTATTTATTTTTATACCGTATCGAATTAATACTAAACACGTTTATTATACGTAGTGTAATTTAATGCCCCTCTGTCGTATCAACTCTGTATACCTATGTCGCAGATGGATTGCTTAATTAGCTGTTTTACATAACCGCTAGCTGTTTTACAAAACAGCTTTGTTATGTTTACGTTACGTTTAACAAAACTGCTACACACGTCTAAATGTAATACAGAATATCTCATCTGCAGTCATAATAAGCGTTTGGCTTGGCTTCTAACGCCGAATCGGACGCAGTAACTAAGCTAGGACTCCCTGACCAATTGGTTTAGGTTAGGTTAGAACTGTGACCAAAGCGCTACTTCCAAGTTGGTCGCAGTTAATGTATAAATCTATAATTGCATAGCACATGTGTGAGAACTATGTATCTACTATAAAGCTACCATTTACTAGAATCGTCTTTCATTGAGTAGAATTTGCCATGGCGGCTGAGAGTATGTCATGCTCACTCAAATGTCTCGCTGGTCGTGGCGTGTATGTTGGATCATTAAGTTCCCTTCAAAATGGTTGATCTGAATGGTGCTGATCCATACGTCATGTTCGTGAACGGGTGCCGTCAATAGGGAATGGTTATCTCTTAACTGCCACCGTTTATTTTAATTTCTGAATTGTTTTTTTTTTGTTTTTATCTTTTTTATTACGGACGCTTTTAACGTGCACGTCTTTTTACATCGTCCTCACATGTATAATTTCAACATGAATGATGTAACCATTTTTTTTTGTAACTATTTGTTGATTTAAAAGAGTGTTCATGGAGTTTCTCCATAGGTGCCTACTACGCTTTGAAATTGGCAACTAGCTTCATTTTTCTGACTGACCAACCCCTTGACAATTCAAAGTGCCTGTAATTGGCTTATTTGAAATAAATGGTTTGAGTTTGGTTATTTAATATTTTTAGGATTGACTTTCATACAACTCTGATAACTTTATATTAAAATTGTTCTTAAGATGCTTTAAAATGATTAAAATGTTTTTGCTGGACTTAGGGTAATTTTCACTCATATTATTATTAATTTTATTTATTTCTGTTTCGGACGCCATTATTGTTGTTATGAAACACAGACCCACGAGCCACAAAATTTAGAACTAAAATCTACAATCTGACGTTTTATTTTACGCTGTTTTACATAATCTCTAAGCGTTGACCTCAATTCAATGCAATGCTGCGTGTCAAAGCTAAGTAATTATGGAAATCGTTAACCGTCGCCGTCACGTCGTTCAGCTGTTTTACTTAACGGAGCTGTTTTGTAAAACAGCTAGCGATTATTTATAACAGCGGATTCGACAATCCATCTGCGACATGTACGAGTATATACCGAACGCAGTCATTAACAGTGTTTTATTATAGGTATTGAGTTTACATAAATACTAACCCGGCCCTGCCTCGCACAATTTTTACGACTTGACAAAACACCGATATTTCTTTATTATTTGTAGCTTCAATATTAATGTATTATACTCATAAACCTTCCGGAATAAATTCTCTAAATGATGGTAAAAACCACTTCAAACGCGATTTTAATTTATAACATTTATAGACTTAGGTACGTTCAGGTCACAATATTAATATTTCTGAAGTCACTTGACAGTCTTTAGTTTATAGCGATTTACGTTAAAAAACAATACGTTCTGATAACTCCTAGACCATAAAACTCATGACTAATAACTAAGTTCTAAGTGTTGATCTCGTGGACTGTAAATAAAAAAGGACAATACACTGTCTGAAAGTTATACGTCCGAATGCTCAATACATACATGCATGCAACATATTCATTTAGCTCTATTATCTATTTGTTTAATCTGTACAAATCTTAAAAGCCGACTTGGTTTCTGTACGTAATTTTTCGGGTAATCACTGAAAATCACAGCTGTGCTGTGGGTCCTCCATAGCACAGCATTATGCTGAGTGGAAGCCTTCTTGTCACAGTCACGACGACGTGTAGCTGCCGACTGTGTGTGTCCCTGTGCTCGTAGATCTATTTTGTTTATTTTTCTTTATTAGGTATTGTTTGTACGCTCTTGTTTGTGTGACAAATAAACCAATTTTTTCATTCATAGCTTAAATCTCAGTCGTAACAATTATTTAAGCTAGTAACTTGAGTGTTCAACTTTTAAGTTACAGAGTTACGCATTAGCACTTTTTCTCTTATAATAACTTGAGAATACATTTATATTTTACTTGAAGAATAAGTTATGATAAATAATTCAGACACGGCATTAATATTTTTCTTAGTAATATTCAGTAACGGCGGTTGCTTTGTTGAAAAAAATACTTCTTTCAGGTGTATTCTTCATTAGGAAAAGGGTATTTCCACATTAGTATTCTCCCATGCAGCTTTATCTACTACCTACATAACTTACTCATAACTTTCTTTTCAGTAAAGTTTTACCATCGATTTGAGCATCGAAAATAATTATAAGGTTGACATAAAATCTGGTTCCTGAAATACAGGCACATACACTTTTTTTTTTGACGTGGTAGAAGTCCTCATGGTTGTCCTCCGCCCTGGGGCGGGCGGAGGGGTCTGTCAGACTTCAACCGACTAAAACCACCCCGTGTTCCCTCGCACACTTGCACCGGGGGCTACGAGGGCACTTAAGCACTCTTCAACGCAGCCCCCGTTAGAGCAGGATACAGGCAGATACCCTAACCCAACTCTGGTGCCAGAGTCTCAATTTTTTTTGTAGCTTGTGTTTATACCATGAAAAATTTATTATTATTAATAGATATAAAGGGTTCTTTTCGGAATCAATAATTTCCTCAAACATACCATCGAATAAATATCCAAGGTATCTAAAAATATCAATGTACATTACTTATTAAAACTAACATGGTTTTCAATGACAAACCCATTGACCTCCAAAATATCAGTGATCATTAAATATATGCATGAACCGCCTTGTTAAATTATAATGTAGGTGGCGCGTAGAATCTTTAGATATACTTACTATTTAATGAATCAAAGTTCAAAAAAAATATACTATACCCGAAAGGTTTAGGTAATTAAATAAAGGTAAACAAATCGTAAAAAGGGTTTTTTATAGTTGACACTTTCTTGTTTAAAAATATGTCACAACAAAATTAAAGTTATTTGCGATTTATACGATATTTTCCTCTTTTATTAATGTATGTTAAACTTTATCATTTATTCGTAAACTATACTCTTCGTACATGTAATTGCTCGAGCACAATTTTTTTGTTAGATTATAAAATAGTATAATATTTTGTAATCTGTCTATTGTAAAGAGCCCAAAAAGACAGGTTCCCTAAACTTTTTAGAACATACAACGAATTAGATAACGTTGCTAGATTGAAGAGTACACCTGTGACGTAGTATGGCAACTGAAGTAGCAGGTATTACGTTTAGTCGGTTAACCAGATGCCTTATAAGTTGTGGATGAATTAGAAAAAATGTTTTATGGTGTCACTGTATTGCGGCTGCCACCATACCACTGTTAACGCAATTCAATTGAGTTAATATGGACACAAGTTAAAGGGTTTGTAGCCGAGAGAAACAATACTTTTAAAATGTCTGACCTAAACATTCTTTTGCCAGAGGCTTTAGCTAATGTGACTGCTGAGAATTGGAAAAGTTGCGAGGTTCATGTAATAAAAGAAGAACAGAAAATGTTTAAATTAGACAAAATAATTGATGATACCACTGAACGCTTTATTATTAATGTGACAGATAGTTCCTCAAATTCAGATTCAGAATAGAGCCTTTTATTATGGGACTCAAAATAATATGAAATTAACATTTGAAATAAAAGGTTTAACATCTATGAGTCACGTGGTTTTTTTTGTTTACCTTTATTTCATTACTTATACCTTTCGGGTATAGTCACCAGAACTCTCATAATATTTACGCTATCTTCGAATATCTTATTTTAAGGTAGGTTGGAAAACTAAGAATATCTCGAATATTCTTAGTTTTCCAAGAAAGTGTCTAGATGAGTGGTGTTTTCAAAGAACCTTTCAATAGTAACAAAGCATACAATGAACTCGATTTTATTTATGCATTAATGAATAATAAAACAATCGCTGGCAGCTTAAATGGAACCCATTATGTTTTACCAATCAATATTCTATATGATCCATTTTAGTTTTTGAAACAGTAGTACTCGAACAAACTAAAGCCGTAGCAAATTATAAATAATTGTTTCTTAATTCATAAATTTTTCAGCCACTGATTGTTCTACATAAAAAGTAAAAATTACACATACATAAACTCACGCCTTCTTCCCATGGGGGTAGGCAGAAACTACAGAACGCCACCTGCTACGATCCTTACATACTCCTTTTGCCTCGTTTACGTTCATACACCTAGTCATACACACAAGCCAGTTGCGAGAACTACACATCTGACCTTTCTGAAGAATATCACCAATAGGGTCACTATTTGCTCACACGGGGACCCCACCAGTCATAAAAAAGGATAAAAACAGCGAAAATAAAAATTCAGTAACTTCGGACCACCCGTGACGAATTTAATAAGAGCATAAACAAAAGCGACATTGCTCGCCGGAGTTGCCATAAATTATGAACAGTTTTCCTACTTTAATTACCATTTTGAATGCGGCAACATCGGTGTTATGACGACGTTGTTTTTTCTATCATCTTTTCTGCGGTTCTCAAGTTTTGGACACCGACCTGCGAAACTGATTAATAACCGCTATTTCCGCCTGGAGGGTCGTCCAGACTACCACTTTTATTATCCTTGTTAGCTTGGGTTTCAATTTGAGTAGATATACTTTTGTTTAAAATATTAACTACACTCGAGAGCAATGAATCCGGGTCACTTAAAGAATCCTAAAAATCTCGGAAACAAAAAATGCTAGGTTAATGCAATAAATTGTATTTAATAGACAATGTAATACTCCTTAAATGAAGGTATTAAAACTTCTTAGTTATTGTAAAGTTATATCATAAAAAAATCAAATTTGAAAAAGGGCCACTTTCGAAGATGGAACTACGAAATTACAGCATTTGGTTTTGCTTTTGTTTGTAATCTGTCATTTATGTGGGTACATAAACCATGTTGATAGTGCTCTATATTCATTATTCAAGCTGAAATTATGTCGCTTACGCCTGAAGAATGCACCAGAATACTTACAATGCTGGAAACGGCCCGAGTCAGCGCGATACAGCCAGGACTGTCGGTGTGTCGCTGTCAACAGTACAAAGAGTTCTCCGACGTTACGAAGAAACTGGTTCTAACCTACGCAGACCAGGAACGGGCAGAACCAGGTGTACCACAGCACGAGAAGACCGATACTTGGTGAACACCATGCTTCGAAATCGCTTTCTCACAGGAACTGAACTCACAAATCAGTTTCGACGCCTCGGAGGAAGTAACCCAAGTGCATGGACAGTAAGACGTCGGCTTGCTGAATCTAACTTAAAACCCCTTAGACCTGCAAACGGCCCTAAACTGGAGCGTGGGCATTGTATTTCAAGACTAAGATATGCCCAGAGCCACGTAAATTGGAGTATTGAAGATTGGTCAAAAGTTATGTTCTCCGACGAATCAAAATTTATGCTCTACAAGCACGATGGAAGACACAGAGTGTATCGAAGACCAGGGGAAAGATTCAAGCAAGCATGCATCGAAGAAAAAGTAGCCTACGGTGGTGGGTCTGTACTTGTGTGGGCCGGAATTTCTTCTGAAAGTCGCACAGAGCTGGTGATCATAGAAAACGGCTCTTTAACTAGCGTAAGATATGTGGAAGAAATCCTCAATGATCACGTTGGTCCATTTATGGTCAATTTAGGTGAGGATGCTATATTTATGCATGACAATGCCCGACCTCATACAGGTAGGATTGTGAATGACTACCTTCAAGAGATGAACATTACTCGTATGGAGTGGCCAGCGCGCAGCCCGGATATCAACCCGATCGAGCATGCTTGGGACGAGCTAGGCAGATGCGTAAAACAACGAAACCCTCCCCCAATCACGCTTCGTGAGCTCAAAATTGCTCTCACAGAGGAATGGGAGAATATTCCCCAAAATCGTATAAGGAACTTGGTGTACAGCATGCCAAACCGCGTAAACGCAGTAATGGAAGCACGAGGAGGCAATACGAAGTACGAGTATTAAAATTCAAGAAAATCGTAATAAAGTTCAAAAATTTCATGTTTCCTATTTTTGTTTTAAGGAGAGATCAGCAGTTTTTTTCTTTATGTAATTTTGTGTTAATAAAATGTATGGTGACTCATATTTTTTTTACTTTCATTTAAGGAGTATTACATTGTCTATTAAATACAATTTATTGCATTAACCTATCATTTTTAGTTTCCGAGATTTTTAACATTCTTTAAGTGACCCGGATTCATTGCTCTCGAGTGTATTTGAGACTATTAAAGGCCTAATTAAAGATACTCTTGCCTAATGACTATTTATTCTAGATGTAGTACTAACTCAGATTTTAGCGATTGCGCGGGAATAATTAAAGTAGCATACACCATTTGCCCTGCATGCATTTTAAAATTAAGAAAAACTTACAAGAACCGTCAGAGCCGTTCCCGTTCTATGTTTTACCACTTCTACCTATGAACAATTATGTTAGACACAGTTCCCAAATTAAGAAAAAAAAATATCTTACCAAAAGAAAACAAAAGAAACTGGAGCGACAAAAAAAAACAAGTTTGAGAACTTTATTCGCAGACTCAACTATTAATCAGTGTCGGAAACAGTGTGAGGGATCCTCATAAAACACGCTGATCATGCAGTAAAACGTTCACTTTATTATCGTCATATTTTCGTGGAGCCACTCTAATAGCCTATCGATCCAGCTAATGCTCGCGGTTACGTTGATTAATATTTAAACTTAATAATGTATCCAACATTATGAGGCACTTCTCTTGATAAGAGACCAACAGGCTGGAAAACTAATCTGTTTTGACCCAGTTTGTCGCGGTATTTTGAACAAATTTTCGGTTTAATCGGGTTTTGGTTTTTCGGCGGTCCTGGGTGTTGGGAGTTTTGCTTATCCCATAGGAATTCTTGTTTTTTAATTATTTTCGGAATGAAAAGTACCCTAACTGCCTCGTTAAGGTGCTTTTACACTGGCGAGGCGAGGCGTGGATGGGATGGACGAGAATTGCAATTTGTATGGCAAATTTTCTATCCACGGCTTCCCGTCTTTGGTGTAAAAGGTGCGTGAGGATGTGCGATACAAGAATTGAAATATTTTTTAGTATAATATTGAACTTTATTGCTGTAAGAATAGAGTATTTTTGTACTTTGTAAAATGAATATATATACAAATCTCGCACCGGCCATCGAGGACCCGTACGGTCTCTCTCCGTCAAGCGCTCACTCGCGAGGTATCGCGCTGGCATGCGCTGTCACGCGCCGGCTCGCTCCGACCATCGCCAGACATCGCTGCATACTATACTCTCCAGTTCCCAGTGCTTCTTACATGTTTTCCATAGTTTAAAAAAACTAAAATAAATAAAAGTACACGGCTCACATTGTTGTTCACTTAATGTAAGTACGCTACGCTACTTATAATTGGTAAAATGGTAAATATTTAAGATACCATAGAAACTGTTGTTTCATTACAATTCGTGTATAATTTTATAATGGTCTAGCTGAGACGCACCACTTAGTCCACGTGAATTACTGCTATCTCGTCAGAAAGAATCGCAAGTGGGTGCTCTGCAACTAAGTACTAACACCCGTATACCGCTATCCCACTAAAAAAAGCAGAAGGATAGGCAGATATCATCTACACTGGAAAAACACTAGTGTGCAGAAGCCCTTCGATGACGAGTTTTCAAAAGTAGCGAAATATACTAATACGTTGAAATAACAGTCCAAAAATAAAACTTCAACCCCACGTAAACTTCCCTTGCTTTACATCCGCTAAAAGGTGTTAAGTATCAAACTAATAATTATCTAGTATATATCTTTCTACAGGTGAAATAATTGTTTGTGTAGGGCCTGCCATACTTTCGGAGTATACCTTCTTCGTACAAAATTACAAACAAATACCTATAATATTTGTGTACGTATTAACGTACACCAATAATACGTATGTAGAAGTCGCGCGAGATACAGCTGGCCGGGCGGCGCGTGACAGTGCGAGCCGGCGCGAGGTAGCGATGGACCTCTTTCGGTTTAATAGGGTAAGCCTGATTTCAATTCTCGCCCATCCCATCCACGCCTCGCCTCGCCGGTATAAAACCACCTTTAGTCTAGTGTTCGCAAGCACTTCTATCAGTAGTAATCAATAAGGCTCAGGCCTGAGGTCCTGCTTTCGATTCCCGGGTTGGGCAAAGTTTTATTGGGTTTTTTCATCTGGAATTTCTCAGTAGCAGCCCGGAGTCTTTATTTGTGCCCAGTTGATCGCAATAGGCTCGTCCCATATTACATAGAACTTAAACATAACTGGCAAAATGTGGGTGTACTATAGGTACACCTCTGCCTAACCATTCGGGGATTACAAGCGTGATGTTATGTTATATTAGCGTAGAATAGATTATTGTATACAAATAAATAACCCGAAGATAATTTGAAACGAAAATTCTATGAATGTTACTACGAAATAACATTAGCTACTGAATATTTGCTTATATCGTCCCGGGGACACCCAAATGAATTACCTACTGATTCTAAGAATAGAAAGCTTATAAAAATAGAAGCTCATTGGAATCGCTTGATTACTTAATCCTCTTACTGAGGTTTCCTTGTTTGGGAGGGTACGATTATGACGTAAAATTCCTTAAGGAAATAGGAAAAACTTTTTCCTTGTGGCAAAATCAGTACCTACACATATTCAAAGATAGAAAAAAAATATAATGTATAAACCCAGAATTCCTATTTATAAAATAAAATCTTTCCTGATGGCTTTTGTTGTATACGAAAATCGTTTTCATATCGTAGTGATACAAAGACATTAAATTATTACATAACTTACTTATTATTAATTACATTACTTGTATCTATCTTAAATCTCTTTGTAGTGAAACGTTAACCAACGTTGTCGGGCCGGGCTGGTTTCCCAGGATATGCCGGAAGTATAGAGAATATCGCACTGTGGAAGGCTTTTTAATACCTACTGGGTTATTAATGATCATATTTTGTTAACAGCCTGGCCACGACTTTTGGCTTAGCGGCAAGCGGCGCGGTGTCGGCAGGCGGGGCGTTGTCCATGTCACGTACTGCTCGGTAGCGTTAGCGGCGATACGCGATCAGTACAGACATTACTTTGTAAATACTCTAAGATTAGATAAAAGAAAAGAAAAATAAAAGAAAAGGCAAGAAAAATAAAGAAGAAAAGTCGGAAGAGAAGTGAGAAGTACAGGAGTTTCTTTATGAAGAAAAGTTGTCAGTAGAGTAATTTTCTACTTAGATAAGTACAAAATTACTCTACTGACAACTTTTCTATCGGCCTTTAATAATATAATGGGTTCATTTTCCGCTACAAAATCGTCTTAAATATTTTAATCGTCAAGCCACCGCTCAGTCCGCCGCTGTCCGTACTGCCCTGAGTTGTGGCATCTCAACCACTTGCCCGAACATTTGTCCAAGCCACGTCCCGCGCCGCGCGCCACTGCCGTGAACCGCTCGGCAAATACCGCTAGCGTTGCCGCTGTGTGCGGTGTTTCGTGGCATGATTCATACATTTTTGTATATTTGTTTTACCACTCGCCGCCCCGCGCTAAGCTACCGCTCGCTGATAGCGGCAAGGTCGAGACCAGGCCGTAATTAAACTAAAATATATGAGTAAAACAACGTGTAGCTAGTAATGCGGTTTATTCGGAAAGGCCATGACAGTCCATCACTGTGACTGATCGCCACCTTGACAGATCATAAACAATATAAGGTTACCATACATTACCTTCACCCTTAATCTAGCAAAAAGACTTTCAGACCTTAAAAATTTAGGCACGCCACAATTGCGGCGGTAAGTCCCCTCTTTGAGGAGTGGCTTGAGAGGCGCCAAGGCGTCCTCACCTGCCGCCTGGCGCATGTCCTCACCGGACATGGCTGTTTCGGAAGGTTCCTGTTTCGGATAAGGCGGGAGGAAACACCCGGGTGTTGTCATTGTGTGGATCGACTGGAGGACACGGTGGAGCATACGGTGGAGGTCTGCCCGGCTTGGGCGGAGCACCGCTGTGTCCTCGTGGCGGCGATCTCTCGCGTCCGGCCCTGGTCCGGGCCATGGTACGGAGCGAGAGGGAATGGGAAGCCGTCACCTCCTTCTGCGCAGCAGTAATGCTCGCGAAGGAGGAGGCGGAGCGCGTGAGGGTGAGGCAATCGTTGCGCCCTCACGCCCCTAGTCGCCGCAGGAGACACCCTGGGCGTCGGAAATCGATAGCCGACTCCCGGCAACCGTAGGCGCGGGCTTGCGGACGGCGAGCAATGGGCAGCTCGCCGTCCGGTAAGGACCAGGCCCGGGTTGACGGCGCGTTGTATTCCACGCGCGTCTCCAAGAGATGTCAGCATAACTGATGGGGTCCGATAGGGCCAATGCCTGCCGGGGTCGCGGATTGTTCGAAAGAGTTACCGTGGCCGTGGCGCACAGGAAACTGAAGGAACACGGGTGGGTTTTAGTCAGTAAGAGTCTGACACGCCCTTCCACTCCACCCAGAGCGGGAGAGGTCCTTTGATGATTTCCCACACAAAAAAAAAGACCTTAAAAACTTAACAGAACTAATACAAACAAAACAGACTTATTATGACTCATACACCTTCACCATAAATGTATACCTAACTGGCTTGTTAATTCAACATTGACGAACGGGACGAGCCTGGGGCAGCTCAGAAGAAGATAAGGCTGTGTTGTGCTCTGAACCGGCTGTTCTACGCAGTCCTCAAAATGCTCTCGTTCCCCGTCATCCTGATGAACGGTCGACCGCGCCATCGCCCCGCGGACCGCCCAGTCTGGGCCCTCCCTGTTCTTGAGTAACCTTAAGGCGGAACCTTCCGGGCAGGCCGCGAAATTCAAATTTTCTTACGTTTTTTTGCAATTTGCAGGTCACTGTGAGGTTGTATTTTGATTAAAATATGATTCGGGACCGTAACAAATATGGCTTTACAGAATTATAATCATGCATTAGAATCAGCAATACATCTCTATGCATAATCAGCCTATACTTAATGTTCCCACTGCTGGGACACAGGCCTCCTCTCTTCGAGAGGGAGTGGGCTGTAATCTACCACGCGGGCCCAGTGCGGGTTGGTAGATGTCACATGTCTTCGAATTTTTGGTTCTAGGACATGCCGGTTTCCTCACGATGTTTTCCTTCACCGTTTTGAGAGCAGTGGTGGTGTGGTGGTGAGTAATTATTTACACAAAGTAAAGCCTGGGTTCGAACCCGCGACTAACAACTCGTAAGTCGCAGCCGATACCACCGTGCCACCACTGCTCTCTACATATATATACTGATACATCTCTATAAGTTCATATTACCCTATTAAATGACTATTTCATGAAATCATGGCATTTGAGGGCAATTCTAACCTAAGGAGTTGTATTGCTGATTCTAATAATCATAATTCTGTAAAGCCATATTTGATGTGGTCTCGAATCATATTTAGATCACCATACAACCTGATACTGACCTGCAAATTGCAAAAATTGTAAGAAAATTTGAATTTCGCGGGCTACCTTGGCGCATCCCCCTTAACCGTCTCGGCCCTCTCACTAACCGGGCTAGAGGAAGAAGAACAGATTAATGAACTCCGTATCCGTTGTTTATAAACAAGGGCTCTATGTAAAATACTGGTATTCAGCTGCATCTATTTAGACTAAAAGCCAATCCCATTAGTTAAGAAAAGGCAGCTGGATTGAAACAGAGGCTCGTGGCTTAATAATAACAGCCACACGGGTAGATTGAAGGTCCCCAAGTCCACAGGTCTACGCTTGCCATGTTCGTTTCGTTGATGGGTGACGATCCATTACATATCGAGACCTCTTCCGTCCCTCGAAAAGCACGTTAAGCCGTTGGTAACTAAATAAATACACGTTCTGTTTTGATTAAATAATTATACATAAACCATGGCTATAGCTTTTTTATTAACTAATTCAATAGTTACTCGGCTGTTCATATACTTATATATAGATACATTACTACCGTTGGAGAATAAACCGACGACAATAACTTAGGAGACAAGACAAGTCGTTTGTCTGTCATCTTCCCGTAACGGCCTTTATCGACCCCCATGAGTAGGAAAAAATTGTTTATGTTTCGCACCTACTTAAGTCATAAGTATTGGTGACACTTAAATTGAAGTTTTAGAAGCCCCGACAAACCACTTTATTTTCATTTTTCAAGCGAACTTTTCAATATTTCAGTAGGCAAACTTTCAAATATTCAGGAGTATTTTTTGTAATGGCTGTTATGGCCTCCAACGATGTATCAAGCCTTTTATTAGAGCACGTCCGTTAAAATTACCGTCACAAAGTTAATATAAGAGCCTGTTATAAAAACAGAGCTTCAGTTTCACTTTAAAATGTGCGTTGAAGTAAGGCTGAAATAATGCAGGTAAGTACCGTTCTTTTTGCGTTACATTTTTCATTTTACAGTGAGTTGTTTATCTTATGTAGTATGTATATATACTCATCTACTAAATTGTGTGTACACTTATTAAAGTTATGTCATTCAACATCGTCGTCGTCGTTCTTCGTCGTCGTCGTGTCGTTTGTGTATGTTATGTTGTTGTTTATGTTTGTGTGTGTTGTCGTTGTCTTGTCATTGTGTTGTGGTTGTGTCTTTGTTTATTATGGGTATAATCTTCCCAAACCTAAACGACCCTACGTAGGTACCACAAATGGCATTTGCATAATCAGCATCAGTAGTCGATGGACATTTCAGACGGTAAGTACCTATTAAGCTGCGTTCACATATTATTTTGTTCTTTTGTCCGTACCGTTCCTCCGTTGCGTATCCGCGTCGCGATCCGAGAACGCTAGTTTGGACTCGAGGGATCGGGGCGTACCTCGATGCGTTCCGAGTCGCCGTAACGCCGCCGTATCGCTCCTACCGGCGCCAACGTCCAAACTAGCGTTCTTGGATTGCGACGCGGGTACGTAACGGAGAAACGGTACGGTCAAAAGAACTTAACTGGACGCAGCTTTATGAATTTTGAATGATATTAAGGAGCCTGAGCAAAGGAGATTGACTAAAAGCAAGCCTACTTTGTGATTGCGTTTCTAGCAAGACTATTAATTTATTAAAAATGATGTCTTATTTAATCATATTTATTTGTTTTTATCACTTTTTGGATCAAATAATTGTAATCCATTGGGAATGTCGATACTTTTATTAATCCACATGGTACTTTATGTTTCAATACTTATTTAAATAGTTTAATTTATCATTTAAAACCACAGAAATATTATATTGTAGGTACTTAAATACACCACAAAACTTAAAATCTTTTCGAGACAGTTATGTCATTTTTAAATACATCACCCAATCGATTTCATAAATCGATTAATAAAATAATTAAACCTGGTTACACTGACACCATACAATCATGTCGAACTGTCAAAAAGATGCCTGCCAAATCAATGGCATTTCCGGCCACAGAGTTCATTGTTTCCGGTTGTCGCGCTGTTTCTTTTGCGTCGATTTGAATTTATTTTACGTTAAGATTACTATTGATTTAAATTGAAGAATTAGATGAACCAATGCTTATCCTTTACGACTCTGGGTAATACTTACACTAGTAAGTTTATATGTACTTTAAAAGTTTTATTTAAACACCCGTTCACCGTTAATTGCTTTAGCAGTCTATTGGAAGGCCTACGTTCGGTCAGGGGTCCGTCATCAACTGTAAATGTCTATCGGCTGATATGAGTATGCTATAAAGATAAATTCATTGAATTGTTTTTTAATTTTTTCACGTATCCTTTGATGAAATCCTGTGTCAAGCGACAAGCACACGCGTCTTCTGTTTCCATTCGTCAATCCGCAAGTCGCGTCGCGGTGACTCGTGGCATGCTCTAAGCATCTTCTTTTATTTCCTTTCTCCGCAGTCGTGTCACAAGACGCGTGTCGCTTGAGCGCAAAGCTCGTTGCTACGGGGTTAGTTTAAAAGGTGCCAAGAAAAACACATAATCATAGTTAAATTTTTATTTAAACCGAAATTAAATAAATACACCTTTACAGCAAAATTTCAATATTAGATTTAAATTACCTAGATTTATATTTAATTTAATTTAAATAATAAATGTGACTGTAAACGGTTGGGTATCACAAACTGGGTTAACATGGATTCCAACAGTATATCTTACACTGAAAAGAGATATATCGAATATATTGATTACTGCTGAACATAATAGCAACCATTTAATATCAAATGTAAATCCAACTTACGTACTAAGGTACACAGAGTATATTACAAGCAATATCCATCCATACAACAGTGAAAGATTAACAATGAATATACGTTTATATAAACAACACACATATATTATAATATAATATAACAGTGGATATATATTAAAATTACGTTGACTTAACCCTATTTTGATATGCAAGGTCAGTGGTACCCAATTTGATTATATTGCCACCACTTCCACGATATGTTTTAATGCTGGTTCTTTTTATTAATGTAATCCAACGAATAGTGACGTTGTTTGAATGAATATATTTTTAAATATATTGTAATTTTTAATTAAGAATAATGAGCCACAGTTTGACAATAAGCTTTTCTGTTAGTAAATGTAATACGAAACGTGATAGTTGACTAAGTAAATATAATATTTATAATAATATGATAAATATATACATGAAGAACACTTAAATTATAATAAGTTAGTAGTTATATAATTAAGTATAATACGAATAAAATATCTATCCTTTGAGACACTTGCAAAAAATAGTATTTATATCTTTTTATACCTTGGTTACCTATTAAGTTAGGTAGGCACTTATAGATGTAAATTAATGCGATGTTGAAGATAAAAATAGGTATTTTTACAATAGTATCTCAAAGTTTAGAACGAGCGATTCTTAACATTAACTTGCGTCGGATCTCAGAGAAAGCGTTATAAGACAATATAACATCTGAATACAGTGAAACACGACATATATAACAGCAAAATTACATATAAATACAAAGAGATAAATATATAGAATAAACATGAGACGGAACACGAAACTCCTTAAATTTAATCAGGTTGCCTCGACTCTGATCATCGGTAAGTTTTAAGTGTACATTTAAGTGCATTACTTGTATATAAAGTGCACAAACCACTAAATATGTAAACAGTGATAATGACAATAAACATTCAAGCTTTAACATCAACACTACATAGGTATGTAATATATAATAATGGATTATCACCAAAATGTGTCAATGTTATGTAAATTAGGTACAATAAGTACCCAATCTCGCGCCTTACATAATTAACACATTTTTTTAAATAGTTATGTGAATTCAATGTTACGTTTATACACGATATATGATATGATTAAAAAAATCACAACATGTGGGATAAATTATAATACTTTGTCATCCAAAGATATCGCAAACCCCTGAATATTATCACATCTGTGTTCATGACTGTTGATACTTTTTCAAGTTATTTTAATTGTTAATTTCATGCAAATTTTGAATCCAATAAGCTTACGACAACCAAAAAAGTACAATAAACAAAAACATTGCAACATCTTTTTTGATACTTCGCAATTTCATTTCCTACAGCGTTATAAAATAGTTCCAAAACCCGAGTTGACTTTGCCAACCTACTACCAAAGAACGAAATCCGAAGGACACTTGAAATTCGAATACTCCGCAATATACTGCGATAGTGCGAAATGTAGGAATTAAAAATTTCGGGTTTCGTATTTTCGCAGTGAAGTCCAACCTCTATATATTTCACCATTTTTTGCTGATCAAAAGTTCAGGTCTCAATTTTTTACTTATTCAAATATATTCAATTTAAACATTGTATATTATAAACATTCTTATTAGTAATTCAGACTAAAGGATATGTTTTTGGTTACAATTTTATCACTTGATAATGATTTAGATACACGTCGTACATTGATCACAGGGCTCAAAACATTTAATTTTCTCTTTTATATTAGTTGTGATTATAAGGTTTTTTTTTCACTACCTTGAAGCAAGGTGACTACAAGGCAAAGGAAACATGTTCAAAGTCACATTTATTACTCCACTATACTAACGATAAACTTTAACGTCAAGTATTAACTCAATATAAACTAATTTAAAGCTAAACGGTTAAAAAATCTGCGTCAAACAGCCTAACAACTTATAATATTAATAAAGAAAAAACAAATATAATTTAGTGATTTTAAGCTAATTAAATAAAATATCGAACTGATACTAGTTTTACGAACCAAATTGTGGATCGGTTAAATGCTACAAACTCCCAAAATATAAACAGCGTTGATTTTACTGAATCTCATCTAACACTTATTTATCTACTTAATACTAATTCTACATCAAATAGAACATTTATTTTATAGGCTCTAACTATGTAATATATTAATCAAGATAACGTATTCGTACCTTTCCGAAAGCTAACACAACTGCCTGTAAACGATACAGCGGGTAGGTACATGTATTGAGAAGATTCAACCGGCAAACTTTTTCCTTTGCTATATAATTAGAGAGGTATAAATATACGTAATATGAGGTAAAATACTCGTACCTCGAGCCCTCTTGCACGTACTATAGAATAATAATATCGTAATATTCAACATTGTAAATACGTAAAAGCTTACTAATAGGTTACATCGTAAGGCAGGGGTAAACGATAAAAAATATTAGAAATTCTCCTTCAAATTCATAGGGAATTGTAAAATTACAAATCAAATTGTTCATTGCTAAAGATTGTGTAAAAGTTCTAGCTCATTGTGAAATCACATTTTTTGAAAATGTTGTTTAAGTTTTCTCCATGCTAAGAGCATGCTACGACCATAAAGATATGAAACACACCTTCAGTGATACCTACTAATACTAGGATGCCTGGTGTTAGAACGTGTAGTAACCTACATTCTGGTACATTACTATTAGTAAGGCATACCGTAAGAGGTTTTTACTACAATGTAAAAATACTGTACCACTAACATACCGCTCTTGAAAAACGACCATCTTCACTTACCAAGCTGCCGCTCCATATATATTCCTAAATTTTGTTTATCAGCCCAAAATTGATATGTATCGTAGTTTATTGCACAAATTCATCACGTTACAAGTTTTGAACGGAAAATACAAACGTTGCGAAGAGGTACGCGTCGAGCCATCCGGCCACAGCTGGCCCGAGGGTAGCCCTTCGCGAGAAATTAAATTAGGATTAACTTATAAAAAAATAATGTTATGATTATTCTAGAGCCACCTGGCCGCTACGACGAAGAGTACGTTGGTCGCGAAGCAGACGTCAGGGCGGGTCGAGGGTGCGCTGGAGGTGCGGCCGTACGCCGGTTTCCGTTTGCAGTTCATCTTCTCGAGGGGCATCTTGGCGACACTGTACTCCCGGTGCTCGTTCACCATGGTGCACACCGTGCGCTTCTTCTGCATCATCTCGTCGTCCCTGTCCCGCAGCCCCGCGAGCCAGGCCTCGTACCATGCCAGCTCACAGTCGCATATCAGAGGGTTGTCTGCGCCAAAAGGAAACACCGAATATTCTAGAGTCATATAAAAGAAGCATAGTCTCAGAACATTTTGATCAGAGTAACGTTTTTCTCACAGAATGAAAATATCAATCGCAATCGTCAGGCATCATTTAATTAAAAAACTGATTTATTTCTTTTCTGAAAACTATTGTTGCTATAGCTTAGGTATAAATAATACAAACCCATAATATCAACCACTCGAAGAGTGTCCAAAATCGGCTCCATAATTTCCTCTGGAATATGCTGCAGCTTATTGTTCTGTAGATTTAAAGTCTCCAAGGAGTTCAAGTTGTCGAAGCCCATAGTCGGCAATTGGTGGATCCTGTTACAACAAAGTCGTTAGATTTATCCGGAGTGGCTAAAGTTGTGGGAACGAAGTCGGTGCAACACGCGATAGGGGAAGTGGTTTAGTGCTAACTACTATATAATCTGTACGACGTGGACGTGAAGCATGACCCGTGATATCCCTCGATAATTTGGAGCAAGAATTAAGAGGGCGCACAACGGTCCACAAGCGCCACTCCTTTAAAAAAATATTATCTCGTGACTGAGAAGGAATTATGAATAACGGCTTGTAAGGACCCACGGTAAGTGTGTCTAAAATTTTCTAATACCTTTTATAAAGCTTCATATTGAGACACGAAGCAACAAAATACGATCTACAGAAAAGCGGCCCCATTCCTCTAGATCGTATTTTGTTGCTTCGTGTCTCAATATGAAACTTTATAAAAGTTATTAGAAAATTCCAGACACACTTATCGAGGGTCTTAACAAGCCGTTATTCATAGTTCCTTCTCAGTCACGGTTTTTGTTTTTTTAAATGTGTGGCGCTAGTGTGCCGTTGTGCGCCCTCTTAACTAGACTGTGTATTTAAATATTAAAGGCATTTCAAAGTGGTAAGTGTGTGTGTGTGTGTGTGTCTGTAGTGCTTGTGAGGGTGCGTGTGTGTATTCTTTATTCTTGTTTCCACACACATTGTTAAGTAGGTACGGCAGATCTTTTATAAAGCGCTCTCATTACCGTAGGATAAAATATTGATCTCATTTAAACAGTGTTTCAACTTCAACCAGTAGATCGCCTACCGTCGAATAATATGCATTTCTGCAACATGCGACATCAGTCGCTTAGAATTTTAAATATAATAAAATTGAACTGAATTTTAAAATAAAGGTATTGCCAATTATCGTAACCTTAACTATAATAAAAGCACGACACAGACATTTAGGTAATTTTAATAATAAAATGAAAGCACTCTTTGTTAATGAAAGTGAATTAGACGTAATTATTTCCTTAATTTGAGCATGTTGGGTGATGTAAAATTATTAATATTTTTGAAGTTAAATATACTACAGTTGGAAATTAATCAAATGCCAACATGAGAAAAGAAATATTTATCCTACTAGTCCTACTAATATTATAAATGTGAAAGTTTGTGAGGATGGATGGATGAATGGATGGATGTTTGTTACTCTTTCACGCAAAAACTGAACGGATTTGGATGAAATTTGGAACACATATAATTTATAACCTGGATTAACATGTGGGCTACTTTTTATCCCGATAGTACGTTCCTGTGGGATAATTTCCGACCTCCACGCGGGTGAAGCCGCGGGCAAAAGCTAGTTAATCATAAAGTCGAAATGTTCCGTTTTTATCAAATTTATGACTGGGACACAAAATATAATGTTAATCTGTATAGAGAATTGAGTATTTCACACAGGTGATATAAGGCGAACATTGCTTGAATTATTTACTTCTGTAGCTTCATCTTTTTAGTCCCTTTACGCTTTTGGGATTTCAGGCGAATGTGCTATAAAATGTATTGCATTTTACTCTCTAATATGCTATCCATGTTTTTCGTGAACAATATATTTATTTGAATATTGAGTGATTACAAACATTAACAATTTGTTTTTTTTTCCAGGTTCCTTTTAACGGCGGTAAAAACTTACATATTAGAAAATTTGTTTTTAACGCGATTGTAAGTATGATCAAAATAGATTTATTTTCCCTGATAGCCTCAATTTCCTATTATTATTACCTATACCTATCCATAAAAACAATCAAGCTAATCTAGAACTGTTAGGTCCAATCCATCAACCTAATCTAAAAGAAAATGAGAGTATTGAAACCCGATAACATCAATAATCACGACTAATGGAAGCAATAATCTATTCAAAATATAATATTAATAAAATTTGTGGAAAAAAACTAGGAGTAAAAAAGTTGTGATAGATGGTAAGGATACATATGGTGTATATACTGAGATGTTAGCTGACATGGAAGAAGATGGTAAGCCAACCCTAAATAAATTGCGATAAGTGAAGGACGATAATGATGAGTAAAACAACTTACATGTTTTTTTGCATGTTGAGGAAGGTAATGGAATCTCCATAGCCAGTGAATGCATCCTCGCTAATGTACGTGATGTTGTTGGAGCGAAGGTCTAAGTGACGCAGGCGATGCAGCGGACGAAGAGCTTCAGAAGGAATCTCGTGAAGACGGTTGTCTCCCAGACGAAGGTATTGCAGGTTTTCTACAAAATATGGTTCATAAATATAATGTCAGTAAAAAAGTAATAAACGGGAATGAAAGAAATACATAAACAAGCCATAAAGTCAGATAGTAATCCGTAAGTCTTGGAAATATTTTATGTTAAACCCATTTCGTTCTCTCGACTTTTGCCGTATATTTCTTTTTTCAATCTATTTAAAAACCACGTAAATTAATATTTACCTTCAAGTCCGGCGAAGGCTTTCTCATCAATCCTTTGGATTAAATTGCCTTCCAGCTCCAAAGAGTTTAAGAAGGTCAGGTGCGAGAATACCTGGGAGGGTACTTCGCGGAGCTGATTATGAGCCAAGCCTAGAGAATCTAGGCTCCGTAGACCTACAAACAAAGAACAATAATATACTTTATTTGTCTATGTTAAACATGTCGTCTACTAGACGTAAAGCATTCCTTATTTAAGCAAAGCTATCCATAATCAAAAGTGAGTAATGTAACCCAACCCATGGTGATGTCTTTTACGACACCCATGGGAAGGGACGGGCCGGCCCCCTTCATAAAATAGCCAGACAACGTCCACCGAATACAAAGGCAGAACTAGATATATTGGTATAAACAGGAAATAAACAACGAATAAGAGAAACATTACCTGCAAAATCTCCTTCAGTAATAGTAGCGATGCGATTCTCTTGCATTTCAAGTTTTTTCAAATTCTCTAGCAAAGCGAGAGCTTTTTGTGGCACCGCTGTCAAGTCGTTACCGCCAAGATTTAGCCGTTTCAGCTTTCTGAAACAAAGCAATTCTATATTATTTTCCATTTGTGTTATTTTTGTGGCACTTGGGTTTATTAAAATATTTATACACACATTTATTTACACAACACTTCTATCATAATAGGATATCCCAAAGTGATAGGATGGTACTTAGCTTTTGCTTATTTTACGAATTGTACCTAACACAAATGGTATGCAGTTATTCTTGCCAACTCATATGCAAATGCACACTGCAATTCAATGCAATTCTTGCAATATGTATTAATTATTGTAATATTAGACAGACCAAACCGATATTTATAAGGTTTAGATCCGTTACATATAATTGGTGTTTTCATTATTTAGAATATTTCTGAATCAAAATAATTAGTATCTATCATAGTTTGCGGCTAGTAAATGCAATATTAATGACAGCAGTAACCACAGAATTTAATTGAGTGTGTGAGATAAAATACATATTATTGTGTATTTTATATCCAGTGGCATTAATTATAGTTGTAAGCTCAATGTTGCAATGATAATAAATTACAGTTTATATTTATTTTCTGGTTAATACAATAAACTGCCAAACCATAATGAAAATCGAAATTGCTGAAAGTTTAGGCAATTCATATCTATAGGTATACGTATATACGTAGGTACCAAAATGGTATCTAACTTTTCCAATATGGCTATTGCTGAAACAATTTGCGATAGCTGTTGATTGAATAGAAAATAGTTTTTCGTTTACAAACTGTGGAACTACCAAATTAGGTAAACACAGTTTTTTTTTTCTTAAATGTCTGCTATGTTTGCAACTTCTATTTTCGGGAATATTACATTAAAAAAAAAACACGTTATTCTAACACCAAAATAATGACTACTGAATACAGTTTCATTCAAATAATTACTGAAATCTTAATAAATTTGATTTATGAGATAGACCTTTAAATTGAATCACTTTGGGCCTCGAGTTTAGCCGAGACCGTTTAAACTAACCAATTTATTTAAATATTAGATACCATTTATACAAATTGTAAATCATTAGATAAATATATTCATTAGAACCCCAGGCTAAGTCTGACCAAATTCACCAATTTACATTACAGCAGTTCAAGTAAAAGTAAAAAGCCTAAAGTCTAAAGCCTTGTGAAAAGAAAATAAGTTCTTAAGAATGTAAGCCTATGGATATACTACTTACTTCTCGAGTCCTTTGAAAGCTTCTCCGTCAACCACAGATATCCTGTTCTCATACAACGTTAGTATCTCCAGTGTGTCCAACCCCATGAATGCTCTGTTGTGTACCGCTGTCACCTATAAACATATGCTTTTAACATGATATAAATAATTCAAGAACGTGGTTTATTTACTTCTGTAGGGTAACATTAAGGTAGAAAAATATATATAAAAAAACTGTACCATTGTAAATGTCGTCATTTTTATTGAATACTTATGTATTTACATAGTCATGGTTATTTAATCTGAATTCATGATAATTTAACATTATATCACTATTAATCATTCATACCTACGTATGCTTTCTGAAAACGTATACCTACTCATTTTGACTTACTGTGTGGATATTTATCTACATTCTACATTGTCTTCCGGGAACTTGAGTCCAATCGTTGAATTGGAAACCAATGCATAAAGCTGCTCATACGAGCATATTCAGAGTTGACTTGATTTGCATTTATGACTAGATGTACTAGCTACATCGTACAATATGCAAAAATGAAGGCACTAAAGTATTTGGTAAACTTCCTAGACTTGAAATATTTACATGAAACAAACGATTGTCTGTTGTTTCGTGTTCAGTACCATATAAATACAATACAAAAAAAATATGAATATCGACACTCAACAATGGTCCTAATGCAGGCCACACACGTAATGATATTCTTGCGCAAGTTTAGACTTGACACCGAATGGGTCGGATACTTGTGCTAATTTATCACACACACGTTAATGTATACTTGTGCAAGTCCAATTTTGCGCAAGTATATCGTAACGTGCGTTCGTACCAAGCTCTTACCTTATTATGATTCATGTTGAGAATGAGTAGATGATTGAGATGAGTGAACGACGATGTCGGAATTGTCGCCAGGCTGTTCTGCGACACGTCTAGTTGTGTTAACTTGTTACCTGAGGAAGAGAATATTCTTGTCTTTATTTGAGTCACAGAGGCAGACGCAGAGAAATTTTATGTTACACGTGGATGTTTCGAATTTCAAGACCTCGGGCGGGTTTGAAATATATGCTGCTGTTAGGACTTTGGAACAATTTGTGGAGGAAGATGTTTTCCTTATAGGTGTTACATTTACAAAGGTATATCTTTGCAAATTGCCTACATCAGCCCAATTTTGATAACTTATTTTATATTTCACGGTCTTCTAATTTGAATCTATGTATTGTTGGATGTAACACGCATTACACGTTTATTTCAAATTGCAAGAAGAACATTGAAACTGTTTTTAATAAAAATACCTAGCTGCGTTATATTTTCCATTTTCGAAAAGAAAGGTGTAAAACAGAGGTATAATTATGGCCTTTTCATGTATTATCTTTCAACGTACAAAAATTACACCCCATTCAAGATATCGATTCATTGTATCTATGGACAATAACTGACATGTTTAAATTATTTAAACAAGGAAATCAAATATAACATCAATTTGTTTGAACAAAAAAATAAATATATATACCCGTCGACTTAAGAACCTCCTCCTTTTTTTCATCGGATAAAAATTTGTGGTAGTTACCGATAGAACTGAGTGAGGAGTCTTCTATGACAGCCAAGCTGCTATTGTGAACGGTCAAGTGACGGATGTCCAGCCCCAGGAATATGTACGAGGGCAATTTGGCCAGGTTATTGTGTCGCAGCTTCAGGTAGAAGATTATCATCGGCTTGGAGCGTAGTGTGTTCATTGCCTGTGAAAGAAAAAATATTTTAGTACATGCGTTATATTTACAACGCTAATTATTATTATTTTGAAAGCCGAGTACAGTCAACATAAACCTCAAATAGATCCTTGGAACACTGCGACAACTGAGGCATTTGACCATGAAATAGATCATAAAACGGTAAATAATATGAAGGTATTACATCAAGGAACACTAGGTAGGCCTCACTAGAATAGAGGTGCCCATTCACCAACAAATTTGAATGACGTAAAACCATTAGAGTTATAATGCAATGATTTACTAATGGTTTTACGTGCATCGTGAATGTCCTACCTAAAAGCTGTGCAAATATAATTCAATTCAATATCTTTATTGTGGATCATAAGTAGGTACATAATACAGGTCTTAAATTGTTAAATTGTGATCAGCTATGTCTCGCCCATAAGGCATAGAGAAGTTACATAAAAAAAAAAAAAAATGTTACAAATTATTAATATTTCACATAAAATATTAAAAAAAAAAATTAAACGAACCGAATTAAAAAAAGTATACATTCAGAGCTACTCTACCTAATAATATATATATATGCTACTGAGTTCGATGATCGAAGCTCAACGTATAAATCAAGACTTTGCCATGGTGTGCTTTATTCATAATTTTACGGAAATAAGCCTCCTATGAAATCAAATTCGGCAGTAACTTTTATAACGTCACATAATAAACTTAAAACTGGAGAAAACTGGCACGAAGCCAAACATTTTCCACTATGATCAAACAAACTTTATTCGAATATGTGACTAGAATTTGAAGAACATCAAAATATTCATCAGCATTACCTATTCTTGTGGGCAGCTAGTGTCAGGATGTCGTTGCATAGACTATGTGCATACATGTGACTTACTGCATCTCAGATAAGAGTAGAATAGGTAGGTACGTACTAACTGCCCCGTTGGTCTCTTGGTTGCAAGCGCGACTGTTGATCGTGGGGTCCTGGGTTCGATTCCCAAGTCGGGCAAAGTGTTATTGGGTTTTTTCATTAGGATTTTTTTAGTAACAGCCCGGAGTCTTGCAGTTGGCGGTGTGATACGCCCGTGCCTTGGAAAGCACGTTATACCGTTGCTCCTGCGTCTGATCTCTCTCCGGTCTCACTATGAAAGTGAAGGAAGGGAGAGTTCACTTGTGTCTGCGCACACACTTGTGCTCTATAATATATCCCGCGCCGATGTCTAGTTTCCGTTGAGATTGGTTGCCATGGCTGAAATACGGTCTGGAGGACTTTATACTATATGTACGTAAAGCAAAAGTTTATATAAGTCATTCTGTCCAGAGACTGTACCTAAGTTTAAGATTGGTGCTGATTCATTAATTAGGTAAAGACTATAAGGACACTGCTGCTATATACCCTAGTATAGATCATAAGATACCTTCTGTATATGTTGCTGTTCAGTGAACTCGCAGAGTATGTCGAGGCCGTTCTTTTTGACGGTGCAGCTGCAGGGGGTGATGGTGTTGGGCGCGGGACACTGCTGCGCGCCCTGCGGGTGCGCCGGCCGCGCGCACAGCATCACGCAGCACACCAGCAACCAACGCGGCACCATTGTTTTTGACCTGAACAAGAAGATTATATTTAATGTAATTAATTGTTTTATTTTTATTTTCAGTTATCTTATATTAGGGTTGGAATTTATCACAAAGTAAACATAATTAGAAACGTTTATCGAATAAATAACTTTTATCTTTCTTTTCACTAAAATCTTGGGATTAAAATTGAGATCAGTCTTCATAAAGCCTTAACAGAGCACCATCCTGCCATCTACACAATCTTATAAATTAAATTTATGGAAATTTGCTTTCGGTTAGCTTGCCACCCTAAATTATCTTACAAGAAGCTTAATTACTTACGTAGAACACACATTTACGTCATAATATATTACACAATAGTCATGCCCAACCTTCACGAATTTGTACGCTGAACTAATTCATTACCCACTATCTCCTCTGCGGAATATTACAAAGGGGACAAATTACGATGACTCATAACTTGCTACAAAGTATTATATCTGACCCAAGGTACCCCGTTAAAAAGACAATTCTGCAGACCTGAATATTTTGCACTGAAATACGATCTTTCGTCCGAATATTGGAGAAAAGACTTTATACCTATTTGCTATGTAGTATTTCGATTCTTTGATACTTTCTGATGGAACAGCTTCAGATTAATAAGCATCATTAAGTCATCGAAAAACCTCTCTAAAAAGAGTGAGGTTAGAGTAACCGTAACATACCGGTATTATCAGGCTATAATGTCCCCGCTGCTGGGAAACAGGCCTCCTCTCAGTGAGAGGAAGTGGGCCGTAATCCACCACGCGGGCCCAGTGCGGGTTGGTAGATATCACATATTTTCGAATTTTTGGTTTTAGAACATGCCAGTTTCCTCACGATGTTTTCCTTCACTGTTTTTGAGAGCAGTGGTGATTAAATAATTTACAGAAAGTAATGCGCCTTTCTGGGTTCGTACCTACGACCTACAACTCGTAGGTAAGTCGCGGCCATTACCACTGGGCCATCACTGCTCTCAACTTAACAGTACTTTAGGGTAAATAATGATGGACATCGCATTGTAAAACGTGTGCCATAGGCCATTCTGAGCAAGGTCAAAGACAGAAGCTTCACACAAAACATGGCTTTCACTAAAAAGGTCTACGATCAAACAACATGCCTCGACTTTAGAACCTAAATCCAAAGTTTACGAACGGCTTTACAAGTTGATACATTAATATACATTAGGAACTGTTTCATAGACATAATCTAGTCTAAACTTTCATAACGTAACTAACCGTATCTACCAAAGCAGAAGTTTACCGTAACGAGCTCAGAGATCAAGTTCCTTACCCTTCATTAAAGAATCAGTGAGCTGGTCTAATTTTGGATGTCTAGAACTTGTGCGTAATCTTCTCTTAATAAGCCTAGCAACTGTTAGGCCTGCTACACAGTTGTGCAGGTCGCCACATTTTGATTCGGCAGGATCTGTTGCAAAACAAAGCCAACCCAAAGCTATTACTACATTATATTTGGCTTTCATACGGCTCGTGCCAATCGGAAGCTCCGTTCTGCATCTACCTTCACTGAAATGGCATATGAAAAATGATTTTTACCGGCCGGCCAGGATTTACATAATTATATTCGATTTTACCGACCAGAGTAGATAGTCGATTCCTGGCCACCGTAGGCGCCGGCTTGCGGACGGTGAGCAATGGGCAGCTCGCCGTCCGGTAAGGACCAAGTCCGGGCCGACAGCGCGTCGTGTTCCACGCGCGCCTCAAATAGATGTCAGCATAATTGACGGGGTCCGATAGGGCCGATGCCTGCCGGGGTCGCGGATTATTCGAAAGAGTTACCGTGGCCCTGGCGCACAAGCAACTGAAGGAATACGGGTGGGTTTTAGTCAGTAAAAGTCTGACACGGCCTCCTGCTCCGCCCTGAGCGGGAGAAGTCATTTGATGATTTAAAACCCAAAAAATAAAAAAAGTAACTGGCATTTAATACCAACTCGAACAGTGTGTAGCACGCCTACTAGGCACATGTTCGTCCTTATCCGGTCTAACCAGAAGATGCTATCAGTATTTCACTCACAGTGAATGACATTTAACCTCTGGAACCGAACAGGTGACAAATACCGTCGAGACTAGTTGTGACGTGTTTTACAGGCAGCTGACTACACGTCACGACTGTCATGTGTTTTTATGAGAGCCAGGGTTGACAGCTTTACGCGTTCTCCAAGGCACTGAAGTGTACAGCTGAGGAGTTTCCGAGCCGTCTACCGTAGAAAATTTCAATTTATTTTTCTTAAGTCGCAGTTTCAAAGCTCAAAATTCCTGGAAGATATCAATGATAAAATTTTAAACAGTAGAAAAATCTCATGACTTATTTTATCTCAAGCTTTCCCTTGCTTTAAAATGGGGCTCCACTTTGCAGGTACAAGGATGTAGCAATTTTACAGTAACATTTTTGTGTAAAAAAAAAAACTCGAGATAGAAAATATTCATGAAATGTTTTCTTTAAGGAATTCTTGTGTAAAGATTTTGAATTACTTTCTTCGTCTCGTAGTTGGTTTTATGCTTCCTGCTTAAACGTTTTTACTACAAAATCTTTTAGCGTTTTATAATTTGAAAGGTTCAAGTAGAAAATTCGAAGAAGTGCCTTGGGAAATTCTCTTTATTATTTAGCATTACATGAATCTTAAACAAAACAATTTTCTTATCTTACTTTAGTTTTGAAATCATACTATAAAGTGTTAAGATAGTTTGAGTGCAGCTAATGAGCAAAGATTGATTTTGGTCCTCTTGCATTGTTATTGTCTTACGGTTCTGCTATGAAGCAAACACATTAGCAGCTATTTCAGGATGGCTGCACACTCGTAGGCCCAGTGTGTAAATTCGGAGCAGCAATTGATAATACTCTAAGGGCCCGAAATGTGAGTTAAGAGGTCGAAACAAAGTCCTATGTGAGCTGAATAAAAAAAAGTTCATTACGGCACATAATTCTATTTCGGTCCCTATAAATCTGCAACCCTTTATTACTGCTAGAGGCACGTATCAAAAAATAATGTTCGTATACATTTAGATTGAAGTACGTTCGGTACATATCGGTGAGCTGAATATTCTATCGGCGGTGCACGGGGCAAGAATACTAATAATACAGGGAACCCGATACGCCACCTGACGTAAAGATTTATTCACAAATTGTTTAACACCCCTGCCGTTGCCCACTACTACCTCTAATAAGTACTACTTTTTCAAACATGCCTGGAAATTCGAGAATTATTTTGACAATCTTCTTCGAGATAAATCGAAAATGCTGTACTGGTCACATACATGCGAGCAGAGGCCGGCAATGTTAGTATGAAAATCCATATGTGACGTGTTTAGCAACAGTACTATGAAAAGTCATAACTGTCGTGTAATTAAAAAAAAAAAATATATATATACGGGTCGACTTGAGAACCTCTCCTTTTTTTTTCGTCGGTAAAAAAATGGAACGAACTTTTTACTTCCACCCATGGCAACCAAGGAGATATTTATCAAAGATTTTATTTATGTCTCGAACTGGCTTTGCAAATGGAGCTGTACAAGTGAAAAATTAAACAAATGAACATATTGGTGCGAGAAAAGTTATCTTTGTTCGTCATTAATTCTGATATTTATAATTAATTTACTTAGTTCGAATTTTCGCACATTATTTGGTAAAAGTACTATACAATCCTTGGCCGCAACCGGGCATTGATGGACTCACGTATGTGTGCCTCGGCTTCGTCTCGGCCCACATTTTCACGATCGTCCGTCACTGCCTCTGTTGTCGACCGCTGCAGTAATGTGCTATTTTTTACGTGCGTGCCTGCCAAACAGTCGACGGCCCACTTGATTGAAAGTGACTATTCACACGTGAATCAAGACCCCACCTGTCACCATCAAGGGATTTTTCAATTGGTTTTCAACCTTATGCGCGAAGCGCCTCATCCAAAGAGTAAGAAACTATGTTTTCTTCCTTGACAAAAAAAAACTTTAACGGTGTTTTCTTTTTATTTCTTGGTAGCTACACAATCATATTCGAAAATATGCATACCTTGTGGAGGTATTTCCCCGGGCAAACCCCTCCACCTAACTATAATATATAAATTTGTCAATAGAACACCTAAACGATGTGCATAAAATAAAATATAATATCCTCTACTCTTTTAAATATATTTTTGCCATGAATAATTTTAAATTAATTTGTAATGAACCAACCAAGAGCTCCTTTGGATAAAAGGTAAAAGTCATTGGTTTTATAAATAAAATTAGGATCAGCAAATACCTACTATGAGTAAAGTAGTAGGCACTAACATAGTTCTAAATAATATCTAATAAGTTATAGAGGTATGAGGAACAGGGTGTATAGTTTATTCATACCTCCATAGAAAAGGGAGGAGTCTCCAACCAGACGGGTGTTGATTCTGGTGGGCAACTACCCGGCGATTGATGTCGGGGCGTTTGTATGTATGCTAGTTGAACGGTAAACCTTGCTTGCGCGATGTAGGATTTTGCTTGACGTCAGTATGACACGTAGCTCGCATGTGGCGTTGTAAATACCGCTACAAAGTAACTATTGTAATCCCAGTGAGAATTTTGTCAACCCATTAAACCAACTCAAAATTAATGATCTAGGTGACAACCTTAGTTAATATTTATGGTGTTTTCCCTACGAATGACTAATGAGATTCCATATAATGATACAGTCACATTGCATTATTTTATGTGAGCAGACTTTATGGTAATCAACCTATTGACTTTCACTTTCAATAAACTGATCATGTGGGTACACCAGAAAATTGGTTTGATTTGAAAGAAAATACGTTTATTTGCGTTACACATGACGCAGAGAAAAACACGCAAACACAAAAAAGAACAGAACAGATTTGATTTGTAGTTTTTCCTGTTGTTCTATAGAAGCTTTTTTTTCCTTGGTTAGAAAGTATACCTACCAGCGGAACGGACAAATGTCATGGTTACTTAATCTACGGGACGTAAAGAACGCTATTCTGGTAATCATCAACGATTATTACTTAATTAGTAACCGTCGGTAACTTGGAGAAACTCTGTATTACCATCGAATAAAACGGTGTTTTACAAAATACCTACATTTACTTTCTTTGTTTTAATATTTTTTATGGTTTGCCTTTCATTCGTCATGGTTTGTTTCACAACAAAACAGTCTGAAGTTATAAAACTCCTGAAAAGCGGAAACCTTATTACCAACATTGTTTGTTCGTAATTCTTTGCGTTTAAATTGATTCTTAATACACTAAACAGAATTAGGACAACAGTACTGTTTATTTTCTAAAGAAATAAGGATTAGATTAACTTTGTTTAGCTTTTTTGTTGAAATTTAAGGCACTTAAGTTTATCGGGTTTCTAATAAAGTGGTCTATGTTTTCATTTGGTGTACTTAAAGATGGAAAACAAACAAGCATCTTTGTACTAGCGATTAATCAGTTGAACTTTTGCCAACGTCTTGTTTGCTGTAATAATTATACAAGGCGTTATTGAAAAGAAATGCGATGCGAATTTACCTAATCGAATTTTTAACAAAAAACATGTATGTCGGAAATACGTTAAATCAATCGTTTGACTTGACTAATCGGGACGCCGGTACCACCAGGTGGCAAGTCTATAACGCTCAGGCTGGATCAGGGCAAAGCAGAGGTGGTTGTTGACGGGTAAGCAGTGAAGACGTTTAGAAACTGTCGCACGTTCCGTATAGTTGTGTCGTGTACCTACAGTGTGTGATTCGCTAGTGTGATTAATTTGATCGTACATTATAATTTGACTTGAACTGCAAACGGTTTATCTATTGCGTAATAACCAACATTACCCATAGTACGCCCACAGTAGTTAAAATATGGCTGATAATAACGAGAGAGAATTGCCTTCTCCGTCATAATTATATATATACGCATTGACTTGGGAACCTCCTCCTTTTATTTCTTCGGTTTAAAATAATCTATGATAAATAAAACATTGTAAAGGAACGACGGCAGGACGAATGTGTAAACTCAAAACTAAAAATGAATACCACTTCACTCCTACGACACTAAGGGCCAGTTTACCATACTGTGTCTAAGTCATTTGACGGATTGTCTCACTACGAAAAATAGTCCGTCAAAATGTTTAGTATGTTAGTATGTCATTTAATAACATCAGAGTTTGTTGAAATTGGTGCTTAACCTACTTAATTTGAATTTAAACAACACACACATAAAGATGACCACAGATTCGCTCGATTCGATTTATCACGATTATTTTTGGCGCTCGATACCTATGCTACGTTTTGACGTTCTATAAGATTTGTCTTCGTATCGAGCTTTACTGCCTATTAACGATCGATAAATATATCAAGGCTAAAATCGAATATCAGTAATCGATTCATCGATCGACAAAAACGATCCAAAGTGGCGATCGAAAAAAATATGATATCAATCATTTTGTGGCTTACACATTTACTCGATTTTGTTTGATCACACGAGTCGATCGTAAAAATTTACCAAATCCGTTCGAATCCTGTACTCATTCCGTCACTTGACGTGTTACGTCGCGATTACATACGAAATACTTACTTGTGTGTCTGTGTGCGTCAGGTCGGCGAGCGATTATGGTGTGGGGGCGAGGGGTGTGCCGATGTCATGGGGCACTAGGTCATGTTCACCGGAGTCGTCCGTGGCCCGTCCCTGCCAGAGATTAGATCAATTTAGTACGTGGAAACAGACGCCAAACATTCGGCATTCGGCGTTGGGCCCAGACGGCCGAACTCGACAGTGTCTGCCATTTACCCTCTTCACTATTACGAACTGGGACTAATTTGTTAACATACGTCCTGTGATCGTAGCCAGTCTGTTGTTGATTTACTGTGGGAGACGACTGAGACTTGAGTACTTAGTTTATTATATGTATAAGCGTGTTTACTGTTAGAAACGTTCCAGGAATTCAGTTTGCTTTGTTCAATTTCGTGTACCGTAATAACATGAGTCGTGGTTCTTACCAAGAATTGAAGATTAGAGGGCGTTCTTACTTGTACCTTATCGAAAACAACGTTAGTTTACAAAACCAAATATAATAGCTAGCGTCTTGTTTGGTCTTTGTTGTTGTGTTATAAGATACAATTTGGTTAGTGTTTTTATTTTTTTAAGGTACGTGACGCTAATTATTAAAGTTAGATAATCAGGCCCTCGAGCGAGAGTTAGAACAACGTTATTGTATGGTTTATTTCAGACCTTTGTACAGGTTATTAGCTTTGTATTTGTCTTTACATAAAAACACAAAGATACAACCATACATTATTTAAAATCCGATTTTAAAAAGACAATTAAATTAGACAAAAAAATTTTGCAAAAGACATATCGAAATTAATCAATTAATTTCCATCCGCCACTTACAAACATAATTGAACGATGGTCAGGCTTCCTATTGGGTCAGATAATAATAATATTAAGGTACCTTTTCGCTAAAAGCCAATAATAAAACCATAACCTTAACGGCGTAGTACAGTCAACTGAAGGTCTATGGTAACAGTTTCTCAATGGCAGCGCCTTTGCCATAAGGGCGATTTTCGTAGTGCTAATGTTACCATTGTTATGCGGTTGACTATGCATGCGTAAAGGGCGAATGAACACCGCATACGTCACAACTTTTTAACAATAAGTGCAGCTAAGTAAACTTACATAGTTGTACCTTTAAACTTTGGGTAAATGGCAAATAGAAGTACCGTCAAACGGGGTGAACAGGAACGAAATTTTAAAAGGGATGTGGGCATTTAAATACTTAATATAGTTTGTTGCCAATAAGGGCACTTACTTGTTAAATATATTAGAGTAAACTCATTACAGTACTTTTTGGTAACAAACTATATTAGTTAAATGTTAACATCCCTTTCCGATTCATCCCTGCATTCCTATTCACCCCGTTTGACGGTACATTTATTATTAGCAGTGTACCTACATTTACAGACTATTCTACAAAATTAGACTCCACATTTTAGAAATAAGAATATACCTAAACTAAGGTTCCTACTTTCCCATTTCATGTAAAAAATTAAGAATCTCAACAATGAAAACTTGAATTGAATAAATTGTGTTAATAGTTAATATTTCATGGAAAGGGTTCTCCGCAATCCTATCGGGGCTTGAACACTTTACTCACAAAAGCAAAGGTTCCTTTTTGTTTCAAATTAAATTAAATCAAAGGGAGTAACATCCCTTCCTTTAGGAAAATTTAAATGCTCTGATTTCATTATCATGCTCTCGCATGAACCACTCCGAACCTTTTTGATACTAAAAATAATCCATTTGTAGTTACATAGGTCATAATAATATTATTCTAACTGAGATATTAGATACAAAATTTAATCAGAAGTATGAGTTATCGTGGTGAAAAAAATACTATAAAAGCACTCTCAAAATAAATAAACTAGGTATTGTTTTTCACCAAATTAATCAGCAAAAAAAGTTGAATAACACACAAGGCAGGCTAGTTGAACATTTTTGAGGAACCGATTATAATGCTCCTTGTGATTTATTTCCCTCAAGCTATTGTAAGATTATTTTCAAAACAATTTTTTCAGTTTTATTACGCACTGAACCGGGCTTTCCGGTGATGCCTTAAATAAATTAACGCCTTCATCCAGGGCACTAAGAGCTTATGCTTTTATAATTTTACAGCAGTTTCGATTTTTTTTCTAAATAATAAATATTGTGGTCAATTATTTTGATAAAAAAACTGAAGTCTTAATTGACTTCTTAATTGAATCGTTGAGCCCCTTAAGTCCTGACTTCCTGAGCTGAGCTGCACGATTACTGACAAATGCGTGCACTGACTGGACAGCTCCACTCAATCTGTGTGGTTCTTTCCTCAAAAGACCATTTTAGATACCAATCTACATGGTCTTCACATGATCTGACCAAGATTATGTCTGGACTTTAAAAGAGACTGTGACCTCTGAGTTTGTTTCGGCCTTTCTTCTCAGAGTAGTCAGATAGTAAACGCCGACCTCATCTAATTTAAAAAGTATGATTGACGTGTAAAAGTCTTTGTACAAACCTACTTACAGAAATAAAATCATTAATAATAATATAATAATAATAATAATATCATTTATTTGCTAAAAACATGGTATAAAAGATGGTAATGTTAATAAATGTGAACAGACATGTTCATGTTTCATTTATTATTTATCATTTACTTTCGTTCCTGACCGTACTGAAAAAAAACAAACAAAATTGTAACGTTAACCACAAAGCCTATGGTTTGCGTAAACTTAAGTTTTAACGAACGTCACAGTTGGCAGTCATCTAACGGTTTTTGCATTGAAACTCGTTAGCGCCATGTTTCATGTTGCCATACAAGGGTTTTGTTCAACCCACCTTTTTAAAAACCCATCTGCGAGTAACAAGCACGATACCGGAGAGGAGTTTGCTACCGTTTCTATAGCACTACCCCATATAAAATGTATTTTAACATAGATAATTTGCCTAATCACAGTCATTACAGTGAATAAAAATAATGGTGAAAATATGAAAACTAGCATTTTTAAAATCGATAACATACCTAGGATAGAAATGAAACAATACGAGTACATGCATTTAATATCCTCCAATATTATTCTTAACAAGAGGAGGTCTGTATCGTATAGAATGGGATGGAAACGTGAGCTATACAAACAATGGCGTGAATAAACATCGTATGTTACCACATCATTATACTGATGGATACCTACAAAATATTCCGGTCCATACAAAATTAAATACAGGATGCGTTAAGACTACAAATTATAAGGCACGATTGTAGCAGCCTTGTCTGGTGCTACGAGCAAATTCGTAGCCGTAGCGCCTACGCCGTAGCACGGTGGCGTAGAAAAGTCAGCACATGGCCTTTAAGGCCGCCGGTGTGTCCTGAATCTGTTCCACCCATTAATTTGAATGGTGTTAATTTAGATAGGGTGTAACAGTTTAAGTACCTTGGACACTACCTTGCCGACGACCTTAGGGATGATGTTGACATAGTGAGGGAGTGCAGGGCTCTGCCAGTCCGTGGCAACATGCTGGCCCGTAGAATCGCCCGCTGTACGGACCAAGTCAAGATCACGCTGTTTAAAGCGTATTGTCAGGGTCTGTACAGGGGTGGTCTATGGGTTAGTTATACCAAAAAACCCTTGGACACTTTGCGCGTCCAATATAATAACATTTTCTGGATGATGTTGAGAGTTCCCCGTTTCTGCAGTGCCTTCGAGATGTTCGCGCAGGCTCATACTGACGATTTTCATGCCGTCATTCGGAAAAAAGTCGTGTCACTTATGAGGAGGGTGCGAGGAAGTCACAACAGCATCCTGAAAACTATAGCTGAAGATGTAAGTGCACCTGTGTTGAGGCATTTTGTTCGTCTGATGATCTTTTAGGGAGGTATCCTCCCTATTGGTTATCGTGACGAGGCGGGGTGTCTCAGCACAGGGGCATTTTGTGTATAAAATTAAATGTATTGAGGAGTTTTGTCCTTTGTAATTGTATTTAAGTACTAACATTAGTTTTCTAAGTTTTTGTATATTATTATATTACCTTTGGATCTAGTTGTCCCAAAATAAAAAAAAATTGAAATTGAATTTTGAATTTGTACAGAAAAATACTTTACTACTGCCATTATCATTATTTCCAACAACAAAAAATATATATTGGCTGACAAACCTTAAATGAAAATAGTGCCTAACCACGAACTAATTTCTTACATCAATAGACGAAACAAAAACCTAGCGTCAACATTCTACAAATTACTTAGGTCAAAGAAAAGACACATATACCTCGAAATAATACCTACATATTATTTGACTGACATATATACCATGTATAGTAGAAGTATATTCGTCCATCAATGGACAAAGAATACTAATTCGTCTGAGACGAATGAGACCGAAAAATGAACTGCAAGATGTCTGGACCGTAAGGTCGGGTATCTGTCCTTTACGTCCTGACCTTAATAACGATAATACTGAACAAATATAACACGACATTGTCTTGTTTCACTTATTCTGTCTTTTTTATATTTAGGTTATTACACGACCGACATCTAACAGAGCGAGTGGCTCAAACGAAACGAAATATTTATACAAAATTTGGAATATGGATAAATAAAGAAAGCTTAGGTATTAATAATAATAATAAAACATTTATTTCAGGCAAAATGGCCCATAGACACATACCTTACAAACTAACATATATAAAGTATAAAACAAAACTTGGGTTAAAAAATAACTTAAAACTATGTTAGTATCACTTCACTAGCTTGTCCTTGAGCTGCCTTGTGGCACTTGTCCGCGGAAGCGACGGAACACTACGTCTTGCGGCCAAAAGTCTTCTGCCATTACGACAGACAGGTAACAATTCGGTACTCGCACCACGAATGCCTTGAAGTTGATGTTGCATTGCGACTCCAGTAACTGCACCCTCGAAGTGTACCTCGTCTTCTGGCGCACGTACTCCACAATGTCCTCCGCCTTAGTGGTGTAGTGTAGGCGGGAGATGTACATCGGGGTGTTCGGCTTTGCGGCACGTAAGCTTACTCCGGGCTCCGTAGGAGCTATGCCGCAGCGGTTCTTGTTCGTTCGTGACTGACGCTTCCTCCTTTGCACAGTCACAAAGTCCTCAACATCAACCTTATTCGGGGATTTGTATTACTGACAGTGGGTGAATAATAATTATTGTTAATGACGATAATTAAATAGTTATATGACGTGGGTATTTACTTACGGTAAATTCTGATTCACCTCATCCTTTCTCTGAGAATTTACACGTAGGTAACATCACAGAAACACGGGTACATAGCAACGTATGATACACTCACATTTCGCAAGTTTAAAATTCCTCTGTAATAGGATGCGAGCCACATCCATTAAGCGGGCACAAATCCAAAGTACAGTCAATGTGAATTTCGTAATGGGAAAACCCAATAGCACTTTATCTCGAACCTAGTACCCCTCTCCTGATAATAGTATTCGCGCTTAAGACCACTACACCAATACCAGTACCTATTGCGCTTAATCTAAACTAATATTTTAAAGAGAAGAGATTTGTTTGTTACGCTATCACGCTAAAACAGCTGAACGAATTTGAATGAAATTTGGCACATGATTAGACCATAACCGACTTTTTATCCCGATATTCCCACGAGACCGAGACTTATGCGGGTGAAACCGCGGGGCGCAGCTAGTCATAACGGGTGTAAAAAGACACTTAACGAAGCTGAGAGTCACGTGTACTCCACGTCATTGTATTTTTTTTTGTACTGGACCATATCTGGGAACCTTCTGGTTACGGGGATATTGAAGGTCCAATTTACAACTTTTACGAGTGCTGACGTTTTTTTACGAAAACACGTTTTCAATGTTATTTATGTCACAACTTTGAATACCCCCACGATCCCTGCACCGTTGCATGTACTCATAAGCAAAATGTGTTGCGTGTGTTACATAAGCAAAATGTGTTACATGGTGTGCAATGTTACTTAGTTTGATGTACAGTACGCGTAGTTGACGGCTATGTGATGGGTCTTTTTACATCCTGTATATATCGCTGTACAAGGATCTTTTGGCGCGTGGCCAAAATCAGTAATAACGCCGCCATCTCGTTTTTTAACCGACTTCACAAAACGGAGGAGGTTCTCAATTCGTCTGTATTTTTTTTTATTTTTTTTTTGTGTGTTTGCTCCGAACTTTTTTCGGGGTGAACCGATTTGAATTATTCTTTTTTTATTTGATAGGTGGTGCTTCACATGTGGTCCCATTTAAATTTGATCAAGGTCTGACCAGTAGTTTTTGAGTTAGCCTTAAAACTGCATATTTTTTCCACTTTGTTTATATGGATGATGTGTTAATAATTTCCTGTCACTATTATTTACACACCAAGTAGTGGTATACGAATTTGTGTGGAGTAGGTACCGCAACTAAAAAGTGAAAAATAAAAACTTTTTTACAAAAAAACAACGGACTTCCAAAAAAAACACTAAAAGACGTGAAAAATAACTTTAATTTTGGAAGTCGGTGGCCAAAAACGAAAATACAAAACTAAAGACACCGACTTCCAAAATTAAACTTATTTTTCACGTCTTTTAGTGTTTTTTTTGGAAGTCGGTTGTTTTTTTGTAAAAAGTTTTTCATTAATTTCACAAAACAGTTGCACAAAGGAGATGTTTCAAAATGGGCCCGGTCTATATACACCACCTTGAAATAAAGAGAAAAATTCGTAGAATTCGGGACAAAAACCAAATAATTCATTTAAATGTATAGTGTTGGGGTAGTTAATTGATAATTATCAATTATTTTTATCGGCTTTCAACATGGGGTCTCACCGATTTAGTTACTCTATGCTTAAAAAGAATGACAGTAAACCATAGATCAACCATTGACCACAGAAAGAGAACTGTCAGCTGTCACAACAGTGTCAATAAACATGTCAAACGTCATTAATCAAAATGACAGCTTACAGTCATGACGGGTTTTTGTTGTGTGTTGCAATTTCAAGTGTAATTTCTTACGGTTTTCTAGCAAATAAAGCCATTTTAAATTAATTGGAGAGTTATGAACTGTTTTAAATGTGTTTCCCTATTTTTCAGTATAGTGTACAAGGACCTGGCCCAGGCTCCATACATTTTGGAACATCTCCTTTTTACCTACAGCGCCCCCCTGTCAACGTGATTTGACCGCCAAAATATCATTGTAGCAGTGTGCCTATCATCATCATCATCATCATCATCATCAGCCTACAGCAGTCCACTGCTGGACATAGGCCTCTCCAATTGCACGCCATTTAGCTCGATTTTCGGCAACTCTCATCCAGCTGCTACCAGCTACCCTGCGAAGATCGTCGCTCCACCTAGCCTGAGGGCGTCCTACCTAACGTTTGCCGATTCGCGGTCTCCACTCAAGAACACGTCTACCCCAACGGTCATCGGTTCTACGGCTAATATGGCCGGCCCACTGCCACTTCAGCTTGCTTAATCTGTGAGCTATGTCAACAACTTTGGTTCTCTGGCGGATCACCTCATTCCGGATTCTATCCCTCAGAGAGACTCCAAGCATAGCTCTTTCCATAGCTCGCTGAGCGACCTTGAATTTATGGACCAGCCGTATTGTGAGTGTCCACGTTTCGGCTCCGTAGCTCATAACAGGCAGGACGCACTGATTGAAGACTTTAGTCTTTAGGCTCTGCGGAATTCGTCACGAGAAGACTCGACGAAGCTTCCCAAACGTTGCCCAACACAGCCGAATTCTTCTGTTAGCCTCCTTCTCAAAGTTGTTCTTACCAAACTGCAGAGTTTTCCCGAGGTTAACGTATTCTCGAACTACTTTGAGAGCACCGCCATTGACAGCAATCGGTCCCAGAGTGACGTGTTCGTTGAACATAACCTGGGTATAGTCCAAGTTCATCCGTAGACCAATGCGTACAGAAGAATTAACTAGGCCGTCCAGCATCTGCTGCAAGTCATGTAGCGATTTAGCCAGTATGACGACGTCATCTGCAAATCGCAAGTGTGAAATGTACTTGCCGTTGATGTTAATGCCGCGTTCTTCCCAATTCAGCGTCTTAAACACATCCTCCAATTCGTTAGAGAACAATTTATAGTGTAGGCACACTATAAATTAAAAACCAGTATTTCAAAATCCACCTACATCTATACGTACGTAGATAGGTACAATAACATACTGTTCACATACACAATATAAATAGTTAATCTAACGTCACTAGTGTTGGATATTTGAACTAGATGTATTGCACCAATCGTTCACGCCCGCGGCAAGCTATCGCCACTTTAAAATATATTGTCGACATGTTTTTAACATGTGTTTTATATTTTCAGTTATTCACACAAACTTTTAAGTAATCGATTAGAAGTTGAGTGATATCGTTTGACAAGCAATATAGGAAAGGTATTGAAAGGGTAGGAAGACTAAAATATAATAGACGGAGGAAATATTTTCGTCTGCAGTGCTGCAAATACTACTGTAAGTCTTAAAAAAATGCTAAAAAGGCATAAAAGGCTTTGAATACCTGAAACAAGGCTATACTGCTGCCTAGAAGTCAGTGCCCCGTTGTAACAAAACATTACAAGCCTTTGAGACATGTGCGATTGATATCTAAGTAAATATTTCACTTCAAATACAACTCATTTTTAGTCGTATCACCATTCGGTGCTAAAAGAGAACATGTTGTATCTATTTTCAAATATTATGCAACGTAACCTTTCCACCTTTAACCGGCCTCTATATATACGAGTACAAATAGACTACTGACCACGGCTAGATCCAACTCACACTCAGTTTCCAATACTATTCGGGATGCTGTAACATCTGTTGTTGCACTATCCTATTCTCTTTATCAGTCCAGTTTCTATGCTATCAAAAGCTGGCTTCCTATTGGCTGTGCATTTCCCGAAAACACCCGAATATCTCCGACGTATACAGCATATCCGATTAGCTTTACAACATGGTGCCGCTAAGCAATCAGTTGGTAGCTGTGTACCGTGCAGGCAGCGTGAAAGCTATTATTCAAAATAGTGCCGAGCGCTAGCACAAGTTTACTCAGACGCAAACTATTTTGTTTATTTAGCTTTAGTTAGCAGAGTCAAGTTGTATACTAAAATTAGGATGTGTTATTGGTTAAAATCGCCTCCATGGGCATGGCATACCTATACAAGGTGGCGATTTAGTCAACTGCATTCATCAAGAGGATGATTTTAGTCGTCATTTTAAACAGTTTTCGCTATGAAACTCTTATCCGATTCGTGAAGAAAATAAGAAATTCCTATACCTCCAACAGTAGACAGACTATTTCAATACATATATGATTGTTTTTTTTTTCTATAATTCGGGTATTAGTTTCATAGCGAAAGTTGTTTAGAATGACGTGTAGAATCATCCCCTTGACGGATACAGGTGACTAAATCGCCACCCTGTATGTACGTTCGGCGTACTTTGGAAAATTAGCTCCACATTGTAGAGAGGCATATATTATTACCACGTTAAGAGCTCTTTTTCTGCGCCACAGAGCACGGACACGCCAAGCCGATGCTAGAGGCACCACTGTCAACACTTTACATATCAACCAAGCGTGTCACTGTTTATTCGCACTACGTCACAAATAACGTACAGTGACTGACGGCTTTGAATGGCGTAGATGACAGAAGTTGTGCACTCAACGCCATTTCGGTGCCATGAATTTTATTTGTACTGCCGCCTCTAGACGTTGCTGGCGCTGTGATTCCCGCTCTATGGTACAGTCAGCAAAGGAGATAAGTATGCAGGGTCCTCGGATATAGTTGAAGTTTAGTAAGAAGCCGATGAATGTTTTCGAATAAAATAAAATAAAATTAATAGAAAACAAACTGGTTATTTATCAAATTAAATTTCATTCGAAAACATTCATCAGTTTCTTACTAAACTTCAACTATATCCGGCGACCCTGGATGCATATCTCTTTTGCAGACTGTACGAGCCAATACGGGACAAGAAAATTTGATCCGTCTAAAATGAATATTATAAATTTTAAAGTGAGTTTGTTTCTTACGCTTTCATGTATTAACTAATTAACCGATCTTCATGAAATTTTGCGAACACGTTGTCAAGGGTACAAAAAAAGACTTAAGGTACCTTTCATCCAGAAAAAGTACTGTTCGCGAGGGATAGAAAAACGCGAGTGAAGCCGCGGGCAAAAGCTAGTTTACCATGAAATAAAAGTTTGAGAAAGCAAACTTTTCCAGTAACATTCCCAGAAAAACAGAGGTAATGGTTCTATTTTGGCAACAAATATGCTACCATAGCGATAGGTAAAACTGTAGCGGTTTCAGAACTTTACCTTACACGCCTACACACGCAAAAGCTTTCAGTTGGCTTTTACAGTTGAGTTTTTCTTCTTAACACAAATATGTGGATAACAGAACTACGCTTTTAATGTAGCTGGTTGCTATGCATACCGACGTGAGACTGTATTTTTTTTATGTTCTGAGCAAAAATTTTGAACATTTCAATACGATCTAAGACAACACTACTTTTGAATAACTAAATATAGAAAAAAATGCGTATTAAGTAGTCGTTTAGTATTTTTTTGTGTGGGCTAGCTATAAATGCTTATTGAAATAGAGGCAGATTAAACCTCTAGGTATAACAGCTAGAAGAGATAAAATCTTACCAATCCATTTGACCTCGCTTCACTTAAAATACTTACTTATGAATACCCTCATGTTAGAAAAGTAGAAACTAGTGTTCTCATAAAGGTTTAATAGTTGGAACCCGAAGATACTACAGTGTTCTTAGGCATAACATTGGATGCCAAGCTTCAATGGGCCCCCATATAGATAAATTGTTAAAAAAGCGTAGCTCTGCAGCATACCCCGCCGCCGCGTTAGAAAAAATCGTGATTTAACTCTGATTTAGAGACAGTCCGTTTAGTATACTTTACTTATTTTCATAGTTTGATATCGAACGGTACTTATTCTGTTGGGAAAAACGCCGCCGATATTGAGAAAATTTTTGTTTAACAAAAAAGGGCAATTTGTTCAATGTATAAATTAAGTCCCGGACACTCCCTCAGAGACAAAATTAAAGAGATTTATACAATGGCTGTGCCTTCTCAGTATTTTTATGAAAAAAAAATTGTACGCACATAAAAATATTAACGTGTTTAAAAAATACAGTGATAACAAACTCAAATATGTTGTTCCTACAACCAGGCTCAAGAAACTAGGTGGCTTGTTTAGATGCCAATGTATACGTTTTCTTAATAAACTTCCTAGCCACATTCAAGATCAAGCCTTAATAAATTCAAATCTTCTATAAAGCGGAAACTATGCCAGAAAGTCTATTATACTGTGAAAGACTATATTGAAAACAAAAAGGCTTAAACTGCTCCAATAAATTTATACGGTGAATGTTGATTTATTTTATTCTGCTAACTATTTTAGACATGAATAATTACTTTAAAAAGTATTATATTATTTAAATTATTGTGAAAGTGGACTATTTGGGTCATTGTTACAGTTTTAATCATGGTCTGGCAGTTTAAGTAGTTCATGCGGCTTACCCAAATGTCCTTTATTTGGTAATTGTTCGTCGAATCGTTGAGCTCCTTAAGTTCTGAGTTGAGCTGCACAGTTACCAACAAATGCGTGCACTGACTGGACAGGTCCACTCAATCTGTGTGATTATTTCCTCAAAAGACCATTTCAGACGCCAAAATAAATGGTCTTCATATGATCTGACCAAGATTATGTCTGGACTTTAATAGAGGCTGTGACCTCTGAGTTTGTTTCGGCCTTTCTTATCAGAATAGTCAGATCTAGCCTAATTTAGTTTAAAAAATATTATTGAAGTATAAAAGCGGTTGTACAAACCTACTTACAGAAATAAAATCATTTATCATTTATACGTCTATATATTATAATACCTAACGTGATAATTTATAGCCTAAAGACTGACCAGACGTATAAAGAATATCTATGCAAAATTTGAACAAAATCTATCCGGTAGTATTTGTGTGATGCTGCATCATACATTCAAACAAACAGACAAAAATTCTAACAATTATATTTTCGGCATTAGAATAGAATAGAATACTCTTTATTATGTACACCATAAAAATTACAGATATAAACGTAGAAATTTTACATAGCGTGATACAATGGGCGGTCTTATCGCTAAAAGCGATCTTTTACAGACAACCTTTGGAGGGATTCAAGGTAGAAGGAGAGACAATAATGCAGGTAGTCAGTGGTGAAACAAGAACAAGGAAACTAAATGTAATGACAAGTTTAAGGAGAGAGGAAGTATTTTTTAACCAGAATTAGAATCGTTCCCAGACCTCACAAAAACTACGTTAAAAAAAAAGTGGGTACAATTTAGACTTCACTACGATTTCATTATAAGTACCTAATATATTCGATTCCACATTTAGCCATTTTGCTTGCCTATTATAGTATCTGTAGGCCATACACATATTTTTCCAAACGGGACTTAAATCCAAGCTCTCTTGGTAAACCAAAGATGTTTTTTTTTTTTTGTGATTGGCTTCTCACAAGTCAACCTAGGAGGTTGACAGCTGCGTTTGCCCGAATAAATTAAGGCGCCCAGCTAGGGCTTAAAAACTTACAAACTAGGCGACACACGCTAAGGGCACCCCTTGCGGGGTACGAGCCTCGGCTTAGGGCGTCGCTGGGAGAGGGCAGCAAGGGACAGGCTGGATCGGAATTATTATTATTAGGGGACGAATTTAAAGCTACAGGCTCAGTGGCGCGGGCTGGCTCGAGCAAGGGTCGGGGCCCATAGATGTAGGTATGTTAACGATGTATTTTTTATACTAAATACAATCGTAAGTAAAACTTCCGTTTTCAGAATACGAGCTTTCTTAATTAATTAAATAAATTAAATATTGTGGAAATATTAATATTCCGTCATGATTTTACTTGTTATTGTAACCAACATATTTATTAATTTATTTATTTGCTAACATGTAAAACACTGGTTAGTAGAAATGCATGAAAATTTCATGACACAGTAGTCAGACATGCACCCTGTAAGGGCACTGCAATTTGTTTTATATCAATTTATTAAATTATCTACATAAAATATTGATTCTAATTATTACAATTTATTACATTATACTAAACATTAATCAGTAATTTATTACATTTTATTTTAAAATACGTCATTATTATCAAATAGTTCATTATTTTTGTCTTATAGGTAATATAGTACATAGTTATTTATTATTTAACATTTACGTCAAGCATATTATTACTAGGTCGGTCGATTCACAATTTGTCACTTTTAAATTCCTCAACGGTATTCCTTATAAACAGAGATTATAACTGTTTCGAGAAATTTGGTAGGGAGTCATTTGGTAGGGATTTTAAAGTTTCCGGTAGCTTATTAAATATGTTAGCTAGTCTTGAGTGTGGGCTTTTCCCGATAACTTTTAAGTTTGTGATGGGTTTTAGTATTAATCTATTCTTATTACGTCGGTTATAGTTTTCATTTAGCTCGATGTTAGATTTGAAGAGGTGCCTATTTTTCCTAACCAATATACAACTTTGCAGAATATATATTGCTGGCATAATATTCGTTACAATAGATTAATTATTATATCTCATTCTACTGTCGATTTTTCTTTAGAGGCATTGTACATTAACAGACAGTTTTAAAAGGAACGCCCTTGGTAAACTCCTATTATAAAACTTTGATTTAACCTCCCTACATACCATAAACCCTTCGCTGTAATAAAACAGATTTCAACGTCGGTCATTAAGTCATTACACACGAAACTGTAATAAAGGAGGAAACAAAACGTGTTCCATTGTGAAGGCCACGAAGCGAGGACATAGAAACCGGAGAATAATTATACAGAATAGGAAATGTTTTAATTGCTGTACGTGAAGCAGGAAATACAAGCTTCTTGTGACATAAACTACGATACTAGAATTGGGTGGCATTTGTGAATAGTAGTAGCAGTGAGAAAAGTAGACAAAGATAAGGTTCTAGATTTAAACTCCAAGCCTTAAATATATGCTTCAAATGATCCCCAACACCAGGGCCAAGGATTGTAGTCGAGCATGTGACCTAATAACTTAGATGTCAAACTAAGGGATAAATAAGACACCAGTACGCTGTGTTTACCTTCTCTATCCTGTCTATTTTTTGTTCAGATACGATAAAAGAGTATTTTTTATCGTATCTGAGCAAAAGAAAACATCGGTAAAACACAGCATGTAAATCCGTAACCACCCTTAAATCTACCAAGAAATAGAAACGGGAAAACAGCTTGCTCCAATCGTCGAACATTCTCAATACACACAAATAACTCGACTGAAATGAAAAGCACACACACTCAGACGCCCGTATTTTTCTTTTATTCGGTAAATCTGAATGAAAATCAACACGCATACGAGTAACAGTTCTCTAGGTATAATGTATAGTCAAACAAGGAGATAAGTATACACACAGCTGACTTGCATCTACTTTTAAACAATAAATAACGAATTTACTGAGTAAAGTAATACGGGTAGTATATTAGTTTCAAGGGTGTTTCAAGAGAGTGCATTCTGAAAATTGGCAACGTCACAACATCAAAATAGCTGTCAATACATTTCGCCATTTTGATTAATTTATATTATTAAATGAGATTATGAAATATCGCTCTGATAGTGCACAAAAATATTGCCGCCCCGCGGTTTCATCCGCATAAGCTTTTAGAGCTCATAAACGTTGTATTAGATCGATGTGCAATATACACCAAGCTGATTCATGCAGTACACATTGTACAAATTTAAAAATATTAACTCTCCCTAGTGTATACTTAAATGAAACCGTAATGTTCATAAATTCAAATCCAAATTTCATTGAATTTTGCACTAGGTCCAGACATAAAGACAAACTGCGCACCGTAGCCAGTAAAACAAAGCTATGCCGTATCTTTATTAATCTTCCACCTTTTTTTCAGAACTATGAGCGATATAAATACCTTAAAAAAATACTACACGAATTATTGATAAGTTAATGTTACTACTCCATAAGAGAATTTCTAAATGAAAATACATTGAATCAGCCGGTTTATTACACGAAACCAATGGGTACAGAATCATGCGCTCAAAAACTAGATACTCCTAAACTAAAGTAAGCACTGTTTACAAACTATTTTGTAACGTGACTAATTTGAAATTTTACAAAAACATTATAAAACTTAATCTTAATGTATTGCATGACAATTTGATGTACTGTATTTTAACTATGTAGCGAACTGATGGCTCAATGGCAGGACATAACAGACTTACCTTTAACTAAGACACCATCTTATAAACCTATGATCCACATTAATGATTTGACATTGAATAACTCTCGATCCCGTGAGAATATCGGGTTATAAATAAACTGTCCTAATCCAGGTCATGGTCTACCCATGTCCCAAATTTCATCCAAATCCGTTCAGCCGTTTTAGCGTCAAAGCGTAACAAACAAAAAAAAAAAAAAAAAAACTTGAGAGGTGTCAAGGGACACCCGGATGGAACGAAGTTCCTTTCGATTAATTAGTGAAGGAATTGTATTTTTTTTTTTTTTTAAGTTATAATAATATTTTTTTTATTATTAACAAATATAATGTTATATAAACATAATCAGTAGGCTCAATTTTCTATCAAAATAAAAAAAAAACCTACCTACCTACCCCCCTACCCCTCCCCCCTACCCCTACCCTGCCCCCCCCTGTCCCTACCTACCTTTTTTTCTATTAAAAATATCTGGCTTGCTTTCTATAAGAGAGAGAGAGAGACAGACAGAGAAACATGCGACGCCGCACAGCTCACAATAACTTACTATAGCAAAAAGTGTCGTGACAACTTTTCGTAAGAATTTTTTCCGTCTAGCCCCCTTTCACAACGCGCGATAAGGAACTTCGTTCCAAAAACTCTTTAATATCACTGTATTAGGTGTTGTAATAACTGTTTAACGATATTTGAGACCTGTAAATAGCTATTAAAGCATCCTTTTAACTGGTTTACTGCCCGCAGAACCGTCGCACGTCACAATGTAGGGCACTTGACAGTCAAATTGTTAAGCATAAAAATATATTACACACACAATAAAAATAAACATTAGCAGTGTTGCGGAAACATGAATACGTATTTTCGCCTGTGCACCTAACTCTTTGGTCGACTGTACATAGGTGCTTTAAGCCGATGGGAATAAAACACGTAGAATGTTTGCTTAGGACAGCACGGAGTAAGTTATTTTATATTTACAGATAGGCTCAAGCGTGGTCCTTGTCACACTCCAGCTCCATTAAGAAATGCTAACAAACACATGTTTTCTGCGAACTGACATTTCTGTGTTTGTTGATCTGAAAATTGTTTGTTGTTGTTAAACTGTCGTACTCAATGCTAATTTATGTTAATGGGCCATTAACAAACGAATATTGTTGTTATGCAATTGCCAAAAATAACTTTAAAAAAAATACGATCCTAATTAGGAAACCTCAATATGTTATCAAAACCTAAACGTTGAATGAATCTACATGAACAAATCAGTGTGGTATGATGTAAACAGATAGTTATCAACAAAAATTAACTTCAAAAGGCCGTAGGTATTTATCAATAACAGCCTTACTGCTTATTTTTCATTTATATTATTAATAATTTAAACTTGTAACAGCCGCTTTTCAGGATGTACGGTACTCCAAATAACTTTACATGCCATGCGTCTAGAGTTATCGCTTAAGTGATTGATCTCGGAATTCCAAGAGGCTCTCACATGTTGCTCACTCGAAGCTCGAGTGAAGCTACACACACATAGGGTAAACAAGACGTTAGGCTTAGTACACCCTGAGGGAATGATAAATATAGTATTGTAAATAAATCGTTTTCGTGGAGGTAACACTACGTCAACGAAGTATCCGAAAGATACGGCTTGTTCAGAAGAAATAAAGAGATTAGAAACAGGAATATTCAACCCTGATAACTAGCAATCTAGACAAATAAACCAACAGTCAAATTATCAATTGACAAGTGAGGTGTTGTAAACCAATAAAACCATTAAAGCTTTAAAAAACGTTAATATGACGAAATATCTGTCCTGTATGTATAGATGCTAATCCCAATACAGGCACGTTCACGTGAGCAACGTCTTACGACGTCGTCTTGATATATATGAAGTGGCGCAACGTCATATGACGGCCTCTAGATTGTCATATTCATTTCGATGGAACGTCTTTGGACGTTTGTTTTATGGGCAAACTCCAATAGCGCATCTATTTTAACCGCCGCGTGACCTAAAAAATAATCATTCGTCTAGTTTTGTACGCTCACATGCAAAAGTCGCGCGTACTCTTGCGCAACGTCATAGTAACAGTGCTAAAACATACGTATTACGGCGGAACGTCTTTAGACGTTGATTGATTTTGTATGAGAAGAAAAAGTGGCGCCTCAGTACAAACATTCAGAGATGAGTTTGCTCACGCGAACGTGTTAAAACAAACATTACAGAAAATTGCAAGTACCCACCCTTATAAACCCTTGAATCCCGCGTAATGAGACACAATGATTATTATTTATTGTGTCTAGCTCGATATCGTGACCTCGGGACTCAAACAGTTAAAATATGTAGTAGAAGAAACTAAAAAAAAACATTAAATCCACTTAGGATTTCGTAATCTATTTCTAGTTTTCTTACATAGTGTTGTAAGGAAAAGCAGTTGATTTCTAGACAAAACTCGAACAGCGTACAATTTACATCGTAAACGTAAGAACATAATTCAGTTTCGGTCAATTACGTCTGTACTAACTTCTAACGTTTACATTCTACGAGATTTTATTTCTTAGAAACTGTACCAATTTGGGCCCAAATTGGACAAACGGCCGAGGAAATAATAAGGTTAATTAACGGGAAAAGCCAAGGAAACGTTCCTCTCTGTCGCGCCCCGAAGTTTATGAGTATGTGTTTGGGGAGTTTATGGAAATGTACACGTGTTTTTTTTTATGCCTACGGATGTTTAAGTATTTACGCGTTGTGTAAGCAGAAAGGTTATCATTGTTGTCAGAATGTTTTATTATCGAACAAAAGCTTTATGGCGGAAACATTATGACGTAATTCACTGTGTAGAAAAAATACAAAATTTCTCTTTAGCTCTATTTGTTTTCTCATAATGAAAACAAAGAGCGAAAGCTTAAAAATATTTATCATAAAATGCATTGCAAGAAAACTCTCTTTTTCGCGACGGAATGAAGTCACCGTCCTACAGGTAAGTAGGTACCTTTCTATATATAAATCCATCGCAGACGAACACGAATCGATAGAAACCGTATTTGACAAAATCGGGAGTGGTACGACACTGAATAGAACATCCATACAAATGTAAGTTGGTACATAAATATATGAATACTCGTAGTCGCCGCATTTACTAATGCCCAGTACACCCAAAACTGATCGTAGAACTTACCAAAAAATCTTAAGGATTTGACAGGTAATACCTACTGATTCATTCTGGTAAGTTAACAAAAGTCAACCTTTACCAACAAACGATTTTTACTAATTAAAAAGGTCAATTACTCGTACGCAAAAGTGTGGAGGTAAGAGATACTTAGTGCCTAATTTACGATCGGTATGTTATGGGAATCTAGTAGGGTTACGGGAAATATTCCCTATTAAGTTATAAACACGCATGGGGCTCGTTCATGTTCATTGTCAATCAGGCTATGGTAGAGGAAACCATAGACCATAAATTGTGGCCACTGGACTGCGTAATTAATTGCGTACCTATAGTGTATTCAACTATAAATGATATAGGCAAATATTATAGTGGTTTGGTTGCAAAGGCTTAGTGATTAGATAATATTGATGCTAATAATATTAAAACATTCTGGATTACGATCTTCTATTTCTAGGACTCTTGTTAATATACCGCTCTTGTATGAAGGAGTCTGTACAAGTGCCTAGTATACCTTCTGTTTCTTTTATACTAGCTTTTATACCCGGCTTCGCTCGCGTTAATTTAGTCTTTGACAATCAATTCGGGTTATAATTCAATCATGATTCGAAAGACACGTGGCGCCATCTATTATAATAAGAACGTTATTGTTGTTTTCCTCGGGAACAGTACCTTGTTTCGGGATAAAAGGTACCCTATGTCCGTTTCTGTACACCTGACAACGTATATGCAAAATTTCAGGATGATTGGTTCACTGGTTTAGGCATGATAAGGTAATAAACAAACATACTTTCGCATTTATAATATTAGTTAGGATGATATATTATGGGCTATAAGGATCTTTGTAAGTATGTTGTAAGCCACAGCGCTGCAAAATTATGATTGTAGTTGAGATAAGGCTCGGCAGATTATAAAGATGGCTTAGTTACCAATTTTAGTGGTTAATTAATTATAACAGGTCAAAGTTGTTTCAGATCTCTACTTGGTTAGTGTTTGAGCCAGGATACCCTGTGCTGATGACATCCATTCAGGACTGGCAATACGATTTTTCTACATGGGTATAAAGGTAATAATTTAATTTAAAACCAACCCGTTTTTCCTTCGAAAATGTTGTCCTGATGTGAGATTACAAAACATTTTACCATTTCATTTCATTTTGTACTGGAAAATAACTAGAGCGTAATAATTCAAAATTTACATTCCGTAGTGATTTAAATAAATATGATTGAACGCTGAATTCCGGGAACGTCCTGAAAGCATGAATGAATAAAATCTGTGTAAAACCAGCTTGACAATATTCTGCATTATTTAACGGGCATCTTTTGTTTTATTAATGTTTTATCGTGGGTGATTTAATGCGTAGTTCTCCTGTGTAATCCGGCGCATTTATTTGATAACAATGAAGTATTATTGGTGGGTAAAATTGAATCTAATAAAATAAAATATATTATAATAATGTTTCTCATTCGTATTAACGACAAACAATAAGACATACTTTATTCTTATCGGGATTACAAATATAGGTAAGCTTAAAAACGTCGAAACGTTTCGTTTATCTAAAGCATAACTGTCGCGAAATTAGTATGAAATATGGATTTAACAATACACCTAAGTCGCTCATGAATATTCAACTTATTGGAATAGAAGTTAAAATTACAACGATCTCTTAGAATAATTATTGTCATTACTAAATGGTACCTATTGTATACTAACAAACCTTAAGTGGGACTATTCAACCAAAATTAGGTACCTATATGCTTTTATAATGGTTTAACTTTACGACTACAAGCCTGTGTATATTCCAGATTGGCTCGATTAATTTCTGCTCCACTTGCTAGTGCATTTACCGAAATAAAATGCAACATACTCAGCCATTCAAATGTTTCATCGTAAAAGAGAAAAGGACTTTTCAGCATTTCAGTGTTGTATTGTACATTAGCATTATTAATTCAAAAATAAAAAGATATTTTAAATATCATAAACTTCTGATTACTATCAACCATAATACTAAAACATAAGGCCCCGTTGCATTACTTCTCAGGCCGTTTTGTAGGCAGTAACCCTGAATCTAGTGTATTCTTGATCAAAGGTTATATCTACTTTTTTAAATTTTGTCCTGTTTAAGAGCTGTCATTAAATAATTTTGGCACACTGGACCCCACTCGTTTATTTCAATTGCTACAGATGACCATGTAGACGTCATTCATTCGGGCACAGACATACTCACATCAAAAAAGTCTAAGCAACATACATCATTTACAGAAACTGCATGTATTTTTAATTGATATTTTATTATTTTCTTAACAAAATAGAGTGGTATACAATCTTTTTGCTCTCGGAAACATATTATACTGACTGATTTAAAAAAAAGAAAATTTTCGATTTATTTTGTTTTCATTAAAATGAAAGATAATTATTTTTTCCCAATTTCATGTGTTTTCTTTGCTTGATATATTTGGTATTTAATCATTTTGAGACATACATTTTTTTTTATTTTTTTTATTGAGTAGTATGTCATTTTTTATGTCATGGAGCGACGCCATTTGACTCTGCTGATGAAATGCAGAGAGCTGTAGGAATGCTACAAGTGGAAGGCAATCAGTCCCAGGTATCTCGGCATTTTGGTGTCAATAGGAGCGTGATTTGTCGTCTTTGACAACGTTACGTTAATGGAGGAGTTCCTACTGAGCAGCACCCAGGACGTGGAAGGAGTACAACTGCTCAACAGGACTGATACATACAACTGACTGCAAGACGTCAGCCGATGTTAACCGCCCGGAAGATAGGTTTAAAGCTACAATTCTCAATAGGTGTTGTTGTTAGCCACCAAACCGTGAGAAATAGGCTGCATGAATACGGCCTACGAGCACGATGGCCAATTACGCCATGGGAATCGCGCCCGTCTAAACGAATGGTGTAGGGAACACTTGATATGAACCCAGGAGCAATGTGATAAGATTGTATTTTGCGATGAATCCCAGTTTGGATTAAGGCCTGATACGAGAAGAGTAAGAGTGTATCATCGTCCAGAAAATGCTGAACGGCTGAGATGAGTCCAGGAAGAGCACCCTTACAGTGGCTCCACAGTGATGGTATGGGCGGGCATTATGAAGAACAGACGAACTGAGTTCGTTTTTGTAGATGGCAATATGAACGCTGAAAGTAACGTTGAAGATGTCCTCGGGCCTTATGTTCACCGATTTGCACAAATTATTGGCTCAGATTTCACGCTGATGACAATGCGCGTTCGCACACAGCTCGGAGGACCAGAGAGTACTTGGCAATGGAAAACATCCGGGTGTTGCCGTGGCCTGCACAATCGCCATACCTTAAACCCATCGAGCACGCATGCGACATGCTCCAGAGACGTGTTCTAGAGAACCGTGACAGAGTGTCGACAACCCAACAATTGAAAGACTTGTTAAAATTCCATTGGGAGCGATTGCCGCAGGATCAGATACGCAATCTTATAAATTCAATGAAAAATTGTTGCCGACAAGTTTTAAACAATAGAGGCGGCCACACTTTGTATTGAATTAACAATTAATTTAAAAAAATCGTTTAATTAACGACATTTTGTAAAACATGAAAAGTTTAATTTCGTTTTAACTTTATTTTATACTACGTATGTTACGGTACACATCGCTCATTTGGAGAAACAACGACGTAACTGGTGCTTTTCAAATATAACAGGAGAGTGATTTAAATTGGGTATTTTTTTGTAATGGGGTTCAACATTTCAGAACGAGACTGTAAAGTCTAGTCCTGAAATGTTGATAAATCCCAATACATATTAAATATTTCACTCGTCTGCTCCACTGGAAATTTGTTCGAGCACAAATATTAACAATTCATTTTTGGGAAAAATTACATTTACGTCATTGTTTCTCCAAATGATCGACATATTGTTAATTATTTTGATTAAATGAACAATTGAATGAAGGATTTTGTTGCTTGAGTCACTAGTGCAGCAAAAAATGATTAGTTATTATTTAGATAAGAAATATAAATATATTACAATAGTAAAAATCGTTCAAAAGTTTAAAACCTTACATGTTGCTTAGACTTTTTTGATGTGTGTAGTTGTTAACAAAGAGGGTTACCAAGTCTTTGTATATGCTATATGTTTGTATTGTAGTATAGGTACTTAGAGTATCCTGATAGTAAATAACGAGTCTTCTTAGAACTAAGTGGGTACTGGACTATTTTTCTATACGATTGTCCCCGTTTCGTAGCCTTTGTTAGAGTCCACTAGAAATAATGATTATATAAATTACCTTATGCCAGACGAACGAAAACTTCCAAGAGTCTATTTTAAATTACACAAACCCACAGAAACACACAGTCCGGACACAAATAACAGTTAAGTAAAGTACACCGCATACGCCCACAATCACTGTTAACCAGTTTCTATCACTTACACATATCACATCACTCCGTACATTACTTATGTAACACTCTCTCTAAAAGCACTTCTACGTGAAACAGCGGAAATATCAACCATTATATTTTATAGCGAAATGCACTCTCGGATCGCGAAAAACGTAACACAAAGAGCTTACAAGTTTTTTTCGAATGTCAAATATATCTGCGCAGAACGTCACACGACTGTCCAGGCCCCTTCGGTTGATCATATTCTATTATCATTTGATAGGCCACCTCCGTTTAGGACCGAGTCGTTGTGCGAGGAAGTGTCGGATCGTTTTGTCGTTGATAACTCGATTCACGTGTCGGCAGGGAATGATGGCCATTCCATGTGTGAGTCGGTGAACTCGTCATTAAACAGAATTATGTTGACGTTAAACATTTAAACGAAACAAAGAGACTAACTAAGCAAAACAATTTGCTTAATTAATCTTACTCACGTCTCGACCTTTCTTTCACTTAAGACTTCCTCATCACAGAGCCGTCTTCCGGCTACAGACATAATTGTGACTTAATTGCCGTGGTGTGATTCCATTGCGCGTCCACTACGAAGCAATATGTGTTCAATTCACATAGGTACTGGATTGGATCACGTATCCGATCATGATTACAAACAATTGTTTACCGCGCAAATAGCACGCGTGTGTGCATTTTGAAATCTTTGTAATTAGCTAACTTTGCGTAGTGGGAACGCGCATTTTTATCAGCAGAATGTTGTGACAAATCACGCATGGACTTATTGTAATGTAAATGACATGATTTTAATGGGATTTGGTGTAATAAAAAGTTATTGGCTTTTCGATATGATTTTATAGCGTAGGCTAGTAGCTAAACAATAACAGCCGCACATGTCGATCGAAGGTTAAGCTATGCTTGCTGAGGTCGGCCCGTGATTGGGTGACCATTCATAAAATATCGAGACCCCTCCATGACTCGGAAAGCACGTCTTGGCTGCCATTTATAGATCGTTGATAGCCGTTACAGGTAGTCTGAAGCCCGAAAATCTGACATCCAGTCTTTCCAAGTTATCGTATTACACAGTAACTGGGTTTTGGAGGTCCGATAGGCAGTCGCTCCATGTTAAATACTAGTATCTGTAAAGGCTCCAGGCAAACAGGCGCGACGTGACAGCACGACACAAAGGCGCCGCTCGTCGCGCGGCACGCGGCGCCTTTGTGTCACGCTGTCGCGTCTCGCCAGTGTGCACGAGCCTTTAGACTAGATGCTGACCCCAATATAGTTGGGTAAGGGCAAGGCAGATGTAATGATGACCAGTGTAATTTAGTATTAGACAGTTACAAATTATTTTTCAAATACCTTTAAATATTAATTACTACTTACTTTTTAATATTACTTGATTCTATTTCATTTTATTTACTAGAAAATTAGAACTTAAAATGGAATTATTAAATAATAATTTCTGTAATCTAAAGCTCTATGCAAATTAAGATATTCATATACATAGGTACTAACACTGCATAGAGTTACATAGTACATGCTTTATAACAAAGCCGAGAACTTACAAAGCACACTACTTCAGTGAATATTAAAAAAAATAAGTACCTAAAATCTAAATGCTACTGTTTACTTTGTTCAGGAACAAAGTATTGTACACTTAGAAGGTAAAATTACAAACGTAAACCTTACACGTGGGTATTTTTTGGACCCCAACAACTTTATATTTATAGATAATCCCGATAATAAAATTGTAGCAAAGTCAAATCTGTACATTGTTATTTCACTCTAATCTATCTTTAACAGCTATTAACCCCCTATTTGCGGCTACTTTTACATAGGCAGAGGTATTTTGTCATATACAGAAAAATATATTTTTAATTTGATATATAAAAGATGAATGAATATACGTCATGAACGGCTGCGAATAGGTTGCGGCCGAGTGGGCAACTGCAACCATACCTTTTCAAGTTATTTACTTAAATTTCTGTGAAGTGGATTGTAGTTTATTTTCATAACTAGTGAATTATTTTTTTTGGAAAAAGTAAATTAATATTATTTTAATTAAAAATACTTGCGGGAAAATTTTGATTGGCACCGTGGCAAAAATACATAAAAAAATAGATTTTGACTACATACACGACGAACGTAGTGATCTTGCAGCCGGATCTCGTACTATTAGTGCAAGCATCAGCTGCTCGAGTAGTGGGGCAGTACAAATTTAGAGCATGTCAAAGTTGCAAAAAATCTTTAAAAAAGATTAATTCCATACCGCGCCAAAACCTTATTGGTCGTTTTTTTGGATCATCTTCAACCCAAAAAATATGGTCAGCTCCATGAACGTGGGGGAATATATATGTCAGTCACTTAAATGAACATGATTGTTACGATGGCATATCAGGGCTACTCGTACATTCGGAACTATGGATAGTAGGATAAAGTTGTCAAAAGAACCAAGATCTGCATTTTGAAGGAAAATAAAACTGCTGTTGCATTGCATTTTTTAGTTTTTTAATAAAGCTTCTTCCAGAACCGGAAATCGAACCCGATTCCTCATATTAAAAAGCAACCTGTATTTTTATACTGAGCGATAGTGTTGCAGACAGGGATCAAATACTGCAAAGGAATACTTTGTATAAAACAACAGGCTGCCAAACATATCTGGCGAAGAGGACTCCGAAAAAATTGTTGGACTTAACATCAAAATAAAAAATATAACTATAAAATTAGAGGCTACATAAGGAAGTAGAAAACCTAAATATTAACAACACAAATCTCACAAAAACAATTGAAAATTTTACAAAAAAAGGGTAATATTTATTTAAAAAAAAAAACGACTGCCAGAGTAAATTCACCTAAGAAAAAAGTACTAAAAAACTTCCTTTAATGGACCTTAGCGGTTCTCCCAAAACAAAGAAGAATAAAGAGAAGCTCCAAATTACTGACAAAACAAAACCGACGACTCCAAAAACCACACCCAAGCTGACCGACAAATCCACACAGACAATACCTAAACCTACACTCCAGACAGCTGATAAACCAACTCAATGTGACGACCATGGTATGAAGCGTGATAAATTAATGAATAAGCGATATTCAAACCAACAAACTAAAACCAAACTTTGTATAATAAGTGCTAACAAAAGAAATAGACTATCTGACATTATAGAAGATAGTTTGGGAACATGTCATGACTTGACATGCTATTACTCTTATCCAAATGGTGGCGTAGAAGAACTTCTACTTATTTTAATTATAATAAAACTGACTACTGCGTCTTATTAATTGGAGAAAAAGATTTCATAACTACTAAGAACTATTATGATTTAATCTACCATATTAAAGATACCATTGACAAACTAAGTCACACAAATATCGTTATATGCCTCCCGACCTTCAGAATATGTGGCGAATATACAACACTATACAATGTGTATCTTAAATAACGCACAACCTCTTAAGGGGTGTAAAACTTGAAATCGCGAAAAAAAAATCAGCTGTTCCCTACATTTTGACGAGTTATGCGAACATAAATGTAGGGAAAAGCTGATTTTTTTTTCGCGATTTCAAGTTTGGTCCCATAGTAAAAGTTGTTCATAATGATGAGTACAATGACCCCTTAAGAGGTTGTGCGTTATCTAAGATACACATTGTATAATAGGCGTGGGCAAAGTGTATAATTTTTGTGATTGGAACATTTGCATCTGGATCACTGAAATGATCCGAAACACTGATATGTTTCATTTGGATCATTTGGCTCAACTGCTCAAAGGATATAAAATACAGAATATTACGGATACACTTACGAACGATAACTTGTTATTTCAAGCATTTTATGCAAAAAGCTAACGTATCGTATTCAATTTTATATGTAAGCGCCTTAGTGCTAATTTTTACGTACATGGATAACGACAATGAAACACTGAGAGTGATACACTGTACATATCTCATTTGGGATCTGTTTCTGACTTGTATAGATTGTAATATCTCACCCGCTCACTCAAGACTCGCGAGTCAGTAGTGACTCAGTGTGTCAGCCTCTCAGTCTCCTTCTCTCGCTCACTGCTCAGTCGTTTCGCAAACGACGTGTCGCGCGGAAAGAGCACAGAGCAAAATAATGTTTCAGATCCAAATGATCAGTTTGAAACGTTGTTACTGAACCAATCTTTTGAATCACTTCAATGATCCGGATCAGTGAGCTGGTTCCGTAAAGAGTTACACACGCCTACTATATAACTCAAGGATTAAAATGTTTAATAGTTTATTGTACCTACATAACACAGCGTATGAATACGCCTATTTATTAGACTCAAACGCTGACTTATCATACGATTACTCAATGTTTTCTGGTCGTCAAGGACTCCTGAACGATGCAGGTATAAAAAATATATTTATGAATCTGAAAAGAATTATTTGTGAAAACCAAATTATGGGCATGAAGGACACATCGGAAGAAACATCAAACCATTTTTTTCTATCTGACAATAATGCATCAAAATGTCGCAGAATTGATTAATAAATCAGACCAATTACTATTGCACCTACATGAACTTCAAAACAACATAGACATTATTTGTGAAACCGAACACTTCATGGAAACCAGTTATGGAGATTTCCTCACTATACCCAACTATAAAGTAGCAGCTTGTTACTCCAGGGATACAAAAAGAGGAGAAGCATGCATATTGGTAAAAAATTACCACCAATATAGAGAGCTTAACGAAATCAAGAAACTTTCAGTGCAGGGAATTTTCGAGTGCTGTGCAATCGAATTAACACAGCATAACGTTATTATTGTATGTGTTTATAGGATAACTAAATCTAATAACCTTGACACATTTTTATTCGAAATTAAACATTCTTCTACCAAAAATATGTTACAAAGCGCGCAAAAATGTCATACTATGTGGTGACTTTAACATTGACACTTTGAAAAGAGATAGAACTTCTCAGGAATTTACTAATTACTTATTAAGCTATAATTTAAAATTACAAATTGATGAGCCTACCAGCTTACAAAGCAACACATGCATAGATAATTATGCGCACAATTTCCCACGAAAATGCAATCATAAAATAATGGATTTTAATATGTCAGATCACACAGCCCAAATTTTAAAGATTCCTGTAAAGAAAACTTGTAGAATAAATAGTTGGAATATTACAACGTGTGACTCACAATAACTTGATTAAATTCAGAACATGCTTAAATTCTTTATCTTATTGCGATGTTGATCCAAATGTGGCGTACGATAAGTTTATAGAAATATTCCAGCTGTTTTATAATTTAGGTTTCCCCATAATTAATAAAAATATTAAGTCAAAGAGGAATCCGAATTGGTTGACACCCGGTATCAAACGTTGCAGCAAAAATAAACGACAACTTCTAATTTATTCGGTATAATATTGGTCGCAAATATCGAGCAGTATCTCCCCTACGGCTATTTTAGTCAACTTTCAACAAAGCAAACAGCTTTAAAGTTCGACGACTACTTTGCAAAACCTACATAGTATAATATATTCGTTTCCCAACAATAGATATTTTTATGCTTCCTTTTTTTACATTTTGTTATACGAGTATGATAGTATTATATGATAGTTCTTAGAACATACACAGAAAAATATTAAGTTTAGGCCTATTCTGTCATCTTTGGTTATAATAAAAATTTGGCTAAGTGACTGTTAATGAGAAATTCCGTGTGTTTACAATCTACTGTTATAATATTATTTTAATGATAGCTGTTTGTCAGGAACAATCTTTAAGAATGCATCAGTCAACGTATCAGTGTTGTGCCATTAAGTAAGCAGCTATCAAACAGATGAATTGCGGGATATTAATTGTACGCAGATCATAATATGATTCTGCCAAAGCGTCCATTTTAGGCCCACAGGCGTTCATCAATTTACTAAAAACTTCACAAGCAATGGGAAATTACTACTGACCGCGGGTTTCGACCTCATGACGAGCTACTTCTAGCATGGACAGCTGTACGTCACTTCCTCCGTCGTCACCAGACCTGACTCTCTTCATATTTTGGTTGGTGACACCTAAACTAAAAACGTTAAAGGAACGTTTTATAAAAATGTGGCTGTTATTTTAGTATATTGTGGTGTCTTACGACATCCACGCGAACGAAGTCGCGGGCAGAAACTAGTTTATAGATAATCCCGATAGACAACAGTCTCTACAACAAACCCACTTAAAAAAAAAAAAAAAATTCGACACCCTTACACATGACGAATTCTGGCATTTTTCAGATAAACAGAACAATATTATAGCTGTGTAGTTATTAAATCTATGCACTTTTTTTGACTGTACTATATGTATACCTATATATAAATTTATAGTTGCAAAGTATGCACTTAGCGCATCGTTGCATAAAATTTTACTTTATTTCGTAGACGTAAAAGAAGATTGCTTTGTCCAGTATTCAATAATACTTTTGCAGATACTGAAAATTCTATCCGATAAAGCGAACCGTTATAAACATTTTTCAGATAATACCACTAGGGGATCGGTTCGTCGAACTACTTCGGAACTACACTACCGACTCTAAAAACTTTCTTGTGTACTTTGTTCGCTGTTTCAATCTTTTGCAGCTCAAAATAGACGGTCCCTGGATACAACGTTATTCTGCAATGACTAGCAAACATGTAGAACGAATTTTAATTTTGTAACAGATTACAGATTGTTTTTGTTCTAGTTCTGTAATTAAAACCTAATTACGGGTTAATTTAGTTAAGAAATAGATCACGGTACTTATCGAAACGAATAATGGTCAGAATGATTAAAAACGTGTTATAAAAAGCTACCTAAGTACGAAACATTTTTAATGAACAACGCCACAATAGCCTTTTCAGTTTACGGCCTTGTTTTTAGCATAGTTCAACAACTTGTGCCAAAAGAGCTTTCCATTTTATTCATTCGCACAAAAAACCATTATTTTTAAAAATTAGACCTGCCACGTAGTCTAGCAACATCCTCAAGAAAAACACAAACCCTCTCGCTTCTCGCTATAATTTGAAACAAACGTAAAGTTAGTCGTTTGAGCCGAACCTTAGCAACGTCGAAGGTAAGTAGTATCGGATAATTTTAGAGATGTAGAGTGGAGGTCGGGCGGTATCGATCGCGAGGTAACATTCGGGCTCGACACGACGCGACTACGACGTACCGCTGTATTCTTACCTTGAACCTCGCTACGTAATAAAGACGTAGATGGCTGATGGAAACTAAGACGATACGTCTCTATTCTAGATTTTTGTTACGGTTTTTGGGAAGAACAATGTTGTGAAGTATGAGTTTGTCTAAGTAAGGTTGGCAATATCGGTTTTTTTTTAAGTGAAGGTATATTTTTATCACATATTTTGTTGTTTCGTAAAATCACTATGAGTAAGAACAACTACGAGTTTCTCCTGTGACTTATGAAAATATTTCATTTTGGAATAACGGCTTCATCAGGTACAGTTACTAAAAGAGGTTAGTAACCAGGGTCGTCGGATATAGTTGAAGTTTAGTAACACACCGATAGATGTTTTCGAATGAAATGTAATTTTATAAATGAACTGTTTGTTTTCTATTAATTAAATTAAATTTGATTCGATAATTTCATCGGTGTCTTACTAAACTTCAACTATATCCGACGACCCTGGTTACTTCCATCATGTTCACATCCATATGTACATCCATACAGGTTGGCAAGGAGCAATTCCACAGGGTTAGCATGCTTGACTTGCATATTCGCAGCATTATTGATACTGAAACGGAAGCCGCGCCGATACAACAAGACATGCATATTGCACACTCAAGACCAAGGTCTGTGGGGACAGCATAATGGCATTGTCCGATGAACCAGAGAAAGCCATTCGAAGCTTGAAAACAGAGATTTAGATCTACATACATGTATATATCGTGTTACACAACAGCGTTACTATAGGAGTCAAAACTTGGGAAATAAAAGATTATCGTACCAGAACTACACAGGAATACCTCAAGCCGTAGTATAAAGATTGACCAGTCAACATGATTGTGGCAGCAAGGAAGACTAGGAGGAGACTAGTAGGTATAATAGTCACACGTGAACTTACGTCTCGCTGTGTGCCAAATTTCATCTAAATTCGTACAGTCGTTTAGTGTGTGCCTGTACCACTCTTTGGCTGAATGCAAGTTAAGCACTTTAAGAACAACGCGGCGGAAAATTTTGGCCCAACGATGGGACTTAGTTGTATGTTATAGAATATTAGTGGATACCTGGCGGCTACGATAAAACAATGCATTAGGCACATTTAGTCCATTCATAGTTTTTTTCCATTATTTTAGTAATCTAAAACCATCTTCGCATTATTTCCTTTCTAATGAAACTGGTTTGGGGCACACCAGTAAGATGGTTTCAAAGTCTATAACGGACATAGGTAGAATTTATTTTTGTGTATTGATGGATTCTGTGGTTAAAGTATGTTTAAAGGGATAGTTAAACGCAACACGTTAATAGCTCCTTCAAACAGGCGCAACACGCGACGCGATAAAAAGGCACCACTCGTCGCGCGACAGGCAGTGCCATTTTGTCGCGTCGCGTGTAACGCCTGTTTGAACGAGCCTTAATATGATGAAGATTCACTTTTTTATTTTCCGTACCGTGCCTATAAGCATAACGTTATTTTCAAAACAAGAAAATGAAACCTCAATTTATTATGTTAATGTACATTTGGAAGTTCTATAATGAACGAAACACGAAACTAACTGATATATTTATTACATTAAGTGGCATTAAAATGTACATAATTGTGAGGTATTACGTAATGTAAGTACTTCGCGCATACATTAACTGGTGTTTCGGTTTCAGGTTCAACTTATTTAAACCGGTGAGTCAGTGTTATTGCTAGCTAGCTACCTTTATCATATTATTTATAAAAAAAAATGTTTTTTTTTTAAGCCTGCATTTATATTTTGATGACACAGTATTAAGACATATTTAGTCCTCCAGACCGTATTTCAGCCATAGCGGTCAATCTCAACGGAAACTAGCCTTCGGTGCGGGAGATATTATAGTTCACAAGTGTGTGCGCAGACACATGTCCACTCCCTTTTCCCTCATCATCAAGACATCCTCATGTCATCATTTTTTCTTTTTATGTTCACTCCTACATTATTATTGTTTCTAGTTTTAGAAGAGCGGGGTCTCCTAGCACAGGTATTTTTTATACTTAAAAGGAGGCCTCTATGTAAGATTAAATATTGTAGAAGTTTGAAAAGTTAACTAAATAAAAATGTATTATGATTTATTATTATTAAGACATGTACCCTGCAAGGTAACTGCAAATTGTAAATATCAAATTAATAAATTACATAAAATAATATTGATTCTAATTATTACAATTTGTCACATTATACTAAACATTAATCAGTAATTTACCACATTTTATTTTAATATAAATCATTATTATCAAATTGGTCATTCATTTTAGTCATGTAGGTAATATAGTACTTACAGTCATTTATTATTTCACATTTACGTCAAGCACGTTATTACAAGGTCGATCGATTCACAATTTGTCAGATTTAAATTCCTCAAAGGTAATAGACTTCCTTTATTAACAAAGATTTCAACTGTTGATTTATTTCCATTTATTAAAATCTTATTTTTGTCTAGGGTGACTGCTAAAGAAGGAATTTCTCAAGAAGGATAGAGCCTGAAAGCCCAAATAGGCTCGAAACGCATACCTATTGAGTCTATTGCTAAACTATACCCTGAACTTTAAGGCTTTCTTCTACAGCTCTGTACTTACTGTTACTGTAATGTAGAGTATTTAACCTGCAAGGCTTTGCAATGCAACCTTCCCGAATATTCTATAAGTTAACGGCATGTTTAAGGGCAGTACAGGACCTAAACGCAAGTTTTATAATGCCTTAAAGTATATGATATTCTTCAGGATATATGCTAATTAGATAGTGTGATGAAAACATAAAACAACTAATTTGATACGATAGAAAAAATCACGAAAATAACCTCTAAAAATTTATTTTAGCGATTGAAAACCATAACAACATGCAATCATTCTGATTTTTTTGTCAAATTATTCTACAAGCAACATATTAACGTAATAGTGTTTTATTTTTTTAGTCCAATCAATAGATTTTTTGCGTTGTCAGCGTTAATCAGCGTTGTGTCATCGCGCTTCTCTTTCTTCTCTGTGCTTTAGCTGTTGTCGGCCTCTTAATGATATAAACACTATTTAGTATTTAGAAGATTAGAAAAGAATAGAGGATCAGCTAGGAGAGCTGACAGTGCGCCTCATGATGTAAAATAAGTAGAATGATTGATAGAAATAATTATCATAATTCACTGATAAATACAGCTTTCATTAACGACCCTGTTATCCCCCCCGACCCTTGCTCGACGACGCGCCAGCCCGCGCCGTAGCTGAGCCTGTAGTTTTAAATTCCCCAGTATAATAATAATATAATTTAGATCCAGCCTGTCCCATCTTGCTGCCCTCCCCTCAGTGACGCCCTAAGCCGAGGTTCGTACCCCACAGGGGTTGCCCTTAGCGTGCGGTCACCTAAATTTAAGTATTGTTCGCCCCTGGCTGGAGGCTTTAAGTTAGTAGCTTAAGGCACCCACAGGTTTGCCCGGTTAAGTAGCCAGGACCTTAGTGGTCACAACTACGAGCTGCCAAATAGGAAAAAAAAAAAAAAAAAAAAAAACGACCCTGTTATAGTACTGTAGTGAGTAGTATCGCAATTATGCTCATCACAGATGAACAAAATCTGCTTCTAATGAGCTATCCTAGGAATTCAGGGTTGATGTCATCGTATTCATAAATGTGAAAATAAGCCTTTTAGGAACCAACACTTTATGTAATCAAAGAGGAAATTGCCATAAGCAATATTAAAATACGGATTATTAGCAATAATTGGTATAATTGTCAAAAGCACGTTGCTGTCTGAAAATAACAACGTATAAATTGAATTCGATGAAACATATTAAGTTAATCCGAATTCTAGCGAACTCCCAAAATACTTTATAATTCTCTAACGAAATGTGAGGCGACATAATTTATTTAAAAACGTTTTGCTTGCAGCTCTCGAGGCTAAAAATAGCGGTATACGGGCGCGGCATACACTATTTTACCGGAGTTTATATGATGCATGTGGAACCTCCAACCTAGATCGGGTCAGGTGTTTAGCTAGTCTGTAGCACTTATGTCGGTACTCTTAGTGCTAATTACTTCTCATCTACAGATGAGAAATAATTACTACTTACTACACTACTTACTTACTTTACTTATTACTAGGTACACCTAGTTAGCAAGGCAGAAAGGGGGTTGACTGCCCGCGATACGGTGGAAAATTTTGAAAGGCCACTGCATCTCTATAAATAGTTATGACTAGCTGCGCCGCGCGGTTTCACCCGCATAAGTCTCAATCCCGTGAGAATACCGGGATTAAAAGTATGGTTGTCCTAATCCAGGCCATGGTCTACGAATGTGCCAAATCCGTTCAGCCATTTTAGCGTGAAAGCGTAAGAAACATACAAAAAATATAATCATAACTCTTTACAAAATTTAAGTTTAGTTTAGATTAAGATGACGGTGAAGGAAAACATTGTGAGGAAGCCCACTCCCTCTCGAAGAGAGGAGGCCTGTGTCCCAGCAGTGGGAACATTATGCGCCGATTATGAAGATGAGCAAAAGCAGAAAATGCATACCGACCTAATAACCTTTGCGTAGTGAAATTGTTATCACAATACATCATTGTTGATGGAATTAGCTGTGCTGCATAATGACATACATTATTATTAACTAAATCCTAGGCATGAGGTATTTCGCATCACAGAAACCACATCCTTTAGTCTATTTATATATTTAACATTGAAAAGGCTGTTTGCGTTCAATAATTCTTCTAATAATTCGCTTCACAGAAACCACATCCTTTGGTCTATTTATATATTTAACATTGAAAGGGCTGTTTGCGTTCAATAATTCTTTTAATAATTCGCTTCACAGAAACCACATCCTTTAGTCTATTTATATATTTAACATTTAAAAGGCTGTTTGCGTTCAATAATTCTTCTAATAATTCGCTTCACATTAACCACATCCTTTGGTCTATTTATATATTTAACATTGAAAGGGCTGTTTGCGTTCAATAATTCTTCTAATAATTCGCTTCACAGAAACCACATCCTTTAGTCTATTTATATATTTAACATTGAAAAGGCTGTTTGCGTTCAATAATTCTTCTAATAATTCGCTTCACATTAACCACATCCTTTGGTCTATTTATATATTTAACATTGAAAGGGCTGTTTGCGTTCAATAATTCTTCTAATAATTCGCTTCACAGAAACCACATCCTTTAGTCTATTTATATATTTAACATTGAAAAGGCAGTTTGCGTTCAATAATTCTTCTAATAATTCGCTTCACAGAAACCACATCCTTTAGTCTATTTATATATTTAGCATTGAAAAGAATGTTTGTGTTCAATTCTTCTTATAATTCAGTACCTGAACCCAATGATGTTATAAAACCTAATTGCCTGAACCTATGTTTTCAGATATGAAATCGCAAGAAACCCATACTTTACACTATTGCCGCTGAAAAGCAAACCTTTAGTTACCTTTGACTGTTTTTACATTCAAATCTGTATTTCATATTATTAATTTCCTCCTTTTATATAATCTTAGAACATTTTTGTACTTTGAAATTTTTATCGTAAATTTAATTTTTTTACCTGACAGTTTTCTTTTTCTATAAACCTCACACGTCAAAGCCAGTTAGTATAATAAAGTCAGGTTCTCTCTGAAAGCCGCTTTATTGTTTCTGGCCGACAATCAAATAAGAAGTAATTTGATTTAGGTTTGAAACGTTGAACAACTATTTTCAGAACGTCTCACAGGGACTTCGATCAACAGTTTGTTGATCGCAGCACAGGACAGGCAAAAGGCAGTCTTTTATACATCGTCTTTACGCAGTCTTTAGTCAGTCTATAATCAGACCTGGCACAGTCTTGAAGCAGTCTTAAGCAGACTTCACAGTTCACATCTCAGTGTCTGTGATTTATATTACCTAAAAGAATAATAAATTCAGTTATTTTCGGAGAATTAATGTTTCAGTCCTAGTGAATCCCCGCAAGTGTTGTGTGTGTGATCCGTTCCCTTCGCTCTCAAATAGCGTAGCGTGGGGCGCCGCATTCTGCCACTCTTAGACCGGGACGTCTACGACGCTGGCGAGCCCGTCCCACCGTGCCGGGATATTCCTCCTGCTGAGCGCAAGGCGCTGCCTCAGACGAGGCGCTGCTGGCATTCTACTCCACGATGTTCTACGACACGATCTCCTCCACGAAGGCTGACTTTATCTGTTCGACGTGGCTTCCCCAAATTCGTCCAGCTCCACCGCTACCTGCCGCTACATCTTGATCTTGATTCCATGCCTAAGCTGACCTGAAGCTCCTATTCGTCTTTTTATAATTTTATGTTTTTGTATTGTACTCTTATTTTTTAAATATGAATTACATTTAGCCCTCCGGCTAATCCTAACTTTACAAGCACTGTTAATGATTGCAATAGTAATGTTGTAGTTAATAACTCAAAAGCAAATTCAGTCACACCTCGGGGTATAGTCGCAAGCCGCGCGTGCGACCCAATCTAAAACTAATACCACGCTAAAACCATGCAAACTAAAATATGCATGAACTAGCAAAAGTCGATTTAAGTAAAATACTATATCAAGTTCCGCCATGACACAGTAATTATACAGTTGTGTGGGAACTGTGGAACTTGCGACAATTTCCGTTGCACCCAGGGGCGGAGCATGAATTATGAATTTCATACATCTATGGAGCTGCTTAAAGAATGTTTCATAATGTTAGTAGTGGGAGGGTAAGCTTTATGTATACGTCTAACACTGCATCCTAAGCGACTGTCGCGCGAGTATGCGATACCGTGATCATTTACCGGAATAATGACGTACATACGCGACTTGATTGTTGGTTCGAGTATGTCTAATCAAATAAACGAGAGCGACGATCGCGTACTCGCGCGACAGTCCCAGTTTAGAACGCGGCGTAAAGCTGGGTGTCTACTGTGTTCACGCACCAACTGGGTTTCACGCATCTGCTTTGTGTTTGCATAAAAGCGCCGCCACGACAAAGTTGATGCGTGGAGCACAGTTGGTGCGCGAATATAGTGGATACGCAGATTAAGGGGGTGCGTTAAAGTAGCCCGCGATTTGATTTCCAATTTTCTCACATTTTTGCAATTTGCAGACAGATATGGAACAGTATCGAATATGCATTTACAGACGAATTATTATTATTAAAATCACCAATACAACTCTCTAACTTAGAATTGGACGTAAACGTTATATTTTCATGAAATAGTCATAATATATTCGCCCAATTTGAATTTCGAGTTACTAGCGCTATCGCCCTAAAGCTTCAGCTTAATTCTGATAGACAACTGTATGGATCTCTTAAAACCACAATGCTACCGTTCGGTAATCCGGATCATTTGCGGGTTTCACTGTCCAACCTCCGAATTGTGGTGGTAATGGTTTGGTATTGTGGCGGCATCTACATCGCCACATGCAAACTATGCATCAAACTGACGTCAGTCAAAAATCCTGCATCGCGCAAGCAGAGTTTACCGCGCGATTAGCATAATATAAACAACGTCCTGGCGATTACAGTTGCCCACTAGACACAAAACCCGTCTAGTAGGAGAATCCTCGCATTTCTATGGGAGATAAGTGAAATTTACACCCTGTTTCTCATACCTCTATACTATAGAGGTACGAGAAACAGGGTGTAAATTGATGATGTAATGTGATTATTTTTTTAGCTATAATGCCCCTAACATATAAACATAATGTAAGTATTACGTGTACGAATTAAACTTCGTATATTTTAACAATTTTAATAGCATTTTCATTTTTTCTATGGTAAAAATATGACCAATTATACGTAGGTATATTGAGCTTCTAGTTAACATCACAAGTGCGGCCCGCCTTTACTTTATTTTGCCACCTTGTGGTCCTTGCCTGCCATAAGGTTGCTGACCGCTGCGCGCTGCTTTATAGTTTGAATGATTGAATTTTTTTTTGAACCGAGTGGCGTCCAGAAAATGGGCAACCAAAACCGTACCTTTTATTCCTAAGCCTCGGACTCAGGTAATGGAAAAAAAACACGTTGATTTGATATTTATTAATTTTGCTCTAAAATGGCGCGTTTAGTTGAGTTTCGTGCTGCTGAGTAGTTCCCAAAAATAATCGAATCTATGTAAGCATGTGTATTTCAAACGTCACGAATAAACCAAATGTGAATATGATTTTAAAGTCGAAACTTGTTGACTCTGCAGTAGGTACAAAAATCTCAATCTGCCTGGTTAGTTGTTGGGATAACGTGACACTCTTTGGTAAGACTGGTTGTCAGACTTGGGGGATCTGACTACCCGTAACGCCTGTCAACGAGCTACGAAAGACAGCCGAGACCAACTGCTTAACGGATGAGTTTCGATATGTAATGGACGGTTACCCATCCACAAACCGACCGCGGCAAGCGTAGCTTAACCTTCAATTGACCCGTGCGGCTGTTCCTATTTAGCCATGAGCCCTTCAGGTACAAAAATCTATTATTTTATAAACTAATAATTTTCGTATTACTCCTTTGTAATAGTTTCTTTTTTTTTATCTAAGTTAAGTAAAGACTACAAACAACGGTAGGTACCTATGTTTTAAATTGTACATACAAACTTCCGTTGTACCGTAATCGGATCAAACTGAAACCAACCGATGTTTTGTTAATAAAGAAAAAAGTTTATTTCATCTTGTTCCACGAATATATATCTGTACCAGACATGTTTCAGAATAATTAAATTACAGTCAACATCAATTTTGATTCAACTTCTTCATAATATCTAATAAGCATTTCTATCTTTGCTTAATTCTATTCCTCCTAATATCTTACTCGTAACGCACAACTTTTACGGAATTCGAGCTTCACACAGTCGGTATTCATTAAGTTGGTACATCATTTACTGAAAGGGAAGAAGTCTATTTATTTTCTCAGTATTATTCTACACATACAGACGATTTTTTCAAAAAGTGAATTATGTAGCTATACTCTATTATCTACGTAACGTTTTTTAACCAGCGTGCAGCGAGGTAATTGCGTAACACTCTAACAATAGGAATGGCTTTCATTTTGACAGTTCAACAACATTCATTGCGTTATTCACGTTGGTGAGCAGACAATTTTTTCGAATATATGAAGCAATAGGCTTCAAAATGATTCAGATTGTGATTGAGAGTGTGTTTCGCAATCAGGGTGCAGCGACAACGTTGAGTTTCAACCCATCAACTACACCCACACCTAAACACACGTTTTTCTTTATTTTGCAAATATACTTTGTTACTATAGCTTTAAAGTTTCATAACAAAGGTACTAAAACCTCTAAGTTCTAGGCTAGGACTGCTAACATTTTCTCCAATTTCTTTTTATGAGTCATCTTAGCGCAGCATTATTTTATTACAAGATTTCAGGCAAAATTGGGACGTTCTATATTGCTAGGTCTGGAAACCCCGCGGATGTACTTTATTGTGGTATAACAACGTTGATTTCAAGGAAAATGTTTTTACGAGCACTTTGACACGCCGTTATTTTATTTATTAGGAAGCAGCTCGAGCACATTTTAGTATGTGCAATTTTTTTCAAAAGGAACAATATAAAATATACCATTTTTTTTATCAAATAGTGTCCTGCTGTATTCTAAGACTGAATTTAGAAGTAGGAGGTGGCAAATAGATTGACCCAGATAATAGTATAACCAACCATTTACTGGAATTAAACATAGTTACCGCTGGTAAGTTCAAGCAAGAAATGATACGAAAGATATTTTTCACCCATACGTCCCAGCAACACTTGTTGCTTTAGTCGATTTGTTGCATTCAAATCGATTTTGTAACGTGGGCACACTGTACAGCTGCCAAAAAATTACACCAGGTGGCTCCGAAATAAATTCCGCGTACTTACGTATGCCATACTCTGAGTCAGACCATAGACATTTTTTGTAAAAAAAAAGTTGGAAGTCAGCGCTCCGTCATTCTGTTCAATTTTTTTTACGAACGACGCCCGGTCCATAAACAACAATATCAGGAAGCAAGGATCACTCGCAACAACAACAGTCGACAAACAAAGGAACAGTAAGTACGTTATCAGAAGAAGCTACGCCATCGTAAACAATACAATGAATAAAACATGCAACAACATCAACAACACTGTTGTTTTCGTACCCCTCGACAACAAATCGATAAAGGGGGAACACGACTAAAGAATGAAGGAATTCGTCTTCAATAGGAACATTTGTGTGAATTTTAGCGAAACGAGTTTATTTATGTATCGCTATCGTACTGTCTTTATTTTAGAAGCGAGGTTTCCTCTTGAGTTTTAGACATCTTACCTCTTTGCTTGCTTGTGTTATAAACAGAGATCGGATATTCGGATGCATATTCACCTAAAGTTAATTTTTAGTTATGAAAGTATAAAACGGCATCTTATAATATATCTTTTGTAAAAAAAAAAAACTCGGGATGTCAGGAACACCGGGAATGCATAACTCCGATTAGTTTTGCATACCCGGTGTTTCTGGCATCCCGTTTTTTTTTTTTACAAAAAATATCTTTTAAGATGCCGTTTTATACTTTCATAAGTAAAATTTAACTTTAAAATAAATATGCATCCGAATATCCGATCTGGTTATAAATTACAAGATATATATTTGCACATAGATGGGTATATAGGTAGGACAAGCTTGTTTTGTTATGAATTGGTTTTGATGTTTGTTACAAATCTGGGGCTTATATTATAATTTCACTAAGGAATTTTCCTTCCTTTATGATTTTATTTTTCTCTTGATACTTTTATGCCATTTTGTGCTAAGTAGATAATCTGATCGTTGGTTACTGTTGAATGAAATTCGATGTTTCTTATAGACAATAAACCTAATTTGGCGTTCTGTAGTTTCTGCCTACTGTAACGTTACGATTAACTAGAAAGCTTTATAAGTCACATTAAAAAAAAAATAAGAGTACAACACATAAAGTATAAAAAGATGAGTAGGAGCTTCAGGTCAGCTTCGGAATGGTACTAGCAGCGTAGTGTAACAGGAATGGCAGGTAGCGGTGGAGCTGGACTAGGATAAGATAGCCACGCCGAACAGGATCTGGAAGACCGCGTGGAGGCCATGTCGTGGACCGTCGTGGAGGAGGGTTTGTCATCGTCAACCCTCCTACGGCATATGGACAGAGTGTCTCAGCGTTGGAGACCACACGTCGAGGAGTGGCCGCCAGCGTCTGGATGTCAGCGGTGAGCTTTTCGCTAGAACTCCCCGGCCTTCAACATCCTCAGGTCGTGCCGAGGGAGGACTTTGAGCTGGCCGCTGGTGCTCACCGGGATAATAAAACTGCTTGATATGTTTGAAGATCAAACTAGACTCACTTTATTTGTGCTGAAGGGCTGTATTTATACCAGATAGATGTTTCTTATTTCAGAAAAGTACTTCAACTTAATTACTTGATAGTCAGCCAGAAATAATAAAGCAGCTTTGAGAGAGAACCTGACCTTATTACACTGGCTTTAATGTATAAGGAGCTCCTTATACATTGACATTTTTAATGTAAATTGTCTTCTGTCAGTTTTCTTTTTCTATAAAGGTTAGGTAATTAATGGTATGAAATACAGAATTGGATGTAAAAATAGTCAAAGGTTGTAAGGTGTAAAGTATGAGTTGCGATTTCACATCTGAAAACATAGGTTCAGGTACCGAATTATAGCAAGAATTATTGAACACAAGCAGCCCTTTCAATGTTAATTATATAAATAGACTAATTATGTGGTTTTTGTGAAATGAAATACACACTACCCCAATGGGAAGAAGGCGTGAGTTTATGTATTTCAGGAAACCAGAAAAGCTTTTAGTATGCAGGACGCACCTCTGCAAGAGCTGCTCTAACTTAGTAATGTGAAGCTTAACAAAAAGACCACACAAATCAATTATTCGCAACTCTAATGTATTCCCAATACATAGAAACTAGTATACTTTTTAACTTATTTACCATAGTCATCTGTGACGTACGAGTACATTAAACCGTGCAACAGTGGAAACGCTTGCACTTCGAAAATCGCCCTTATTGTATAGAGGTGTGAGGAACAGGGCGTACCTCACTCATACCTCAATAGAAAAGGGAGGATCCTCCGACCAGACGGGTGTCGTGCCTGATGGGCAACTGCCCGACGTTTGATGTCGGGACGATGTATATTTATGCTAGTTGCACGGTAAACTCTGCTTGCGCGATGCAGGATTTTGTGTGGCATCAGTGTGACGTGTAGCTTGCATGTGGCGATGTAGATGCCGCTACAATTGCTACGATATAACGGCGCTGTCAATGTCATATTCAGGTCACCACTGACGTGCGGTTGACTGTTCTACGTAGAAGTAATAACGTCTTATCAGAAGTGACAATAATGACACACTTAGGTACTGAAAGACCGACATGTTCATAGAAACCGGTAACCAGCTATTTGCAATACTGCGAATACCTGGTCTGACCTTTAACATAATCACATCACGTTTTAAGTCACACACTAATGGCATACTTACTTTTCGTAGGATTCTAATTAGGAAGCAAAATAAAGGCTCAACCAACCGGCGCGACACGCTACGCCAATCGCACGCTACACAAAGGCACCGCGTGTCGCGCGATGAGCGGTGCCGTTGTTTGGCATGCGATTCGCGTCGATCGCGTGTCGCGCCTGTTTGAAGGTGCCATAATACATATATATAACGAAGACTTGTTACTTAAGAAATTGCAAAGCAAGTCTCTGAATTCATACATAATATACCTATTATTAATAACTCCATTATTGCTGCATTACTGCGAATCCTCACAGCAACCTTCCCACCTTTCAATATTTTCTTTTGAATATAACAAAAGACTGCAGAAGCTACAACAAACTGAAAACAACAACGAATAAATAAACTGTTGCTTAACTAAAGAGGTCGGAAATGAACAGTTGATACTAAAAACGGGTTAAGTTTTTTTATCCCCTTCAGTTAACCCAAGATAACTTGGCAAAGAAACTGCCTCGATATTTCCTTTTTATTGTCGTGGTTTATTTTTTATTGGACGTTATTACTCTCCCGAGAAATTTTGTTATGAATTTGACTTAATAATGCAGTTTAGGCTCGTCCAAATGTGTTTTATTACAACCCTGAAAGTTAGAAGATGCGTATGAATTTACTTGCTCATTAAAAGAGCTTGAGATTCTTAGAAAAGTTGAGGAAAGGATGAAAATATTTCTACATAACATAACATTGTAGCGGTATCTACATCGCCACGTACGAGCCACGCGACACACTGACGTCACGCAAAATCCTACATCGCGCAAGCAGAGTTTATCGCGCAACTAGCATACATACAATGTCCCGACATCAATCGTCGGGTAGTTGCCCAACAGACACGACACCCGTCTGGTCGGAGGGTCCTCCCTTTTCTATGGAGATATGTGTAAACTTTATACCCTGTTCCTCACACCTCTATAAAATCACGCCCGTAATACACTAAGGGTTAGGCAGAGGTGTACCTCTAGACACATACATTCCACCAGCTATATGCTTAAGACCCATTTAATAGGGGGCGAACCTCTTGCCATCAACCGGGCACAAATCCAAACTCAGGGCTGCTACTGAGAAATTCCTAATCGAAAAAGTCCAATAACACACTGCTGCACTGGAATTGAACCCAGGATCTCTTGCTAAGCAGTTGCACTTGCGACCACTAGACCGACGAGGCAGTGTTTTATATTACAACGGTTCAAGTTAGAAGATGTGTATGAAGGCGAATCCTCAGCTGTAACCCGCCAAATTCAAATTTTCTCTGGTTTTTTTGTAAATTGCAGCTCTGGTTTATGTCGTATGTTGATTAAAATGCGATTCGCGACTGTAGGAATCGTCAAACTTTGGAAATTTGTTCCAGCTAAGGATTTTTCAGCTGGAATAAATTTCCAAAGTTTGACAAATGATGTGAAATTGATGATTATTATTCAATAAATTTATCACTCCTACAGCCGCGAATCGCATTTTGATCAACATACGACGTAAAACAGAGCTGCAATTTGCAAAAAACTAAAGAAAAATTGAATTTGGCGGGCTACAGCTGAGGATTTACCTTAATTAACTAGCTCATTAAAAGAGCTTGAGATTGTAAGAAAAGTTGAGGAAAGGATAAAAATATTTATTTTCATAAAATAATTGGATGTTGAAGTATTGCCCAGTAGAAGTGAATAGTAACGAATGAAAAGATAACGCATTGTTGTATCTTTTGTATGACAAAAGAATATTGAAAGTACCGTGAATGCGTAGAATTGTAACATTCTCTATTGGGTATGTATATGTTGTCTTTTCTTGTGACGTACATTGTTTATCATTGTGTCCAGTTGTAAAAGAATACGATACCGTACTCAACAGTTATGTATGAAGTTTATCGAACCTTACCCCCGTAATGTTTAATAATAACGCTATACATTCTCAATAATCCCAGCCAGAGACCGTCAAAAACTTTTACTTCTGCCAGTCCCTCATAAAAGGTTATAGACTCCAGACACATTAAAAACGCACACAATTCGCTAAACCACTCAGAGTTGCCAGTGTTGCCACACAACAAACTTGAGAAAGCGAACATATTCTTTTAGGTTTTACGCCAGGCGGTGGGCGTACGGGGCGTAACATAAAATAACGGTGTTACTGTTACCTAACACCACAAACGCCCCCAGCATGACTTAATTAAGCAGTAAAATACAAACAGTATTAAAAATGAATACTTTTTGTACCTTTTGTGAGCACGCAACGGAACGTGAAACAAACTTCCGTAATGTGGGATTTTCTTTGTAACAGAATGAAATGCGATAACCGAATTCATAATTTTAGAACAACAAATGTATTTTTTTTTGTTGCAATAATATTTTAGGTAGGTATGTAAGATACTGTGTTTTCAGGTGAGTTAATTATTGCAACTTTTATTTTCAGTAAACGAGACCGCCTAAGTAACTACGAAGTGGTTTTAAAAACATATTTATTTTGAAAGAACACACGACTTTGAAAACCGGCAGTAGAGAATCAAAAATCAAAACAACTATGTATAAACATTTATTATGTACACCATAAAAATTACAGATATAAATGTAGAAAAACTACCAGGTAGGTACTACTACTATTTACTTTTTTATATTTATTTATTTTATTTTTAATTTTTTGTTTGAACACATTATGTATATATCAAATTTCCTGAAAAGTAATTCAGAAGTTTAGTATCACATCTCCTTAAAGTGGTATAATCTAACAAAAATAACCTAAATGCTGAGAAATAGGGTAGGTGCATGACAGATAGGGATACATACTTTTATTGCAAACTGCTTAGTTTATTTATCGGTCCTAGGTATAATTTTTTTGTGCCTTACTTAGCGGAAAGTTATGTCTCAGCATCTATCTGACTAATTAAGCTCTCGGATATATGCATAATTTCAACAGCAGGAGTCTCTCTGTCTACTATCAAAACACAAGGCTGATCTTTGATTCCATTGTAATAGAGCTGACCTATAACCCTCCCTCTCTTTTCTTTCGACAATGCTCGCGTGTGCACAGAAAATAAAGTGCTGTTCATTATTCATGCACAGCTTGTGTCACCGGGCTCAAATTTAGTACGAGACGTACGTAGCATCGCATCGGTATAAAATATACAAAGTAGATGGGAATGTAAATCAACCCTCCCCTGCCCTCAAGGTAATAGATATTTTAAACCTTACCTAAAATGCTACCCACGACTTACGATCGCTCAATAGTTAAAGCCCTTTTCTACTACGTCATTGAAACGCCCAGGCAAAAAATTGTGAGAACTAACTAATATAAAGTAGGAATACATGAAACCCATAAATCATTCTCAGTCTGACATTATTCCTTTATAAATGTTACGGGTGGTAAATAGTGTAATATAAAACGCTGTTTACTTTACTCGACAGGTTACTTTTACTAGAGAAAAATATTATACGAATACTATTTACAATTCGACTTAGCGTAGAATAGAAGAAGATAGGAATATAGAAGTTTTTTTTTTTTATATTATTATATGTTTCCTATAAAACAATGCACAGATCTTTATTTACAATTATTAGAAATCAACAATTTAGGACTATGTTCTAGTAGGGAAGGGCTTGTACCTATTTAAAGTACTATAAACAAAATAATAAAAATAAAAATAATAATAAAAGATAATAGATGAATTCTTAAAGGAAGCCCTTTCTGTCAGTATCTGAAACTTGTAAATAAATACTGGGAACTGTTCCCAGATGCGGATTCTTTTTACATGTTGTATTATGACATCACTTCTTTTGTGGCCTTTAAAGAAAGTAGAAAAGAAAGAATGAAAATACATTGATTTACCGTAGACTACAAAGCACACAACACAACTACAAGTAACTCACGCGCGAGTATCTCACTAATTCATGTGTTCAGTCATACAAATCACATGCACACTCACAAATAGACACACCCTCTCATACTCACTCATTCACCATATCACTCAACACAAAGAGAGGTGCAGACCATTAATACAACCTTAGACTATAATTATTCCTTTTGTTTTGTAAAATGCTAGCATTTAAGAACTCTAATCTAATGTAACTCGATGGGATTGGCGCTGTTAGCCGAAATACAGGTTCCTCCTAGTTCGGCTCCAGATGCTAAAACTTTTGTGTACTTCTATTTTATCATAGCACCGAACTGGAATTTAATCTAAGTACTGTTTTTATGAAATAAATCTTATTATTATTATTAAGTAAAAAATAAAAATAAAACAAATAAAAAGTGTAACGTGCGTTGGGAAGAAATTAGCAGGAAAGTGAGCCTCGTGGCTGCGCCAAATAGGTCCACCAGTTCAGCAAAAATGTCAGACAACTAGTGCCCGACGCTGGTTTACAACTGAACCTGAAGTGTGAGGTGACGGATGTAAATCAGTTTTATATTGCAACGTGTTTATGTATGTATATTTATGGTCATCTGATAGGTTCGTATCAAAAACAGCAATTTACAACCGAAAACTCGATTTTAATAACCCTATTACTATCAAATACAGCACTATACTGACGATGAGTTTCAAAAACAGCAATTTGTGAGTGTCTTGATTTGGTCGTGCGTCAAAATGGCGTCCGCGTTGTTTTTGTAGTGAGTTTTGTGCGTTTATTTTATTGATTTATAATAAAAATAACGTTAAGAAGTTAAGAAGTTAGTCTAAAGATAAAAAGGCTGAACATCGATGTACAACCCACGTGTAAATAATAATTCGTAAATGATCTTTGCTTTTAGACTCCAGCAATGTTTGAAATTCAGTATGAAAAACAGCAATCTGTAAAATTCATTTAATTACTTATAATTAATTTATGCTTAAAATAATCTACTGGATGTGATATTAAATTGAAATAAAAACCTCAAATTTATCAATAATTAATATTATTTATGAATTACTGGCTTTTGCCCGCGGCTTCGCCCGCGTGGATGTCGGAAATCATCCGACGGGAACGTACTACCGGGATAAAAAAAGATACCTACGTGGTAATCCAGGTTATAAACTATCTGTGTTCCAAATTCCATCCAAATCCGTTCAGTAGTTTTTGCGTGAAAGAGTAACAAACATCCGTCCATCCATCCTCACAAACTTTCGCATTTATAATATTATAGTAGGAAGCAGGTTTTCTTTTCTTCACATTTGATTAACTTGTGAATTTGAATAAAGAGTGACATTATTTTTCTTACTTACCACAAATTAGTGAAATGTCAGATTGCTGCTTTTCATTATATACGACTCATATCTAGAAATCTTTTTAGATACGAACAAACCCCTACGCATTACGACCCCCGTTTTGTCAATAACCCTATCATGGGGCTGTACCTCCAAGAATGAAACAATATAGCGGTCTAACTTTGAAAATTTAGGCTGAAAAATCGCGAAAAAGCTCCAGCATTCTGACCATTTCCCAATTATAAAAACACATGGAAAATTAAATAATAATAATAATGTTTATTTAAAGAGAACTTAGACATAATTTACAAAAATATTTTACAGGCTAATTTAGATCACTTTCAAATCTAAACACACTGCTATAAACCTTTTGTGAACCTTCCCTTTTTCAACACTAACTTTTTTATTAAAAAAAAACAACCGACTTCCAAAAAAAACACTAAAAGTCGTGAAAAATAACATTAATTTCGGTAGTCGGTGTCTTTGGTTTTGTATTTTCGTTTTTGGCCACCGACTTCCGAAATTAAAGTTATTTTTCACGTCTTTTAGTGTTTTTTTCGGAAGTCGGTTGTTTTTTTGTAAAAAACGTTTTTTTTTAAATAAATTAAACCTGGCCCATCTAAACTACGATGTGCGCTGTCAAGCCAGTCTTTATTAAACTACCAGTTCCCAGTTATGTTCCCATTGTTCCAGTATTAGATAAAAAGTTGTGTTTTAACACTTCCAGTGGTGAGCGTGGTCGACTGATTAAATTTCTCGTTACAGTCAAACTTTTAATGAGATCGTCGTTATTTTCAGTGAATTTTCCGAGTTAAATATGCAGTACACGACACGATGCTCAGAGTTCTAGTTTTGAATTTCAAATGTTCTTTCTGTTTATGTTCAAAGGTGAGTTTGTTTTAAACACTGAAGATGATTTTATCCGAGAAAATTAATAAGTTCACGAGCAGGTGTGGGCGCGGTACCTGAGTTCTATGAATCCTGACTTAACTGGTTTACTAAAGCTAAGTTTAAATAGATGTGTTCGTCTTCTCATCAATCTTACCTGGTAACGACCTTATCCCAAAGGCGTGCTTAGTGCTGCAGCAGCAAAATGTTTCCACTTGGTACTATTTAGTTAGTTTATGTAAGATGTTCTGCATCTATCATTGGCTAGGCAATTTCCAACATGGTTGGTCAAAAATTTTAAAAATCCAAAAATTACAATAACTTCCTTTACACGTCAAAATGTTAGACCTTTTCTTAGAATTAAGAAATAAATTTCCACAACAATGTTTTCTTCAATGGATCAACACAAGTGTCACCAATCAATGACGATCAATGACGTGTCACCTTTTCTTTAAACCAAGTCGTTTAAAGAAAAGGTGACACGTCATTTACCAGAAGGTATTACTAAGGTGCCTCGGTGACCTGGTTTATATACAAGGCAGTAAACCGCATGCGATACTAAAGAAAAACTATTTCCTACTTGCACAAGTTTTGCATAATTTTTTGCATTTAATTAGACGTAAATGTCATAGTTTTTATAATTTATGGGTTTTTATAGGTACAGTTACATTGTATTTAAGAACGTTTTTAACCGACTTCACAAAAAGGACGAGGTTCTCAATTCGTCCGTATGTTATTTTTTTTTTTTTTATGTGTGTTAGCTCATAACTTTTTTCTGGGTGAACCGATTTGGATGATTCTTTTTTATTTGATAGGTGTTGCTTCACATGTGGTCCCATTTAAGTTTGATCATGGTCTGACGAGTAGTTTTTGAGTTATCTTTAATAATGCATATTTTTTCCACTTAGTTTATATGGATGATCTGTTAATAATTTCCTGTCACTGTTATTTACACACCAAGTAGTGGTATACGAATTTGTGTGGGGTAGGTACGGCAACTAAAAAGTGAAAAATAAAAACTTTTTTACAAAATAACAACCGACTTCCAAAAAAAACACTAAAAGACCTGAAAAATAACTTTAATTTCGGAAGTCGGTGGCCAAAAACGAAAATACAAAACCAAAGACACCGACTTCCGAAATTAAAGTTATTTTTCAGGTCTTTTAGTGTTTTTTTTGGAAGTCGGTTGTTTTTTTGTAAAACAGTTTTTATTATAATGCAACTATGTGAAAGTCACATCCGTGAGTGGGGCTTTACAGATCAATACTATTTAAATGCCAATCTTTATCATGACAAAAAATAAAAGGTTAAATCCATTTAAGACAAAAATGCGAACTAAAAAGGTATCAAGGTAAGGTGCTTGGACCAATTATACTCAGCGGACTATCATCGCCCTGTTGGTCCAATATAATAATGGATTCAGAATGTTGATGGGGCTTCCCCGTTTCTGCAGTGCATCTGGTATGTTCACCCATGCACACTTGATAGCTTCCATGCCATCATCAGACAGAAATCTGTCTCCCTGCTCTGCAGAGTGCGGGCCAGATCCAACTCCATCCTAAAGACTATAGCAGGGAGGTACGACTCTCCACTGTTATATGATATTGTTCGTAGATGCATCTCGAACAATAATCTTGTTACTAAATATTAAGGTTTACTAACATAGCTATACTTAAGATTATTTACTTCCTAACCCACTATGGATGTAACTCGACCGAAATAAAGTTTATTTTTATTTTTATATACAATATAAACAAGACATCGTAACAAAATAACATCGGTTTTCGTCTATCCGGATTCACACGTAATCTTTCTTTTTTTTATTTTCCTAATTGTCAGCTCGTAGTTTTGACCACTGAGGTCTTAACCGGGCAAGCCTGTGGGTGCCTTAAGCTACTAACTTAAAGCCTCCAGCCAGGGGCGAAATTCTTAATTACTAGGTGACCGCACGCTAAGGGCACCCCCTGTGGGGTACGAACCTCGGCTTAGGGCGTCACTGAGGGGAGGGCAGCAAGGTGGGACAGGCTGGATCGAAATTATATTATTATTATTATACGGGGAATTTAAAGCTACAGGCTCAGCTACGGCGCGGGCTGGCGCGTCGTCGAGCAAGGGTCGGGGGGGGGGGGGGGGGGGGACAATTACGTCGGGAGCGTCGCGTAGGACTTCGGTGGTGAGGTCGGAACGATGGCGGTCTGTTTTTGTATACTGTACTGGTGGCCCTACTGCTCTCCTGGAGGAGGGTTATGGGGTCATCGGGGTCGGACAGGGCATGCCTTAGACGGCGGGTATGACTAATACGGCTAGGGGGTATATCTGGCAGCCTCGACAACCAGAGGGTTGCGATGTGAGGCCGCGGAGTCGAAGGAACGCTTGGAAATGCGCTTCATGAACTGGCGGATAGTGGGGATTTTAAGATCGAGAACCAAGGGGAGCCGGTTGCCCTACGGAGGAACCGGTTTTAGAGGGTCTGCATCCTATGGATGTGGTGGGGTTTGGAGTGTGCGAAAACCACGCTCGCGTAGGTCATGATTGGGCGAATGCACGCTGTGTAAATGCGCAATTTGCACTTGAGTGACAATTTGCTGCGTGCATTCAATAGGGAGTGGAGTCTACCGAGAGCGAAAGCGGCGCGCGAACGCGCCTGCCTTAAGTGCTCACCGGAAGAGAGTTTATGGTCCAGTATGACACCCAAGTATTTGGCTCGCTTCTCCCAAGGGATAGGCTTGCCGAACATGGTGATCGGACGGGACACGTAATCTGTACGATGTATGCTATTTATAGTTAGGTATTACATGTGACTCCGTGTGAAACAGGTGAACATACATAACCTGTTAAAATCATAAAGCACCCTCCTTTGGCGTTTCCGTAGTCAGGTAAAAACACTTCCGTGTATCATTTGCTCAAATCAAATATTTATTTATAGTAGCTACCCAATTTCCCATTCTAGGAACAAGCCAGAAAGGATTTCATAACGCCAAAAAGCAATATAAACCTCATGTTCCTAGTTTAGGTCTCTGGTGCCGCACAAAATCCTCATGCAGTTAGCGGGATTAAACTAATCGAACATTTATCGAAAAAAGCTTAGGTTAGCAGAGCTCGTACGATTACCCGCGACGGATTCACCGCGGTAATCCCAGACGTATAAATGGAACCGCGTTTGCTATCATGAAACGTGCTATCCCGCGTTTGCGTTTTGTCGCAAAATTGAGAGAAAAGCGCTCGCGCCGCAAATTGAAAATAATGCTTGCATTTACAATGTTGCGGTGATAATTAAGACCAGTAGATACTTTAATGTCTTAAGGGCTGCCACACAAAACTGCGAATTCGCATCGCATTGCGAAAATCTGCGAGCTAGCAGGACGTAGCTTCAGGACGATTCCTGCGATGCGGCGTCGTATCGCATCGCATCGCATTTTTGTTTGGGAGCCCTTAGCTAGACGAGATTACTATGCCGATAAAATCTAGTTTTTTATGTTCGAGGTAATCCAAATAGCGGAATATTTTATTTTAAAATCAGTATTTATTATAATGGTAGATATTATAGGACACCTAAGCAAATTTCTAACATGTAGCTAGGTAAGGTAAGTAAATGAAATCGTATTATGCCAAGTAGATATGATTTCTATCGCGAATAGGTAGAAAACGTATAATAATTCTCGTTGCTTACAATGTTGTAGGTAACTGAAACATATTGAAATAAGTTGCTGATACATTAATATCTTTAGTGCTTCTGCGACAGTCTAGATTTTAGTGTGAAGTCCATAAAATAGGGATTTTATGGCTGTTGTAAAACAAATAAATATATACTACGAGTATACATGTCAGTTTATTAGTATTTCACTGCCAAATGATTCTAGTTTAACAGAAGAGCGTTATTTAGTCTCTTCCCTCGTGTATTGTGAGTCGTCAATAAAAAGGTTTTACCTGTGGCGCTAAGGTTATTAATAGAGAACCTTTGTAACTGGCTTGGTTATGAATCAGGCCCGATGTGGCCCGCTATAGGGCCATAACAATAGATAATCAATTGTGTTTCATTAGCGATGCTTGAATATTAAAACAAGCTAATTCTCAATTCTTTATTGCGTACCATAATGTATACAGTTGGTAGGGAAATAATTATACTAGTCACAATTATGGACCCTGTCGGGCACAGCATAGATCAGGTAGGAGAGTTAGGTATGTGTATAATAATAATTAATTCTTCATTAATCTAGTGGTTGCAAGCGTTACTACTGAGCATGAGGTCCTAAGGGTTCGATTCCCAGGTCGGGCAATGTGTTATTGGGTTTTTCCATCAGCAATTTCGCAGTAGCAGCCCAAACTGTCATTACTATTATGAATCAAACATTACAAAGGCATACTGAAAAATATATTATTCTTGTACAAAAATATAAAGCTTCAGTTAGCCTTTAAAATGTCAGAGCTAGAAAACATTAAAATTCTCTGCACACTCCGTTGCGCTGTTTTCACAATAAATATTATGACAACGAATGGCAGATAACGCTACGGAATATCAACGAAAATTGACATTAAATATATACTGGTATTGGTTACATTGGATAAGAATTTATCCAACAAAGCCAAAATGTAGAGCCATGCATGTTTTAGTTGCTATACTTAACTATGTAAATTGGTTTACCATAAGGAAGTTTTTGTTTTTAACATATCAGTATTCTATCGATCTATTGGTACTTAATCTCTCTGTTTTAAAGAGTGATGAAAGATGAAAGGGAGGCAGATAGAACATGATGATGGTTCTTCAACAAAACTGCTGTGTTTTATTTAAGCGGTTTTTGATCATTATATGCCTAACTATAACAACACCACTTGGGAACACAGTTATAAACTATTCGCAGATAGCTAATACCCGAAACAGCACCCAAGGGACAGTAATTACATGGCTATTCACAGTCCATCAAATTGCTTTAAACTACTCTTTGTATTAAACTCTAAACCAATTCCACTATTTCAGTAATGACTGGAAAGTGTGAATGTACCTTGAGAAGGTTTCCGAGCGGCTTACCTCATTATAGCGCCCGAAACTAAATTATTAATGACAATAGTCGTGTGAGCCACGAAAGCGTATTATACATAAGAGCTCGAACTCATCTCGCCGACGCAAATGTAGTCTGAAACTACTTTACAAACCGTCCTGGCTCATTTAGAAGTTTCGAACCTACTTCACCAACATGAACTACTACTGCGGCCAGCAATAAACAGTTCCGAGGTAACTTTGAACCATAAAATATAAAAGCAGGTTTTGTTGTGAGAAAAATTCTAAGCACGTAGATGGAATAACTCGATTTCCTGTGTCAGACGAAAACAATTATTTGTTTTCTGTCTAAATATGGCCCGGGCGCGAGGGAACTTGGGGGCACACATTGAATTTATTCTGGTCCACTGTGTTACACTGTTCGTTTATTAGTTTTGTGCGGATATAAAAAAACCGGCCAGGTACGAGTCGGACTCACACACGACGGATTCCGTACCACCGTACAATATTTAACGCTACACATTTTTTTAAACACGTTTCTTGTATGGGGACCCCCTTAATTTTTTTACTTTATTTTATTTTTATTATTTGTTATTGCGGCAACAGAAATACAAACTTTGTGAAAATTTCAACTGTCTACCTACCTACGGTTCATGAGATACTACCCGCTGACAGACAGACGGACGGACAGCAGAGGCTTCGTAATAGGGTTCGTTGGCACCTTTTGGATACGGAGCCCTAAAAAGATAAAAGCATGTGGCTATTTCTTTGTTTTCGTTTTGTAAAAAGTAAATTGATTAAACTATTAGGTTTGCGGTATCCATTGCTGATTTTCTATTTATTTTGATATTCTGTAGGTACCACACAATTATGTCATTATATTAAGGCTCGTACACACAGGCGCGACGCGACAGCACGACACAAAGGCGCCGCTCGTCGCGCGGCACGCGGTTCCTTTGTGTACGCTGTCGCGTCGCGCCAGTGTGTACGAGCCTTTACGTGACTTAGAAGAAATTCAAACATTGTCTATGGTGTATGTTTGAAATTATTCATTCTTCCATTGCATTTGTTTCGTTAAACAAATGCAACTATTTCTACAAAATTATTTCCATGAAAAGATATTTTCATCAGAATTTTGCAACTGCAAATAATAGAAACATGGACACACGGGAATGTTTCGGCCCCTAGTAACCCTCACTGGCAAATACACAAGCGTCATAATCATAATATATCTAGATATAACAGCTGTTTATCTGATCAAGTTACGAGGAACTCAACACCAGTGATATCGACGGAGGTATCTTATCAAACGCTTGCCGTGGAGTAATTAACTCTTCAGAAATGACGCGAAAATATAATTATGTTTGTCGAAAGAAAAATAGGTTTTTAAGCTATTGCATAGCTTCTATCGCGGGCCTTGAGCGCGGGGACCGGAGCCAGAAATTCCGTAACGAAAAAAAACCTCACGCTCGCCACTCCGACGGGCACGGAGGTGTGGCTTGAAGGCCGTGCATTGTCTAACGTCGTTTCTTTTCGGCAGTCTTCGACACGGTGTTTGTGTGCGTGCAACTAGACGTATTGTACGACTCTACGAAGCTCGCACGAATCGAGACGAGCTGCTCCGAAATCGGACGAATACATAAGCAGCTGTTTATGAGAAAGTATATAGGTGTATAGGTATTTATCAAAAAGTGTAACTTGAATTAATATTTATTTCCATTTACTTTCGTACCATTTATCATTTACCAGTCGAACACCATACATTTATTATAATCACCACTATCTTAAAACTCAATATCCCAATATCTCGGAAACGGCTGGGAATATCAAAATTCTGACCAAATTCCCCCCCCCCCCCCCCCCTATACCCGCCCTCTCAAATAGTACATACATACAGACAAGCCCCTTTGACCCCCCTTTTTTGACCCCCTCTTTTTCGACCCCAATATTAAGTTGTATTATATTTATTTATCTTAACTTTTGAACCGGAGGTCGTAGATGTATCGAGTTTGGGGTCTTTGGAATCGGCAGTAAAGGGCCTATCTTTTGGCCCCGATAAGGTTAGGGTAAAGCGCCCCATTTTAAATTTATTTTAGATTTAAATTTTTTAAATTCTTATTTCTTATTCTTATACAAAATGCTATGCAATAGCTTTACCGCGGCAGTCCCCGAGTGCCACACGTCTTTTGTATTATAATTATTGCACAAAGTAAAGTTTAAGTGTTGGGCTTCGCCTTTCTAGGCTCTTTTCAAATTATCTGAATTAAAAAGTAAAACAAGAGTTTTATTTCTGTACGTCAACCCCAACCTATTAATGAATTCGTCAACCTTAGCCTTGTCTTACACAAACTTTACTAACTTAGAAACAAAAGTAATAGCTCAAATGACCCTTTAATTTTATATTCTATTCTTGAAAGCTTTTGAATAAATATAAAAATCTCAGCAAAACCGTCTCTTTTCTAACTATAAACTCAATTCACGAAGTTCTAAAAGTAACTTTATTGAGTCAATCTTTGTGTCAATCTTGATGTTGGCAATATTTTATTCTTGTCATTTTTACACTTTCCCGATTTCTTTTTCGTTCTCAATATTTTCTAAAATGGGGTCGTGTTTATTTTTGCTGACCGACCCGACGTTTTATTTGTATATTATATTAGCCTAGCTTATTCAGGTTAGACTCGAGTCAAGACAACCTATTGGTCTAAAAAAGCTCAAAGTCAAAGTTGTCTAAAATATACTGAAAAATATCTAAAGGGTAGTTTTAATTACATTTATATTTACACCGATCAATCAAGGCAAAATGCACAAACGCACGGCGTAAGCGTAGCATTTACTAATACTACTACTCCTATTAGCCTGCATCATCCCACTGCTGGGCAAAGGCCTCTACCCATGACTTCCAGCTCTTTCGATCCAGGGCTAAAGAACACTGAACACTTGTCGTTTGTTTTCTCTAGCTCGTCCCGCCACGGGGTCTGCCGCGACGCCATAACATTAAACTTTTTCTTAATTATTTGTTTTCATGGGCAGAGATCGCACAAAACAGGGAGGTTTGGAAAGAAAAAGGGAATGCCTTTGCCCAGCAGTGGGACATAAGAGTGATTAACAAAAAAAAATTGTTTGGAACTGAACTGTTTTGCCAAGTTAATGTTATTCTTTCTTTTGAATCGAAAAGTTGGTTTAACTTTTTAGCACAAGCACAATTAGTTTTACACATAGAATATGAATAATGTCTTAAAATTAAGTAAATATTATGGGCGAAACGAGTACCGTCTAATGGGGTGAATAAGGGATTACCGTGGCCCTGGCGCACAGGCAACTGCAAGAACACGGGTGGGTTTTAGTCAGTAAAAGTCTGACACGCCCTTCCGCTCCGCCCAGAGCGGGGAACATTTGACGATTTCCCACCAAAAAAAAAAAAGAGTTGAATGAAGGGTGAATCGAGACGAAACTTTAAAAGGGATTTTAACATTGAAATAATATAGTTTAATATAGTGTGTTGCCTTATAGGACTCTTATTGTATTATTATTAATGATAGAAAAACTATATTATTTTAATGTTGAAATCCCTTGTAAAGTTTCGTCCCAATTCACGCGTGCATCCCTATTCACCCCGATTGACGTTATCTATTTTTTTTATTTAAAATCGTTCGAAATTACGTTACGTTTACTAGGCGTTCGTGCTAGGCCCACTAGTATGCGTAGGTACCTATATTTTATGTAAAAGCATTGCATTTTATGATACGTGTCTCTCAATATGTTACAACCTACATTTTCCTAGTATTTTCGAAATAATTGGTACCAATTACAGTTCAGATATACGATGTCTTCAATTCCCGTGGTCCACACAAATTATTGTAATTTTCTTAACGATGAAATTGGATCGAATAGACCTTTTACCTACAGTATAAATGGCATCTACCTATTAACTCTCATTATGTTTAATGACCAGAATTTTCCTTTTTTTTTTTTTTTTTTTTTTTCCTATTGGGCAGCTCGTAGTTTTGACCACTAAGGTCCTGGCTACTTAACCGGGCAAACCTGTGGGTGCCTTAAGCTACTAACTTAAAGCCTCCAGCCAGGGGCGAACAATACTTAAATTTAGGTGACCGCACGCTAAGGGCACCCCCTGTGGGGTACGAACCTCGGCTTAGGGCGTCACTGAGGGGAGGGCAGCAAGATGGGACAGGCTGGATCTAAATTATATTATTATTATACTGGGGAATTTAAAGCTACAGGCTCAGCTACGGCGCGGGCTGGCGCGTCGTCGAGCAAGGGTCGGGGGGGGGGACAATTACGTCGGGGGCGTCGCGTAGGACCTCGGCGGCGAGGTCGGAACGATGGCGGTCTGTGTTTGTGCACTGTACTGGTGGCCCTACTGCTCTCCTGGAGGAGGGTTATGGGGTCATCGGGGTCGGTCAGGGCATGCCTTGGACGGCGGGTACGACTAATGCGGGAGGGGGCATATCTGGCAGCCTCGACAACCAGAGGGTTGCGATGTGAGGCCGCGGAGTCGAAGAAGCGCTTGGAAATGCGCTTCATGAACTGACGGATAGTGGGGATTTTAAGGTCGAGATGGAGGATCTCGTTCCGAACGAACCAAGGGGAGCCGGTTGCCCTACGGAGGAACCGGTTTTGGAGGGTCTGCATCCTATGGATGTGGTGGGGTTTCGAGTGTGCGAAAACCACACTCGCGTAGGTCATGATGGGACGAATGCACGCTGTGTAAATGCGCAATTTGCACTTGAGTGACAATTTGCTGCGTGCATTCAATAGGAAGTGGAGTCTACCGAGAGCGAAAGCGGCGCGCGAACGCGCCTGCTTTATGTGCTCGCCGAAAGAGAGTCTGTGGTCCAGAGTGACACCCAAGTATTTGGCTCGCTTCTCCCAAGGGATAGGCTTGCCGAACATGGTGATCGGACGGGCCAGAATTTTCCTATGGGTACCTGCCATTTACACTGATTTATATCACTGATTTTATCTAAAAATATTGCCGTAAACTTTTATTTTTATTTGTATTTTATATTATTAATTTCCAATTTTTTTTTTTTTTTCATTTGACGTTGAGTTACTTATTTTTATTTGACATTGTATTTATGATTTGATGACATTGTATTTATTTTTATATTGTGATTTGTATTTATTTCGTGTTTTGTAACTTGTGATTGTAATATGGGAGAAACTGAAATAAATGGATTTTATTTTATATTATTATTTATATACATAAGTACTACTTAATATTATGTCGAAACGTTTTCACTTGAACCAATAATCCGATGCATTAAAAGAGCATTATAATAATGTGCTAAATGAATCATTTCCATAAAAAATTAAGTAAATGTCCTACAAGGTCAAAAATATATTTTATTAATTAAAGTAAATAGTAAATATAACAGTAAACAAGAAGAAAAATAAGAAAAAACTTGCAAAAGTATTTTTGCCCACAGTGACGGGCTGAATATTAAATTCAATTTTTTAATTATGACGTACGTACTATTAATTTATATTTACTCAATGATTTTAAAGCATGCTACTATTCATATTGTATTTATTATTGTGCCCCACAGGGTCCATGTTATCCTTGTAATTATTATTAAGATCTTATACACATAATGAGATATGCAATAAATACACAACATTTTTGAAGTAACCTTTACCTTTATAAAGGTTACACTTTACTAAAGGTTTGAATACACACAAAATTGTTGAAGTAACCTTTACAAGGTTAAAGGTTACTTCAAAAATGTTGTGACCTATCGGCCCTTCAATTCAATTCAATTTCAAACCTTTAGTAAAGTTCAGGAGTAAAATAAATATTCAGATAGCCTCTCAATTTACTATTAGATACTAATATCTCAATAGAGATAATAATAATTAATTAATTTTATAATAACGTAATTGTGTAAGTTTAATAAAACTTACACAATTACGTATCACAAAAGCCAATTAATTCGTATTAACGAACTCAAAAACTGTGGAATTTAAAACAAACTTTACCACTTTATAATGTATAGTGTAGATTGTAATATTCCCCTGACTAGGTAGGCATATAAAGGGATTTATAAATGTACAAGTACACCCTTCCAAATTCTTATCATGTAGGTAAGGGAATTCAGTGAATAAAGTGAGTCAGAGGGTTGGGTTACATACCTATGTCGTTAAAGTAGGGACATGTTAGATGTAATTATGTGTGCCATCAGTAATTAGATACATACGTCTTGGTGAGCAAGTGTGTTGGCGGTATGTTTTTACGAGTAAACATAAATATTAGTTGGATGTTCAGGTGCGTAGTGTAATAGGAAAAAGCTGTTACAGAACCATAGGTGAACTATTGAGATACACCGAATTGTCTTCACTGTGTAGGTAGTGAAGAAAATCTGGCTAATACCTGTATGTGCTGTACGCTTATTAGCAAGTCACCAGATTCTCAACTCACCAGATTCTCAACTCACCAGATTCTCAACTCACCAGATTCTCAACTCATCAGATTCGCAACTCACCAGATTCGCAACTCACCAAATGTACTGTGTGTGCTAATCTAAATAGCTAATGGCACGGGATTCTCAAAAGATTTTTCATGAGAATATTATCAGCCTGTTAGGAACTTAGGACATGCAGTGATATGATTAAACACTTTTTGTAGGAAGAAATAAATTTTATAGATAATTATAGATACAGTCGATATATTTTGAGTTTGGCGAAATAACAGGTACAGTTTTAAGGAAGTGTTTTATCCTTCATGAATGGATTTATGAAATCCTTCTGTGTGATGCAGTTGGTAGCATCAAATTGGACATTGAAAAATAACTGGTTGCAGTTATTTTTAAATCTCAACTGCATTAGACTGCTTGAAAAGTAAGCTTGTTTTAGAACTTTTTAATCGTAGTCAGGTGTTGTTATTTTTCATTAATTGTAACATTTAATAAGAATTCTAATAAGATTCCTTTTCCGTAGAATAGTCACGTCCAAAGTTTTTCTCTTTTATTTTCATCTACGGAAAAAGTTTTATTCCAGTAACACAGTTTATGTTTTAATCTAGGCTCTTAACGGCAGCGGAGAGGCCTCATTATATTCTGTCTAGCTCTCCCCTCCCCTGTGATTTGTTAGGTAGGCCTTAGCCAGACGCCAGACAGAGCCTTTTTCATCTAAAACTTCGTTTATCTGTAAACTTTTAGTCTGTTCCAAATAATTTTATGTTACAACTTGGATAAGTCTCATTAATTTGAACAGTAAAACAGAGCATTCTTACATAAAATAAATCTTTAGATTTTTAGGTCTTTGCTATAAAAATAGACGCTTTTAAAAATAGTTGTTGATAGCGGAAAAGGAAGTGAGAAAGAATAGTTTGCTCTTTTATTAAGAGGTAGGTAGGTAGGTATAAGTTACTAACATAGTTTTAAGCTTTACTAACAACTTTATATGGAATTTATTTTTAAATTATTGGGACGTCAATAAAAGGCGGTGGTTAGCGACAAACTGTTTATTCGGGTAACAGTACCCGACACTGTATATACTAATCTAATAAAAACATCCTTCGGTCATCACAATTATTATTATGTCAAATCAAATCAAATCAAATCAAAATATTTTATTTCATATAAACCAACATGGGCACTTATGAAACGTCAGAAGCTAGGTGCACGGTTCCAATTGGTTGTTTCCAATGGAGAAGAGCCGGCAAGACACTCCACGGTTACTCTTTAAAAATTAAGGGGCTTATAGAATTTTTCAAATTACAGTTTTGATAGATATGGGAGGACCACCACAAACCAGGCATTCGCCCATTTTGCATCCCAACAATATTTTAATCCTTTGCTTTTATCAGCACATTCTAGCATTCAACTTTCTATAACAATGTGTAGCGGTATCTACATAGCCACATGCGAGTTACGCGTCACACTGACGTCACGCAAATCCTGCATCGCGCAAGAGAGTTTACCGCGCAACTAGCATATAGAAAACGTCCCGACATCAATCGCCGAGCAGTTGCACGACACCCGTCTGGTCGGAGGATCCTCCCTTTTCTATGGAGGTATGAGTGAACTTTTAGTCTCCATCAGAATGGACGGTCACTAGGCGTATCTAACGTTTAATTTATACCCAAGAATTGCTTCCCTATTGCTTCTATTTGCTTCCTATTCTCAAACAATTGCTACACCCTGTTCCTCATAGCTCTATAAACGTATCAGAACAGCAGACTTTTGAATTTTATCTTTCTCTTTTCCTGTTTTACATATACATAAAATAAAATCACGCCTGTTTACCCCGAAGGATAAGGCAGAGGTATACCAGCATAGTCTACCGAAATTCCGCCAGTTATGTTTTAGTTGTCATGTTTTTTCTTGGTTCCTCTGACGCTATATCGAAAGTTTACCCGCCAGACACCTCTTCCAAAAAGCGACCAAGTGTGAGTCGGACTCGCACACGAAGGGTTCCTTACCACCGTGCAATATTTAACACCACAATTTTTTTTATTTAATTACTTTGGTAAAAAAACACTTATCTTGTATGGGGACCAACTTTATTTTATTTTTAGTATTTTCTGTTATGGGGATACTCTATGAAAATTTCGAGTGTTTATCTATTACGGTTCAAAAGATACACCCCGTGGCAGACGAACGTAGGGACGGACAGACGGGCGGACGGACAGCAGAGCCTTAGTTATAGGGTACCGTTGGCAACCTTTGGGTACGGACCTAAAAAAACACAGCTTTCCTCTTATTTCATCCACACACATTTGATAAAAGAATAATTTTATTGGAACTAGATCCACACGAGAATTCAAAGTTAAAGCAGTTAATTCAGCTGTGCAAACTCCGGCGTACAAGTAAATGTGTTACCTGTCGAAGTCAAAGAGATAAGCTCTAAGTGCACCACATGTAGTTACCCACTTCCTGCGCTATCGGTAGCTAAATAAATTGTTAGTTTATAATTAACTTACTAGTTTAGTTTATAAAGTATTCTATTTGAAAGAAAGAAAAGAAAAGAAAGAAAAATGCGTTTATTGGCATTGCAGCAACAAAATACACCTTAAAACTAAAAAAAACAGAAAAATTAAGATTACAATGCCAAAGGGGCCTCAGCTCAGCATATAAAAAAAATAAAAAAAAATTATATAAAATTCCACTGGAATTCGTCTTTGATGCTGTAACCACGAACGACTATTGATAAATTTGATGTAATTAAAAGATCCCAGAAAAACAAATAAGGAAACTCAACATAGTCAGTCATTACATTAGTTTATCCTTATTTCTCCAAATAACGTTAATTGAACACCACAGAGTATTCTTTGTTATAGTAATCACAGCAATATTGAGCATTACGCAGCCGTAATCAATTAATAATCTTCTCGTCTCGCCGTATAGTTTTGTAATTGTATTTGCCGAGTGCCGGCGCCTGCGTCTCTTTACTTGGCACAGCGATGCCATTGTGCCACAGACACTAAATCCGTAGACAAGTAATTGATGTTACGTCGGGTGCTGACACGCGGAATATAATCATTGTATTTGGAATTTTTATTTTATTTTATAATAATTATGTTACACATAAATAGCTATTTTTATTTTATCTTTATTTTGTTTTTTGTATTTATATTTATTTCTGTATCTGTCCGTGACACCACAGCAGCGTATCAGAATACCAGCGCTGCGACACTTTTTTTTTTTTTTTTTAAATGTCGCAGCATCATGCTGAGATAGGGGCCTTTTGGCCTCGTACAGGACTTTCTGTTGTTATTTTCATTTTACTTTTGTTTTTATTTTTTATTTTTATATTTTTTGTTTTTATGAGTGTGTTTAGTTTCTAATAATCCTGTGCGAGTCTCAATAAATACTTTTTCTTTCTTTCTTTCTTTCTTTCTTTCTTTACATACAAGATTCCCAGACCAAACTTAAGATTGGTCTGAGAATCTTGACCTGGGTATACTGAATGGTATACTGGGAAGGACATGGCATTAACATCAACGGCAAGTACATCTCACACTTGAGATTTGCAGATGACATCGTCATACTGGCTGAATCGCTGCATGACTTGCAGCAGATGCTGGACGGCCTAGTTAATTCTTCTGTACGCATTGGTCTACGGATGAACATGGACAAAACCCAGGTTATGTTCAACGAACACGTCACTCCGGGACCGATTGCTGTCAATGGTGGTGCTCTCAAAGTTGTTCGAGAATACGTTTACCTCGGGCAAACTCTGCAGTTTGGTAAGAACAACTTTGAGAAGGAGGCTAACAGAAGAATTCGGCTGGGCTGGGCAGTAATTGGGAAGCTTCGTCGAGTCTTCTCGACGCGTATTCCGCAGAGCCTAAAGACTAAAGTCTTCAATCAGTGCGTCCTGTCTGTTATGACTTACAGAGCCGAAACGTGGACACTCACAATACGGCTGGTCCATAAATTCAAGGTCGCTCAGCGAGCTATGGAACGAGGTATGCTTGGAGTCTCTCTGAGGGATAGAATCCGGAATGAGGTGATCCGCCAGAGAACCAAAGTTGTTGACATAGCTCACAGAATAAGCAAGCTGAAGTGGCAGTGGGCCGGCCATATTAGCCGTAGAGCTAATGACCGTTGGGGTAGATGTGTACTTGAGGTGAGACCGCGAATCGGCAAACGTTAGGTAGGACGCCCTCAGGCTAGGTGGAGCGACGATCTTCGCAGGGTGGCTGGTAGCAGCTGGATGAAAGTTGCCGAAAATCGAGCTAAATGGCGTGCGATTGGAGAGGCCTATGTCCAGCAGTGGACTGCTGTAGGCTGATGATGATACTGAATCCGAGAGTCTGAAACTATAACTTCCAAAGTCATTACCATCACAATATGTAATTACTCGAAATTACTACTGCAGAGGAAGAATCCTCTAAAATTGTGGGCTAATATATCTACGTAGTAAAAAAAAACTTCATTAAAATATTTACAAGGTTCAACTTATTTTAATACTTTGCCACCGCCACCAACAACATGTTGAATGTCTTCTGTAAAACAACAACACAGAAATAAATCTGTCTTCAGTGGAGAATCCCCCAGATTACATCGATTTAAAATTTAAATTCCTGTCATGCCTGCTGAGGTTAATGAATTTTATATTACATGCCTGTGGTTTTATGGATAATGCCGGTTACATATTATATTTTATGGAAAATGAACATTCTTATACAATTCTATAAATTATGGTATTTGGCTACACCAAACCGCATCTTTTATTCTACTTGTATATTTAATATTTAAAGAGCTACAATTATTGTTATAACTCAGTACGTAAATCTATGTTTTCAAGTATGAAATCATATGACACTCTATAACTCATATTTCATTTGTTTTTGAACAATTTTACGGCTGAAAAGCAAATTTTTAGTTACCTTTGACTGTTTTATATCCAAATCTGTATTTCATAATATTAATTTCCTCCTTTTATAATATCGTAGAATATTTTTATATTTTGACGTTCTCATCATAAATTTCCATCTGTCAGTTTTCTTTTTCTATGCTATAAAGCTTACATAATACGGCCAGTTAATGTAATAAGGTCAGGTTCTCTCTATTCCTATTGTTTCTGGCCGACAATCAAACATGAAGTAATTTGAATAATGTTTGAAACGTTGAACACGTACGTACGTACTTTCAGAACGGCTCACAGCGACTATAAAAGCGGCCGTCAGTCATGGCAAAACTCATTCATTAGTTAAGTCAGTTCAATCTCTGCTACATTTGTATTTTCTGAGCCGAGTAATTACAGACATTCACAAAAGAAACTAGTTTAATTGATAACAAAAATCTCTATAAATATTGGTGTGTTGGTTTGCACAGCGGGTTTCCCCCGACCCTTGCTCGATGACGCGCCAGCCCGCGCCGTAGCTGAGCCTGTAGTTTTAAATTCCCCTGTTAATAATAATATAATCTCGATCCAGCCTGTCCCATCTTGCTGCCCTCCCCTCAGTGACGCCCTAAGCCGAGGTTCGTACCCCACAGGGGGTGCCCTTAGCGTGTGGTCACCTAGTTTTTAGAATTTTTGCCCCTGGCTGGAGGCTTTAAGTTAGTAGCTTAAGGCACCCACAGGCTTGCCCGGTTAAGTAGCCAAGACCTTAGTGGTTAAAACTACGAGCTGCCCATTAGGAAAAAAAAAAAAAAAAAATTGCACAGCGGGTGCAAAAACCTTGTTTGCGTAACACACCTGCCATTGAAATATCATTCGAACATTCAATATTTATTTCAATTATGTAATTCATATGTTTTTTTTTATATTTACAATGTGGAGAGAACAATACGGCAATAAATTTAATATTAAAAGAGTATTTTCAAACTACAAATTAAAATAACAACGAATAAATAAAATGCTTTCAAACAAACTAAATAATAGTGATGGGCCAAATAAGGGCTTAGCCGATCTTAGACTAGCAGTAGTGACTAAACTATTGGATATATTTGGTTGAATATTTGTATGCAGTCTGGAAACTAATATTAGATTTACGAAGTTTAAATTCACTATAGTATCGTCGTCTCCAGATTGCATTTAAGAGGCTTACAAGAGCTAAAGCGCGGTCACTGTCGGATTGCACAGAAAAGAAAGAGACGCGCGATGACACAACGCTGGTAATTTATTGCAAAATATGAAGCAATTATGGATTTACAAAAAATCTATTCATTGGACTAAAAAGTTAAAACACTATCACATTAGTATTTTAATTGTAGAATAATCTTACAAAAAATCTGAATGTTTGCATGTATATTAGTATGGTTTTTATTCGTTGAAAGAATTTTTTAGAGGTATCTTCGTGTTTTTTTTCTATCATATCAAGTTAATTGTATTATGTTTTCAACACACTATCTAACTAGCATGTATCCTGCAGAATATCATATATTTTTCTGATTTTGGTTACTGCAGTGGATCATAATTATATTTTTAGGCATTATAAATTTGCGTTTAGGTCATGTACTGTCACGATAAGGGGACTACCCTTATCGTGACAGTAAAAGCTATTGTGATAATAATGCGGGACTGTAACAAAGACATCTGTAAAAGCCAAATAATATCGTCTATTTTTAGATACATATAGCCACTTTTATGTTTCTTTCACACCTCCTTTTACTATAATAGACAAAAGCAAACGTGCGGGTAGTAACTTCATTGACACGACTATGTGGTGGCGAGAGAACGTGCCTGGACCTCTGGGACTGAGAAATAATAAATTATGACCGACTCAATGAAATTATCACGTCTAAGAAAATATACGGAAGATAGAATTCAATTTTTAGACAATACGATATGATTTGATTTGGAACAGCTAAATTCTTACTGGCCCAATGACTGAAAAAAACTATCTAATGGCTTGCACTAACTTGTTTGAAAAACAATACAAATGATAAGACTACATCTTATACATATAGGTAAAATTCTATATGTATTCTAAGAATGTTTTCGAATTTTCTTTAAATTAGTATCAAAAAAGTAAATCATTACAAAGGCGGTAGGTTTGAATTTACAAGGAGATTTTTAACAGTAGGTAAATATACTGAGGACTGTACTAACTATTCCAGAAAAATCTTAACCACTAATAAAAACGTGTATACCCTAAGTCATCAATTCAGATAATTTAAGTAAACAAAGAAATGTCATTGTCAAAATGACAGGACAGTGGTACAAAACAATTTAATATTAAATTTTTCTATCTTTTCATTACAGTTAACTATTTATACGAGCTATGCAAACAAAATATCGTAGCCGAACAGTGTTTGTTCTGTGTCGGAGTCGCGGCTTATTATCATCATAATCAGCCCTTTTAAGTCCACTGCTAGTCATAGTCAATTAACAAATAAAACTTAACAAAAACACAACTAAAACAAGGAAATATAACAACTAACAACAAGATGAAACAGTTAACACGATGATAATAAAGCACAATTAACAAAGACGCAGCGAATAGTATTATCCGGGAAAAGAAAACGAATGTTGTGAAAAGACGCGACTTTGTAATTATGTCAAACGAAATTTGAGAATGTTGGGAACTCCGGTAGTGTTACCAGTATCATAAAATATTTTATACCACAAAATTTTCTTTTTTTAATAACTTTGTTTAAAACCGAAAACTTATAAAAATTAACACGGTATAATAATTTTTTAATTATTATTTTAAAAATCAGAACTTAAAAGCAAATCTAACCTTGTTTTCCACCATTTTATGTGAATTACCATTAAGACGATATTTTTTTGATCTGTTATCACATTTGTTTACATAAATTATCTGAATTGATGACTTAGGGTATAGGTGTATTCGTATTTCCAGAGTTGTCAGCAAGAAAATATCGAATAGGTACCCTCGTCTAATATAATTATAACAAGGACACCTAAAAAAAAAACGAGTAAAAGTAATTTCCCAGTATTCATTCCATCAATATAACTCGGAACGAATTTATTTCATACCATTAGTTCAGATAATCTGATCGATGTCAATGTGAATGAATGAACCGTTCTCTTGAGCCATGAAACATCAATTAACAAGAGTGATGGAATTTGGTACGTATTTGTAGTGATTAATAACGGACAGAAGGTAGGTACATGGAACGAGATTGCATCAAACTAATAATAATAATAATACACCCATAACCTACAAAAAACAATCGCTGAAAAAATAAGCAAATACGTTGACCTCAAAGAAGAAGTTACAAGAATTTGGAGACAAGATAAAGTTTATGTTGTTCCTGTCGTTCTCTCTACGACAGGTGTTATTCCCAACCATCTCCTCCGAAGCCTAAAATTAATAGACCTAGAAGAATCCCTTTACATTAATCTGCAGAAAGCAGCCATCCTAAACACATGCAGAATCGTTAGGAAGTTCATGCAGTTAGACGAAAGTACATTCTCACCATAAAATTCACCACACGCTGCATTTACTTGGCTTTGGCCCGTAAATGTAGCTAAAACCAGCCTAAAAGCTGAGAAAAAAGAACGCTCCCGATAGTAATAATAATTTCTTTATTGGCATAAAAACAGGTTACAGAAAAATGTGAGACCCTGGCTCCAGAGCTAGGTTAGAATACCTGTATTTCAGGAGCCAAAAAACTACTGATGTTATAGATGTTTGGGTACATTTATGTAGGTGTTGTGTTAAATTTTAAACATTTTTATTTCACCCAAACCTACATGGGTACTTATGAAACATCACAAGCTAGGTGCACGGTGCCAATTGGTCGTTTCCTACGGAGAAGAGCCGGCAAGAAACTTCACGGTTACTCTTTTAAAAATAATTGTGTGTGCGAGTATATACACATTATATTATTGATTGAAAAGGGTTCCTGACCTATCGGTCTTTTAAAAACATGGCCTTTTAATTTTTATTTAACCTTGAAACAGGTAAAACATTTTGTCTTCCCTTGATTTAATTTGATTTCATAATAAAAAAAACTTATACACAGTATATTGAGGCCTCACTCCTGAAAAACTAATTTTTCTCTAGTATTTAACACTTTCAACCCAAATGGTTTTTGAGAAAAATTCAGTGATAATCTTCTCCAAAATCCTCCTAACTGTGAGATATATAAAGTAAAGAATTCCGTTCCATCGTAACAAGCAATGTTATCAAATGTAATTAGCTCCCGTTGAGCACTTAGTTTCAGGTTTAATAACTGAATTGCTACGAATTAGCTAATTGAAACAGCTACCTCGGGCCTCTACTGCATCTAGCTCTTTGCCAAACTTTGTTTCTTTGGTACTAGTTATTGAATTTCGCTTGCATTTATACCTACTTGTTTAATGTTCTTCTTAATATCGTGTACCAATTCAAGATGTACATAAGTAACATACTTAACTAAAAACCTGAAAAGGGGTACCTAATTCTACTCATCATTATGAACAAATTTCGATATGGGGACAGCCACGAAACCGCGAAAAAAAATGGCTGCTCCATTCTGTTTTAACCGACTTCCTAAAAGGAGGAGGTTATATGTTCGACTGTATGTATGTTTTTTTTTTTTAAGTATAGGTACCGATTTCTCCGTCAATTGAGGACCGATTTTGAAAATTCTTTTTTTCTTTGAATGGGTATGCTATCGAGGTGGTTCCATTTTCACCAAGTCAGAATCTGATGAGGGGATCCCATGAAAATCGAAGGAAATCCTCAAAATTTATAGGCACACGTATAGCGGTTTAGGTATTTTTTATAGTAACTGGTGCATTTGCTCTCGGAAAGCACCATTCGGTGAAGTGGAACTGATGATGAAGACCAGAGGTGGCCACCGGAACTTCTCAATAATAAGTATTTCACGGATTGCGTTTCGATTTTAATATGGTTGCTAAGCAATTTATGCTCGTCATAATGCATATGGTGAAATGGAGCTGATGGTGGCTTCACCATCAGCTCCAGTGGTTTTGGTTCTTAACAGGAGAACTCCTCAACAATAACGGCCCTGCGTCGGGAAAAGGAATATTTTGTAAAAGGTGATGAGCAGTTGACATTAGGCTATTGTAACATAAATTTATTAATAACTGACTCACTAAAACGTGAAAAATAAAACTTTTTTACAAAAAAAACAACAGACTTCAAAAAAAACACTACGAAGTGAGAAATAACTTTAATTTCGGAAGTCGGTGGCAAAAAACAAAATACAGATACAAAGACACCGACTTTCGAAATGAAAGTTATTTTTCACTTTGTAGTGTTTTTTTTTTTTTGTCCTAAAGAAAGTTTTATTACGTTTGCACAGCTCGAGAAAATGTAAACACTAAGGTAGCAGCAGATTTTTGGACAATAATTTCAGGTTTGGTCCCATAGTAAAAGTAGTTTATAATGATGAGTACAATGACCCCTTTCCAGGTTTTCAATTATTTCAATTACAACTTATATAGGTACCGTCAAGCGGGATGAATAGCAATGCAGGACTGAAACGAGACGAAACTTTAAAAGGGATTTTAATATTGAAATAATATAGTTTGTTGGCAAAAAGGACTCTTATGTGTTTACTGTATTATAATTAACGATTAAGTGCCCTTGTTGGCAACAAACTATATTACTTCAATGTTAAAATCCCTTTTAAAGTTTCGTTCCAATTCACCCGTGCCCTTTTACCCCGTTTCACGGTACTTATTGCGTTAGTTTACGTAACTACGAGGTACTAGGAAGTAGCTACTGCCCATATTCTCTATCTGCTAATCCTTGATATGGTCTACATGAATGGCAAACATTCGTTCAGCCTTTGCCAAAATTTATATACAAAGACATTGGTTTTCAATACCCCATCGAAACCTCATTTTTTTTTTTTAAGCTAAGTATTCTTTTTAATTAGTTAAAGATGTATTTATGTTAATAAACTGACTGACTGACTAACTGACTGGCTGACTGACTGACTGGGACTGCCTCGTTGGTCTAGTGGTCGCAAGCACTACTGTTGGGTATGAGGTTATGGGTTCGATTCCCGGGTCGGGCAAAGTGTTATTGGGTTTTTTCATCTGGAATTTCTCGGTAGCAGCCCGGAGTCTGGATTTGTGCCCGGTTAATGGCGATAGGCTCGCCCCCTATTACATGGGACTTAAACATAACTGGCGAAATGTGGGTGTACTATAGGTACACCTCTGCCTAACCCTTCGGGGAATACAGGCGTGATTTTATGTATGTTTTATGTGTTTATGTTAATAAATAAATAAATAAAATTTCTTCTAAACGATGAAACCCTGAAACGTAAACAAAATATGGAGTATAGTTCTGATGCAGTACCAACCCTATGAATCATGCAACAGCGATATAATGTCCTTCATTTAAATACTCTTGAATAGCATTCAAGCATTCCAAGAGGTAGCCAGAATATTAAAGCACATTTTAGACAGGTCCAGGTTGTATAAATTCATCCTGGGTGTCCCCGTAGAATATTAATATCTTCGCTTTGAGAGCAGATTTAAGATGCAGTTTCCTCGGTACGGCATAAGACATTACTTTCTCCCAAAAGGTGTTATCAACACTTTAGGTAAACGGTTCGTGAATTTGGCGTTTAATCCTAAATATACTCGAAAATATTATGCTTCAGGGGCAATCTCGTCTCGACCATCGTGATTAGAGAAGTTTCATAAGTCAATATGACCTTTGAATTTCGAATTACAATACTGTTGGGAGTGAACGGGAAAAACAGTAGCGAGTAGCATCACGCCTATAAAAGGAGTGTCAAACAGATGACAGCCCCTTTTTGCTCAATGCTCGCCAAACGTCGAAGAGTTCACACGTATCAGCTGTGTCGTATTTTCGTCAGATTTGCATTAATTTCCTCATAAATATGTCGGAAATACGTTAAATTAATCGTTTGACTTGACTAATCGGGACGCCGCGCCGGTGCCACCAGGTGGCGCTGGACAGAGTCTATACCGCTCAGGCTTGACCAGAGCAAAGCAGAGTTTGTTGTTGACGGGTAAGCAGTGAAGACGTTTAGAAACTGTCGCGAGTTCCGTATAGTTGTGTCGTGTACCTACAGTGTGTGATTCGCTAATGTGATTAATTTGATCGTACATTATTATTTTATTTGAACTGCAAACGGTTTTTCTATTGCGCAATAACCAACATTACCCAAAGTACGCCCACAGTAGTTAAAATATAGCTGATGATAACGAGAGAGACATACCTTCTCCGTCAAATATATTAATTTGTGTTCGAATTATAAATATTTTCTGATTGCATCAAAATCGTTATAAGCCGTTATTTCTCATTTTTTTTAAAATAAAATTCACTTCTGGTTAAGTACAATCAATCATTAAGAACATGACGTGTTAAGTACAATCGAATGTTAGACATTTGATTTGTATACCTAAAGCAAAGTTTTCCAATTTCGAGATGGCCCTAGCCCTAGTTTGACGAAAAGTTTTCAACCCGTTTGCACGATGACGCTCTACAATTAAACTTAACCCTAATTTAAACGATGCTCTAGTTATTCTTACTTTAAACGATTGGTAAAAATACGGAAAGAGAATTTTATCATGTTTGGCGCTACTAGGATTAAGTTATTTGTCTTGAGAGCTGGCTTAACGCTAGGTTCTATAAAAATATAATATTTAAAACGCCTGTTGAGCAAAGGTCGCTACAAGAGTAGTACTTTACCTGGCCAGGCACTTTGGCACGCCCAGTGAACCTCCTTTTTGACCCTATTCGTTTCCAAGCAGTCTCCTCCACAACATTTACTCGGAGCTAAACGCGATTAAATATTAGAAATGCATGTAATATTTTATGTGAAGGCGCGTTTCTGGCGCCATCTAGTAGTACAGATTGAAAACCCTATTTTGACATTGATTGTATGATTTATCGAATGAACATTGTGCGGACGAGAGTGACAGCACAGTTGTCACTCTGGCGGAACGTCATAAACGTCAAACAACCACCGTACTCGTGCAGTTTGGTATCGAACGATAGCGTGGACTAGACGGTTACGACGGATCGCTTACGTCCTAAATCTAAATCCATTTTCATCTGTGTTAACTTGAGTGATTATTGTAATTTAAATTGAGAACCGTGATTATAAGGCTGCTGTTCGAAGACGTGTCTACTTATTTCCAAAATACCTCGTGCGATTACCCACTTTAAGATGAATGATTCTGATATAGGTACCCACGTGCCTTTATCAGAAGTGGGATGCGAAAAACAGTCGGATAAAGATACTCAGCCGCATAATCAACCGAGCAATAGTGGATTGCTCACCAATATGGAAGCCCTGCTAACCCGTTTGTTAGCGATGCCGCAGCAAACATCGCAGTCTGCAGCAAACACTAACGCGGTTCAGTTGATCAAGTTCGACCCAGATGATGAAGATGCCGATGTTAAGGGCTGGTGCCGTGTTTCCGAGTTGATTATTAACAGCAAGAATCTGAGTGGCGTGGAACTTTTAGTTGCTCTGACAACCGCGCTAAAAGGACGAGCGGCATCTGTTCTGACTAAGTTGCGTTTGGAAGACTTAACCTGGGAAGTTGTGAAGCAAACATTGCTGGCGAAATTTGCAGAGCCCAAATTGATACAGGACTATTTCGATGACGTGTTGCGCTTTCAGATCGGAGCAAAGGAGACTGCTAGTGAATCGGCTATGCGTTTATGGGCACTAATCGAGCGAATCCCTAAAGTCGAGATGTCAGAAGAGGCAATCACTGGATTCGTTATTTCTGTTCTGAGCTCGAAAGACCACATGATTCGTCGTGAACTGAATTTGTATGCTATCGCAACTCGTGCTCAACTCTTCCGGACACTCGGTGGGATTTCTTTAAAGCGTCGTACTGAAGATAATGATGGTTATGACAATAAAGCAAAAAGACCTCGCCTGTCAGACTCGAAGTTCAATGGAAAATGTCATCGGTGTGGAGTTCCTGGACACAAAATAGCAGAGTGTAAAAGGCGACGTGACGATCCAGCTAATCGAGCTGATGGTCCCAACACGGATCAGGTCAAGGCCAAATCGGCACCAATAACCTGTTTCACGTGCGGGAAGCCTGGCCACGTATCTACGTCATGCCCTGAGAAGAGAGGCACCGCAGTGGTCAGGGAGGTCAACACTTGCGAGCACAAGACTTCGAGAGGTAAACTGACGACGGCATCTGGTGAGCATATCTGTTTTCTTTTTGGTAGTGGCTTATTTTAGCCGCCGCACAACTGAGGTTGAGTCTCGTTATCATTCATATGAACTAGAGACTCTGGCAGTCGTGCGAGCGGTCGAACATTTCCGTCACTATTTGCACGGCCGGAAGTTCACAGTTTATACAGACTGTAACTCGTTGAAGGCGTCTAAACCAAAGGTCGATTTGACACCCCGCGTTCATAGGTGGTGGGCCATGCTTCAAGCGTACGATTTTGATATTGTTTATCGTGAAGGGAAAAGCATGGAACACGCCGATTATCTATCGCGAAATCACCTACCTGAGATCGCAACTGTAGAACATTGTTCAGATAAGTTTGAAGCTTCTCCTAGTTCTACTCCTGCAAAGAAGACAGTTAAATTCGTAGAGTTGCATGCAGGTTGGTTGTCTGTCGAACAAAAGCGCGACGCTGAAATCCAGGACATTATAAAGAAATTTTCGGACGTTGATTTACCGGAGAATGTAGCACAAACTTATGACGTTAGGAATGGTATTCTTTACCGGAAAATTAACCGCAATAAAACTGTTTCTTGGCTATCTATAGTACCCCGCTCATTGGTATGGACTCTGATCAGTCACATTCATTCAGAAATTCAACATTTAGGCCCCGATAAGACCCTCGACAAAATTTACGATCTATATTGGTTCCCCGAGATGTCGAAAAGTGTTCGTAGGTTTGTCGACTCATGCATAATATGTAAAGCCTCGAAAGGTCCCTCAGGTGCCCAACCAGTTAGACTTCACCCCATTCCTAAAGAGCCAACCCCTTGGCACACGCTGCACGTAGATTTTACTGGAAAATTGACGGGTAAGAGTGATCAAAAAGAATACTGTTCTGTCATCATTGATGCGTTCACCAAGTACGTCCTGTTAGAACACACCACTTCTTTAGATGCGGCCAGTGCCATTATGGCACTGAAGAAAGCTGTTTGTTTGTTCGGGGCTCCTAAACGAATTGTAGCTGATCAGGGTCGCTGCTATATTAGCGGTGAATTCAAGAAATTTTGTGCGGAACATCACATTGACCTTCACTTCATCGCCACTGGCTCAAGTAGAGCAAACGGTCAGGTCGAACGGGTAATGCGAACTCTAAAATCTTTACTTACAATCATTGAAAATGATCCGCACAAGAATTAGCGCGATGAGTTGGGCAACGTGCAACTTGCTCTAAATAGTACAAGGTCTACCGTCACGAAATATACCCCGACTGAATTAATGTTTGGAGTTCAATCGTACTCGTTAGGAATTTCTAAGCTTTCAACTGGAGATGGTCCACACGATCGCTTAAATTTAGAAGCGATACGCTTAAATGCATCCAAGAATATAGAGAAAGCTGCTAACGCTGATACTATTCGTTTTAATCGCGGAAGAGCTAGAGTAAAGCCATTTAATAAAGGTGATTACGTTTTCGTAAAAAGTTCGGAACGCAATCAGACGAAACTTGACCGAAAGTTCAGGGGACCTTTCGTGATCACCAATGTTCTGGAAAATGACCGCTATGAATTAAAAAGTGTAGATGGTCCTTGCCGTACGTTAAAGTATTCGCACGAAAATTTGCGTTTGGTGCCGGCAGGTCACGAGGGCTTATTAGAATTAGCTGAAGGCATTATAAATGACGAGGAAGCCGTGAAGGCGGTAGATATGCAGTCAGAAGGCATTATTGACGCCGATTTTGAGATTATGTCGGCTCGCAGTGTTGACACCCTGACTGCAAATTCCGCTACTCTGACTGCATCGTCTGAAACGCTTACGGCCCCTTCTGAAACAGCTAGTGCTGATTCGGAAGATGAGGGACCTATAACCTTTGATGTAGAAGTAGACATCCACCGAGCATAGTGTTCAGAACCCAAGGTACGTTCAAATTATGTGATGTGATTACGTGTGGATGTTGTTGTCCGGTTTTGCCCATTGGTTGGTAACTCGAAAGGACGCAAACCCAAAGAAGAGATGTTGTCCGGTCCTGACTAGAGTGCTAGCAGGTTCGTAGGGACGCATGCGTCTGTGTGTCACGAATGGATAGTATTGTCCGGGCTTAGCGGTGCTGGTCGAAGGGACGTACGAATCTAGTTCGTTGACGTGAGTGATGGCGAGTCGAAGGGACGGTGTTGTCCGGTCTTGCACTTGGGGCAAGTCGAAAGGACGCATTTGTCCGGGCTACGCATCATAATTATGAGCGAGCCGATGGCTAGTCGAAGGGACGGTGTTGTCCGGTCTTGCACTTGGGGCAAGTCGAAGGGACGCATTTGTCCGGGCTACGCATCGTATGAGGAAAAAGAGCGGTGCAAGTTGCGAGAGTGAGTTCGAAATAGGCTGTGGCCTAAAGTAAGAGGCACTGGCTCATGTCAGGGTGGACGAGCATGGCTGCTCAACTAACAGTATGGTACCTTCTTGTTGCAGGAATACATATTCGCCCGGGGACGGGCGATTGTCAGTCCGGCCGTGAAGGCGCGTCCCTGGCGCCATCTAGTAGTACAGATTGAAAACCCTATTTTGACATTGATTGTATGATTTATCGAATGAACATTGTGCGGACGAGAGTGACAGCACAGTTGTCACTCTGGCGGAACGTCATAAACGTCAAACAACCACCGTACTCGTGCAGTTTGGTATCGAACGATAGCGTGGACTAGACGGTTACGACGGATCGCTTACGTCCTAAATCTAAATCCATTTTCATCTGTGTTAACTTGAGTGATTATTGTAATTTAAATTGAGAACCGTGATTATAAGGCTGCTGTTCGAAGACGTGTCTACTTATTTCCAAAATACCTCGTGCGATTACCCACTTTAAGATGAATGATTCTGATATAGGTACCCACGTGCCTTTATATGCAATAAAACTAGTAAATGCAAATAAACAGTAATACTAGTAAAGATAAAATCTAGTTATTAACATCTAACATTTCATCTAATTTACGTTAATTTAGATAAAGATATCGCTAAGTTTAAAATTATGTCAGGACTCTGTTCTCTATCAGGAAAACTACTACAATAATTTGCAAACTAAAGCTAAGTTCATAAGTTTGCAGTGCACTAAGTTTATATGAGAAAATAGGTGGCTTAGATGGCTCAAGTATCATAATAGCGCTGGAGCCATAAAAGGCAACCTGAAACCAATTTCCCCATAAAACCCACTTTCAAAACGCAATATTCCACGTAATTGCTGTGGCTTAAAATTTAAAACGACTGTAAAATGTCTTCAGTGGATAATTCGGTGGAAATGGTATACCTACCTAATTAAACATTTTATTAACCTAGAAGATTTAATAATGAGATAATTTGGTCCATTCTTATTTTTCTCGTAGACATTAAAAGAACGAGAATAATTTGCAACTGAGCCAAGAAAACAAGTCTTTTTATTTAAAGATCGCTTTTTCTGATAACAATATAATAAACAGATCCTATAGATTATGTGTCGATATATAGATACAATACAGTACTGCCTACCTACTCTTTAAATAAATACATAGTTTGGGTCGAGTTCAGCAGATAAAAGTTTGCAAATTCTCAATACCTGCAACAGTTTTGAAGTTGTTATCGCAACACTTCAGTAAAATAGAGGTGCGGAAAAGTTTAGGATAAACTTATACACCTAGTATTATATAGCTCAGCTGTCTTACGTGCCATTTTTCACGGAACCTCGTAAAACCCGGGGCGGGAACTTTATCCCGCGTGGCAGCCCGTATGGCTTCGGTTGGCTCTATTCCCGTGTTCGATGCCTGAGCAATATTTCCGATGAATAAATATTTATACTGAGGTACTAGACTCGTATTTTAGTGCAAGATATCTTTTGTCGCAATACTAGTTGATGACAATATTTCCGTATTAGGTGTAGGTACCTACAGAGTGTTTTTTTTAATATAAAGGCTCGTACACACTGGCGCGACGCGACAGCGTACACAAATGCACCGCGTGCCGCGCAACGAGCGGCGCCTGTGTGTACGAGCCTTAAATTGGACAGTATGGGGAAATTCGAATTTATAGGAGATACGAGGGAACTGTGCTAGGTTCACTAGTTTCACGAGGTATGAGCCCTGGCGGCTGAGAGTATGTCATGCTCACTCAAATGTTTCGCTGGTGGTGGCGTGTGTGTTGGATCATTAAGTTCCCTTCAAAATGGTTGAGCTGAATGGTGCTGATCCATGCGTCATGTTCGTGAACGGGCGCCGTCAGTAGGGACTGGTCAACTCTTAGCTGCCACGGCTTATTTAAATTTAAATTTTTGAATTGTTTTTTTATCTTTTTTATTACGGATACTTTATACGTGCACGTCTTTCTACATCGTTCTCACATTTTTAATTTGAACATGAATGATGTAAACAATTTGTTTTTTGTAACTATATGTTGATTTAAAAGAGTGTCCATGGAGTTTCTTGCCCGTTCTTCTCCATAGGTACCTACTACGCTTTGGAATGGGCTACTAGCTTCATTTTTCTGACTGACTGACCCTTTGACAATTCAAAAGTGCCTGTAATTGGTTTATTTGAAATAAATGCTTTGAGTTTTTTTTGAGTATCTGGAAATAATTCTGACACATATTTAAATAATAGGAAAATTGACAATATTTTTTTTAATGCTCAACTACTCAGTTTTATGTCAGGATTTTCCATTACAGGGAAAGAAAAAAATCTAGACAGCAGAAGTTGGTTAACTTTATTAAAATATTTTTTTCATAAAAAGTTTAAGTACACCTACATACAAATTTCCTTCATAACACTAGTGTTTCAAAAAATACCTTTAGGTATAAACCTTGTGATAAGCCAATTGGTGCGCTTTAAAAGAAGATGTAGTGCCAAAGATTGAAAAGAGTGTGATTCGATGGTTTGGTCATGTTGAGAGGATGAGTGAACGGCGACTACCAAAAGGTATTTACAAGACAGATGTGAGTGGAAACGCCGGGAGGAGACGCCCTAGAAGGACCTTATTGTTAATTCTTCAGAAAGGTCAGGTGCGTCCTACTTGCCACCGGCGTGCATGTATGACTGGTCATACATCTGGATGTATGAAAATAAACGAAGCGAAAGGAGTATGTAAGGATCGTAGTAGGTGGCGTTCAGTAGTTTCTGCCTACCCCCATGGGAAGCAGACGTGAGTTTATGAATGTTAGTATGAATTTAAAAAAAACAATATGGCCTCTACCTTGCTTACCGATTCGGATTTCCTTAACAAGTTAAAAAAAAACACTTTGTAGGACAACCCCTAATGTTTTAAAAACACTTTATTTATTGACTGAATGTCTTGTCTTTCGGAAATATAGAAGTTATAAAAAACTTGTGTTCTTGATATGAAATAGAAGTTTAAGTTTAAATTTTTACAATATTCAAATAAGCATTGCTTGCTTTTATTGCTATTAACTATAACATTCCCTTCGTGCACACATTGCTTCGGGGTCAATATTGCTCTGAAACTTCAGTACAATAACAACGTACGGTTGAGAAGAGTAATCATATTATGAATATAAACCAACTCAGGTGGAAATTAATTAACCTGGAACGTGGGAAACTATTACAGTGAATATATTGGATAATGTTCTACAATACTACGAATATTCGACAATTAAGGCAAACATGGACAACATTACGACTTAATATAACAGTCCAGGAGCAGTGGTGGCCCAGTGGTAACGGCCGCGACTTACAACTTGTAGGTCGTAGGTTCGAACCCAGACAGGCGCATTACTTAGTGTAAATTATTTCATCAACCACTGCTCTCAAAAACGGTGAAGGAAAACTTCGTGAGGAAACTTTCGAAGACATGTGTCATCTAACAACCCGCACTGGGCCTGCGTAGTGGATTACGGCCCACTCCACTGAGATACTCCACTCCAGCTGAGATAGGGGCCTTTTGGCCTAGTACAGGACCTTCTGTTGTTACTTTTGATTTTACTTTTGTTTTATTTTTAAGGGGACTACATGAACTAAACGCAAATTTATAATGCCTAAAAATATATGATCCACTGCAGTAACCAAAATCAGAAAAATATATGATATTCTTCTGGATATATGCTAGTTAGATAGTGTGTTGAAAATATAATACAATTAACTTGATATGATAGACAAAAATCACGAAGACACATCTAAAATTTATTTTTAATGATTAAAGACCGTACATGCAAACATTCAGATTTTTTGTCAGATTAATCTACAAGTAACATACTAACGTAATAGTGTTTTAATTTTTTAGTCCAATGAATAGATTTTTTGTAAATCCATAATTGCTTCATATTTTGCAATAAATTACCAGCGTTGCGTCATCGCGCGTCTCTTTCTTTTCTATGCAATCCGACAGTGACCGCACTTAAGCTCTTGTAAGCCCCTTAACCCCCGACGCAAAAAGAGGGGTGTTATAAGTTTGACCGCTATGTTTGTGTGTGTCTAAACTGTGTCTGTCTGTGGAACCGTAGGTCTTAAACGGGTGAACCGGTTTTTTTTTTGTTATAATGCGTGTGTTTAGTTTAGTTTGTTATATTCCTGTGTGAGTCCCAATAAATACCTTTTTGTTTATTTCTTTCTTTCTCCTTCATTCCAGCAGTGGGAAATTTATAGGCTGATTGTGTAAGGCAAACATTGGGTGTGAAGTTTGGACTAGCACAGTAATAATATTTTGACTGAAGTAATATTTGCCTGATCAAAGTCATATTTGCCAGGTGCCTCCAAGCTTTAATTTAAGTAGGTATGCGCACATTGTGGAAACTGGACAGTCCTCACAGGTCGCTGTTGTTAAAGCTTGTGCATACTCCGCCATATTCTAATAAGGTGGAAGGCTAGCTCCCACGTTTTTTGACCAAGTGATACCTAGGTACTTTGATAGTTTCCTACCTACCTAGATCTGGACATAAGTAAAGAAAGAAGAAAGAAAATACGTTTATTTGCGGTAGACATGACGTAGAGAAAAACAAACAAATACAAAAAAGAACGAGTCGGGGGAAACTATGCGTCACATTCACGCAAAACGGCAATCGCTCAGCATAATGCTGCGACCCTATGCGAGACAGAGCCCCAGCGCTGGCTGGACATTGTGCCCTAGTTATTATAATAATACTATTGAACCTCCATCCTGATATTCGAACCATAAAATATAAATATTCGTAATACCCTTTTGTATAATAATAGGTACTCTATGGGAATAAGCAAACGGAAGGAAGGATCGTAGCAGGTGACGTTCTGTAGTTTCTGTATTTCCGCCTTCTTCCTATGGGTACCCCATAGGAAGAAGATGTGAGTTCATGTTTGTATATCTAACGGTATTTTTTTAAATCAGGCAGGTTCTTTATGGTTTTACAATTAACTACAAAAACAGTCGGTGTGTTCTAGACTGAAAATTAATTACTGCGAGCATTAAAGCCACCGTAGTGGATGTAATTAACATTTTTATCACACTTAACCTAAATTAAGGTCGGCTTACCCGTCACTCAGTGTCCTATCACTAATGGTAAAAAAAATACTGAAAAGATAATTATCATTTAGGGAAAAATTGCATTCAAGTGAAAGAGTTTATTTCTTTCAAAATTCATGATTGATGATAATTTCTCAAATGATTTATTTGTAAATATGGGTCTACAAAAAAGATTAAAAAAACTTTTTTACAAAAAAACAACCGACTTCTAAAAAAAAACACTAAAAGACGTGAAAAATAACTTTCATTTCGGAAGTCGGTGTCTTTGGTGTTATATTTTCGATTTTGGCCACCGACTTCCGAAATTAAAGTTATTTTTCACGTCTTTTAGTGTTTTTTTTTAGAAGTCGGTTGTTTTTTTGTAAAAAAGTTTTTATTTTTCACTTTTTAGTTGCGGTACCTACCCCACACAAATTCGTATACCACTTCTTGGTGTGTAAATAACAATGACAGGAAATTATTAACACGTCATCCATATAAACTACGTGGAAAAATATGCAGTATTAAAGATAACTCAAAAACTACTGGTCAGACCTTGATCAAATTTAAATGGGACCACATGTAAAGCACCACCTATCAAATAAAAAAAGAATCATCGAAATCGGTTCACGCAGAAAAAAGTTATGAGCTAACACACATAAAAAAAAAAAAAAAAAAAAAAAAAAAAAAAAAAACATACAGACGAATTGAGAACCTCCTCCTTTTTGTGAAGTCGGTTAAAAAAAGAAAAGATTATTATTATTTCTGTGAAAACCGTTGCTACTAAACACAATCTTTACAGTGGGCTTAGCACAAGCACCGTCTTGTCGACGGAAGAATAGACAAAAATGACGTTTCGTGAAGACAGTACTACGGCAGCAAAGTAGAAAGAGTCAACTGCACTTTTTACGAAATTCAGGAATTGATTCACGTTTATCTTTTATTTTGCTTATATCTCGAAAATGGTGTGTCCTACGGCAAAAATAATGAAAATTTCGACCCCCATTATGAAAGCCTTAAACCCTTAATACTCAACAAGTAGGTAATAATTTTCACATTTTCTATACAAAAAGTGAAAAATTTCATTTTTCCATTCCATTTTTATACGTTGTGGCCGTCGAGTAAAAAGTTTTCTACCGTCTTTAGCATGGCGATTAATAAATCAAATTGACTTCACTACCTTAGACAACTGTCTTCTGAAATAGTCTACATTAAAAAGGACCTAGACAACGATCGTTAAAACTGAAAGACAAAATGAGAGATTTTAGAAGGATTTTTACAGTGCGACGTCAAAAATGGAGAAACGAAATGTAACTTTGTATGGGAATAGCCTTGTCTATTCTTCGAAGAGATAGACAGCGTCATGCTAAGCCCACAGGAATCACTAAGACTTATATTTTCAGTCTGTTCGTTAGCATAGGCATTAGGTATATGTAGTTTTCTACCGTATTGAAATGCTGAATATCTGAAAACCGCACTGCATAATAAAGCCCTTTTAAAATCACGGGTTGTAGCTGTAAAAGAGTATAAGCTTTACGACTCATTCTCACATTACATGAAACTCGATTTCGTGAATAATAAAATTGTTACGACTCTTTTATGTCTTTCTAGTCTGCGTTAGCTGAATCAAAACATGTAAATAATACATTTACGTGATGAAATAAGTCGTAACACACTTTTTAAAATGCTAACTACTCGTAATAACTACACAAAGCCTGTTGCAAAAGTATGTGGTGAAAATTTAAATAGACTCTGATCAGGTTAATGGATAATGCTAAAAAAACCCAGGCTCGGCGCAAACCAAATATATCACAGATTTTTTGTAATCTGTCTATATGTCGGAAATACGTTAAATCAGTCGTTTGACTTTGACTAATCGGGACGTCAACGCCACCAGGTGGCGCTGGACAGAGTCTATATCGCTAACGCTTGACCAGAGTACAGCAGAGTATGTTGTTGGCGGTTGAGCAGTGAACACGTTTAGAAACTGTCGCGCGTTCCATATAGTTGTGTCGTGTACCTACAGTGTGTGATTCGCTAGTGTGATTAATTTGTTCGGGAATTATAATTTGAGTTGAACTGCAAACGGTTTTTCTATTGCGCAATAACCAACATTACCCAAAGTACGCCCACATTAGTTAAAATATGGCTGATAATAACGAGAGAGACATACCTTCTCCGTCATATATAAATCAAAATCAATCTTTTTTTGTTTGTCATTCATGGACTCCGAAAGGACTGGACCGATTTTGATGAAACTTTGGTGAGTTTTTCTGTATACGCCCGCGAAGGTTTAGGGGTAGGACACCACGCAAATGAAGTCGCGTCGGGAAGCTAGTCTATCTTCTATATAAATAAAAAATCTATTGCCAAAAATGTTTGTCCGCGCATCACTTCAAAGCCAAAGCTTCAAAGTCAAGAATAATCAAATCAAAGCAATCAATTTGTATTTGGGACTACAAATTGGCATCCACAGGTACGTTTTCTGATCCATTTGTATCCATTAGCTACTTTTGGATCAGACCATTGCTGCACGATTATATTAGAAAAGTAACACAGTTTTCTGAATAACACGCAAAACTAAATTCTTTTATAATAAAATCAAAATAATGCTTTTATTTAGGTACCTATACAAAGCACAATACCAGGCCCTGCAATCTCGACAAATATAACGACAAAAATCGGTCGTTAAGTCTAATATATGTCAAATTTCTTGAATAGATTTTCAACCTTATACTTTCGAAATAAAGTTGAAAATCTATTCAAGGAATTTGACAACGATGCGACTTAGCGACCGATTTTTGTCGCTGTCTAATGTCGAGACTGCAGGGGCTGAGCACTAGGAAAGCTATCTACCACCGGTTGGCTTTGTGCGGACAAAAGCAGATATTACCGGACCGGGCAATGGGTAATCACATCCCTGTACATGTTTCCCAGAGAAGAACTGTATTATTTATTTATTTATTTTATTTTATCAATTACTATTTCCTTAGATTCAAACAAAGCACATAATTAGACCTCTAATCGAAAAACCCACCCGTGTTCCTTCATTTTTCTGTGCGCCAGGGCCACTGTAACTCTTTCGAACAATCCGCAACCCCGGCAGGCATTGGCCCTATCGGACCCCGTCAATGATGCTGACATACAATTAGACCTCTGGGGTCTGTCTTAGCATGCCATGGCCTGAGAGTTGATCAACGCCCTATTAACAATTAAGTTGTTATCAAGTTGATGTAATGTTCTTTCAGCTTACGCTTTATATTTTTACTATTCATTGAGTCTCTAATGTCCACAGGTATTTGGTTTAGTAAATTGGGTATTTAGAAAGAAGCGGTGTACCTGCCATAAAAGTTATTTTTGCTTGGCACTTGCAATGATTTTGATCTGGCTTGTCGTGTATTCACGTCATATTTAACTGGAATTTGAATATAACTGTTATCAAAAATTTCTATGAGGAACAGATACTCAGCGTGCGCTAGAACAGGTAATATTTTGCAATGTTTAAATAACCCTCTGTAATTGTCTTGGTATTTATTTTTGACATAGTTTGGTACTACGAGTTTCAACAGACACGAAACAGTATGAAACACAGAAGCGTATATTCGGCCCAGAATAGTTGTAAAGGAAATTTTGTTCTTGTGTAGTCGCTTAGAAGACTTTATTAGGTTTTCAATTATATTCTCCATACACCAAATCTTCATTAATTTACTGTGATTAAAGTCGATGACAAACTACACACACTAATTACAATTAGGAACATTAGTTTAATCAAATTTGATTAGGTTCAAACTCGAATATGCTTCTGTCATGGGAATCCTATCTATGCAAAAAGGGCCGAAAATGATAGGCAATCTTGATTATTAAACGTAAAAAAAATAAAGAATCGGTCTACCATTTTTTTTTATACATTCAGATTCAGACCTGTCTAAAAGCCTAACCAATCTTACATGGGACATCGATCTCATAGCTATCCGCCTCTTACCTTCAAAATTATATTAAATAGATATTTTACGAAACGCTTCCGAAACACTGCGAAAGGGCAATTTTCTAAAAAGCCTTCAGATATCTTGAAACTTTCAAGGAAAATGGCGATTACCACAGTGAGGCCTGTACGGTACGGTACCTTTATGTCTAAAATTATAGGCTATCATTTGAAGCCGCAGGCTGAAAGCGGAACCGCTACGTGGTTTTTAGGTGTACATTTTAACAAAAGGCAATTGATTTCAGAGAAAGAGAAGTTGGTTTTAAAAAAAAAAAGAGCTCTGAGGAAAAGCTCCACCAAACATTTCAGCTCGTGCCAGTAAGTAAGCAAACATCCCAACCACAACTACATACGTATTGAACGAGCCTCTTTCGTGTAACCGTCTCTCCCGTGTGTTGCGCCCCCGCAAGCCTAGCACACGCTTCACACTGTGCCCACAGTAAAGACAAAGTTACCTCGCTAAACCCCACACTACTTGCACCTACGTAGGCGTACAGCACTACATCTATGTGACTGCGCTTTCCGTATAAAACTTTGACAATCGTATGAATTTTGTAACAAACTTCGTTGTTTCCCTGTTATATCCATTTCAACTGTTCGAGACGATCAGTGTCGTATTTATATATAAGATAGGCATTAAATGTTGACTGTTACCTTAAATGACAAGCTAAATCTCTTTGAGGGGATAATGAAATGAGATTCGGCCGTATTTCGGCAGTGAATCTCATTTTGTGGCGGTTACTTTTAGAAAACGCTTTAATTTTGGGACCCGATAATTTTAGTACCTACCAACGAATTTAACTATTAATTAAAAGCCTGTAAAATAATCTTCAAAAATAATTTAAATTCAACAAAGAAAGAGCAAAAACCTCGAGCATATAAAAGGGAACACCCGGCCTGTCCCAAAAATGTATTAAAATACAGCATATTTTCTCTAGCACCTAAATTATTTTATCATCACTATAGCACCTGTTCATAATTAACAGTAAGGGCTAACACACGTTAAATAGGGTTGTTATGTGCAACTGACAGCTGTAATTAACTGCTTTGTTATTGGCCTAACACGCTACAATATATCACAATCTCAGCAACCACGTTTGAGACAACCCTTACACATTAACAAGACCATAGCTTATAATCATTGTAATTTGGGAACCAACATGTCACCACAGGTGGTGGATAAATGGAATCTCTACATGTACGTAATCCAAAATTCCATTAGCCGCGCTTCCGCCTGAGAGCATTTGAATATTTAGTACCTAATGCTGACGTAATTACGTGGCCTTGTGTTCAGTGTTGCAAGCGATGAAAAGCAGTGATTTGCTTCGAAAATGTGGGCACTAGAGAACGCCAGGAAGCTAGTCATTTTGTCGCTCCTATCATTGAATTAAGACAGTGCACATACTAGAAAGAACCAGTCTTATTAAACTGTATTTTCAGTAGGTTTTTGTCAATTTTGACTATACGCGTCATCGATATGTGATAATTATTCACAGAGTGAAAAGCACAGTCGGGAATAAAGCCACGAATTTCGTCTGTCTTTTGAATATTCAGGAAAACAAACACCATTATGAAGTCGTTTGGATGAAATAGGTAAACGGTAATTTGTAACTGTTTAGTTCGGTACTTAATTCAAATTTTCTTGCATTTCTAAGGATTTCGAATAACTCTGGGGGTGAAAACAAAGCACTTAAAGTTGGGAGCTTTTGTGCAGAAATGAACGGCGAAATATTATACTTTATTTTCTTCAATTACCGTCAAACGGGGTGAATAGGGTTGAAGGGGTGAATTGAGACGAAACTTTAAAAGGGATTTTAACATTGAAATAATATCGTTTGTTGGCAAAATGGACTCTAATATGTTTACTGTATTATAATTAACGATTAAGTGCCGTTGTTGGCAACAAACTATATTATTTCAATGTTAAAATCTCTTTTAAAGTTTTGTCCCACTTCACTCTTGCATCCCTATTCACCCCGTTTGTACAGTATTAAAATAGTTATTTATCATACACGTGCGGTAAGTTGGTTTCTACAAACTAGTAGAAGAGTTTGTAAATACCAATTTCCGCACGTGTGTCATACAACGTTTTTCAACACATTTGCGAGAAAATACTTAGTACAATATTAATATCGGATTCCTAGCTTGAACTCTTATCATTATTTTGATTATAAATATCAGTCTGAAACTCGCCACAATATTTGACGAATGCACAAACCGAGCGAAGCCACAAGCAAAAAAATATATAATATTTGACGTTTCTAATATGAAAAATGGCGCGAATTTATAAATAGCGCCACGTGCGCGTGGTGAAAATTAGAACTACATTTTTCGTCTCATTTTCTCTATAGTAATAAAGTGAGACAAACGTATTGAGCAAAAGCGCTTCCAAGGAGGTTTTGATTATTCAGCTTATTTATTCTCGTAATGTGAAACTTCTTGGTGGAATTCTTGTATATTCATTTTATTTAGGAAATAAAAATAAACCGTAAAGGCTACGCACGGTGCTATACAACGGAGTATGCGGTAAAACAGGCACCTACCTAGGTGAGAGCACCTATTTTACCGCACACTCCGTTGTAAGTTGCGTAATTCTTAACTTTCGAACAATGTATACAGGCTTCGTAAATGCATTTTTTGAGCAAATGTGTTGAAAAAATATATTATTGAAATATTTTCATCATTTCGCTGCTAGCTTCGAACGCACACAATACAGGGAAGAAAAAGTAAATAACTACCCTGATGTGCAACAATACAACACACTAATAAAAGTCTTATCTATCTGTAGCTCTAAAATGGAGAAAAAAAGGTTGTCTCAGTGTCGCCTTTTGTTGCGAATGTCACTGGATATTGTAGACAGCCAGGCGCGAGCGCAACAGGTAAGGTTTGCTGTAAAGATCTCGGAACAACTGCAAATGCTCTGCTGTTGACAATGGACGGGTGCATTAAATGGATGACAGACTTTTTTCCCTGTGTTCATTTTTCTTGGCAAGAAAACGGGTGAAAATTTTATGCGACTGGTGTAACTTTCATTTGGTTGGTAGATGCATAGATTACTACAATCGTAGTCTAGACTCTACAGACAATTAATTGATTTAGGTGTACGCGGCACGAATTATCTATGGAACCTGCGCGAATGACGAATATTAAATTCCCAGTTTGCCAATATTTTACCTAAACTACTATACTCCAAATCTTTATCTGACCAAGATTATGTCTGGACTTTAAAAGAGACTGTGACCTCTGAGTTTGTTTCGTCCTTCCTTCTCAGAGTAGTCAGATAGGAAACGCCAACCTCATATAGTTTTAAAAATATGATTGACGTGTAAAGGTGTTTGTACATAAATCATTTGTACATAAATGATTGTTTGTCCATAAACATAAAATCATTTATCAAAACACATTAACCAGCATCATTAAAGGTTCCAAAAAGTCATACAGCCGAACTCACCGACTCGTCCATCCATATTTCCACAGGCAACACAGAAACGCAATTAAATTGCCTACGACATTATTTTACGGTATTAACATAAACCGCATTGTTCATTATTATTTTGTGTCCGGTAAGCGAGGCGTCAATTTGACAATACAGTGAGCGAAATGTATCAACATTTCATATTTCACGAATAAAATGTAAAATATCTCGTAATTTCTGTAATGAGATGGGCAGCCATCTGTTACCGTCGTTTTATGTAAAACAGATGTTTTATTTCAAGACGTTTTTAATGGAAATTGAAAAGAAGATAAGGGGAGATTGTTTTAAGTCCTCACTAACAAATTTGGATGTTATTCTGTATTAGATTACTATTATTATATTTGAGAATACACATTTCTATCTTAATTATGTTTAAAATAATTTAATAACGGAATGTACCATCACAAGAAGACAAGTAGGTATCGTGCTATATTTCAAACTTAATCTGTTTGTCAAGCTGAAATAGCATTCATTCTTTCGACGTAAATATACCCTATTGACATTTAATATGTCCGCCCCGTACATGCACATACCTATGACATGTGTAACCATAGACCTCATTATCATTAGGCATCATTATCTCTCACCTAATTACGTACAAATTATAATATGACACAACTCAACACTTGGTACATGAAAACATATGTAATACTAGCTTTTCCCCGCGGCTTCGCCCGCGTGGGTGCCGGAATATATCCCACGGAAACGTACTACGGGGATAAAAATTATCCTATGTGTTAATCCTGGTTATAAACTATCTGTGTGTCTAATTTCATAATTAATACTAATGATTGAAATACTATCGTGAATTCATGCAACCCTTAGTACTTTTTGTTACGTTTCTGCTCAGAAATTGTGCTCATTTTGTCGTGAACAGAATACCGTCTTGTATGCATGCAACATACTACCGGTATAAAAAGTATCATCTATATATTTTTAGTAGTTTATAACCATTTTCGCATTATTGCCTTTCTAATGAAACTGGTTTGGGACACATGGGTTGAATAGTTTCAAAATCTATAACGGACATAGTTAGAAACAATTTTTGTGTTTTATATATATGTATATAATATACTCAACCTACGCCCTACATAATGATTTTTAAGTGGTCAGTTAACATGGTTCAACAAAGCTACTTATCAAGGAATAGTTATTACTCTAATGATAATTATTACAGAGTATTTAATGAAATAATAGTATTATATCATAAATTCATAACACTGCTCACTGACACGCTCTAATAAACCCTATCTCATTTTCAATTAGACTACAAAAAAATATTTTTTCAGCACAGAGCCAATGTCAGGATTTTTTTTTTTAAAGTAGATTACCATCCTTCTTCAATTTGCCGTGTAATAGCCAATTCATACAACTGTCAAAGACTGACAGTTATGTTTTGAATATAGGGTACGATTTAAGTTGGTAATCAATTTGCTTAACAATTAATTTCCCTGACTTTACCGATCCATCTTGTAATAACTACCTAACAACGGAAATTATGATATATTCTGAATCGTAAATCAAGCAATTATTGGAATTATTCGCTGCAATCTGCATACGTCTATTGAATCCCAGCAGTGTTTACAGATATGCTACGGATCTATAAATCTAGGCTCCACACTGTGACTAGGGTAATTTATATCTTGATAACAACGTGTACGCATGTTCGAACTTGCAAATGGGAAACGGCGATTGATTGCAGCATTAACATACATATTGCAGCCATTGGAGGGAAATTTGCATCCATATGAACGGTATTTTGGCTGCTTTAATTTGTCGATATTTGCTGATCGTTATGAAGCCAACGTGACAGCTGATGCATGAAGCTTGCACTACATTCGTCTGCGCTGTATTGCACTAATAAAATGAAAAATATTATCCACCGTTGGCCTTTTATTAATATACATACCGCATACAACCCAAATCTCTGCAAAGTGAGAGTGAACAGGCTTCTTCTGGGTAAGCTCACTCCATCGTCGACTTTGTCTCTGTCATCTCTGACCTAGACTAGAGTCAAGAGCAAACCCATCTAAAATAAAATAAAAAACAAAAATAGCTAGAGATACGATACATATTATATAGCTACAATAGTTGCTAGAGATGACCTAGATGGCGAGATAGCCAACGGAAACACAAGAGCAAACCTTCAATATTAAAAGTCCCTCCAACAAAGATAATTTCTGGCCACGCTCCCGCTACCAATTAAATATAATGACTAATTAGGCTCACGGAACTCCCCGAAGTATTGCGAAGAGTCACGAAACGGTTAGTTATTGTAAGATCACGTCAAAACGAGTTTTGACAACGAGCCAACTCATCAATATTCATTTGAGTTGCAAATAGCAATACTGATCGTAACGAGGGTTCTTTCGCGGTGTCACGACTCGCAACAGGTGACAAACCCTCATTTTTCAAGCATCTCATCGCTATTGTGCTGAGATCATCTAGCTCCGAGATTTGAGCTCAACAGTTGAACATTTTCAATTCAATTCATGGCTGCTGTTTTCGCAATTTTTCGTGTTGGTATATCATGGTAAAGCTGGAGTTTATGGATCGTTAGAAGCATTAGATCATGGATAAACGTGAATTTTTTGGTTTTCTGAGGTTGTACTACTGATTTTTCTTACCTACACTGAAGGGAAACTTTGTGGGGAAAGTTGTACTGAAACTCTCAATACGCACTGAGCAAGCGCCGATATCAATGTTCGATCGTTTTATATCCTTTTAGCCAGTTTATTTTTTTTAATTGTCAAGCGCTCGTAATTTGCAATTGGCTGTTGATAAATCATTCAACCAATCGCAGTAGCTTACGCGCGCGTGACAATTTGTCACATTAATCGATAATTTTCGTTTGAGACACTGGCCCGTTGTCTTGCAATAGGGCAGTAAAAATATGGTACTATTGTTGTTGTTCGAGTAATCATAAAGGTTACTAAATCTTCTTTACCGACAGAGACAATGAATAAGAGATTATACATATTTTTGGTGACTAACAAAAGGTATTTACAAGGCAGATGTGAGTGGAAACGTCGGGAGGGGACGCCCTAGGAAGACATATAGTAACCTTATTGGTGATGTTCTTCAGAAAGGTCAGGTGCATAGTACTCACAACCGGCGTGCGTATATGACCAGATGTATGAACGTAAACGAGGCAAAAGCAGTATGTAAAGATCGTAGCAGGTGTCGTTCTGTAGTTTCTGCCTACCCCCATGGGAAGAAGACGTGAGTGTACGTATGTATGTACGTATAAGAAAAAAATACGTAGTGGCCATTCAAAATTACACGAGTGATTCGGAGTAGTTTTGTCAAAGTTTTGACTGTTAATAAACAATAGTGCTGAGGGTCTAACGTTTAGACGTATTATCCTCAATGCCGAGGAATTGAGTAAAGAGAACAAAAACGTCATGTGCATAGGTCAAAGTTATTATTTTGAAATCCAGCAGATTCTATGGTGGAATTAGGAAATACTATTATAAAATGGAATATTTAAAACCGCTATTCAAATGAATATATGATGTCATTTAGGAATGAGAGCTATCGCGCTTGAGTCTGCCGCTAGAGGTGCTAGTGTAGAGTAAGGTCTCTAGATGTCAAGTGTACTGAACGTTCACTGTTTGCGGGATTTTTGATCACGGATTTTAACTAATGATTCATAATTTTTGTAATGGTTATGCCATTCCTGATTAATCATGGCTTAAAAATTTAAGTAAAAAGTTAGGATCTAAATTGTTAGCACTTGAAGGAAGAATAATATTTGTCTGCTTCATGCTTGCCAATTTTAGGAACATTATAATCTAAATATTCATTTGAAGTTTTAAAATGTAATAAAAATAAACATAATATGAATTTATGAGTAGGTAGTTAAACTTATCCAAAACATCAAATAATATAAAAGCACTTGACAGGACCTGACTCGCCAGTGGCGCCAACTGGTGAGCACAAAAACGATAGCCCCATTTGTTGGATTTCCATTTGTCGAAACTTTGATTATTACTTTATATTTAAAATAAAATATATCATCAAGGTTTTTAAACCAAATATTTCACAAATCTACGTATGAAATGGAACACGCTTTATTTTACCACTACAACTGGCAATTGTCAAAACAGAAACTCCCATTTCTCACTGAACATTCAGTTTTGAATAACCATTAACAATCAGCACAACAACCGTTAATGAACCTCATATTTCAGCCAGTTTCCCTCCGTTTCCAAAGGACGATGAGCTGGTTACAAAAAAACATTTGTTCGCTTTTCCTAACGCACCATTCAATTCCACCAGCGAACTACGAAAAGGATCAATTGTACATCTTCTACAGAAAAGGTAACAAAAGAACATGGCTATTGATCCTTTGTATGGCCATTAAACACGCTGGAATAGACTACAAAAAAGCCTTTAAGGCACAATGAAAAAGCATGCACAATTCCACTTGACGCGGTAATGAGGGGCGGAAATTCTGTAATTACTAGGGACTATGCTCGCTTTTTTATCGGTATTAAAAACTATTGCCTTTTTTTAACATATTTTGTACCTACAGGTCTATTTTAAGATCTTCCATTTTCATGGAAATCCGTCTAAGGAAAGTGTTTTTCGTGATAAAATATTAACATTTATTTTACTTTATTTTTCACACCGATCCCAAGAGCTTTGTCTTCGACACAGATACTGACAACTTGGGTGCAGATATTTTGCAAGAAAGTAGGTAATTTATTACAGAGAAGTTGGGTTTAATTCTCATAAGACATTGTTTTGAGGTGGCTTGGGCAAAGACTTCCTGGAAGGACTTGAGCGAGGCCTTTGCTCAGCAATGGGACAGTAAAGATCATTAAAAAAAAACATTCGCAAAAATATGTGAAACTTTCGAGTAAATATCGCTGGCAACGCATTGGAATCTTTTTTAAACCGTACAAAACATTCGAAACTTTTTATCGCTGGCCGAATATTATTTTTAGGAGAGTTTTTCGCTTGCAATTTTTATTTCAGGAATAATTCAGGAACGTTGGTAACTTCGGATGCATTGTTAGAATTACGGTTGCAATATTGAATATAAATAACGATTCGAATACCAAAACGAGTAGTATCATTGGAAAAATAAATTTTCGAACGTGGAATGTATTCAGTGAAGTTCGTTAAAACCCGTGTATCAGAATTCGAGGGGCTTCATAACAAATGGGCATAAAGACGAAAGTGCAATTTTACAGGAGGGACAAAAATGTGAAAAAAATTAAAACTAGTTCATATATCAGGCTGGTATTTGGGACATCGTTTTAAATATGGTCATTACGCCTCTTTCTTTAGATCACAACTGGAACAAATATCGTAAATGTAAACAAAATGCAGGCACAAATTCGGGGCGTATAAAAACAAATTCTTCTTTATTTTGAAAGACTGTTATTTCTTTTTTAAATAACTTTTTACATTTCGTAATGTCGTAACAAATCTAAAAGCACTGGTATAGGAACTTAAATTAATTAAATAAAAAAAATATAGATTGCGTAAGACCTTTTGTTACCACTAAATATTTTATAACTGTTTTCAAAATGATATGCGCATAAACAAAAACCTCAATTAAAATGGTTATTTCATTTTGAATTAAGGTTTTTTAAGCGCATTCGTTTACACAAATTTAAGATCTTTCTAAATAAGTAGTCGTAGGTAATAATTTCACTACAGTAAATAGATCAGAAACCTAATTAAATCAATAACAGATACTAACAAATACGAAATGTGTTTATTTTACCTTATAAACAGTAACTTCTGCCTTATAAAACACGACACAATAATTCTCTACCCACTTTTTAAATATCTCTATTGTACTTGGTGTAATTGGCAGCTCTTAGGAGGAAGCCTTAAGAATGAATTCTCTGAAAAAGAGGGTACCTACTATTTAGTATGGCCTATTAAGTAACCAGCAGCACAAATCGTAACCCTTTATTTTTAAGAAATAACAAAAAAAAAAAATACCCCTTGTATAAAATTGCACTAGATAAACAAAATAAACTTTAAACAAGTAACAGTTTAAAACAAATGAAGAAACAGACAATCAACACGCATAAATGCTATAAAGATAATTTTCTCATTCTTATATTGAATTAAGGAAACAGGCAATCAAAAAGACAAAACAGTTTAAAATTTAAATTCTTAAAAAAATATTAAAACTAATATAATTTTTACAAAGACCAACAGCCTTTTAATTTAATTAAGAAACAAGCAATCAACAAACTGATAAATGATAAAATTCTTCATGTTATAATTAATTAAGGAAATAGACAGTCAAAAAGGCAGAACAACAGAAATTCTAAATAAGTAAAGCTAGCTAAGTCAGTGTTAGGCCCACTTGCACAGCTCGCCGTCCGGTAAGGACCAGGCCCGGGTCGACGTCGCGTCGTGTTCCACGCGCGCCTCAAAGAGATGTCTGAATCATTGACGGGGTCCGATAGGGCCGATGCCTGCCGGGGTCGCGGATTGTTCGAAAGAGTTACCGGGGCCCTGGCACACAGGCAACTGAAGGAACACGGGTGGGTTTTAGTCAGTAAGAGTCTGACACGCCCTTCTGCTCCGCCCAGAGCGGGAGAGGTCATTCGAAGATCTCACACACACAAAAAAAAAGGCCCATTTGCACCGCTAATCACTAAACACGTTTAACGCTAAACGAGTTTAAAACATAATTCTGTTTCTGTCAAATGTTTGAAGATGACAGAGACAGAATGATGTTTAAAACTCGTGTAGCGCTAAACGTGTTTAGTGATTTGTGGTGTAAATGGGCCTAAGCCTTGTCTTAGTACCTACTCGTCAGTCTTGTTATAAAATATTATTACAATGTAACACTAATTAAACATTATTTAGTTACGCCTATTTGTTGTGTAAGTTTCTTTAAAATAGAGATCACACAATGGCGTATACATAGTTTACGTCTATGTGTTACAACCGTTTTCCCATGCGATAATATTACGGCAATTATTTGAATGGCCTATAGATATTTAAAAAAAAAAACAGAAAAATATAAGACTTTAACTACGTTATGGACCTCGTTTTGTACTATTTATTACAGCAAATAATGAAATTGAGATTTTTGAGTATATGCCCATTTGGAAGCCCTCGTATTCATTAAAAATACGCTTTTACGGAAATTGGTTTGATCAATAGGTAGGTACTTATATGGAGTTATCCTCCTGAAATTGCTGAATAAGGTAACATTGGTACCTATACTTTTTGGATGAAATAATTACGTAATTACATTTAAGGCTCGTGCACACTGGCGCGACGCGACAGCGTACACAAAGGTACCGCGTGCCGCGCGACGAGCGGCGCCTTTGTGTTGTGCTGTCGCGACTCGCCAGTGTGCACGAGCCTTTATTGTCGGTGATTTTGTATTTCCAAAGGCTTTTATCTGCCTGGGTCCATAAAATTGAAACAATGTTTTGGCATTTAAGTGCTATGTTGTCATAAATGTATCCTGTTTTCATTTTCAAACGTGGTATGTAATTGTTTACGTTATTTTATGTAAAGGTTAACGTTACATTACAGTAAAAAAAAAACATATTCAGGCAAATTCATCTCAGTAGGTATTAATGGACTAAACTCAAATTTTCAAAGATCGGTAGGTACGCGCCCCTCGCCTTATATGAAAACTGACGGTTGTTAACTTTACTCTGCAAACTCTAGCAAAAGAAACAAGAAACAAAAGGTAACTGTGTACAAAAGATTAACACGAGGAAAAGAATTGCTCGTACATTATATTTGAAAACTACCATAGCTGGTGGTAGTTTTAGATACAATATAGTGCCCTTGGGACGGAAAATGAGATAAAATATTATTACAATACCACTCTATTATCTACTTAATCATATCTCAATAGACAATCACTTTGTGTAAGGTACGAAAGTAAACTGAAAAAGGTTTTCTTTATTTTGGTAGTTTATCACAGGTAAAATCATAATCATAAAGGATCATAAAGATTTTTCTGGCCAGTGTTCAAAGTCGAAGCATTTATTTCAAATAGGCACATAAAAGGCACTTTTGAACGTCAACATTTACATTAAAATAGAATCGATTCTAATTGCCCCTTCCAAAAGGTAGTTTCGTATGGAGAAGAATGGGCAAGAAACGCCACCGTTACTCTTTTAAAATGTTTTACAATATTTTTTATATAACATTAAATATATATTTGTCGTGGAAAACGATATCGTTTAATCAAATAGTTGCCCATTTGATTATTGTAGTACCAAGGAAGTGGTAAACACAGTGACGTCAGATGTTATTGTAACGGTGGCACGTGGACAGAGTCGCGTTGGAGAGTGGGGTTGATGCGGAGTTCACTTTGGATTCGGACACCAACTGGGTCACTCGTCTAAAACGAAACTGTCGGTTTACCCAGTTAATCTTGTGGATTGTAAAATAATTAAACTTAATTATTAAAGTGATATTGTTATTCAACTATTGCATTTTAGAGTTATTAGTCTCTATCACCTACGCAATGAACCCTGTACCACCTAATCAAGATGATGACGACCCTATCCCTCAGCCATCGCTGGCGCCGTCATATTTATATGTGAAGTTTAGTATAATAAAAATAATTTAAAATGAAGCAATGACAGATAAATTAATCATATGAAGTGATCAATTCTAATATGAAGGACACGTAAACATTTAAGTAATTTTTAACCGACTTCACAAAAAGGAGGAGGTTCTCAATTCGTCTGTATGTTTTTTTTTTTTTTTTTTTTTTTTTTTTTTTTTTATGTGTGTTAGCTCATAACTTTTTTCTGGTTGAACCGATTTGGATGATTCTTTTTGCATTTGGTAGCTGGTGGTTCACATGTGGTCCCATTTAAATTTGATCAAGGTCTGACCAGTAGTTTTTGAGTTATCCTTAATACTGCATATTTTTGCCACTTAGTTTATATGGATGATGTGCTAATAATTTCCTGTCACTGTTATTTACACACCAAGTAGTGGTATACGAATTTGTGTGGGGTAGGTATCGCAACTAAAAAGTGAAAAATAAAAACTTTTTTACAAAAAAACAACCGACTTCCAACAAAAACACTAAAAGACGTGAAAAATAACTTTAATTTCGGAAGTCGGTGGCCAAAAACGAAAATACAAAACCAAAGACACCGAATTCCGAAATTAAAGTTATTTTTCACGTCTTTTAGTGTTTTTGTTGGAAGTCGGTTGTTTTTTTGTAAAAAAGTTTTTTATTTAATAATAATAATATTATATGAATAGATCAGATACATGGTGTTCACATATTTACAAACATTGTAAAAGTATACGATTTTCCTAAATTTTTTAACAAGTAAAAATGTAACAAATAATTGAGTTCAAGTAATCACGGAGTGTAAATCAATGTCATAAAAATAATAAATTATTTAATTAAATTAGCAACCAATTTGATTTTATCTAGACAGTTCTTCTCTCGTGTCGAAAGAAATTATACTAGAATGTTTATCGTAGGGAATCGATTACCTATTAGCAAGTTTCTAAAATAATGGTATTTAACACGATTCTTGGCGGCTTCTTAAAAATTCTAATGTTTCCTAATGTGTATGACTGCTTGTATGCAATCATTGAAACAACAACGAGTAGATACCTAAAGTGGGTACAAGTATGAGGTCAAATGGTAGAAAAGCTTCCATTTTGAAAAATGTTACCCTCAGCCACACCAGAATACTAACTCTAGAATAACTGGATCCAAATTTGAAATAGCTGTCGACTAAGATTTAAACGAATAAAATGAATCATTTAAAAGAATGTAATTTATGTATACGCCTGCCACTCCGATTTGGTTAATGTAAATCTGCTGAATATTCATCATTGGTATTATCAAAATTCTTTGGCATTATCTCGCAACATACAAATTTAAATTTTACGGTCCCACTATCATTAATTTTAGTACTGACAATCTATATTCCATAGCCCCATGCTGGCTCACTGGATACGGCTGCACACGTCACCTACGTGTGCAGCCGTATCAGTCGTTTCAATTTTGTGCATAGTGTGGTTTTTACTAACATTAGGTTAATATTATATACCGTAAAACGGGGTGAATAGGAACGCAGGGGTGAATCGTAACGAAACTTTAAAAGGAATTTTAACATTTAAATAATATAATTTGCTGCCAACAGGGACACGTAATCGGTTAATTATAATACAGTATACACGTTAAGAGTCCTTTTTGGCGACAGACTATAATATTTCAATGTTAAAATTCCTTTTAAAGCTTCGTTACGATTCACCCCTGCGTTCCTATTCACCCCGTTTTACCGGTATTTATTCTTTAATTCGGACACACAATCGTAATCCATATAGTATTAGTAACAATTAGTTAAAAAACTATGTTAGTAAACTTTCACAAAACTAAAACAACTAAAACAGACGTGGCCCAACACACGTTGGCACGTGCCTCTGTACCCAGTGACTTATAAAGGGACTGTCCACCTTGTCTATTAATGTTTTTAGGATGCTGTTGGAGCTTCCGCGCAACCTACCCATTATTGACGCTGTCCTCTTCCTCATAATACCATGGAAATCGTTAACACGGGCTTCCGCGAACATCTCCGAAGCACTGCAGAAGCACGGAAGCCCCATCAACATCCTAAATCCATTATTATACTGGACGCGAAGGACGTTGTAGGCTCTCTGCGTATATTTCACCCAAAAGCTGCACGTGTAGAAGGTTAAACTTATGGATTATTTAAATCTGAACTAAAATATATATTTCTATTATATTATATTAGACAGGACGACCAGTTATAAATATGTTCAATACTCGCCTATGTATGTGTGTACCAACTTGCGTAGCATACATATTAAATACCTTAATAAAACTACTTATTCACCCACAAATTAGTCACAACCACCTAAAAATATGCGTCTCCATTTCCCGTTCTTTATCAAAAATTATTACGTCAAACTTAAACTGAGCAACATAACAAAGCATTAGCTTCGAAGATTATCAGAGAGCCTATTTATTTCCGAAACAGTTACCGAACCGTGCTCGAATGAGGTTTCATCACGCACTTTACTAATTTTTTAACATAACATTCGGGAGACTTACCTATTATATGTTCTGTTCTATGATCCCCTTGCCTCCTCCCTTCGTTCCGTGTCCTGCAACAAAAAACAATTCCGTTAAAACGATTAATATTTTGAAAATATAAAGGTTGATACGTTTTTCCTTATTTTCCCCTTTGAGAGCGGCCGCTTGACCAATGAACCGTACAGCCTTGTACGGTTATAGTTACTACAAGGGTTTGTCCATCGTAACGTAAAAGGTTTAGTAGCTGCTACGTTAATTAGATAATTAATAACAGGTAGATATAAAATATGTTGGCTTGACTGTTTCCCATTTTTAACGGACGATTAACTCAGTCGTAATTGTTACAAAATAACGACCAGTAAAGTAATGTCTTGCCTTATTGTCACGTTTACAGCGAGCGTTTCATTGGCACTTTCGGGAATGGGAAATAACAGTCTTATTACAACACGGCATCTAACTATAGCCGAGCTTAAACCACCCAGACAGTATTTTGTATTTCGAACTTAATTACGATTAAGGTAAAGTTTTTATTACAATACTGACTGCCGTACTGTAGTACCGGACGAAGTTGACAGTTTCAAATAAAGAACTATACCAACTTCCATCACTTTTAGGTTCTACAAAAACTGGCTCCAGCCAGTTTTTGTAGAACCTAGTTATAACCCTGTCAAAGTAAAAAACCGTGTTTATTCGTAGGTAATAAGCTGGGAAACGTAGGCTCAGCGTTGTTTTCGTGAATATAAATATTAGTCTGCAGCTAAACATTTTTTCCCATCGCTACACAATTCAGACAATTTACGTACCCGGATACACAGACATAAATTGTTAAACCTACTTTGCTCCAAATAAAATGGTTTCCACCTTGATAATGACAAAGGGACTAGAACATTTTAGAGTAGTACTTGTACCATAATTAGTAGCATACTTGTACTTAGTGATGCATTATAATATAGGGGATGCTGAACATTCACGTCTGTAGCGAGTACGGATTAAAATAAACGATGTAAAAGAAAGGCATCATTTGATTTTGTCGCACAATATCTACGCTAACGCTAAGTAGGAAAATTCTTTAGCTCATAATAATATTCAAAGAATTCTAAAAAACGCGTCCTTTCCTACCCCATGAAACGTTAGCAAGAAGGAAACAAAAATACTCAAGTACAAACTTATCATATTTTTTTCAATCCCTTTTCAGCCATCATTCACCTTTCGAAATATAATTTTAATGGCAACAAAAACCAATAACAAATCAATTGAAGCGAGTTTTCCTTACCTGCCCCACAAAATTAAAAGACCCTTATTAAAGCCATCAGACGGGCGGGCTTAGTAAACACGACTTTATGGACATTCGAATAATATTATGTTAAAGTTGAAATTGATTCAATCATTTCAGCGTTTGATGGGTCTTTGTGAAGAAATATATTCAGACTCAAGGCACTATGTTTCTCCAAGCTGGAGAAGGATGAAAGCTTCACTAGCACCAATTCAAGTTGCACAATATAGACCGACATACATACACAGGCTGGTTAGTAAAATTGCTTACACGAGAAAAATAAATGACAATCTACGCAGATATTTTTTACTTTGCGCACTTTCTACTTTGAGCTGAGGAGAAGTTTATCGTTTGCACTTGTTCACGCCACACACTACTGAGCGATCTTACTGATAGGGCCCGATTCATCTAGCATAGTACTATATTATGTACTATGATTGACTACCCCGTTAACTCATAAAGTAACAATGGTGTTCAATTCCCTTGAATAGAGTGTATTGTCAATAAAGAATCCGAGAATATATAAAAATAATAGGAGAACAATAAACAAATACATTATTCTGCTCAAATATCTATCTTCTATATACATAAAAGGAAACCGTGACTGACTGACTGACTGAACTATCAATACATAGCTCAAACCACTGAACCGATTGGGCTGAAATTTGGCGCAGATAGTTATTATGATGTAGGCATCCGCTAAGAAGGGGTTTTTGGAATTCGAACTTTAAGGGGGTGAAAAGGGGGAGGCGGCGATCTCTCGCGTCCGGCTCTAGTTAAGGCCATGGTACGGAGCGAGAGGGAATGGGAAGCAGTCACCTCCTTCTGCGAAGCAGTAATGCTCGCGAAGGAGGAGGCGGAGCGCGTGAGCGAGAGGCAATCATTGCGCCCTCACGTCCCTAGTCGCTGCAGGAGGAGACACCCTGGGCGTCGGGAGTCGCTAGCCGACTCCCGGCCATCGTAGGCGCGGGCCTGCGGACGGCGAGCAATGGGCAGCTCGCTGTCCGGTAAGGACCAGGCCCGGGTCGACGGCGCGTTGTTCCACGCGCGCCTCAAAGAGATGTCAGCATAATTGACGGGGTCCCATAGGGCCGATGCCTGCCGGGGTCGCGGATTGTTCGAAAGAGTTACCGTAGCCCTGGCGCACAGGCAACTGAGGGAACACGGGTGGGTTTTAGTCAGTAAAAGTCTGACACGACTTTCCGCTCCGCCCAGAGCGGGAGAGGTCATTTGATGATTTCCCATCTAAAAAAAAAGGGCGGTGAAAAGGGGGGACTTTATTTATATGAAAAATCTTATTCCATCAGATGATAAACTTGCAACTTGGCACGAATACATATCTAAGTAAATTATAAAGATTGTATTTTTTTTTTTTAAGCTATGCCTTATAGGAGACTTGGGGGTGTCAAAGTTTATATGGAAATTAATGCGCGGTCCCATTAACTCAAAACTCATTACTTATACATAAGACCAAAAATAAAGTGTATCGGGGTTGTACGAAAATCGTCCTCTGAAAGGGCACTGGGGATATTAATTTTTTAAGGGGAGAATTTTACTCAACAATTGGTATGAATAGTCTTAAGATTAATTCCACACCTGTAGGGGGGGGGGGGGGAGAAAGACGGGATACAGTTTATATGAAAAATCTTATTCCTTTGGTTAATAAACTTGAAACTAGGTGATATTTTCCTCAGTAAATAATAAAGTTTGGCACTTTTAGTTTTTTTAAAACAGCACCTCACAGAGGATTTAGAGGATGTCAAAGTTAGTAAGTAAAGGCGCTATCGGATTAACTCGAAACTCTGTACCTACTTATATTTAAAACAACAAATAAAAAAGTATGTTATTTTAAGTTTTTCAAAAATTGACTCCTAACGGGATGGAAAAGGGTAATAAAGTTTGATTTTAACGCAAGCTTCAATTAACTCGAAAATGGGTATACATAATGTTAAATCAAACAATGGAAACGTACCAAACGCTTTTTTAAAACAAACCATGTCGTGGGAAAAGGGAGGACACTTTTTATTTGAAAAATCTTAATCCACTGATTTATAATAATAAATATAATAATAATCTTTGGAACTACCAGTCAGATTTGAAGAATTCTTTTTGCATTTGATAGCCTAATTCTTGAAGAAGATCACAAGCTATTTAACATCACTTTACGACCCTTAGGCGCAAAGCAAAGGGAAATTAGGCAGAAAGAATGCTAAGCGAAAACGAATTAATAGTAGCGCGGGCAGGCGATGTGACGCAACGGGGTGGGTTGGGGGAACAAGAAATTTTACACGGACGAAGTCGCGGACAGGTGCCAGTTTTCATATTGAACGTCAGACGTATATAAATAGTAATCACAAGTGATTCTTTGAAAGAATGAATGCATCAAAGGTGGCTAGACTCAATAATGTTTTAACCCTACGGCACTATCGTTGCCAATACGATATATTACAGTATTCCCATACTAAAATGGGCATCTGCGACTACTCTTACGGAATCTATTAAGGTTACATATGTAGTTGTGTTTATCTTTAGTGTCTATTGAGAGACACAGGTTACGATAATGTTTCACAATATTGCATTACTATCGTTACACACATCATTTGAAACAGTGCTTAATACTTATGTTATATCGCTCATAACTCGGTCCCGTCCTTAGAGAAAAACTGTAATTCTTGTAAGAATTCTAAAATAAAAGCCAAGTAGTTCACAGCGACATGAATGTGAAACACTCAAAGCCATGAAAAGCTACTTAAGGGTCGTATTACGTGTAAGTAGCACACGGGGTGAGTAAGACTATGGAATACAAGTACCAAAATTAAAATAACAAAATTCCAAAATCAATCAAAGAGTTTTTAAATGTATTTAAAAAAAAATCGGTGTGAGTTGGTTTGGCACTCACGAAAATTGATGTGTAAACATGTGAGCTCGCATCAGTTTGCTCACATAGACACGGGTCTTACGCTGATGTCATCTGACGCTCGAAGTCTTACGCTTACGCGTCTGACGCTCGAATTTCCAGCTAGCCCCTACCGTAGACCGAGCGCTAAGATGTTTACACATCAATAAACTTAAAGACTTGCTCTGTAATAAATGTTATTATATTTAAACGACTATTTGAATGATACTTTGACATCCTATTGTAATATTTTATATTTTGACATCTTACTCTTTGATACTCTTACATTCAGTGATACTTTGACATCATAAATAAATTTTGTGTTTATGAACTTATTTCTAACCGACGTACCTCAAGTTGTAATTTTAATTCGTAATAGGCAATCAAGAATATTAATATTAAGCTAATACTAAACTACTACCAAACTTTATTCTTTCTTTCTTTCTTTAATAATCTCTGTCCAATATTAAATCTATATTCCTAATATTTGCACGCCATACTTGGCAGAATGTAATGATACCACTGACTAATCTTAAGACCATAATAATGTACCATATTCTGATAAATAAATGATTATGATTATGATTATTATGTACCCACGATACGTGAGTAAATGCAGAAGTGACATCATATTTTTGTTAATAATTTCCATTTACACCAAATATATCGAAACATGCGACCTTTAATTTTGGCTTTCAGAAAGTAATTCCGACATTCTTTGTACAGTAACATTCAATATCTTTTCTGGCCACCAAAATAAGGTTTATGTAAATGAGGTAATATTTACGTAAATAGGCAGGCGAAAACATTACTCGCTGCTGAAATATTCGAATACGAATAAACGTGGAATGAAAAAATCGGAAAAAACGCGGGCTTTACAGATTGCGAGTGCTACATGCCAGTAATTGGAGCCAGCAAAGCATGCAAGTAATTACCGACACGTACCTCAAATAATAAACTTTTTAAATAGCCCATTACAGCTCTCATCCAAGCTCACGTAATATGTTCGGAGTTTTTTAACATAGCAATCACCAGCTCAACGCGAGTTTATTATAATAAAGTCGATAACGAGCTAAAGCTTGGGTGATAACTGACGCTGAACAATTCAGGGCGTTTTCTAACAGTTTTTTTTTTATCTAAAGCTTGAGCAGAAAATGGATGGATGTGACAATGTTATGATCATTTTGTAAAGTTAGGAATCATTATATTATTACAGGTATTCTATTCCGCTTTCCTCGAAAACCCCTCCCAACGATAATATCCTTGAACCTTGAAACTTTCTACTATTTGCCTCTGAATTAGCCGAGAATATTAATTTAAGTACTGATGGATTACCCGTATTATGAACATAATAAATTGCGTGAAAAAACGCCTGGCTTTTAAACGTAAAACGAGCTATGAAATAATGCCCATTTACAATTTTGGCATCGTTGTTGAGTAACGGCATTTAGGCATTTTCACTAGTATATTTTTTTCCAGCTGTTACATTGTTATTTATTTTTATAACCTTTCTATAATTTAGCTGCACTGGAATATACAATATTTCGAAGCCATTTTGAGCTTGTTATATTTTACTGTCTACTTTAGTTCATCTCCGGCAAAAAAATCAAGGCTACTGTCTTAGTCGAAGTTACTATTCCTACTTATGGACTAGTTAACTTTAGTCTTCGTACCTAACAGTTCCCAGAGGTACGATACGGTCCGCATGGCCCAGTTGCGGTGCGAAGAGTCAAATTGACACCACCACTAACGTTTTACGATGTCGTGGATGAAGCTACACGACCGACAATTACAGTTAACTTTAATATTCCCAGTTACAGTCCAGTGGTTAAAAGGTAATATGAACCACTCTAGTTCTACACTAAGTTTTAATGCAATGGTTGAATATTTATTAAACGGCCAAAGTTGGTAATTGGTCATGTTTTCTCATTTTTATCGCAAGAAAAATATTGTCTCTAAGAAGGCCTTTGATAAGACAAATCATATTGAGTCACTCTGCTGTTCTATAGAAACATTATTAAAATGGTTACTTTTAACTGATTTAAAAACACTTTCTTACAAGCAACGGTCGATAAACGCAGATTTTTGAGTAAACATAAGGATATCATGAAGTTACAATGAAGCATTCCACAAGGCAACATCTTATGTCCAGTATGTACGAATGAAGTTTTCAAAGTTAGATGAGATTTTTTTAAATTATAATTGGTTATGACTACTGAAACTACGTACTTCCAACCCGCACTGGGCCCGCGTGGTTTATTACGGCGCATTCCCTCTTACAGAGAGGAGGCCTGTGTCCCAGCAGTGGGAACTATACAGGTTAGATTATGGTGACTATTTAGATAACTCATAACAAGGTAGATGAAACAACTATAAGTCTATATTGCTCACTTATTGTATCGAATATTCTAGAGATACAAAAGTTTTTGACGTTCGATAACGTACAGCTGAACCGTTACGTAAACTAAGTCGACTAAACTTCAAATGCGCAATTGGGAATTAGAAACCCTTCCCAACTTGGATTTTACTTTTTAATGACGTAGGGATTAGATGAACCCAAATCTTGTTTGATTCGAATTTTAGCTGATGCGTTGTTCTGGTACAGAATACTGTAAGATAAAATAAACACAGGGAAGTTTCATAACCTTCTACCTGACCTATGAAATATTCGCTGTTTAAAAGGTTACTTCAAATAGTGTTCCCCCTAGTAATAGTACGAACTAGACAAGAATAATTGATGCCATGATAAAAGGATATCAAATCAGGGTTGGTAACAGGGGAGAACTATATACAGAGAGTACGGCAGCGTGACCTCTGCGGTTACAGCCTAATATGTCTGGTCATCAATCTTTTTAATCAGAATTTTTCAAATATTGACGTTGACAAGCAAAAGTCCTAATACGGACCTTAATTCCTTATCAAATTTCTGCAAATGTTTTATAGTGAACCAAGTCGCTACACAATTTGTGCACGACTTTCTTCGAATATGGTACGTTCTTATCCTGATCTGCTCTCTCAGCGGAAGTCTTAACCTTTTTCTCTGATGTAATACCCTATTGTATTTGTAGTAGGTGTAAAATTAGTTAAAAGGGTTGCTTTTGCCAGCCGCATAGAGTCCGTGAAGTTCAAGACCGGCCGGCATGCCCTTTATAATCCACGACACATGATTATCGTATCACCTGCGATTGCATGGAGGTCTGCTGTACTTGAAGGCCGCGGTACGCCAGGGTCAAGTAAACTACTACCTTTACCTATTATTATCATTAACACTTATGAGTTTAATACCTTAACGCTAGTCAATCTTTAACCATGACTCTTTTTATCGGGATAAGTTAGGTAATCTTTAAGAGACGATATTAATTTTAAAGCCTGCGTAATTTAGTGGTAACCAACCTAAAAACCGATTGCAATTGATTCCCTAGTTCGTAAACCAGCGTAACAAAGATGTACCACCCAATATACTTTAAGTTTTCTCGTATTCTCTTTATATTTTGGCCAATTTACCTGTTCCGCAACTGTGTTTTTTATATTATTTAATTTTAACATTGTATACTTAATTTTGGATGCGATTTTTAATAATAATAAATAATTATATGTTTAAGTGGTGAATTTCTTTTTTTATTTCGCTACAGTGCGCCACGAATATTATTGTCACTTGTAGAAGTAGTTTTAATGCATTAGGTAGGTGCTGTAGATGTTTTGTCTGGATGGCTTTGCCAGCCGACCTCAACGAATATTTATTTGTTTAGTATGCTTATGGCAAATTACGAGATGAACAGTATATCATAGTAAAATAGGAAAAAAGGTGAGATAATGAGCCCCATAGGCTGACAAGGCTGAGTGTAATTATGTGTAATTGCTTCTTTAAAATAATTATCTGAATGACAATATATCAGAATTTCATTCTAGTAGATTATAGCACCGGACCTAACAATTTTTACATATATACTGTATGTACCAAAGTATCAAAATAGGAAGAAAACGAAGTAAACAATAATAAGTTTCGAATACAGACACACGTATAACTCTAGATAGGACCTTAAACTGTGAACAGGAAGCATTAAGTGGGGTACAAAGGTACTTGGACAGTTGCAAAGTGCCCGAAGCCAGGACTTACTGGGAGAAAATGTACGAATAATACAACTTTGAAGGCACAAATGTAATTTCACACAAAACTTCGGTATCCCTTCGGCAAGGATAGATATTTAAAATTTAATTGGATATTTGGTTTTGTACGGCAACAAATTGTGGATTTACATTTCAAAAATACCTTTCTATGAAGTATTTTAAATAGTAGCGTTAATAATGTAAATAAATGAACAATTAAATTGATTACTAAGTGCTAATGATTCAGGGTAAGTACCAAAATAGTTAAGTATTCTCTATGAAAAAATACTTGGAATAAAGTATAATTATTTTGTAAAAATAAACTACACACGCCACGCAAACTAAAAACAACGTAACTTGAAGAAGGTTACGTTCGCGTCACGATTCAAAAATAGCATCGAACATGAGAAAACAAACAATGCAAACACGCCCAAACTAGAGCGCGTACCCGCAGATAAACCAATTATCTATGCCTTTTCACAGCACTACAAATGTTTGTCCGCGAGCCTTTATTGAAAAAGGGCGCTTTCGTGAATTAATTTCAACGTTATCGTTGAGTTGCTACCCGCCGCCCAATAGATTCCAAATTCGAAATTTCGAATACCCTTAGTATTTTAGTCTAACAAGATTGAATGAACTTTCTGTTATGCATACAAAAAGGTTATCTCATCAGGCAATTACGAGGCCGTTCGTTCATTTAACTACTTTGTTAAACTAATTGAATTGTTTGATTAACGATGCTGGAAAATTGGAAAAATATGAGAACGCACTTTGCATTTCAAATACCCCATTTTTATTTATGTATTCATAACATTGTTTCTATCCAAACCAATTAATCGAAGTTAAGCTCGATTTCCAAATTAATATAATCACGGTATACGTAAACAAGACTCGTTATGAAGGAAATGTTAAATAAGTGGACTCATTTAATATTTTACAAATCAACTGAATACTTATCAAACGACAAAATGATATTGATTAAACCGAAGATGATCGCAGACAAAACTTAACGATATGCTAACAGAATAAATGTAAATGTTTGAACTCGGATTATATAGGTACATTTAACAAAAATTCTGAAAAATTCTGATTTTGTTCTTCAGAAAGGTCAGGTGCGTAATATTCACAACCGGCGCGCGTGTAAGACCAGATGTACATATGAACATAAACGAGGCAAAAGAAGAATGTAGTTCAAGTAAAATTAACCCCAACTGCAGACTTTTTAGACTAAATTAACCTTCTTTTAAAATAGATAAGTGTAGGAGCCAAGGAGATAATGTTAAGGCCCTCTTGTAGTGCGCTGTGTCTTGTAGTGCGTCTCAGCGGGCACTGGCCGGCCGGTGAGAGCGCTTGACTGCTAGATTTTGTATGTATTCCAAAAATAATAACGAAATTATAAAATGTGTTCTCAACATGACCTAAAAATAATAAGCCTTATCTTTTGATATAACTTTTACATGTTTTCATGTTGGAATCTCTTCAAGTTACACGTTTTAAATAGCGTTTTAGTGTTATCTTTATGTTTTTTTTTATCGACCCAATTATTATAATTCACGTTTCTGTCTTCACACAGCGCTTGATCGCATGTTCAATTTTCCATATTATAATTTTTTCGGAACATTTACTTTAGGCTAGATTTACAGAGGTTTAAGAAAGTTAAAAAGTACTGCCACCTCGCCTTAAGCAATTTTCAAATAAATTCCTTTCGCATCGCGGGCGCATGTCGCCTTTTCAAACTGTCATTATAATTCAAATTGTTGGCAATGGCGTTGGTCAATGATATTCAGAAAAATAATAAGGTGCAAGCAAACATTTCCTTAAGGTGCGTAACATATTTATCCTTAAACAGTGAAAGAACTAATATGTTAAGCATCATTCTATTCGAAAAAAACATGCGTAATGTGTATGCATTAAGCATGTTTTTTCATGACGAATATTGGCATCCACAACTACATCGTCCGACATTATTCTGCAACGTCGCGCGACGTACAGGTACAGCTTGAAAGCAGCAGAGTATTAAAATAAAATAAAAGTATCAGTTAAACCGGAACAGGTGCAGCTACTAAACTCACTTCTACCTCCCAACTACGCTAAGCTCTTAAAGCAAATTCAAAGCTTAGCACCCATATTTTGCAGTAGGAGTGTCGTCTTAACGACCTTAAATCTAGGAAGTGGAGTGCAAGCTAGCAGAATAGCAGAATACAAGCATTGATTACAAGAAACTGGCACACATCCAAAGATCTGCTGGAACTGCGAGCACCTGACTTACATTTAATTGTCCAAATTTATTTTTAAAAGACACTGTTAAACTGCTTCACCTTCCGGAATAAATTCTGTTAATGGTGAAAGACACTGTTAAACTGCTTGACCTTCCGGAATAAATTCTGTTAATGGTGAAAGACACTGTTAAACTGCTTGACCTTCCGGAATAAATTCTGTTAATGATGAAAGACACTGTTAAACTGCTTGACCTTCCGGAATAAATTCTGTTAATGGTGAAAGACACTGTTAAACTGCTTGACCTTCCGGAATAAATTCTGTTAATGGTGAAAGACACTGTTAAACTGCTTGACCTTCCGGAATAAATTCTGTTAATGGTGAAAGTCGTATCAAAATCCGTTGCGTAGTTTAGATGGACAACGCGTTCACGCAGAGAGACGAATGGCGACTTTAATTTATAATATTAGGTCTTTACCTATGAAATTGCCGTTCTGCAGTACTGGCCATTTCAAATCAAAATAATTTTTGTTTGGGTAAGAATTCTAATTTCAAATTAATTTTATTTTAAAAACATGGATTTTTTTTTCTAAAAGTAGTCATTTCTTTATTGATTAGTGTTACATTTTCATCGCATTTCAATCTTTTTCGTCATCATGGATACGTTAAAAATTCGAGTAATTATGGAATATGAGTACCGTCGTGGCAGCAACGCGGCACAAGCGGCACGCAACATCAACGACGTTTACGGAGCTAACACTACAAACCAACGCACCACCTGTTATTGGTTTGCTCGCTTCCGTTCTGGAAATTTCGACCTGAAAAATGAACCTCGCGGTCGTCCGAAGACTTTGGTCGACAATGACGAATTAAAGGCGATTGTGGAAGCTGATGATACACAATCTACGGCTGAATTAGCAGCAGCTTTCGACGTTAGCGTCAAAACAATATTGGTCCATTTGCGTCAAATTGGCAAGGTAAAAAAGCTTGACAAATGGGTGCCCCACGAACTCAATGATCGCCAGCGCGAAGTACGCGTCGAGACGTGCCTTGCACTGCTCAACAGACACACAAATGAAGGAATTTTGAACCGCATTGTTACCTGCGATGAAAAATGGATTCTGTTTGATAACCGTAAGCGCTCAGCAAGTTGGTTGGATCCTGGTTCAGCACCTAAACAATGCCCTAAACGAAAACTTACCCCTAGAAAAGTGATGGTCACTGTTTGGTGGTCTAGCGCCGGTGTGATTCATCACAGCTTCTTACCAAACGGGGTGAGCATTACTGCAGATGTGTACTGTGAAGAACTGAACACAATGATGGAGAAGCTGGCGCATCTCCAACCAGCATTGGTCAATCGCTCGTCTCCGCTGCTCCTGCACGACAACGCGCGACCTCATACTGCACAGCAGACGGTCTCCAAGTTGCAAGAACTGGGGTTGGAAGCTCTCCGTCATCCGCCCTACTCACCAGACCTTGCGCCTACAGACTACTACTTTTTCCAGAATTTGGATAACTTCTTGGCGGGAAAAAAATTTAATACCCGAGAGGCAGTACAAAATGCCTTTGAAGAATTTGTTGCCTCCCGTCCAGCTGATTTCTTTAAGAAGGGCATCAATAAACTGCCACTGCGATGGCAAAGATGCATTGATTGCATGGGTGATTACTTCGATTAATACAAATAAAAAATTCATGAAAAAAATTAGTTTAAATTTTTTCATACAAAACGGCAATTTCATAGGTAAAGACCTATTATATATATAGACATAGATTTATGACTTAGAGGGAACAGGGCCAGCTTTTCTCCATACCCTATATATATATATATATGAATGTATACCGTATTCCTCTTTTTTCTTCCTGAATAACGCCTCTAGAACATTTTTTTTTTCTTCATAAACCAATGTCTGCTGTAGAGACGTCCCTGTCATTTCTCTTTTTTTCAGCAACTAATTAGTAAAGACAATATGACCCTTCAAAAGTAACAAAAAAAATTACCCACTTTACCGCCGTGATTAGAGGACTACCAGACAAATTCGAAAAGTATTTAACATTAAAAAAAAAAAATAGGAACCTAGATAAACTCTTTTTTTTTAAATATATGTAAAAAATAATTGAATTGGCCCAGGTTGCGAGGACAAAAAAGGGGAATACGAAACGTCGATCTCGGCAATTTTTTTGTGATATAATCGGTCTGAGCTGCAGCTGTCCCTGTCGCACTCTACGGGGGCAGACTTGAGGTAAGGCGCGACGGCAATAGTTTCTTCAAATACCTATTTTTAAAATTTCTTGCAGGCCCCGTCCCCTCTTAAAGAGTTTTAGAATATATAAAGAAAAGCAACACATTTCAAATAACGTGTCAGATTTTGTATTAAAGATTTCTTATAATGTATAAATAATTAAAAGAGTAAATCAATTGCTACGGCTTATATGATTTATTCCTTGATTCTGTTTATGTTTGGGTCTTCCTTTTTTTGCTTCATTCTCCCAGTCAGTTTTATCCAATAAATGACAATCGGAAGCTTTCTTTGTGATTCGACAGACGATATTTTATTATTTATTTATTTATTTATTTATTTATAACAATCTTACCTACACTATCATTACAGATCTATGATCCAATGCGACAGAGTGGCCTTACTAACTAAATCCTAAATTTACACCTTATACCTAGTTAAAAAATATCTAAAAGCACACATTTTTAAGCACGTCTATAACGACTTTATATATACTAGCAATTCAAGGTTAAATTAAATTAGCTGGCGAAACCCTACCGACGTGAAAGGTATCGATACCCAAACATAAAAAAAAAAACAAAAAACGTGTGCCGTCGGACGACCCCCATCCGGAATGAAGTTCCGCACGCAAACACACACGCGTACATAATAGAAAGAGATAGAGAGAGAGAAAGTCGCACGGAGGGTGGACATAAGCTTTTTCCTTACGTCAAGACTTCTACCAGTCAACTCCTACCGCAAGCCGCGTTAAGGAACTTCGTTCCAAAAATATTTGATTAAAAGATTTAAACTCATACTTTAAGTACCTACAACTACAACAAAAACTACATTACTGTCGTTAATACGAAAAAAAAAATGCGGGGCTGTCTTTGGAGACTGCCGATAGAAGTGAAAACTATGTAACTTGTGAATTGTATCGTCGAAGCGTGCGGTGACGATGACGCGAGTTTCACGTTTTTTGTTCACCCAAAAAGTACACATATATACACAGTATACATATAGCTCATGGAAAGCGTTCGGTGACGATTACGCGAATTCTATGATTATTGTTCTTCCAAAAAGTGCTCAACGCGCCTAAAGAAGTTTTCACTTCAAAAACATAAATCTATTTTTTTCCTGGTGTCATGTTTAGACATTGATACCCATCACGTCCTTGGAGTTTCACTAGCTATTTTAATATGACCCTGTATTTATTAGAATGCTCCGAATATGTGGGCAATAAACTTATTTTTTTTTTCAAAAAAACAATGAAAAATTTACACACACAACACATAACATCACGCCTGTATTCCCCGAAGGGTTAGGCAGAGGTGTACCTATAGCACACCCACATTTCGCCAGTTATGTTTAAGTCCCATGTAATAGGGGGCGAGCCTATTGCCATCAACCGGGCACAAATCCAGACTCCGGGCTGCTACCGAGAAATTCCAGATGGAAAAACCCAATAACACTTTGGCCGACCCGGGAATCGAACCCAGGACCTCATGTTCAGCAGTAGCGCTTGCGACCACTACACCAACAAGAAAAAAAAAAAAATTGTTATCTGAAAAACTTTGTTCTTACAAAAATAAACAAAAATGTCCTTGAAAATCGAATAGGTGCAGCTTCTTCCAAATATGGCAGAGAGCCAAAATATACGAAAACTTTTTTCAAGTCTTTATGTTTCATGTTGAGTTTAATTAGGTTAGAGCTTTTTTATGTAGATACTTAGATAGTTTGCTGTGAGCTAGTCTCATTTACTGTCTACAAAATGCATACCGATTTACTCAATTCAAGGCCTTTAATTACACATATAACTAAATTGATTGGTAATCCAGTTCCTATTAGCACGAGCACAAGGTTAAACAAAGATGTCTCGGAACTCAACAGATTTCCGTGCGGCAAAATAAACATTGCTTCTTGGTTGATCATCGTACCTACACTTAAGAGGCTTGCAAGACCTAAAGCGCAGTCACTGTCGGATTGCATAGAAAAGAAAGAGACGCGCGATGACACAACGCTGGTAATTTATGGCAAAATATGAAGCAATTATGGATTTACAAAAAATCTATTCATTGGACTAAAAAATTAGTAGGTATGTTACTTGTAGAATAATCTGACAAAAAAACTGAATGTTTGCATGTATATTAGTATGGTTTTTAATCGTTAAAAGATTTTTTTAGAGGTATCTTCGTGATATTTTTCTATCATATCAAGTTAATTGTATTATGTTTTCAACACACTATCTAACTAGCATATATCCAGAAGAATATCATATATTTTTCTGATTTTGGTTACTGCAGTGGATCATATATTTTTAGGCATTATAAATTTGCGTTTAGGTCATGTAATCCCCTTAATCAAGATACCTGGCAAGCGTAATATTGCAATAGAACCACGCTGATTCTCCGTAGCAATTTGTAAAAGAACAGCGTCCAGGATAAGCAGTAAACTTTCAAAACAAGATCCTAAACAAACAAAATATTCAAAATTCAGACAAACTACCAATGAACAATCGTAGAAAACCTAATAAAATCCAACTAAACCGTTAACTGAGTTATTCGAAAATGTATCTGTATTAAGTGAATCATGTCAACGGGAGCGTGGAACAATGTTTACCCCAGTGATTGGTTTTCGAGATAAATCCATAACGTAACAACTTGTTCACTCCGGACGATCAAGTTGGCTCTTGTTTGTTGGCGAGATAAAACACCGAGGTGGGCAGACAATACTGTTGGGTATCTCGAACCATACTCCCGGCCTATTTGACTGATGGATATAGCTTATTTTATCCATCCCTAGAGGCAGAATTAGGTTGGAATGAGGCTGAGGGAACGCGTCTTTTGTTTGAATAATTTAATGTAGGATGTCCTTTGTAAGTACGAACATTTCTAGAGATACAAATGTAGGTGTTTTGCATGTGATTATAAAGGCTCCTTCAAACAGGCACGATACCTGACGTGAATCGCACTTGACACTAAGTCACCGCGTGCCGCGCGACGAGCGGCGCCTCTTCGCTCATTTGGAGAAACATCGACGTATCTCGCTCGCTCGTATCGTTGCTTTTCAAATGTTTTTTTTTTTTTGTTGTAATGGGTTTAAATCCCAATCCATATTAAATATTTCACGCCTTTGTTCCTCTGAAAATTTGTTCGAGCACAAATATCGACAACTCATTTTTGGGAAAAATTACATTTACATTGATGTTACTCCAAATGAGCGATATGTTGCGCGCGATACGCGTCGCGTTTTAGGAGCCTTAAAACGCCATAATATCATAATAAAATAAAAAATAACTTCCCTAGGATTAAGTTACGCAGGCAAAATACACTATACTCACACACACACACTATGTTGCCAAAGCACTAAAAGAAACAGAAAAACTTTTATTAGTTGAACACCAGCACCCTAATTGTTTAACACACTACTCGTATCTATCACAACCTGAATCATTTTGAAGCCTATTGCTAATCCATTGCTTCATATGTTCGAAAAATTGACTGCTCAACAACGTAAATAACGCAATGAATGTTGTTGAACTGTCAAAATGAAAGCTATTCCTACTATTAGTGTGTTACGCCACTGTTCCGACTTGTAACGATCGAGACTAAGTAAATTTTACAAAGAAAGTAATGATCTTCATTGCATAATGGATTACTAGCAAAATAGACTCTGGAACAGAATGTTTAAGCAAGATACTTTCCTTCTGATGCCTACCACATCAAACATATTCCATAAATATGTTTATTTACATATGTAAATGATGAGTATGCACAAGAAACAAAAGAAGCAATTTACAAGCTTTTATCTATAATAAATATACCTACTTTAAAAGCTACTTCCCGCTTCACATGTTAAAAGCAAAATTAATTTCGTTACAACATTTAAATAAAAACTCGATACGAGAAAACCTAATTGGATTGTAGAAAAACATTGTCAGCGGCATGTCAAACGACATTCCCTTTGATATTTCGACGGCAGACGAACCGACGATCGTTAAAACCGTAAAACCGTCGTATTATCGTCTCGAACTCTCGATTGCCGAATCGGAGGGTAGAAAGAATATCCATAGTAATTCACTATTGATTTAAAACAATCATAGGAACTGTGCTATATTGATCACATATAACAACTGACTAATTTCTACTTGCAACATCGTCCGCGTGAAATTTATTCTTCCCCCGACCCACCCCGTCGCATCGCATCGCCTGCCCGCGCTATTACTTCGTTTACGCTTATCGTTCTTCTTTTTGCTCAGCTCCTAAGAGTCCTAGCGTAAAATTAAATAGCTTATAACCTTCCTCAAGAATTGGGCTATTAAATGCAAAAAGATTTTTTCTAATACGACTGGCAGTTCTAGAGATTAGCGCGTTCAAACCAACAAACAAACAAACCGCTCAGCTTTGTTATAAGTTTATTATAGATTTTTCGAGTGCTTCATTTAAAAGTTGCAAATTTCCTAATTCATGCAATATTAAAGGTTCAAAGGTCCAAAAGTTGTCTGTAAAAGATCGCTTTTAGCGGTAAGACCGCCCATTGTGTCACCGTGTGTATAAATACTATATTTATATCTGTAATTTTTATGGTGTACATAATAAAGATATTCTATTCTTGTAAGTAAGTTTTATTCTTCTTTCTGCCCTAAGTAGTCACGTAATGGCGATATTCCATGAGCAATTTCCATAGTTTTCCGTCGGGCACACTTATATCCGGTTGTTTTAAGGCTCGCGTCACCTGTACCCGCTTATTTTCACCCGTTTTCCTCCTCTAGCCTGTTTTTCTTGAGTTTACGTAATCCTTCCGGGTACCTGCCAACTCCACGAGGCAATTTTGAGGCCATCGATTATCGATATCACGCTTTAAATCGACAAATACAGTTTGCTGAGGCGGTGAGGTTAAGATTTAGTGGACACCGATTTATTTACGATAAGACTCGCGTTCATTTTCCTATTTATTTACACAAAATATTTGAAGTACCTAATTAAGTTGCTAGGCGCTCTAATGTTTTCCCAAAAGCTTTTATAAATGCCATGTAACAAACGAAAACTGAGAAATTAAACAAACCGTGAATATTTCAAGTAAATTAAATTAATAAATAGATTCACACACGTCACTAAAATATGGAATAGCCGAAAAAGAGATCTGCATAAAACGATAAAACCCGAGGTGGCCGAACCTTTTTATTTTCACTGTTGTAACGAGAAGTTGCTTTTTTACGTCCAATTTATGTCCTTTTTATATCAAGAGATAAAATGCGCTATTGTACCGATGAATATTTGAAGTCCGCTTCACAATTTAAAGCATAACCCGACTTTATTATTTACTGCAGGCTATCTTTTTAATCTTGTCATTTATTGTAAATTATTTTTACCTACATATATAGCTGTGTCAAAAAGGCCTATTTATTTTGTGATATTGTCAGCCATTTGTCTTTGTATTTTGTCATTTGTCTTTGGTTCTGTGATAAAAAAGGAATTGTGATAAGTATGATGACGTCAAACAAACCAACAATATCGTTAGCACCAAGGAAATATTAAGCTTAGTTTGGTGTTTAGGTTAACCATAAATATTAGTTAGTAAATGTCCCGTAACCATAATTATTATAACAGTATTTAAGGTCGAAAACTGTACTTAAAACTACATTACAAAACCCCTCAAAACAACTAATAAGCGAATGGATCTATGTTTGCATTAAGTGAGGGTCGTTGGCACCCCAATTACCCTACCTTGTAACCTACTTTCAACCCGGGTAAAGATTGCTTATTACCGCCAATGTCGTTATTCGCCTTTTAAAAGCAAAAAAAAAACTTTTTACTCCTTTTCGCTGAAGAAAACGCGCCCAGCTAAATATTCCAACATTTGCAGGAACCAAGTAGATAATTAATTACAGAAAGATTTCTTTTTTTTTCCACATAATACCGACGAATGCTCGAATAGTCGCAAAGCGTAGGAGAATGAGAAAATACTCTATTCTCTAGGGTCATCCAATTATGCAAAGAGCTATGCTGTAAGAAAAGATGTTCTGCGATTTAATGAATTACTTCATAATGAGATTTGTTCTTGAACGGTTGGAAGAAAGACCGATCAGATTCACTCAAGGAAGTATTTTAATTGTTATACAAAAAGGTGCTACCGATAATGTTATGCGAGAAACTAACTTTGCCGGAACTTCGCAAATTCCGATGACGAATGACACTTCGAGCAAAAAGCGACATTAACCGTGGTCTGAAGTTGTGGCGGGGACTTATCACCTCTACAAGAAACTGTAAGTGCAAGAAACGTTTCCTCGATTGAACGTTCTTAAACTTCATATCTTTCAAATTTCTAAACTCGCTGTTTTAAATCTTCGTACCGATCATACGGCTATAATTAACTTTACAATGTCGACTGAATAAAGTTACAAACAGAACCCATTTTAACTTCTCCTCAAGACAATGTCCGCTAGATAACTTGTATGAATATAACACATACCGCAAGCTTCTACAAACTCGGCTGGTACATCAAAGTGGGACCGCAGTTTGCACAACTTGCAAGCCAAGATGAAATATATCCCCAGCGGATAACGAACAGCGAGTAATAAACAAACCGTATTTTACTTCTGTGGCGACGTGACGAGAAAACTTGGAGCGAAATTAAAATCGTATCTTTGGAATTAAACCTTGACAGTCTTTGTACACACCGGGGCACGTCCGCTCGATGCGAAGATTGAAGCTCGACTGAATCTCAAGTGGTGTCGCTACGGGTGAATCTCCGACTACCCACCATTGACGCTTGCAGCAATATTTTCAGTGAATACCGTCACAGAACGGAATGTTCATGCGAGCATGTGAAAGCCTTTCACAGGCGCTCGGAACCATTTTATTAGCAGCCAATAAGCCGTAACGTGTCTCGGCAACTTACACCAATGCCATTGATGGAAATTGGACTGCTCTTTATCCACAAAATGCTTTTTTAGTTCAGTAACCATTATGGGAATGCGTTCTTTTGATAATAATGATATTTCGTCAACAATTCCTGAAACATTTTCGTGTTTTCTAATAGCCGTCAAATGTGCGATCAAATTACAAAGAATCACGATTTGCAGGATTAAATGACTTTTCATTTCCGTTTGAAACGCAAGCATGCAAATCAAACATAACGAGTCTTCAAAGCCGAAGGATTATGTATTTCTCAGCAGTCAGAAAACAAAACCCTTTTTCATATTATTTGTTGTCAAGTAATTTGGAGAGTACGTGTTGTGTTGTATTCGCCATGTTAGTGGTTCGCTGTACCTGAAGGACGGTTTAATCTTCGGAACACCACCTGATCTCTCCTGAGCGGCGCATGATGGATGGCTAACACCTGTCACGGGATTTAACTTTGTTATTCCTATTCACGGAACATTACTGGATGAATGTACAGTGCTGGTGGAATTAAACAAGGTTTTCGATCAATGTTTTAGTTGATTTTGTTTCAGTCTGTCATAATTTTGCTTGATAACAATGTAAATTGCTATAATAGATAGAAAACAATTATTATCCAAGTGCTTATAAAGGTTTTTTAAATCATAATCAGATTCCATTAATTTTAATATTAAAAGGGATAACAATATGATTTTATCACTTAATTACTAATAAAGGTAGATTTTGTAGTCAGGTAAGTAAAAAATTAGAATTAAACATGGTCTAACTCTTCTTATCTCAAGGCTTATTGGGTCTGGCTGGACATAATTAAAAGCGGCAAAGTGCGAGTCGGGTCCGAAGGGTTCTGTACCACCGTACATTATTTAACACTACATATTTCTTTAAAAAACACGCTTCTTGAATGGGGACCCGCTTTAACTTTTAATCTTATTTTATGTTCATTATCTGTTGTTATAGCGGCCATAGTAGTACACACTCTGTGTAAATTTCAAGTGTCTACCTATTATGGTTCAAAAGATGACAGACAGACAGACGGACGGACAGACCGTGGAGCCTTAGAAATAAGGTCCCGTTAGCACCCTTAGTGTACGGAACCCTAAAAATTGAGACATAATAATAATGTTAAACACATTATGCAATTTGTGGATCGTGATTGTAGTTTTCGTTTCATTTTGGTGTTTTTTTTAATGCGTTATTAAATATATTTGAATGTTGTTTTCCACTTTACGAAGCTATCTTGGGTGGTTTCGGAAATATTTCATAATATGTTAGTTGATTTTTTATAGTGTTCGTCAGTGTATAAAACGATATCGTTAACTTGACAAAATGACAACAATACTCGCATAATTTATTACGTAAAAATCCTTTTTTTATTCGTGCCCTTTCAATTCTGAAAATATCCCACTGTATACGCCACAAACGATAAAATTAATGTGATGAATGAGTAATCAAATATCGAAGGTATTCTCATTTTCGACGTGTCATCACAGGTAATCCAATTCTGATGCCTCTGAAAAAATTATTAACACGTAAAAATCCACGTCGATAATCCCTTTTCCCGTTATTAATTTAGTAGCCATATGGTGGTAGATTTAAAAAAAAAAAAAACGACGTAAACTATGCATGACATTGTAGTTTTGAATGGATTATTGAACAACAGTTGGTCATTACAAACTATTGTTCAATATAATAAATAATCCATGCGCCATTGCGCATGTTGGAAACTAATAGGTCGGTATCATTGTGAAAACTTTAAATTTTCCGTCTGTCAAATTATTCAATATACAAAGTCATTTCACTTGAATGCAGAGAATTTCCAACATATTTAATCTTAATCTAATTAGGAAATCCATTCTGCAACATCTAAATCAAAAGATCCAGGAAATAAAATCTTAAAATTTCTTTAATTTATAGGAAGCCGTCGCGTAGCAGCCGGAACGATTCGTAAAGATTACCGTTCGTTAGCCGAGGCAGTCTACCGTAGGTCGTGACTCACTGTCCAGATTATTGTACAGCGCAACTGACGTAATACCTCGCCTCGTAGCTACCATCGATCTTACTTTGCTCATTCTATTTTTAAATTTTTAATCATTTTTGGAACACCTGTTTCGTTTGTAGTAGTTTAAATAGCTCTGAAATATTTGGAATGGTGGTTTTAAAGGGAGGATTATAGCGCTCTAAATTAATATAGCCTTTGGCTACTTGGCTTTATCACAAAAACTCAGATAAATGTCGTAAACTACATTTTATGACCAGTTTTAGTTAAAGGAGACGGTAGCATTATGTATTGCTGCATGAGTAAAGTGGCAACGTAACGGATATAATGTAGGTTCTACAGACTCTAAAAACCCCAAATATATAATTTGGCTTTCCAAAAACAATCTCATCAGGCCTTTTATTCTGATCTAAAAAATGGAACGGGAATGACATCCATGCTAAATATAAAAATTCACGACAGCCAACCAACGAAAACAATCCGGTCTCACAATAAAAAAAAATTAACGACGCAAATATTTTCTCTCATTTCCTCAAAAACTTTGAAATAAGCCATTAGTTTGGCGAGTAGAGACGTGTTCAGCATAAAAGAGCATTTTTCAAACGAACTGACACTTGAGGACTCTAACTTTGCATTCATCTAAAAATGCTCTGCCATGAATATGAGAAAGTCAAGTAAGTACTCCAGGAGGAATATTTTTCTTTGCAAACTCTATTTGTTTTTTCAGATGTTTGAGATAAAAAAGGGCATTTCATGGATTTCTGACGGCGTTTACTAGTCTGTATCCTGTGTATTTGTTCTTTGTTGGACATCGTTCCGGAAGCTTTCAATTCGCTCATAAAACAAAATCGCTTCTTGATCCCTTGCGCTTGTATGGACAGACGGGACGGGATGATGAAATGGTTCGTTTTTTGTAGGAAGGTTTTGTCTAGATAAGACAGTGACATCTCTCGTAGGAATTGTTTAAACAATTTCGCCCCAATTTTGAATCCCTCCGTATCAAAAAGTTACAAAAATCATTGAATAATGCACTACAATATGACGTACCAACTCTATGTATGTATAAGTACTTAGGTAAATAATAATACACACACCTAAGAAGCTTTTGAAGTTGTACACAGAAATTTATAAGTGCTATTTATGTATTTTCTTCCAACACAATACAATTCGACATTGCCACGTTTGGTATTTCGGCAGATGAAGACCCTATTTGCAAGGGCGGGAGCACATCAATCAGTGTAGTGTCGGAGATTACAAGCGGTATAGGCATACTGCCGGGATTCGGGTGATCAATCACTCTTTGCTCTGCCGCTATAATAATCTGGCTAACAGTTACCAAAAACACGTGTTGCGTGGGCGAAAATTACAGATTTATTCATAAAACTGGTGGATGCCAAGCTTCACAGCTTGGCTCATCGCCGTAAGGTTGCCTGCTTATCGGTCTTCTACAGATTGTACTTCGGTGAGTGTGCCCAAGAACTCCACGACCTCATTCCACCGGCCCCCTTCTACCATCGGCCATCTAGGCGCACTGCAAGTTACCAGCCCTACCTAGTTGCTATTCCACCAATTCGCACTAAGCGCTTCCAAATGTCCTTTATAATGCGCACAGCAAAAGAGTGGAATTCTCTACCTGCGCCTGTGTTTCCGACCGCATACAACCCAAATCTCTTCAAAGTGAGAGTGAACAGGCTTCTTCTGGGTAAGCTCACTCCATCGTCGACTTTGTCTCTGACATCTCTGACCTAGACTAGAGTCAAGAGCAAACCCATCTAAAATAAAAAATAAATAAAAAAATGAATTTAATGAGGATATTTTATATTTGGAACTTGGTGAGTCATTTTAAAGGGCAATAGTGAAATTTATCGTCGCTCGCATGACTAAAAGTACTATCTATTTTTTTTTTCTATATTAATAAGGGGTATTTATCCACATGGATATGTCAACCCCATTGTACCTTATAGGGGTTGGGGGGGGGGGGTACATTTTTTTGCTGATTTGAGTTAGGACAATTACATTTTTCTATTTGTCATTCTTTACATTTTAACCTAACCGTCGTTTCTCTATGTTATTTAGATCTCAAATTATAAACATTTTGAATTGCCGATAGATTGTCATTATATGTTAGTTAGAAATGTCGTAACCGCAAAACTATTGTCCTGGACAATTGACAATACGGAGATAAGACCGTTAGTCATGCGAGCGACGATATGTCCAAAGAAATAAAATATCGTGGAAATACCCAATCAACACAATTATTAGCTAGCAGGTATAGTTTTTTATCATCCTAATGTTCTTGTTGTTATTGAGATACAATAGCTTCTAAATTAATTTGTAGTATAGTAAACTCAAAAACCCTTTCACTGAGAAAACTTGCGTAGGTGCCTAGAAAAGTTTCATACACTCAGGTATATATAGAACCCTGTTAAGCCACAAGGGATAACCAAGATATTCGTTACCTTACTCAACATAAAACAGTAAGTGGATGTCTCAGCACTTATAAAGATCGGTAGCCACGAAACCCTAAAACGCGAACCTGCTGAGCCGGTGCCTTACAAAAATGATAGGCGATAGCTTTCAACCCTCGCGTGCCGCCCTGATCCCAATCACCTTTCGAGGGTACTGGACCCATTATTACTAAATCTTCTGATTATATAAGCTGATTATGGTGTTTTCGGACCGTCTGACCTTGATTATGATAGCTGTTAAAGCGTGCGCAATATCGGAGTTCGTGTTAATATTATTTTTCGTAGAATCTCGCTGATAGATGAACGGAAATTAACAAGTAATCTAAGTTTTTGCGTGGTAACGGTGGATAAACCATTTGTTATTTCAGTGGGCAATCCAGACTTAATTTTTGTTTTTTCAAAGTGAAATTGAAGTATTTTTTGGCTTTTGAGTAAACACGGTACCTAGTTCTGCATTCTGTCATTCTTCATATATAGCACCAACTGTTCTGTGGCTCATCAATCCATATAACATCGCAGGATTCTATTATAATTGTCTTTTACCGAAGCTATTCAGTGACAGCTAAATGGACTGAAAACGGAAAAGCTTTTTAGCAACGAAACCCTAAAAACGCGGAGCAGTATCTCGTAATTTTTCCTTATGGGGTGACCTATTTATTTAGGCAAGAGTTAAATAAATGAAACACAATTTTAAATAAATGTGTTACGATTTATTTAATTGTTCCCTTCGGCGTCCAAAATGTTGGGTTATTCGACGAATCCAGAATTACCTCTTGGACTTTAAATCGATGTTGCAAAAGTAGATACATTATTTTATCAGACTTATACATGTAGGTAGATTTTTATACATTTTGTTGTCACCTCAGGCAAACCATGTTGATATGCGGATTTCTTCAAGTCTCCTTCAAACAGGCGCGACACGCGATGCGAATCGCACGCGACATAAAGGCACCGCTCGTCACGCGACAGGCGGTGCCTTTGTGTCACGTCGCGTGTCCCGCTTTTTTGATGACTTTGAAGGCGCCTTTACAATTGTGTCATATAAACGCCTCCATCTTTACGTTGCTTTAACTAGAAACAATTGTGAACGTTTTAGTGAATAAACATTTTAATGTTTTCGTTAAGATATATCTGTTGCAGAGCCATGCTTGTGATATCGTGCCGTTCGTACTTTCTCTAGTTTGGTCCACATTTAGTAAATGACTCAGTATTAAATTCCATTAATTCCGATTAATATCAAATCCATCTCCATAACTTCATAATTACGTTGCACAAATTAATGCGAAAACACCTGCATCGGTCGTGAACTTCAAAGTATTATGTGCTGAGTTCGCAACTCATTATTCGTTAGCACCACAAACGTTGAGCTGAGCTCAACAAATTACCAGTTTAATGAGCTCACAGGACTCCCCACAAAATTACTACAGAAACGTCTTGCCACCTAGATCCTGAAGTTCTTCCTCTTAAAATAAATTCGCTTCTAACTTGGAATTTTCTGAAAACTCCCGCTCGTAGAAAGAACAATTTTTATGTGAACTTCACGACTAGCTCGTGGAATGGGAGTCGCACTGCTTGCGATTCATTCGCTTTATACTTATATTTTGTCTTAGTTTACAGGAAGCAGTGCAAGGATATTGTGGGGTGAGAAATGTGTATAAGTATTGTAGGTAAGAACAAAAATTGTATTTTATTTCTGCACCAATTTTGTACCAAGAAATATTTATTGTGCTTATAAAAAATGTACAAGCAGAAATTAAATGCTCAGTCCTCATTTTAATTAACATTATAAGTACTAACTTAGCCAACTTAAATTCAAGTTAATCATCCACGTAGATCGCCCACCTTCCCATAGAAATGTTTAGTAAAATGAAATAGTTAACATAAACATAACATAACATCACGCCCGTAAACCCAGAAGGGTTAGGCAGAGGTGTACCTTTAATACACCCACATTTCGCTAGTTATGTTTAAGTCCCATGTAATAAGAGGCGAGCCTATTGCCATCAACCTGCCACAAATCCAGACTCCGGGCTGCTACTGAGAAATTTCTGATGAAAAAACCCAATAATACTTTGCACGACCTGGGTTTCGAACCAAGGACCTAATGCTCACCAATAGCGCTAGGCCAATGAAGCAGAACGAGGCGATGAAGTAGTTCATAATCTTCATAATCAGCTTATAATGTTTCAACTGCTGGGACACAGGCCTCCTCTCTGTGAGAGGGAGCGGGCCCTAATCCACCACGCGGACACAGTGCGGGATGGTAGATGTCACATGTCTTCGAAATTTTGGTTCTAGAATATGCCGGTTTTCTCACGATGTTTTCCTTCACCGTTTTGAGAGCAGTGGTGATGAAATTATTCACACGAAGTAAATTGCCTGTCTGGATTCGAACCTACGACCTACAACTCGTAAGTCGCGGTCCTTAGCACTGGGCCAACACAGGTCCTGAAGTAGTTATTCAATTAAAAAAACTGTTGAGCAAGCTTGTTTCACACTGCTGCTATTTTTACATCTAACCAGTTACATTTCACACGTTCTATTTCTGATTAAGTGCTCAAAGCCTAACCCATTCACTATCTTCAGAGGCTAAATGGATTCGAATTCGTTATAGATCCAGCCTAAGGCAGGTAGTAAATCTAGACTCAGGAATGGTTAGAGCTGTATACGTAACCGTAGCAGACTCAGTTTGAGGAAGGCTAGCTATAAGACTGGCACTGGGCTAGAATATCAAATGTTAAAGAAGTATGCCCTAGTTACACGAGGTCAGTTTCTAAAGCTAGCATCGTGCATCGCAAGCAAGTAATATCCTGGGTTGGCATATGCTAGAGCTGTTAAAACGATGCTTGGAAATTTTAAGCCAATTGCAACTTAGATCGTAGAGTAAAATGAATGGATCTAGCATCTAACACTAACATCGTGTCAACAGCTCTAGCGCTGTGCCAAGCCAGGATAGTTAGCCAGGATATTACTTGCTCGCAATCCTAGCTTCAATAATTATCCTCGTGTAACCCAGGTATTAAGTTGGTTCATAGTTTTTATTCCGATGACCTGCGGGGTAATTGCATAACACACTAACAGTAAGACTGGCTATTATTTTACAGTTCAACAACATTCATTGCGTCTTTTAAGTTGTAGTCATTCAAGAGCAGACAAATTTTTCGAACATATGAAGCAATGGATCAGCAATATCGTTCAAAATGGTATGGTTCAGATTATGATTGATCGTGTTTTGCGCAATTAGTCTACTGAAAAACAAATATGACATGCTGAAGCCCGTAAAGTTTTATGTCTTTTTCATGAATATTTTGGTCTGTTAAATGTAATAAAAGTAATTAAGTTTTTTTTAGATAATTTTATTTTCTATCCGCCAGTGCTAGAAATCTTTTATATGTTCTTCCCTTGTAGGAATGTTAATGTTAATATTAATTAATGTTAATTCCACTGGTAGGAATGTTAAGCTGGAGTGTTTATTTAGTATGGATTCCGAATCAATAACCTCAGAATATTTTTGTATTTTTTCTGTAAGTTTGTGAATAACGTACGAATATCTTTTCCTTATTGATTTATGATAAAACGAGATTAGGGAAGCTTTTCGTCTTTGTTAGAAGAAATAAGATTTTACTGATAAGGTTATCCGTCTGTAGATTGCTTTTTTATTATTGAAATAAAAGCTGTTTTACGTACGTCTTGTATAATTTATACGTATGTTACATGTGGGGGTTGTCGAAGAAATATCATTTTTCATGCCATTTTGGATAATAATTTCCACTTTCCGATGCATAATCATCAGAGATTTGGCTCTATTCAGAAACAATCCTTGATTATGAAGTTTAACATCGTGCGTTGGAAATTTCAGAATAGTCGATTTTTTTTCTCGTAATGATTTAGTTAAGCAATATTTTTTTACACAAGAGGACATCTTTAATACTCAATACTCAATTCTTTATTGCATTCCATATGAATTACATAGATGGTCTAAAAAGTAAAAGATCAATATGGACCCTGTCGGGCACAGCAAAATTAGGAGAGAGGAAGAGAGCTAAGCAGCAATTCAAGCAATTCAATATTATTAAAAAATATTAGACGAGTTTAATTGTGTGTATAATTATGTATATTACAAGCTGACCCGACAGACGTTGTCCTGTCTTAACTATGAATGTCATATGTCGTTTACTTTTAGTTTTGACTATTGACTAAAACTAAAACTATCGACTCATTTATCAACCGATCCATCTGTGTTAAACGACATTTGCAGCGCGCATTCTGTCAATCGCTGACAGTTATTTCAAACAACTGACAGTTATGTAAAATTAATATTGGCGTTAAGTTTTCTTAAATTTTGTAACGTTCCGATCAACTTCCTTATTTTTTTATTTCATAAGATCCTTCTCCTGACAATAACGAACACAACAAAAAAAAACTGTGAAATCGGTCCAGCCGTTAACGCGTGATGGCGTGACCAAGGGAAATAGGGATTCATTTTTATATATATAGATTAGGTTTGTGTATAGTATATTAGTTATTTTTATTTTATGTATTGCACAACAATAATATCTATCCCTCATAAAACATCGCTAATGAGACACAATTTAGATTTTCTATTGTTATGGCCCTCTAGCAGGCCACCTGGGGCCTGACTAGTATTCATTACAATAATAGAAAAAGCACTTGACCCTAGCTATTATACTCTTCATTTCTTAGTTTCCAGGCTTTGTACATTTTTTCAGGTAAAAAGGTTACATTTAATCCCACTTATATACCTTCCCAAGGTTTTCACGTATAATTTAAGTTATTCATGACCCTTATCCAAGTTCTATTGTAAGCTGACTTTATCCAATCTAACTTTTTATACTTTTCCACTAAAATCTTGCTATATATCTGAACTAGATTCTGCCCGCGGCTTCGCCCGCGTGGATGTCAGAAATTATCCCACGGGAATGTGCTACTGTGACAAAAAGTATATCCTATATCCTTCCCCTGGATTCCATCTATCTCCTTGCCAAATTTTATCGATATCCGTTCTGTGGTTTAGGCGTGAAAAGGTAACATACAGACAGAGTTACTTTCGTATTTATAATATTAGTATGGATAGTATAGGCATATATTTTTTGAATTGAGTATTTTTGGAATAAAAGCGGGATATTAAAGGCTCGTGCACACTGGCGCGACGCGACGCGTCGACACAAAGGCGCCGCCCGTCGCGCGGCACGCGGTGCCTTTGTGTCACGCTGTCGCGTCGCGCCAGTGTGTAAGAGCCTTAAAGCTACCGTTCCATTTTTGTCTTAGCGGCTTAGCGCGCTGCCATAACACTTAGCGGGGAATCCTGTAAATGTCAACATACTGAAAGGTATATTTTTTTTTTTAAATTAAGTGCCAAATGATTTTTTTCATTGCATATCATTTGCATAGGCCCTATAAAGCAAAAAAAAACTATTGTTATCGTTTTATAGTCTGTGTTTGTCGTAGTATATAGTCGTAGTATAATTATGTAGAAGTTTCTTTAAGGTCACAGTGACCAATTTACTTGTTGTTGCCATTTCACTTATTGGTTGTACCTATGTTTAAAAAATAATTTATTGACTTTGTAAGTTCTATTAACGCCAAACAAAACAAAACAAACAAACATAACTGGCGAAATTTGGGTGTACTATAGGCACACTTCTGCCTAATCCTTCGGGGAATACAGGCGTGGTGTTATGTATGTTAATATGTTAGTTATATTAAATTATTTTGTTAAGTACATACCAATACATTAATTCACTTATCCTATCCTACTAAACATATTATAAATGTGAAAGTTTGTGAGGATGGATGGATGGATGGATGTTTGTTACTCTTTCACGCAAAAACTACTGATCGGATTTGGATGGAATTTGGAACAAAATGTAGGATACTTTTTATCCCGGTAGTACGTTCTGAGATCCACGCGGGTGAAGCCGCGGGAAAAAGTAGTCAATATTATTTTTATGAAGGCAATGTTACAATCGTTAGTTTAAAAGTGTTTGTTTTGTATTAATAGTTCAGTTTATTTTATCAGTTGCAAATATGCATGTTAGATAGGTAGTAAGGGTAGACAACTATCATTTGAAATGTTAAAATAAATCGTGTAATAATTTTTTGCTCTCTTTCTGTACATGTCGCTGGACTGGTTAAATATGAAAACTTGTAAGCCATTGATTATATCTTCAACCTTCTTTCCAATACCTGCACCACTATAAACTAAGTAAACAACCACAGACCACGCTACAATTTGAATAAGTGATTATGTAGGCGTTTTAGAACGTACTAATTAACCTATTCGGAACTTGAGACCGGACTTAAGTACAAGTATTTAATTACATAACTGCCTAACTGTTCCAGTTATTACTTATAATTTACTTAAATTATAAACTGGTCGCCATGGTAGTTAAAATTTATTTTCAAGATAAGGTTTATTTTCAGCTGAATTTTCATAAGCTTAAGGAAAAACCAAAATAGAAGGTACTTCAAATCAATCATTGCTACCTATCTACATAAAATAGATTCAACGTTTTTTCGAGATTCTAAGGTGATTTGGGCAATGTGGATTCTTCGCAGCCCGAAAGTCTTGATTGGAGCCTGGTAATGGCAACAAGTTCGCCCTTGAATCCCTACATGGCACAAGCACCGTTTTGTCGACAGAAGAATAGACAACAATGACGTTTCGTGAAGACAGTACGACGGCAGCAAAGTAGAAAAAGTCAACTGCACTTTTTACGAAATTCAGTAATTTATTCACGTTTTTCTTTTATTTTGCTTATATCTCGAAAATGGTAAGTCCTATCGCAAAAATAATGAAAATTTCGACCCCCTTAATGAAACCCTTAAACCCTTAAAACTCAACATGTAGGTAATATTTTTTCACATTTTCCATAAAAACAATGAAAAAAAACATTTTTCCATTCCATTTTTATACTTTGTGGCCGTCGAGTAAAAAGTTTTCTACTGTCTTTAGCATTCTGCGATGTCAAAAATAGAGAAACGATATGTCACTTTGTACGGAAATACCGTTTCTATTCTTCGAAGAAATAGACAGCGTCATGCTAAGCCTTCTGAAACATAGCTGGTTCTCTGTATGGGTTTGCTTGGCGCTACACACCTCTGCCTACTCCATCAGAGAATGCAGGCGCTATGTGATGTCAATAAACAACAGTTCTTTTTTATTTACGCCACATAATGACGTCCTGCGCGCCATAAAAACGTTATAACCTTATAGCTGCTTATGCTCCAGCTTCACAAAACTTTCATTTAGTTAATAACGTGGTACAAAGACATAATCCAGGCCAGGCGCGTCAAGGAAGTAATAATGTGGAAGAGCTAATACATTAGTCGACGAGAATGTTGGGTGACGTATGTACCCCACGCTATACAGCTTGTTGCAGTATGTTTTAGGTGGTAAAGTGAATAAGAAATTCAACCTTTTGTATTGTATCGGTAGTAGAGCTGTTAAAGTTTGTCTGGAGTGAAGTAATCCAACTTGTGTATCTGGATATTTGTATGTTTGTTACTCAACCATGAAAAAACGGCTGAAGGGATTTGGACGAAATTTGGCACACAGATAGACCACGGCCTAGCTTAGTATATAGGATACTTTTATCCCGGTAGGTCTATCTTACCTACTATTTTTTTTTATTTTTGGGTGGGAAATCATCAAATGACCTCTCCCGCTCTGGCGGAGCGGAAGGGCATGTCAGACTCTTACTGACTAAAACCCACCCGTGTTCCTTCAGTTGCCTGTGCGCCAGGTAACTCTTTCGAACAATCCGCGACCCCGCCAGGCATCGGCCCTATCGGACCCGGTCAATTATGCTGACATCTCTTTGTGGCTAGGACGTTCCCCTGGGATAATTTCCGCCGAAGGCGAAGCCGCTGACGAAAGATAGTATCGATTATATTTTCTGCAGCAAAATACTATAGGTGTGTTCCAGTTTGATGGATGTCGGTGAAAGTAAACCTCATGAAACATTAAAATGCCTCTAAGTTTGGGAAGGCATTGTCAGATCCCACGATGTTGCTGTTCTCTGGAGTCAAAATTCAGTGAATATTATCGATCACGGGCTGTTGGCATGTTAGGGAAGAAAACTTCGACTGAATAAATGCCTTTTTATAAAATTTCAACCTCAATCAATCTGCCTGCCTTTTCTCAACGATTTTGGGGTTGGCTTGGAGTCTAACCGGATGCAGCTGAATACCAGTATTTTACATTGAGCGACATTTACATAAAATTACAACCAATCCCACAAAAAATGACTGAGCAAAAAAAAACCAACCTTTTTTTTATTATTTTATTTTTTATTTTAGATGGGTTTGCTCTTGACTCTAGTCTAGGTCAGAGATGACAGAGACAAAGTCGACGATGGAGTGAGCTTACCCAGAAGAAGCCTGTTCACTCTCACTTTGAAAAGATTTGGGTTGTATGCAGTCGGAATCAAAATCACAAGAAAAACAGGCTCACAAAATTAAAACGAATGTCCAAGCACTTCAATTATGTTGATTTAATAAGTAAAAGGCGCTTTCTTCCGTGTTCGAGATGTTAAGAGCCACATGAACTGTACAGCATCTTCGCGACTTTACGAGCAACTCATAAAATTGTGGCAATCGTTACTGGGGCGCTAAGGTTTTAGACAGATGACAGAATTTAAGACGATTCAGTTTCACAGTCCCGAGTGGTTGTCGACTATTAAGACTGTTTACAACGGGTGCTGTTGGATTCATTTTCTAAATGGAAGAGAAGAACGAGCGAACGTAACGAATTTTCTTTCTTTCTTTTCTCTTTTTTTTAAGTGATAATTTATTCGTATGGAATTTTTTAGGCAATTAGTTAATGATATTTATTTATTTATTTAGGTTAGCAACAATCACTTACAGACTAACACAACATGCACCATTTATGGTTTTACATAATAATACAAAGCCAAAAAGGATATTTACAATTAAAGTTATTCAATAATTTTGGTGATTCGCGCTTAACAATAATAATAACAAAAAAATGATTCCAAATAATATAACAAAAAGATTAAAACAATAACATTTAACAAATAAAAATGATAAAAATCTAAAATAATAAAAATTAAATTACAAAAAAAATAACATTCGCTAAGGAGATATTCGTACCTATTCATCTCGTCTTTATGAAACTTACCCTTTTTTTTTCATTGTAAACGTAGATACATATTTTATTTTATTTTTATTCTTGCATTTGTAAAAAATCTACACCACATGTACCTATTTATATTAAAGATACCACCTAAGCTCTGGCCCAAGAAGGCGAATCCCGCGCGGGATGCGGGACGAAATTCGATCGCATCGATTGTGTCTACTAACTAGTATGGAAGTTTTCAAACTGGCGCGAATAATCACGTGACTTCCTGATCATTTAAACAAAAATCGCACGCAGTGGCGCCGAGCGTCCCACGCGGGTTTTGCCGTGTGGCCTGTGCTGTAAAACCACAATCGCTTCGTTAGTTCTACCATACCTGCTCAACTCTGACCACAATCCATCAACCACACACTCTTGTAAGCCAGACCAGCAGTCCGACTACCCGAGTCGTAATCGTGACCAAGACACAGATACGACAAACACTTTAAGTCGCGTCATATCGACCGTCTACTTTCACCCTTACCCCTTGGCCACAACCAACACGCTCAAGCGACACGCGCCTTGCGACAGCGATTACGGAGAAAACAAAATATTAAAGAAATTGTTTAGAGCATGTCTCGAGTCAGCGCGATACGACTTGCGGAGCGACGGACGGGAACAGGTGACGCGAACGCGTGTCGCTTGACGCGAATCTCGTCGCAAGTCGTCTCGCTTTAGGCCGTCAACGGGGCCTTAATCGTGTAATCAACGCAAGCAGACTGAAACAGTTCCCTGCGACTCATTAGCCGGCGCAGTGCGCTGAATTACCTATTACTTTTAACATGCGAGGAAATGCGCTCTCTTCAACAAGAGCGTTGAAACGAGGACGTGAAGTCAGGATAGTGTCGAGTTGAGCCAGCTATTTTATTTTACTGTTACTGTAGAAGTTTTTATGGAAATCTCGGCGAAATTTCCATAAAATCTGTATGTCTGTGCCTTCATGTCTTTACTGTTACTGTACAAGTTTTTATGGAAATCTCGGCGAAATAGTCCGAAAATACTTGTTTATTATACAAGCAAGCAAACAACAACAACAAGTGATTATGCTTTAGTATTTTACCGTCACTGTATCTATACCTGTAAAAATTGACGGTAGTCTTGAAAAAGAGATAGTTCTTCATCAATAAAAAATGTTGATGTTTATTTTTAACCCCCGACGCTAAAACGTGTTATAAGTTTGACGTGTCTCTGTTTGTGTGTGTTGTGTGTGTGTGTGTGTGTGTGTATGTGTGTTGTGTGTGAGGGTGTGTGTGTGTATGCTCCCGAACGGATGAACCGATTTTGATTTTGTTTTTTTTTTTTTCATAATTACACATACCTACAAGCAATTTTTCTTTTTATTATTTTACTGTTGATGGCAATAGGCTCGCCCCCTATTACATGGGACTTTACATAACTGGTGTAATGTGGGTGTTACTATGTGTGTACCTCTGCTCAACTCTTCGGGAAATCAGGCGTGATGTTATGTATGTTATTTCACTGTACATATACCTATATGTTCCATGTACTTAGTTGTGGTAAAATTGCATGCCCATGTTCAGTCAGCAAAAGATATAAGGATCCAGGGTCGCCAGATATTGTTGAAGTTTAGTAAGAAACCGATGAATGTTTTCGAATAAAATTTAATTTAATAAATCACCAGTTTGTTTCCTATTCATTTAATTTTATTTTATTCGAAAACATTCATCAGCTTCTTACTTAACTTCATCTATATCCGGCGACCCGACGTACATATCTCTTTTGCTGACTGACAATAAGATTATCATTGTGATAGCCTTTACATGTCGATAGTCGAAGCGCACTTCGAAGTCTACGTTTCCTAGTGCCATGCTCACCTTTGAATGCCATGCTTCAAATAAAACAAAAATATTATTCCTTTTGACCTTTAGACCCGGTTTAAGAGGAATATGATGTAGATAGATAGATTCAAAATAAATTCGTAAATTGATTGGAAATTAAATTTCTTTGCTAAAAACTGAATAACACTTTTCCTTTCCTAGGAATGAATCGAGGTACAACGACGGGTTTGGCAGCGCCATTTGTATCCGGTTACCAAACAGCTGTATTCTAAAAACGAGTAAAAACTAGCAACGTTTTGATTAAACTGTCTTTGCTTCTTATTTCATGTAAACTAATACAAAGAACACTTTTGTTTCAGACAACAATGTACAAACTGCAAAGAAGAATAAATGAAAGAAAAATTATGCTCAAAGCCAGAATAAAGCGTCCAACGCTAAAATATTTATGTTGCGCACAATTCGAAATAACAAAGACAAAGTTGGCGCCGGCTGGGCATTCATCGAACCCGACGGAGAAAAATTGTCAAGCACATGAGATTCGATGGGTGTGTGGTATTTAATTGAACGTCGACGGATGCGGGAGCAGCCCTGCACGCCTGGCTGCCTGCACCTCGCACCCGCCGCTAACAGGGTTGGCGAGTTGCCACACATACATTTTTATAAGCAACAGTCAAATTGATTTTCGGTCGTGTGTCAATCACGGAGTGTCCGAATGCTTGAGACGCAAATCTTGCGTTGTGGGACAATTGGGTGGGGCAAAAAAGCTGTGTTCTGTCATCCCTAGCTGTACCCATTTCTCCGTCGACACTCACCACAATCTACACCCACTCACAGGCTCATTTAACGACCCACTGCTAAATTCGCACTGCACCCGTTCCAGACGAGTTTCGCTAAACGCCTTTCTCTAGAATGCATTTCGTCGTTAATGCAAATTGCCGCCGATTTTCTAAAGCGCTTTATGAAAACAACGCGACCATTGGAACACTTTGCAAAGGTTAACTCGGAACTGAATAGTTTTAAGATACAAATGAATTGCTTGAGAACTTTCTAAGAAGTCTTTTTTTTTTTTCAACAAGAGAAAATATTTGGTCTTCAAGGTTTTTTTTTATATTATCCAACACTACAAAAAAAAACAGAGAACAGTCTATCTCGCGTAAAACACTATACCAGTAACGAGATTACGCTTGTCTAGAAGTTTCCCAGCTCTATTGCTCTATCGTGGATTATAATCCACCTATAATTCTCACGACTCCCGTTAAATAAATAAAACCTTCACAAAATACAGGACGCGATGAGAGATTGTTTTCAGTTCCGTACCCGTCGTTTGTTGCACAGGAGAATAAAATAATGAGGCCATTTCCTGGTGCCTTTTGATGCGCCCTGCAAAGGGTTGCTAACGGCATTTTTAAATTGAACCTCAATTAGGGTTGCCCCCTTTCCGGTTTCTGGGTTCTTGTTTTGTAAATGTCGAGGCGTCCGGATGGATTTAAAAGCATCTGTAAGCTGTAAGTTTCAAGCACTTTTAGCAAAGTTTGTAAAGGCTTCGGCGTACAAGTTCTATCGTTGTCTCTCTTGACTAGGGACTTTGAGGCTAACAAAATTACAGGACTAGTGGACTAAGAGAGCAAAGCGTTTTTATTGGGTATACTTTTGTATAGGTCCAAATAAACCCACAGAATGAAGATGGTTTTTATTATTTACTTTTGACGATAAAAAAGAAACAATAAATCGACAGCCACGATTTCAAATTGAATTACCGATCAATCGAATAATCTAATACAAATCATTCAACTTAACTTCATCAATTTTTAGTATCCTTTTCAACGTCTAAAAAACGAACTCGCCCCGAAATTTCTACTTAAATCAAAATCAATCAGTAAAAAAACACCTACGCACACTAATTAAGTTTGGCAATTCAGTGTGTAGCAGAGATTCAAATCACTCCAGCATGCAGACCCCCAATATAAATACACCTCTTGCACTCACAGAGTCGTGGAGGCACCGAGGGAAGTGGCAGGTAACCGTTCCGATGGCGCGTCCGCTCACCGGGGAAACTTATTAGCATCGACCCTACCAATTAACTCTATACTATTTCCGTGGGGTCCCACAGTCCCCCCGTTTTGGCCGGGGTGGAATAACTACAGAAACACGATCCCAGTCGCTTTTAGCGACACTATTCGGGGAGTAATTAAAATGTTAATTTGAAGTATTCGCCCGAATGGGCTTGTTGGACGTAAGACGGAGCATTCAATTGTATCTCTGGCATACTAACTAAGATTAGTACTAAGATTTCTATTCATAGATTTCGGTTATCTAGGAATGGTCAAGGTAGGTCAGTAATAGCGACTTTTAGCCGCAAAGCTTGTAAATTTAACCTATATGTTGGCTTGATTTAGAAGCATTGGGGCAAACTTCGCATCCTATTTCATCTGATAATTCTGAGAAGTTCGAAGAAGCAAAATCAATACAATTAACTGGTCTCGTTTCCGCTTTCTCTCAAGATTGTGTGATGTGCACTTTAGCAGCTCACCTCCACATAAAACAAGGAGCTAGAAACAACATCACAGCGCTAATGGGTTTCTGTACTGAGAAATTATATTACGAAGTAAAAAGGCTACCACAACCACAACCACCACAATTTACTAAGAATTTTGCACGTTTTAAGTCACAATAAACTTATTGTTCTCTAGCATAAGGTTTATAATATAACAGTAGGTTTTTTACAGCTTAAAATAACAAAAACATAATACTTAATACTGAATCATTGATCCAACCAAATTATAACTCTTTTAAGAATGAAATTAGATAGCTTAGTATAGTAGCTAACTGCTTCAAAAAATTCACATAAAAGAAGAAAAAGCCGGTACCTATGTAAAGTGCCGTAACAAAAAACTTTGTGTTTTGAAGTAAATCCTCGCGTCAAACAAAGACTTTCTCGATTGTTAATTAGTATCGAGTCGTCTACGTAGATAATTATGACCAATGTAGAATCTGTACAAAAACTTTTATCATAAATTTAGCCGTGTTCCCTTTGCGTCTGAGGCCCACCCTTCGTGTTAAAACTTTGCTGAAAATTATACAACAATTTAAACTTTAAAACTCTGCATATTGTGCGCCTATTCCGTGATACCTACGTCTTGTGCCGTCGTTCTGCGTAACGAGGTGATCTTTATTTAGCTCATTCTACATGCAGGGAGCTATGTCTCTAACCAACAGCGGAGAAATTCTGTTCAATAGCGTATTTTCAGTTTTTGAATGACGTACTTTGAGTTGGTAACCTGACCATGGCGTGACGAAGTTCGCTATTCAAGAAATACAAGGTAATAAAGTTCTACATCCTTGAAAGCTTCAGCAGTAGCTTATTATAAGCATTTCTTTTGAAAGTAAGTTGTATGCTGAAGTCCTACAAATACCTTTATAAAAAAATGTTTTCAACCCTTCTACAAACTGTGTCATTGGACCCGATAGCATTATTCCGTTATAAGGGTAACCCTTTTGACCTAATTCTTGATCACTTAGCGTTCCGCGCCCTCTGGTTCGGGCCAATAAAACCAACCCACTATTATCCTGGACCCCTTGAGTGTGGCCCGATTAAAGGTTGCTTTATCAATTGGTACCCTTTTTTGTTGAAATAGTGAAGATTTTTTTCTCACCTATGTTTCACAACCTAAACCTAATAAGTACCTAGAATTTTAAGGCTGATTTTATGTATGATGTAATCGGTCTCGCCAATGATTGTTAGTGAGTCGGTTGGTAATATTATCCTGATCATGGCGGTTGAGTATTTGCGGACAGTGACCTTTCAATCATTCCTTTTAATGTCAAAGTCGCGTTGGTAGGCAAAAACAGGGTGCTAGGTTCAAGGCACTTAAAGGTAAACTCGAAACGAGAAGCAAAATATTACCTACATGGCATATTGAAATTGTTTTCCACCTTATCTGAGAGGTGGCTTTTATTGGCTTTTCGAGAATAAATTGATGATTTGATTTAATTCGACTCTGCGCCAATGTGCCTTTGGCTTATCAAAGCATAGTCCTTAATGATATTACAGGTAGGTACATAGATATCCGTGGGTAGGTAGGTCCCTATCTATCAATAACATTAAGATGACATGATGACAAATTGGTTACATAATAAAACGGGTGGAAAAAGACACTTAAAGAAGCCGAGAGTCACTTGTACTCCACGTCATTTTAATATATTTTTTGTAGTGGACCAGACCTGGGAACCTTCTGGTTACGGAGATATTGAAGGTCATAATTCCAAATTTTACTGACGTTTATTTTTACGAAAACCAATTTTTAATGTTATAACACACTACTTTAAATACCCCCACGACCCCAGTGCCGTTGCATGCAGCCATAAGCATAATGTTTTGCGTGTTTTACATTGCTCAATACCGCAAACAGCAAATTGTCACACCAAAAAATAAAAGTCGTTTTCCAGCAATTATTTCTGTGCAATGTTACTTAGTTTGATGTACAGAATGCGTAGTTGACGGCTATGCGTTGAGTCTTTTTACACCCTGTATATTGGTACCTACAGTACCAATTAGGTTACTCAATCCATATTATTTATGTGGGATTAGCTCTATTCAAGTTAAATAAAACCACTGAATCCTTCTTTTTATTTTATTTTCGTCTTCACAATCGTCTTACGTCTTTCACCATTTCTTCCTAATCTCTGTTCTTTTATTTTACTAATTCTACATTTAAAACATTCATACACTATCTCTTTCAATCCTTGACTATTTCGTACTTCATGTCTGTCACTCGTTCATGCTTCACATCTGTCATCCATCTTCAGATCTCCTTTCACTGTCCTGACACGCTCTGTTTCTACATTTATTCGTCCACTCAACTTCTCTTTCGTCTACTCGCTTGCCCAAAAGGTAGCCTACGTCACAGCGTCGACATATAAATGTTGACATAATTTTATTTGTCGTACAATAAGCAAATTAGAAAATTATCGTAATTTTTCTTTGTCAGCTCATGACAAATTGGTCAAGAGCGATAAGCGCTGCGTGATATGCGTGCTACACACCATAATTTTTAATATAATTTCTACTTGTCGACTAATGTAACTAACTTATTCATAACTATTAACAATATTCCACTAACAACTGAATGATTTTCAACATGGTTTTAATAAGGAAAGTATTTTTGATTACGACTTCTTTTGGGTCTACCTTATAAAGTTATATTAACACTATGGTACCGTCAAACGGGGTGAATAGGGATGCAGGAGTGAATCGGAACGAAACTTTAAAAGGGATTTTAACATTGAAATAATATAGTTTGTAGCCACAAGGTCATTTAAACGTTTTTTTTTTTTTTTTTCAAACTTTACCCCACTCTTGGAATTTCTCCTGTATTGTGGGTGCGCTTACAAACATTTAATATCACATACACCAACAGCTAGACCCAGAACAACTATTTGTAGGTCATACATATATTTGTTCCGTGCGGGAATCGAACCCGCGACACGCAGCGCACAAGTCAATCGCTTAACCACTGCGCCAACCGTGCCGACAAATTAGTTAATTATAATACAGTAAACAGATTAGAGTCTTTTTTGGCAACACACTATTATTTCAATGTTAAAATCCCTTTAAAATGTTCGTCTCGATTCACCCCTGCATCCCTATTCACCCCGTTTGAGGGTATGCAATTAAATATAGTACAAAAAATATGTAAGTCTAAGAATAAAATCTACGATTTAAAAATATTTTACGTAATATCCACTGTGTCGTTTGGTCTGCATTATCTTTTAGATTTTAACAATAAATCTATCACATTGAAGCGTTAAGCAAAGCCTTAATCGACATTACAGACCATTCCCGCAAAACCGATGTGACAGGTGTATGTCCAATACATACTTACATTAAAATGTTGGCAAAAATTTAATTTCAGCTATTTAAGCTTTTTACAACGAAAAATATTTTTCATCAATTGTAGCACATTAATACAGTCAGAGTTAGTGAATTACTTGAAGACTTTTAACTTGTCATTAAATGACAACTTAAATTAAGCTGAGTCCAAAGATTTATCAACCACTTAGGTACATAAACACTAGTCTCAGATACATGAACGTCAGAGGGATGATTTATTCCGTCTAAGTCGATTCCCGTAACGTCAACTTTTATAATCTACGACATATTCAGTTAATTATAACTGAATTTGTCGTTGATTTATTTGTTAATTTATTTGATGGTTTGGTCATGTTAAGAGGATGAATGAAGGGCGATTAACAAAAGGTATTTACAAGGCAGATGTGAATGGAAACGCAGGGAGGGGACGCCCTAGGAAGACATATAGTGACCTTATTGGTGATGTTCTTCAGAAAGGTCAGGTGCGTAGTACTCACAACCGGCGTGCGTGTATGACCAGATGTATGAACGTAAACGAGGCAAAAGGAGTATGTATAGATCGTAGCAGGTGGCGTTCTGTAGTTTCTGCCTACCCCCATGGGAAGAAGGCGTGAGTTTATGTATGTATGTATGTATGAATTTGTCGTAGATTATAAAAGTTGAAGCATTCGCTTTATATACAAAAATCTTTATCTTTAGCTTTTTATCGATAAAAAGTGAATGCGTATGTTGGAATATGTAACATTCATACTCTGCACGTGTTGTCATCCATGAACTTCACTACTGTTTCTAGTCTGTTCGAGTGCTGCACACACGCAAAGGGCCGTTTGTCAGAACATAGGACACGCCGAATCCCGGCCACTCGTATTTAAAGTTTGCATATTTCAGATGACATTCAGTTTTTGTCGTTCCTCCGAAAATATTCGGAAAAAATACAAATAGAAAAATTCTTATTGACGATTCACATATCTAGTACCTTCCTGGTTTATTTTTGTGTTCGTTCTACAAATACAAAGTTATGTGCTGTTATCGTTTTATTTTTTAAACGACAAGTTTGTTTTTCATTGTTGTTCGTTATACTATCGTGAAATGAAAAGCTTGCAGTGAAATTGTATTAACTTCTACTAATAGAAGTTAATAAAATTTCACTGCAAGGTTTTCTTGATTTTTCTGAATGAAAAAGCCCATGGTCTTCTAATAGACCATGGATTTTTTCATTCAGAAAAATAATTAAAAAGGTAAAGCTTGTAAGTTTGTAAGTTTAGATGTTGGACGTAATCTCCGAAACTACTCATCCGAATTCAAAAGTTCTTTCACTGATAGAACGCTATGCTATTGCCGAGTGCCATAGGATGTGTTTTATGTTAAGAGGCTTACAAGAGCTAAAGCGCGCTCACTGTCGGATTGCATAGAAAAGAAAGAGACGCGCGATGATACAACGCTGGCAATTTATTGCAAAATATGAAGCAATTATGGATTTACAAAAATTCTATTCATTGGACTAAAATATTAAAACACTATTACGTTAGTATAATACTTGTAGAATAATCTGACAAAAAATCTGAATATTTGCATGTATATTAATTAGTATGGTTTTTAATCGTAAAAAATTTTTTTTAGAGGTATCTTCGTGATTTTTTTCTATCATATCGAGTTAATTGTATTATGTTTTCAATACACTATCTAACTAGCATATATCCAGAAGAATATCATATATTTTTCTGATTTTTGTTACTGCAGTGGATCATATATTTTTAGGCATTATAAATTTGCGTTTAGGTCATGTAGTCCCCTTAAAACACACATACGAACTCGTGGGCAGAAGCTAGTCATTCATAAATGAAGACTGAGAGATTAAGTATCTATCCACATAATTCTCAAACCAAACTGCCCTGAATCCCTGAACCTTTTAAAACACGACACTAGCTACGTTTTCCGAGTAACGTCAATCAATTTACATAAAATAATTTCAATCAATGATGGGTTCAATTAATTGATTCTGCGTGACATTCGGCCCCTTTCTCACTAGACACGATTGTGATTGTGTAGAACTGTCAACACGAGGACGTAGGTAGGTACAACATAAAGTTCACGAAAGAAGGGTAGATACAGTCATGAGCATGAATACCTTACACTTACGTAAGAATAAAAAGCGATTCTCTCCTAAAGTATTGATAGATATTTTATGTTGTTACGAACATAGTATAATCAAAACCTTGCTATTACTAGTGGCTCTGTGAACTGAAAACCTAGCGACTCTGTCGTTGCATAGCTTAAAAACGTCCCTACGTAATACATACATACACATACATAAACTCACGCCTTCTTCCCATGGGGGTAGGCAGAAACTACAGAACGCCACCTGCTGCGATCCATACATATTCCTTTTGCCTCGTTTACGTTCATACATCTGGTCATAAACGCACGCTGGTTGTGAGTTCTACGCACCTGACCTTTCTGAAGAACATCACCAATAAGGTCACTATATGACTTCCTAGGGCGTCCCCTCCCGGCGTTTCCACTCACATCTGCCTTGTAAATACCTTTTGTTAATCGCCCTTCATTCATCCTCTCAACATGACCAAACCGTCTTAGCATACTCCATAAAAATATTCAATAAACTACCAGATGCAATAAAAAATTGAACTAGCGATTATTTTTTTACGAATAAACTCAAACAATTATTAATTAAAAAAGCATACTACACAATTAACGAATACATACATGACAAACAAATATATTTAACACAAACAGACACCATACATTGTTAGTCGCTTAGAATTCATATTCATACCTACATAGATAAATATTATATAACATTTTATTAACAAATATGTTTTAATTTAAACAATAATAATAAATGTTATAATTTAGTTATTTAATTTAATGGACATGTTTAAAAAATTTATAGTTAATTAAGTATTAATTCTATATAAAACATTAATTTTATACTTTTTGCTGTGTCCTACAGGGTCCGTAATTGTACCTCAGCATTTAAGCCCATTGTGAGATCTTCACACATTAAGGAATGCAAATAAAGATATGAATATGAATAAAACTGAATAAATGTTCACCACGCACCTCAAAACAAAATCCTTAAAACAAAAAGTGCGCGCAAAGAAAGCGAAATGGAAATATATATTTTTTACGTTTTCAACCAACTTCAAAAACAACAACAACAGTTGAACAGTTTTTTTTTTTGAAAACTTTCGAAAAACTTAATCGACATAAAAATTCCATATAATTATCGAACCTGCTCACAAAATTTCACGAGAATCGGTTGAGAAATGCGGAGAACAGCCGGACATACGGACTTAAGAAAGCATATTTTCCCAAGCTGAAACGGGGACGCTTCGCTCGCGATTTGCGCTCTATCGGTCAATAATTCAGGTCTTTACTCAAAGTTGCAAGTTTAATTTACATGCAAATAACGCTTTCAAATATTGCGTAAATGTAAGGTATTTATGCTCGTGACTGTACCTACCTAATTTGGGGATTACGTCACGAACTCTCGGCTGACAGAGACATATCCGAACAAAGAACAGAGGTGAATTAGTAAATTCTTGTGAGCTACGGAATTCGATAAGTTTATCAGCCTCGAAAACTCATCCGGAATTAGTACCGCGCAGCGGTTGATTCGGAAAAGTTTGCATGTTCATTTTACTGAGATATAGTGAAAAAAGATTTATAGCTACATGCCTACATATTATCATGGTTATAATAATATTTTATCTGACTAAAATATTGTATCAAACAAAAAAGATAATTTAATTATTTTAAAACTGAAACATTGTCCTAGTTCCCTAATGACATTTTGGGTCTGCTGGCTTCTTCCATCATTCGCATTATGGATATCAATTTTAATAAGCGACCCCACGTCACGCTTTTATGGCCCTCCCTTTATCATTACTTGATTATATCACAATAGAAAAGAGCTTTCAATTAATTTTCTGTTCTAACGAAACCAAAACTTGATTAAATTGCCAACAATGGAGTGGGAATCTGTGACAAAATTGAATTAATATTCAAGTTATTTTGACGTTCCAATAGGCCAGCGAGCATAGCCTGTATACACAACAGATTAAATATTGAACAAACTTCTTAACAGCAACCCTCTTTAACAATAACATTATGAAGTTCCCCATCAAGGTCTCCATCGGAAACCAGAATTAACATTAACTCCATTTACTAAATCCTTCCTCGTTATGATTGCGCGCTGAAATGTTACAGCGTCATAAATACACCAGTTTATATGTCGTAAACATCGATAGTGCTCGCTCTATAAATAATTTACCTCGTGCAGCAACACATCACCACAAACTTCAGGCTTACCATTTAATGTTTCATCAGAATCGATAACTGACTTTGCAAATTGAGATTGACCGGTATTAATTTGATAGGCAGGCAGAGGGCAGCAGTGTAGCATCGTTAAACTATTTGAATTTCCGCTTCCGTAGTGAACAGTACTCTCACTCAACGATGGTGTTTTAATTGTCAACTGTACGTGAAACAAAGTTTGTTCTGTAGTTATAACGTTGTTGGTTTTAACGAAACACTCGCCCTGATAACAGTTAGTCAGTTACTTGAACTTGTATGTTACGTCTTATGCAGTAAATGACAGTAACTTTGCGTTAAAACGTATTATAATACCAATGCGCAGTTTCATAATTTCTAACATGACGATATGATTGTGGTTGGCCACGTCCACATCGGTATATAAAATTTATGGAAATACGTGCACGATATAACGTTATCGTTTTTTTGGCTCCCGAGATACAAGTATCTTTTTGCTTAGTTCAGGAGCCAGCTGTCCAAGCTGTGTTTCTGACCTCCACTTGTACAATCATGTTTTGATGTATGATTAACTTTAAGTAAGTGTTTTTTTTTCTCTTTGTACAATAAACTTATTATCATTATATTATTAATATCGTGGACGGAAATTTAAAAGTGTCTTCATTTATATTTTCCATACATTTTACTTCCCTGTGTTATCGTGGTGCCGAGATCGTGAAATTTACGATAATATCGTCATGTTAGACATTATAAAAACCCACAATAGGTACTTCTAACTAGAACATCTAGTCATAGTCACCGTTATCGCATTGATATCGATAAATTTTGTAAAGGTCTAATTTACAGCCCCCTGATAGCTGATGTGGAACTTAACAAACATCCACATCAACGTAATTAATAGCATTTGCCTTTTTCGGCACAAACAATGAAGATTTACGAAGATTGACTCACAGAAAACACTTTAGGTACTATTACATAGATTGTATTGTTCCATTTACCTTTGATTTGAAAATATGAAACAGGAAAAGCTTGGTTAAAATGTCTTCAGTTGGACATCGATATTACACAACTTAAACATTTCCTATTTCGTACCCTTTTTCCTCAATAGGTATGTACCTCTCCATACTAAGGGATGGCTGTGACAAAATTGACTGAACCACTCGGTGCAATCCACTTGTCTCCAATATAAAGTTAGAATACAACTCGTAAATGTTAAATGAAGCAACTCGTTGACTCTGCACGAGCTCTGCGAAGCTTAGCCACGTACTCTCGGACAAAGGAATGAAAATTTTATTTATTTAAAATGTTATATAATTTAGTATTTTTCTTAATTAAATTCTGACAACATCCCTATACGGAGAGTGTCGTGCAAAATTATGTGTGTACATGTACATACGCGGCAGTAAATGAATTTAAATAAAGTAGCAGAAAAAAAAAATATTGATAAATTGCACATAGTTGCAAACAAACAATTAATAAACAATTTTGAATTAACTACAGGAATTACAATAATGTAATTCATTTTTTTGCACGACTCTAAGTTGCATATCCACAAAAATATTGTCATTTAAGATGCAAAATATCCACAAAATTCTAGTCATATTTGCAGCACATTCACAAAGTAATCTTAGTCTTGCTACGTTCAATCTTTAAAACATCTGTTCTGTGTTCCAACCACTCTCGAAGGAAATAAAAATGTAGACTTAGTATAATGTTCCGAGTCGCTGCGCTAAAGTTCATTTCGTTGTCATTATAGGGCAGAAGGTTACAATAAGAAGTGTAGCTGGAAATAAAGATTATTTTATATTGAACTTTAACTTATAAAGGTTTTTGTCTAGCCGTCTTTTCTACGTGGGACTTTGAGAAAATGGAGACAGAATAAATGATAAACAATTTTTAGATCTTGGTAGAAATGGTCTAAGTTTTTAAATTCTCAAACAATTTACTTAACACGTTCCGGGACACTTGACTATTTGCAAATGTAATGATATGACACTTCAAAATCCCATACATTTTGTCACACCGTCTACAGCCGTACTACCTCATTACATATATTTTTTATTTTTTGATATGACAAATACGGCCACAGACGTTGACGCCTATGGGCGGAACGTCATACCATTACTAATAATGAGCAATGTAATAAGACAGTGCGGCTACAGGCGGTACCGTCTATAGGCGGTCTGCCATATTACATACATTTGATAAGGTGTATTTTGACGGAACGCCATAAGGCGCTAGCGCCTAAGGGCGGTCTGTCATAATATGTTAATCTTTAATGTATTATATGGCAATATCGGCGTTGGGCGGGACCGCCTTTAAACGTTTTGTCCTTCCGTGTAGACCGGTTGATAAGCTTATTGACAATACTGAAATAGCCGTGCCGCCTAGAGGAGGTCTGTCATGAAACAGTTATTTCTTAAATTGTTTTTTGACGGTTACGGCCCCTGACGTTATTGCCTTTCGATCTACTGAGGATCTTTTATAAAGTTATCTACACTAAACAGGTATGAAAATAATAATCACAGCTAAATCAAACTTGTACTTTAATTGTCTTTGACAGTAATCAGTCTTTCTTATTCCTTTAATTGAGATCCTATAATATTAAAGTAAGTAAAGTAACTTAAGCAGCTAAGTATAAAATAAACATTAAAAATTACAAAAATAATTTGTAGAAAACAAATAAATAATTCAGTAATAATTGTACTTCAGTATTAGAAATATTGTGCCAGGTTTCAAAGCACTCTGGACATAGTGGAGGAGATTTGGGGCACCCGCTGCATCGGTAACTTGTCTCCCTACGTTTTTTTGGCTCCTGATTTAGGCAAACTCTGCAGTTTAGAAAAGAATACTTCTTTTTCGAATTCTCACGCGCAGCAATGCGAATCGGCCAATGACCAACGCCTATTCCCGGCGTCGAGGTGCTTGGTTCAAGAGCTTTTGGTGGATATCTCCTCCATGCGTCAAATGAGACAAGGTCTTTCCCAACCACATCATCACCAAGTTTCGTAAGACTTCTTATCAACTTATCTCTGTATTCAACATATCCGTATTTCTTGACATTGTCCTTTTTAACATATTTTTTGAACAAGAAGAACGCGTTCCAGGCGGCGACATCCAACATGTGAAAAATTACTTTTTTGTACCATCTTATCGTCTTACGAGGACAAGAATAGTAACTGATCATTTGATCAGCACGATCAATACCTGACATGAAGCTGTTGTACCGTGCTATTTCTTTAGGTTTATTGCGCTTTTGCCCACGTCTGTTGGTAACTTCAATCATCTCAGGTTGATCCAAAGTTGTCAACATCAAAACTTGCCGTTTAACTCTCCAATGACTCACGTAAACCTTGCCTTTTCGTAGCCAAAAATATTCACCTTTTTTCAGCTTTTTTTTTGCTAGAAGTGTTGGGTTGCCCTTTCGATTACTTCTCAAGGTGCCACACGTATGGGTTTTCAGGTCAAGAAGTTTCTCAGAGAGAGTCACGGAGTTATAAAAATTATCCATGTACAATTCATGACCTTTAAGCAGGTAAGGTCTCATTAAACGTAAGACAAGTTTTTCAATGGTCTTTCCACCCGTATTGTATTCATCAACGTCTGCTTTACCAGAATACATTTTTTGGTTCAAAACATATCCGTCATGAGAAGTTAATACGTAAAACTTAATTCCGTACTTGGTCTTCTTGTTCTTCATATATGTGCGAAAAATTAATCGACCTCTAAAGAGCATCATAGATTCATCAAGCGATAACTCTTTATCAGGATAATAGACTTGACGGAAATTGCGAGTCAGTAGATCTATGAATCCATTTATTTTATCTGGCCCTTTCGCGTTGAGTTCAGATGCGCATAGGCATCGTAAAATTTGCTCGTACCTTCGACCCGACATCACGAAATTGAAAATAGGATGGTAATATAATGGGTCGGCATGAGTAAATAGCTTTCGATTTTCAGGCATATGAATTTGTCCGGAAAGCAGAGAAAGACCAAGAAATTTATACATCTCTACATTTGTCTCATGAAAAACTCTGTGTCTTGAGTGTCTAGTGTGCGGCCGGTTTTGGTTTACTAATGAGTTGCCGTATGCATTCGTGCAATTCACTAAATACTCAACGAGGTCTGGCGTTAACAGTAAATCGAAAACATCTTTTTCAGTCGCGGGTTGATTAATGTGCACGCGTGGGCCGGGTAATGTTTGATCGAAGCTAAAATCAGGAATATCGGCAACAATATCTACCCATTCTGCGTCATCCGGAGCTGGGGTAGTTGGCAAAGGCTCATTGATAGTCTCTAGTGTTTGATTTGGTAATATATCGGTGAGATTTGGATCTATTTGTGCAATTTGATGGTAATGACTAGATGACTCAGGTTCCTGAGAGCCCATTACTCCATCGTCTACGCTATTTTCTATGACAGAATGGTCACTGCAAGACCTTTCATCTACTTCCTGGTCCGATATCGAACTTGAACTCGAATCCCTGGATTGAAGTGGGCTTTCACTAATCCTAGTGGAATGCACAAGTCTAACGTTTCTCGTACTGAAAATCTCATAATCTGATTCACTAGATTCGCCTTCCTGAGCACCATCAGGGTCATAATTTGTATCAGAGCCGAACTCACCATCTACGTCACTGTAAGGGTCGTGGTGGCTTTCTTCCGCATCGTCTTCAGCAGCAAACAGACTTGGACGGTTACTTGATGCCAGTTTCTTCCGTTTAGACGCCATCTGCGAAACAATATAGGTAAATACTCACAATAAAAACTAAGAAGGTAAGAAGCTAAAATAGTAGGTAAATAGCATTAGAACACTACGTTTATGTTTAGTAATTTCTTACTATTGCATCATGTTTTTATCCCTACTAGTAAAAAAAACTGCACTACTGTATAACGCAACACACATAATAATGAAACTTAATTAGAATATATGTATAAATAAGCTTTATTTACCTTGCTTTTGCTGTCAAAAATCAAAAACCACACCCAGCGATTCGACGACACGCCGGCGCCGCGTACGCCGTGACACTAAATATCAACATCATTGTACTTGTATGGCTCAGTCTACGCCTGTCGGCGGTGTGCATGTGTTGTTTTGGTGCATAAGCACTGCGTATGTGTGTGTTGAAAAATGACTCGAAAAGAGTTTGCCGTGACACCCACGAACAAATGAAGTCGCGTGATGTGACACTAGATCATGTGCTTCTTAGGAATAATATGGGCAAGCAACGGCTATCGACGGTTTGCCAAATTACATGAAATAAAGTTCACCGCCCTTAGCCGTACTGTCACGTAACGATATACCGACATAACGTCAAGAGGCGGTCTGTCCCGGAAAGTGTTAAAAAGGGCAGTTTCACACAAAGTGTTCTTTATTTAACTATAAATAAAATTCTAAACTTCCTCTGTCGTAAGCTGTCAAAAATAAAAAGCTGATTTAGGTAGAACCTCTTCCACATTTCACAAAGCATTTTTGTTTTAATAAAGACAGATAAACCCATATTCACTTCTTCTCTATCTGTATCTCGTCTAGCCAGTTTATTAATCTTATCGCGCCACATCTCGACCATCAAAGCCTCGTAGATCTCAGACAAAGCCACACACTCGAGGTGAGGTTGATAATTGAGAACGTTGCCTGATTTACTTGAACGATCACCAGCGGCTTCTGCTCTATTTAGGCTCATTTACATGGGAAAAGTTGCTCGCCTCCAATACCAAATGAATGAAAAGGGATAAAAGTTGACCAGGGTAAACAAGGCCAAAGGCTAGTTAGCCTGTAGCGACATATGGGTCTGGCCCGCGATCTCACCAGCATAGTAATAACCCGGTGAGTATAATATTTACGGAACAAGGAGGGGATCAAGACTGACACCAAATTTTTCAAGTCCTCGGTCGCGAACGAAATTTCCGAATGACAGTTCAATAAAATTATTTGATAAATCTCGTATTACATAATCGTCTAGTGTATCACTCTCGGCTCACAAAAAAATTCTTGGACGTGATCTAGCAAAAAACTCTCCTTTTGTAAGCGAAGTTTTACAAACTAACTCATTTAGGTACTTACATACATGCACTACTAAGGTAACATAGTTACTCCTCATCTCCGTTCACACAATTATGATTCAATTAGCATGCTGTGATTGGAGCTTAAGGGGGATGCGCTAAGGTAGCCCGCGAAATTCAATTTTCCTTACGTTTTTTGCAATTTCGCGGTCAGTGTCAGGTTTTATGTTGATTAAAATATGATTCGCGACCGTAACAAATATGGTTTTATAAAATTATAATCTTTAGAATCAGCAATACAACTCCATAAGTTAGAATTGGCTTTAAATATCATGATTTCATGAAGTAGTCATTCAATAAGGTAATAATTAAGAACTTAGATTTATTGATGAATTTAATGATTATAATTCTATATGTAAATATTTGTTACGGCCGCGAATCACATGTAGATCAACAAACAACCTGATACTGACCTGCAAATTGCAAAAAACTTAAGGAAATTTGAATTTCGCGGGTTATCCTTAAGGGATTTCACAGTTGGCCGGTTGTCTATAACGATCGAAGATTAGAACAGCCCTGCTAACCGATCTCTATAATTGACGTCATCTTCAGGGATGGGCTAGACGTGCCTAGGTACTCCCCGAAGTGCGTAAGCTTGGAACACATCACTATGGACTAACCTCAGTATTTTGTGGTCATAAATCAACCAAGCCTAACTTTTTTTGGTGTTATTAATGGGTAATAAACATAATTGGCATTTAGACCTACTAACAATACGTGTGTTGACCTAGGTGGTAATCGTTCACAAAAATGTACAAAAAACACTATGTTTTGTTGTAATAACTCCATAAACTAGTAAACAAGTGCGGAACGTTTAACTGCAGTTAATTTTGTGCATTAAGGTGAAACCGTAAGGGTAGCCTGCACACATAAAAATACGAATAAACACGACGTTAAGGCCTCTTTGGGGACGCCACAATTGCGGCGGTAAGTCCCCTCTTTGAGGAGTGGATAGAGAGGCGCCACGGCGTCCTCACCTTCCACCTCACGCAGGTCCTCACCAGAAAGGACTGTTTCGGGAGGTTCCTGTTCCGGATAAGGCGGGAGGAAACTCCCGGGTGTTACCATTGTGTGGATCGCCCAGAGGACACGGTGCGGCATACGGTGGAAGTCTGCCAGGCTTAGGCAGAGCACCGCCGTGTCCTCGCGGAGGCAATCGGTAGCGGCGACTCTCGCGTCCGGCCGTGGTCCAGGCCATGGTATGGAGCGAGATGACATGAGAAGCCGTCACCTCCTTCTGCGAAGCAGTGATGCTTGCGATGGAGGAGGTGGAGCGCGTGAGGGAGAGGCAATCGTTGCGCCCTCACGCCCCTAGTCGCCGCAGGAGGAGACACCCTGGGCGTCGGGAGTCGATAACCGATTACCGGCCACCGTAAGCGCGGGCTTGCGCACGGCGAGCAATGGGCAGCTCGCCGTCCGGTAAGGACCAGGGCTCGGGTCGACGGCGCGTTGTGTTCCAGGCGCGCCTCAAAGAGATGTCAGCACTAAGTGACGGGGTCCGATAGGGCCGATGCCTGCCGGGGTCACTGATTGTTCGAAAGAGTTATCGTGGCCCTGGCGCACAGGCAACTGAAGGAACACGGGTGGGTTTTAGTCAGTAAAAGTCTGACACGCCCTCCCGCTCCGCTCAGAGCGGGAGAAGTTATTTGATGATTTCCCGCCCAAAAAAACAAGTGGAGCCCGCGAAAATTAAATTTTCTTACGTTTTTTGCTATTTGCAGTCAGTGTCAGGTTGTACGAGTATGTGGAACAAAATATGATTCGCGACCGTAACAAATATGTGTTTACAGAATTATTATATTTTTTTACTTTATTGTATATGTATATATAATATATCCATACTAATATTATAAATTCGAAAGTAACTCTGGCTGTCTGTCTGGTCTGTCTGTGTGTATGTCTGTCTGACTGTATGGTTGGCTGTCTGTCTGTACGTCTGAGATAGATGGCAATCTGGGGAAATTATCTGGGCATAGGCTACTTTTTGTCTAAAATATAATCCTAAAAGGGGGTGATATAGGGGATGAAAGTTTGTATGCGAAACTTAGCATTTCTTAAGTTAGGGATATGAAAATTTAAATGTATGCTTTTGGTAAGAAATAAAAACTATCTATTTCAGCGTTTTTGTAAAATCATCCCCGAAGGGCATACAATAAGGGATGATTTTAAAATTTACAAGATTATTGAAATTTTTGTGTACGTCTTTTTAAGAGATTTAAAGAATTGGAAATATAGTCAGAACCCGTATCTTGAAGTATTGTTTATTTTAGTATTTGTTTCATTTAAATCGGTCCACCCGCTTAAAAGTTATTAAAATTTGAAGTTATAAAATCACTTAGCTAATATGTAGGTAATTCATGATCAATTGCGGCGCTAAAAAAATGTGTTGCGAAACTAACACCCAGAAAACCTTCAGGTCACCGTACTTAGCAAACTACTGTGGGTTACCACAAGGAAGTGTCCTTGGCCCCTTATTGTTTATAATATATATAAACGAACTGCCTAACTCCACGAACCAATATACTATACTGTTTGCAGATGATACTACCGTGTTGACAAAAGAGAAAACTCTAGATAACAGTAAAATAGTTACGAATAAAGCATTGACAAATTTAATCAATTGGCTCGATAGGAATAACTTAAAAATAAATACAAATAAAACTAAATTAATAACATTTATGCCATATAATAACCACAAAAAATTTGGAAATGAAATGAAATTAAGTTTAAAATACAATAATAATGACATAGAAGAAATTAATAATATTAATTTATTAGGAGTAGTTATGGACAGACATTGCAATTGGAAAGCTCAAGTAGATAATGTATGTAAGAAAATAAACAAATTCGTATTTGCACTTAGGAGGATCAAAAATTTAACAGACATTCAAACAGCCTTATTGGTATACCATAGCCATGTTTGTTCTGTTCTAAGGTATGGAATAACTGTGTTTTCAACAGATCGAATTCAATAGATGCCCAGAGGGCAATCATGGCCCAAAAAAAGTGTGTGAGGTCAATTTTTAATCTTAAGTGGACAGACTCTTGTAAACCTGTATTTATTCAGCAAAAGCTGCTTACCCTGCCGTCTTTATATGTATTTGAAACCTACAAATTTGTAAGAAACAACTACTCGCTTTTTGAAAAAGATGAAAAGGCTATGTCAAAGAGGAAAATAGCACAAAAGCCGCTAGTAGTCCCGCGTAATAGACTAAAAATATGCAACAAAAAATGTTATACAATGGCGGTGAAAATATATAACCACTTAGCCGAAGAATTTTTGAAGTGCAACAGATCTAGAATTTAATAGAAAGCTATATAGCTGGTTGTGTGAGAGATGTTGTTATTCCATCAATGAATATTTTGACTGTAAAATCTAAAACTTATTTATTATTATGATTACGAAATCTACATATTGACATTACTTATATAATATTGAAACATTTTAAATATTCTTGCTATGTTTTTTTTCTTAATTTTTTGACATGACATTATTATTTTTGATCGCTATTTTAATACGAATTATTATTTTAAATGAATAGAATTGTATCTAATTTTAATTTTATTAATGACATTGTAATCTTTTTTAAATTAAGAAACTATTATTAGTATTTTTATGTTATTACTAATTACTTAATGTGTACTTATTGCATGCTTTATATCCAATATGTAAAATCTCAATATTTGCACGGCTCAAATGCAGAATATAGTCTAACCCATAGATCATAAGAACTTGATAACTACCTATATTCTTGCAAATAAATATATCATTCATTCATTCATTCATAAAGTATTTCAAATTAATGATGATAATATTCAAATGAATTATTATAATTTTTAAGTAATAAAAAATATTATTTGCATTTATTATCTGACTGTCTGTTATATCGTCGGCTGAATGGATTTAGATGATAGGATACTATTTATCCCAATAGCACGTTCCCGTGGGATAATATCCGCCATCCACGCGGGCGAAGCGGCGAGCAGAAGCTAGTACTTAATAATTATTTTTTAATTATAAATTGCTTATTATTACAATAATCCCATTGAATGACTATTTCATGAAATAGCCATTCAATGGGATTATATGAACTTAGAGGGTTCTATTGATGATTTTAATGATTATAATTTTGTAAATACATACTTGTTACGGTCGCGAATCATATTTTGTTAAACATAATTATTGATTTTTATCTTATTTTTTGTTTTTATTATTAATATACTAATTTTAAATTATAGTTAATTTAGAATTAGTTAATTGGAATGATGTTCCATGCTTAATGGGTAAAGCTCGGCGCTTAATAGGTAAAGTTATTATAGTTATTAACTTTACCTATTATGCTCTTTTGCATGGAACATCATTGCATTCTATTTCTATATCTAGAGAAGGGCGTTGTTAGCTGCGCTACAGTTTATACTTTTGCAGCTATCATCTAAAATCCAAAATAAAAATAAAAACTATTTATATTTGTTCAACATACAACCTGACACTAACCTGCAAATTGCAAACAACGTAAGAAAAATAAAAAATATGAATTTCGCGGGTTACTCTGGCGCTTCCCCCTTAAGAACAGATTAATTAGAACAACCCAAAAATGCCAGAGGGATAAACAGTGAAACACAATATAGTTTCATACGACGACCATATATTGCAAATTCTATTTTACGTGTATATCTATAGCAATAGAATATTCTACCGCAATAAATTCTCGAAATAAAAGCAAAAAAAATAATTCACCAACAAACGATTCGTATGGGTATTCTGTCAATCTTTTATGCAGGTACCGGATGCTTCGCATAATATTTCGGTATCAGCCTACTGTGCGAATTATTTCGACCGTATTTCGGTCCATTCTTTTAGGTAGACGACATATCAAGTTTCCAGTTTTAGTTGACCTCTCATTGTTTAGGCTTTTCTTACAATGAGAAGTCAGCCTACACTGGAAATGTATAGCTTGATATGTTGTCGTGCGTACATTCACACATCGTTTAAAATTTTAGGCCACTTTTGGAAGCCTCAGTGTTATCTCTAAGTAGGTGGAAGTTACAGGTAGCATATTTAACTTTATATTGAACTATAATCATGTGAACAAGTCATGGATTTGTTTGTACATCAAGGCTGGACATAATTCAGTGGGCTAGAAAAAAAATTGTGGTGGTCTTCACAATTTTATTAAACCTTTAGGTTTCTGAAGCGGGTTGGCGAGCAACGAGCGGCGAGTGCGTGACGACGACGACGAGCGATTATTTGCTGGTGTGCGTATGTACGCACGACGACATATCAAGCTATATGTTTCTAGTATAAACTAACTTCTAATTGTAAGCGTGAGTCTCTCAGTGAGTATTCTGCCTGCCAAGCGAACGTCACTGAGCGAGTACTCTCTTTCATAGCCGGCGCGGGCGATGTGGACACTGGACAGTCAGGGATCAACTGATGAGATCAGGAACAAAAAAATACATTTACACTTTTTCCTTTCTCTCAGGAACCGAGAAATATGTAATATGGGTTTGCACGTGGTATCATATTTTTTTTTAGAGACAGTAACAGTTTAGATAGCCAATTGTTATGTATTAATTTATACTAAATTTTATTGATAAATATAAGAAATATTTAATTAAATAATTTTCAAATGTTACCTTTTGATCCTACACAAAGTACCTAAGTATTTGATTCAATCTTGTGATAAAATGTCACCTTTTACGACATAACATTAGCCTTTTAATCTACAAAAATGACACGTTTTTTTCCCAAAGCCTCAACTACCTACTATTGTGATCGAATGTAGTAAATGTTACCTTTTGTACAGAATACTCCTTTTAAATGCCATTTTCTCGTGAAATAAGTCAGTAATGGAACCAAATCTGTTCAGAACTTGATAAAATTCAAGGTTTTAAGACCGAATAAAAAAATATATCTATCGAGCTGCATGCGTAAATGTCACTTTTTGTTCCTGCAGGCTTTGCACAAGCACCGTTTTGTCGACGGAAGAATAGACAACAATGACGTTTCGTGAAGATAGTACGACGGCAGCAAAGTAGAAAGAGTCAACTGCACTTTTTACGAAATTCAGTAATTTATTCATGTTTTTCTTTTATTTTGCTTATATCTCGAAAATGGTGTGTCCTATCGCAAAAATAATGAAAAATTCGACCCCCTTTATGACATCCTTAAACGCCTAAAACTCAACATGTAGGTAATAATTTTTCACATTTTCCATACAAAAGTGAAAAATTCCATTTTTATACTTTGTGGCCGTCGAGTAAAAAGTGTTCTACTGTCTTTAGCATTCTCTTCACTACCTTAGACAACAGAACTATCTTCTGAAATACCTACCTAGACAACGATCGGTAGAAACGAAAGACAAAATACCAGATTTTAGAAGGATTTTGACGGTGCGATGTCAAAAATGTAGAATCGAAATGTCACTTTGTATGGAACTAGCCGTGTCTATTCTTCGAAGAAATAGACAGCGTCACGCTAAGCCTGCTGACCTCCTCAACTGTTAATATATGTATCTCTTTTAATTACACGAGACCGACAATCTTTTGTACGTTTCTTATCTATAGCGAGAAAATCGTTAACAGCTGGCAATTTCGTCGTCGGCTGTGGGAGAGGTGACTTATTCCAACATGATTATGCTCGGTTAGTCACTATAGATTCAAATCAATGAAACATAAATCATGAAAGCAAGTTACGAACACTTCGTGCAAATGCTTCAAGATGAACGTCTCAACTTTGTCCCGTACTTTCACATTCAGAAACTTTATAGTAAGTTTTATTTTCTTAATGTCGCGTAGAACTTAGGTATCTATCTAATGTAAGTACTAGCTAAAATATTACTCATCGAAGAATTTATATTGTTTAACGAAATTACTAAATATGTATTGACTTTCGCGAAGTTAAAACTTAACCAACAATAAAATCATATTTACGACTAAGTACATCACACAATAATCATTAAAGTAGAGCTAGTTTAGAAGTTATATCGAAGGGACATTTTAATCCTATAAAGTCCGTAAAAGACCCGTAAAAATGGAATAGTCTCCTTGACATTCTATTACAGCATCAAATATAAACGAAGCTACGTAACAATGTTGTACATAATGCTGAGAGACGCCACCGTATAGGGACACGATGTTACGATTTTCCGAACAAAGATCAAATTTTTATAGTCCAAAATGTCTCCATGGAATATAGTTTTATCTTCATAAGATATCTTTGAGTGGATAAGTCTGGGCTCGTTTTTAGGAGTGAATCTTTATTGACTAAACCGTCTGCTCGACTTTGTCTGGATATAAAATCATCTCTAGATCATTGTTACTGTTTCAGGGACGGGCACATTAGGTTTTTTTTAGTGTTTACGCCTGCACGTTATTTGGGAAGACGTTCAGTGTTTGTCACGTTTGCTATTTTAAAGGGCCAGGCGCCGTACAGATTTTAATGTTGTATAAACCGTCACAAATTATATTTATAGGCCCAATTTTCATCGTCGTCGCGAACTTGTACGCTCCGCATATTTTTATTCTTAAATACAGTGTATACCCAATTAAATAACCACACCTCGATACAGGACTTTCATTGAAGATCACTGAAGCCCAAACACTAAGTATTTTTTTTTTTTGATATTTTTATTCAAAATTAAATAAATGTTCAGAAAAGTTTTAAAAGGAACAATAACGAAATTGGTAGCGAAGCCTAACGTAACGTATTTCAGAAAGTTTTTCCGAGGCCGGGGTCTCCTGCTGAAATGGATATGAATAGCTACGAGGGGCGTCCATGTATTCTCGGCATCAGCATAAAAAAAACGTTTTTTTTTTTTTTTTTATGTAATTCCCCATTACCTCAATGCATTTAGTACATCTCGAAATTTACTTTTCAAAACCGTGTAAAAAATAACTTTCCTCTTTCTCTGAAAAATGCACATTTAAAGCCGCCTTGAGCTCTTCATTGTTGGAAAATCTATTCCCACGAAGGTCTTTTTTCAAATTAGAGAACAAATAATAATCACTCTGGGCTAGGTCCGAGCTATGGGGTGGGTGGTTAATTTCATAGAAACCACAATCTCGCACAGCAGCCTTGGAAACACGCGCCGTGTGGACCGGGGCCTTATCGTGAAGAAGCAACACACCGGTGGTCAGTTTACCCCGTCTTTTTATTATTATTTGCTTCCTGTAAAATTCGTTAAGTGGATGCGTAGGATGCTGCGTTTATGGTTTCATCTTTTTATGTGTACTCAATCAACAAAATTCCCTTTGAATCCCAATACGCTGTGGCCATGATTTTTCCGGCAGACGGAATGACTTTGAATTTCTTTAGGGGGCGTAGTACCCTTCTTGTGCCACTGCATGGCCTCCTGCTTACCTCCAAGGTCATAATGATGAAACCACGTTTCATCTCCAGTAACAATTCGATCGAAAATACTTGATGGAACTTCACCACAGAGCTCTAAGAACTCTCTACAGCACTCGATTCGCACTTGTTTTTGAGGTTCCGTGAATATTCGCGGCAACCAACTTGCACTGACTTTTGAAAGGTAAAGAAGGTCATGAAGAATAGTGTGCACGGTACCAACGGAGAGGTGGGTCATCTGTGCTATCATTTTAATCTTCATTCGGGCATCCTCCAGTATAAGCTTTTCAACTTTTTCACGTTTTCTTCCGTAGAGGCAGTAACCGGCCCGCCCAAGCGAGTGTCGTCTTCTCTATACTCACTCTGCCCCTCTTAAATTCACTTACACCACTTTTAAACCGTAGATAACGAAAGTGCAGAATCTTGGTAAACAGCCATCATCTCTTCGTGAATAGTTTTTTGACTTTTTCCTTGTTTGGTAAGGAATTTAATAACAGCGCGGTGCTCGATTTTCTTCAACATTGTCACGTAGCCATTCCAGTTGTCGTTGACTAAGGATAACTATCAAACGAATGATGAAACCTTTATTAAATTTTACCTTTATACCCTTATATAATGTCATTAATTAATAAATTATTCAAATTACCCACATCATTAGTAAATCACCCTCATACCGAGAATACATTGAACGCCCCTCGTAAATGCTAATCTTTAATATACGCAAGCCTACTAGACGTGAATGTGAACAGGCTTCTTCTGGGTAAGCTCAATCTATCGACAACTTTGTCTCTATCATCTCTGGATCTCTGGATGGGTTTGGTCTTAACTCTATTCTAGGTAGAATAGAGTTAAGACCAAACCCATCTCAAATAATTAAAAAAAACCTGGTGTTCAGACTTTTTAGAGCAATATTTAAAGTCCTAAAGAGAAATTAGGATTTTAATACTATTCAAACGGAAAAGCTCTCAATGGAAATTCTGAATCGATGTAGCTATTACGTAGCAGTATTTGAATTTTCGTCGGAACGTATTTAAGTTGTTGCTTAGAATTTTATAGTGTAGATTTACTTTGCTGCAATATTTGAACACGAATAATGAAATCGCAGCTAGTAAGTAGGTACTTTTTGTGAGACAAGGGACTTTTGGGATTAACCCAAATGTAAGAAAGTCCGACCCCATAGGCTTATGGGATCGGAAACTTCTTTTCATGTGCCAATATCCCAAACTTTTCAGGAAAATATTTTCATATTTTCTTTCAAATCTCTTCGAACACTACCCCATGCATTAATTCTAAAAAGGAATATTTTGTAAAAAGATGATATGCAGTTGACATAAGGGTATTGTAACTTAGATTTATTAATAACTGACCCACTAAAAAGTGAAAAATAAAAACTTTTTTACAAAAAAAAACAATCGACTTCAAAAAAAGCACTACAAAATAAAAAATAACTTTAATTTCGGAAGTCGGTGTCTTTGTGTCTGTATTTTACTTTTTGCCACCGACTTCCAAAATTAAAGTTATTTTTTACTTTGTAGTGTTTTTTTTGAAGTCGGTTATTTTTTTTGTGAAAAAGTTTTTATTTTTCACTTTCTAGTGAGTCAGTTATTAATAAATCTAAGTTACAACAGCCTAATGTCAACTGCTCATCACCTTTTACAAAATATTCCTTTTCCCGACGCAGGGACGTTAATTGTTGAGGATTTCTCCTGTTAAGAACCAAAACCAATGGAGCTGATGGTGAAGCCACCATCAGCTCATTTCACCATATGTATTGTGACGAGCATAAATTGCTTAGCAACCATATTAAAATGGAATCGCAACCCGTGAAATACTTATTATTGAGAAGTTCCGGTGGCCCCGTCTGGTCTTCATCATAAGTTCCACTTCACCGAATGGTGCTTTCCAAGAGCAAATGCACGAGTTACTATAAAAAATACCCAAATCGCTATACGCGTGCCTATAAAATTTGAGGATTTCCCTCGATTTCCATGGGATCCCCTCATCAGATTCTGTCTGGAATCCTCAAATTTTATAGGCACGCGTATAGCGATTTGGGTATTTTTTATAGTAACTCGTGCATTTGGTGACAATGGAACCACCTCGAGAGCATATCCTTTCAAACAAAAAAATAATTTTCAAAATCGGTTCACAATTGACGGAGAAATCGGTGAACACACATAAACAAAAAAAAAAAAAACATACATACAGTCGAACATATAACCTCCTTCTTTTTGGAAGTCGGTTAAAAACACAGTCTATTACCCTATTTTAAACCAGTTTTCAGCAAAAACATGCAAAAGAACACATTGCTATTGTCCAAAAAATGTGGCAGTGGTAGGGTGTGAATACCGAGAATTGTCTCGCAAATACCTTGAATTGTATCGAGAATACAACGCGGTAGGATCTGCGGATTTACTGTTATTTTTATGTCCTTCTATTTATTGCCTTCTATCAAATTCTTATGGCGTAATATCTACGACGTGTACTGAAGATGTTAAGGTTTGTTCGTGAAAACAATATATTGTTGACGAAGTTTGGATTTTTTCACGTAAAATACGAGTACATTATAGTATAATAAAACATACTGCTAGCTATACTAAGGTCATCATCATTAATGATTAATATCTTTACACACACAAAACCATAATTATAATTCCAATAAAAAATCACAATTTATAGGCTTTTCAAGCTTTATACCAAACACTGAAATTGTTTATTAAGGAATTATTATTGGAATGGTTTTACTAACTACCTCACGTTATCTAAAAACAGAAGCATCTGTCCTACTTCCCTTTCTTTATAGCCAAAACTCTCAACTTACAAAAATACTGTTAAAACAATTTATTATAATCGAATTCACGATTCAATTAAATGGAGTACCTACCCTCTTTCTGATCACGAAAGGTCGAACTTTGCCAAATTACTGAAGTTAATCGATCATAGAACCTTTAAGACCATCTGAAATGTGTGACTTGGGAAAAGTGAAAAATTAGACAAAAGACCTTTCCCCTGAAAGGTTTTTTTAATTCCTCTAAGTACGGTTAATATGACGCTACTGGGGCTATTTCTTCCGAAAATGTATAGTGAATTGCCAAAATTGGGAAGGTAAAATTTGATAAGGGTTTCGAAAAGCTCCACAACATTTCAAAACCCATATCCAAGTTTACCTTATCAGCAGATCAAACAAACTTTGAAAAGCGATGTAAGTTTTAAAGCTGGCCCTGCCATTAGATAGGCCAACTTAAGATAAGATAAGATATTTATTTCGCAAATATGGGTACAAAACACGGTGACATAAAAAATATTTCAGTTAGTTAGAAAAAGAAGTTATTGCAGATAGGTGTTCGAAAGGACAGTTTTCACTACACATTTACATAAACATCAAATCAAATCAAATCAAAATATTTTATTTCACATAAACCAACATGGGTACTTATGAAACGTCAGAAGCTAGGTGCACGGTTCCAATTGGTTGTTTCCTATGGAGAAGATCCGGCAAGAAACTCCACGGTTACTCTTTTAAAAATAAAGGGGTTTTACAAAGTTTCAAATTACAATGTTGATAGATATGGGAGGACAGTGTAGGCTTGTCAACAAGTAACATCACATAACATAATATTACGTCTGTAATAGGGTTAGGCAGTGTACCTATAGTTCTATCTATAAATTAAGTCCCAGACACTCCCTCAGAGATAAATTTAAAGAGATTAATATAATTACTGTGCCTTCTCAGTATATTTATGAAAATCTTTTGTATGCACATAAAAATATTAATCTGTTTAAAAAATACAGTGATATCCACAATATAAATACTAGAAACAAACACAAATTTATTGTTCCTACAACCAGGCTCAAGAAAATAGGTGGCTCGTTTAGATGCCAATGTATACGTTTTTATAATAAACTTCCTAGCGACATTCAAGATCTAAGCTTTAATAAATTCAAATCTTTTATAAAACGGAAACTATGCCAGAAAGCCTATTATACTGTGAAAGACTATATTGAGGACAAAAAGGCTTGGGATTGAGCTGCTCCAATAAATTTACACGGTGAATGTTGATTTTAATTTGCTAGCTATTTTAGACATGAATATTTACTGTAAAAAGTATTATATTTTTTTCATTATTGAGAATATGAGGACTATGTGGGTCATTGTTTCAGTTATATTCTTGATCTGGCAGTTTAAGTAGTTTATGCGGCCTACCCAAATGTCCTTTCTTTGGTATTGTTCGTCGAATCGTTGAGCTCCTTAAGTTCTGACTTCCTGAGTTGAGCTGCACGATTACTGACAAATGCGTGCACTGACTGGACAGGTCCACTCAATCTGTGTGGTTCTTTCCTCAAAAGACCATTTCAGATACCAATCCACATGGTCTTCACATGATCTGACCAAGATTATGTCTGGACTTTAAAAGAGACTGTGACCTCTGAGTTTGTTTCGGCCTTTCTTCTCAGAGTAGTCAGATAGGAAACGCCGACCTCATCTAGTTTAAAAATATGATTGACGTGTAAAAGTGTTTGTACAAACCTACTTACAGAAATAAAATCATTTATCATTTATCATTTATCATTTACACCCACATTTCACCAGTTATGTTTTTGTCCCAAACTTATAATAAGCGAATTTTATACAGACAGGAGTGATAGCAATATTTGGAAGGGACGCAGAGTAAAATCGATTTGTCCCAACCCTTCCTCTCTGCCAGACAGCCAGACAGTGTGGCATAGGGTAAGGGTTCGTCAATGCAGTTGCATTGATTGGATACTTCTTAATTATTCAAATCCCTCAAACAAAGGGTCCGGAATTCATGATGTGTGTTGATTATGAACGAGGTGAATTTTCTCTATCAGCCTTATATTGGGAATTTTAGAAGGTACCCCGTTTGTAAGGTAAGTAATGCAACATCTAAGTACCAATATAAAACTATACAGATAATGAAAACCTTGTTGGTGAGTTTCATCCAAACGGGGATTTGGGCGGGCCCTGCAGGAGATAAGGCAAGCTTAGTTTATAAGCCCATAGGGAACCCAAACTGTTGGACCATGGAGCTAACTGACGCCATTTTACTTTACCCTCTTTCTCCACTAACGAAGTGCCTCACGCATTTACCCAAGAAAAAATATTTCGAAAATTGGATAGGGTTTGTGGGAAAATGTAAACAGATGAAATGTATATTAGCTTCCGCACTATAAGGCTCTTTCGGGTTGAAGAATAACAATGAAAAATAAATCTCGCCTTCAGGTCTACGTCCGGCTTGTTTTTTTTTCATAAAATTTTCGCGCTGAGCGCTACAATTCAATTAAAAATGTTTAGCCTACACGTACGTGTGGAAACAGGGTAAATTATTTTCAATTTTTTACGTGAGAAGGTTCCTCTCATTTGCCTACAAGGACAGCACTGGCAAATACTAATATTTGACGGAATTTATGTTCACACAACAAAACAATATTATAATTACACAGCGTGGCGCTACAATGGCGACATTAATTTAACACATTGGTAGCGCTAGTGGCCAGTAACAATAAAAAATATAATAAGAAAGTTTTTGTATTAACTTAATCATTTATTTTTTAATAATTTATTTGTAATTTGGTTTAATTTCAATATGGGTGTATTCCTGAAATAAAAATAATTTGATATTTGATTTGATTAATGCTGAAATTAACCTTTTTGGCGCAGCCGTGAGGCACACACTGTTGTTGTAAACACTTTTTTTTTTTTGTTATTTGTATTTTGCGAATATTTTTATTGTGACTGGCCACTAGCCCTGCCCATGTGTTAAATTAATGTCGCCATATTATACCGCCACGCTGTACATATTTTGTTAAGATTAAGGTAAGCAATTATTACGATAACAATTACCTGCTTTACGTAATTAAAACAAACATTTTCTTTATTTCGAAAGTAGTCCCACGCATCTTCAGATTAGAAGTTGTTCCAAACTCAAATGTTGTTTCAACTGCAGCGTTACCAGAAGTGAATAACCCGAGTTTTTATAAAGTTGCGCCAAAGTTATGTCTCTGGGGTCTTAACTAGGAAGTTTTAGCGGGGGAACGTTGTAATCTTAAGTCGATAACAAGTGACAATGCAGGAACTTGGTGAACGTACTAATACGCATGGAGCATTGACGAGGGGATCGTAACTTGAGTAAGTGAGCAAGTTACACGACTAGGAATCCCCCTGGTTGTAAGTTCATGATTAATGAACAGTTACAAAAGATTGTTTTTATATACAATATGCTGCAGTTACCTAAGTACTAGAAAAGATAAGAAAAAACGTATCGAGTATGAGTTTTAAGAAAAGAAAGAGTCGCTCCAGTAAAATGACAAATGATATAGCGTTACAGGGGGTCCACTCTCTAAGTTCTTTGACGAAGATACAGGCCCGTCCAGAAGTAGTTGATCAGTCAAAACAAGTGTGTAATAATTTTTTTCGTACAAGAAAATACACATCGGGAGTATGTTGTTCTTAGTTCAGAACCCGAACTAATCATATGTCTGTAAGTGATACGGACCTAGAAACCCTCGTAATTTCGACTGAAACTACGAAAATCGAAGTAGGCCTCCTGGCACAGTATCAAACAATTCGCCATCGAAATCCATTGTATACTCAATTGTATTTATTGAGCTCTACAGCTGTATTTTCAGTAATCCTCGACACTAAATATACTAGAGGTGTTCGAGAACAATAAATAACGTAACACAATACAAATAACAGATATAAATTATAATATTATGGCAAGTTGTGTCAGAATAATTTATAATAACGATAAATTAATTACACCCAACTATGTTATCTTTTGTAATAAAAACTTTAGCACATTAATAATCCTGCTTAGGTCAGCAACAATGGTCTTTTATCCATTATTTTTACAAACATAACTTTTTATTTTTCCAAACAAATTATTTTTCTCATCGATCAAAACCAGTATTACATCAACATCGGAATAGAAACGTTACAAATTGGATATTTTTGTTGGAATTGTAATTATTCCCACACCGATCAATCCATCATCTGCCCTACACCTATCCCTCCTTACCTCTACCTATCTCCTATCTCTGAGATAGGAGCATTTTTGGCCTCACACAGGTTTTTTAATTGTTTATTGTTAAGTTTGTTAGTTTTAAATGCTCTTTTTTTATTATTTTTCCTCCTTGTATTTCCTGTGCGTGTCGCAAATAAAATATTTTTCATTCTTTCTTTTTACACAGATTTTGTAACAAAAACGCGGTCGAAATATTACTTTGCTCCACTTTTTGTAACTTTCTGTAACAAGAACTACGTAAAAGATAAGATAACAAAGTGATAACAAAGTGATAAATTTACAGATAAACCGTAAAAGTGTATTTTTGTTTAGGAAACTTTATTTCTCTTTAAAAGTATTTATGTTTTTCTTTATTTCAACTCCGTTCTATAACATTATGACTGTTCATAATAAAAACCTGTTTTTTTTAATTTAGGTGATTTGTGATTATGACAATAATCTTAACTTACGACAGCAGCGAATATAATAACATGATGGTAAAATACAAAACCTACGGGGTAATTGCGTAACACATTAACAATAGCAATGGCTTTCATTTTGACAGTTCAACAACATTCATTGCGTTATTTACTTTATTGAGCAGACATTTTTTTCAAACATATGAAGCAATGGATTAGGAATATCCTTCAAAATGATTCAGATTGTGATGGATAGAATGTTACACAATTAGGGTGCTGGTTTAGAATTGATAGATGATAGTTACATCTTATATTTTTGGTCAAAAGTCTGTAAAAGTAATTCAAATTATGTAAAAATTTAACAACGGAGAAAGCATAAAAGCCTATTTAGATATCCTGCTCCAAGTTCCCCCACGGTTTAATTTATATCTCTGTTTCCTCTCCCGCCTGTTTAAGTTCTTATTCAGGTAGGTCTCGGCGGATGTTTGCCGACTATACCGTTTTTTCGATGAATATAAGAGCGAACGATTCATACCCACTTTGAATAAATAAATAGATATTTTGCTAGCTAAATAAAATAGTCTTATTTCATGTTACAATCGCAGTTTTATAACTTTAAACGTTCGATTTGTACGTGATGCTCGGTTTTACGGATTAAGTATGCAAGATAGAAAACAAATTACGTATTTGATATCAAATGCATGCTGGAATATTAATTTTGTATTTATTCATGCGGTTGGTACGCCAGTGTTCACTAAAACCGGAACTTGGTTGCTTGATTTTGCGCTCAAAGTTACGCTCTTAAAGCCATAAAGCTTTTCCTTGATCGGTTTTTGTATTTTATTCCACTGACTTTCGCCAAAAGAGATAAGTATATAACCAAGGTCGTCGGATATAGTTGAAGTTTAGTAAGAAACCGATGGACGTTTTCGAATGTGATTTAAATTTATTTAACTGTTTGTTTTCCATTCATTAAATTGAATTTTATTCGAAAGCAATCAGGCATCCATCAGTTTCTTACAAAACTTCAGCAATATCCGACGACCCTGGTTACTTATCACTTTTGGGTACCTTACATTAATAAAACATGTATCCTTCTGGAATTTCTCAGCAGCAGCCCGGAGTCTGGATTTGTGCCCGGTTGATGGCAATAGGCTCGCCCCCTATTACATGGGACTTAAACATAACTGGTGATATTGGGTTTACCATAGGTACACCCCTACTCAACCCTTTGGAGAAACAAGGCGTGATGTTATGTTATGCTACCTACCCTCTTTTCACAATAATAAAATACGTATTTTCTTAATATTAACTTACTTAACGTAGTTTACAAACTGAACTTACAAAAAACACAAAATTCTCCTCTCCATAAATCGTGGCTGAGTCATTAAACACGCGTTTAGGTACTCCCACTCAGAAGCTACTTAGAAACATTAGCATACTGAAACGATAACATCCCTAACCTGTTTTAACAAGAACTTCTAGAACCTTTTCTGTGTGACTGACTAAATAAACAAACAGAGTTACTTTCAAAATAAGACTGGAGTTTTCCTAGGTTTATACTAGCAACATTTATATAATTCATGTGACAGACCATCATTTTCATTACTTCTTTCTATATTCTAGAGTATATTTGAGACGAACTTTTAAAGTGGCCTGGTTTTTCATGATTTCTTACTGTATCGTCATTTTTTTTGAAGTTATTGGACTACAGTTTGTCAGTTTCTGTCTGTATTGTTAAGTCCTGAATTCCTCCTACGCTGATGTCGGTCGTGTACGTCAGTCGCTCGTACGAATATACATTGTTTTGCTATATAGCACCACACTACGACGTTGACATCAGCGGTGCGTACGCTGCTACGCGCCGCGTACGTCGGTCGACTGACGAGGATGGAATTGTGCAAGCGCCTTCAGTCTGTTACCGACGATCAGCTGAATGCCACGCTTGGCAGACGACTGTACCGTAGAGCGGTCAGTATAACAGTACGGTATTATATTATGTATTTCTCGCTGACGTACCTTCGCGACTGACATCAGTGTAGGAGGAATTCAGGCCTAAACGGGCAAATACAGTAGGCCGCACATCAGTGGTAACAAAACCAGGAGAAGCTGGCCTCGCATTCTATTGAAACATCGTTCTACTCTATCCAGCTCAACGTCAAAGTATTAACACCGACGTGCAGTTTACTGTACATTTATATTTACTTAATTATTAAAACAAAAGCCACTTTTGATTTACAGTCACACTGCCCCGAGGTCCGTCCGCGGGGCGTAAAAATAATTAATTCAGTGCTTGATTACCCGGGATGTCAGAGTCAGAAAATTGCTAATTTACTGAAGGTAGCAAACAAAACTGACTGGAATACCTAATAGAGACAAAGGTCAGTAATTTACTCAGCTTAATCCTGAACTAATTTGTAATTAGTCTTTCTTTTTCACCTTGTGTTTGGATTTCATTGAGAATGAATGTTGGTAATTTGCTTCTAAGAAACTCGTGATTTTGGCGATAGAATTTATTTTTGCGTAGACGTATAAACAATTAATGTTATATGTTATTTTTGACGAATGTGTAAGGCTAATTAATTAAAGTGAGTGGGTTGGGTAGATCTACCCACCCAATTACCGCTTGAACAAATTTATATCAGCTGATGAAGATATGAATGTTTTAAATTCGCACTCACACACGTCAATTAAGTTTAGCGGACCATTACCATAATCTGACGATTACTTTAGTGTGGAAAAATAAAATGATGAAGAATTTAAACAAACAGGTTCGGATTTATTTAATTCAAACTTTAACACTCACTCGATGCATCTTTTCCTGCATCGTCATAAACTCATTCAGAATGAAATGACACACGGATTGCTGCAGATAAACGTGATCCAATAAAAATTTGGCGGAGCCATATAACGAGTTTTACTGCACGGAGACAACGCAATCGCTTTCGTTAACAAAAATACTTTTTTATGTACGAACGTGTTGCTGAAAGGTACGTAGGTACTCTTGCCCTTAATGGCCGCGGGAAATAGCCTATTTCACGCTTGGGTGGACTGCGTATTACTCACGTATACAGTAAACATTATTCAGTAAAAGAACAATGTTTTCTACTACCAATTAGCTGGCTGACAGATACTCAAGATTTTTGGGCTTACTGAATAGAGTGATTTATTTAAACAGGACGATCAACGCGCACTACACATAATGATGTGGTCCGTTCCACTACATGTGTGTAGTGCGCGTTGGAAATAAAACGCGTGGTAAATGAAATAAACACGTTGATTTTGACTAATTACTTGTATTATTTTACCTTGTCACTTATTTATAATACAAAGGTATAAACTACTAAACGGACAAAGGACAATTTATACAGAAAGTATAAATCGATATTACAGAAACGATTTTAACTAATTTTGAACGAAGTCAACAAAATCGTTCAACAAGTCTAGATTAGGGAGCTAGAACGAGCGTGCACTCGCCTCAGGTATAGTTCCATGACATCGTTAGGTAACTCAACACTGACGATGACAACTGTCGTCGCAGCAGACGTAGTGCACCAAGATTGCAGACCACTCGCAAGTAATCATTACTTAATGGTTCATTAACTTTAACGAATCTCTGCGAGTGCGGCGTTTATTGAGCAAGTACTCTTATTATAATGTAAATAGTCGACCCCTACCTCAAACTGTAAACTCATGTACTTCATTAGGCATTACATAAGCCTTTAATCAACATTAGATTTAGTAACACATCGTATTATGGAGCATTCTCTAAGGCTTTACACGGAGAAACCATTTCAAATATTCATGAAGATGTGCTAAGCTATCATTTAAACGTGAATTATAATGGCCCATTATGAATAATAAATGGAGCCCTACATCATTGTTTGATACGGAAATACAATAATGGTAAAATATTTTAAGGAAAAAAGACTGAAATAATGAAAAAAAACTGCTATTTCATACAAATATAGGTACAATACACTACCCACCCTATGAAAATATATGAAACAGTTGGTTTTATGCTTGTTATTTCAGTAAGTTCCAAATAGACATATCCCCCTATGTGATGACTCCTACATTCCTTTTAAATATTTCACACTATCATATTGTTAGATATACGTATGACACTTTTACACCTTACCTTTTAATAATTACTTCTAGTCTTTATAAATGGTAAAGGATATTGGGCGAATCTGCCCTGAAGCCCAACAGCCTTAAGATTATACCAATGGAAAGAACTCATCAAGGACAATATTTCATATTATTACAACTTCTCTTGACTGTTAGTACGGAAGGAGGTACAGAGCTCTAAATGTGAGTAATTAAGTATTATTGAAGTTCAGGTATTTCGTCAATTTATTAACTTTCATTAATTTTGTGTCTTGCAAACATCATCTTTTAAGTCTCTTTAAGGGAAATATCTCTTTAAGGGGGGGGGGGGGGGGTTCGTGATATGACGACTTCTCTCGATTATAAGTCAGTTTGCAGCTACAGAGGTCTACTCTTAGATATGAGTGATTGAGGTTGATAGAAATTGAGGTATTTCGTCAATTAATTAACTTTCATTAATTCTGTGCCTTGTAAACATCATCTTTAACCCTATCACCGTTCATTTTAAAACACGGCTGCCTATACTCACTCGTATGCCGTTTTAGGAAAATGTTTCTAACAGGCGGTCGGACATAATGTTAAACTTGCCGAAACTCTTAATACCATTAGGATACATTTAATTGCAAAGATCTCGCTTAGAAGAACGTTTGTTACTACAACACCTTCTCTACAATATTAGTTTGTTCGGCGTTAAATCGTCCTAAATGTGACGTTAACATGAACGCTTAATGCTCGTCATAAGTTAACTAATATTAAACAGTAACTTATAAACAACATCATTATTATATTAACACAATACACATCACGCTTGAATTCCCTAAAGGATAGGTAGACATGTATTGTACAACTACATTTCGGCTACAGAGATAAAAATACCTCTTTAGCCAAAATGTACTCTTCTATCTATAAATATAAAACAAAGTCGATTTTCGTGTCTCTCTGTGTGTGTTCGCTTCACCACCATTAAGAGAACTTATTCCCGCAATTTTATGTGTATAATACAAAAACACATTACATACAGACATTTAAATTCAATATACTTAGCACAAAAATCTCTATGTTTTGATAACGATAGAATTAATAACAAAGTCCAAAGGTAAGCCAAGTCAACGATAGAAACTGAGTGTCCAAGGAAAAGTGGGATCAACAGGGGAAGGCAACTTGAAAACTTGAAGCCTTGAGGAAAAAATTATAACAGCAGATATCAGTTATATCTGCTGTTATAATTTTTCTATGACATACGAAATGTGTTACAAATGTCAATCCATAAATAATTTCAATTTTATTTATTCCAAAACTACATACTGCAATAAGTTGCAAAGAGTCTTCTTTTGTCGTATAGCACGCATCGTAATACAACATTGACTACAGTGTTTGAAAAAAAAGTTAAATTGATTGATGTGTAATGTAGTACCACCTTCATTCTAGGCCATATAATTATGCTCGAACCCATTAGATGCGAGCAAGATATTTTTTAATCGATAAAGAACATGCATGCATGTTTTTGCAACACAGTGCATAATTGTACTATATTTTATTTTTCCTGCTCCCCAAGTCTTGTCGGAATTTGGATGGAATGGCATCCAAATTTGTTTTAGCAACAAATATTTATCTTAATAAGCACTATCCTTTGATATATCACTTATGGCTATTGGGTGCCAAGAACGTTCCTAAACTTCGGTGCCCAAGTAGTCATTCATTTTTATTTAGTTCATTAACTCCGAATTGGCTAACAATTGGCAAAAGTCGTGTTGGTAGAAAAGGTTCTCCTTGAAAAGTTATTTCCATTGATGTATATCTTATGGCTATACTCGTACTCGTAAATTGGACGCCAAGAATTCCATAATGTTGGTGTCCAAGCTGTGACCTATTTCGGTCATTAACTCCGAACTGCCTAACAATTGAAAAAAGTCGTGTTGGTAGCAAAGGTTCTCGTTGAAAAGTTATTTCCATTGATATATATCTTATAGCTATTGGGCGCCAAGAACTCTTGAACTTCGGTGCCCAAGTTGTCACCTACTTAGGTTATTAACTCTGAGCTGACTAACAATTGAAAAAGGTCGTGTTGGTAGCAAAGGTCCTCCTTGAAATGGTTCTTTCCAATGGTAGATATATAATATGTATCTTATAGCTATTGAGCTTCACAGCAGAAACCCATAGTTCGGGGCCCATTCTCCTTTAACGCTTACACTAGTCATTAAAACCAGAACATAACGACAGTTCAGTAGGTACTCATTAAAGGCTGTTATCATACTGTCATGCTAGAAATACTTTTATATGTCAACGTTGCTACGAGTATCACACATTACCTCAAAAAACAAAACACGTAAAATTATAGCCCATTTCGAGTGGTGTCCTCTCTCCGTGTGATTACTCAGTCGGAATATTAGAGGATAATTATTTTGTTTGTCTGGTAGAACATTATTATGTTAACACATTGTTGTATACCAGCATAAAAATAATAGTTATTTGGTGCTTAGATGTTCTAGGAAACCATGACTTAAAATTATTCTTTTGCTGTTTCTATTTTTAATTCTTGTCTTATTTTAATTCTAAGTCTTCTTTAATTTAACTTAAAATTATTATTTTTTCTATACATTTATAATTATGTTTTTTTTTACTTTTTTGTTATATTTTGGAGCCTTTTGTCCACCAAATGTCTTTTCGACGTCGTGAAATAATTCACAAACAAAATACAAAACAAGTGTCAATATTATTAATACATACAATATCAATGAGGATAGTCAGTTAACATCCATCACCACGCACTTTCTCTATCTTTCAGGCTATCATTATTTTCAAAGTATTTTCATTAAAAGCCCGTAGCACAAACAAACTAACAACATAAATTGCAATCTAAGAACTTTCCTAAATAGCTGAGGATTTATTTCACACTAAACAACTCTACGACAAAAATAATATATACTTACTTTGCCATCCTCAAACACAAAAACAAAGTTTTTTATCATTCACAACCACAGAAATTCGCAACACGCATTAAATTAACTTGCCAAGTAAATTCAAACGAGAAAGTTCAAAGTTAAATATAATTATTTAAAATCTCAATAGCGTTAACGATGAAAAGGTTAAAAAGGCAACCGCAAGAGCTTACAATAAGTTATTAAAAATAAAAATTCATACTGCATTTGGATTTCAGTTTTTCATGCTGGCAACCGCGATATTTAAATTACCACTCCTAACTGAATAAACATTGTTTGCATTTATTAATCATTCACTTTGCTTGGTTCTTGTAATTAGGTACAATTTGAATGTATTAATGAATACTCCGTCCGGTGCGCTATTACAAACCGCAGGAACATATTTATTTGATAAACTATTCAATTGGCCATATAGGATCCGGACCATGCAATCGGAATCGTTGAACTCCTTCCGATTAGTGAAAAATGCGTGCACTGACTGGACAGGTCCACTCAATCTGTACCACTCAGATTTCTTTCTACAAAAGACCATTTCAGACACTAATCTACATGGCCTTCACATGATCTGACGAAGATTATGTCTGGACTTAAAAGAGACTGTGACCCCTGAGTTTGTTTCGGCCTTTCTTCTCAGAGTAGTCAGATAGGAAACGCCGACCTCATCTAGTTTCAAAAATATGATTGACGTGTAAAAGTGATTGTACAAACCTACTTACAGAAATAAAATCATCTGTCATTAAATCATAAATTAAAAATGAACGAGTGAGATTCAATTTGACAATTGGTTTAGTTTATAAGCTGGCTACATTTATATTTGCGCACTTTAGTTTTCACATCAATGAATTGTCAAAATATAACGCAACTACCTACGTAATAATTGGAATTCTACTTTTTATAAAACGAAAAAAATTAAGGTACTTACATTTTCTGAGTCCATATTTAACTTTTATTTTCATACATTCAGCCAAAATTGAACCGAACAAAATACTTATTATATTTTACATGCGTTACCTTAATTAACAGCTTTTATAAACCGTTGCTACGCAACCAGTCCAACGGCTCCCACGTCGAATATCAAAAAAGGGTCTAATGGAGAAAGTAGACACCCATCATACACAATCATTAGTTCGTCCGTTTGTTCAATAGATCGTGAATGCTTGGTGGATGAAACAGGGAGTATCTGCTTCTCTCCTGCCAGATTACGTCGTGACGTGCCTATCGAATAAATTATCCCTTTGCAGCCGCATTTTCTTTGTTCTCCGGTTTATTTAGCTAGCTATGTGTGCGGCATTATAAAGTTTTAACGAGATCGAGAAAGAGACAGCGGTCATGGATGTTAAGACTGCTGTGACGAGGATCGTAAGTCGATTGCATTATGATAAAGCTGCAGTTTCAAAACAATAAATAAGCTTACTGTGCTGTATTCTGAGATGGTAAACGGAAAAGGTCAGATGATTTTTTGGCTAATATGGGTAGGTAACTATATGAATTTGGTAGCATGTAATGCGCTACTCATGTCCGTTTGCAATAACATTAAATATTGGATGAATCTGTTTGTTACAAAGAGTCAAAACACTCCGCATAAATTCTTGAATATAAAGGCCCATTTCATCACTAAATCAAAGTAACATCTTTAAACTAGACAAATTGCGGTTTTTCTGAAAATGTGCTGTTTCGCAACAGGAAGCAAATGTATCACACACAGAGGCAGCCGGGCGGCCGCCGGAAACTGTTGGAAACTTTCATAGCAGACCACTTCCTAATTCCGACATTATAACTGCTCGTTCAATAAACTCTACAATTTCCGACCCATTCAAGTGTAAATCTTAATAGACCTTAGCGAATAATTTGAGTGAATGGACGTCTTGAGAGCTACGGCGACAAAGAATTATATTTAGGCGCTCTGCGAGTCTTTTTAAATGTATTTTATGGTTTTGACGGTATTTAGGGGACGATAGGCAATTTTTAGGCAATAAAACTATATTGTTCTCAGTTATAATAGAATTAGACTGTTATTAGCTTACCAAAATCGTCTAATAAAATAATATTTCGGTATTTTTATTCTACCAATCAGTTCTTACTTCATCTAGCAGGCTGCGAATCAGTTAGCGACGGGCGCCAAGCGGGGCCGACGTTAATTTGAAAAATCATTCAACTGTGGAAAACACAATTTCTGTTTTCCGCTCAAAACACAAAGCAAAACTGCCAGTACCAAAAGACATTACGCTTAAAACTACTACATAACGGAACTTTGAACAACAAAATAAAAATGTAGGTACTTACGAAAACCTCCGCGGTCTCCAAAATGGCGCGGCCTTAGTTTATCCCTTTTATGTGTGGAGCGGGTCGCGGCGTGCAACAGGCAGGGTCGGCTCCTCACTACTAATGAACAAGCATTTTTTCACTGAAGATATCACTGTTCAGTTGTTTTGTGTTGGCGCGTCTCGCGGAGGCTGGCGCGGCGTTCGCCCGCCGCTGTCGCGCGCTCGAGTCTGCCCTACGCCGCGGTGTTGCCATAGGTAATCCTACGGATTTTTTGGAAGTTGTACCCGTTTTGTGTGAGGTTTTGCGTCAACTTTTAAATTCAAATGGTATCAATGAAGGGTTTTTATTTGGTAGTTTATTGATCAACGGCTTACCTGCCAACCTAAAGCTTGCATTACAGAACCTCACTAAAGACTCAACATTCATTAAAACTAGTTTCAACCGGTTAAATGGCTTCAAACTACTTATACGTAATGGTTGAGTTTTGAGTGAAGTTCTGTAGTACCTACGGCTCTAAGTTTCCAGGATTATTAGTTAGGATTTTAGCGCGTTATGGTCTTACCATTAAAAAGACTTGCTTAATGTGTAATATTTTCTATATTTAATGATAATTAAACAATTAGATTTTAGTTAACCGTGGGTATGACATACTAATTTGTACTAACAGGATTCAAAGCAAATAAAAAAATCATAAAACAAACTTGAAACATCTAATGAAATTGGAGTAAGATGTGTATATTGATGCTAACCCAAATACCAAATATAAAATCAGTCAACTTCAGAAATATTCAAATCTGACACACAAGAAAGAGGTGAGCATTCCCCAAAAAAGATTTACCACAAAATGTACCAAATTCGCTAAGCTGGTATCCCCGTTGGGCGGCGCGCGTACCCCTCGCCGCGCGCCCCCGCCCGCCCCACGCTTGCCGAAGCCGTGAAGCCTCCATTCGTTTAGTATTCGCGCCCTTTGTGACACTTAAAACCATTGTTCACAAAAGAACCTTTTCAAAGTTGAACTTACAACACTTACACGAAAACGATGTCGGAAGACATCTATCGGTATCGAATTACTCGAATATTCGACTTAACAACTAAACTATGTGTCTGGAATCGGATCACAGGTGGAATAAGTGGCTCTAGTTTTACTTTAACTTTCGTTTTCGTACTTCTGTCTTAGTTTATCTTTTAGCTAAGTTTCAGGGTAAATTGTAGAAGCTAGAAAGCTGTTCTATTCTAGGACAATAAACTAAAGGTTCCTATTGAAGTCAAAGTGGCACTAAAAAGAGTTAAACCAAGACTGTCGTTAAACCACGTTTTGTATCAATTGTTTATGTCTATTATTCTAACTATGACGTCCTAAAAACACATAATAGTAATCTTTATATTCAGAATAATGCAAGCAACAATTTGGAGCATATTTTCGTGTTATAAAGATCTTATGATAATGGATACCGAATTTGAATAGGCGGTATTCAAATTGAGTATCTTTTAGTAAAAGTTCTTTTTCAAAACAGATGCTTTGAAATGGTCCGGTAGGCATCTTATTCATATTATATGTATTTAAGTTCCTCAAAATTATACCTAAGCAACCGCCTCGCTCCTCCTGTCCTTTATTAACATTGAACATATACATTCGACCTTCAAAGTTCAAATCGGCCTGATAATTACCGATAAGGGTCATACATATTTCAAAATTAATGTCTCTGACAATTTAACAGTCAAACGAGACTGTTGGAAGTTTTAGGGAAAAGTTGACGTTATCTTGAATGCTGCCAGCCTGACTGAGTTATACTTGTTCGTGAGAAACAAGGAATCTTTCCACCTCGTCATCTCTGAGTATTCAAAGCAGATGAATTTATAACAGAAACTGTCTTAGAGTCCGTACGTCCAAGTCTTTTTGTTTTTATGACGTCATCGTCGTTCCTTTTTGTTTTTTCTTGACTGAGATAAAGGACATGGCTAAATAAAGTATGGAGGAGTGCCCTAAGCATGTGTAAAATTTCTCACTAGATCGTAACATTCAAATACCCATTCATTAATTGTTACATGTTCATTATTCTCCCAGATCTTTCGTGAACTAAACAAATAATTAAAAGTTTTTAACTTGTTTGTCCAAAATAATATTTTGACATTTCGTTTTACGAAAAATGTGGACAATAAAACTACTTTAAAAGATATTTGCGTAAGCTGAAATTTACAGTATTAATTTACAATTTTTTTTTAGTACCTCAATAGTTCTCAAAACGTTGATTTTAATTAAAGGAAATGGCTTAATAAAGTATGGGTGACTGCCCTAGCAAGGTATAAACAAAAATTGTACCTAGTAACATATAATAGCTGAATATTAGTATTTCGTATGAAAAATGTTTCGGGAACTTTTCATATCGTTATAATCCTGAAAAAAAACTCGCAGAAACTCCCACGTCAATAGGTATACAAAGTTCAACTAAAATCACCCTACACATACATATCATACGCACTGATTAAATACGGACACAAAATATTGTAATAAAACAACATCAATGAGTTTTATTTATTTATTATGTAGTTATTTATCTACATGCATTTTTATGATGAAGCAAACGTGATATGTAGTAATTGGAGACCCATAACTGCTTACCCCTCTTGGGAAATAAGCGTGATGCATATGTTTGTATGTATTTATAATTTAGGTTAGTTAGTTCCCCCTCTGAAAATCCGTAATATACGCGCATGACGTTCTCGTTCATAGACTGAGTTCATCTCATGCGCTGCTCACAACCACCGGCAGCGAGGACCTGGCTCGGGGCCGGATGGCTTCTAAGTACCAAGCTCCTTGGTGGTTGGCCGCTCTCCTGCCGACGTACGGGTATTGGCGACGTTGCAGCGACGGGAAAAATATTCTTCACATGAGGTCGAGCTCGACGCAACTGCCACGGCCGGTGTCACAGCACTCTCGATGCGGCTGGGTTCCGACGGCGCCGACGCGGCGGCAGGACCAAGCTGAGCAACGAATCCGGAGGTGGTAGGCGTGCACGGTGAGAAGCTGATGTCGTCAACTTAACACGGTTTTTCTTAATCTTTAGGCGGGTATCACATCTCCGCCGCGAAACCGCAATAGTTCTGCCATGACTTGTCCGTTGTACGACAAGCGGAACTGCCTGTTCGAATGCACAGATTTGATTAAGAAAAGATAAAGAGAAAAAAAGAGAGACAAAAAAAGAGAAAAGAGTATTCTATTCTATTCTATGTTTCTATTTCTTTCCCGTCTGATTTCGCTGATCTGCTCGGAAGCCAGTTCACACCTTCGCGCTCAGCCCGATATTTTGTTGCGGTGCCGCGTTTGTTTCGCACGTATCTGTGGTAGTCGACGAGTTTATAAAGCGAAACTATTTTTTTTTTGTAAAATTTATGTTCATATTACAAAAAAAAGTAATCTAAGAGGTCCGAAGTAGACCTATACTGTATTTACTAAGTCAAATTCGACGACCTTTTTATATTTAGTTGAGTACCTGTTACTTGTTGTCAGGCCTACACTGTCCTCCCATACCTATCAACACTGTAATTTAAAACATTGTAAAAGCCCCTTATTTTTAAAAGAGTAACCGTGGAGTTTCTTGCCGGTTATTCTCCATAGGAAACAACCAATTGGAGCCGTGCACCTAGCTTCTGACGTTTCATAAGTGCCCATGTAGGTTTATTTGAAAAAAAATATTTTGATTTAATTTGACATTTTGCTCCGATTGCTACAATTCAACTGACTCTCATGAAGCTCCGCTACTCAAATCGAACATAGTGTAGTATTGTTTCTTAGCGGAATTCGTTAAGTGCTTATCCATCATTATTTTTGCGGTGGAGGTGTACTTAGGCCCTCAATAATTCATTGAATTTAACAGTCGTCATTCTTAATTTTTGAATATTTGTTTGGCTTTTTCATTATATTGATGTTTATTGTTTATTAATTTATTCATGATTTATTCCAAAAGTGATATTATTATTGAGTATTATTGTGATATTTGTATTTATGTGACTTACGAAAATAAATAAATACGGGAAACACGAGATATGAAAAATAAATACGCTGGTGACGTATCAGTGTTATTTTTTTTTTTCATAGAATCGGATTGGATTGAACTTGGAGTGTAATAAAATCGATTAAGTAAGGCTTATTATTTTCCAGGCGTCTAACAACTTAAAGGGCGACTAACTATTTGCTACTAAAAAAATTACTTGGCAGCGATTAAACATTTTAGAAATAATTATATTAGATGAGCTTCAAAATGCAAGGAATTATAAAAGCGAAATAATGGCTGCTACTTTAAGCCAGCGAACATATTAAACAGTGCCAATTGAAATCATAGGCGAGGTACTATAAATAATGACATGGCGACTAATATTAACAATGGGATAGGATACAAGAGCGAGCCTGGGACTTGGGGCACTCCGACTTGGAGAGGTTAGGTCAGTAGGGGATGGCGGGGTCTGGAAGACTCCACCATCCACTTCGTAGTTATTTTTTTTAAACCACCCAGAAGTAGGAGCCCCGCCAAGCGGGGCTTCCATTTCTGATTTTTTATATGAATATGTATTTTCATAATAACATTGCCGGTCGCTAAACACGGCAGATATGGATTTTCATACTAGTAACATTGCCGGCCGCTGCTCGCAAGAACAGTGGTGGCCCAGTGGTATCAGCCCCGACTTACGAGTTGTATGTCGTGGGTTCGAACCCAGGCAGGCTCTTTACTTTGTGTAAATAATTTCATCACCACTGCTCTCAAAACGGTGAAGGAAAACATCGTGAGGAAGCCGGCATGTCCTAGAACCAAAAATTCGAAGACATGTGACATCTACCAACCCGCACTGCGCCCGCGTAGTGGATTACAGCCCACTCCCTCTCAAAGAGAGGAGGCCTCTGTCCCAGCAGTGGGAACATTATAGGCTGATTATGCTCGCATGTATTTGACCAGTACTTACAGTATTTTCAATTTATCTCCAAGTCGGTTGTCAAAATAATACTCGAGTTTCCAAGCATGTTAGAGAAAATAATATTAAAGTTCTTAGATATTGACTTCAAATGTAGGTACCTCTGCTATTGTTTAAAATGTATTTAGAACAAGGTTAGTAAGACTTAACATGCAACAGCGCTTATCTTTTGATAGCCTAGACTTTCTAGTCTAGACTTACTGTAACTTTTATTATTAAATATAAAGTGTGCTTTAATTAATTCATAAACTCAATTATAGTTTTGAGATTAGCCTTAATCTTCATAATTCAAAGTGTTTAAACTTAACACCTTTCAACAAAGGCTTTGTTTTATGGCTCGATTTTATTAAGTTATATTACCGTCGTAATAGTTCGTCGTCATAGTATCGTTGTATTTAGTTTAAGATTAACGCGGTAGAATGTTATATTTTTTTAAATGCTTTAAACATATTCATACATACACCTTCAACAATAAAAATACAATTTACAATGATATTGATAAAATTACATAATAATTAATTTTCATGTTTCAACTTATGTTTTTTATCAGTTAGCAGTCAAGCCTTTAGCGTTCTGTTTGGAGTCTGATTTACTGACTATATAATAATAAATGCTATGGTGTAACAATTAGGAAATAGTTGGCCATTTCCTAATTGTTTCACCATAGCATTTATTACTAATGGTTCTGTGAGCTATAGACCTAGAAAAAATATAAGTTGAAACATGAAAATAAATTATTATGTAATTTTAACAATATTGAAATAGCAGAAATAGGTTTTTGTTTAGGTTTTTAACCGCCATTTTGAAATATTTAGAAAAACTGTTAGTGCAAAAAAAAACCATATAATTATCGAACCTGCTCACAAAATTTCACGAGAATCTGTTGAGAAATGAGACCTGAAGAGGAGAACACCCGGACATCCGGACATACGAAAGCATTTTTGCCCAAGCTCGGTCAATTATTTTCATAATGCTCGTGCTACAGGAAAGGAGAAGAATTAATTAACACTATAAACTATAACTATATTATTACTCTCCTTTTACCACAACTGGCCTTAGGGTAGAACCCGGAATTGGTCTAATTGCCGAACGGGTCGATAGAACTATCAGGTCGGAGTAACTGGCCCTGTTGTCTAAGTAAATACTATCGCACATTGTACTAACATCAGGAATCAATACCCAACTTGATTAGTTGCACAACTGCACAATCAACTAAGTACCTATATCTACCTACCAATCGTCCTCGTTAACATGTACAGTAGAATAAACATACAGTACAACTATCCTTAATATCCCTTGGATTGAAATTAGAGATTTTCTTAATGTCCCTCGGAGGAAAAATTGATGGACATGGAAATTAGCATTCGTTTGTATTCGGAAATGCGATGATTCCCGAGGGATATTAAGAAAATTGTTGTACTGTACATAGCTATAACGAGGTCACACGATTTTCGAAGAGACCAAGGTAGACGTAACTAACTGGCTTACCAAGCAGAAGAACATAAGGAACAGAACACACGCGACCACGACATACCTTCCATGCTATCAAGAAATTTACTTTTTAAAAGATAGCTGTGGCCTATGGTCGCCTGGTATAAGATGCAGCATTGCACCTCAAAATGTGGTAAACACCTCTGTTTTCCCCTTGGGAGATAAAGGCAAACTCAAACTAAACTCAAAGTCAAGGCATTTATCCTTACTAATATTATAAATTCGAAAGTAACTCTGTCTGTATGTTACCTTTTCTCGCCTAAACCACTGAACGGATTTCGATAAAATTTGGCAAGGAGATAGATGGTATCCTGAGAAAGGATATAGGCTTATTTTTGTCCCGGTAGTACGTTCTCGTGGAATAATTTCCGGTATCCACGCGGGCGAAGCCGTGGGCAGAAGCTAGTTTTAAATAAACCAATTACAGACACTTTTGAATTTTCAAGGGGTTGGTCAGTCAGAACGATGAAGCTAGCTGGTGATGGGCGTGGTGTTAGGTTCACGTTATTTATATTCGTACCTACGTAACAATAAAAGTTCTTTCAACCTTTTCCGTCTACTCTTTCTACGAAAGTCTGGCTTCTCATACAACTTCCAACAATCGGTCGATTGAATATAATACTTCTGAGTAAAACAATACCACGTGTTGCCATGGTTACAATATAGAAATCTGAATAATATCCGCAGAGACAAAAGCCACGACAGCCATTGTTAAAAATATGAAATAAAACTGCTTTCTCTGAAAGAAAATATAAACGATAATATTTTTTTCTGTATGTATATACAGGGTCAAATTATATTAGCTAGCGAAACACCGCAGTCGTTTAACATGAATTTTATTAAAATTAAGAAGATTTGATGTTTTTATTAGGGTCAACGACCGCTGATAGTATTGTTACTTGAAGTACTTATAAGTTGGAAAAATATGTTTTATCATGTTTAGTTATCGATACCCATCACGTCTGCGGAGTTCCTCTAGCTAATTTAATTTGACCCCATTTTTTTTTATTACTTTTTTATTTTAGATGGGTTTGCTCTTGACTTTATTCTAGGTCAGAGATGACAGAGACAAAGTCGACGATGGAGTGAGCTTACCCAGAAGAAGCCTGTTCACTCTCACTTTGAAGAGATTTGGGTTGTATGCGGTCGGAAACACAGACGCAGGTAGAGAGTTCCACTCTTTTTCTGTGTGTGTATATATATATATATATATATATATATATATATATATATATATATAGTTTTACATGATGAAAATATTTATAAACAGATTTTTTCTGCTCCGATAACAGAAGCAATCAGGATATAATCCCAGTGTGGAGCGGAGGAGATTTTCCCTGTGCTCATTTAATCTAAAAACTAACACTTGTAGGTATACCTTCGGACACAAGTCTGTATGGTTGGACGATCTTCGTTAACACATCATGCTTCCGAGGACGCGTTTAGTCGTCACTTCGAACTAACTTGCGAATATCTGTCACTACACAGGGTTAATTGTTATATGTCGGCAATCCATTAAGGGGATGTAGGAGAGATAATTTGCAACAAAATTACCCTTGATAAAAAAAAAAGAAAGTTAAATTACTCGAAAATGTTTGACATTTGCATAGGGGTCATGTAAATGTCAACAATTTTCGAGTAATTAAACTTTTTTTTTTTTTTGTTGTACGCAACTTTGAAAATTGATTAAAAATACACAATGCATGTTTTTTTTTTTAATTATTATTATTTGCTTCTACTTGAATACATAATAATAATAATAAAAAAAAATATAAATCGTTACAATTTTCTATTATTTTGGTCAGGTTATTTGACTAAAATAGTCGATGTCTGCAATAAAACACGGCAGTACTTTATCGGCAGAACATTAAAAAAACATGTACAACTTCTCAGCTATCCAACGAGATATAATAAGATACCAGATATCTTCAAATAAATGTAACATGTCAAATTACTCGAAAATTGTTGACATTTGCATAAGGGTCATTAGGGGTAATTCGGTTGTAAATGACATCTCCTACATCCCCTTAACGGATTGCCAACATATAACCAATTCCCCTGTATATGTATTGTTTTACAAATCTAGGAAAATTGTAAGGAACTGTTTCACTTTGCACTATCTTGAAGATATCGATATTATTTATTAAAACCCAAGATAGCTTTTTCTAACTTGATAATTTTCTTTAGTCATTGATCATGTAATCTGTTTAGGTAGCAAGTGCGATGCATATGTCATGGAATTGAGACTTACATACCTTAACCTGCCATCAAAGAATTACGTCCAACTACCAAAGACCAGAGTGAGTCTGTACAGATCCGTTTTATACAGTTCATTCGCAAAGAGTTGTGAAAATACAAAGAGTATACACGAAACATCTGGCCTTTAAATCTAGGAAAATTTGCCATCGCTGTCCGTATCGTAGCAGTGCCTACACTTTTTCAAAATAAAGACAATTAATAGTTTTATTATTATTTATTTTATTTTAACGAAGGCTTACAGACTAACAAAACAATGATATTGAGAAAGGAATAAAATAAAATAAATTACGTAAAGACACGTACGTGTTGGTGAACCAAATAAATAAATTAATTTCGTCAAAAAGATAAGGATATAATGCATCTTTCAATGTGTTCATGACATGAAACTACCATCGACAATCCATCTACAAATAAGCGTGGCGATATCGATCACTAACCCTCTGACTTGTAAATAAAATAGACATACGTAGCAGTAAAAAATGTAAAACGAAAATTGTTTCTAACTTCGCAACGAACAATGTTTATAAATACCAATGATTTAATTACAGATACAGGCAAATTGCTGGTTTTATAGCCCAGTACCACGTTTTAACGACTTGACAAGCTGGTCGGGGCTCATTGAAAATGAATTGAGGAAGATTGCGAGGTTGTCGGAATATCTAATGTAACTTTTGTTTTTTGATATAATATAGCTGTCGAAAGTTACAATATAAAATCTAATGTTAGAAAATGTTGTACAATGTGACTTAATGCTTACCTACAGAAACCTTATATCACACTAGCGTACCGTAATATGGATAAAAACAGGTCAGAGTCCCAGCGGTGGGAACTATTAGAACTGCCTGAGGAAGCCCCTATTTTTATACGGAGTAACCGAACATTGTTCTAATAGAATTTAGTGAAGAGGGTAAAACATGAAACTTGCTTATTTTATAGTTCAACCACCCGTAGCTATACTTACGTATGTACCTACATGAACTCTGCTAAATGTAAATCTCCCTCACGAATCGCTACAAAATAACTATCTTGAGATATCCCACGATATATATAGTTACTAGCTGTGCCCGCGACTTCGTCCGCGTGGAAATAGTGTCTTTGGGTAGCATTTTTAATTATTTAGGCTAAATATTTTACAAATAAGACACATACGTATAAATACTTTAATGAGCCATTTGCAGTGTTTCACTGCAAAGAGCTTATTAAATCATTTAAGTCGGCTGCACAGCGCTTATTGTGTACGGCGCGGTGCTTGGCAAGTTTCTTACTCGCGTCTCCGTAAATGTTAACATCAGAATAGCTCTAATATTTTGTCTCTTGTCGCAAACCTATAAAACCTTCACATAGACCTTACATATTTCCATACAAACTTTCATACCTTATTCCCTATTGTTATTTTACACCTTTGAGGGTAAAACTTTTACAAACTATATCGAATCACCAGCCTAAAAAAATAGTTTCAAGCTTCTAGCTCTAAAAATGACGATACTTGCATACAACTTTTTATCCCCCCTTTCAACCCTTTATAACCCTTTTTTCGCAATAAAAAGTAGCCTATATCCTTTTTCAAGCTGTAGACTATCTGTGTACCAAATTTCATTTAAATCGGTTCAGTAGTTTTGGCGTGAAAGCGCGATAGACAGACAGACAGACAGAGTTAGTTTCGCATTTATAATATAAAATATATATATATATATATTTATGTATATAATTAAGGAAGTAAGGATTTGGCTAGACAGTGTCATTTTGTAATGGTGGATGCGCAACCAGTTGGAAAGTCCCAAATTATTTCTTCATGAAAATGTTTTAGAGTCTAACTTCAGGAACTCAGTTTTTATTATTTGAATTTGGAACAATCTTCAAATGCAATAAGATATGAGCATGAACTTTATTACTGTGTACAATTTACACGTAGCATTTCAGTAGGCAGCCTATGATTATACTACTTTTATGTCTACCTCTTTGGGTAAATAATACATGACGTATGTTGTATCGCCTTACAATACTAGCAAAACGAGTATTACGTAAGTCTCACAAGGTTGGGGAAAAAGTCTTTTCGCATTATAGTATGTATGAACTTGTAATAAAATCTCTTTGGTTATACTATTTGTATCTGGCTGGTTTTGGTATCATTGAAAGTTTAAATTTGAAAGAAGATAATTCCAAATTCAAATTAGGAAAATGTGTGATTTTCATTTGTTTTTCGTACTGTCAAGATGAGTGAATCTAATGAAGAAATTCGATACATTTTAAAATTTTACTACAAAAGAGGTAAAAATGCAATGCAAGCCGCGAAAAAAAATTTCGACGTTTATGGACCTAGTGCAGTGTCTGTGAGAGTAGCACAAATTTGGTTTAAGCGTTTTCAATCCGGAAATTTTGATGTCAAAGATGCACGTCGCTCTGGTCGCCCTATTACGGATAAAATGGATGCCATTTTTGAAAAAGTGGAGCAAGATCGGCATATCAGTAGTTACGACGTAGAGGAAGAACTGGGAATTGACCACAAAACAGTTTTGGCACATTTGAAAAAAACTGGGTACACAAAAAAGCTCGATATTTGGGTACCTCACGTAGTCACTGAAAGAAACCTAATGAACCGTGTACTCATTTGTGATTCTTTATTACGACGTAATGAAACCGAACCATTTTTGAAGAAGCTGATGGTGATGAAAAGTGGATCACGTACGACAAGAATGTGCGAAAAAGGTCGTGGTCAAAGGCCGGTCAGGCTTCACAGACTGTGGCGAAACCCGGGTTAACTCGCAACAAGCTGATGCTGTGTGTGTGGTGGGATTGGAAGGGCATTATTCATTATGAGTTGTTACCACCAGGCAGGACCATCGATTCTGAACTCTACTGCGAACAACTGATGAGATTAAAGCAAGAAGTTGAGAGAAAGCGGCCGGAATTAATCAACAGAAGGGGTGTGGTTTTTCATCATGATAACGCTAGACCTCACACATCTTTATCCACTCAGCAAAAATTAAGAGAGTTTGGCTGGGAGGTGTTAATGCATCCGCCGTATAGTCCTGACCTTGCACCTTCAGATTTCCACCTGTTTCGGTCTCTTCAGAATTCTTTAGGCAGTGTCAGGTTAACATCATGAGAGGACTGCCAAAACCACTTGTCCCGGTATTTTGATCAGAGGTCCCAAAATTTCTATAGCAATGGGATCATGTCCCTACCTACAAGATGGCAAAAAGTTATCGAACAAAATGGTACCTACATACTTTAGTTAAATGTAAATAAACTATATTAAAAAATATTTTGAATTTTCTTAAAACTTTTTCCCCAACCTATTTTAATCGTAGAAACACAAAACAGACGTCATAACTCGTAGCACGGCTACGGGGCTACGGCGTAGGCCGCGCTATATTTGCCGTAGCAAACAGACAGGAATGGAACGCAAATAGATTATTTGCACTTTGTTTACTTACTTAAACCTTGCCGGAGATTTATTTTCATGTTGGGTAAGCAAAGGGAAACTGCGATTTTGCTGGGAAAGATACAATCTCTGCAGAAGAAGATTATTATACGTGGGGGAGAAGATAAAATAATCTAAACATTTTTATCCTTAGGGTTGGATGAAATGATGTTATTTAAAGCACACATCGCAAACATACACAATTCACTTGTATGCCTCAACGGGGCACGGTTGTAATGTTGTGCACCCACAAGCATAACAGAACAGACTGATGAAAAGTGACGACGGTTCTATGTAACAGTTGGATTGTTTGTGAAAACCATGCTATTTGAAATAATGGTTTGTTTAAGACGGTAACTTCTTATAACATAATATCACGCCTATATTCCCCGAAGGATTAAGCAGCGGTGTACCTATAGTACACCCACATTTCACCAGTTATTTTAAAGTCCCATAGAGGGTTTTCATGAAAATTCACGCCATGAATTGGCGCCACTTTCACAAGAGGTCTTCCATTTCGACAATGAATATAAAATATATGATGACGTTAATCATTCGTTTCATTCGTTCGTTCATCATTCGGTCTTGACTAAAGAAAATATAGGCGCTTTGACACTTTTCATAGGTGCCCGGACCTGACGTCTCAGTGCTGCCACCTAGTAAACGTCATTTCAGAAAACCCTCATTGCTATCAACCGGGCATAACTCCAGGCGCCAGACTGCTACATAGAAATTCCTTGTGGAAAAACCCAATAACACTTTGCCCGACCTAGGACTTGAACCCAGAACCTTATGCTCAGAAATAGCGCTTGCAACCAGTAGACTAACGATGAACTTCTGTTAAGCTTGTGGCTACATACTACTTCAGGAACTCAGTCTCATAAATGACGTCACAAGAAAACAAACATACCTCCTCTTAAAACTATAGCAAGTAAGAGGGATAGTGCTGTTTGCACGACATAAAATGATTTACGTCCGAACCAGCCGCGCTAACGAATGGAAAAACGAGACTTGCAAACTGTCTGGTAGTCAGCGTATCTCATCTGTATCTCCGTATATCGTATCTCCCTTTCTTTCCATAACTAGTAGCTAGTTATGAAAATAACATAATAAATAATAAGATAACTAGCGGCTACATCAAACGAAACTAGTGGCTGTTCAATTATCTTGAACTTTAGCTACTTTTACAACCTTATAGCTGGTTTAAACATTCTTTGATAGAGATGTATAGTTATAAATTCGCCTTTTCTAACGAAGAGCAACTTCAAAAAAATGGGTGCAGAAAACGTTCTAAAGAAAACAATATGAAAAAATCGTGAAGCTTATAAGCCGCGCTCGCAATTCTAATAGCAAAAAAAACAAAAGGCAAAACCGAGAATGTATTTTTACGTGATGAAGTTATGTATTTTACCCCGCGGCCAGTAGCGACACGCTTAAGCGACACGCTTAAGCGACACGCGCCTTATGACAGCGACTGTGGAGAAAACAAATGAAAGAAATTGTTTAGAACATGCCTCTAGTCACCGCGACACGACTTGCGAAAGACGGACGGACGGAAACAGGAGACGCGTGCCCGTGTCGCTTGATGCAAGACTCCTCACAAATCGTATCGCTCGGGAACATGTTTTTTTTTTGGTTCTATCAACACAAATACCTACGGTCATCATCACCAACATGAGCACAGGATTTTGCCCTGTTACAGGATTTCTATTACCATCTCAAAGAATATTACCAACACGTAATCAATGTGATATCACATCCCTTCGTTAAAAATACCTCCTAATTAAAGTCAAACAACGAATTTACATTATTAAAGTATCTACATAAAAACATTAATTCCATACGGTAATCATACGTTATTTCTAATCGAAATCGAAATACCTATTTCTAGCTCGGGTCAACAAACACGTTTCATTTGAATGGTAAGTTATTTACATATCACGAATTGATAGTAGATATCGTTTGAAACAATTTATCATACGAGCTCGTACTGTTTGACCCGGAAAATTAAATGTTTTCAAACGGTTGATATTGTACTAATGGAAAACTAAAGTAGCGTAAAATTGTTACAGCAACATAATTTATAAAGTCACTGGTAACACAAAGTATTAGTGTTACTGGCCGTATGCTTACAAAAACACTAGCTGCCTAGAAAAAAAAAAGACATTGTTCTCCGAAACATATCCGGTCCATTCGGTAAAAATCTCTTTTGCTTAGATTTTTTTTTATTTTTGGTAACGGGGTAGAAATCCCCATGAATGTCCTCCGCCGTGGGGCGGGCGGAGGGGTCTGGCAGACTTCTACTGACTAAAACCACCCCGTGTTCCCTCGCACACTTGCACCGGGGGTTACGGGGGCACTTAAGCACTCTTCAACGCAGCCCCCGACTCGTGCCGGCCCGCCTCTGCGGACTCAGTCTGGTCAAACGGGGCAGTGAGGTGTTTGATTCCCAGCACGATGTCTAGGAGGGGTGCGCGTGGAACATTACGTCCCGCCACCGTGATAAATGATAAATGATTTTATTTCTGTAAATAGGTTTGTACAAACACTTTTACACGCCAATCATATTTTAAAAACTAGATGAGGTCGGTTTTTCCCATCTGACTACTCTGAGAAGAAAGGCCGAAACAAACTCAGAGGTCACAGTTTCTTTTAAAGTCCAGACATAATCTTGGTCAGATCATGTGAAGACCAAGTAGATTTGTGTCTGAAATGGTATTTTGAGGAAAAACCACACAGATTGAGTGGACCTGTCCAGTCAGTGCACGCATTTGTCAGTAATCATGCAGCTCAACTCATAACTTAAGGAGCTCAACGACGTGGTCTTATATGATAGGGGGTGGCGGACGTCCCCAAGTCCACCGTCCCTGTACCCATTTTGGGGAGCCGGAAGAGGGCATTATCTGCCCTCTGCCGACGCCAAGTGCGCCTGCTGCGGGCCGGGAGAGCACTCGAAATCTTCCTCTCCTTTTCGCCGCCTCCTTCGGTGACATGACATTTTTGCAGGAGGAGATCACCGCATCCCATGACTCTACGCCGCCAAACGTAGAATAAATCACACCCGGCAGCGACAGGTCGCTTCCCACTTCCAAAACAAGGGCACGCCGTGGCTCCTTCCAAGCTACACACTCTGCAAGCGTATGCCACGCCGTGTCCTCCCGGCAACAGACGCAGTGATGACACCGACCGTCTGGCTCCTTGCCTATGCGATGCAGGTACCTCCCGCAGCAGCCGTGCCCCGAGAGCACCTGCGTCGCCCTACACGACAGGGAGCCGTGCCTGCCCCCGAGCCAGTCGTTGAGCACCAGCTGTTACTTAAAGACCTAACCTAACCCAATGGATCTTTGTTATCTTAATTATATAAACTATTAATTAAAATGAGCTGTCAATAGCGTGAATCCCCGGAATCAGGTGGAAATGAAATAGATCGGCTAGCCTTTTTTCCAGCCAGCGTATAGGTCGGCTTTCATAATTACTAATGATAGGTACTACGTATTTGACCTCGGTTTAGTTTAAAAAAACTGCCCAAGTTTAACTTATCCAATGTTAACTTATTTACGACACAAACAATGATGTGGATTCGGATTCTTCGGATTTTTTATTTTATTTTAATCTCGAAATTGGGACAAATATTAATGAGAAATTTAGATTGTTTGGTTTCCCGGATGTCTGAAGGCTGTATATATAAGTACTCGATAGGTTGATATATAACATTAAATATCAAAAAAAATAAACTGTGGTGCAGCCATCTGTTGTTAAGGCGCTTTCAAGGAGAAAATCTGAAGCCATGCTTTTCTTTTTACAAATGGGTATCTGGTTTGTGGGTTTATCTATACGATAATGAGTCTTCGATATGTATTAGCTAGACATTGCCTTTCTGAACACTCGACCATTACTAGATCACTTTGACGAATTTTATCTGTGGACCTGAGAAATCGATAATTTCACACGAAAATTGCCTCTAATACAATTTATTAATTGTCATAAACACTAGGTACTACATTCACAGAGAGCCTTAGATTCAATCACGCCTGTCAGTAATTTAGCTATCTCCTCAACGATATAATATATGCCTAACTACGCTACGGTTCAGCCTGGATTACAAGCTTAGACTGAGCTCCGTCGATAAAGCGTTTGCCTAAAACTATTAAACATACATCAGATAGGATTTAGCCTTACTCTGTGAAGGCTCAATCGTATCTTTTTATTGAAATTGAAATGTAAGTATTAAGCAATTTAGTTAATAACTCAGGACTAAACTCACAACCTTTGATAGAATTTAGATTTTATAAGAGAAATCATTCAATTCAAGTCATTTGTTATTTTAAAATGACACATGGAAGACGCCACAAGGGATCATCTGGATTTACACACGAAAAAATACGGTTTTTAAAGAAGTCCCGTAACACTATTTTGACATTTTAAATATCATACTAGCTTCTGCCCACGGCATCGCCCACATGGATGTCGGAAATTATCCCACGGACACGTGCTAAGGGACAAAAAGTATCCTATGTCCTAGGTCTATATGCCAGGTCTATATGCCTTTCATCCAATTCCGTTCAGCCCTTAAGGCCTAAAAAGGTAACAGTCACACTATATTTCCAATCCCTTAAATTGGTTAAAAAAGGGACACAAATTTTTTAAAAATCATCCCCGATTTTACCCCCTTGAGGTGCGATTTTACAAAAACACTGAAACACGTAATTCTTGATTTCTTACCAAAAACATAAATTTAAATTTCCATATCCCTAACTTTAGAAAGTTTCCCATACAGACTTTCTTGGCCTCTATATAAAAGTAGCCTGTGTCCTTCCCAGGATACCATTTATCCCCTTGCCAAAATTTATAGATATCCGTCCAGTATTTTAGGCGTGAAAAGGTAACATACAAACAGACAGACTATCCTAATCCTAATTTCCTAACTTCCTAATCCTATCCTAATCCTAATCCTAACTTCCTAATTCTAATCGTAATCCTAACTTCCTAATTCTGATCCTAATCCTAATCCTAATCCTAGCTTCCTAATCCTAATCTTAACTTCCTAATTCTTATCCTAATCCTAACTTCCTAATTCTAATCGTAATCCTAATCCCAACTTCTTAATTCTAATCATAATTCTAATCCTAACTTCCTATCCTAATCCTAACTTCCTAATCCTAATCCTAACTTCCTAATCGTAATCCTAACTATATTATAAATGCGAAAGTAAGTTTGTTCGTTTGTTACCTTTTCACGCCTAAACCACTGAGCCGATCATTCTGAAATTTTACTATACGTTGTCAGGGATACAGGAACGGATATAGGGCACCTTTCATCCCGATAAAAAGTTCTGTTTCCGAGGAAAACAACAATAACGTTCTTATTATAATAGATGGCGCCACATGTCTTTGGAATAATGATTGAATTGTATTGGTATAGAAACTTTAGTAGTTTAAGAGATTTCTTTTTATTTAAGTACCTAATACATGTTGTGAGTTCTAGAGTAGCAGGGATACATTTGGAAAAACCATACTTTTCCCATGGCCAGCTAAATGTAGCATGTTCGCGTGTGTCCAATGCCCAGAATTTATACGTATTAGCGCCAAATAGAAGGACATACAAGATTGTGTATAGGAGCGTCTTAGAATAATGTTCCGTTCTGAGCCCATGATTGATTTGATTGATTGATTGATTGTCAAATTAAATATCACAATTAATTATTATCATATTTAACGCGAGCAAAGCCGCGGGCAAAAACTATTTTATAATATTAGTATATACCTAACCCTGTCCCTTCAGAGATGGTTTTGTTAGGTACACCTAAAAGCAAACATTTTTCATAAACTAGAAAAACAACAGATAACATAAGGCAACGCCTACCCCCTCTTTGTGTGTGGCCTCACTAATAACAAAGGCACACTCACACGGGACTGTAATGGGCCGCACGAGAATATAAGATAACACGCCATTTTGAAGCATGAAACTGGCAAAGGGTTGTCGTTACGTTATACAGTCATTATGTAAAAAAGAATGATAAAATCTAAATGTCGGATGTGACTGTGAACTTCTGTACATTTCGCGCAAACAGTAACTATAGGTTCAGTACATAATTCTGGACCTTAAACTAACTTTTTTAAAATACAGCTGTTTTTTTTTTTTTTGATTTCCGACGCAATGTTTCTACGCTAGGAGGTCTAGAATCATGTGCCGAATTCATAGTTACAGTTTGCACGTCGATGTCGCTGTCACCCTGTATAGTTCCAACCAAACGTACAGCAGCTGTAACATTTGCACTACGAAAGTCGCTCTTACTGCTACGACATAAGACTCTATCAATGACAAATTGTTACTACTGATGCGGTTCGCTGTAGGAACTACACATATTTAGAAGGTACGAGTAGACCCACAAATATCAAGTGCAATCTACTATTACTTTGCACTGAAATTTTTTACCATTCTAAATAAAGTTCTACTAATTATTTTGATCTTTAAAAATTTCCTGAGTACCCAAGATTAATCAAAGCTGTATTTATTTATTCAACTAGGACCAAGTGAAGTCTAAACCCAAAGTGTTGTCAAGTATACGCACAAAACGATAGCGCAAAACTCCACTCCAAATCTCACGATTCAATTCCCAATATTTCAGTGCAACACCCAAATAAAATCCAATAGTCGTGAACAAATATATATTCTGTTCCATCCCCGCTTGTCATCTCTCCAGATATAATTTAATATCTGTCTGGCAGGCGAGGGGAGGGTTAACACAAAGGGTTAACTCACTGGCTTATCATCTCATGATTGTTTCGACTTTCCCTTTCTCACTCTGCTTATGCTTTTATGCTGTCGTAAATATGCTAGTTATGTTTTGAAGATGCTTGTTTAATCTTGACGTGGAGGATTCTAGAAATTAAGATTTGATTAGTGTAAGTACAATTACTTACTGAAATTTTAAGAAAGAACATTCCTTCATTGTGCCCACTTCTGGGACTCCAGGCGTCCTCTCTATTAGAGAAAGTGGGCCAGCCATTATCTACCTCGCGGGCCCAGTGCAGGTCCTGATGGATGCCATATTTCTTCGAATTCTGGTTCTAAGGATCCTCATGACGTTTTTTCCGACCTTGCTAATTTCGGATAAAAATTCTATGTAAACAAGCTTGTTATGCAAACAACATTTTACAAAATAATTCCTCTCTAGCCAAACTACAGTAAACAGCGGTTCTGACGACCACAAGTCAAGATTGTCTAGAATAAATTGAGCGAAGGCAACAAGTTTCTTTGTGAAGAAGATAATTTGTAATCCTTGCCTCACCGAGAACTTTGTAAACAATTTTCAAGTTCATACATATTCAAACAAGAAGGATGCGTGTGTCTTAGCGATAGTTGTAACAAAAAAAGCATCGGAATCAATTTTTGTGTAATTTTTTCTTTGTACTTCAACAACAAGGTACTTATTTGTTTAAATATTTTTCAAAAACACGATTTCTAAATAAATTAGTCTTTAACTAGTGGTGCGAGACAGAAAAAACAGCTGTGTATCCTAGGTGAGCAGTAAGTTATAATAAAATCTTATGAATAACTTTGAATTATTATCTATTGATATCGTTTAATCGAAAAGATGCTCTGTAGAAGGAAAATCACTGAAAAAAAAAACATAATAAACCTTTATATAACAACAAACGTATCTGTTGAGGCTTCGTAAGCTCTCGTCACGACGCCATGTTTTGTCTTCAGCTTAGCTGCCGCTCTCAGTTCAAAAACTTTTTGACACCATTGTTTATCTTATAAATGAGTGTTGTGAGCGTTGGCCGTTGTTTGCTTTTTTATTATGCAGCGCCCAACACAATAATTAAAATATATTGAGTTAGCTCTCCCTTTTGCCCTAGTTAAATCAGTATTCACCCTTTTCTAAATGTCGGCCTTCTATTTCAATTAACGATTTAGAGTGGCAGCAGTTTCTTTCCGGCTCTGTCGGTTTGTTTGCTCAAAAACATATATTTTCGTTTATTTATATAAACATTTGAGGACCAGAAAATCAATAGGCAACATTGAGGTATAGCCTGATGACCTCTAAAACATTAATAAAACCTACCAAGGGCTCGTCAAACCAAAATTCTAGACAGTATTAATGACTCAATAGTGTGCCCTCTTTCACGCGAACTTCGAATTAGCTGAATTCATTTACTGCAACTGAACATTTTCAACATTATAAGAACGCAAGCTGGTTGGAATTACCTATTCGTACCGCTACACATTAAGGCTGTTGAATAGCTGACATTAACGCCTTGAAGGTCACCCAAGGTGATGCAATCTAGAACTTATTGTACAATAGCTGTAAGAATGGTGCAATGAAACTGGTCTTTCATAATTTCAGCCAGTAATTTTCGATATCGAACATAGACTTGCTATATACATAATATAAAAAACTTTTTTACAAAAAAACAACCGACTTCCAACAAAAACACTAAAAGACGTGAAAAATAACTTTAATTTCGGAATTCGGTGTCTTTGGTTTTGTATTTTCGTTTTTGGCCACCGACTTCCGAAATTAAAGTTATTTTTCACGTCTTTTAGTGTTTTTGTTGGAAGTCGGTTGTTTTTTTGTAAAAAAGTTTTTATTTTTCACTTTTTAGTTGCGATACCTACCCCACACAAATTCGTATACCACTACTTGGCTTGTAAATAACAGTGACAGGAAATTATTAGCACATCATCCATATAAACTAAGTGGCAAAAATATGCAGTATTAAGGATAACTCAAAAACTACTGGTCAGACCTTGATCAAATTTAAATGGGACCACATGTGAACCACCAGCTACCAAATGCAAAAAGAATCATCCAAATCGGTTCAACCAGAAAAAAGTTATGAGCTAACACACATAAAAAAAAAAAAAAAAAAAAAAAAAAAAAAAACATACAGACGAATTGAGAACCTCCTCCTTTTTGTGAAGTCGGTTAAAAAAGTGTAAAAAGACACTTAACGAATCCGAGAGTCACTTGTACCTACTCCCCGTCATAGTAATATTTTTTTTGTACTGTACCTGGGAACCTTCTGGTTACGGAGATATTCAAGGTCAAAATTCCAACTTTTACTGACGTTTTTTAACGAAAACAAGTTCTTCATGTTATAAGACAAGCATGCACACACAAGCACAATGCTTTGCGTGTGTTACATTGCGCACCACCGCAAACAGAAAATTTTCACACCAGAAATAAAAGTCGTTTCCCAGCAATTATTTTTGTGCAATGTTACTTAGTTTGATATACAGAATGCGTAGTTGACGGCTACGTGATAGGTCTTTTTACCCCCTGTATATTGTAAGCTGTCATAGTAGGCCAAGAGCTGACTAAGTACGGTGTATGGTTATGAGATGTATACATCTACAGGAAGGCTACTAACGACTTATCTTCATGTCGCCTCTTTCATCATTCTCTCCATACGGGTTATAGGGCATTGATATTGCCGGGAACTGTGTTAAAGAAAACGCATTCTCGGTTTTATTAGATCTATTTAGTCACTATTCGTGTTTCACTTTCATAGGCGGTCAAAAAGTTATCCCAAGGGCGAAATATCACTCACGATAGGTCTCTCCGTCATGTCGTCTAGATCAAAATTGTAAAACTAAACCTAATTTAGTTTCGACATGACAGTGATTTTTATCATTCTGCCCGCCAAGTTAGCTTTAGTATTATGAATAATTTATTTTTTATTCATAGCCTATTTTCAAATGTGCTGTAAAAACTAGCGCTATGATTTTTTTTAACGTAACTAAATACACTGATGAATTACTTTTTCAGTGCCGAAAATGCTTTATATGTTTTCTAATTAGAGTTTTTTTTTTAATCTAGATACTTACCTACACTCGGTAGATTGAAATTTTGGTACAGTCAGCAACAAACGGTGGATAAATTGTGCTGGATTACGGCCCAGTCCCTGTCACAGAGAAGAGGTCTGTGTCCCAGTAGTAGGAGCATTATAGACTGATTATACAGCAACAAAAGTCAATCACACATCATCTAAATTGACGCAAAATGATTCGATAATCTGCTATTTAACATTTCATATGATACGCCTAATAGAGAGTTTACTTTAAATTTTACTTCTGATACGATTTAATTTCAATATTTTGCTGAATTAAGTTATTGGTAGATGGTTGGTTGGTTGGTGGATGGTTGTTTGTTGGTTTAGTTATAATAATAATAATAATATAATAAAAAGTTTTATTGATTCATAAACAAGTGTTACAATATTTAGGTATGACACTGGATCCCGCACTAGGATACCCCTTGTCTTAGGATCCAGTCTCGTTCGACGGACAATATGAATTATAAAATATAAGTTATCAAATGCAACGGTTTCAGTATAATTAATTAAACTTAGGAGTAAAAATTTACCAAATGTATGTAATGTATGTGATGAGTGTAAACTATGTTTTGATGAGTGTGTATGTGATGAGTGTAAGCAGGCATGTGATGAGTGTTAGTGTGTATGAGATAATTAATACTCTAACAATTGAATGATAAAAAAAACCGTTTCAGCATAATTAAGACCGAGCAGCCAATCCTGAACCTGTTTTTGTTTGATTGGTAGGTTGGTTTTTCCATCTGGAATTTCTCAGTAGCAGCACGGAGTCTGAATTTGAACCCGGTTAATGGCAATAGGCTCGCCCCCTATTTATAACATAGGACATGTCGCGTAGCGACATAATAAACTAGCGCAACTACGCGGCGGCGCACGCCCGCAGAGTGGTCACTTGCTTGCTGGCGCCCGAACTATACGGACGTGTATCTGCTGTTGTACAGTGAATTGGTATTTAATTTACCTACTCGAAAACTTCCTGTAACGTGGTCAACACCACAGGACTTAAAAATAACGGGCGACATGCGGGTGTACGATAGGTACGAAGGATGCTTTTTAAGTTTTGTCGTTTGAAGAAAAAAGAAACAACAAGAACCTTATAGTACTTTTTATTGGTTTTCAAAGTATTCACCACGTAGTTTAATACACTTTTCCATTCGCTCGAACCAGTTATTAAAACATATATTCCATTCCAAAGTGGGGGTGTTCAATATGGCTGATTAGAAAGCATCGGCTGCTTCTTCACCGGACCGGAACGTTGGACCACGAAGAGTTTTCCTAATTTTAGAAAATGTAGAGAAATCGTTAGGGTTTAGGTCAGGACCGTATGGAGGATGGTCAAGAATTTCTACGTTTTCCTGCTTCAAATACTCAATTGTTTGACGACCGCTGTGTGAGCTTCCGTTGTCATGGTGTAGGATGATGCGTCGCTCTGGATTAGATTTTCTCAGTTCGGCGATGAGTTGTGGTAAACAAACTGTGGTATACCACTCTGCATTAACCGTTGGGCGATCTTCAAGTGCAATCGTCGCAACAAGATCGGTTTTGCCACGAACGTAGCCACCATCTTCTTTGAAGTGCTTTGAGAGCGAACAACTTTAGTCGGCTTTGGCTCGTCTTGGAAGACCCAGATTGTGGATTCTTGTTTGGAATCAGGATCGTAGGCATAGATCCAAGATTCGTTTTGTGTGGATCGACCGCCAAATAAACATTTTTGTCATATAATCAAACATTTGTATGACCTTGAGTCTTATTAAAGTTATTTTACAGTAATTTTTTTAACTCTTCGTCATGTACTGGTGAATTATGTGTCCGAATACATTTTTAGTCGTATAATAATGTCATATAGACGTCATTTCGTTTTTTTTTTTTACAATCTTCTTATAATAGCGTCTGCGACGACATCTATAAGACTTACTTATACAACTTTTCGTTGTGTAAACGTTTTCGTAGTATAAAAGTTATAATACTGTCAATTTCGTCATATTGCCTTTTAAACATCTGCTAAACGGATAATAATTGTTTAAGCGTAGTATTTGTAACCATTATATACAAGTCGAATAAATATTTTACGAGTGCAACCTGTATATATCCCAAAGTATTACAAACATGATAATACGACCGCTATTTAATTAATACTCATATTAAAGGTTTATAATAACCTTCTATACAACTTCCACCATTTTGAAATGAAATTTATCATACATATTTATTTACTGTTTGGTACAACATGGATCGAAAAAAGTGGAAAAGTATTAAACGAAGTGGTGCATTCAAAAGAAAAGTTAAAAACAAATATCATTCGCTTCAAACACTTACTTTAATAAAAAGTAATAGAGCTCAAGCTGAGAGTGAGGAAAATGAGAAGGGTTCCGTATCAGCACATTTAAATGCAAATTTAACCAAAATGCTACGAGTACACCCTGCAGTTCATTTGCAGAAGTTCAGGACTCTTGTTCATTTTTCGAAGTTGAAGACAGTTAATCATCGTCTGAAAATGAAGATAATGTTGATAAAGAAGACACTTCAACCAAAAATGATGACTTCAGAGACCATTATAAAAAGTGGGCTATTGATTTTAATATTCCACAAGTTGCATTAAAGCAACTTAATATAATTCTGAACAAAAGAAAGCCCTGCATAGACCATTTAGACCCAAGGGCGCTTTTAAAAATTAAAAAATATATACAAATAATTCTTATCGATGATGGTAATTACTGGCATAATGGTCTCATTGAATCTTTAAAAACGATTTTACAAAACCTAAATGATAAACCGAAATGCGTTTCGCATAATGTGAATATTGACGGACTACCATTGTTCAGCAGCTCTAAGCATCAAGTGTGGCCTATATTATGTAACATCCACGAAAGACCAAATATTTAGGGGGCCCATTTGTTGTGGGTATTTATGAAGATACGAGTAAACCATCAAATGTATCCGCATATTTTCATCCTTTTGTAAGTGAATTATAAGAATTAATGTCTAATAAGTTGAGAATTACATCGCAAGACGGGGTCAATACCAATGTATTGACCCCGTCTTGCGGTCTTGCGTCTTGTGAGGCTCTGACTTTAACTTCGATCACTAACGAAGTTAAAGCCATCATATGCGACAAATGATTATAGACAGCATAATATTTGTAATGGGGGCACCAAAATAACCCGTAATGTAATAAATTATTTAAATTGTTGTCTGTTAAAACAAAATGTAACGTTCTGTTTCCATGGACTATCTGGAAACCACATCCGTAACAACGAGAACAAAAGATAAAATGAGTTAATGACCACGGCCAATTCAAATGACGGCATGGTTGGCGCAGTGGTTAAGCGATTGACTGCTGTGCCGCGTGTCGCGGGTTAGATTCCCTCACGGAACAAATATTTGGGTAAACCTAAAACAAAAGTATTATTTAAACTTAACTAAGTTATATGTCACGCAAATCCTTCTGTTCTTAAAATATAAATTCTTTGAGCTATAAGTTAGCTAGGCGTTTATTATTTTATTATTGATCCCTAAATCAACTGTCATGGCGTACACATTTACAATGAACACGCAGTTTATAGGTCGGGAAGTTATATAGTTGTCATATAACGCAGTCACTTAATAAATTAATAATAAAAATATGTGAAAACATTAAAAAAATTAAAGCACTTAAAAAAATTATTACAAACTTACCTCGCATTAATCAGTAAACTTGATTGCACAATAGTTTACAACTGATGAAATGGTTTTAACACCTCAAATAACAAAGAAAAAAATGCAATATTAACTCAGCTGTCAAAAGCACTGCAAAATTAATATATCTGTTACAATAATTGTTCTATATAAGCATCATCTTTAAATGACAATAACACAACGATTACATTATATAAAAGTCATATTGTGTGCCGTTACTCGACACGATGTCGAATACACGCCGCGACAGCTATCATTACATGACATATAGTCAAATTGCCGACGTGTATATGACTACTATGCCACTATGTAGGTGTTTATATGACTGTTACACGAAACTCTTAGCGCCTTAAGCTGAATAAAATGGGCCCTAATGCCGTCGACTAAACGTCCTTATGACATTTATACGATTATATTAAATAACATTAAGTTGCCACCAAAACGTCTACTCAACGTCGTAAATGTTTGTTGAGCGGAGGACACGATGGAGCATACGGTGGAGGTCTGCCCAGCTTGGGCGGAGCACCGCTGTGTCCTCGTAGTGGCGATCGGCGGCGGCGATCTCTCGCGTCCGGCCTTGGTCCAGGCCATTGTACGGAGCGAGAGGGCATGGGAAGCCATCAACTCATTCTGCGAAGCAGTAATGCTCGCGAAGGAGGAGGTGGAGCGCGTGAGGGTGAGGCAATCGCTGCGCCCTCACACCCCTAGTCGCCGCAGGAGGAGACGCCCAGCGCGTCGGGAATCAATAGCCGATTCCCTGTCACCGTAGGCGCGGACTTGCGGACGACGAACAATGGGTAGCTCGCCGTCTGTTAAGGACCAGGTCCTGGTCGACGGCGCGTTGTGTTCTACGCGCACCTCAAAGAGATGTCAGCACCATAGACGGGGTCCGATAGGGCCGATGCCTGCCGGGGTTGCGGATTGTTCGAAAGAGATACCGTGGCCCTGGCGCACAGGCAACTGAAGAAACACGGATTGGTTTTAGTCAGTAAAAATCACACACGCCCTCCCGCTCCGCCCAGAGCGGGAGAAGTTATTTGATGGTTACCAACCCAAAAAAAAAAAGATCCAAGATTTGTTACCACTGATTTTGTCGTAGACGTGATTTGACTCACCGCGGTTGAACCTTTAAAGAGTTTACTAACACCATCTGACGCGGGCCGCCTTATGATCGTCGGAAAGCAAATGCTGGGATCCAACAGGAAACTAGCTTTCTCACACCAACCTCCTCATGCATGATCTTCTGGATGGTTGTCCCTGAGATGCCTAATAACGCCTCTATCTCCTGATATGTTACGTGACGATCTTCGAGGATTATTTGTCTCACAGCAACGATGTTATCTTCAGAGAAGGCGGATTTAGTACATCCTTCACGGGATTTGTTACTAAGACTGATATGTCCACGCTGGAATTCTAAATACCAGCGTTCAACAGTCCGCAGATATGGAGCTTCATCATGGAACACAGATGTTAGCTCTTCGAAACACTGAAGCCGTTTTAGGCCTCTTCGGAAGTTATAGAAAATTATTGCACGGACATTTTCCTTAGTAAGATTCATTTTCGTACGTGACCTGACAGATTCAAAACAACGAAGTGACTATGTGACTAAACAATTGCATAAATCCTAATTCTTTCAATTGTTTAGATATTCTAATTTCCAACAAATTTAAATATTCAACAGTTCTAAATTCAAAATTGGCGGCAAATATGTACACGACAGAACTTAAAAGTTATGCCTGGTTTACCTTTTCCTAACCCTTCGGGGACTACACCGTTATGTTATGTTATGTATTATTATGTTCACACCACCTGCTCGCTAATCTCAAATTCTATGTGATGCAAACCTAATCTAAAGCAAATCATTTAAGACCTAGGCTCTAGCCAGGCAATAATATTGTACTGAATTTCATTATGACCCGCTAGTCATTAATGTGATTTGAATTTGGAACCTCAACTAAGAAAACCGCGCTTGGGAGCCCTAGAATCCTTCGTTGCGTTCGGGATTCAAAATAGCGCCCGTGATTTAAGACACTGCTTTATGCCCTTAATGAATAATCTACTATTAGAAAACTGAAGTATTATTCGACTTTTTTTGCAGTCTATACCTACTTAATATGATTTATACATTGACATTTAGGTACAACTACCAAACTCTCACTGTATTAAATGTTGTATTATCAGTTCCTACTTTTATAAAATAAACTGGTGTTACTTAATGTATTTTATAAAAGTAGGACATAACATAGAAGGACCTCGTTACTGAGGTGTACCAATCATCGCTTGCACCCGGTGGTGGTCCCAAATTGGCCGTCATCGCCATTTTGGCACACTCGTACGATTTGAAGCACGCTATAAAAACCTACACACTAACGTTAAATAAATCTGAAAATCAATTTGGCACCTCTAGCAAATTTTCCCTTACTTGAAACAAATATATTTAGAGAGAACAAAAGTGCTCTCTGACCAGAACGATGCAATCAATCAATTCAGCTAGCCGTATTTCACTGCAGAAATAGGCGAACTGCACTAAAACACTCTGCCTTCGATTCTATTTTCAAAGTTCGGTTTCGGTTAGTTTTAAACAAGAACATCTCCATTCGAATCGCAGTATTCGTCGTCACACTAGTTCTCACAATACTGCTCTACTTAACAATGCCCCAGGCTAAGTAACATTGTATTCCTTCTAACCAAGAGATCGACTTGCAAATACCACGAACTATAACTACGTGACTGCAGCATAAAATACGCAATGTTTTGCTTCAATTTCATACAATTTCTGTGGCTGGCTGACCTCAGACGGGTTCATGCAAATTGTATAAACTGGTAACCACAACGATCGTGGCCCGCAGCAGACAAAATTCATTTAATACATTAATAATGAAGTGCATTTGTGAACGTATTCTGAAAACTCACAAAAAACTGAATTCATCTAACAAGACGAGTTCTTATTTTGCGAACACAGAGAAAAAAATATCTGCTAATCATGTTTCGGAAAGCTGCTGAAAATTTACAATAGTTTCATGCACAGAACAAAGAAAGCCATGAAATTGGTGACGTAGCAGTTATAACAATTTTTTAGGCAACTTACTTCAGTTATTTCCCTTCCATGCACTCCAACTAAAAGGACCAGCTATCAAGTGGGACCTGTAGGAATAAACTTTTCTCTTTGCATAACATGACACTTCAGCGTCCCTTACTACTTGAACATAACGGAACTTCTACTAAGTTTCATGTGTCCGAAGCGACCATCATCAAAATGTTGCGACAACATCACTGAAACTGAACATGCATAGGTCTATGTGAAAAGGATCTTACACTTTGTACTTAGCTATCTTTTGTTTAAGAAAAAACCTAAAAATCCTTTGTTTATAAGCGCAAATAAACATTGTCAACTCTAATTAAATATGAACTTTACTAGCTCACGTGCATCATGCCACTTACCGGAGATTTCAAACATTAAAGAGTCAAAGATAATAGAATAGGTATCCAGGTTGCCAACCGTAAGGTTACATGCTTGATACACAGAAACTGCCGATGCGAAGAGGCGAAATGCATAAGCATAATCAGCCTATAATGTTCCCACTGCTGGGGCTCAGGCCTCCTCTCTGTGAGAAGGAGAGGGCCGGAATCCACCACGCGGGCCTAGTGCGGGTTGGTGGATGTCACATGTCTTCGATTTTTTGATGTTGTCCTTCACCGGTTTGAGAGCAGTGGTTATGACAATAATGTACATAAGTAAAGTCTTAATTTACATAAGTAAACTCATAAGTCGCGGCCGTCCCCCCCGGCCCACCACTGCTCCAGAAGCGAAGTGATGGAATTGATAATGATGATCAGGAGTGTGATGTTTCCATGCATGTTAAACCGAGGCACTTTTCAATCTGATAACTGTAAGGTTTTTCATGCCAATCTTAAATGAATTCACCAGAATGATTCATTGACTTGTTGAAAATCGAAATTCACAACATAACAGTTTCACGCTACTATCGTGAACCAGAATACCTATTTACTTAGCCAGAATCAGCCGTCAGATCGCAATACAAACAAGCAAGCTAGCAATCCGCTTTCAGCGCTGCGCTGTCACTCTGCATTGTAGACCAGATAACGAACGAGTTAATATTAAATGCCTTTTTGAAACAACCTGCTGGAATATTCATCACAGTTTTGAATTACAGCGCTTTGATGTGATGTTAGGTTTAAGTGCAAAAACTACGAGTAGGTAATAAAATCAACACTAGTCGTATAATCACAGACGAGTTTAAAAGTGCTAAAGTGGATAAAGTGCTACTCGAAAACTGTTTTGACATTCTGCTTTTATTTTGTAATTCGACAAGTATTAATTATAAAGGATATTGCTAAACTTTTTTATTAAAACCTGGATAGGTTAGAGATTACAAGGGGAAGCTCACCGCAAAATAAACGCTTTGCTACACATAGCTCAAACGCTTTTGAAAGGCGCTGTGTCGGACAGATGGACATTAAATATTGATCGTTTTAGAAGTGAAGCTGCCTGTTATGCCTAGGCACGTCGGAGTTCTTAACAAGGATACTGGACTTCAAACAATGCTAGCCAACACTTTACTTCAATGAGGCGCAAAACTCTCAAGTGCGTCTACGTAGGTACTTGCCAGATACATCATTAGGACACAATCTACGAAGATGTTCTCCGATATTTAGGTACATTAATTCTTCCATCATTTAAATAATAATTTTACTTTGCTCTCGTTTAAAACCAAACATCATTCGCACAGAGTTCCTTCTCATATTTCAGGCCTATCCCAGATCGTGGAAGCATATTATATAGGTAAATAGAGTTCGCAGTTTCCAGCCCACGTCATGATGGGCTGGATTGATAAAACTAGCTCAAACAAGACGTCAAGGTGGCGACAACGCCGCGAGCTGGCTTACTGCCAAACCTCATTGTTTTATATTTTTATCTTTGCACTCTGAAATGAATGACAGCGATGTATTGTCGCATTTTTTGTTTTTAATCTTTGTACGATATTTTTAGTATAGTGGAATACTGTAAATTGATGTTTCCTATGAAATATCAGTTTACAGAACTCAACTCTATAGTTTTAATAATAAAATGCCTTTATTCGCTGACCAATACAGTACAGTTTTAACTTAAGTTACACACAGGGTGACACACGCTAACTGTAACCATGAAATTAGCACATGATTCTAGAACCCTAGCACGCAAATTACTCGTCGGTATCAAAAAAAAATCGGTTGTTTCATAGAAAAGTGCAATACGTACGCAGTCAAAATAGTAAATATTTTTTAAATAACATTTAATTTTCGATGTCCCTGCCGTCCTGAATAAATGTAATTTTAAATCTAGTTTAATAAAGAAAAAAGAACTTAATTCGATTAGATATGTTAATACATATTCTTCAGCAATCAGTTTGTTGGTCAGGCTGTCCTTCGACATAGGCCTCTTCCTGTAATTTCTTCCACTCATCTCTGTCACAAGTTAATCTTTTCCATCCTTTTGGCTGATCACCATCCCATCTCTTGATTTGACATCCATATTGTCTTTTTCCATACCCAGGACAACATTCCATTACGGCTTTCGTCCACTTTTAACCGACTTCACACACACACAAAGGAGAAGGTTCTCAATTCGGTTGTTTTTTTTTTGTTACCTCAGAACTCCATCATTTACAACCGATTTGAAAAATTCTTCTTTTGTTGGGTGTTCCCACATAAAGAAGTTCTGATAAGTGATTTTTGAGTTAGCTTCAATAATACGTATTTTTTCCACTCATTGTATGTTGATGATGTTATAATAACTTCCTGTCATTGCTATTTATTTAGCAAGTGAAGGTATATGAATTTGTGTGGGGTAGGTAACACAACCACAAAGTGAAAAATAACTTTAATTTCGGAAGTCGGTGGCATAAAACAAAAATGCAAAACCAAAGACACCAACTTCTGAAATTAAACTTACCTATTTTTAACTTTGTAGTTTTTTTTTTTTTGGTAAACCGTTGTTTTTTTTAATAATTATATTTTTATTCTCTGTTCATTTACATAATGTGACCAGTCCACTTCCATTTGAGTTTATTTTTAATTTTTAGTAAAACATCGCTAGCTTTTGTGCTTTTCCTTATTTTTGAGGTCGTCTACCTGTCACCTAGCATTATGTTTAGCATACTTCGCTCTATGTTGCTTTGGCATAGGTTTTTGTTTGTTGTTGCTCGTAACAAACCAAGTATGACACCCATAACTGAGACATGGGAGAATGCACATGATAAACAGTTTACCTTTCACCGATATTGGTATTTTTTTCGTTTTTAACTTTTTCTTTTAGCGACCAGAGGGCCTAGACAAATGGCATTCGCTTCGGAGCGATTCTATTTCTACAATCGCTATCGCTTTCGCTAATGATTCCAAAAACTAGCAATAACGCTCGTCAAAAAGTGTCCCTTGGCTATGCATCTCTGTGGAAGTACCTAATCTTTCGACGCTGTCGATTCATTTCATAATCGAATGTTGTTTACATTGTCTAGCTCATTTTTATTCGTTGACCTATGATCACGTGACATTTCGATAGCTTATGTCAACCCCATACATTTTAGCTTTTCTACTAGCGTTATCGTTAATCGAATGTTACTTTGTCTAGGCCCTCAGTAACGATTCCAAGTGTTGCTATTAAGCAACACTTGGAAACGAATAAACCAAAAAAAATACCAATATCCAAAACAAATTGTTAGAAGAATACTTCTATCAATTTGTTTTGAATATTGGTATTTTATTGATATAAGCTGTCTCAAATATATATATTCAACAACATATTCGATAACCTCCTATCCTGTTTCTATCTCCACTTCTATGTCTTCTTTTATTGTATTCGTCATTACTTTAGTCTTCGCTGGATTCATTATTAAACCTTCTTTCCTGCTTTCATTGTCAAATTGCTGTAACATAGTTTGTAGTATGTCCAGTCTCTCTGCGAATATCATAATACCATCAGCGAATCTTAGGTGATTTAGGTTTGTTCCATTACAGTATTAAATCCAACTCCTCGATAAATCTTCTCAAAAACTCAAACTCAAAAAACTCAAAGCATTTATTTCCAATAAACCAATTACAGGCACTTTTGAATTGTCAAGGGGTCGGTTAGTCAGAAAGATGAAGCCCATTCCAAAGCGTAGTAGGTACCAATGGAGTAGAACGGGCAAGAAACTCCACGGACACTCTTTTAAATCAAAATATTGTTACAAAAAATTGGTTACATCATTCATGTTGAAATTGTACATGTGAGAACGCAGAGAAAGACGTGCAAATTAAAAGTGTCCATAATAAAAGAAATAGAAACAAAAAATAAACAATTCAGAAATTAAAATAAGCCGTAGCAGAGCAGAGCTAAGAGATGACCAGTCCCTACTCACGGCGCCCTTTCACTAACATGACGTATGGATCAGCACCATTCAGTTCAATCATTTTGAAGGGAACTTAATGATCGAACACACACGCCACCACCAGCGAGACATTTGAGTGAGCATGATATACCTCAGCCGCCAGGGCACATTCAAGTCAATGAAAGACGAACCCAGTAAATGGTAGCTTAATAGTAGGTACATAGTGCTCACACAAATGTGCTCTATTAGTACATCTCTGTATCTTCAAAGGAACATACCAATAATATATCTTCCGGTTTTAAGTTTCTATCTAAAGTACTTTAGATAAGACAGTTCGTTCTCAGTCAGTAAAACAATCACAAAACTGTTTTCCAAAATTAAAAATTCTTCGTTACGTCACGTGCGAAATTGCCAGAGACAGAACAAACCAGTTATTATTTCCTAACTATACGCTTTGTTCACGTAAAACTGACCTAATAGTGAATAAGTGTGCGAACAAGCCGGAACAGGGGTCGCCACACGCAACGCGTAACCTTGCCGAAGTAGGTTAATTGTCAGGTGTAGTGGACACTTTGTCTGCTAAGAGGTTTCTTGAGCCATTTTAGCTTATTATATCTTTTAGGAAATATGGCGGAATACAACTTTTATCAAAAGTGTTGCTTGCTACATTTTAGTCCCTGAATTGGGACGTTCTTTCATTTTATCATCACTGTCGTCTGGCTTAAGCAGGGCGCACACCGTAGTCAAGACAATTATTTTGTTTGTCGTGGATGGAACTGTGTAGTCTTGTGTCAAAATAGATTTCGCAGTAGATTTTTGACAACTTTGACTATGAGACTGTGTGTTCGACGACAGTGTGTCTGTAAAAGATCGCTTTTAGCGATAAGACCGCCCATTGTGTCACCCTATGTAAAATTTCTACTTTTATATCTGTAATTTTTATGGTGTACATAATAAAGAGTATTCTATTCTATTCTATTCTATTCTATGTTCTAAAGACAATCTTCTTGACTCAGATCTTGACAAACGGTGTGAATGTGTGATATTAAAATACTATGTTATACGTATTACAGTTGCTTACTCTTCGTTCTTATGCATACAAATGGTACAGTTTTATGAAAACGTAAATGTAAATTAAAATACTAAAAGCCTTTGTATGACCCTACCTAGAGTTAATATTAAAACAAATCTTCTTCATTTTGAATATTAAACAGCGTAAGTAAGTAGGCAGGTATTTATCAACTTTTGGCTCTGTAACAACATTATAGAGTAAGATGCTTTTAGATAAATTCTGGATGTTTTCAATACGAATCGTGTTTCAATTTTAATATTCATTATATTTCTAGGTATTCATTTGTAAGCCATATTATAGAAATTGAATAATTTTGGCTAAAACAATATCAGTAGGTTTACAGTAAAACATTTTCAGTAATAACTTTCTTATCCAAACAATATTCAAAATGAAATAAGATTTGTAGCAATCAGTATTCAGTTACAGTAGAATGAATTAAATAACAAAAATTGTTTGGTCGTGACAATTAAATATTATTACTATACTTATGCCTAGAATCCTAAATGAGACAGTTTACGGACGGTCGTAGCTTTTACGACATTTCGCCCTTGGAATGGAACCTTAATTATATTTAAGAGCACAATTTCATTTTCTAAATAATAAAGAAAAAGTATGGTATCTTCATCTTAACGTTTTACGAGACATTAAGTGCTGCTTTCCGACAAGAATTTCACTTTGGAAAAATTGTCTTGTATTTTGTACAGGGGATTCTGTCAGTAAAGCAGGATTTCAATGCATTGGCATGTCTTTGTGACGCAGTTATGGTTGCTATGTATAAAGTTCTTTAGCCACATATTCCATTACAACCACAAGAAGCTCTAGGGAATTCGATAAATTACTTTCTGTTCTTTTTTCTGATGTCTGGCACATAACGCAGTATCGCGGGCAAATAATAATAATACTAATAATAATTTATTTATCTGTAACTTGGTGACAAAAATCAATTGTACAATAATTTGATACAGAGATGTGAGACTAATTAATCTCCTGGCTCCCAAACTAGGTTTATTGCCTGTGACTTGGGAGTCAGTGATTTCTAAACATATGCTAGCATAAACTACGTCGATACACCAATAGATTCATTATTTATGGTTACTTATTAACTACTGTTTAAAAGCATTTGGAAAAATGCTAGTATAAACTAAAATTATATAGAAAAAGATTTGTTTTTTTGTATGTTTGTTAGTTGCTTTCACGCTAAAACGGCTGAACAGATTAGGATGAAAATTGGCACATGGTTAGACCATGGCCTGTATTAGGACATAGGATTCTTTTTATCCAACTTACGTACTTACTTTTACTTTTTTTTTACCCATCATTGTCTCTCCTTCTCCCTTTAATCCATCCAAAGGTTGTCTGTAAATGATCGCTTTTAGCGATAAGACCGCCCATTGTGTCACCCTATGTAAAATTTCTACATTAATTATATTGACTAAGGTCTTCAACCAGTGCGTCCTGCCCGTTATGGCATACGGTGCCGAAACGTGGACACTGACAGTCGGACTGGTTCACAAATTTAAGGTCGCTCAGCGCGCTATGGAGCGGGCTATGCTCGGGGTTTCTTTGAAGGATAAAATCAGAAACGAAGTTATCCGGAAAAGAACCGGAGTAACCGACATAGCTTGCAGAGTAAGCAAGCTGAAGTGGCAGTGGGCTGGCCATGTTTGTCGGAGGACCGATGGCCGGTGGATCAGACGAGTCCTGGAGTGGCGACCGCGTATCGGCAAGCGTAGAGTGGGACGCCCCCCAGCTAGATGGACCGACGACCTCAAAAAAGTGGCTGGGACAGACTGGATGCGGAAGGCGGAGGACAGGGTGTTGTGGCGCAGCATGGGAGAGGCCTATGTCCAGCAGTGGACTGCGATAGGCTGAGTTGATTGATTGAATTATATCTGTAATTTTTATGGTGTACATAATAAAGAGTATTCTATTCTATCCCGATATTCCTACGGAGTCAAGACTATGCGGGTGAAACCGTGGGGCGTAGCTACTACCTTGTAATATTACCTAGAAAATATGCATACACATTAATACACGAACCGGAGGCCAGTGCAAGCTTGTAAACACATTGTAAACCATCATAAAACTAACTTATCCCATATTTTCGCAGTTTAGTAGTCTCAAGACGCAATATTATATGAGAATGCGACACGTAAGCCATTACAGCACATTACGTACTAATAAACTATGTAAAATATTATGCCTTTGCGTATGACATATTACATAAGGCCATTCGTGCATTGTAGACTTATTCTTAGTGGCCGGGTTATATTTATAATAAAATAGCCTCCAGCGCGTGGCGATACTTTAATGTATAGGTGCACCCTTTAAGACCGGCACACTAATTGTGTAACATGCTATCTATCACAATCTGAATAATTTTGAAGCTAATCCATTACTTCATATGTTCGAAAAAATTGTCTACTCAACAACGTAAATAACGCAATGAATGTTGTTGAACTGTCAAAATGAAAGCTATTCCTACTGTTAGTGTGTTACGCAATTACCCCGCCGTACCTTATCTCTTTTATGGTGAATATTTTTACCACGGTATAACATCTTGTATAATCTCGCAGGAGTATTACCTAATATAATCTGCGGGGTAATTGTGTAACACACTAATAATTCCAATGTCTTTCATTTGGACAATTCATACAACATACGTGGTCGAGCATACGATTTTTTTCAAACAATTGAAGCAATGGATTAGAAATTTCCTTCAAAATTCCTTTGGATTATGAAATAAAGTGATATCAATGGGGTCTTTTGCAAAAATATTAGAGCTTTCGCTAAAAGTCGAGTTTTAAAGTCATCCTGCAACATAATAAGTATACACATTACGTTCGGAACGATACACGAGAAGAAGCCCAAAATAAAACCAAAAATAGAAAAACTTTTTTTTTTTTCCTGGACCATGTTTAAACCGTGCCTGACCCTGATTAAACAACATTTCTAGGAAGGATTGAAACGTTTAATCAGAATACGACCATGGCTTGTTCCTCAAAATGAAGAGCTTTAATCCGTTTGAGCTTCCATCGGCTTTTGAGCAGTGAGCTGATATTATACGAACGCCGGGTGAAAACAATAGGCTTACAAACAGGTTACCATAGGCTTACAGGTTAGGAATAGTGTAGACAAAACAATCTTTGTTACCAGGAAATAATTCCCTGTGAATTGCTGGCGTATTTCCCGGTTGTGAATTACGACGGCTAAAGGCGCCCAAGGGAAACAGGCGCGAGGCGAGACTCTAGGGGCCGGCGCAAATCTGGCGAGGCGCAGCGAGGCGCATTTGTCACTGGTGCCGATTCCGATGTACACCGAACTAAACTATCACTAAAATTCCTTACTTTTGGCTATGAGAATCTTAGAGCTATTCTGCTAAAAAATATCTCTAAATTTAAAAATAATTTTGAGGTAACTAAAATTTAATTTGACAATCGCGACGCCACGTGGTAGGTACTTGATTGCCCGTGATTTTTTTTTTTAGAGCCTGAGGCACGCTTGGGGGGGGCAGCCTCGACGTGCTTTATATGGATTATTTTATTTTTTGTATGGAAAATATGAAAAAAAAAATACCTACGTGTAGAGTTTTATGTGTTTAAGGGTTCTATAAAAGAGGTCGAAATTTTCATTATTTTTGCGATAGGACACACCATTTCCGAGATGTATGCAAAATAAAATTAAAAAAGATACAGTACTGTTTTTGCACCTGAAGTCGAGGTGTTGTGGTGAATTTTAGTTCATGACAACTAATTTTATTCCACACCTTTTTAATCGCGATTAAAAATAGCTAGATTTAGTTAAACAACCAAAATTTTAGGTGAACAACGTCAAATTCAGAATAGCAAAATTGCCATTTTCACTAAACTAATAATTCAGTGCGATCTTAGTGCTGTCAAACTAAAATATAGTTAAATTGTGTCACTTTAGTCTATTTCAGAATGAGAAATCGTCTTTTGACAGGAATAAACAAAATTTTAGTGATTTTTTGTCTAGTTTAGAGAATTTTGTGACAAGGGAATCGGCACCATTGCCAAACAAAGATCGACCTTGGAGCAATTGATTTAAAGTTGTAAATAAATAAACTTCCATTAGCTCGAGAGTGCGTGTAGGCGGAAAGAGCTCGTCTCAATTTATTTATTCTCAACTTTACGTTTTTAGGCATGCCACGTTGATATTTGTTTGGCAGTGACAACCGCGCCGCGTTGCGCCTCGCCAGGTGTGCGCCGGCGGCGTTAGTAGAACAATTTCTAAGAAAACTTCATGGAAATTGTTCTACAAGAGTCGGGTCGCGCCTGTCTGTGGGAGCCTTAAAGTTGTCACAGGATAGCAGCAGTGTGAAGCACCTATCTATAGAATTTTGTAACCATATTTTGATTTAAAAGAGTGTCCGCGGAGTTTCTTGCCCGTTCTTCTCCATAGGTACCTACTACGCTTTGGAATGGGCAACTAGCTTCATCTTTCTGACTGACCGACCCCTTGACGATTCAAAAGTGCCTGTTATTGGTTTATCTATACATCTTCTATATACATACATACATACATACATACAAATAAAATTGGATTGTCTGTTTGTAATATTAAAATAACCGCTTTTTACTAAATGCATATGGATGTATACACGGTAGGTATATATACCAAAATATTTTTTTAACAATTTTTGTCTGTCTGTCTGTTTGTTCCGGCTAATCTCCGAAGCAGCTGAGCCGATTTTGACGGGACTTTCACTGGCAGATAGCTGATGTTATAAGGAGTAACTACTCTAACTACACTCGCGAGCAACCAAATCGACTCAAGCCTAGACGGCGCACATATACATTGATTTTCCTAAAACGATAAATGGTAATTACAAAAGTGATATGTCATTCGAAAGCTGAAGAATTAGGCTTTCAATTAACATCAACACCTTAAAAAAAAAAAAAAAACTAAGCGCTGATTTATTGACACATTTTAATTGGCCGTTAGCGTAAATTACCTCTTTAGGAATCCACGACTTGCGCTACCTGCTCCCGCTATAAAACCCCCCCACTTCGGGTTTATCTTATCCCCCCCCCCCCCGACCCTTGCTCGACGACGCGCCAGCCCGCGCCGTAGCTGAGCCTGTAGTTTTAAATTCCCCTGTTAATAATAATATAATCTCGATCCAGCCTGTCCCATCTTGCTGCCCTCCCCTCAGTGACGCCCGAAGCCGAGGTTCGTACCCCACAGGGGGTGCCCTTAGCGTGCGGTCACCTAGTTTTTAGAATTTTCGCCCCTGGCTGGAGGGCAAGCCTGTGGGTGCCTTAAGCTACTAACTTAAATTAGTAGCTTAAGGCACCCACAGGCTTGCCCGGTTAAGTAGCCAAGACCTTAGTGGTCAAAACTACGAGCTGCCCATTAGGAAAAAAAAATTAAAAAAAAAGTTTATCTTATCAGACAGACTCGGCATCGGTCGCGAACGGTTGTGTGCTCGCACTCTCCCGTTCTCGATTTTTGTCGTAGTTTAATTCTTCCTCGCTGCGAACCTCGTAGCACCCTCGTAGCCGCCCCGGCTGCATCCGATCATCGGTCAATTAATTAAATTTATTTTAATTAATTGGTCGAATTAAGTGATCAATCAAAAACTGCCTTTTTCAAGGCAAAGTGTTATTTCTTTAACTGCGCGATAGTGTGAGTAGCTTCATTAGGCCCCTTCTGGGCAAAACCACAGTTTCGTGGTCCTCGGTGGATACCTAACGGTGCTAACGATCCGAGTGGGGTGTTGTCCCAACACACCCGCTGAACCCTTTCAGGGCGAGGCAGTCAGTTGGACGGGTCCCAGAGCTAACCGGCCTTGGGGGATCTCCTAGTCGGCTCTGGTGACAGTTTTCCTTCCACAGCTACTCACCTAGTGTCTCGAGGGTGTGTCTACACCCTTCGCGCTAGACTGTCAGGGCCCCGTTCGCACAATAAGACTGGCGACGGGTTTACAAGCTTAAGGCTCACCATAGGTACTCACCTCCCTGTCTATACCCGACAGGGAGGGTAACTCATCCCCGGGAACACCCACCCGGGGAGTTAGGCATAGGGAATTTTAGGCCGGAATCTTATATTCCACCATCCCCCCCAAGTAAATAGCCCCGCACCCCCCAACCATAGGGGATGCCTTAATCGCGACCTTCTTGAGGGAGGTCCTCCTTAAGGACCCCGAGTTCCTCGCCAAGTATGGCGCTAAGTTCCCCACCCCCTGTCCTCCCGACAACTCTGCCGCCATCGCTAACTTTAGCGATGCACTAGAGACCCCCGGTGCAAACCGCCCCCCTCCCCCCCGTACCGATGGAAACTGACCAACGGACTGCGACTAGACGCCCCGTCTCTCCGTACTCCTCTGGCTCAGAAGTCCTGACCACCTCCTCCTCCGAGGATGACGGTTTCCAGACCGTCACCTCGTCATCCAAAAGGAAGAAGTCTTTCGCTTCTTCCCAAGCCAACAAACAAAGGGACCAATCGGTCACTCCCCCGCCTACCCTTGTGACTCCGACCCCCGTCGTCGCCATCACGCCCGCCCCCCCCCCCCCCCCGCGATAAGCCCCCCCCCGGTTCTCAAAGCTTTCCTAGAAAGCAACACCAAAAAGACAACCACCCCCCCACCCCCCCCTGTCTTCATTCAGGACAAGTCCAAATGGACTGAAGTGTCCAAATGGTGCGTCGATCTCAGGATCGGCTTCACCAGTGCCCGTTCAACCGAGCAAGGCATTAAGGTCCAGGTCCCTAAGTCAAACGACTATAGGGAACTCACGAAGCTCCTCAGAGTACGAGGTGTGTCCTTCCACACCTACTCCCTCCCCGAGGACCGCCAGACCCGCGTGGTCATTAATAGGATCCCCAAGGAGATCGCTACCTCCGACCTCAAAGAAGACCTTGTGTCACAAGGTATCCCCGTAGCCGAGGTGCACCGTATGCACCGCGCCCGAGGCGGCGAGCCATACAACATGGTCCTTGTTGTATGGCCCCCCGTCGAAGGACACCACCCGATCTTTAAAATAAAGTCCCTTTGCACTGGATTCGATATCCAAAAGCCCCGCAAGACTGGAACCGTCGGCCATTCACAAAAGAATTGCCATGCCACACCCAGGTGCGTCAAGTGCCTGGGTGGGCATGGCACTTCCGAGTGCTCCCGTCCCAAGGACCGTACCCTCTGCACGGAACCACTCAGCTGTGTGCTGTGTGGCCTCTCCGGGCATCCAGCCAATTACCGTGGCTGCCCCAAAGCCCCTAAGGCAACAAACCCGAAGCTGACGAAGCGTACGGACGCTCGTCAGAGAAGGGAAGCCCCCTCCACTCAACTTCCCGAGCGCCTGAGTCCCCAGAGACCCAACGCTTGGAACTTATCCCAGCACCAACAGGCCTTCCCGGCCCTGGTACGTAACCAACCCCCCCCCTCCTCCCCCCGTCGCTCATCAGATGGACCCCCGTATTCGAGCACACGCGCTCGCGGCCGTGCCCGCACCCGCACCCATCACTAACAACCCCCCGGCTCCTAAAGCCACTACCCCCGCCCCAGTCGCGCCCGTTCCTTCCTCAACCACACCCGTGGCTGTAGGCCCTAACCCCATGGGTCCGTTCAACGTGATCTCAGGCACATTCACTGCCTTCCTCACCCCTCGCGCCCGTCTAATGGCCAATGAAATCGTTGCCGCCAGAAATGCCGGTAACCTTTACGCCATTCAATGTATATGCAACGCGTACCCGGATATTACGCACGCGCTCCAGTCCTTCGTCAACTCCCCCAATCCCACTAAAGGATAACGGAATCCTCACGCGTCTAAAACCCCGATCCCTAAAGTTAGGTTACTTCAATGCCAATGGCATCCAAGGTCAGCGCGACGAAATCTGTACCTTCCTCCGCGACCACCAGATCGATGTCCTCCTCGTACAGGAGACATTTCTAAAACCCCACATGCGAACGCCGTCGATAGCGAACTATCGGGTTGTTCGAAACGACAGGACTCGGTGTCACAAGGGTGGCACCCTCATTTATTACAAAAAATCCCTCTACTGCATCCCCTTGGACCCGCCCCCCCTCTCACGACTAGAAGTCTCCATTTGCCGGCTAGGCATGACAGGACACCAACCGATCACCTTGGTATCGGTCTACCTCCCCCCTACGAACCAATCAGAGAACTTCCAACTCTTGACTGACGACCTGACCTTACTCCTCGGCCTGAGTAACTCCGTTATCATAGCGGGGGATCTCAACGCCAAACATCACGCCTGGAATAGTACCAGAATCTCTACCCGAGGGAGACACTTGTTCGACCTCTGTACCCCTCTAAATTTCGATGTCATCACCCCGATGACTCCCACTCATTTCCCCCACTCGGTTGACCACACCCGTGACGTGCTCGATGTATCACTTTTAAAGAATATCAACCTACGGTTGGATTCTATAGAGGTGATACACGAACTATCATCTGACCACCGACCAGTTGTGCTTAAGCTAGCCCCTCGCGTAGGCCTCCCCGACCCCGATCAACCCCCCTCCACAAAAGTGGTAACGGACTGGAGGAAAGTAAGCGAACGCCTGAAATCCAACACGTCCCCCCACCTAGACTCCATCCCCGACCTCTTCGACTCTATCGCTGACACGACGGCTGCGATCGACTCATTCACTGGACACGTACAATCAGTCCTGAACGATTGTTCAAGGGAAGTTCCAGCGACGGACGACCGTCGCTGGAAGTTGCCGGACGATGTACGTGAACTGATGACTGAGAAGAACGCGGCTGTCCGTGCGTACAGCAACATTCCCTGCGACGCGAACCGAGCCCATATGCGCTACTTACAGCGAGCTGTAAGGACACGTGTAGCGGAGCATCGGGAAACGGGCTGGGATAAGTTGCTGAGCGAACTAGAGCCTACCCACCTAGCATTCTGAGAGCTTCAGAGGAAACTCAAATCCCGAGAAGTAGCCCCTATGCCCCCCTTGATCCACCCAGACAATACCATCGCTTTCGATGATGTCGACAAGGCCGAGTGCCTAGCCGACAGTCTTGAGGCCCAATGTTCGCCCAGCTCTCAACCTGTAGACCAAGCTCACCTCTCTGAGGTCGACGCCGAAGTCGAAAGGAGAGCCTCCCTCCCCCCCGTAGAAGACCCCGAGTGCCCTCTGCCTCCCGTCACCCCCGACGAAGTGCAAGAGCTCATAAAGGGCATTAAGCCCCGTAAAGCCCCCGGTTCTGATGGAATGACCAATAAGGTGTTCCAACTTTTCCCTGCCCACCTGATCATGCTAATGACCACCATCTTCAATGGTGCCATGAGCAATAACATCTTCCCCCAAGCGTGGAAACAGGCCACTGTCATCGGCATTCCCAAGCTGGCAAGCCTAAATCTGCTCCCTCCAGCTACCGCCCCATCAGTCTCCTCAATGTCATCGGCAAGATCTATGAGAGGCTTATTTATAAGCGTCTCAGAGACTATGCCGAGACAAAAGGTCTCATTCCCAACGAGCAGTTCGGTTTCCGAACCCAACACTCGTGCGTCCAACAGGTCCACCGTATCGTCGAACACATAAGCGTTGGCTTCCAACGTGGTTCGTTGACGGGTGCTGTTTTCTTCGATATAGCGAAAGCGTTCGACAAAGTCTGGCACAATGGCTTATTATATAAGCTATACAAACTTAAACTGCCAGATCGTCTCGTGCTCATCCTGCGAGACCTTTTGTCGAACCGCACCTTCCGATTCCGCATCGAAGGAGCGCTATCCTCCCCCCGTCCCATTCGCGCCGGAGTCCCTCAGGGCTCCGTGCTCGCCCCTCTCATTTTCACGCTATTCACCAGCGATATCCCCAAAAGTAAAAGGGCTCAGTTGGCTCTGTTCGCAGACGATACGGCCATTTACTACACCGGCGTAAGCCCCGATGCGATATCTCGCACTCTCCAAACCACAGTCAACCAACTCGGTGACTGGTTTAGGAAGTGGAGAATCGAAGTCAATCCCGATAAGAGTCAAGCGGTTCTATTTTCGAAACCGAGACTCAACCTCACCCCGCCCCGTCCGATCACCATGTTCGGCAAGCCTATCCCTTGGGAGAAGCGAGCCAAATAGTTGGGTGTCACTCTGGACCATAGACTCTCTTTCGGTGAGCACATAAGGCAGGCGCGTTCGCGCGCCGCTTTCGCTCTCGGTAGACTCCACTCCCTATTGAATGCACTCAGCAAATTGTCACTCAAGTGCAAATTGCGCATTTACACAGCGTGCATTCGACCAATCATGACCTACGCGAGCGTGGTTTTCGCACACTCGAAACCCCACCACATCCATAGGATGCAGACCCTCCAAAACCGGTTCCTCCGTAGGGCAACCGGCTCCCCTTGGTTCGTTCGGAACGAGATCCTCCATCTCGATCTTAAAATCCCCACTATCCGTCAGTTCATGAAGCGCATTTCCAAGCGTTTCTTCGACTCCGCGGCCTCACATCGCAACCCTCTGGTTGTCGAGGCTGCCAGATATACCCCCTCCCGCATTAGTCGTACCCGCCGTCCAAGGCATGCCCTGTCTGACCCCGATGACCCCATAACCCTCCTCCAGGAGAGCAGTAGGGCCTCCAGTACAGTACACAAGAACAGACCGCCATCGTTCCGACCTCGCCGCCGAGGTCCTACGCGACGCCCCCGACGTAATTGTCCCCCCCCCCCCGACCCTTGCTCGACGACGCGCCAGCCCGCGCCGTAGCTGAGCCTGTAGTTTTAAATTCCCCTGTTAATAATAATATAATCTCGATCCAGCCTGTCCCATCTTGCTTCCCCTCCCCTCAGTGACGCCCTAAGCCAAGGTTCGTACCCCACAGGGGGTGCCCTTAGCGTGCGGTCACCTAGTTTTTAAGAATTTTCGCCCCTGGCTGGAGGCTTTAAGTTAGTAGCTTAAGGCACCCATAGGCTTGCCCGGTTAAGTAGCCAAGACCTTAGTGGTCAAAACTACGAGCTGCCCATTAGGAGAAAAATATATATATCTTATCAGTTGCTTGTTACAAGTTGACCGGTACACATCTCCGTAAATTCAATCCTTGTTTTCGCTAACCCATGGATACCACACCAGAAGAAGCCGCTCAAGTTGTTGCCTTGTTGCAACAAGGGTTAAGTCAGCGAGCAGTCGCTGCCCAGCTCCACTTGAGCCAGTCTTCTGTATCCCGAGTATACAGACGGTTCCAAGAGACTGGTGCCTTCAATCGGAGACCAAGAACGAGCCGCCACCAGTGCACTTCAGAGAGAGACGACCGCTTCATTGTCTCAACCTCGCTGCGTAATCGACACCTTACGGGCGTTGATGTGCAGCAAGAACTGAGACGTGTACGACAAGTGGCTGTCAGCGAGTGGACAGTGAGAAGACGCTTGAAGGAAGCCAACTTGACGCCAAAAAGACCTGCGACGGGCCCTAAATTGACTGCAGGCCACCGACAAGCGCGCCTTCAATTTGCTCGAGAGCATCTCAATTGGAGCGTTGCGCAATGGCGATCGGTCCTATTTACTGATGAGTGCAGAATGTGTCTGCATGGCAGTGACAGGAGCGGCCGAGTCTACAGGCGTCCGGGGGAACGATTTGCCCAATGTTGTTTCGCTGAAACAGTGGCATATGGCGGCGGTTCCTGCATGATGTGGGCTGGTATCTCTTTAGAGGGAAAAACCGAACTTGTTTTCGTGCCTGGGGGCGGCCGAGGAGGCGGGCTAACAGCTGATCGGTACATCACCGACATTCTACTGGATCATGTTGTGCCCTACGCAGGGTTTGTCGGTGAAGACTTCGTGTTAATGCACGACAATGCCCGCTGCCACACGGCACGAGTCACTCGACAGTTTCTGCAAGAGGTCGAATTACGCACGATGGACTGGCCTGCGCTCAGTCCTGACATGAATCCCATCGAGCACTTATGGGACGAGCTTAAAAGAAGAGTTCGGGCCAGAAATCCAGTCCCTTCAAGCGTAGACGAGCTAAACACAGCATTATTAGAGGAGTGGGACGGCATTCCTCAAGAAAATGTCAAAAAATTGATAAGGTCCATGAAAAACAGACCGCGGGATGTAATTAGGGCTAGAGGGGGCAATACGAAATACTGATTTAAATAAATTAATTTTATTTTTTAAATTTTTTGTTTAATTTGTCAAATACGAGACACATACCCTTTTTCCCAAATTCCCGTTTTTCCTACTCTTGCGTTCAGACAACATTTATTTCAATAATAATGATATCAAATTAAAGCTGACATCTTAAGCTTTCGAATGATATATCATTTTAATAATTTCCATTCATAATTTTAGTTGTATCAATGTATGTGTGCGCCGACAAGGCTTGAGTCGATTTGGTTGCTCGCGAATGTAGTAAAGTACTTTATCCCGGTAGCACGTTCCTGTAGGGAAATTTCGGGCAGCAGCTAGTTTGTTTGAAATAAATGCTTTGACTTTGAGTTGAGTTGAGTTTGAGAAATAGGGTTGTATATTCTACTAAAGTAAGAAGCTATTTTTATAAAATCTTGCATATGGCAGGATGTATATTATTATATCACATGTCATGCAGATAGTTGTTCCAAGTATTATTACTGGTAGGTATTCAGCTGCTTCCGGTTAGACCGGAAATACGCCCAACTCAAAAAACAAACAACCAACTTCCAAAAAATACACTATAAAGTGAAAAATAACTTTAATTGGAAGTCAGTGTCTTTGGTTATTGTATTTTCAGTATTTGCCACCGACTTAAAAATAAAACTCGCCGAATCCATAACCTCCTCTTCTTTTTGAAGTCGGTTAAAAAGGGCGCTTGCGTAGTCGGCTACACGATCCATTACGTACTCCACAAGGCTTTTACAGAGTGGACTATTTAAACGTTAAATAGACAGGTAAGTTAAGCTGAAAACTTTACACACTTGAACGTCATTATGTCTTAGAATAACTTCTCCACGTCTGTTTCTAGCAACGTTGCTCCAACGTACATAACGTACGTTTGAGTAACTAACCAAAGTTTAACAGAGTGCTTCGTTGCGTGATACTTAACTACTTAGTCCGCCCTCGTTTGCCCGCACCTCACAGGCTACACACCGCAAACTGACTTATCGCTTATCTACCTTTGTTTCAAACTCACAAACTAATTCAATTTCCATACCGTCTCATTTGAATAAAAGGAAAACAAACTTGAAGCATTCAGATTTATTTTGTATGTAAGTACAGGCATTGAATATTAAAACGGATGAAACTTATGCCGCCATACATAACACGGATTCACTCACCTGAAGCGATATTATTCGCGTATACCCACACATAGGGTAGCTAGGAATGTTGTCGACCTTACATCTTTATAAATTATTCACCTCGTAAAATCCCTGTTACGTGAAAGTGGTCTCTACATCACTAAATAATTAAAGTATTGCGATAAGCCCTCTGACGTTATATAGATGACCAAGGGTTATCCACTGTATAGTCTTTTTGCGGCAAACGGGTTTTCTCTTGTTTTTATGATTTTCATTTTACTTCAGGCTTAAGTACTGTCTAGGTATTCAAGGGATAATTAAGCCTAAATGCGATACATCGGTATTTTGTTGGTTTTTTTTATTATTGAGAAACGATTTACAAAAAGTAAAATACTTGAAAAACAGATTTTGTATTTCTGAGCACGTTAATTGTCCGTGTAAAAGACACAACAGCATAACAATTGCTATAAATATGTAGGGCACCGGACAGTGAAAGTATTATCTAAATGATTGTTCAAAATCACGTTTTACTGTTGGTAGATTATATTAAAAGGTAAAATATTATTCGATATAGGTCAGGCACTTAGTCAGAAAACCTTTTTCATCAAATCCGCAGGTTGACTCTGCGACTACTTTATACAAAAATATAACACCAAATATATCTAGGATAAGACGTCCGACATGTCAATCGGAAGACGCTACCCTTGTCAAAGATTCCATATTATTGTTTTATCGGAAAGAATCAAAACATCCGCCGCATCTTTTATCAAATCACACACTCCTGATTTTTTTCTTTGTACGAATGTGGTTGCGAAAAGAACAGAACCGGTCGAAGTGGCGGTGCTTGGGGGAGCCCCATGTCCACCAGTGGACGTCTTTCGGCTGAAATAAAGATGATAATGGTGATGATAAAGAAGATGTTAAGCAACGCATAGAGCATTAAATACCCAGCAAGGTGAACAATTAATTAGAAACTCCTCAATCTTTTAAAACTCTGGTGAACTAAATATAAGTAGTATAATTGCTTTAGAAGGCTTCAAATAGGTGCAACTTGTAATCTGAATTGAACTGCCGTTGGAAAATATAGTCTGTGGTCCATTAATTTTATGTTTGCTCTATTAAATAACTATCATTCGGCAACAGAAGCTATATCATTCTTAACATACCTTTCTATTATTACCTAGGTATGTATCATTACCGTCATTACTTTTTTTTTTTTGGGTGGGATATCATCAAATCACCTCTCCCGCTCTGGGCGGAGCGGAAGGGCGTGTCAGACTCTTACTGACTAAAACCTAGCCGTGTTCCTTCAGTTGCCTGTGCGCCAGGGCCACGGTAACTCTTTCGAACAATCCGCGATCCCGGCAGGCATCGGCCCTATCGGACCCCGTCATACTGTCATTACTTGCATATCACCAGTGATTAGTCTTTATCGTAGTTATATCAATGACAAGAAAATCCTACGATCTAGATCCATTTTGTAACACTATTTTCCTCATGTTACGATTCTTATATTTTTCTTGTACGTCTATCTTATGTATTAGCCATTGTCTTGGTTTGTTTAAAACAGCACCCTAATGCGTAACACACTATTAATCAGAACCTGAATCATTTTGAAGGATATTGCTAATCCATTGCTTCATATGTTCAAAAAAATTGTCTGCTCAACAACGTAAATAACGCAATGAATATTGTTGAACTGTCAAAATTAAAGGCCGCAGGTTGCCAGGGACATCGAAGCGCAAACTGTTACCATGGATTCAGTAATGATTCTGAACCCCCAGCGTTGACATATTTTGTAGGTTATTTAAAAAAAATACAGCTGTTTCTTAGAAAAGTACAATACCTATGCGGTAAAAAATTATGGAACAGCTTTTTTTTTAAAGGAGGATGGGCAAAAATGTATAGAAGCTGGTACCCGAAAGCCAATAGAAACGAATAAAAAAAATGTATGTACAGTTTTAAAGATCTAATTATGTAGATCAATAATCGTTAAGAGGAATAGTCTCAGTTCGCTGTCCGTTCAGAGATTTACAACAACATCAAAAAATTTCTGTGAATCATATTATTTGCTAAGGTTATATATCTCTGAACGGACCGCGAACTGGGACTATCTCCGTTAACAACTATTGTTCTACATAATTCGACATTTAAATCTGTATATAAATATTTTTTATAGGTTGTTATTAGTTTTCGGGTACCAAAACGCCCATCCTCCTTTAACTGACAAAAAGTTTTTGCTAGAGAAAACATAAATACAATTAAAATTACGTACGACATGCTTTAATTTGCGATTTTTTTGTTAATATCAATCTCATTGATATATTAATTCCATGAATTACAGAAAATAAAAATATTGCGTACCTACTTACAAAAATTTTGTCTATTCCATTTTCCGGAGATTTTCGTATAAAAATGTAGGTACTTATTCGGAATCGTTCGATTTCTTAGTATAAGGAAAATTGGGACTTTGGGCTCCCGAATTCATAGCAGTGTTCTGTCGAGATTATTAGATTTGCTGAAGAGTGACGTTCCATTCTTTAAGGATAACATAATAACGACTGAATTATGTAGTTACCTTGGTATGTCAATTGGAATTTTCCTAGAAAAAAGATAGTATTCTAATATTTAAAGGCTCCTACAAATAGGCGCGTCATACGACGCGAATCGCACTTGACACAAAGGCATCGCCTGTCGCGCGACGAGCGGTGCCTTTGTGTCTCGTATCGCGCTAGTTTGAAGGAGCCTTAAAGGCCAATATGGTTGATGATCTACCGAGTCAAAAAAAAAAAAATGTTTCTTTAACTAAGCACACAAAAAAGAAGAAAACCGTTTCAGTGTCTTAAGCTTTTCCTTAAGAAATAATGTCAGTCATGATAGGAAAATTCCGGGTATAAAAATATATACCCGTTATCAAAAAAAGTGCAAAAAGTATACGTATAAAACATACTGCATATACGTATTTGTTTGTATAAAATATATACTTAAGTAATTGTTTAACTGTTGTTTGATACCGACGTCAATCAATTACAATGCAATACAAATAATAAATGTTGTTAAAGTTTGATGTACACACTGCTAAATATCAAGGTATAAACCAGTATAAGCTGACCTCACATTTTAAGGAAATCCTCTACAATGCAAGATCAGCTTATACTGGAAATGTATAGCTTGATATTTAGCCGTGTGTACCAATACTTTCTATTGATGAGGCCGTTTTTAATGCCACTCATGATTAAATCTATATATATGTCACAGTCAAGACTCTTAATCCGTCAAAACTACTTTTACCTGAAAAAATCAGGCAAAAGTAATTTTGACTGAACACGTTGGTCAAAAGCAGTTTTGTCTGATGATCTGTAGTTATTAGTGATTTTAACTGACAAAATGTGGTTAAAAGTAGTTTTGACTGACGCTCTTAGTCAAAACTACTTTTAACGACTAGAGCATCAGTCAAAATCACTTTAACCAGCTGTTAGTATGTAATAAAAGATTTTATATGTTGTAAATTCGTTTAACCCGAACCGGGAACAGTTAGGGGTGGGTTATTTGACTAGGCATTTAATGAATAGGTGTGTACCTGTATTTTATTGTCTAATTATATAGATATTAATTAACAAATCTAGTATAGTGGAACTTGTTACTTTTAAATTGCAATATTAAATCAATTCGTTTAATAAGGTTTAAAAATAATGTTTCACACTTTAAAATGTTTAGCTTTAAAATTAATTGAATGAACTAAAAATAATGTTTTCCACTATAAGATCGAGCGAAGCGAGCTCGGGACTTGGGGCACCCCGACTCGGACAGGTTAGGTTAGAAGGGGATGGCAAGGCGGGGCTCCGTTGACTACGCCTTATTATTATTCGTCACAGTTATAGTGCAAACCATTATTTTTGGAGGTATTTTAATTATGTAGTTTATAAAATTATTACTTTATAGTGTTTAATTATCTGATAGAACCAATCAAAACTACTTTTAACGAAATTAGTTAGTCGAAACCACTTTTAACCAGGTCCATTGGACAAAACTAGTTTTGACTATAATTTCAGTCAAAAGTACTATTGTCGAGAGCTTATAATCAAAAGTACCTTTGACTGATTTTGCTAGTTAAAAATACTTTTGACTGGTTATGAGTTTTGCCTGCAACATATACATCTAATAGCGGTGTCTGTGCAAATATAATAGTACAAGTCATCGTGCTCATCGTGGTCGTTAAGAGTCGGTAAATGTGAATGGCCTTAGATTTTTTTTTACCTTTATATTTACACGCAAGTGCCATCATCATGATTAGCAGCCATGTTCCACCCACTGTTGAGTATAGGCCTCCTGTCTTTTGTGCCATGTTTCCCTAGTTCGGGCGAGTCTCATCTAAGTCTTCCCTGCGATAGAATAGAATAGAATAGAATACTCCCGCCCCCCCCTGCCCCCCCTGCCTGTCTTCCCTGCGATCTTCTGTAGGTTGTTCACCCACCTAGTTAGGCAGGAACCTTATCTGTTAATAACTAAAGGCGTACATACAAGGTGGTAGGGACATCGACGGGCAACCTGTTACCATGAATTTAGTACATGATTCAGAATTCGTTGAAATTTTTCGTCGGTTATAAAAAAAGAAATTGCTGTTCCATACATTTTGACCGCATAGGTATTGTACTTTAGTATGGAAACAGCAGTTTTTTTTTTGATAACTGACAAAAAGTTTTATCGCACGGGGGTTCAGACTCATGTACGGAATTCATGGTAACAGGTTGCGCGTCTATGTCCCTGTCAACCCGTATATGTTTTATACTCTTTCTATTGTACACACGGCTACATATCAAGCTATACATTTCCAGTATAAGTTGCCCTCTTATTGTACGGAAATCCTATACAAAGCGAGATGAGCTTATACTGGAAATGTATAGCTTGATATGTCACATTCACCCACACACCATCTTCTACACACATAACACATACATTCTAGCGCGTTCTTTTTGCTTTTCATAAAAATATTGTTTTTTTTTTTTCATATAAATTTTGTTTTATATTTGTATAAGTTTTATATATCTTGAACAGGCTCAATAACTAAATAGCAATTATATAACCTGGGGAAGGGCGGAGCATCCTAACACAAGCAAACTATTTGCTTAAAAGGATCCTCCTCATTGTAATTAGAATAAGTTATTTAAGTTGATGCAATAAAGATTTATTATTATTTATTATTATTATTATATGTAGCAGTGTGTACAAAAACTAGTGCTTATTTTGACACAAATCGTTGCTACTTAATTTGTACAAAATGTATCGGGGATACACCAAAACATAAGATGCAGAATTATAAAACTGAGTGCAAGACATTGTGGACTGTGTATCTAGTACAAGTTTTTTTTTATTATCTTCGTGACAATAATAAAAAAAGTAATAAATGTAGGCGGACGGACGTTAACTGTACCTATAGACTGATCGAAGTTAAAAGTGAAAGCCACCCAGAGCAAAACAAGTTCCGTTTTGAAGTACAGTCACCAATAGAAATAAGTTACCAGGTTCGCCGATATAGTTGAAGTTTAGTAAGAAACCGATGAATGTTTTCGAATAAAATTTAATTTAATTATTAGAAAACAAACGGGTTATTTATCAAATTAAATTTCATTCGAAAAGTTCGATCGGTTTCTTAGTAAACTTCAAGAATATCCGACGACCCTGGTTACTTATCACCAGTGATCGGAGTAGGTAGATTGAACTGGGGTCATTGATCCGAAACGTATATATTACTATGGACATTCCTCCGGAATTGGTGGATTATTAAGAAAAAACCGGAACTTATGTAGGAATTGTATTCTGCCAGAGTGGAAGGAGTCATTTGATGATTTGCCATCCTCAAAAAAAAGGTAGGAATTGTAATAAAATGAGCAATTTTATTCTTTATTATTCTTCCTATTTTTTTTTTTGTCACGATTTGACAAAACGCAACGACCAATCAGAACAAAGGATCATGGGTGGTACAATAACCGGTTATCAGAACAATGCGTACGCCCGCCGGAAATACTAAATCCGGAAATACCGGAATTCTAAAATAAATATCGGAATTCTTTAAAAAATCAATCTACCTACTCCGATCACTGGTGATAAGCAGTGATCGGAGTAGGTAGATTGATTTTTAGTACTTGTATCATAAATGCACACAGAAAGAATAACATGGATAAGCCATTTTTCCGGAAAGTAATTCCGGTATTTCCGGATTCAATTAAATATTGTTAATGTTGGTAGTGATATTATTACTACTCAATTCAAAATTTAAAGGAAGGTATCAAAACTAAATTAATTCATTATTTATCTGTTGAATAATAAAAACAATCGAATTCCGATCGAAGCTTTAATATTATTTTTTTATTTTTAGCCTAGGATAGCTAGATAGCTAGATCTTTTATAGATAGATATAAATTGTTGCACTTAAATTTAAATATTTTCATAGTGGTCATGGTAATTTACATTAAGGGTAGAATAAATGACGGGACCCCATAGAGGGCCAATGCCTGCTGGGGTCGTGAGACTGTTTTAAGAATGCACCACGACTCTGAAACGTAAAGGGCATACGAAGGAACAGGTTGATTTTAGTCAGTGAAGTCTGACAGTCCCTCCCGTTTCACTCTGGGCGAGAGGACTCATTTCATGATTTTAGCACCAAAAAAAAGGGGTAGAATAAATAAAAAAGATAAAAATCAACATTGTTTATTGTTAAATATGTACATTTTACATTTATTCACATTTTTAATCTTCATCGATTACAATGTTAGCATCCTGGTAATGCTGATCTTTACAATTAAAATATATAACTATGAGTTTCTCTATATTTTCTATTTTCAACCTATTTCTTTTAACATCTAAAGTCCATTTATAAATGGAAAAAGACCGTTCTACATCTGACGATGTCAAAGGAGCAAATTTAAAAAAAGGTATTAAATTATGTGCTTCATTTTTTTCAATGGCCTCACTATTTTCTCTAAGTGTGTCTAAATCTGGGTTTCGTTCCATAACACGCTCTATTTTATTTTTTATATTTTCTGAATTGCACTGATTTATAGCATCTCTGACGTTGTCAAATGCTAAAAGTGAATCTGTCAACGATAAATTATGCTTTTGCAATTCTTTTAAAGACAAATGAATTATAAAATAATTGTCTTTAATGTAATTTAAATCTTCTTTTAAATTTTCTTTTTCTATAATATTTTTTGCCTCTCGAATAGATACCGCATCAGAGCTGCTTAAACAAGATAGTACTTCTTTTATTTTTTCAAAGTTTTGAACGTAATAAAATGCTGCCTCTAACCAAGTGCCCCATCTTGTAACAACTGGTTGGGGAGGTAGCGGCAAATCTGGATATTTTTCTTTTAAAATTTTGACTCTACTTGGGGCTTTCAAAAATACCTTTTTAACATTTGCTATTAAAATGTTAACATCGTGATATTCTAACCTAATTTGCTCAGATACGCGATGAAGAGAGTGCGCCAAACATGTTACGTGTTTCATTTCAGGTAAGTATTGTTTTAAATTTCGTCCTGCAGACAGCATATATGCAACGCTATCAGTGCAGAGGACAAGAATGTTACCTACATTCGATTCAAAAGAATCTTCCCAAAAGTTTTCCAAACATTCCAACACAAATTGCGTGATTGTTTGTCCATTAACTACAGTTAGCATTTTACATGCTACCAAATAAGGTCTAGTCAAATTGCTAGGATGTAATGGTTTTATTAAAAAATGGACTATATAGCGACCTAAAAAGTCTGTCGTTTCATCTAATGATATCCATAGTTTCTCATTTTTATAATTCTGCCGAATCGAATTGATTTTATTCTTAAAAAACTTGTCCAAGCAAACTTTCCGTAACTGTGATTCATCTGGCAGAGTACGATTATTAGGACACGTACAACAACAGGTACTACACATATATTTTTTAAAGAAATCTTGAAAAGTAGTATTTTTCATCTGAGACCACGGAATATTGCACAAAATGAGAAATTTTATAAGATCGAAATAAAATTCCTCTTCGGGCCGCTTATACTTTCCCTGGTGTACTGCTCCTTCGATATGTCTTTTAACGTTTCCTTTATTTATGGTTTTCAAATGGCTTTCACATTTTGAACAGTATATTGTACCACTAGCGTGATCGTAAAGTAGTTCGGGATGACCGGATATCCATTTTTCTACAGTTTCAGCCTTGACGTTTGCCATATCTGAACTCTGTTGAAGAGATGGAACCTCGTATATCACCTAAAACAAAGACATGAAAAAATTACATTTTATTTAGTAGTTGTTGTTTTTAAACGGTTTTATTTAGCTTACTCCGTTTGTTTTATATTTCGTGGATCAAATTTAGTCATTGAAATTTCACCCTCTTCCTGTCAACCGATTGATCTAAAATTTGGTATTCGCCTTTGATTCTGGTGACAATACAATTATGTATATTCAAAATTATTGTCAATCCAAAATGGCTGCCGCTACAAGATGGCGGACAACTTAGTTTTTTTTCAATCCCGTCAATATGGGTATCAAATGAAAGGGCTTGTTAAGTAGAATATGGTGCCCTATACAAAATTAATATTCAAGATGGCCGCCGCTACAAAATGTCGGATGATGTTGTTTTTTAGTACCCAAAAAACAAAAGAAACCTGAATAAGGCACTCAAATTATATACGGATTCCAGTAAAATGTCGGTTAATAGTGGAGTTAGCTGAATTGCGACTACATTACTAGAATATCATAATTTTGTTTCGCACTAAGCTCACTGGTTCATACTCTATTAAAGATTTAACAATATTAAGACTCATGGTATGTTCAGCGGGTTAAGCAAACAAACACAATACTAAAAATATTCTTATAGTACATCCAAACATGCTTTATACTCCTTGTAACTAGTAAAATATTACTTACCAAAGCTTGGTTTAAATATGTAGATCCAATTCAATAGTGAAAAATCTGAGTCCGTATATTCGAGCCAAATCGTGGTTTAGAGCAGATTCCAGAAGTCAGTATGTACACAAGCCAGGGTCAAGTAACGTTTTCATAACACAGTAACAAACAAAGATGCGCACTCTACGAACCGAAGTAAACGAGTGAACTACCTGGCATGTCGTCGGCGGGCGTACGCATTGTTCTGATAACCGGTTATTGTACCACCCATGATCCTTTGTTCTGATTGGTCGTTGGGTTTTGTCAAATCGTGACAAAAAAAAAATAGGAAGAATAATAAAGAATAAAATTGCTCATTTTATTACAATTCCTACCTTTTTTTTGAGGATGCTAAATCATCAAATGACTCCTTCCACTCTGGCAGAATACAATTCCTACATAAGTTCCGGTTTTTTTTTAATAATCCACCAATTCCGGAGGAATGTCCATAGTAATATATACGTTTCGGATCAATGACCCCAGTTCAATCTACCTACTCCGATCACTGCTTATCACATTTGGTGACCGTACAACGATCTTCAAGTTATGACTGTGTTGCACAATGGAAACGCGAAATTCTTAAATAAATGACAATGACTGCCAAACCGTCACTCGACAAAAACCAATTGATGACTCGTAAAGGTCAGGAGAAATCTCACTTTTAAAATAATTAGGTACAAAGACACAAAAGCGAAGTAAAAAAAAAAAAAAAAAAACAAAAATATAAAAATGCAAATGTGAGCTTTTAATGACGTTTTTCTTTCTTTGATATTTTTGGAATAATTTATTACTCGGATTTATTATCAAAATGATTTTCAGTGTTACAAGACAACATCAAAAGTTAAGATTGTACTTATTTATAGTAGTCGCCAGCAGGTCAAGTTACACAAAACTGTAAAATTTCTCCAAGCGATTTTAAACCTTAAAATGTTTATGGTTAAGTACAAAATCGAATGAGAAAATCTGACAGGTTGTGGTAACTTGATGTGTCGGCGACTGTACAATCTTAACTGTTGATGTTGTCTGTTGTCTTTTGTTGTTGTTCTCATTTAGAAATCATTTTGGAAACTGTATAAATAATAGTTTCAAAAATGATTTACGAGTGAAAATCCAAAATACCAAATTAAATCGACTTTTACTTGTAGGTAAGGACTGTACCTACGGAACCGACAAGTGAAAAAAAAGTATTTTAGTTTGCTGGTGATACTTGTCAAGACTATAACAAGACGTTTCTAATATAACCTTTAGATATCACCGTGACAAGATAATATCATGATTAAAGGCCGGCTATCCAACTGGTTTCCGTTAGAATCGGGAACACGGCAACACAAAACGAGCCTAATAGGAAAATTATACGACTCGTTACCTTGAGGTATTATATTGTCAAAGTTCGTCACGATTTTAATAAACTAACAATACAAGCATTCATTTACATAATAGGCGACGATTGATTTGTTTCAATTTGATACAAGCGTGGCAATTTAATTAAATTACGAAAATCTACCTGAATCCTAATGTTTTTCAAACTGTGTCTGTTTTTGAAATTAAAAATATCCTATATTACTCAAGAATAATGATGCTGATAAAATATCATTGGACAATTTTTTGTAGTCGGATGAGTGTTTCTGAAGATTATCTTTTAAAACATACAAACAACTTTTCGAGAGCAGTGATGTTGATGTGCCTGCCTGGGTTCGAACTCACGACCTAACTCCTAAGTCGGGGCCGATCTTGTACTATTATATAGGTATATTCTGTGCCGATTACACTGAGCCAGCACTGCTCTCATTAATTGAAACTCTATTAGGGTGCAAACTTTAATACTGGCCAGTTTTAGAGAAATAATTATTTTTATGTTGAAGTCTGAAACCAAATTTGTCGAACGGCCTTTTCTTTACATTCTGTCCGGTGTACCTATACACACCCAAACAAGATTCCAATTTTACAAATCACTATAACTAATAGTCAATTGCATCGAGTCGTGTTAACTAAACAGGGTATTCAATCTAATCTGCAGCCGCGTTAATTACAGTGCGATAGTAATTGACAATTAATGGGCCACAGGATACCATTCCAACACTATATTATTGTGATCATGATTGACTGAATCTGAGCACGATATGACGATGAAGTGATCGATTTGATTGATAACAGGCATAAACAATGTAGGTACATAATAATTTATTAATATTTTATGGTTTTTAGGCGTTAGGAACTGTATACTTCGTTCCAGAATACCAGTACCGGATGCTGGCCACATAGCTGTTGCACTAAAGTGGAACTGCGATTATCACAACTGTCGCATATCGAAGCAGAAATACTCAAAAACATCACACATCATTCAGTGGATTCCAAACAGCAGGAAACGACTACGCGGCAGGCCCAGAAAGAGATGGCGGGATGAGCTGGACTCCATCGCAGTAGACCGGGAAAAGTGGAAAGAGGGAAGAGAGGTATTGGCCTACAGTGGGACAACTCAGGCTATAATAATAGTAAATAATAACCCCCCACCGCCGTATATCTACGTTGACGCCGTGGTGGAGCTTGTGCGCTCTGAAGTCTAGGTCTGTGCAGGTAGATTTTACTTTGCCGGAACAGGTCTAGGGTGAGGAGCCAGACCAAGGGAGACACAGAAACCCGCAGGGCAGCATGTAGCGAGCTGTTGGGCAGTAGCTACCCCTCGGACCCTATCTCCTGGTAATAGTCTTGTTCCTCACAGGGACGTCAATTAAATACGGAGATGGATAGCTGACTAGTTTATTCAATTAAGCGCATACCCACATTACTAATAATAAAAGCAGACACAATACCTTACACTCACCTCTGGCTTGCCTTCGTTGGCCAGCTGGAGTGAACACTTTACACTGACGAGGAACAGAGCTCCCACCTCTTTCTTGCTTTTATTGGCCGGCTTGAGTGGAGATTCGCAAGAGTAAATATGCTCAGAGGAAGGAAATATTCCAGTAAGTGCAGGTAGGGATCTTGACCATCTTCTGGGCTTTGGGATTGTCCTGATAGCCATGGAATACCTCTCCACTCCTCAAGCACTTCATGACAGGTTGCCCCCTTGTAGCTACGTCACTGTGTGCTAGCCACAGTGTCCGGGGGCCCATTATTGAGTGAGCAAGTCACCTCCTACCATTTATTCGTGAAAATTATATTATCATTGGCCAGGCAGGGGACATAGTCCTTCCATAATTCCAAGTGACCAATTCACTATAGCCATCCAAACCCATAATCCAATATATTTGTTGAGGGTTGTCCGTGGGTGCACACAACTTACAAGGATAATCGTCGGTTGGTGCCTCATTCCATTTAAAATTGTCTAAGGGGCCTCTGCGAGTTGGCTTCGGCCCCTCGTACGCCTTCCGAAGGACCCGGACCCCATGGTCCCGAACTATGTTAACGTTAACATATAATAATATAACTTTTATTTCAGACAATATTTACAGTCCATATTAGTACAATTTAAGAATAATATTAAGTAGGTATATCACTACTAAACATAGATATACATGGATAGATAAAAATAAACCAGAATATTTAAAACTAGGCTTAAAAAGATTCTAAATTCAATCAAAACAGTATTTATTATACCATGCGGGCATTTTTTTTTATTCTGGCTTGGTGTTACAATGTTTCTGATCTTTTTTTAAATATATTTTAATATGTTGCATTTCCTATCATATCTGGCAACTTATTGTGCAACAGTACCGCTCTTTCGTATTAAAATATTTTGATATAATATTTATGGTGTTTTTACTTACGCGGTTGTATCGGGTTTGCCCGAATACTTTCGAACTCGAACGAACATTTTTCATGACCTGAACACGCGGCGAGATCTCAAGTTAAACTGTTTGTAAACTTATAATAAGTTCTGTCAACCGCAAATCAGTGGTAATGATTTGACATTGACATCGTCTTTATGTCGTAGCACTAAAGGCGATTTTTGTAGTGCAAGTGTTACCACTTATGTATGCACGGCTGACTACCTACACCTTCCTCCTTGCTCAAATTATTCAAAGCAAAAAATACCTACCACCACCACCACTGAAAATCATTCAATTCTCACAAAAGGTATAAACTCCAAAGTAATTTTGTTCTTGAACACCATTCACCCCTTCTTAGAAATTTTGTGTAGAGAATTTCAGACCAGCATGGACACCGAACAGCGCTGTGGAATTGGCATACAAAACAAACAAAATAGAACATTTTCATCAGTATTTTCTCGTTTAATCTATTGTGGTTTCTGCTGTTTTCTAGTGTAGTAGTTTATTAGATAGATATAGATAGATAGACAACTACTTTATACGATTATTAGCTTCAGCCCGCGTCATCGCCCGTGTGTAATTTCTAGTTCCCCCGACCCACTCCGTCGTGTCACATCACCTGTTCGCGCTATCGTTTTCGCTTAGCGTTCTTTCTGACTTTTTTTCTTTTTGCTCGCCTTCTAGGGGTCATAGCGTGATGTTAAATAGCCTATAGCCTTCCTCAAGCATTGGGCTATCAAATGCACAAATATTTTTTCAAATCCGAAAGGTAGTTTCCGAGATCACCCCCTACATACAAACAAACAAACTTTACCTCTTTGTAATATTATTATAAAAACTTTTTTACAAAAAAAACAACTGACTTCCAAAAAAAACACTAAAAGACGTGAAAAATAACTTTAATTTCGGAACTCGGTGTCTTTGGTTTTGTATTTTCGTTTTTGGCCACCGACTTCCGAAATTAAAGTTATTTTTCACGTCTTTTAGGGTTTTTTTTGGAAGTCGGTTGTTTTTTTGTAAAAAAGTTTTTATTTTTCACTTTTTAGTTGTGGTAACTTTCCCACAGAAATTCGTATACCACTACTTGGTATGTAAATAACAGTGACAGGAAATTATGAACACATCATCAATATAAACTAAAAGGAAAAATATGCAGTATTAAAGATAACTCAAAAACTACTAGTCAGACCTTGACCAAATTTAAATGGGACTACATGTGAAGCACCAGCTATCAATTAAAAAAAGAATCATTCAAATCAGTTCACCCAGAAAAAAGTTCTGAGCTAACACACATAAAAAAAAGAAAACAGTCGAATTGAGAACCTCCTCCTTTTTTTGAAGTCGGTTAATAAGTATAGAACACAAAGAAGCCACTTCTGGCTGCGCCTTCGCGCACTACATTTCTAATTAAAAAGTAACATGCTAATCAATTAATATCATTTATTGCTGCCATGCTTAAAACTTTAATGCGAGTCAATAAAGTTGAGCAATTAGAACCTTCTGCTTTTAACACATACCACATAATTAATTATGTCTAGTTATATGTTTTTGTTGGTAGTCAATAGACAACAAAAACTAAACCGTGTCATGAGATTGAAACTAATACCGGGGCTAAGATCAAACCAAACACGAAGTTGTATGTAGTTACAAATTACATAATTTACTTATAGTTTACAATTTAAATATTGCATTAAACTCGCAGTTTTTTAAACGTTTGATGAAAATGTTAAGAAGCTTTTAGTTTGTGCTTATTTACATTTAGTAAGTTAGACCATATTTTTACACAAACGGTCGGTAACTTAACCAAAATACACTGGCCAAGTGCGTCTCGGACAACGCTCAGTGAAGGGTTCTGTGAATATTTAAGAATATACAGATTTTACCTACCGCAAAAATAACTTTGTGTTTCATAGTATTTTTCGAAAATAGATGAAACAAGTTATTTATTGAGTTGTAAGTGAAAATATCCCATTTCTCAAAAACTATTGACTTAAATAGTAAAGTCGTATTATAGAAACATCATAATCTTTGGGATCCAACAATATCCGACACGCTTATGTGCATTGAATTTTTTTGTCATCACTCCGTTACTTGTATCAGGAGCGCCCCACCAAAATTTTTTTTTCGAAATTTCATCTCATTATTGTTTAGCGGTGCACGGAATACACCTCATTTCATTTTTTCATCGATATAGTGCAAATAGTCTCCGAGTAAAATGGCTGTGTCACAACCGGGCAGACGAAAATATAAGTGTTCCGTTTTTGCCATATGGATACGGAACCCTAAAAAAGAAGTTTCTCGCAGCACTCATATAAAATTTCAAGCAGGAAAAACGAAATCATGCATATACAGAATTACCAACTTAAGTACTACTAAAATGCATAATTATGCATGAACCATTGAATAATAAAAGACGCAATCTCTCAATTCTCAAATAAATTGTCAACCGGAAAAAAACATACACAACACATGCTGGTAAAAGTAAATAAATAGTAGTAGAAGTAGTGTAGTAGTTTAATATCGGAATAAAAATTGTTTCACAATAAACTAATTTCAAAATTCATGTCAATTTCTATAACGATGCGTGCGAGACACAAGCATTTAAAAAAAAAGGTAGGTACGCAAAATTACGCTCTCGCAAAATCTTTTAACAACATAATTAGACTATAGATTTATTTTAGATAGAAGAAATACTTTACAATCTGCAAACTTGTTCTGTACCAGCACACCCTATTTGAATTGCATAACACACTATCATTCTGTCAGTCACAATCTGAATCATTGTGAAGCCTATTGCTAATCCATTGCTTCCTAAGTTGGAAAAAATTGTCTGCTCAACAACGTAAATAACGTAGGTAATGAATGTTGTAGAACTGACAAAATGAAAGCTATTCCTACTGTTAGTGTGTTACGTAATTCGCCCGCTGGTGCAAAGCATCTTCAGTAAGATTTTTACGAACATAGGTATCTTAAATACGTGCCTACTTTATTATTTTATTAAGCTTATGTTAACCATTTTAAAGCCACTCAGCAAGTAATATAAGAATTAAATTTCTTGTTTTTCGACATAACAACTCGACGTTCGCCACTGGAACGTCGAGTTGTTATGTAACAAAGATACAGATACAAGATACATATGTAAATAACTACTTGTGTACCTTGAATATGCGAATCTTTTATTATAAAAACTTCAGGTTTTATAATTAAGTCTCACATACCTACACATTAACTTTTTGTCGGTTCCGTGGTATAAGTATAAATGCCGAAGTATTAATTATTAAGTTTGTGGTAACGTCAAGTAACATGACTTTCAGCATCTTCTATAAATATATATCATTAACATTAAGGATCAAAAACTTGGGGCAGTTCGAAAAATCACATTCGTTCAATAATGTTATGTCCAGTAACATCCACATTATGAAAGTTAAAACAAAGCCTTTTAATCAGTTCCGATTAAAAGGCTTTGTTTTAACTTTCATAATGTATATAGAAGAGAGAAAGTTTCGGAAGCCATCATGTCATCATGAACATCAAAAACATCATGCACTTGATCGTGATCTTCTGTGAACCAAATAAATACTTTGTCTTGTCATCCATCAGACTCACTTCTTACCGCGAGCGAAGCCAGATTATTATAATATGTTTCCTCAACTACAGACAAGATTGCTGACCTTCACTCAAAAGCCTTTGTTTCCGCCTGCGGAAAATTTCCATCAAGAGATGGTAACAACAAAACGGTTCGGTCAACCGCGCCCGTAGCCCGGCGGCGCCTCACCGTGCAGAGGGACTTGCTGCAGGCAGCTCTTGTGCCGCAATTACACACACTTTCACTATTTGGGCAGTGGGCACTCAACGAAGTTAAGATTTCTCGTCTTAACACTATACCTCACCTAAATCCGACAGAACAGCCACTCTTTAACGGTAACCGAATGATTTATCGATATTATCGGCACCGAATACTAGAAAACGTACTCGAATTTCCCATGGGAATGAAACATGTTTAACGTTAAAATATACTTTATTTACACTGCTAAAAGTAAATGGAATTGTATTCATTAGCACTTAATGTGAGTCAGATGAAGTTAAATCATTTACAGCTAAATTGTGCCTCAAAACGAACTATCAAAACGTCTCATAGGCAGAAGATATGACTTTATTTTCTATATTTCCTTGATTTGACCCAAACTTATTGAGCAGTATATTTATCTTTCAATCGGAAACCAATTTAGCTGTACAAAATGAATAACCTAAACAAACATATCACAAATCAAATAAATAAATTGAGCGGTAATCTAAAAGGTAACTTTAGTATCGACCTCACAACCGAACTCATATTAGAAAATATTCGGGGCCCACATACGACCCGCACTTGGGGAAATCTGGGGGAGCTTGGACGAAGTCACTTTGCTCACCTACTTTTAGTATAAAATCTAAGCCTCTCGTCCAATGAGAAGACCTTTCGTCTCTCATCATCCAGAACCCTGGATTGTCAGCCTTAAAGCGTAGTGCAACAACACCATGTTTGGGCACTACTATAGTATCTTTCACTACCGGGTCGATGAGATTCTTGTTGAACAATGTACCTTCTTCATTCATCTTCTTGATGGTTTCGCTGTCGAAACTTCTGCTGAGTTCTCTCATGCCGACCACGTGAAAACTGTATCCATGTAGGTGGAATATGTGGTCGGATTCGCCACCTGTAATTAAAAAGGAAACGTTAAGAGGCTTACAAGAGCTAAAGCGCGGTCACTGTCGGATTGCATAGAAAAGAAAGAGACGCGTGATGACACAACGCTGGTAATTTATTGCAAAATATGAAGTAATTATGGATTTACAAAAAATCTATTCATTGGACTAGAAAATTAAAACACTATTACGTTAGTATGTTACTTGTAGAATAATCTGACAAAAAATCTGAATGTTTGCATGTATACCTATTAGTATGGTTTTTAATCGTTAAAATATTTTTTTAGAGGTATCTTCGTGATTTTTTTCTATTGTATTATGTTTTTAACACACTATCTAACTAGCATATCTCCAGAAGAATATCATATATTTTTCTGATTTTGGTTACTGCAGTGGATCATATATTTTTAGGCATTATAAATTTGCGTTTAGGTCATGTAGTCCCCTTAAACGTAGTGTATATTCATTACTGTTATGGATGAATGTGGGAAGCGGACTGAAATTAATTGCATTTACATTATGTAAATGGATTTCCTCTGTGCAGGTCCATTATGGTTTATCTGATTGACGTCTTCAATTAATTTAATAATATTATTATAGTCTTTACATTTAGTTACGAGTGTGATTACGGCTGAGTACAAACACGTTTCCTGGATTATGATTGGTTTATAGGTTGAAGAGATTTTTACCTACATCTTCAACCTTGGTCTTATTAACTTGTGTAAAAATAAATGATTGCATGTGTTTGTATATAATTAGAGACAGAAATATAAAACCAAAACATATCATCGACGCCTTTAAACGTGCTTTTCTTGAATAGTTTTTGTGTTAATATTACTCATTCATCTAGAATTATGTTTACAGCGTTTATCTCATTCGATTTGCATAAATTCATAGAGTTTGGAGATTTTACTTAACCTATTTAAGTACTTGTATGTTTTCAGTTATCTTTATTTTGCTTGCTATAGCAAGGTATCCTGTATTTATACAGACACATACAATAACAAATGTCCAACCACCTAGATGTTGTTGGTTTAAACCCAATTTCTTCATTCGACCCTAGGCTATTAATATTAGAGAACGACTAAAATTCTCTAATTACAATATTTGAACGTACATTTTCTCTTATTTACAGAGACGAGAGACGTCCTCTTTTGTGGTTTTAACATCCGTCTCCAGACTCAAGACGATCGTGAATAAATTAGAGACAGGCGCCTTGTTTGGCACATTTGTACCGACTTCAAAGACTACGGTATGTGAAATATATAAGAAATACAAACAGACAGAAATGCTGAAAGTATACGTAAAGATGTAAACTTTCGATTTATGTATTGACTACAGATATAGTAGGCTATATATTCAGGGTCAAAACAAATTAGCTGGCGAAAAAAAAACTGTTATACTCAACTCGACCTTCAAGTAACTTAACCAGCGGTCGTTGACCCCAAAATCATCAATGTTTTTTTTATATAAGTACCAAAATCCATCACATCAAGATTCGTTAACTAATTAAATTTGACCATGATTTGATATTGTAGAAGGTTAGGTATTATTTTTACGTCCATATCTATACAGTCATATAATAAAATGGTAGGTAATTAAAAAAAAAGTTTACTTCTATAATCTAATAAACTCATAACATTTTCATATATCAACCCCATGTCTTTAGGCACTGGGCACGCCACAATTGCGGCGGTAAGTCCCCTCTTTGAGGAGTGGCTTGAGAGGCGCCACGGCGTCCTCACCTTCCGCCTGACGCAGGTCCTCACCGGACATGGCTGTTTCGGGAGGTTCCTGTTTCGGACAAGGCGGGAGGAAACGCCCGGGTGTTGGCATTGTGTGGATCGACCGGAGGACACGGTGGAGCATACGGTGGAGGTCTGCCCGGCTTGGGCGGAGCACCGCCGTGTCCTCGTGGCGGCGATCGGCGGCGGCGATCTCTCGCGTCCAGCCCTGGTTCAGGCCATAGTACGGAGCGAGAGAGAATGGGAAGCAGTCACCTCCTTCTGCGAAGCAGTAATGCTCGCGAAGGAGGAGGCGGAGCGCGTGAGGGAGAGGCAATCATTGCGCCCTCACGCCCCTAGTCGCCGCAGGAGGAGACACCCTGGGCGTCGGGAGTCCATAGCCGACTCCCGGCCACCGTAGGCGCAGGCCTGCGGACGGGGAGCAATGGGCAGCTCGCCGTCCGGTAAGGACCAGGCCCGGGTTGACGGCGCGTTGTGTTCCACGCGCGCCTCAAAGAGTTGTCAGCATAATTGACGGGGTCCGACAGGGTCGATGCCTGCCGGGGTCGCGGATTGTTCGAAAGAGTTACCGTGGCCCTGGCGCACAGGCAACTGAAGGAACACGGGTGGGTTTTAGTCAGTAAGAGTCTGACACGCCCTTCCGCTCCGCCCAGAGCGGGAGAGGTCATTTGATGATTTCCCAACCAAAAAAAAAAAAAAATGTCTTTAGGCACGAGTGCGTAAAAAAAGTTTCATTAAAAAGAAACTACTCACATACTTACATGTTCTCATTGCGCAATATGTTTATGAACCTAATTTTAATGTAAATAATATAAAGTATATGTATCAATAATGTACCTAATGCATAATAATAATAACATCCTTTTATGTCTTCCATTTCGTTCATTTTAACCGACTTCATTGTTATTATTTATTGTAATACCAATATTAGTAGACATTTGAGGTTTTCAACTGGCGACAATCTCCGTTTAAAACAATCCAATCAGATGACAATAGAACGTCTGTCTGCCATTTTGACAGCGGCTGCCACAGACAAGAAAAGTTTATTTGTTCCTGTGCAGAGTTTTTTCGACGATAAACCTTTTATTTTGGCGGTTCAGCTATAAAAACAACGATAATGCTCTCTCTTATTATTTTTTGCGTAAATTTAAAGAATAATGTTGACCAACTTCGAAAAAGAAGCTGGATAAATCCAATAAGATTCTTTCTGATCTTCAAATGTTTGAGATTGTAATTCAACTTATGTGGTTCAATTTCATTTATAACGATTTGTTACTTTCTTTTGTTGCGTGACAAAAAAATACGTAACAAAAATTAAGTAAAACCGATTTCATACAGAATTATTTTTGATATTTTAAATATATATTGTATTATGATTGAGATGTGTATTGAAAACTTTAATTTATATGTATATACTTACAATGAATTCACAATCACACAATTCACATTCTGATAATTTTGAGACTGATTTTATGACTGTAATTCAACAGATTGATTATAATATTAATAATGAATTATTTAAACGCGATTTCGTTGTTTTAATTATAACATAACATCACGCCTGTATTCCCCGAAGGGTTATGCAGGGGTGTATATATAGCACACCCACATTTCGCCAGTTATGTTTAAGTCCCATGTAACAGGGGGCGAGCCTATTGCCATCAACCGGGCACAAATCCAGACACCGGGCTGCTACCGAGAAATTCCAGATGGTTGTTTTAATTATCTTCTGTGAAATAGCTATAATATTTCATTTTTGTTGTTTTTTGTTACGTTGCTCATTTTTATAACTGTACAAACATTTTGAAAATCACCCAGCATATAGAAAAGTTTTATAAAAATGTGGCTATATTAAAAAGTATATTGTGGTGTCTTATGACTACCACGCGAATGAAGTAGCTGGCGGAAGCTAGTAAAATATAGAATACAAAAAATCTTTTTTACAAAAAACACAACCGACTTCAAAAAAACCACTACAAAGTGAAAATAACTTTAATTTCTGAAGTCGGTGTCTTTGGAGCGTTATTTTGTTATTGGCCACCGACTTCCGAAATTAAAGTTATTTTTCACTTTGCAGTGTTTTTTTTTGAAGTCGGTTTTATTTTTTGTAAAAATGTTTTTATTTTTCACTTTTTAGTGAGTCAGTTATTAATAAATCTAAGTTACAATAGCCTTATGTTAACTACTCATCACCTTTTACAAAATATTCCTTTTCCCGATGCAGGGACGTTAATTATTGAGGAGTTCTCCTGTTAATAACCAAAACCATTGAAGCTGAACTGCTGAACCAATGGAGCTGTTTGGTAGCTTCACCATCAGCTCCATTTGACCATATGCATTGTGCATATACCATATTAAAGTAATCGAATCGAAACCCGTGAAATGCTTATTATTGAGTAGTTCCGGTGGCCACCACAGGTCTTCATCATCAGTTCCACTTCACCGAATGGTGCTTCCAGAGAGCAAATGCACGAGTTCCTATATATCACTATACGTGTGCCTATAAAATTTGATTCCCCTCAATTTATTTCCCTCGATTTCCATGGGATCCCCTCATCAGATCCTGACTTGGTGACAAGGGGACCACTTCGAGAGCATACCCTTTCAAACAAAAAAAGAATTTTCAAAATCGGTCCACAATTGACGGAGAAATCGGTTAACATACACAAAAAAAAAAAAAAACTTACGTACAGCCGAACATAATAACCTCCTCCTTTTTGGAAGTCGGTTAAAAAACAAACGATCAGTTATGGTAGAAAATACTTGACTATGAAAGAAGGAAATCATTGCGATTAATTGCTTGGAAGTAACAACGATGACAAAAGTCGCAACTGTAATTGTTTACTAGGTAATTAATTGTAAATGTTCAGCTTCGACATTATTTATTTATTAGGTAGTAAAATAAATCTCTTATGGTGCTTTTTATAGATGTTGATGTTTTTCTTTTCTTTTACAAATCTTTTACTCTATAAAATGAAAATAGTGTGTCCAAATGAAATTTACCTAAATAAAAAATATGCCTCACACACTCTATGTAAATACCTATTATTACGTACTATCTGTTGCCCGCGACTTAGTCTGCGATCCTATGTTCTTTTCCAGGTCATGGTCTATCTGTGTGCCAAATTTCATCCAAATCCGTTCAGCCATTTCGGCGTGAAAGCGTAACAAACAAACTAACTTACTTTCGCATTTATAATAGTAGTTAGGATTATCTAATAATTTCATGATTATGATCGGAATCTCGGATCGGGAGCGGAAATACATTGTCGACCTTAGAATAGATTTCTCTATCTTTATCAGTTTAGTCTGTCCATTGCCTGTCAGCAGGTCAGTTATATAAATTGAAAACTGTTCAAATCTAAATTAGGTTAATGAATTCAGTGAAACGAGACATCTTTAGATAATTAACTAGATTACGGCCACGTCCGACTTCACCCACTGGTCACTTGGTTAACTTTATGTCCGGTATGGTTTAAATAATTATACAGGCCCAATTGACTGGCCGGCCAGCTGCCAGCTGGCGGCATCGCCCAACCCGTAACGAAATATGCCCGAATGGTGTGAGAGTAGGTTAAGCAACTAAGGTTCCGTATGTGCCTATAAGTCCGTCACGTAAAAAGAACGCGGACCGGCATCGACATGAGGTGATGTGTTATAATATTATATACTATTATTATAGGCTATTGTTTTATAATATAAGGATAATTGTTTTATAATCGAATCATAATAGGTATTTTACTAGCTACTTAGTACTTTGGAATAGGCTGAAATTAAATTAGTCGCTCAGCGCGCAGGTACAGGCCAGCGTAATTAAGCCAGCCAGCCTAAGTGTCTATGAAATTAGTGATAGTCTTTCGGCTCCCAAGTGAGATCACTAAATGATTTAAATGATTTAGTAATTTTACCTAAATCATTTAACCATTGCCATTTATCCTGTAATTTACAAGTTTACTCCAATCGTAATCCGATGTATCGCTTGGGGTTGTTACTCGCAGAGTAACCGCGTATTCACTTCATTAATAAAAAAAATAAAAGTTATTAATATTCCATACAGCAACCACGAATTAAACAAATGTGATGAAACTTAAAAAGAGTAAAGAAAACTTTAATGCCTTCGGAAACTCAAAGAAAAACATTTTCAGAATTTGTTATCAAAATCATGTCCCACGGTGTTATGGGTTTCGTTTTGTTTCGTAGAGAACCCTAAAATTTAGAAACCTTGCATGAACGCACAAGTAGGCCTAGTATTAATAAGACTGTTGTATAATAGATAACTGCCACTACTAACGGTTACTGTGCCAGTTGTTATATGTATCTATCATGCAAACGAGCCGCAAAAAATACATAAGAACTGGGTCACTTTTTCACTAAATACTTATTTCAAAACTCACCTGGATTTAATTTAACATAACTGTAAAGTATACCTTATTTTTATATTTATCTACATATTATTATTTTTAGTTGAGTATTTTAAGTACCCAATATCGAGCTCTAATAAAAGATAAGTACTTACGTTTTTGCTGTTGTTAAAGCTATTCGTTACTTAGCTTTAATTATATTTTGACAAAATTATTCAAGCATTAATAAAACAGTGTTTGTAAAAAAAAATACTTGGGCACTTTATGATAGCTAGACACATTCAAATTACTTTTATGAAACTTGTTATTCTTGAAACTGCAAACCATTATCTACTAAATATTTATGGGTAATTCTGTATCTATTTTAATAATTATCAACATCTTTTATTCAAGACTGGATGTGTCTAGCTGCGGGGTAGTTGCGTAACACACTAACAGTAGGAATGGCTTTCATTTTGACAGGTCAACAACATTCATTGCGTTATTTACGTTGTGGTGCAGACAAATTTTTCGAACGTATGAAGCAATGGATTAGCAATATCCTTCAAAATGATTCAGATTCTGCTTGATAGTGTGTTACACAATTTGGGTGCTGGACACAGGTCCTACAGATCACATACTTGCACACCTTAAGAGACTTACAAGAGCTAAAGCGCGGTACTGTCGGATTGCTTAGAAAAGAAAGAGACGCGCGATGACACAACGCTGGTAATTTATTGCAAAATATGAAGCAATCATGGATTTACAAAAAATCTATTCATTGGACTAAAAAATTAAAACACTATTACGTTAGTATGTTACTTGTAGAATAATCAGACAAAAAATCTGAATGTTTACATGTTTACTAGTATGGTTTTTAATGGTAATTTTTTTTTTTGTGGTATCTTCGTGATTTTTTTCTATCATATCAAGTTCATTGTATTATGTTTTCAACACACTATCTAACTAGCATATATCCAGAAGAATATCACATATTTTTTATGATTTTGGTTACTACAGTGGATCATATATTTTTAGGATTTATAAATTTGCGTTTAGGTCATGTAGTCCCCTTAAAATACCTCCATATGTATATATATGTATATGTTACTGTAACATTATAATTTCTAAAGACAATTAAATTGGACAGTCGCCTACTGAAGTGTATAGTGTGCATACAATAATGCAACAATACTGTACTATAATAATATAATAACGTTTAATTAAACTTTTGAGAAAGTCTGAACTGCAGGGAAATTGCCTAACACACTAACAGTAGGAATGGCTTTCATTTTAACAGTTCAACAACATTCATTGCGTCATTTACGTTGTTGAGCAGACAATTTTTTCGAACATATGAAGCAATGGATTAGCAATAAGCTTCAAAATGATTCAGATTGTCATTGATAGTGTGTTACGTAATTAAGGTGCGATACCCAGCTGTACCTAAGAAGTACCATTAGTGTTCGCTTCACGTTTAGGTGTTGCTTTTCAAACTGAAGCCCCAAACAAAACTTTATTGTTGTATGATTGATTGAGGGATTCCATTTCAGTGATTGATACTACTAGACTAATTATTAGGCTTCCCATTCAGAAGTTGCAATCTCATTTTCATAATTCAGTTGTGAAATCAGAGTCTACCTTCTTTTGAGGTATATAAAACGTGTAAACAATTAAATTGCAGAAATAGTAAGTATCTATCTACTTGTATCTCTATCATCCGTCATAGACGGTTTTTTTATCAATTACTAGCGAGCCACCTCTTTGTCACACAGTTTTTCAATTTGACAAGACATGCACATTATTTTTTTTTATTAGCTTTATTTTATCCCTTAGGTGCATGTAGTTCTTATCTACTTTTGAGTTGTGTACTTATTTATTTATTAGTAATGTTTGTTTTGTACTAGGTATTGTTATGTGTAAGGGCCGCCTGTTGCGGGGACAGGCTCTTCCAAACCGGTTCAGGTGGCTCTATCCATTTCCTGTCTGGGCCGTAAGTTCCCGCCTCACTCCAGCCGATGTCGTCACTCCATCTTTTAAATGGTCTACCCTTCCTTCTTTTTTGTATATTGGATACCAATTAGTAATTATTTGTGACCATCTTTGATCCATAACTCTCTTGAATATGATCTGACCATTTCTATTTCAGTATCAGGACCTGTTTGACCGCATCTCTCGCCTTTGTTATTTTCCTTATCAGTGAACTTATGACTCTGTCTTTTAATTTGATGTTCTTGTGTGTTTCCCAACTATGTGGGGGTCGGCTTCCAGTCTTAACCGGATGCAGCTGAATACCAATATTTTACATGGAGTGACTGCCTATCTGACCTCCACAACCCAGTTACTGGGTAACACGATACCCTTTGGTAAAACTAGTTGTCAGACTTTCGGGCTTCTGACTAGCTGTAAAGACTGTCTAACGATCAATGCAAATTTTAGCCAGGACCAACAGCTTAACATGCTTTCCCGTAACTCCATTCTATTCGTCTTCGATAGTTCCTTATTTTATTTAAGTCATTTCTGAGATTGAGATTTTTTAAAACCGACGCGCGACGTTAGACAGATGTTCATAGCTTTCGTTTTCAGTTTTGTAGGTATAGGACCTTTGAAAATTTCCTTCATAGGCCAGTATTTGTTCCACGTATCACTCTGCGATCGATATCTTTTTCTGCACAGGATTTTATTCAAATTGACGTCCAATGTAAATATAGTCTGCGACATATTCTATAGGTTTAAACTGTATGGCAGTGTATGAATATTTCGTCACGATTAGTCATAATTTTCGTTTTGTCCCAATTGATTTGCAGCCCAACGGTCTCGCTGTGATGACGACTAAGGGACGTGTGGTTCAGTTCCTACGGCTCTTCCGAAACCAGTAACATGTCATCCACAAATCTAAGGTGTGAGAGGCCATTGATTTTAATTCCCTTATCACTCCAATCGAGATTTCGGAATATTTATTCTAGGGCTGCGATGAAAATCTTTGGGGAAAGCGGATTGCTTTACCCCCCTCTCGACTCCTCTTAAATCCAGGTGTACCTACTCTTGTTTTGCTTCTCAATTAAATCTCTTTGATAAGTTCTATGTAGTCGTGGTTTAGTCCTTACATGTTTAAAGCCATACAGAGTCATGTGAAATTGAATGGAAAGCTTTCGAGTAATCTATAAAAACAACGTATAACGAGAAGTCATATTCTATAAACCGCTCAACCATTATTGTCAGTGTGTGTATGTGGTCATTGGTGGAGAAATTTTCCATGGATACCGCTTGCTCTATAGGCTGATTCTCGTTAATCTTTGTTGCTACACGTCTTAGTAGGGTCGATGCAAATACTTTATACAGACAGGATATAAGACTGATGGGTCGTTAATTAGATATCAGTTTGGGGTCTCCCTTTTTATGCAGTAGAGCTATTTCCGAGCATGCCCATATTTCTGGTAGTTATTTCGTTATTAAAATACGGTTATAGAGCTTAGTGTGTGGTTTTATTAATTTCTCTTTCGCAGCTTTTATCATTTCGTTTGTCACTCCCTTAGGTCCTGGGCTCTTTCCTGCTTTGAGTTTTATTATTGATATCTCTATCTCACTTTCTAAAAAAGGTGGTACTGTTTCTTGGGCTGCTTCATAATTTTTAGACATTGGTTCCTGATGATTTTTATTTGCACATGTGTAGAGGGTTTTTTTTAAACTGTGCTATCGTTATTAGGTCATTCCTGTGTGTGACGGTGATTCCTGAGGCATTCTGGCATTTTGTCATGACATGTTTGCTAGTTTCTAACTTTTTATAAGCTTCTTTTAGTCCGCCTGTTTCTCCTATGAATTTACAAATTGTATCGAGTCTCCTCTTTCTAATGTTTTGTTTCATTTTATGTATTGTCCTATATAGTTTACTCAGACTTTTCTTGTCTTGCCTAGTTTTGTTTTTCTTGTTTTTTAATATGTAATTTTCGTTTTTCAGAGTTTCTATTTATTGTATCTATTATAATTTCTTTATTTATTTTTCAGTTGTACTTTATTATAAGTAAGTTAAGTGTTAATGAAGTGAACACATAAACCTTCTGGAATAATTTCTGTAAATCAACCGCATCAAAATTCATTGCGTAGTTTATAAGAACAACGAGGTCACACAGACATACAACGAGAAGTGACTTTAATTTATAATATGTACATACAGGGTGGCATCCCGACATCGACGCGCCAACTGTAATCATGAATTCAGCACATGATTCTAGGCCCCCTAGCGTAGAACTTTTCGTCGGTAATAAAAACGGTGCAATACCTACATGTATTGAACAGCTAATTTAAAAAGTTACCAACGAAAAATTTCAACGCAGTTTGTACTGAATCCATGGTAACAGGTTGCGCGTCGATAACAACTAATTTAAAAAAAGTTACCTACGAAAAACTTTCAACGCAGTTTGTACTGAATCCATGGTAACAGGTTGCGCGTCGATAACAGCTAATTTAAAAAAAAGTTACCAACGAAAAATTTCAACGCAGTTTGTACTGAATCCATGGTAACAGGTTGCGCGTCGATAACAACTAATTTAAAAAAAAGTTACCTACGAAAAATTTCAACGCAGTTTGTACTGAATCCATGGTAACAGGTTGCGCGTCGATAACAACTAATTTAAAAAAAAGTTACCTACGAAAAATTTTCAACGCAGTTTGTACTGAATCCATGTTAACAGGTTGCGCATCGATGTCTTGCCACCTTGTATATGTATAGATACAGATAAATATTGGTGTTATTAAAACGCTGAAAATGCCATCTATTAAATTTCACCGAACACCCTCAATATATGTGGTATGTGAAACTTTAAAGTTACTTGCAACTCAAGATACCTACGAGTATTCTAAAGATCACAAAACATCATACTCTTTAGGCGCAACACAACTTCACCAGTTTACCGTGTTTCGTAGTAATCTTATCCCTCATATTACAAAAGGATACTATAAATCACTGTCACCATGATAAATGGTTCCAAGTACTTGTGTTCTCACATCGGCTGCATATATCGTTATTTATACCGAGACTCATGAAATCTTCATTATTGCGACGTCTCAATTGTCGATGTTCCCGAGTATCGATTTGACAAATGACGGATGTTCTAGACACATCGGCTATTTGCTAAAATTTGGCTTGGCATTTTCATGAGGAATGTTTCAAGCCCCTCGAGAGGCGACAATGTCCTTGCGAGTCTCAAATAATAAGCCCCTTTAATCCCATAAGTTAATTTTGTAAGTAAGTATTTTTCCTGTAGTTAGTGAAACAAATACGCCTTATTTATATCTGAATACAAAAATCGTCAGAAGATTTTCTTGATCTCAGACTTGAGAGTGAAAAGGTATCTTCTGGGCTTGCTTGTTCCAGCATACTTAGACCTCATCCACCGCTTTCCATCGAGCGAGATCGAGGCCAAAAGCAGGCCCAGGCCATAAAAACAACTGGGACTCGGAAACTCGACTTAACGATTATCGTATGTTACTGTTGACATACGAAGTTTTTTATCTCCTTTTGCTAATCGCCTGTTCGAGACGAGACACTCTCCCCATGTAAATAAGCCTTAAGCCTACTTTACACAAGTGCCATAAACGGCATAATGTTTTAGGCTAATATTGGCGCGCAAAGTTGTCTTAGCACAAGTGCCGTTTCTAACTTTCGGTGAAGGAAAGTGGAAACTTTACACTACAAACTGCCTAATAAGGCAACTTACTGAACTTATGTCGCTACGGTTTGTGCGAACATCTTGTTGAATATTATATTACACAATCCTATACGTTTCTTGTCTTGTCATTAGCGTCTTTGTGGATTGGTTTGAGAAACTTACGTACGTAAGACGAAATAGCCTTACCTGATGATGGTCATAAAAATAATTGAATGAAGCTGCATAACATAACATCACGCCTGTGTACTCCGAAGGGTAAGACAGAGGTGCACCTATAGACGTATGAGGAACAGGGTGTAAAGTACACTCATACCTTCATAGAAAAGGGAGGATCCTCCGACCAGACGGGTATCGTGTCTGGTGGGTCCGACGTTCGACGTCGGGACGTTGTATATATGCTAGTTGCGCGGTAAACTCTGCTTGCGCGATGCAGGATTTTGCGTAGCTCGCATGTGGCGATGTAGATGCCGCTATAAACCTACAGTACACTCGCATTTCACCAGTTATGTTTAAGTCCCATGTTATAGGGGGCGAGCGTATTGCCATCCACATCAAATCCAGACTCCGAGCTGCTACTGAGGAATTCATGAAAGAAAACGCTGATAACACTGCGCGAACCGGGAATCGAACCCAGGGCCTCATGCACTTGACCAAAGATCGATGAGGCAGGTATGTATCTATAGGTACGTTTATTTAAAATATCTACGTGATAGATTTTCTATAATATGTAGAAGTACTTATCAAATCAAGTTTAAATCCTTTTTCACAATAAAGTTATAGGTGTACATAAAAAAGAGTATTCTATTCTATTCTATTATATCGATGCTCCTATATGTCGATGTTGCCTAAACTACTGAAAATAAATCAAATAAATTGCTTCCAATAAATGTTACCGACATCGTTTGGAGCTTCTGGTAACGTATAAATGGCATTATTATCAATAAAATTGTATTTGATTTATTTATCAATTTCTAATAAGGACCGACCTCTTTCAGAAAGTGTTTGAAGAAATTATCTACAAACGTCTTCGTCTCTTTATAAAATGTTTGATTTTAAAAACAAACTGAAGAGCGACATTATCTTAAAATTACATTTTCAAATAGGAAGTCAAGGCTCGTGCTCACTGGCGCGACGCGACAGCCCGACACAAAGACGCCGCCCGTCGCGCTGCACGCGGTGCCTTTGCGTTCGCTGTCGCGTCGCGCCAGTGTGCACTAGCCTTCATGCTACTCCATTAAAGGCCACCGCAGACCGGCGCAACGCGACAGAGTGACACAAAAGCGCCGCTCGTCGCGCGATGAGCGGTACCTTTGAGTCGCGTGTCGCGCCTTAAAAGTAACTAGTAGGTATATTGCTCTCTTATAGACAGTCTTATTTTATTGTTATTAAAATTATTATAATCTTAATAGCTGAAAGCAATTACAACTTTCACTATCATGAAAGTGTCATTACCTCAGCCTCATTACCTGGTCGTGGCGCTGCTTATTGACGTTTAATGTTACAACATTAGTAAATGTATTCAAGGTGGCAGCGACAGCGACGCGCAAACTGTAACCATGGATTCAGTACACGATTCTGAACCCCTGCTTTTTTTTTCTTCTCCCGCTTCTCCCGCTCTGGGCGGAGCGGGAGGGTGTGTCAGACTCTTACTTACTAAAACCCACCCGTGTTCCTTCAGTTGCCTGTGCGCCAGGACCACGGTAACTCTTTCGAACAATCCGCGACTTCTCAATTCTAAACCCATCCAGCGTTGAATTTTTCGTTGGCTATTTAAAAAAAAATGCTTTTACATACATTTTGACCACGTAGGTATTGCAGTTTTCTATGAAACAGCAGTATTTTTTTTTTAACCGACGAAAATTTTATACACGGGGGGTTCTACAAACACGTGCTGAATTCATAATTACATTTTGCACGTCGATAAACCTGGCACCTTGTATACTCGTCTTGTTACCAGTCTAGCTTCTAGCTGATGTCATTAGACTGAGCTTTTCCAAGTTCTTGTCTATAACAGTATAACGACAACTCCTCAGCTGCATAGGTAATAATTATACCATGTGGTTTTGTAAAAAAAATGTTGGCATCGTTGCATCATATGATTACGTGCGAGTCATAAACCATGTCTAGTGAGATTTCGCAATTTGTACCTAAGATATCGAATCTGCTATCGTGTGTATATACAATATACTCGTAACATTCAATACAATTTGAATGCATGACTGATGAAAATATTCAAAAGTAGAATAGAATACTCTTTATTATGTACACCATAAAAATTACAGATATAAAAGTAGAAATTTTACATAGGGTGACACAATGGGCGGTCTTATCGCTAAAAGCGATCTTTTACAGACAACCTTTGGATGGATTCAAGGTACAAGGAGAGACAATAATGCAGGTAGTCAGTGGTGTACCATTTACATATACAACAAATACATACATACATAAAACATATACCTATCTACATAATATAATATATACAATAATAAACATGAAACAAGAGTAAGGAAACTAAATGTAATGACAATGTTTAAGGAGAGAGGAAGTGTTTTTTAACCAGAATTTTTAAAGTGGACAAAGATTGAGCACGCCTTATCGACATGGGCAAGGCATTCCATAACCGTACTGCTTGAACTGTAAAAGACATGTCATAAAAACTGGTGGAATGCCTCGGCATCTCTAGTCTTAAGTTTTCCGATGACCTCAGGTATCTATTATGTGTGTCATGAAGGAACTTGAAACGTTCTTTAAGATAAGAGGGGGTTTTAGGGTTGAACAGAATACTGTAGAGCTGAAACAAGATATGAGAATTCCGGCGAAGACGTATGGGAAGCCACTTGAGCTTTGTACGAAATTCAGAAATGTGATCATACTTGCGCAGGCCAAATATAAATCTTATGCAAAAGTTTTGAAGTCGCTCAAGTTTATCGAGTTGCGCCTCAGTGAGATCGAGATAACTGACATCAGCGTAGTCAAGGATGGGAAGTAAAAGGGATTGTGCAAGCGCAGTTTTAGTGGCAGTTGGAAGAAAGTTCCGCAATCGTCTCAGGGACTTACCAGATGCAAAAATTTTGCGTCTTACGTCCTGTAACTGAGGACCCCAAGACAGATGTTTGCGCTTGTTCCCAACGAGTCACACCTCAACGGGTAACAGTGTGACTCGTTGGGAATGTTTTGGATAATAATTCCCAACGAGTCACAGTTACTGTTACACTGTTACTCGTTTGGATGATCCCACCTTGATTTAGGGTATCATTTAAGCTATCACCAATTTAATTAGTTTTGTGTTTCTTAAATAATAGGGTTTGTCCTCAAAATAGTAGATCTGTCACCAAAATGTAGTCACCAAACAATGCAAAATCAGTTCCACAATAAATCACCTAAAATCCTGAGATATAAGGTCTAGTACCAAATAAATGTTTTTGTATGTATTATAATAGGTGTGTCCTAATAAGTATTTCAACAATAATGAGGCGTAGCCGACGGAGTCCCGCTTCGCGGGACTCCTACTTCTGGGCGGTTTAAAAAAAAATAACCACGAAGGGGACGGAGGGGTCTTTCAGACCCCGCCGTCCCCTTCTAACCTAACCTGTCCGAGTCGGGGTGCCCCAAGTTGTACCAAATACCTGGGAACAATTTTTGTTTATCTGAGAACGAAAATATTTCGTGGCGATAGATGATATAGTAACAGTGTAACAGTAACTGCGACTCGTTGGGAATTATTATCCAAAACATTCCCAACGAGTCACACTGTTACCCGTTGAGGTGTGACTCGTTGGGAACAAGCTGATGTTTGTCGGTCCAAACCCCAAGGTTCTTAACCTTTTCGCTGACTGGAATAGCAGTTCCGTTAAATTGTACCTGGGGAAGCTGCGACCTGTTTATCTTGGTGGTCATCCTTGAGCTGCCAACAACAATGACCTGAGTCTTTGATGGATTAACCTGCAACCCATGTGCCCGCGATGTGTGTGCGCGAGTAGACCGCGTTTTTACATGCAAAGGATCTTTAGGGTATAACTGGTTGTACCTATTATATTTTATTTATTCGTTTGTTTTTATTTATGTGTGATTTTGTATTTATTATTGAATAATTTAAAGATGTTTTCTAATATGGATTATGTGGTACCTGAAATAAATGAATTCTATTTTTTTAAATTTAATTTCTTATGAACAGTGAAAAAGCATTATTATATTGCCCGTGCTTGTCACAAAGCAGTTTGTCCTGAACCACACACCTATTTTCAAAAACGAACTAAACTATAGTTAACCCAGTTAATAACTAATAACTAGCGACCCGCCCCGGCTTCGCACGGTTTTTACCACTTTATGTAACTTTAAATCAATGTATTATACAATTAAACCTTCAGAAATGAATGCTCTAAATGATTATGCAAACCGCAACAAAATGCCATTATCTAGTTTAAAAGATCGAAGCTGTGACAGACGCACACGAAAAGTGGCTTGGATTTATATTAGGTATGTATAGATATAGCTCTCAAAACGATGAAGGAAAACATCGTGATGAAACCGGCATGTCCTAGAACCAAAAATTCGAAGACATGTGACATCTACCAACCCGCACTGCGCCCGCGTGGTATATTACAGCCCATTCCCTCTCGAAGAGTGGAGGCCTGTGTCCCAGCAGTGGGAAAATTATAGGCTGATTATGTATGTATAGATATAGTTAGAAATAGATAATCACCTTGATCAAACATCACCAGTTCCACAGTAGCACCTAGGGGTACATTCTTGACATGCACGCACTCGTCTCCGTGGCCTGGCTCCTTAGGACAGAACTGATTGGTTCCCACATCGCCGCCTTGCGTCAGGAGTGGAGACGCCGGGTATGTGAAGCGATGGCCATCGGTTTGACCCCAACTTTCTGTAAGACAAAAGTAAAATATATAGGCTTATGAGATTTTTAACGATACTGTGAAAAGTATACTAGATGGGTAAAAGTATACTAAAAGGCACAATTGAATTGATATAACTGAAAACCTCTTAAGGGGGAAACACCAGGGTAGCCCGCGAATTTCATTTTTTTTTTTGCAATTTGCAGGTCAGCGTCAGGTTGTATGTTGAATAAAATATGATTCGCAAGCGTAACAAGTATGCTTACAGAATTATAATAATTAAATGCATCAATACATCCCTCTAAGTTCATATAATCTCATTGAATTACCATTTCAATAAATAGCCACACTAACCTGTAAATTGCAGTAAACGAAAGAAAATTTTAATTTCGCTGGCTTCCCTGTCGCTTTCCCCTTAAGGAGTTATTGTACTCATAATTATGAACAACTTTAATTAAAGAAACGAACTTGAAGTCACGAAAATAAAATCAGCTGCTCCATACATTTAGGTATGTTCGACAAAATGTAGGAAACAGCTGGTTTTTTTTCGCACGTTCATTGTTGGTCCCATAGTAAAAGTTATTCATAATAATGAGTACAATGAGCCCTTAATAGGTCTTTAGTTATTTCATTTCGTAAAGGACATTCAAAAATTCTAGTGATATAATTTGTATAGAAACCAATAACCACCGGTCAATCCGATGTCAACTGAAACCGGTACCGGTCCGTAAAGTAGGTCCGGTGCGGTTTTGGTTATTATATATGGAAGTACTGGGTTCCTTCCTTCTGTATAGGGGGAAGCGGCCTTATCTACAGAAGTGTATCTAATAATGACTGAGGCCAACAAGTTTAATAAACAGCAATATTAGGGTAAACTCCAAATTCGTAAAACCACCTTCTAGATCTACTAAAATTATTTTTCTTGGTAAAATGAACAAATTGCACAGAAAATTAATCAACTCATTTTATTCACAGTCACTAGTCAAAATGACGCAGTATCAAGTAATTTCCCTCACTAAGAGACACGGTATGTAATTTCAGGCAATTATACAATTCAGTCACAATGGACAACAGATTTAATCAACAACAACGTACTTCTGAACAATTAAAATTGTTTATAGAACACACAATTATTTTTCTTTCATTGTTACGTAACATGGAATTTCTGACGATCATCACGCCTGTAATCCCGAAGGGATTGGCAGAAGGACCCATTTCTCCGACTATATTTAAGTCCTATTTGAAAAGGGACGAGTCTATTGCCATCAATATCCTCAGGCTGTTACTAAGTATTTTCTATAGGAAAAACCCAATAACACTTCCCAACTTAAGGATCGAAATTTGCCGATCTATTATGTAATAACAAAAAAATAAACTGAAAAGGAAAAAATAAACCTTTTAGTCTAATTAAGCTCCTAAATTGATTTAAATTACAAATTTTGAGTCAGCGCCAAACAAACAATCAACGCAGATCAATTAACGAAGACCAATCAAGCTGCCGGTTATTTTAGTTGGCGCCTTTATGTTTGTTTGGGGCAGACTCAAAATTAGTAATTTACATTAATTTAAGAGCTTAGTTAGACTAAAAGGTTAATTTTTTGCTTTTCAGTTTATTTTTTCGTCGGTTTTATTTTTTGTTAAAAAGTTAATATTTATTTTTCGTTTTCAGTTTCCTTTTCAAATAACAAATTATTTGTTTTTAATATAAAATTTATTTGTTTTTGTTATTAATTGTTTGTTTTAGTTTTACCAACAACTGCTTACACTACTTAAATCTTTAAAAAACATGCAATCAAAACTTAATATATTACATCAATTTCTTAAATGTAAACACCACCATGACCAAAATTTAAGTTTGTGAATTAACAGCTTGGGTACCTACATGTCAAATTTACAAGTAAACTTAATACTATGGAAATATATATACATATTTATAGTAGTATATACTAAATATAAAGCTCATAAAGGCTTCACAGTAAATCAGACAAACAGTTAATTTTTTTAGCTTTCTGCTTACTTAGAGAATCAAAGTGAAAATCGATGTGATCGCTATAACAATTTAAAACCTTGGAAACATTATAGCTTATGGAGAGTTAGATCCCAACTTTGTTCTTGTCTGTGGAGGAAAAAGTAGAGTGATAGCACACGGAATTGTTGAGTCAAGGAGAGTCGATTATTCCATTAAAAATGTTACATACAAACATTCTGTCATTTAAATATAATCGTTCGTCTAACATGTGTTGTTAGCGAATTTCAATGTATTATTGTAAGGAGATCTTGATCTTGCAATATTTTTTTATGTATTTTTTTCCTGGTTTCCTTTATCGATACTGAACCTAACCCTAAACAATGGCACGCAATTTCTTTAACAGCCTATATATATATTATAGATCTTTGTTTTACTTTAGAAGAAAACTATTACACTGACTTATGACAAAACCCAGCATCTTGGACGCTTTTGAGTTGCAAAGGTTAGCCGTCTAGGTGCAAAGGTTAATATTTGGTCAAACAGAACTCCCAGCCCAGATCACGTATAGTGTCTATTTAATTAACTTTGTCCTCAATAATATAGTAATACACTATCTTTATAAGTTTATTTTGTTTGTATACTTAACGTAGTAACATTTCTCATCAGACCATTAAGATCCATCTGTGAGAGTGTGGAGTCTCTAATAGACTTAATTGTTCTAAGAAACTAAGTCACCCGCATCCATAAAAATTTTCAAGTGCCGAAAACAGCTGGGAATGTCTTTAACAAAATAGTTAAATAATATTGGCCTTGTGTGATTCCAGAGGCGATATTAGAGACGATAGATTGATAACCATTTACCACGGCAAAGAAAGATCTATCTACTAATTATGAAATCACCCATTGAAGCAAGCTGCCAGTGATACCATAAGCACGCAACTAATAAGAAAGGATTTTGTGGGAAACATTATCAAAGGCCTCGCTGAAGTCATTATAAATTACGCCAGCCTGATGACCAGCATCAACAGCTCTAATTAAAAGTTCAGTAAACCAGTTTAGTACTTCTTGATCGTAATCAAACAAATGCGTGCTGATGATTGCTAATGAATAGCTTTAAATAGTTTTAGAAATGCAGACAGAGTATTTCATTGTTATCCGATTTATGTATAGGCACCACCTTTGCGATTTTCCGTTTTCAAGGGAATATGCCAGAAATCAAGGACTGGACTGGACTATATGAGCAGAAATGGACACACTAACTCCACCACACAAGCTGTAAGTAATAAATATTGGCGGTATGCCATCAGGGCCCGCTACTTCTTTAATATCTAAACTTTTTAATTTTTTGATCATGATCGGCCAGCTAATAGTTGAAACTTCCCTCGACGGCCTTCCGTCTCCATTATCAGACCTTCGATGACAGTCATACCACATGCAGTCATACAGGAATGAAATAAGCCCAAATACGATGTAACTGCCTGTTCTCTATTTTGTTGAAGCATCATCTGAACTACATACGTGTGCCTAGTTTCAACACAATCGGTTCACGAATAAAAATTCAGTAGGTAGGTGGTAAATCAATCATCCCCTATTTTTCTATACTTAGGGGCGGATTTTGTTTTTAAATGTTTTATGGGACCAATTTCGAAGCATACCGTTTCGTATATTTTTAAAAAAATTAAAATCGGACCACTCTGTAAAAAGGTAAACGTGGTCATACATAAAAAAACCTCCGCCTTTTTTTTTCGTTGGTTAACAAAACAGTGAGCTTGAAGTGAGCTGCACGTGGAGTGACCCACTTGATACTAGGGATTGATATTATTGATAGCTCACTTCAAGCCATGGAATTAGTTGTATTCTCCCCTCCCTTTTAAGATATCCCTCTACAGAACTGCTTGTGGCGCTGATGATGATTTTCATCCGCCACAATAATATAAAATTATGATACGTTTCTCCAAATATTTTATCTATGTGGATATGGTATACGTATAATTAATGTTCTAACAATTATAATATTTATATAATTTTATCTTTTTGTTGGTTTAAATCCAGTTCTAACCCCACAAGATCTAGATTATGTTCAACTGTACCATCGAAGATTTTTATCGTTTTATCTTTTAATTATACATTAACAAGGCACACTCGCTTTTCCAATTCATTTTAGACATTGGCAGAATAGTGGACATCACCTTTGCTTGTCATAATAAAAAATTGAATAGAATACTATGTCTTCTTAGCCATATCTTTATTTGTATTCTATAATGTTTAAAGATCTTGTACTTTAAAGTTAACTTCACCTAGGTTTTTACGGTGACATTTTGTCAGATTAGCCCGGCAGGATGTGGTGGTAGTGTTGGTGAAGTGGTGACCTCACTAACACAACCACCACAAAAAATAGGACACCACCTTCAGCAGTCGCTCTTAGGAGTGCCACCGCTAGACCAATGCGGCAGTCTGACGACTTCTGTACATTTTTTGTTGTATCTGTATACACGGACGATTCACTTTTACGGCAATCTATTGGACCGAGCGACGCCACATGACGTTCGTGTACATACTGCCAACGAGTTTTGGAAAAACTAAGAACGTGGGTAGCCAGGGTAATGTCTTGGGGAAACGCACATATTATGAATGGTCGAACATTTATTATTTCAGGAAGTACCACTACTGCTCGGGTTGGACCATTTTTCATAGTAATATGGGTTATTTATATTCCCATTTTTGATGCCTACATTTTTGCTTATGCGTTTGGAAGTATCCTTTTTTGTACACGATCGTCAACTTACGATTGTTATTGCGCCTTCAGTACCTGAGTAATAAGATGAGAATTTGATAAGCCTAGAACGCTATATTAGTGATAAGTATAAAGTACCTACCTGTTGAAAATAAATATAATACAAGAAATGTAGGAGAGAAAAGATTAGTTCAACCGAAAATAACAAATTATTATGGGGAAAGAACTTCAAGATAATTAGTGCCGATAAGTAGTGTAAGGTATTTAATAAAAATAGGCTTGTTGAGACAAAACCCTAAATTAAGTAAACGTATGTTGAAATCAAAATTAAGGCGACAATAAGTGCCAGCGAGCTTGAGCGAGTGGGAAGAGCATGCGACGAATAAAATTACACAGAGCGTTAGCGTCTACCCGGACATTGGTCAGCGATGCTTTGCCGCCCGTCGCCCGCAAGAGCCCCCGCTTCAACGCGCATCAAGTTTATTCGCAAAAACAACCCACCTTGATTTATCAAACACAATACAAATAAGGCCGTATATAAAAATTTGGGTAATTAAATTGTCTTTTAGATGGTGCAGATTTCATGAAAATACGTCCGATAGTTTTGCGTGATTATCGTTTTTGTGTTCGCGTTAGACATTACTTTACAAATTAATTACACTATGTTATAAAAATACTATTTCAAATATTCATATATCAAATTATGAAGAAAATAGTCTAGTTTATCATATATATTTTTCAAATAAATAAGACTATTCGTTTAGACGTGATGTTCAATTTGAAATCATTAAAAGTCGTATATCTGCGCCTTAAGGAGTTTATTTCTCGATAGCGAAGACTCAGCATTTACCGAGAAATTCACACCTTCTCGTATTATTAGGTAGTATTAACATTGTTAGATAGTAGTTTAAAGGTCAGTTGTTTACAAGATTTTCTTAAAAGTTTGTATTAATTAACAAGCGCTTCTCGCCATCAAACTATAAAGTTTGGCGAGTGTAATTGTAAGAACAAAAATTATCTATCTACTATCTACGTTTGTGAATAATAAAAATAAAATTACGTCTACGTCCTTTATTTCCAGTTAGATCTCAACCGGAACAGTCACCGACCTCCATATCCTTTATACAAACTGTATTTTTGCAATAATGATGTAAGTAACCAAGAATTACACAGGTAAGCATCTCAAAATATCCTCTACGTAAGCTTTGGTCTTAAATATTTAAGAGAAAAAGTGGTTGTTATGCAAAGCAGCTTAAATATTGATAACAAAATCCAATTTGATAATAAAATTAATACAATATTACGAGTATGATCTACAAAAAAGACAATCATCATTTTCATTTGTACCTATGAAATGAAACCACAACAGCGAATGATATTTCCCGCCTTCCATACCTAACATAAGTCCTCTTGTCTCTCAATCATTATGGGAGGGAAAAGGATAGATATAGGAAGCGACCGAATGCTCATCATAATAACAGTCTTAAACATTTTACAGATTAATGAATTAGAGTACGAGGCCTTTAAGACTATAAGAGTCAATTTTTTTTTTTTTTTGACGTCAACTACAATCGAGAATCTTGATGGCTTTTTATAAACAAAGTTCCATGACCATAGATATAAGAAAATGACAAATGAAAGACGATTTGTTTAACCACTACAGATATCTCATCAAGTCATCATCATAAAGAATTAATATTCTGAAATTAGACTTACAAAGATCTAGCGTTACAACTTATTACATAACAATGATAGAGAGCAGTGCTTAATTTTCGGTAAGCATACCAATAAAATAATTAATATCTAAATCATTTCTAGCAGCCCGATTAACTGATTATTAATTTTTTCAATAAATATGCAGACATATCTGATGCAACAATTATGACCACATTAGACCAAACTACATAATAAAAAAATAAAAAAATAATAATAATAATATAATTATTATTTATATATATATATATTTTTTGTATGCACGTGTTTCTGTGACAAATAAACCTATTTTTCTTTCTTTCTTTCTTTAAAATCAATAAATTGACATGATATTTGGTTGCAGATTCAGTGTATGAATGGACATTCAGAAATCGCGGGTCAAGTCCAATGATGCTGTTAATTCATATTCAAATGTCAATGCCGTTCAAAAATAGAATGCAAGAATTTTATACAATTTGTCCCTGAATGATGAGGCAAAGTTACAAACCACTTTACGGCGCAATCTAAATTAAGTACTGGTACATTGTGTGTTAATTATTAAGCGCAATTATTTCGACAAAGCGCTTGATTTATTTGCTTATTTACATTATGTTCTCACTAGTGTTCGTTAATTAATTAGATAGGTACCAGTAGATTGACCTATTTTTTAATTCGGATGAAAGATGTTTGACTGAAATAAGACAAACTAAATAGACTATTTGAATGAAATAAAACAAAGACTGGCCTTGACACGAACTTTACTAAGTTCACACAAAAACAAAACATAACATCAAGCTTGTAATCCCCGAAGGGATAGGCAGAGGTGTACCTAGAGTTGCCAACCATATAGAATCCTACTATATTTAGAGGCCTAAATACTTACTATATTTTTATAACCTACTATTATTATTATTTTGTCGTCATCTATATATATAAAAATGAATCCCTATTTCCCTTGGTCACGCCATCACGCGTGAACGGCTGGACCGATTTCACCAACTTTTTTTTGTTGTGTTCGTTATTGTCAGGAGAAGGATCATATGATGAATAAAAAAATAAGGAAGTTGATCGGAACGTTACAAAATTTAAGAAAACTTAACGCCTATATTAATTTTACATAACTGTCAGTTCTTTGAAATAACTGTCAGCGATTGACAGAATGCGCTCTGCAAATATCGTTTAACACAGATGGATCGGTTGATAAATGAGTCGATAGTTTTAGTTTTAGTGAATAGTCAAAACTAAAACTAAACGACATATGACATTCATAGTTAAGACAGGGCAACGTCTGTCGCGTCAGCTTGTCTACTATATTTTTAAAGGCAATGGCTTCGAAAATAGGTACTAGGTATATTTGATATTATAAAAAAGTTGGCAACCGTAGACATACATATCAAGCTATACATTTCCAGTATAAGCTGACCTCTCATTGTACAGCTTGATATGTAGCCGTGTAAAAGACAAATATAAACAAAAGTATATTATTCACAATATTAGGATAGGATACTGAACTGTACTTTAAGCTTTATTGTATCCGGTTAGTCCCGCTATGGTATGGTCCCGGTATGGCACCCTCTTAAAATACCTATCAAAAAGTCCCGCTATGGTACCCTTCAGTTTTTGGTACTGTTGTAAAGAAAAGTTATACAATGCGTTAAGAAAAAAATAGTATTAATAAAAAATATCTTTTCTTAACTAGTAAGCTATCACCAATTTAATTAGTTTTGTGTTTCTTAAATAATAGGGTTTGTCCTCAAAATAGTAGATCTGTCACCAAAATGTAGTCACCAAACAATGCAAAATCAGTTCCACAATAGCCGACGGAGTCCCGCTTAGCGGGACTCCTACTTCTGGGCGGTTTAAAAAAAAATAACCACGAAGGGGACGGCGGGGTCTTTCAGACCCCGCCGTCCCCTTCTAACCTAACCTGTCCGAGTCGGGGTGCCCCAAGTTGTACCAAATACCTGGGAACAATTTTTGTTTATCTGATATTGATACACTCCTAAAAGTATTTATTTATAGATACACTTTTCTTTTCAGTTGTACCTTCTATTGTCTAACGTAGATCTAAAAGATGGGTACCATAGCGGGACTTTTTGATAGGTATTTTAAGAGGGTGCCATACCGGGACCATACCATAGCGGGACTAACCCATTGTATCCGAGATGAGAAGTGAATGTGAATCCAGTATTCTAGTGCAAAATGCCAGTTTGGTTTCGTGGTCGCCAGCACCTATTGAGCATGAGATCCTGGGTTCGATTCCCGGGTCAGGCAAAATGTTATTAGGTTTTTCCATCTGGAATTTCAGTAGCAGCCCGGAGTCTGGATTTGGGCCCGGTTGATGGCAATAGGCTCGCCCCTATTACATGGGACTTAAACATAACTGGCGAAATGTGGGTGTGCTATAGGTACACCTCTGCCTAGCCCTTCGGGGAATACAGGCGTGATGTTGTTATATGTTATGTTTATATCTAATGCAAAATCATCAGTATTTTTACCGTAATGTGTTTCAGATAAAATGAAAGTCTTCAACCTCTAAAGTTATAACTAAAATATTCAAAGCTGCCCTTTAATAATTACGATTCCGACCTCTTTTGATATGCACTGCATCTCGGCAGTGAAAGCGACAGGCCAATTAGAATATTCAAGCTGGTTCCAAGTATTGCTCGTTCTACTCTCCATATATCGCGCCTTCGGTAGGACACGGGCATAACTGACCAAAAAACGAAAAATGACATAAGTATGCCAAAATGCTTTAAAAAGTCCCTTTTTTCCGGAGGAATAAAGACCCGTATCAATATTAGTTTAATTCTGCCAGAGGGTAACAGGGCGTTTGTTATATTGGTGCATTTTTTTTACTATTTTGTCGCGGCAAGATCTTAAAACTATTCTCCTGTAAAATCACTAAAAGTGCAGTTATGCCCTTGTCCTACCGAAGGTGCGATATGTAAAATGCACATAGCGTAGCTTTAAGGGGCCTACATGATCTAAACGCAAATTTATAATGCCTAAAAATATATGATCCACTGCAGTAACCAAAATCAGAAAAATATATGATATTCTTCTGGAGATATGCTAGTTAGATAGTGTGTTGAAAACATAATACAATTAACTTGATATGATAGAAAAAAATCACGAAGATACCTCTAAAAAAATATTTTAACGATTAAAAACCGTACTAATATACATGCAAACATTCTGATTTTTTGTCAGTTTATTCTACAAGTGTTTTAGTTTTTTAGTCCAATGAATAGATTTTTTGTAAATCCATAATTACTTCATATTTTGCAATAAATTACCAGTGTTGTGTCATCGCGCGTCTCTTTCTTTTCTATGCAATCCGACAGTGACCGCGCTTTAGCTCTTGTAAGCCTCTTAATATAACAGTCAAATTAGGTGTTTTAGATATAGAAAGACGAAACACTGACACGATTTAGTTTACAGAAACTAAGGAAAATAGTAAAATATGTCCGTCTGACATAATAAGGTTTGATGTTTGCACTATTGTAATTATTCATGACATCATAGGTAGTACTAGAAACAATATTATAACACATACATATACTCACGCCTTCTTCCCATGGGGGTAGGCAGAAACACAGTTACTACTACAACACAAAAATACAACACTATAACAACAACAACACTACTACTACAATACTACTTTGCTAATGCTACTTTTACAATAAGTATTATAAAAGAATATTATTTAATTAAACAGATAAATTAAACGCATATTATGTACAGTCACCAAAAGAGATAAGTAACCAGGGTCGTCGATATACCTATCGTTGAAGTTTAGTAAGAAACCGATGAATGTTTCGAATAAAATTTAATTAAATGAATAAAAAACAAACAGGTAATTTAGCAAATTAAATTTCATTCGAAAATATCCATCGGTTTCTTACTAAACTTCAACTATATCCAGCTACCCTGGTTACTTATCACATTTGGTGACCGTACCTAAATCCGGAATAAAAAATAGAACTTTTGGCCTGAAGCTCAATTAATGAATGACTGAGCAAGATCCATCAATTTATTATTATTCATATTATTTATAAGCACAACAGTAACAAGTTTGCTTAATAGTCTAAGCAACGGGGTAATTACGTAGTACACTATCCTCCTTACTAATAAACGTTGTATAGCGTCTGTGTAGTTACACACCGATTTCTCTCTTTCACTCGTCAGTAATTTGACGTTCGAAAGAAGAAGACAAAGCGTTTTCTAACTATACTGACGCTATAAAACGTTTATTAGTATCGAGGTAACAGTAGGAATCGCTTTAATTTTGACAGTTCAACAACATTCATTGCGTTATTTACGTTGTTGAGCAGACAAATTTTTCGAACATATGAAGCAATGGATTAGCAATAGGCTTCAAAATGATTCAGATTGTGATTGATAGTGCGTTTCGCAATTAGGGTGCAGTTATTAATTCGTTGCCTCCTTATATTCTACCTAAGTGTGTAGATATAACTGCAACGGTACCTACTAGTTATAAAATAAAATTGCGGGTCTCAATAAGGTCAACTCCAAGTGAAACGGAGACTTTCAAACAAAACTTGTTATTACTCAAATTAAACATCCTATTGTTAAGGCTTTGTGCCTTAAAAGCTGCTTGAAAATGTAAATAATGAACAAATGGTAATTTTGTCAGTGTAAAACGGTTGGAAAAGTTGCGTTGCGCGTACGCTGCAAACGTTTAGCGGCTTCGGCGCAAGCGCAATCATTCCCAGCATATTATTTGCGGTTGATGCGGACGCTGTTACCCAGGCTGATTACTTCACTTTCTTCATAAACACCGCGTAATGCTGCCATTATATACAGGGTGGAATTTTGTAATGCCACCTGGAGGGAAAGTACTCTTAATACTGCAGATAGAAAGTTTTACTCAAAGGAAACATTCCTTTATTTTTGAATAGAAAGCAAACTGCATTCAAAGATTTTCGAAAATTCTCTTCTCCCACACCCGGGAATCGAACCGGCTAAAATCTGAAAAAATTGTACCCTGTACTTTTATTGCATCGATCGTTAGGGTCAATTATAAGGATGAAATCTCTCTAACAAACATGATAATAATTAAATGAAAACCAGGAAATCTTAAATTAATTTAATTATTTACAAAAAATGGTAAACTAACTAATTAGTTGCTCGAAATGGGCTCCATTCTCTTGGATACACAAATTTATTCTTTTAACGAATTCATTTCTAGTAACCTTTAATAAAGTGTTGTGGTGATTATTATAAATCGTATTCTGAACTTCAACTCTCAACTCGTTGTCATTCGCATAAGATTTCATGTGAATTTGATTTTTTACATATCCCCACAAAAAAAAATCTATTGGGGTGAGATCTGGTGATCTCGCAGGCCATCTGATTGTGCCGTTTGTACCAATCCAGGTATTAAAATGGTTATTAATGTAGGCAGTAGTGATTCTGCTGTTATGTGCTGGAGCACCATCTTGCTATAGAATTATTTGGTTTCGCTCTTCCTCGGGGAAACCATTTAACTCGTTTCTTAAGAGATCCAGTATTTCAATATACTTGACAGTGTTTAAATGACCTTCGTACACGTGGACTAACACTACATTATTTCTCATAATTCCGCACCAAACGTTGAAAGAAAATCTTACTTGATTGTTAGTTTCATGAACACGAACAGGATTCACTCGAGACCAATAATGGTTATTGCGGCGATTGTACATGCCATTATTGCTGAAGTTGGTTTCGTCAGACCATACAATGTTACTCAAAAAATTAGGGTTTCGGTCAATTTCTCCAAGCATGTTTTCACAAAATTGTAATCGTCTGTCACGATCCCCAATATGCAATTTTTGCACCAACTGACCTTCACGATAGCATTTATACTTATACTTTTTCAGCACTTTAAGTACGCGAGTGTGGGTTGTTCCTAATTCATTGGCAGCATCTCTACTTGAAGCCTTTGGAAATGATTCAAAGTATGTTAAAACATCTAGTTCAAAATCGAAATAGTTTTGCTGAATAGTTTGCCGTCTCTTCTAGAAACCACCCGTATTCTTTAAATTTTCTACCATTCTTTTCAATACGAACCGAGTTGGTGCCTGTCGGTCTTGATATCTCTCTACATACCACCGCAGAGCTAGATTCACGTTTTTGTTATTTAAAAAATAAGCTTCCATTAAATCAAACTGTTCTTGATAAGCCATTTTCACCGTGAGACAAAATGTGAAATGAGTTGTAAAAACAATCAAATGTGAATAACAACTATGACAATCTAATTTTCAAATTTTAATCTAACATTCCATATTTAAATTACCTCATACACGCAGCTACGAGTATGTCGCAAAGGAGTCTGCATTACAAAAGATGAATGTTAGTTAAAGAGTTTAACTTGACTCATTGAATTTGTAACTTCAGATTTCCTGGTTTTCCTTTCATTTAATTTATCATGTTTGTTAGAGAGATTTCATCCTTATAATTGACCCTAACGATCGATGCAATAAAAGTACAGGGTATAATTTTTTCAGATTTTAGCCGGTTCGATTCCCGGGTGTGGGAGAAGAGAATTTTCGAAAATATTTGAATGCAGTTTGCTTTCTATTTAAAAATAAAGGAATGTTTCCTTTGAGTAAAATTTTCTATCTGCAGTATTAAGAGTACTTTCCCTCCAGGTGGCATTACAAAATTCCACCCTGTATATAAAATAACTTTATCTTTGAAATATTAAACAAGAGAATGAACAAGCCTCGTTATTGTTTCTTCTTTTCCCACTTTCATAATTCAATTCAGAAAGAATTCAATGTTGAAGTGTGTTTAGATTAGCTAGCTTCAAGCTTTCATATGCCTATGTACATCTTGATAAACGTATATAACCTTGATCAAAAACCTACTTATAATATAAAAATGTAAATGTGTCACATTGGCACTTGCCTGGATAACTCAAAATTTAATGATATTTCAGTGACTGGCTTCTAATTAACAGAACATCTTCACCAAAAAAGTAAAGAGCCAATCAAAACTAACAAATGATCCATGAGGTGAATGTACCACACACAATTACACACAGATCAAATTTAATAGTTCTTGCGTAGTCGGAGCCAACATGAAGCAGGCTGACAGCCAGTCTGCTTGGCTGATTGATGGATGGTGCTCAAATGCTCGATCGTTAGGTACGCCTCCTAGGAACTTCACAAAAGAATATGGACCTACGTCACTTCATTAAGACTTTGTGAAAGGTATTTTGGTAAAATTGCACAATTTTCACAAGTGTATTTTTTGTGCAATGTTGGGAATAGATAACTAGGTAGGTAGTCATTATTTTGAAAAGTACCATTTGCGAAATTAATGTGAAAATAACGAGGTATTGCACATATAAGGTTTGCGTTTCCTTGCATAACTGTTAACGTACTAAAAACGCACATTAAACTTATTCTCAAAACATCAAAATAAAGCGAATATTTTCGAAACACTGACTATGACGCCACCCACTAACATATTCTCTTGCCTAAGCTAAGGTTATGTAACAAAATACTCATAACTCGAGGCGAATGTTTAGAACTGAGCACATACAAGTTTCATTCAAGTCCTTTTTTGAAGATAATTGATTCAGACTTTATAGTAATAAATCGGTAAAATTGACTTCATTTGAATTTGACATACTTTTTCAAGGACGTTAAGATTTGTTTGTCAACAAAAATAAAAGTTATATTTTTGAATTTTCTGACATGAATTCACGGTTCCATTTCATCTGTACTGTGTATAAGATTTTAATCTGAATTACGTGCCTCACAAAAGGTAAAATATAAGATACTACGTCATCTCAGAGCCCTTGAAAGATATTTCATTTACTCCATCGTTTTTACAGTGTCGCCACCTTAATAAGAAGAATAAAACTGAGAACCGCAGAACCCTTTTGACTTTGTTATGGTTTGCTCGGTTCGACCGGCAAGTGAGGGGGGAAAATGAAAAGAAAACAACCTTGACTTTTGACCCACAAAGAGTATTGGATGGCCGTACTCGTTGACACTGCCTTAGCAAACATGTGTTAACTATTTACTCTTATTTAATTGTTTATGCTGTACTATGCTTTTCGTTTCGATTTTTTCCATGATCGAATAGAGAGAAAACAAATGCTTATTTGAGAGATAAAATGCTGTATACGTCCATGAGAAGTTGTAAATAACGTACGGTACTTATTGTAATTTATTATAACTTATTTTTTTAACTTAAATACTGTCAAAACTTTGTGCAATTATAATACCAAGAAACTGAATAAATTTACGTGTACTTAATCAGTAAAATAAAACTTTATGCTTTATGCATGTATCTAGTAAAAGATAAACCCTTTTTAGGGTTCCACAAGGAACCCTTATAGTTTCACTATGTCCGTCCGTCCGTAGCCTAGCTCAGAAAGTCTTAGTACTAGATAGCTAAAATTTGGCATGGATATACATATTAGTCACGCCGACAAAGTGGGAACAAATATTTTTGGAAAAACCTATTTTAGGTTAGCTCCTTTACACGTAACGTGGCGATGCTTTCTTTTTCTCGTCTATCCCATGGTGTGGGGTGTTTTTTGATTAAGGAATCCGTTTGTGAAATATTAAGCTTTAAAGTGGTCATTGTAGTTAGAGTCGAACCCCCCTCCCCCCCCGTCATCTAAATGGTTGTTTTTGGATATGTGAAAAAAAATCACGGTAGTAGTACATTATAAGTATCAGGAAATTAAAAGGAAAACTATCACAGCTTAGTATTCTTTACAAGTTAACGAGTAATAGTCGACCAACTTACATTTGCAATTGAAACGTATGAGAGAACATTTTATTCAACTACAATGTTAAGTTTGTTGTTGGGATAAATTTATTCCAACTACGGAACCCTTCCATTGTGCGTGGTCCGACACGCACTTGACCGGTTTAAATAATTTTAACGGTGAAGGTAAAATTGTACTGCTTAACTAAAAATGGACACCATTAAAACGAAACATTTTTTGCACCTACTACATAAAATAATTTCTCCGGTTTTTATTTCACCCATCAAAAAAAGAAAACATGACTGATGGATGAAAGAAACAGTTCTGTTGGTCTCTACTGTGAGATTTCGGTTGTAATTCTAAGTTTCAGTAAACGGTAAGTGATTTTAATTTTTTTAACTAAAATCTTTACATGTCTGTCTGTTAATTTATACGATTGGACATTAAAGCGATGTCTAATCCATTTAATACCATCCAAATCCTTTATTAGCAAACATAATTCTAAAGTATGTAAATGAGGTTTTTTTCTCGAGGACTCTAATTACTTATTAACAGAGAAGGGGCCCCATCATGCATGCTTTTGTGTAAAAACCTACTACCTACGCTACTACTGTGTAATTAATTAATTATAATAATCACTATAAAGCCCACTTGCACCACAAATCACTAATGCTCGGTTCCTATAAACAAAATCGAATCGTTCTGCTTACCAATGGTAGCATTTTTGATTGCCAAACTGGTTGCTAAATAAAGAGATTCGTAAGCTAATTTTACCTGTGATAGCTACGTCTTTGCTTCATTATTAGTAATGAAATGATACAAGAGTTTTAATTTTAACCAATAACGGTCCGTAAATTATAGGAATCGGCCATAACACGGTAAACGCTAAACGTATTTAAAACATCATTCTGCCTCTATCTTTTTCAAACGATCGACGGAAACAGAAAAACTATTTAAAATCGTAAACATGTTTACCTATTTACCGTCCTTAATTTGTTTTAATCGATTTCGCAAAATCTACCGTTCCTGGAGTCAAACTGCGTAAGATAATGAGAACCGAAATAAGTAAATTAGGATGAAATCAACAGCCAAAAAGCCTTTTTATATGTATCACAAAAATGTTTAGGTAGTCAAACCACTTGCAGGCCATAATAAATAGGATTATTTTGTGAAAAAACCGGGCCGTGGTAACCAGGACAATGTTATGCAACGTTATACATTCAGTCAAAAAAGTATCGGGAATGGATAATTTGTTTATGGTTTCAAATTCAAATTTTTGTTTTTATTGTTGTTGTTAGATTGGCACAACTGTTTTCCATTTTGGCGCGGAGTTTGAGTTGCATCTGTTAAAATTAAATAGAGTGCCGTTTTTAGTTATATCATATCTAGTATGTATAGCGAATTTCATTATAGACAAAAACAACGAACAAAGAGTTTGTCTTAAATTATGCATCGCCAATGGAATTTCGTGTTCGGAGTCACTGAAAATGTTACAGAAGGCTTACGGTGAATCGACTTTATCAAAAACACTTGCTTATGAGTGGTACAAAGCGTTTAAAAGCGGTCGAGATGTGATGGAAGATTTGCCTCGCTCTGGTAGGCCATCAACGTCTGCAACTGAAGTTAACATCGCAAAAGTGAAAAAAATAGTGACTGAAAATCCTCATTCAACTTTGAGAGAGATAGCCGCCGAACTTTCTGTATCTCACGAGTCGATCCGTACCATTTTAACTAATCATTTGGGTATGAAACATGTTACCGCTCGGTTAGTCCCAAAAGACCTGAATTTTCTTCAAAAACTCAATCGCATGAGAGTCGCTGAGGACATGCTAGAACGAGTCAATTCCGACCCAACGTTCATGAAACGCATTGTTACTGGTGACGAGACGTGGGTTTACGAGTTTTACAAGCAAACTAGTCAACAAGCGTCGGATTGGCGCCTTCCAACTGAACCGAAACCGAAAAAACCACGCTAAAGTCGATCAAAAGTCAAAGTCATGTTGACTGTTTTCTTTGACTATCGCGGTGTTGTGCACTCGGAATTCTTGCCGGAAGATCAAACGGTAAATAAAGAATATTATTTGAGCGTTATGCGGCATTTAAGAGAGCAAATTCGAAGAAAAAGGCCAGATTTGTGGAAAGAAAATTCTTGGATTTTGCACGACGATAATGCGCCTTCACACACGGCCATTATTGTGAACGAATTTTTGACCAAACACTCAACAAATACCATCGAGCAACCACCATATTCACCAGATATGGCTCCAGCCGACTTCTTTCTTTTTCCTAAACTCAAATTACCACTTCATGGCACCCGTTTTCAATCGGTAGAAGACTTAGAGGAGAATTCGCGGCGAGAACTGAACTCAATTCCGGAAACAGCGTTTAAAAAATGTTTTGATGATTGGATTATTCGTTGGCGTAAGTGTATCGTTTCTGAAGGAGCATACTTTGACGGTGATAAAATAAATTTGGATGAATAACAAACATTTTGTGTATTATTGATCTTTTCCCGTTACTTTCTTGACAGAGTAGTATATATTGTTTATATCGCTAAACAACAAACGCGTATTTTTATGTCACAACACTCACAAAATGGAATCAAACCAAGTAACACTTAATATAATTGCATCATTGACCCTATTGACTCGGTTAAGGAATCATTAATTGTGTGAGTAGACTAAAGTTTCAAACATAGGTACAACAGAAAATCGATGAAGCTATTTTATTGTTATTGCTTATTAGCACTTCTATTCTTACAATTTTTCTAAACAAAGAATTATCTCATAATTGCGCTGGCTCACGCGGTCATAACTATGATAAACAAAAATTTGACAGTTCGGCAACCACAAACTTTCATCTATCTAAAACTCGTTAACGAACTCATGGCGGCAAGAAAAGTATAATACTTACGCACTTTACACACTTTTGAACAGATAATGTAACACAAAAGAAAGTTCTTAAACAATGTATAATTATATTACTCACCGACTCGTTTCGCCGAAATTTGTCTTGTCGAATAATTAAAAGGCACATAAATTATCTTGTCGGGATTCTCGGCCAGCTCTGCAGGAAGCTTGTTACCTGCGTGGATCTCGTCCAAACATATCACATTGTCAGATTCACATCTATCACTAGACACTGTCGTTAACTCACGAGACACTTCTGCATCAACTATGTCATCATCTTTATGCAACACTTTTTGCTCTTTGTTCTCATACACTAAATTTGCTACACCTTCTAAATTGTCTTGACAACTCTTTGCCGCAGCTACTCTTATTTTGTACACACCGGGTGCTCTTTTAGCTTCCACAATAAAATCAACTCGCTCTCCTCTGCCTAACTCAACCGACTTCACACGTTCCGGTTCAATCTGGTGCCCGTCTAAAGTCACGACTTCCAAAACATGACGATCAATTGAAAATGTAACTGGACAGCTTTTTGATCCCCCTCCGTAAGCCAAACGGAATCTATATCTTTTTCCGTATTCCACATTAAATGAAGACTGCGGAGCGTCGGGGGATTCAGACGATTTCCCTTTACCGTTTATGAGAAGAGATTCGGCGTTCGGGATACGCGATATGACCCCGGCTAGCGGCCCCATTGAATGACCCCATTCAGATACGAATATTGTGTGTTCGGATGCGTCCACATCATATAGCTTCTTAAGACGGTCCAAACGTGGCGATTGGCGCACAACGAAGGCTCCCGCGAGACCGTCGGCAGCATCAGCAGCCGAGTGTGCGTGGTACATGTGCGTGCCAACAGCTGATGCGCGGAATTTGTACTGGAATGTTGTGTAGGCGGGCTGAGGGCACTGGGTCAGCATGGGAGCTCCGTCCATGAAGGGAGTCTCCTTCTGTGGCTGCCCTCGCCAGTGGATAGAGAGCGCGTGTGCGGGAGCTCGATGTACCACGTCTACGACGAGGATGTCGTTGTGGCAGACGTGCAGAGTGGGTGCAGGCAGCGCCCTGTTGGCGACCAGCACGCCACGCTCGCGACCGTCCGCAGATATACATGTCACAGGACAATCACCACCATCCTTCTCTGTGCAACTATCGCAGGATCTGTTAAACAAGAAACTTTGATTTTAGAGTGGAGATATACAAGAAATGTAAAGCATGGTAATTGCTTGGTAATTAGAATTTCGAAAAGTTACAAATAAAAATGTGTGAGTGAAAAATTATTGACAAAAATGAAATGGCTTAGATAAAAACCGCGTATTATATGGTTGTGAAAAATATTGCTTACTTGCTAAGCGTCTTGTAGACCTCGATGACTAGTTTCACACGGCATATCATTGGCCAATCCAACTCGTGACATTCTCGGTCACAGTTTTCGAAATACTCCTCTGTAAATAATAAAAATCAATTAACTTATGACATTAGTATGTATGTGTACGTCACCTATGCATGTCAACAAACGTGTTTTAAAGAATAATTTAGCGTTCAAGGCAATAGAAGATAATGTTACAACATTCATCGAAGTTTCTTTGTGAACTCGTTTTCGCGATCGATTCCACGAACATTAAACGGTGATCGATTGCAAAACGTACATTTTATGTTCCTACAATGGTAGTTACTTCCGTAGAAGGTATCACTTTCTGTAGGTCTTAAACGAACTGCAGTCTAATTCGAATGTTAACTTCCTAGGTAAGTTCCTGATTCAAACAAACATGAATTTGTTTTTGGATCTTTATAATAAAATTCATCTGTTATATAGCCGTTAAGGAACCAAAATTAAACATAAATAAAGATCAGCTGATTGTCCTCCTATACGCAAATGTGAATTGTGATAATCACAAATTTAAGGGTCATCCCGATATTTTAATTACATAAAAATAACTAATTACCTGGCATCGGCGTATAATGAACGACGACAAGAACTCCGGCTAGTATTACAGTTAACACTAATATCCTCTGCAAGGACATGAGCATGTAATTTGGCTTCACCATCGACACTTCGCGCACTTGAGCCACTTCCTTTTCCGACTCCATTATTAATGAGAAAAACTTAATCGTCTATGGCCCAATTCGAGATTACATGTTTGTTTTTAAAGTTGTGTTCGGATTATGAAAGTGAGAGGTTTAACGTTCGCGACTACGCGAGTCGACCACGAAGTGGCGACTGGTATGGTCGTGGGCCGTCGCCTCCGACGGTTGCAACATCGTGTACCACCATGTTTCGCGGCATTGCAAAAGGTTCGATTGGGCCTCCAATTCGGAAGTAAATTGACGGGCAGCAGAATGAACTCTCTCTGCAAGTTACGCAATTTTATATTGTGCAAGCGTTATATTAATTTCCACCATGCTGACCAGTTACTGTGGTGTTACGTGTTACACAGCCCAACGCTACAGTCGCGTACCTAATTACTAATTAAATGCAAATACCTAAACTATCATTACGTTTTATTATTCAATGACACCGTCGTTCAAATAATATTGAGAGACTACCTATTGATTGATCATTTAATCTCATGCGCTTGTTGTTGTCTCAGTAAGTACATTATTATTGGTACCTACATCTGAGTAAACCGCAGTTTCCCAAATCCGTTTGTTGTGCTAGGAACACGGTTGGCAGCCATTTTTTATTTTTATTTTTTATATTTAGCCAAATGCTTCCTTTGAACCTCCAGCGAAGCATGGCTATTTAAAAAAGAAAACGGTCAGGTGCGTGTCGAACTACGAATAGTAAAGGATTCCGTAGTTGGCATGAATATTTACGCATGCACAGTATTGATTTTATCGACCTCAAAAATGAGTTTGTATTTCATAGTATTTCTAGAAAAAAACTATGAAAAACAAACTTGTTCGTGCGGTTGCAAACGAAACCATTTCATACCTCACAAACTACAGGCTAAATTTAAAAAAGTCGCTTAGAAACATCATCATATCTTTAATTATAGGATCCAACGATACCTCAAACGCTTATGTGCATTGAATTATTTTCTTTCATCCCTCAGTTTACATGTATGGGAACTAATACACTCCCTATTAGTCCCCCATACCATGTAACACCCCTAATTATTATTTTTCGTAATTTTACCAACCATTGCATAGTGTATAAGCTAGCGGGACAAAATCTTAAGAGCTGATGTCATTTCCAGGAACTGGTGATGACAATTTGTAAACAATCTGTTACCGAATACCAAGAACTGATTAAATACGTTAATCACCTGATTAAAGTACTTTATCTGGCGTGAAAATTAAGTGGTAAGGGAGTTTCATTTGCATTCGCTAATTAGTCGCATTTTTAGCACGAAGGGCGGACATGACGAAACTGTAACGGTTTACTTTTTGCCATTTAAATATTCATCATATTTTGATTCGTTATTATTAGTCTTTTACAATCATTTATTTTATTTACATGAGTATACATACATACAAACCTTGCAGTATAAAACTGATTTACATCCGTCACCTCACACTTCAGTTTCAGTTGAAAACCAGCGTCAGGCACTAGTTGTCTGACATTTTTGCTGAACTGGACCTATTTGGCGCAGCCGCGAGACACTTTCCTGCTAATTTCTCACAACGCACTTTACACTTTTTATTTGTTTTATTTTTCTTTTCTACTTGTTTATATATTTTATGTTGTGTTGTGTGCTTTGTAGTCTGTGCTAAATAAATGTACCTATTTTCTTTCTTTCTATCATTTGGCTACGGATCCCTAAAAAGACCTAGGCTGAAATATAACAAAATTAGCAATTAGGTTAAGCATTAGGTAATGTCCTAGATCTATGTAGGCCGATAGTAGGTAGGCTTTGCGTCAAGGGCGGATACAGGGGGGGGGGGGGCACAGGGGCACGTGCCCCCCTATACGGTTTAAGGTTTAAGTAAAATATAATCGAATCGTTGCATGGAATGGCCTGAATGCATATCCACCATGACATTGCTTCAATGATGAACGCTGAAGAAGTACCTACTATATCTTCAGCAGCTGTGGCGTTACTACTAAGGTTCAAAATGGTGCAGTCAGTTCGTACTCGGGTACTGAGTTCTGCTAAGCCAACAACGCACCGGCCTAGAGTCGGCGAGAAGATTTCAGGATAACATATAATGCTAAAAAGCGCATATAATGCGGTCTGAGGGGTCTCGCGCGTCAAAAGATTATACAGCTTTCTTCAACTCATGTAAAATATATATTTAACTAATACTGTGAATGGTCAAAAGAAAAACTAAACAAACCAATTAGAGGTGGGGTGCTAAAATTATTGAGCTCACTTCGCTAGCTCTTGCAGCCCAGGGTCTCTTAATTCGTAAACTTTACTACCTATGTTGACAAAATTACTGTTATCTCTGTATCTATGGTCAAAAGAAAATCAATCCTATCAGAGCCGGGGTGCAAAAATTGCATTTATGTTTGTAGTTATTCTTAGGTAAATGTTATTGAAAAAGAATGAATCCCAAAAACAACATAGTGCAATACAAGATGTGGGAGACACTTCTTGACTGTCTGGCCTATGTGCCACTCCCAGAAATAAATCCTGGAGCCGCCTTGGTTTGCGTGTAACACGCCCTAAGTATATTTAATTATTATATTATATGTACTAAAGGAATAATTGTTATACTTGCCGATGAACATCATAATTATCAGATACAAGTCTGCTTACCATGGGCAATTAACAGTCGTAAAGCATTGTCATAACCACTGCGCCTGACATGTGATGCGAAGAAATAAGGAGCAAGTGACAAGAAAGGTGATAAGTATGAATATTGATGGCTATAATAAAAGACGTAGACCAAAGAAAAGATGGATAGAATGATGTGTTAAAGATGATATGGTAATCCATATCATCTAATAATAGCTAATGCTAGGAAGGAAGTGGACACTGAGATGACGTTGGACAGAACGGAGGATAATGATGAATCCCCGTGCCTGACATACCGAAGAGTTCAGTATCATTGCAGGTATGTAGGAATGTGACTTCTTTAGTATCAGCATGAAGTACGTATGGTCAATTGGTCAGCGACAAAAGTCGAATAACACTGCTACTTTTCCACATCATCTAAACCAGCCTTTCCCAAAGAGGGCGATAACGCCCCCTTGTGGGCGCTGCAGACCTAAAGGGGGGCGATAAGAGACCCAGAAAAAAAATGGGCGCGTTGTGTAGAAGCTTGGGGGCGATTTGTAATTTCATCTAGGAGGACTCTTAGACACCGACTGAGCTCTCAACTCTCGACTACAACTTGTGAACATCAACTAATATTAATTAAGAGATTGCTCAAACTAACTCGGTTCAATATTTCTCTCCGCGTAGTTCATATATCTGTCCTATTTTATTGAATAAATAAAATAAAAATCATGTCAATCGGTCGCTCCGTTTCGAAATGAAAGTAGACACAAACAAACAAATAAAAAGGCAACAGACACACTTTCACATTTTAATAGTCATAAGTATTCCTAGATAGGTCATTTTCGTAGATAATAGACCGCGAGCAATCATGTTTTATAACCCGATTTGTGCATTTCTGTATCAATCGGCCGGTTCATAGAATACTTGTTCTTACTTGGTGAGTACGATTGAGCGTCGAATGAGATAAACGAATTTATGCATTTTTGTCTTATTCCTGTCGGTGCGTGCTGGTTATGCAATACTATATAAACAACGTAATATTTATTTTATTTTCATTTGCGGTTTCGCGCGTAATAGATAAGCAGTACTTAAGTTCAACACTTGCTTACGTATTTCTCAAAACAAAACTATGTCGGAAGTAAAAAAAAAGAGACGGCAATAGTGTGCGGAATATATTAAATTCGGATTCATTGAAAATCCCACAAACCCATCGTCGCCTTTGTGCCTTCTATGTCTAAAAACATTTTCGAATGTTGCAATGAAGTCTTCAAAACTACAAGATCATTTGAATAAAATGCATCCAGATAAGAAAGACAAGAATGTAGAAAATTTTCAAGACCTAAAGAAGAAGCATAATACTCAGCGAAGTGTAGCAAAACTCTTTTTGGCGGATGCTAAGCAAGATGACGACGGACTTCGAGCTTCGGAAAATATCTCGTTGTTAATTGCTCAAAAAGGCAAATCACACAACATTGGAGAAGAGTTAATTTTGCCAGCAATAAAGCTGTCGACTATTTCTGTTTTGTGCTCGTGATTAAAGATCTAGTTTGTTTGTTTCTTTTTATTAAATTGTTACCTGAGCTAATTATTTTTTTTTTGTATGCACGTGTTTCTGTGACAAATAAACCTATTTTTCTTTCTTTTCTTTCTTTAAGTAATAACTACTGTGCTTCATAAACCGGCCGCAGATATTATCCGAAAAATTCCTTTGAGTAATAATTCTGTGCAAAGACGAATTGATGAAATGGCTGAAAACATTGAAGAATCATTGTGCAATCATCTGAGGTCTAGTCAATTCTCAATTCAGCTCGATGAGTCCACTTTACCAACTAATCAAGCACTGTACCTGGTCTTACGTCAGGTTTATTAAAGATGAGAAAATATGTGAACAACTATTGTTTGCTAGAAATTTAGAGACCGATACAAAAGGCGAAACCATATTCAATTTATTAGAAAAGTTTTGTGAGAAAGAAATACCCTTGAAAAATATTATATCAGTTGCTACGGATGGCGCTCCGGCTATGACAGGGTGCCATAAAGGTACCATAAACGCTATGAAGTAGCGTACTTAAAAAAAAAAAACTGATATCCTTGCTGTACATTGCGTTATTCATAGACAACATTTGGTTGCTAGAAATTTAAGTGAACGACAATTTCAATCACAGCAATATGTCATCAAAGCAGTCAATAAAATCCGTAACAGATCTTTGAATGATAGATTATTTCATCAGCTTTGTGTTACTAATAACGAAGATTTCAACCGTTTGCTGTTTCATACTGAAGTTCGTTCGCTATCAAGAGGCAATTGTCTGACTCGATTTTACAACCTGTTTGACTCTGTGATAGAGTTCTTGGAAACTAAAGATACAGAATTGCGCAACAAGCTCATTACATCAAAGAATGATATAGCTTACATGACAGACCTGTATAAATTGTTAAACGACATGAATCTCCAACTGCAAGGCAATAAACTAAATTTAATTAAAACAAAAAATGTCGTTGCTGCTTTCGCAGCCAAACTTCTTTCACACAAAAAGAATATGGGCAGACGTGAGTTTCACAATTTATCTAATTTTTTTTTTTTTTTTTTTTTTCTTGCAGTAACGAAGACTATTTTGCCTACTGCAACATTTGGAAAACCTCCACATTGACTTCACCGAACGATACCAGGACATTTTGAACTTGGAAATACCAGACTGGGTGTTGGATACATTTTCAAATGTCAACACAGCAATATCACCTCAGCTGGACGAAGAACTTATAGAATTGGCAACGAACGAGGAAATAAAAATCAAGTTTAAAAATGGCTACCAATAATTTTGGCTACAAAAACCGGTCCGCAATTGTACCCTGGATTGTGGTCAATCGTTCAATGATTCTTGATAGCATTCCCATCGTCATATTTGTGTGGCCGTGGATTTAGTGCTCTGACAATGCTGCTTACTAGAAAGAGAAATCGTTTGCATGTTACCGAACGTGGCGACTTGCGGCTGTTCTTGAGTAAATTGGAACCTGATATCAACAAACTTATTAAACAGCATCAGATCCATCCTTTACATTAGTGTTTATATTAGAATCGATTATGTTTGTTTTATTTTGAATAAAAGATACTCTGTCTGAATACTATAAAGTTGCGTTTCAATAATCATTCTCATTGGTGTATCCAGTTAGAGTTAACTTGAGACCTGAGTGCCGTTGTGTACTACCTACTGCGCTCAGGTCAAACATTCATTGTAAACGAGACTTTTAGTATAGTAAAAGTCTCGTTTAGAATGAATGTTTAATCTCCGCTAATATAGCTCACAATAATTAATTTAATTTGAAGTTATAGTGGTTTTTAAGTAGGTGAAAAACGGGGGCGCTAAAAAATAATTTATTCTCAAAGTGGGCAGTAGACAAAATAAGTTTGGGAACCCCTGATCTAAACTGACACAAAATGATTCGATGAATTGTATTTCAGCATTTCTTATAATACGTAAGTAAGAGTTAATATTCTTTTAATTGTAATTCTGTTCCTATTTTATTTAATATACCAACTTCTGCCCGCGGCTTCGCCCGCGTGGATGTCGGAAATAATCCCACGGAAACGTGCTACCGGGACTAAAAGTATCCTAGAGGAATAATTCCGTAATACATTGTTTTCATATAACTCTATTAGTTTACGCGGCCCGCACCAGTAAAGCTCCCAGTCGGCATTATTTTTCCGACATCTTCAACAATCATCATAATTATATCAGCCAATTTACACAAAACCTCAAAGAATTATACACCTAAACCTTTCTTTCCTTCCACTGCGTCCACTGGTGAAAATCGTATAAAAATCCGTTCGGTAGTTTTTGAGTTTATCGCGTTCACACAGACGTACCTACAGACAGACAGACGCGACGGGAGGACTTTGATTTACTATAATATTATGTAGGTAGTAATTTAAAAAAACTAAAGTGTTAATCGACTTTTGTCGGTGACTGTTCCTATTATTATGATTAAAATATTGGAAGTTGGTGCCCAAAATTAAGTTCAATCAAAGGCATCGACTTCAGCAACACTATTTCAAATATACCGTAGGCACCTACTATAACCGTGTGAATGCTTTCTCGCGATTTGCGAAAAGCTGGTGACAAGGCTAATGACGAAGGGAATATGTAAGGAATATGTTTAAACTGCCGGGTCCAGTCCGGACTCGCCTCACGAGGTAGCACCTCGAGCGAGCCGAAAAACTCGGACGATCGGTGTAAACGGTTAATCGCGCAACGCGCGTGTGGTTTTCACAACATAATTCGACCGAGCGTTTGAAACTGATGAGATTTTTCCATGTAAGTGCACGCACCCTGTAATACCTAACTGACGAAGATTCGTCTATTCTGATTGATATTTCCATGTATGGTAGGGTTTTGATTTGTATGACCACATCCATATTTGAACAAAAAGAGATAGGTATTTAATCATTTTGTCCCTACCTCCTTACAAGATACCTACTTCAGGTTTTTAACTGGCAGTGAATGCTCAAAAAAATTCTTTACAGCCATTAGTACGTTAAGATTTTTTTTTTTTTTTAAATACGATAAAATAACTAAAAATGTTTTTGCGTTACCATCTTAAATTCTTAAAAAATACATATCCATCCAATTACAAAAAAACTTTGAAATGACATCTGTCTTGTGACATTGACAGTGACAATTGTTTGTTTTGTTCGCAGAATTTCTAACACCGACTGTTATAAGTGCTTATTTTGAATAAAAAAATTAATATAATTTAAAAAAACTTAATTAACCAAAGCATAATAATTATATATCAATATGGAGATAACAAGCAATAACTTTTTAGATGAACTGGAGAATATAAAAAAAGACTTAGCGAAGTCCTGTTTTGTAGGTTTTGATGCCGAATTTACTGCACTTCTATCGGGAGAATGCTTTAAACACAGGTAAGCAGATCTGAGCATTATATTAACTAGTTTGTACTAACAACCGGTGTCATCAGTCATCAACATCAGCCCATAACCATGCACAACTAAAGCATGTTCTGAACATAGGCTTGAAGAGACTGCTTGATCTAAAGAATGGTAATCTACATTTTTAAACCTTTTTAATTTTAATGATCATCTGGTATAGCATCTTTACATTACATTCAGGTTATTTCAAATATTGTTTTCAAAATTTATTTTATTTTATGTAAGTACACACTGTAAAATAAGTTGGGAAACGATAACTTTAGTACAAAAGTAATATTTTACTTTCAGCAAGGATCACCCTTTTGCCCTGTCCAGGCCTTAGCATTTAGCAGTTCATATAAGTAAACCCCTACATTGCACCCCAAGCGCCAAGATACAGACTAACTATCTAGTTTATGACTCCCAGGCAAATTATATATTGTAACCTAGCTGTAGGTAATATTTTAAGCTACTCATTTGTCATCTCAACTTGCTGTTACCCTGTGAACCTGCGTACTGTATTACCTGCATGCGTAGCATGACCACAATAGAAATGGGTTTTGTCGATAGAAGAATACTTCCGTCGACAAAACCCGTTTCTATGGTGGTCATGGTACACGTGCTGGACAATAAAATATTTTCTATCAAACCCTTTCAGATTGTTTGACACAAGTGAAGAGAGATACAACAGGATTAAAAATGAAGTCAGCAACATGATAATGACGCAGGTTGGACTAACGATGTTCCAATACATCAGAGATGAGGATGCGTATTTAGCTGTCTGCTACACCTTCCATCTATGTCCGCAAGTCTTCTGTGCCATTGACCAGTCATTCATTTTTCAAGCATCTACGTTAAAGTTTCTTTGTAAACATAAGTTTGATTTTAATAAGGTAAGAGAACCTACCTGCAATCACTTTTATAAACTATCTACCTTCATTTTTATCTACCACTAGAAGCTTCATATCACTAGGGAATGTCAATAGCTGAGGCAAAAATAAAGCCTTTAGTAAAAGTTTTAACCATAAATATTATAGACTTTTTTTGTCTTGATTTTTGTGTATAGATGTGGAGTTGCTACCACCAGGGCCCGGCAGTCTCGACATAGATAGCGACGCTGTTGCAAAGTACCGATCGCTAAATATTAAGGTGAAACCTCAGTTGCAGCCCGCCAAATTCAAAATTTCTTTGTATTTGACGATTAATATGAAATTGATGATTATTATTCGATAAATATATAATTGGCACAGTCGAGAATCGCATTTTGATCAACAAACAACGTAAAACAGAGCTGCAATTTAAAAAAAAACTATTTGAATTTTGGGGGCTACAACTGAGGAATCACCTTAATATTTAGCGATCGGTAGTATGCGACAGCGTCGCTATCTAGTCGAGACTGCCGGCCCAGCTTGTTATGCCATACCATTACCACTACCATACATACCATTGTCTGGATCTTGCCTGCTTTGCCCTCATACCAACTTTAACCCCTCTTTGAGCCACTCAGGGTTATAATGTTAAGAAATTCATTCTGTCTGATACCCTCCTAGAAAATGTCCTGTCTACTGAATATCCATTCATTAAGCTCTGTATTGTTTGAGAGCTAGTCAGTTGCAACCAGGGCTTCAAATACCGGTGTTTTTGGGAACCAGTACTATTGGCCTTGGTGTGCTACCGGTATCAGAGTAGTATCTGTACCAGACGTAGTACATGTGTCGCGAGATAGATTTTATACTTACAATGTTCCTAATTATATAGGGAATTAAAAGTTAAAAGAAAATATTAATTTGTGGACTATTAGTGGCTGCTGCAATCCTTGACTAACATTGCAACTCCTTACAGGAGACATAGTAAAAAAAAATACTATACTGTTTCAGTTCACATATGAAGGACTTCCATATTTGAGCAAAGTTGAGGCAGCGACAGTGAGACAGAATATAAAAGAGAAGGCACTTTTCAATGACCTCGCAAGAATGCTGAATATGGATGAAGAAAGGCAACTGCAGCAGTACTACTCTCAAGTTTCTAAGTAAGTACTTATTTGACTTAGACTTATTTTCTACATTGTGCAAAAGTTTTGAAAAAGAAGAAGAATAAGAATTTGCCATTGCTGGCAAAATCGGATATTCCATCACAACTGATAGTGTCATCTACAAAATTTTGGGTATTATGCTAGCAGGCCAGACCCAAAATTCGCAAAAATAAATGTTATGGGGAATCTTTATTTAGGAACTAAAGTTGTAGCTCAATCATTCAGGACTAGATTCTTTTGTTGCTATGCAGCTGGTTATTTCGGAAGCAAGATTGAGATTATTAAATTGGGGTGTAAGTAAGTAAAAATCTTCAGAACTATCTAATCTACTCATCGGCTACGGGCCGCTTGATAATGATCCGCGGGCCATATGTTTGACATGACTGCTAGGCTATACCAGCATAAACAATTATCGAGTCAGCTGTGCTTGCCTTGTCTTGTGCTAACCTGCATAAAGCTCTTCAAAATAGGAACTAATGCAATAATGCATTTGAATATTCCACCTGCAGGCTTAGCACAAACACCGTCTTGGTGACGGAAGAATAGACAAAAATGACGTTTCGTGAAGACAGTACGACGGCAGCAAAGTAGATAGTGTCAACTGCACTTTTTACGAAATTCAGTAATTTATTCACGTTTATCTTTTATTTTGCTTATATCTCGAAAATGGTGAGTCCTATCGCAAAAATAATAAAAATTCGACCCTTTTTATGGAACCCTTAAACCCCTAAAACTCAACTTGTAGGTAATAATTTTTCACATTTTCCATACAAAAAGTGAAAAATTCCATTTTTAGGGTTCCGTACCCAAAGGGTAAAAACGGGACCCTATTACTAAGACTTCGCTGTCTGTCACTAGGCTGTATCTCAAGAACCGTGATAGTTAGACAGTTGAAAAGTTCACAGATGATGTATTTCTGTTGCCGCTATAACAACAAATACTAAAAAACAGAATAAAATAAATATTTAAGGGGGCTCCCATACAACAAACATATTTTTTTTGCCAGATAATGGTACGGAACCCTTCGTGCGCGTGTCTGACTCGCACTTGGCCGGTTTTATACTTTGTAGCCGTCGAGTAAAAGTTTTCTACTGTCTATAACATGGCGAGAAAAAAATCAAATTGTCTTCACTACCTTAGACAACTGTCTTCTGAAAAGTCTACATTAAAAAGGACCTAGACAACGATCGGTAGAAACGAAAGACAAAATGACAGATTTTAGAAGGATTTTTACGGTGCGATGTCAAAAATGGAGAAACGAAATGTCACTTTGTACGGGAATAGCCGTGTCTATTCTTCGAAGAAATAGACAGCGTCACGCTAAGCCCGCTGGTATATAATGATTTTGTATGAAATTCGTCTGGCTATAAAAGTAATTTATTCATTTCAATTACAGATGGCTGATGAGGAGTAAAGACGAGTCAATGTACCTGGATGTGGAGAGCCCAGTGTTCCGGTACATCGCGCACGTCGAACTCCGGATGCGTTTCCCAAACATACTCACCACGGATAGCTTAGGTAATAGTAAGAAGGTAATTTGTGCTAGTAGCTGACTTTACTATATTGCTTCTTATGTTAGAGACATACATGTACTGGTAGTTCTAGCATATTGCTGGTGTATTCAATTTTAATACACTCAGCAGTAGTAAATGTGGCCCAAGCCCTAAACGCGAATTTGTTAACTTTAGAGCTTTGGCCACATTTACTGCGGGTGAGTGTGTTACGTAGTTACAACTATCCTACCTACTTACAGTATAACTATTTTTTTAATGTCCCTCGGGAATCATCGGATTTCCGAATACAAACGAATGCTTGTTTGTTGTTTGCTTAGTTTAGTTTGTGATAATCCTGTGCGAGTCCCAATAAATACTTTTTTTTCTAATTTCCATGTCCATCAATTACATTTATTGTGTATAATAATATATACACAACAAAATAATATTACACACAATAAATCTAATAATTGATGGACATGGAAATCAGCATTCGTTTGTATTCGGAAATCCGATGATTCCCGAGGGACATTAGGAAAATTGTTATACTGTACGTATCGCATGGTACTAGCCAACCTAGTTAATTCGATAATTGCCAGTTGTGATGTCGTCCAAAAATAAAGGATTTCGCTAAGCTGGCAGGCGGACCGCATTCAACTCAGTTGTCTTATTGTCTTGGTCTGTTAATCCATCTAGCAAGAATGGTAGCCTAGGTACCAGGGGACTGCCAATGGGGTTTCTCAGTGTGCTCGGCAATTAGGTAGATGAAAAAGGAGTGAGTAGTTGTTATACATAGCAAAGTGAATTACCTATCTTGTATATCTATACATATTATAAACTAGCTTGTGGGGATGTCGGAAGTTATCCCATGGGAACGTTCTACCGGGACAAAAAAGTAGCCTATGTTCTTCCCTAGGATGCCATCTATCTCTTTGCCAAATTTTATCGAAATCCGTTCAGTGGTTTAGGCGTGAAAAGGTAACATACAGACAGAGTTACTTTCGAATTTATAATATTAGTTTGGATTAAAGTCGCTTTTCGTGTCTGTCTGTGTGTCCGCGTTGTTCTTCTAATCAACGCAACATATTTTGATGCGGTTTTCACCATCATGTAGAGAATTTATTCGCGTAGGTTTACGTATATTACATAATTATAATAAAGGAATCTCGATGTTTTTTCAAGTCATAAAATCCGTGCGAAGCAGGGACGGGTCGCTAGTTTGTATTATTTTTGTGTTTTGTTATGCCTGTCAAATATTTCATACATCACAGCTTGGTGTGATAAAATAAAGGTTGAACCTTTATCATTACAGCAGTTGTTAACATTATATTGAAAGAAAAGAAAAAAGAAAAAAAAACATTTATTTAGCACAGACTACACAGCACACAACACAACTGTAGCGGTATCAACATCGCCACATGCGAGTTACACGTCATACTGACGTCACGCAAATCCTGCATCGCGCAAGCAGAGTTTACCGCGCGACTAGCATATATACAACGTCCCGACATCAACCATGGGGCAGTTGCCCACCAGACACAACACCCGTCTGATCGGAGGGTCCTCCCTTTTCCATAGAGTATGAGTGAACTTTACACCCTGTTCCTCATACCTCTATACAACTACTAGTAAAAAATAAAAACAAAAAAAGTGAAGTGCTAGTGTGTAGGTGTTGTTAGCAGTATATTGCTTAGTGTACTGCTGGAGTAAGCCTCCATGACTGCTGTAGTGAACGTTGTAGGCCTTGTAGACTGTAGATATGTAGACCATTTTCTATTTTGTTAAGTACCATGGTACTTGTTGACAGGCGAACACTGTCCTCCCATACCTATTAACACTGTAATTTAAAAACATTGTAATAGCCAATTATTTTTAAAAGAGTCACCGTGGAGTTTCTTGCCGGCTCTTCTCCATAGGAAACGACCAATTGGAACCGTGCACCTAGCTTCTGACGTTTCATAAGTGCCCATGTGTGTGAAATAGAATATTATGATTTTTGACTTTAAGACACTTGGGCTCTGAGCGAATGACCATCGCCGCCGCACAGTCTGGCTTGTGGTTATTGAAACCCACAGTTTATTGAGCATAAGACAAATCTGGCCGGTCTAGCTCTTATTGGAGGGAAGAATTGTCGATCTTAACCAAAAATACTTCAATTCTATCATAAGTTGAAAAACCTTGAGTAGGTCTGTCCTCAATAGGCGTTCATATCATTAGGTAAATTAATAAATAGTTGAAGATAACAAGTGCCGCTTTTGCAAAAAAATAGACAGTCACGGAACCCCTGCTCTGCCCCGTCACTGCCCAATGCCCATGCCCAAAAATAATACTCCATCTCACCTACATAATATTTTTATTTTGTGTTTTTAGATTCTCATATACAGAGATAAGAATGTGGAAGGTGCAAACAGTGCTCCGATGGCAATACTAGAAGACAACCTGATGAGCCATCTATTAGGCTTCTCACAAATCATTGCACTGCTAGAAGCCTCACAGAAACCTATCGTAGGACACAACATCTTCCTAGACACCGTACTCCTGCACAATCAGTTCATAGGACCTCTACCAAAACAGTATTCGCAGTTTAAGAAAAATATTCATAAATTGTTCCCCAGTATATACGATACTAAATACATATCACATGCAATGGCGAAGAAGCTCAGCTATCATGAGGTGTGGAAATCAAACGCTTTACAAGAGTAAGTTTTAAGAGTATTTTATTTTGTAAATTGTTACCTACGGTTTATTTTGTTTTACTTCCTGATTAATTGAATAAAAATATTTTGTAACACGAATGCGTTCATAAATACTGACCCTGTTTATATAGCACTCGCTTAATTATATCATTATAACTTTAAAGCCACTGAATCGTCGTACAAAAATAAACAGTAGAAGATTTGTGGTTCTCGTTAAAATATTCGAAAAACATCGAAATAAATAATTCTTAAAAGCTATTATCCGAATAGATAAATAAATAGAGAGCCTGGTAGAAATGCTATCACTATACGAATCGTGGGAAAATAATTTGAAATACGCAACTTTTATTGATCAGTTGATAACGTTTTTATTATTATTTGTTGCAGCTTATATGAATTCTTTTCGGAGGGAAAATGCAAGAAATTGCAGAATGGCATAAATTTCATAAAACTGAGCAGACCTTTTAATGTCAAACAGACGTATCATGAAGCGGGTTGGGACTCATTCTGCTCAGGTACTGAATATTGATAGCTCCCGATTGGATTAATTTATGCATGTCTTTTTGTTCTGGGTGGGAAATCATCAAACAACTTCTCCCGATCTGGACAGAGCGGGAGGGTGTCAGTCTTTTGCTCACTAAAACCCACCCGTGTTCCTTCAGTTGCCTGTGTGTAAGGGCTACGGTAACCCTTTCGGACAAGCCCGCGACCCTGGCAGGCATCGGCCCTAACGGACCCCGTCAATGTGTGCTGGGTGTGTGTCAATTTATGCATACCTAACTCCCAAATTTCTCTAATAAAACCACAATAGGTTATAAGTTTAATAATGTAAAGGTCTTTCTGTCACACCACACATGCACCTTAATATCACAGAGACGGCATTAATTATGGCCTAATTGCGTTTGAGATTAAGAGCCTCTTGAACTACTTAGTTCGCCGCATGGTATAATAATATACTTCGCCAGGTATAGCACTCCGGTCAAGTGGGAGACACAAGCCTACGTCATCACCGCTGTGTTACCAGTAGTGTGTAATAATAACTCCCTAATGGCCTTTATTACCTTTGCGAATCCGATAAAACAGAGATGTTTTGACTAACAATTACGTTAGTATATATTTGAATTGAATTGTTTCATTTAATTATAAAAATGAAACGATAATTTAAATGATTTACATGTATTTTTTAACAGAATGGTGACTTATAATGTTTCCATAATTCGTGTTTTGTTGCAATAAAGTGGCAACTGGATAGTGACGTAAGCATGTGTCACTCCCGGAATGCCTGACCTTGTTTTCTTAGACCATGGTTCGCCGTACATATCATAACCTCGCATTCAAATACAGCTGGAATATCCTTCAATCATCTAATTCAACGTTATAGTAAACAAGATAAAAAAATTATAACCTTTATATATTTCTTGTTTAGGCTACTGTTTCATCCGCCTGGGTCATTGGTCGGCGTGTGAGAACCGAGGCAGCTACCGACCGGTGGGGCCCATTGAGACTTTGTCTGCGCTGACGCCGTACTACAACAAAGTCAACGTCATTCGAGGCGCTATACCGTATATGGTGAGATTATCTATAATAATTATGAAAAAATAAAAATATAAATAGATGTACAGTCTTGTAGTTTTCGTTTTTTTAATTTTTAATTAATTAGCCATTTGCATTCAGTGACCTACAATTGTCGATTAGAATTTATAAAAAAAAAAAAAACTCAAATAATGGATTTTTTCACAAGTTACAGTGTTTCCGGGTTTCACACATGACGGACAGGTTTTTTTTTTGACCTATTTTAGTGTTTTTTTCCAATTCTATTGCAGTAAATCAATTTTTAAAAAGTATGAAATTAATCTCCATTAAATTATCTCGACAATAGTATGCAAAATATCTTGATTCCGTGAACTAACAAGGCTATAATAATAAAAATAGCCGCCAAAATGAGGCGAAAAAAATTTTTCGATCGTAAAGCACTCTGATGCTTCGCATCATGAGTCGTGCAATTGGACTACTTTTTCGTCGGTTAATTATGAAATGCCGTCCGTTGGTAAGCGCGTCACTTGAGAAAGGCTGGACAGGTTTTTTTTTTTTTTTTTTTTGTTAAAAATTTCGTAATAGTCTGAATAAGGCTTTTTGGAGGGGGAAAAAATGGAAAGTTGGGAAAAACTGAAAGTCCTTTTTTCTGTGGGATTTAGATAAATTTATTGAAATTTGGACAGGACAACATCTGTTGTCCAGCAAGTTTGACATATTTTTATTGCATTTAAGCTTAGACATAACATAACCTCACGCTTGTGTACTCTGAAAGGGTAGACAGAGGTTAGATATAATTTTCCAACTCCAACTCAACTTAAAGCATTTATTTCAAATAAACCAATTACAGGCACTTTTGAACTGTCAAGGGGTTAGTCAGTCAGAAAGATGAAGCTAGTTGCCCATTCCAAAGCGTAGTAGGTACCTATGCAGAAGAACGGGCAAGAAACTTCGCGGACAATCTTTTAAATCAAAATATGGTTACAACATATTGGTTACATCATTCAAGTTGAAATTATGCATTTGATAACGATGCAGAACGTTAAAAGCGTCCATACTAAAAAGAAAAAAACAATTCAAATATTAAATTAAATTAATATAAGCCGAGGCAATTACGAGATGACCAGTCCCTACTGACGGCGCCCGTTCACGAACATGACGTATGGATCAGCACCATTCAGCTCAACCATTTTGAAGGGAGCTAAATGATGCAACACACGCGCCACCGTCACCGAGACATTAGAGTGAGCATGACATACTCTAAGCCGCTAGGGCACATTCAAGTCAATGGAAGACGTTCCCAGTAAATGGTAGCTTTATAGTATGTACATAGTACTGTGGGAGTCCTACGTATATTTAATAATTAACGCAGTACTCCTTAGAACGTAAATATATTTTATCAAGGAATTGTACACTGACAGGCCCTAGCTCTGCCTGTCTACCTATTAAACAAACTACCATCACTTTTTCTATAAATCTTATTTTAAACTCGCTTGACTGTTCGAGGCAAACCAACGATAATATATGTCCAGCCAGTCAACATAAGGTTGACACATGCAGACAACCTCTACATGAGCTACGCCCACCCTTAAATAAAAGGATCGACGCAGTCGTGTTTTCAAACAAGACTTTTATTTACCACCTCGAACAATCAGACACTTCCTGCCTATACCTATAAGAATAATTACCTAACGCCAGAAAGATATTATACAATATGAAGTCCAACTCTTACAAGAGAAGGCTTAAGGACAGGACGAACGATTTGCGAATCTGACCAAGATATGTATCAGGTAAGAAAAACATTACTTTATGTTACCACATACATGAATAAATTAACATTCGCCATGCTTAAACCTCGTCGCGCCAAAACTGGCAAAAAGATGCGACGTGGCTTCCTAAAAACAAATAAATTGAAGTGACAAATTCACAACAACCCTGAAGGAGTTTAATGAAAAGAATGGAACTTAACATCGTAAACTTCGACCCCATCGGACGGTATGAGTCGGAGGGAGAAAAGGCTAAGAAGTCGGAGCTCATCAACAAACCTTTTTCAAGCACATACTCCAGAGGAAAAATCTCAAAACCCTATTCGATCTCACCATTTCAAACTTCATTAACCATCAGCCAGTGCTGATTAAACTGTGGGTTCTCAACAACATTAAGTTTAACCATTGATGTTGACTCAACATCCTTTGCAAGAGCTACGCTCCTTTAGCAAAGTTGGTTACAACTCAGAGAGTATTCAATCCAAATTCGAACTGATGGTGTCAACACAACACCCTTTGCAAGGGCTATGCCCCGTAAGCAAAGTTGGTTCGAGCTTAGACTGAGTATCACCCCCCCCTCTAAAAAGAACCACAGTTTCCAAAAAAATAAAAAAATATCTCTTCACTCGCATTACATCACATCTGGAGTATGGCTATGCTATCACAGCCTAGTGAAATCCAACTATTATTGAAGACGAAGATGCCTTCTCCCTCAGACTTCTTGGTGTGGTGAGGTGTGACACCTCACACGCACCCAGCAGCGTCCGAAGATTGCTCCCCATATATGAAAAATATAAATGAAAACACATTAATACATTGCATCATATTATCCAAACTAAAATAATGAATTAATCTAAATGATGTTTACATCTAATTGACATCTATATGACAATAAATGACAATACAAAAAGACAATAAATTATTATAAACTGACATGAAAAGGTTTTAATCTACATACATATAAAATATCCCTGAATCTCCTATGATTTAATTTTTTAAACTTATATTTTAAAAAGGAAAAAATCTTTATAGAATAATTATTCACTGCTCTAGACTTGCTTTTAAATTTGTTCACTTTTGGAAAGAAGTCTTTTATTTTAGTTTTTCTAACATATGAGACCTTTTTCTTTACTAGAGCTTTTCTTATTGTATTGTTAACAATACGCTGATGATATGATGGGACATTACCAAATCTTATTTTGCTGTGGTAAGAATGAATTATAAAATGACCACCTACAGATTTGACTATTTTACGAGTCAATGTATTTTTGACCAGATCAACCACTATTTTTATTTTATTATCATTATTTCCGACAATATGTGACACCGCGTCATCCTCGACTATCTCATTGTCACCATCTAACTCTGAACTAAACTTTAATTTACAAATTTGGTCTGGAGTCACAGATAACTGCATATTCTCATTTACTGTGGTTAATAACGACATATTATCGATTTCCTTTATATTTGAAAGTAAAATAAAATTATCCTCGTTAGATTGATCAACACCGTCGTTATATTTGTGTGATTCTTCGACGTGATCAATATCTTCGTTTAATAAGGACACATTCTGCTGTTCTGAAACATGGCTATACAATTTAATATAAGGATTAGTCTGACCCGATTCATCAAATTCGTCCTCGTGTTCATTCTCGAACACTTCGACTGGTCGTTCCTCATCATTCGCAGGTCTGCACTCTTGGCAGCTGCGCTCGTCATCAACATCATGGTCATCACTGCCTGCTTGGCAGCTTTGCTCATCAAATAATGGGTCATTATGTTTTTTGCTAGAAAATATAACAGTATCATTATCTAAATTAAAACAACTTTCTTGTTCGTCTTCATTGGTCATATCATGTGCAAGTTCCTCTTCTTGCACTCTATGCCCTATTTTGGAAATGCATCTGCATGGGAACTCAGCTTTAAGCTGGTCACAGATCGCTGAAAAACTTATACCTTCACGGTATATAAACTTGTGAAATGCTAGGGCAGCACCCTGAAAATATGCGCTCACTATTAGCGCCCAATCGCTTTCTCGCCATCCGTAGCTGGTGGCAAAATCCTCGAAAGCGTCTAAAAAAATCTCAATGCAATCGTGGCTTGAGCCCGTGAAAAAGTCTTGAGCCATCTCGCTTTTTTAAATCATAAAATTCATAAAACCACTTAGCTTTAAATTCCGGTGCCTTCACTTTTGTTTCACCTTTTCATATTATTATGAACTTCGCACAATATAAAGCTTTGTGCACGCAACACGAGAAACGAATTTGTGCAATATTTATTATGGCTCTGCACACGCCTTAAAAATACAATGGGAGCTTGCGTACTTTTGCGCTTCGGCGCCTCCACCAATTGTGGGAGTCCTACGTGTATTTAATAATTAACGCAGTACTCCTTAGAACGTAAATATATTTTATCAAGGAATTGTACACTGACAGGCCCTAGCTCTGCCTGTCTACCTATTAAACAAACTACCATCACTTTTTCTATAAATCTTATTTTAAACTCGCTTGACTGTTCGAGGCAAACCAACGATAATATATGTCCAGCCAGTCAACATAAGGTTGACACATGCAGACAACCTCTACAGTACTCACACATGTGCTATGCAATTATACAAAACAAAAAAACAAAAAATACAATGCAAAGATAGTTTTTTAAATCTTCAGCAGCTCCAACAGTAGTTTCAAATGCTAATCAATTAGCTTATGCGCCCTTGTGGAGCAGGACCAGCGTTAAGCCAAGCATTTTTATCAGCGGTGCAATCCCCAACTTATTGCTGCTTGCTTGCTGCATAGTGTTTACTTTAAACATAGTTTTCCATGTCATAGAGGGCGACACTTACATTTGCCTGTTAAGTTTTAATTCCATGTTAAAGGGGGCGACCCTCTTGCCACTAACCGGGGACAAATCCAAACCCTGAGCTGCTAAGGACCAGGCCCAGGTCGATGGCGCGGTGTGTTCCACGCGCGCCTCAAAGAGATGTCAGCACCATTGACGGGCTCCGATAGGGCCGATGCCTGCCGGGGTCGCGGATTGTTCGAAAGAGTAACCGTGGCCCTGGCGCACAGGCAACTGAAGGAACACGGGGGGGGGCGTTGACGTCCCACCCAAAAAATAAAAGCCCCTGATCTCCTAATGACAATTTCCTTATTGAAACCCCAATAACAAATTCAAAAGTCTATATTTTGGGTTATAAGGGCAGAAAATGGTGATTTTTTTTGTCCGTCTGTCACAGCCAATTTGCTCCTAATCTACTGGACCGATTAAGTTGAAATTTAGTACACATATGAGTTTCTGTGACCCAAACATGGATGTGTAACGTCAATAAATGAATTTTCAATATGGGGATCACTTTTTGGCCAATTAGAAAAAAAATATGCAAACTGTACCGTGCCTAATCTAAGGGTTTGTTGTGAAAGTCTCAATTTTATTTTATAATTTTAAAATACATAGTTTTAAAGTTATTTGAGAAAATTTGATGTCAATTGGCCCTTATCTCCTAAACTTCTGAGGCAATTCTTTTTTAAAAATACAGAAAGTAGTTCTTTACTTAGACATAGATTACAGGAAAACTTATAAGAAGTCTATGGACTCAAAATAACATGGCCAAATCTCTCAAAATACAAACTTACTTTTTCGGCCGATAAAATCAATACTGTGCATGCGTAAATATTCATTCCGACTACGGAACCCTTCACTGTGCGTGGTCCCTCTCGCACTGGGCCGGTTTTTACTGTTCGAGTATAGTAGAATAAAAATATCGATTGTCTACTTTATAAATATTATATCACTAGTTGTTTCCCGACACCGTGTGTATTTATTTTTGTAAGGGTACTAAAATATTGTGTTGAGCACTTGTCTCAATACATCTGCGGTATATAAACAATTGGTAGTATATTGGTTAGTATAAATATACGCACTGATGTAGTAACAAGAGAATGATGTTCTGTGATTCAGACATTATCTTCCGTGTGAGCTGGGGTAAAAAGCAGTAGCCCTTTAGAAATTTTATTCTATAAAATTATGTCATAAAACCGTATCGGTCCATATACAAAATACAAATACAAAACATAAAGATTTATTGGCTAAAAGAAAAGGTGGTGACAGACAGTAATTTTACATAAACACAGTTAAGTTTGTATATCACAATTTTTGGTTTTACTGACTTAATAAAGAGTTTTCTATTCTGTCGACCTGTCGACATAGTATACAGACAATAAGCGTTACATATTTTTCGAAAGAAGTTTTTGTTATTGCCACATACACTTCAATGTCTGCCTTCCCTATAAAACAGTTAAGTGGGGAAAACTTTACTAAATTAGTTTTCCCAACTTAACTGTTTAGGTTCAAGCAAGAAGATATGTGTTTCAAACTATCACAATCTACGGGTGGTTCGAGACATCTCTAAAATTAAAATGTAATATTATTATTTCCCCTCTGAGAAGAACTCCTCACCATGACCTTGCATCTATCGTCAAACAATACAGAAACCGTGATGTGATTTCTCATTAATCCATGACACTTGGGTTCTCTCCACCATGCCAGCTATAAATGACGCACTGAAATCACACGACGAAAGATGCGTAGCGTTTGTGCTCAAAGTTATGATAGAATCCTATGCCCGTCACTGTTATATTTATAAGTTTTTCAAATACTATTTTGAACGTTCCCCAGATGTTAGTATTAATCATTTTGTACGTTTGTCCAGTTTATGATGAGGTGGGCTATTGAACCCATTATTATAGACCATTAAAATTTAGAGACTTAAATAAGTTTAATATGTGTTGTTTTAGGTTTAATTAATCACTCCCCGAGCTAAAGGGACTATGTTTATATGGAAATCTCTATTTATTTTTTATTTATTTTTATTTATTAGAAGCTAATCGGATATTCGGTCGCATATTCACCTAAAGTTGAGATGTCGGCTAATATGGGAATACCCTTTTAAATCGTTTTTGTTTTTGTTTTATCTAACACACCCCACCTCTTACACCCTACATACACATATTTGCATCGGGGTTAGACATTAATTTTAAATAATTATGCATCTGAATAGTTGTGCAATCCAAGAATCCCGGAGTTTTGTTTTTATAAATTTTTTTTAGACGTCGTCTTCCTGCTATACATCCGACTAGTTATGCATTATCGGTGTTCCTGGCGTTCCGGGTTATTTAAACAAAAAAATATTTTAAGCCGCTTTTCCATACTTTCATAGCTAAAAATTAACTTTAAATAAATATGCATCCAAATATCCGATCTCTGGTTATAAGTATTTGCGTATTCAACTTTTTGTTTGACATACAGCCTGCCCTTATCCCAGTTTATTTGAGACATTCAAACTATAAAATGTTCGTATAAAACAGATGCTCCTTTTTACAACAAAAAAACCTCTCATAATTGCAATGTTGAGTTTTTAGGCTAGAAGACAATACACATTGTTTAACAATAAAACCACAACATGTATATTTGTCTGAACTATGCGTTTGATATTCTCCATGAGTCAAGTTTATACATCGTATTTTACGTTTAAAAGTTATCGCCTTTTTTATGTTTTGAGAATACATTTATCATTTCTGTTATTTCAGAGTTTCGTAGAAAGCGATCCGCCGCGGCACCGACCTGGGCTGCTGCATTTGAAGGTTCTCGCTCAACGAACCATCAACGTGGGACAGGTACAATATTATTTCATTAATATCCGTTAATTATAAGCAGAGATCGGAATGGGTAGAGTTGATGTATATAAACTTCGAGGAAGGAAGTAACTTGAGTGGATAATACCTCCTCTAAAATCCCGGAATAATTATAATGACGTTTAAATCCCGGGATTAAAAAACCACGAATTATTTATTGGACTGTATTTATAGTTATAAATTATTGATTTGAAATCATATAACATTTTTTAGGGTTCTGTACTAAAACTATTATATTAAATAGCTTTGTTTTACATATTATAGGAAAATAAATTCTTGAAAAGCTTGAAACCCTAAAAAAAATTATATATGATTCTTCAACTGCCTCGTTGGTCTAGTGGTCGCAAGCGCTACTGCTTAGCATGAGGTCCTGGGTTCGATTCCCAGGCCGGGCAAAGTGTTATTGGGTTTTTCCATCTGGAATTTCTCGGTAGCAGCTCGGAGTCTGGATTCTCGGTAGCAACTCGGAGTCTGGATTTGTGCCCGGTTGATGGCAATAGGCTCGCCCCCTATTACATGAGACTTAAACATAACTGGCGAAATGTGGGTGTGCTATAGGTACACCTCTGCCTAACCCTTCGGGGAATATAGGCGTGATGTTATGTTATTTGTTATGTTATGATTCTTCAAATCAATAATTTGTAACTATAAATAAAGTCCAATAAATAATTCGTAGTTTTTATATCGCGGGACTTAAACTTCATTATAATTATTCCGGGATTTTAGAGAAGGTATTATCCACTCAAATTACTTCCTTCCTCAAAGTTTAGATAAATAAACCCCGATCCTATTCCAATCTCTGATTATAAGGAAGGTGCTGCGCGGCAGGGTGGTTCGGCGATCAGATCCTCACACGATCTGACCAAGATTATGTCTGGACTTTAAAAGAGACTGACCTGACCACCGAGTTGATTTCGGTGTTTTTACTCGGAGAAGTCGAATAGGAAACGCCGACCTGGTCTAGTTTTTAAAATATGATTGACGTGTAAAAGTGTCTGTACAAACCTACTTACAGAAATAAAATCATGTACCTATCATATTTATCATTGAAGAATCCTGGTGGCGAAAGTTGCGGCAACTGTTTGGCGAGGCCTATGGTCAGCGATGGACGTCTTGTGTGTGAAATAAGTGGCAGTATTGTTGAGATCCCTTTATTTAATTTTGTTAGCGGTTCAGGTAAAAAATATTTCTAAATTAGTAGTAACCTTGCGAGCTAAGAATAGTAGATTATAGTAAAAGCAGAACTATTACTATTAAGCTCCATTTTTACCTGCACGCATAGCATGACTACCATAGAAACCGGTTTTGTCGACCGAAGAATAGACAAAAGGACAGGTTGTAGAAATCTGTCGTCAACCTGTCATTTTGTCTATTCTTCTGTCGATAAAACCGGTTTCAATAATGACTCATGCTACGCGTGCTGAAATGTTTTATCAATGGGATACATTGCCTGGAAGTTACTTCTATGTTACGGGATTATAAGCAGTTCATACATTCCTTTTGTATAGAAAATAGTTGGTTTAAAAATACAGGTAAAACTAATATAATGAATAACAGCTGCCGGAGCGGCAAGTTCATCGTCATCACGCGAACGCTGTTCCGTTGGATATGAAAATACACTATTTTCGTTGATTTTGCATTAGTGTATGCACGTTGTATTTATTATTATAAGACCGTAGAGGCGTTAAATTTATTATGTATTTCAGCACTATCTACTATCTGCACTGTGTTCAAATAATTCCCGATATACACCCGGTATAAATACAATGCTCCTCTATGGCGCACAGCATTGGGCAGGCGACAACCGCCGTTGACGCTGGAATGCATTCACGTCCAGCAATCATTCCACATTCCTTTAAATATATTATTCTTGACGTTTGCCAAACTAATCTCTCCACAGTTCTCACCGTAATTACTACATACTAAGGTCAATGAACAATAAATTACCCACTAAACAATTCCGCCGCCTGTTATTTTCAAAACAGCAATATTTTAGCTGCAGTACATAATAACGGTAATAACTGACATTACAGACGATACATTCGTAATCTGGCAGAGCTCAAAAAGAATTGCATAACGGGCGGAAAACAATGCTATTTTTGTTCTGATCGTAAACATCGTGTCGGGTTCATCTGCGTCGGTATCCTCGGAGCCAAATTTAGCGGGAGTATGTTAAGAAACGGTTATGGTAGTAATAATTGTCACGGCGGGCTGTAGTGTCGCTGTGCGCATGTGTGTCGCGACTGGCGCGCCGCCAGCGCACGCACACACACGCGCGCACGCACACACACACACGCACACGCGCGCACGCATCCCCGCCGTGCACATATTTCCCGTTGCTAGTTAAAACAGATTGATAATGCCCAAGTGTCACAGACAAAAATCTTTATTTTTGTACCTTCCCGTTTTTTAACCGGTGCGGCCGGTGTTTGATTTCTCTAATGTACAAAATCTTTTTCATGCCACTGTCAAGGTTGATTTAAGGTTGGGATATAAATAAGTTTCATCGTTGAACGAGTCGCTCGTCGCTATATTTCATCGCGACCTAGCTAAATAATAACCCCGGCAGCTAAATAGCATGTACAGCTTAATACCTGTAACATTTGCCGTATTTGTCTCAGGTGGCGTCTGATCTGGCGACCTTCGGCTCTATAGACATAAAGGCTTATGGAAGTAGAACTGCTCTCATAGCCGCTAATAGTCAGCAAACGTAAGTATTAAATTTTTAATAAATAACTCGAAATACTGCGTGATTTTTGACATGTCTTATGGCCTTGATTTAAGAGAAAACCAAAACAACATTTTTAGTTTTTTTATTTGAGCTTTTTTTTCTAGGAAAGTACCAACCTGTATATTATTAAACCCAGCGATATAGTTTCTGGTACGGAACCAGAATATTCCAATCTGTAGGTCCCTGTTTAAAAACCCATCCTGTAATTTTTTTTGTTATTACAGCGCCCAAAAAATTCTGAAGCAGTTCAAGAATAGCAAAGAATACCGGATAGCTCAGTACAGCGTGTACAAACACTCGACGGCAGGAAAAATGGCAATCTGGTAAATATCTTTATGAAAGTAGAACCCTAGAAATAAAAATTATGAATCAGTGGGACAATGCTTCTTGACAAAAAAATCACTCAAGAGGTAGAAGGAGAAGACAGGGGACTTTGCCCTGCAGCGGTGCAACAAACATAATTAAAATTTAATAGCTAAACGGCTAAGCGGCTGGAATATAACGAAAAAACTACAAAATCAGTTTAAGTAAGTACTCCGGAGCAGTAACTGAAAACAGCTTTAGCAATGCAAGATTAATCTTATAGTCAATCAAACACTTCGGTAGCTATAGAATTTATCTTCTGAAAGGAGAGGCTATAAATACTTATTTATGAAGAGCCCAAAACAATTGTAATTAAATCTTCCAAACACTATTTTCAAATTGTACATTTGATTTTAATTATGCGCAAGAGCAGACAGTTGCGCAGTTGCGCATAAACGTTCTATCAAAATCACGGTGACTGCCGACCTGACAAGTACAACGTTTAAGAAAATTTAATATATTTTTATAACTAATCGTCAAAGATTAAATGAGGTTCGCTGAACGAACACTGTATATCTTCAATACGAATTTGATGTATACATCACATAATTATGTCATATGTTCATATTCTGGTAATCTAATAAAATACCACAGTATTTTATTACGATTACCAGAATACAAACACAAAAATTATGTGATACGGCTGTAAAAAATCTAATGCGGCGATTACAGAAACGAATTTATGTAAAAAAACTTCAACACATAAAAAAGCCTATATTCGTTAAAATAATGAAAAAAAGAAACTAGCGTATCATTGCACATAAATTTTATCTGAATTCTCAAATAAAATACCCTTATTTCCAAAACTATTATAGATCTACATATTCTACATTATATTTGTTCCCCCGACCCACCCCGTCGCATCGCATCGCCTGCCCGCGCTATTACGTCGTTTTCGCTCAGCGTTGTTACGGACTTTTTTTGTTTCTGCTCGGCTTTTAAGGGCCCTAGCGTGATGTTATGTAGCTTATAGCCTTCCTCAAGAATTGGGCTATCAAACACAAAAAGATTTTTTCAAATCCGACTGGTAGTTCCAGAGATTAGCGCGTTACAACAAACTTTTCAGCTTTATTATTAGTAAGAATAGTATAGAATCTATATGACTGAGAAGGTACGTGTCTCTCGTTATCATCAGCCATATTTTAACTACTGTGGGCGTACTATGGGTAGTGTTGGTTATTGCACAATAGAAAAACCGTTTGTAGTTAAAATCAAATTATAATTTACGAACAAATTAATCACACTAGCGAATCACACACTATAGGTACACGACACAACTATACAGAACGCGTGACCGTTCCTAGGGTGGAGGTACTGATCTCCTCGAAGGCAGTATGGAAAGTGTTCACTCGTCCCATCAGCGCTCCTCGATCAGCCAGGCTCTGTCATAGCACGAAGTAAGCCGAGTAAGCACGTCATCGCGACGGTGCTGCCACCTCCCGGAACTCGTGCTGCGCTTCGTTTAGTATCCATACTAATGATCGTCTCCGACATATATAAGTATAAATAAAAATTAATTGCCAAAAATGTTTGTCCGCAAATAACTTCAAAGCGGTTGCACTTATTTGGCTAATCCTTTCTGGACAATGTTTGTATGCAGTGGCGTATCTATAGGGAGGCAGGGCTGGCAAAATGCCATGGGCCCTCGGCCCTACGGAGCCTCCGGCCCGGGAGGCCCCCGGCCCGAGGGGCCGCGAGCTCAGAAGTAATCTAACATTTTTAACAACATTTACAAAAAAATATAAATCGGCGGTGATGCTCGCCACACCCCACGTCAGTTGTTTCCACGGGGCGAAAAGCGAGCGGCAGAATGTCGCTTAGCTACGCTGAATGTGCAGGGAGGTATAAAAGATAAGATGGATGAGGTGTGTGAGATGGTGAAGGATAAAAGGATAGATGTGCTTTGTGTGAATGAGACGAAAATAAAGGGAGTGGACATATCTAAACACGGTTCTCTGACCGCTATCTGGTCCGGTGTTCAAGAGACACAAAGGGCCTGTCAGAGTGTGGGGGTACGTCCTCTCCGAGCGGATGATGAAATGTGTGAAAGATTATGTTTGTGTGAGTCCCAGGATTCTATGGGTAAAAACAAAGGTGGGCCTAAACCCTATCTTTATTTTGTGCGTTTATGCACCTGATATGGGAAGCTCACCTTCGGAGAGGGATGAAGTTTGGGGCAGTTTAAGGGATTTAGTGAATGGATGTAGGTCAAACGAGAAGATTGTTATGCTTAGAGACTATTATGGTTGGGTTGGTGTGAAGAGGAATGGATACGAAAAAGTGTTAAGTGCGTATGGGGATGATAGAGTAAATGAGAATGGGATGAATTTACTAGATATATGTGTAGAGAAGAATTTGTCTATTATGAACACTATGTTTAATCATAGAAAGGTTCACAGGTATACGTGGGAAAGGCACGACAGCAGAAGTATGATCGACTTTGTGATTGTGGATGAAAGATTAAAGAGTAAAATTACAGATACTAGAACATATCGGGGTGTTAATGTAGGGACTGATCATTATCTGGTTATGTGTCGGGTGGATGGTCTGTTCAGGCATTGTCACCGAGTTCGAGTTCCTGTGAACGCTCTAGAAAGAATAAAATAACTAACTAAAATAAAATAACTAAAAATAACTTCAGGGCCAATGTTAAGCTGTTCTGGAAACAGGTAAGATTGGCTCGCGGAGTGACAGGAACATCGAGTATGAATGGTATAAGAGCAGAAGATGGATGTTTACTAAGCGAAGAATGTAAGGTCTTGGAACGCTGGAAGGGATATTTTGAAAGTTTATTTAGTTGTCAGGATAGTGTGCAAGGAGTGGGTAACTGGGCAGACGCCAGTTCTGAAGACCCAAGCTCAGATGTAGATGAAGAGAATGAAATAGAAATAGATGAGATCGTAAGAGCGCTGAGAGGGATGAAAGTTGGGAAAGCTGCAGGGTACGACAGAGTGTCTGCTGAAATGCTGAAAGGAGGTGACGGGGTGGTAGCAAGCTTGTTGTGCCGGATCTTTAATATGTGTTGGAGATATGGCCGTGTGCAGGATGATTGGTGTAAGGCTGTGTGATGGGTGTTGTGTGTGGGGTGGGTGTGATTGGTGGTAATCGTACCACTATATAAGGAAAAAAGCTCTCAGCAGGAATGTAAAAACTACCGCGGCATTAGTCTTTTGAGTGTTGTCGGCAAACTATATGCGAAGATTTTAATAAATAGAGTGATAAGAGTGACAGGTGAGAAAATATGGGATGTGCAGGCAGGATTTAGAGAGGGAATGGGATGTATGGATCAGATCTTCTCCCTAAGGTGCATAGCCGAAAAACATCTAGCAAAGCACGAGAAAGTCTACTGTGCTTTCGTTGACTTGGAGAAGGCCTATGACAGTGTGTGGAGGGAAGAACTTTGGTCGACACTATCCTTGTACGGTGTGGACTGGAACTTAGTACGGGCACTGAAATCTTTATACAAGGATTCCAGTGCTTGTGTTAGGATAAATGGGGCATACACGAACTGGTTCTGCATCTCGAGGGGTGTTAGACAGGGTTGTGTAGCGTCACCATGGCTGTTCAACTTGTACATGGATAATTGTCTGACAGATTTGAAAGAGGGTGAGTATGGATTTACGTTGAATGAGTTGCCTGTCAAATGCCTTCTCTACGCAGATGATCAAGTTCTACTTGCATCGTCAGCGGAAGGGCTGCAAGACAAGGTGACTGTGATGGATGAATCATATAAAATGAAAGGCATGAATATAAATGTGAATAAGACGAACGTCATGGTGTTTGAAAAAGAAGAGGATGTATCGGTATGTGATGTGAAATTAAATGATAATAGTGTGGAGTAAGTAAGTGTGTTCGTATATTTGGGGAGTCTATTTACAAGGGATTGAAAGATTGATGGAGATGTGGAAAGAATGGTAAATGCGGGAAATATAGTGAACGGTGCTACACATGCAATTGTGCCCAACCAGTTGATGTCCAAAAAAGCACGACTGGCTGTTCACAATGGTGTGCTGGTGCCTACGCTTATGTATAGAAGTGAGTGTTGGGTGTGGCAAAAGAAGCATGAAAGTAGAATAAATGCTGTGGAAATGCGTTCCTTGCGAAGCATGTGTGGTGTGACTATGAATGATAGATTGAAGAATGATGTGATAAGGCAACGGTGCGGTTTAAAAGAAGATGTAGTGACAAGTTTTTTAAAGAGTATGCTAAGATGGTTTGGTCATGTTGAGAGGATGAATGAAGGTCGACTAACAAAAGGCAGATGTGAGTGGAAACGCCGGGAGGGGACGCCCTAGGAAGACATATGGTGACCTTATTGGGGATGTTCTTCAGTAAGGTCAGGTGCGTAGTACTCACAACCGGCGTGCGTGTATGACCAGATGTATGAACGTAAACGAGGCAAAAGGAGTATGTAAGGATCGTAGCAGGTGGCGTTCTGTAGTTTCTGCCTACCCCCATGGGAAGAAGGCGTGAGTTTATGTATGTATGTATGTACTAAAAATTATAAAATTTATTTAGGTAAGTACTTAAAATCAACTAAGGAACTCTACGGGACAAGACAGGCTACGTAACTTAGCTATTCTGTCTATTGAAAATACTATGGCCCGATCTTTAAACTTTGATGATGTTAATGATACTTTTGCGGAACAGAAAGCTCTGAGAAAACAATTTTATTAATAAATATATTGTTATCTTCTTTATATAAATAATTCTACTGTACGTATGTATGTCACTGAACTCCTCCTAAACGGCTGGACCGATTTGAATGATTTTTTTTTGTATGCGTTTGGGTGGCGCCCTGGATGGTTTAGCTTCACAATTGGACCCGGTAGGTGGCGCTGCGATCGAGTTCTAGGAAACAGTACAACGTCTGTCCGGTCAGCTAGTTTTGTTATAAATATGTAATACCTAATTTTTTGAAAATTAAATGTATTATATATTTAACTAAAATGTACACAGTGATACTGTTCGGTAACTACTTCAGTGATTTATTAAAATTATATTGCAACGTGAAGATTTTTACTGGGGCCCATCCAATGAATTTGCGACGGGCCTCAGATGGTATAGTTACGCCACTGTTTGTATGAAAGAAAATATTTGAAAAATCGTACGGAAAAGTGAAAGTTTGTATGGAAATTCGTAATTTTTGCCGATAGGAACTCCCATTGAGCGCAAGGCTTGTATATTAAAAATAATATAATGAAGCTGGAGTTTGTTTGTTTTTTTTTTTATTGCAGCAAATCCGTGGAACTGCCAGTCGGATTTGAAAATATCTTTTTGCACTTGATAGCCCAATTCTTGAGGAAGCTTTATAGGCTTATTAACATCACGCTACGACCGTCAGGAGCCGAGCAAAAAGAAAAAAAGTCCGGAAGAACACTATGCGAAAACGAAATACTAGCACAGGCGGGCGATCCAATACGACGCGGTTAGTTGGTCGGGAAACAAGAAATTTCACGTGGACGAAGTTGCGGGCAGAAGCTATCAGATGAATAAGTATCTAAGGCTAACAGGCATTCCTGTTTCATTAGCTATTGCACGGACAGAGAGTCCATTTTTCTTCAACGCAATATTTTTTGAGGTAATAACGCTTGACTCATTGTCACGTTCCGCCTGAGCCGAACGTGCAAGCGAGAGCGCGGAACAAGCGATAGAGAGGCCTAAGCGTTCGACTTGTGGCGCATCTATCTCTCTTCCATTCCTTATGACGTTATCACGGAAAATTATCTTCCGTAAACCGACTTTACAGACAGCCATTTTTTTTCTTATATCCCGTCGTTGAGCCTGTAAGAACATAATTGATGTTATTAGTTATGAATATTTATAACACAGACGATACATTATCAGTATTTTTTTTAAATATCAGATTATTACAGGCAGGCAGATTTTGTGGGGTGTACTTTTATAAGCATAAGGCTGCTGAAAACTTTGTATAAATTAAGAAACATACATGTATACATTCATCTAATGTCTCACTTGCTAACAAAACCTTCTTTTTCAGGAGCGGCGCCTTCTTCACTGGCAGTCTAGTTCTGTACTTCCTTCACAAAAAACTAAAATAGTCCAATACAAAATAAGGTGCCTAAAATACCGCTTTTAACTGCTACCGAAATAAGCAACTGCCATTTTAAGTGCCTTAACAATAAAATGGTTCGTACCACGTTTAGCATAGTTATAGAGGGTTAACAGTTCATAAAATTTCACTATAAAGTACGTTTGCAAACCTATTAAACTCGGAGTCGTATAGAAACATAGGCGGCAATCTGCCATATTGTCAAAAAAAATATTTTGATATGGTCGTACAGGAAACTTAAATTAACGATACTATACTTTCTCTTTCGGTATCTAAGACGGCAATATGACGTTAAACTCCAGTGTAAAAAATCAGCTTGGTATCAAATCCGGCTATATTTAAAAGGTATAAATCAAACCCGGCGATTTGACTTTATCAACCAATCACAGGCGCCCAGTAGATCACGTGGTTTAATGGCGTTGTGTGAAGTTTGAAACAATTGTGTCTCTATGTTTTTAATTAATTACTTATTATTGTATATTTGGTGGAAGTTAATAGATTTTTATAAAAATCGGATAATGGATTCTCATCCTCTGCCTGTAGTTAATAGGTATGCACGCAAACGGCAAAAATAAACCCGAAAAATGGAAATGAACCATGGCGAAGAAACTCAAGTAAGTACACAATAGGGCTGTCACATTTATAGCAAACAAATGTTTTGTGCATTTTTTCTTGTTTTTGGTTTTGTTAGTTCGGGTGTTTGGGGATTATTTTATGTTCTTTTTTAGACATTCTGCAAAGTTTGCACCAGAAAGAGTCAGCCGTCATAATTCAAAATCGCTTCAATGTGCTTCATTAACCATGGCTCAGCTTATGAAATTACATGGTATTTTTTTTGCTTATACTAAAAAGATAGACCAAGATAGCATGATGTTAAAATTTTGTTCGATTATACCTACCAAAAATAGACCTACAAATAAAGGCAAACAGCAAACTACAGTAAAATATTACGTTTTCATCGATAAGAAAAAAATGACAAATGCCAAAAAATATATATGAAATGTTTTCGGAGTATTAGAGCACTCAATTTCATATGTGTTCCAAAGGTTCTATCACGCAGGTAATGTTGTTATCATAGAAAAACGTGGCGGAAACCGCGATGAAAATAAATTTGGTGCACAGAAGGAATCTGCACAAATTTAAATGGCTGAGAGAAAGTATTTGTCGTCCAAACTAAACATTAATAAACTATATGATTTCTACAAAATCAGTGAATATTCTGACGCTAACGTAAACAAAAATCATACTTTTGCCATTTATTTAATAACTGACAATTTTGGATTCGGGACCGCAAAAAAGGCGTCTGCTCAAATTGTTTAGAATTGTCTGAGAAAATGAAAGTCGCCTAACCACTGAAAAACGGGTTGAGAGCAAAAGCTCTTTGAGAAAAATCGAGAGAATCTTGCAATGGGCTCAAGATAATATCATTTGACTGCCAAAAAAAATTGCCACTCCCTAAACTTCCAGACAAGATGACAGCCCCACCCGCAACCACCTGCACCTGCAGTTATATTATTATATTTTCACAATAGTAGATTGATCTTCCCAACTACCCTTAGCGAAGGAACGAGTGTTCGCATATCATTGCACTGAAAATGAATATGATAAAAACTCCAATTTAGTGGCTTGAGCTGTTTATCACCGCTTTACTAACACCGACAAAACTGGCATCACAACTATTCGCTTGATTGCCGATGGATGCGGAGGCCAGAATAAACATTGTATTATTGTGGAAACATGCTGCAAATAGTTGTTGAAACCAATCTATAAAAGTTTATGGTATAATAGAAAAAAAGTTAAGGAAATTAGAGGTCATATTATATCCGAATTAAATAAATGGGATAATTGGCAAAACATCCACGTTGTTTAAATTCGGAACCGACTGTCCTTAGTACAATTGGAGAGAGGCTGTGAAGACTGTCGTAAAGGTAATGACGTCCTGGCCTATGGCCTTCAGAGTGTAAAAGAATTATTTTAAAAAAGATCAAATAAAACTGGAAATATTCTTGTCATGGGCGAACCTTTCTACAAAAATGACTTGATAAAAATTGGCGCCAACTTATGTCAACGTCAAAAAGCTATAGCAATGATCCACAAATTATGAAAAATATTGTTCCAGTGAATAAGAATAAGCTAATAAGACGTGAACGCACTCCTGTGTAAGCATTTTGGGACGGACTGGAGAAATATTCCTTCCCAAATTTTTTACAATAACGTATTACATACACAAGAGAGACTGCTTCTCCCGAAGAAGAAGAAAATTATTGTGAAGACGCATTAGAAGAATCTAATCAATTACGCATATAATTATGCCAGCGCAACAGTCAAATGTTGTAAGTATTATTTAGCTATAGGATATAATTTTTGTTACATTAAAAATAACTAGGTACTTTTATAAAAATCATTTTTTTATTTTCGACATCCCTGAATTCAATTTTTTTTTTGGCGGCACTGTCAATTTCTTGGTATCAGAAATGGCGACGGCGATCTCAGTTTGGAAACAATTATGACATTCATTAATTTTTTGTATCAAATACGGCCATTCTGCAGAATTCAAGCTTATATTCTATCAATACGGTCTGATTAAAACCAAATCCTATGCTATTATGAATTTTTTATAACAGTAATTTCATTATAATTGTGAGGTTAATTCCCAAAAAATCGTTTTTATTGAATTGCCACAATTTCTCCCAAATGCCGATTGTCGGGTTTGTTTCTATACGACTCGTTTATGTGTAAATACTCGACTGTGTGAAATTAATATGTGGGTCATTGAGACTTTTTATATTTTAAAAATAGTGAGAATTGACTATTAAGATTTTATAAAACTGTGAATAGAATAGAATAGAAATGTGTTTTGTATAGAGTTTTTGTCTGTTTCACTAAGTAATTAAGCAATAATGTAGTAGGTATCTATAGATTGTATTTTCAAGGCTTGAAGCCATCTTGTTATAAACTAATGTGTCAATGCATTTATTTGGCAGCTTCTCCGAAATTAATATTCGGAACTTTATAAGAAATACTTACTTCTATAACTATACATATAATAAAATCGTAGTGGAGTGAAAACTGTAATTGTTATGAGGTCTAGGAACGATTATTATGCCGAAAAATGTTTTTTAGATTTTTTGTGTTTGGCTTAATGTATGTTCCAGCATCATGCAACTACTACCCGATGGATTCTGTAAAAAAATTGCATCGATATTCCATAAAAGTCTGGTCAGTCTATACAGGCTATAAATTATGACGCTATTTGCTATGGGGGATGAGCAATATTGCTTTATTTTCGTATTCTGCTATAGTTTCCCGCAAATTTAAAAAAGGATTGTGTGGTTTTATGAAACCACGGTAAAAGTGAAACTTTCTTTCACATTATACATTCAACTAACAATTTTCGGAATAATATTCCATTAAGGGTATAAAAATCACTTCATCAAACTGCTTTTAACCGACTTCACAAAAAGGAGGAGGTTCTCAATTCGTCTGTATGTTTTTTTTTTTTTTTATGTGTGTTAGCTCAGAACTTTTTTCTGGGAGAACCGATTTGGATGATTCTTTTTTTATTTGATAGCTGGTGCTTCACGTGTGGTCCCATTTAAATTTGATCAAGGTCTGACCAGTAATTTTGGAGTTATCCTTAATACTGCATATTTTTTCCACTTAGTTTATATGGATGATGTGTTAATAATTTCCTGTCACTGTTAAATAACAGCAACACACCAAGTAGTGGTATACGAATTTGTGTGGGGTAGGTACCGCAACTAAAAAGTGAAAAATAAAAACTTTTTTACAAAAAAACAACCGACTTCCAAAAAAAACACTAAAAGACGTGAAAAATAACTTCAATTTCGAAAGTCGGTGGCCGAAAACGAAAATACAAAACCAAAGGCACCGACTTCCGAAATTGAAGTTATTTTTCACGTCTTTTAGTGTTTTTTTTGGAAGTCGGTTGTTTTTTTGTAAAAAAGTTTTTTGGTTGCTAAGATCAAATCTACAAACAGGAAGTTTTATAAAAATATGGCTGTTATTTTAGTATATTGTGGTGTCTTACGACTTCCACGCGAACGAAGTCGCGGGCAGAAGCTAGTTATTGTATAAAACTGCCTGTTGTTGATTTAATATCGATACAATAGTTAATAAGATTTTTGTTATAATGTTTCCCTCATTATAATATAGAACATTATGTTATGAGCAATGTTATAAAATTATGTATTTTTAGGATTGTGCACTAAAGCTTTGGTTTCATAATAGCGGCTGTCTAAATACAGAGCGTTTTTTGTCTACTAAATGACAAATACTGGTGAAAATTACCGAAGCCGCTTTCCTAGGAAACGGTAGCTTAAAGCCCGCTTGCACCACAAATCAGTCAATACGCTATGGCGCTTCCCTGACCAAACGACCTTGAGCGTTCGGTCCTTCTCTGTTCCGTCGCTGAATCTCGCTCTGTCCCACTCCCTGCGCACGCCCATTTATCTAAGAATTCTCAAACATTGTGGAATGATTTAAAAAAAAAAGACAAGTGAGCTTTTGAAATAAAAATTAAACGACAATTATTTATATTTTTAAACTATCTATCCATTAGTGTAATCCTTAAATTATTAGAACGTCACCTTTAAGAAAAGATGCATGCAATCAATAATTTTAGTCACTTTTTTATAAGGAGATTTTAAATGTATTTACAACACATAAAAACAAATAAGAACGTGCAAAGTGATGATAGGATAACGAACATTAATAATGTGCTTTTAGATGTAGTTTATTACCCATAGTGAATGAGTTAATAGCCTCTGAATAACGCACTATGACAAGGTTTTGGTCGGGGTACCGCCAAACATCGTGCTTCTCCTGCCAATCATCTAAAGATGACAGAGACATAATGTTTTAAATATGTTTAGCTCTAAAGGCATTTAGTGATTTGTGGTGCAAGTGAGCTTAAGAGCTGATTTTTCATATTTAATATATCTGATAACTGAAGCATAAACGTGGCGATTTAAATTAAAAAAAAAACATAAAAAAGCTGTCAAACCGTCATTTTATTCCTCTGCTAAAAATATCTGACGATTAAAAAATTGGCTCTAAATCAATACCTATGTATAAACATTGTTTTCTAGACCTAGACTGAAGTCCATAATAAATATTGTTTTTTAGTTGTAAGATAAAATGTGTCACAGTATAATAATAAATCAGGGATTATATACTGCACCTATGTATTTCTTATTTATGCACCATATTCCTTAAGAAATAATAATCTGAATCATACAAAAAAACGGCTAAGTGCGTGTCGGACCACGCACAGTGAAGGATTCCGTATTTTGAGTGAATTTATCCCAAAAACAAACTTAACATTGTAGTTGAAAAACATGTTCTCCCATACATCGATAAACATCACGATAATTCGCAAAAAAATAATACTACAAAGTAACGATTTTCGAACTTTTTCCTTCACCTGTGCTGACCTTGATTCTTGCCAAATTTCATGATTCTAGGTCAACAGAAAGTACCCTATCCCTGTCCTAGTAGGTTTTGATTTAATTGAGCTTCAAAATATGTGACATAAATGGCCCTATTTTTTTTTGCGTTGACTTAGAAGCTTGATTTTTTTTTTCTAGCTCCTAGGGACCTTAGACTTACGTATTTGATATTAATTTCTGATTAATATCAAATACGTAAGTCTAAGATCTTCTAATTCTTAATGATACCTCAACTCGTTCCTGAGAAAAAGGTTCTTGACAGACAGACGGAAAACGAAGGGATTCTATAAGGGTTCCGTATTTTCCATTTGAGGTACAGAACCTCAAATATATAGTGTCTGTGTAGAATTTGCAGTATTTGTCTCCCGAGTTCAAACTGCAAGTAATGTTTATAAAAATGCTTAACGCATCTGAATATGTTGTCTAGACTAGAAAAAAATCAACACTTCACAGCAAGCCCAACAAAAATTTCAATAATTACCTTTTTTTTTTTGTGGGGATTCATCAAATGATCTCTCCCGCTCTGGGCGGAGCGGAAGGGCGTGTCAGACTCTTACTGATTAAAACCCACCAGTGTTCCTTCAGTTGCCTGTGCGCCAGGACCACGGTAACTCTTTCGAACAATCCGCGACCCCGGCAGGCATCGGCCCTATCGGACCCCATCAATTATGCTGACATCTCTTTGAGGCGCGCGTGGAACACAACGCGCCGTCGACCCGGGCCTGGTACTTACCGGACGGCAAGCTGCCCATTGCTCGCCCTCTTCAATGTTTAGCTATGTTTATAAAATCAAAAGTCCTTGTTAATACCCCGCTGTCATCCATTTTTGACTGATCGCCGAGTAAATAACGTAACGAAGCGATACTCCTGCGCCGCTCAAACAACAGACTAAACATTCATTAAGTACTCATACAATGTTAAAAGGTTTATGATGATTATGAAAACTCGCGAAATTACTTCTGAATTTATTATGTGGAGGTAAAGACCGATATATTGATCGGATCAACTGGATCCTTGTCGCCCAGCAATTACAGCATTTGGTCTAGTTTTGTATGGCAATCAAGAGGCGATGATCTGTGTGATCATATCAAGTGGACAGAGATATATTACTCTTGACATTTGTAACTCTTCCCGTCGGCCTACTTAAGGCTGAAGCCTATTGACCTATTCTGCAGAATACGCCAATTTGTCTCCTCCGACACGTCAGTAATACTGGACCCGCTGTTATTATTAAACTGCATCGCGTCTGAGGAGTGAAGATAGTGAGTAGAGAGAGAGGCATCTGTCCTGCAGTGGAACGCCATAGGCTTTTAATAGTATTTTTTTTATAAAAATTATATCGGTACTTTTAAGATGACAAAACTTATTACATAGGTACCAAAGAGTACATTTTTATATAGGCACTGAATGTAACGAACAAATAAATACACTTACGCCCCGGTTTCCGAATTGAGAATTTGAAGTAAAAACTTGTCAAAAGAGGGGCTCGTGGCTAAGTAATAACAGCCGCACGGGTCGATCGATCAGGTTAAGCTAAGCTTGCCGCAGTCGGGCCGTGGATGGGTGACCACCTGGGTCGTCAGAAGCCCGAAAATCAGACAACCAGTCTCACCGAAGGGTGAGATGAGGTGGGGGCGACTGGGAATATACCGGTGATACGATAGTATCACCGGTATATTCCCAGTCGCCCCCACAAGGTGGCAATCAGGAATAAAATTCACAGTTGCCACCGGGTGGCGACTGCGAAGTTATTGGCCCCACTTCAAATCGCTGTACAGTACGGCGTAGATCACCCACTCCCCTCATCGCTGTCCATCACTTGTTTGGCCACCATCGGGGAACAATTTATTGTAACCTAACCTCTAAACACTTAAGTTGCTTCTGCATCGTCTTCGACGCTGCGGGAAGTGCAACCCCTTCGCCCTTAAGTAACAAAGGATAGGTACCCATGCTCACCTCCGCAGCTTCGGCTTGCTGGTTCAGCTCGACCAGCCTCACCCGCTGCGGTTCGCAAGGGTGCCTATGCTTTGTTACAGCGGGCTAGGGTTGCGCTCCCTTCGCGCCTCCGGTTTTTCTATATACTCTAGGGGTAGCAGCCAAAAGACTACGTTAAGTCGGGTATGCCCCGATTCGGTTTAGGCACAGATCGACCTATTCAAACCATGAATTGGTGGACATCGGGAATAATCGCCCACATCACGGCCGTAACTGACAGGCAGCGATGAAGGAGGTTAGAGATCCACGCCGCAGTGTAAAGCGATTTGAAGTGGGGACAATAACTTCCCAGTCGCCACCCAGTGGTAACTGGGAATGTTATTCCCGATTACCACCTGGTGGCAATCTATGCGGGGGCGACTGAGAATATAGCGTATTACCCATTAACTAGGTTATTAATGTCAGATGGGCAGTCGCTCCATATAAAATACTGGTATTCAGCTGTATCTGGTTAGACTGGGAGCCGACCACAACATGTTGGGAAAAGGGTATGCAGATGATGAACTAGTCAAACTCTACTTTAGCATTACGGCTGTTATATATTTATTTTGGTAACACAATATATACCCCAAACTCCTAACTCAACAAATTTATTCGTACCATAATATTTATTTCGATTAATATTCGACGACATTTTTGTTTAATATTGGTCTGTGATATCTATAAGTACAACATTTTATTATTCAATTGGCGAAGTAGAATAATATTTATAATTAAAATATAATAACCTAACTTATTTAAAACTATTAACAAATTAAAAGATGGCGTCAAAAAAAAAATAAGATATAAGTAATGTATTGCGTTTTATTTTGAACCTTTCGCTCGCGGCTCGTAATTTTTCAGCCTTGATAGTTAATACGAAATAAAATTCTGTTATCGAGGAACAGCTGAAAATATGATCTTATATTATATTTAAAAATACTTTGATTTCATTGAAACCAGGAAACCTTTGTTTGTATTTAGGCACTGCACATATTAAAACCAAAGTAACTCATCAGCTCTAAGTGTCTATTATCAGTCAGAATAATTAATTGCGTTATATAACACAGATTAATTAGGTATATGCGTTATTTATCACAGATTAACTATATGGGTTATTTTCACAGATTAATTATATGCGTTATTTATCACAGATTAAATAAATGGGTTATTTATCACAGATTAATCATATGCGTTATTTTCGGGTAAGTTGGTGCCGAATACCGAGTAAGTTGCGGCCAACGATTAACATATGACTTCCCTCATACAGTGCATAAATATGAGGTTTAATTTACAAGATATGTAATGCGCGGGCGCGTTAATGTCTGCGGGAAGATTATAACTCGGAGTTAAGCAAACAGTGCATGAGTTAGTTTGCTTACACAGCGCTGCGCCCGCGCGCCGCGGCAGGAATAAGGCGGGAAAACGTTTTGACATGCCTGATTTATGTTGATTTACAACTCACTTGCACAACATGACGGATGCCGGTAAACTTCCTGAAAATTAATTCATTATTGCGTCCAGCCAACACAACGAGTTTATTTTTAGTTTTCGTAAATTGCTTCTTATGTCGATTCCGTGAAGTACGAGTACCTATACACTCGGTAGCCGATTCCATCGAAATGACTGTTAAACCTATTCTTATTAATAGTACGATTTTGCTAGTGTTCGTTAATCATGTAACTCTAATAAAACATGAAATTAAAGAACACTGAAAACTTGGAAGTTACACTAGCACCCAATATTTTACACTTTTACTTTCAGCGATTGCAAGTTCAATGTTACGTACAGTCACCAAAAGAGATAAGTGACCAGGATCGTCGATATAGTTGAAGTTTAGTAAGAAACCGATGAATGTTTTCGAATAAAATTTAATTTAATTAATAGAAAACAAACAGGTTATTTATCAAATTAACATTCGGAAACATCCATCGGTTTCTTACTAAACACCAAATTTAGCGTTTTGCGAAGTGGTGACTTTGTTGTTTCGGGCATTCTAGTGGATAGGGGGAAATAAAATAATATACATCGTGAAATATCAGAAATTAGGTACCTACATCAGCACCTTTGTAAGTCTAGTAAAACCCGCAGAAATATCTATGTTTAGTAAGTAACCTTACGCGGTAAATCCGAGTTTACGCCGTAACAACGTTGTCTGGCAAGCTGCGTCTGCGTCCTGCCAACTGTGTGTGTTCCAACAACCACCGTGCAAGAGTAATAAAATGTACCTAGTACGCATCATTTTAAAACATTGTAGTTTCCGCAAACTGCGTAAAATTGTTAACAATGTGTGCTTATTTATTGTTTCAGGGTAATTATATGCTCGCCCACGATTTTATGCGTAATTCAGTAATGTAACGACGGAATATATGAAACTTGTTTCAGTTTCTTGTATATCAGATTATGAGGAATGCAAAAAATTCAACGGTTGATGTTTTCCGAGAGTACATAAACTGTCAGTGTGTTTTAAAATCTCGCAGCGAATTCGTAACAGTCAGTGGATTACGAAACACTAATTCTTTAGTACGTAGTAGTTTTTCATACGTTTTAATCGATGTATCATAAAATTCAAACGTAATGCGTTAAGGCTCCCGCAAACAGGCGCGACGCGACAGCACGTCACAAAGGCGCCGCTCGTCGCGCGGCACGCGGTGCCTTTGTGGCTGTTGCGTCGTGCCAGTGTACACGAGCCTTTACAAGTTATGGAACGCCTCTGCCGCGGGTTGTTTGGAGAAAATAACATAAAAAACTTTGGCACATAAATAATATCTAAGCTTCCTCTCAGCTAAATGAATCGTTAACCGGTAATAATCCAGGTAAATTGCGCTGGCCTCCTAAGCATGAGACAAGGAAAATAGATTTCCACCTGCAAACTGAAGAGTCTAAAATAACTCTTGCGCCTCATATCTGTAGGTAGAGAATTGATGGATGTTTTGTGGACATGTACACAGTGCATTCTCATGTCCAGTAAATAGGTCGCGGCGAGCAATTTCACACTACTGTTTCCGCAAATGCATGTACACACTGAGTTATAACTTGTCTTAATGATGAACTGGCTTCTTCGGATTTGTTTTAGAGTTTGCAAAGTAAATTAATTGTATTTTATTACGAAACAAATACGTGTTTACGGTATACAATATCGTTGAATCGCTATAATTGGGAAAGCCCGACCAAACTTTCCGTTAGAAAACCCATTAAGTACCCGCCTCGTGTTTTTCCATTTGTGTCGTAAATGGTTTTCAGTGCAACCACATGTGATGGAATATCAATGTGTTCTATGATAAATGATTTTATTTCTGTAAATAGGTTTGTACAAACATTTTTACACGTCAATCATATTTTAAAAACTAGATGATGTCGGCGTTTCCTATCCGACTACTCTGAGAAGAAAGGCCGAAACAAACTCAGAGGTCACAGACTCTTTTAAAGTCCAGACATAATCTTGGTCAAATCATGTGAAGACCATGTACATTCGTGTCTGAAATGGTATTTTGAGGAAAACCACACAGATTGAGTGGACCTGTCCAGTCAGTGCACGCATTTGTCAGTAATCGTGCAGCTCAACTCAGAACTTAAGGAGAGAAAGAACAATACCAAAGAAAGGACATTTGGGTAGGCCCTACGAATAACATTCGTAGGGTAGGCCACAAAAATTACCCAAACTGCCAGACTATGATTAAAACTAGCTGAGAGGGGAAGAAAATAGCAACAATGACCCACATAGTCTTCACATTGACGTTCTAGACGGAGAACCTAACTGCTCGGTATCTGACCTACGCAAGTTAAACTAAGCGATAGTAAGTCTCTGTCTGATAACTATCAGACTACCCACATTCACCGTTCAGTGTGAACCGTCTCACACGTGCTTAAAAGCCAATTTTTGTGTCTGCTTCGTGGAGTGTGCAAATCTCAAGACTGTCATAAATAATGGTATGATTACCAGCAGTGGCGAGGATTAACTAGGGGGATCACTACGTGCCGTGGCTGATCACGGCCAGCCTGTTTTTTTGTCCGGAACCCCACGAATATCTTTGCCACCCTTCATACAAGACAATCCTGCTTTCCCCGTCACGAAATACATGCTTCAAGATATTTAGAAGATTTAAATGTAGATAACTACTTATTCAATCAATAAGATAATAAATCTTGCATTAACTCACAGCTTTATGAAATAAATTAAATAATTAACACTTAACATAATGTAACATCACGCGTGTAATCCCCGAAGGGTTAGGCAGAGGTGTAATAGTACACCCACATTTCGCCTGTTACGTTTAAGTCCGATGTAACAGGAGCGAGCCTATTGGATTCAACCGAAATCCCTGATGATAAAATCCAATAATACTTTGCCTGACCTTGGAATTGAACGCAGGACCTCATGCTCAGGAGTAGCGCTTGCGACCACTAGACCAACGAATAATAATTATTGCGTTCTAATAAATGTTTCAACACATGCTATTCAATTCAAATAGTACTCACCTGCCTAATGTTATTAATATAATAGGTCAACGGAAAAGTTTTTTCGTATTCATTCAAATCTCTTTGGCTGTACTGTTTGTATCCGGCTGGTTTTGATACCATTAAATAGATGACATTTAAAAAAATAAAAAGTATATACGATTTCCCGCCGTTTTTCATTTGTTTTTCTGTCCGCCAAAATGAGTGAATCTAACGAAGAAATTCGATACATTTTGAAGATTTAATACAAAAAAGGGATAGATATGACACAAGCCGCGAAAAAAATATGTGATGTTTAAGAACTTAACGCAGTGTCTGTAAAGCACAAAGTTGGTTCAAGCGTGAAAACTGCGTGACTGAAAATTCTGGAAATGACGACAAAAAAAAAGATGCTCCTCGCTCTGGTCGCCTTGTTACGGATAAAGTCGATGCCATTTTTAAAAAAGTGGAGCAACTTCGCCGATATTAGTAGTTACGACATAGCTGAAGAGTTAGGGGTTGACCACAAAACAGTTTGGCCCCATTTGAAAAAGTCTCGGTATACAAAAAAGCTCGATATTACACGAGCTCTTATTCTTGAATTTTTATACAGGGTGGCAGGCCCATAGACGCGCAATCTGTTACCATAGAAACAGTACATGATTCTGAAACACAACAGCGTCGAAATTTTTCGTGGGTTATAAAAAATATATCAGCTGTTCCACACATTTTGACCGCGTAGGTATTGCACTCTTATAGGAAACAGCAGATTTTTTTTATCGCGAAAAATTTCAACGCAGTTGGGTCCAGAATCATGTACTGAACCCATGGTAACAAGCTGTGCGACGATGTCCCTGCCACTTTGTATACAATACGAAAGAACTTTTTCCCCGACCTAATATTATGTAGGACGAATGTTGGACCTAATATGAATTCAATAAAGCGATCTTGTTAGTATTGTCGAAGTAAAGAAACTGTTGGTCAATTCAAATTAAGTACTCAGTTTTTTCTTGCTTCTGTTAACTAGGTATCTTTTATATATTTATCTAAAAAAACGGAGAAACTGACAGGCTGACTTACATATCAACGCACAGCCGAAACTACTGGAACTAGGAACGTGAAATTTTACACACGACTTCCTTTAATAATTTAGGGGTGCATTAAGAAATGGTTTTTGGAAATTCGACCTTTAAGGGGATGAAAAGGGAGATTTTGTTTAAATGAAAAATCTTATTCCTTGAGTTAATAAACTTGAAACTTGTGACGTATACCATATCTAAGTAAATTATAAAATTTGTCGTTTTGAGTTTTATTCAACTACCCCTAAAGGGAGATCTGGGGGGGCTTTAAAGTTTGTATGGACGAATTTTAACGCGAGACTTTTAACTCGAAACCTGTATTTATACTTAAGACCAAAAATACAGAATAACGTAAATCAGGGTTTTTCGAAAATTACCCTTAACAGGGTGAAAAGGGTTAGTCAATTTTACAGGGGAGGATTTTACTGCGTGGCTTGATAAACTCGAAAATTGGTATAAATAATATTAGAGTCAAGCTATGGAAGCCTCGCAAACAATTTTCCCAAATTCCACCCTTGTGGGGGTGAAAATAGGGTTTGGGGTTTGGGTTTATATGAAAAATAATTTTCCATTGATCAAGAAACTTGAAAACTGACCCGAATACTTTTCTTAATAAATATAAAGATCGTAAGATACATGTTCGAAAATTACCTTTTAATAAAAGAGGTGGAGTCCAATTTTGTAGGGGAAAACACGAAATCTACGCGGACGAAGTCGCGGGCGAAGTGCTAGTTCGGTATACCAGTCGAAATACATTTCTCCCACTCACCTTTTAACGAGAGAATTTCCCCTTAAAAAGTTGTGAGTGTAATAATTTAAAATTCTCATTAAAAACTAAATAAATAACATTAATTAACGAACGCCGCGCAGCATTGAGCTGTTGATGGGCAAATAGCCATAAGTATTTTAAAATATCGACTGTGAATGTACCGGCGATGACTGGCATTATCACGAATATGACACAGACTAGTCCCCAGTTACCTACGTCAGTCTGGTTCCGCATATAACTTTGTTGCTACGCGGAAAACTGCACCCTAATTATGTAACACACTATCTATCACAATCTGAATCATTTTGAAGCCTATTGCTAATCGATTGTTTCAGTTCGAAAAATTTGTATGCTCAACAACGTAAATAACGCAATGAATGTTGTTGAACTGTCAAAATGTAACCTATTCCTACTGCCAGTGTGTTACGCAATTACCCCGCTGAATAATTTTGAAGCCTATTGCTAATCGATTGTTTCATATGTACGAAAAATTTGTCTGCTCCAACGTAAATAACGCAATGAATGTTGTTGAACTGTCAAAATGAAACCTATTCCTAATGTTAGTGTGTTACGTAATTACCCCGCTGGTCTGTTTTCATTTGATTAAGGCTGGATTGCTTACGAAACGTAGTTACCAGGCTACTAGGGACATGAAATATAAAATCCAGGTTGGCACCTTAAATATACAAACCTGATTAGTTACAATAATACCCAACAGATGGCACTGTGCAATACGGATCGTTTTCTAAATCGCGGTGTTAAAATTCTCCGCGATTTGGTTTGGTTGCCTGGAAACCGTAGTGAAAGTATTTTAGATCTTTCGCCTTTTACTAAATATTTCCGTGTAGGAGAACACTCAAACAGTGTTGCCAAGTACCAACCCATACGATAATTATAGGGGCGTAGGATAATTAAACCTATCATACGTTTTATGGACTAAACTGTATGTCTAAAGTACGATAATTTAGAGGTTGTTATTTTTTTTGAATTTGTTTAAATTAAATCACTTACTTCTTTCTATGTTACTTTAAGATAATAATATATTTCTTTATTGCCATAACAACAAGATCAGATACGTAGGAGACTTGTACGAGTGTCCCCACTGCCCACTGTGTCTTGAACTCGTGACGAGAGTAGTCGTCCTGCCCAAATTGTCGTGATAAGCACTTTTAAAATACCGTTACACGATTACTGTCGTCGGCGATAATTCACAGCAATGCTATTTGAAATTTTCTCGTTGTTATGTTTCCTTAGAAAATTGTAGAAAAGCTAGAAATGATAGTCGTCTAAACACAAAACATAGCAAAATCGTTACTACTCAAAGCTAAAAGAAAACATGGTCTATTGTGTTAAATTAATGTCAAAATTATTTGTAATCAACCTGGTATATTATGATCAAGATTAGCGGCAGCGGGTTACTCAAATATTTAAAATTAAAGACAAATAGAATGTATTACCTACGGGATATTTTTTTATTAAGTATATCCGATTGTACGATAATTTTTTCGTCGCAACGATAATTTGAATTTTTGGAGTTGGCAACACTGCACTCAAATGAGTCTATAATTATTTTTGTATAATTTCGCTTCGCCGAAATAAGAATTCACTGAAAAATATGATTGAAAATCCTTATTTCCAGTCAAAACTAAACACCACTACACGAGGAAACATTTGGCCAGATATTTGTGAAAACATTTTGTTTGTAGTGACGTCCTCCACGTTGTACTTACGCTGCTACGTCGAAAAACATAATGTTGTTGATATGTAATGTTGATATTATGAAAAGCGAACACAACCATATACCTACCCATTTATACTTCGGCGTCCCCCTTTATTGAGCGGCCATAACTACTTCCGTTACCTACTAGTATGAGCACAGAAATAGCTTTTTCAGGTTCAGAATTTAATGGGGGCTATCGTTTTTGTGCTCACCAGTTGGCGCCATTGGCGAGTAAGGTCCTCTTAGTACTTTTATTTGATGGGTATGTTTATTTACCCATAAATTCATATTGTGTTTATTTCATTACATTTTAAAACTTCAAATGAAAATTTAGATTATAAAAAAAAAAAAAAAAAAAAAAAAAAATTAAAAAAAATATTTACAGACTACATAGGCCCACATTATGTTAGTGAATATAATTATCTTACAAACTATGTTAGTAAAGGTAGAAAACAAAAACAAAATAAAAGTTAAAATTAAATCACACACAAAATAGTTTCATCAAGCCCCATGCAATACATGAAGCTTGATAAATCTACCCATGGTAGGGCCATCCAGCCGTTCAGCAAACACCCTCAAGATACTGTTGGTGCTTCCTCCCACTCTGCGCGTCATCGACGCCACCTTCTTACGCATTATTGCAAAATAGTCGTCAGTGTGGGCGTCGGCGAACATACCTGACGCACTACAATAGGGTGGAAGCCTCAACAGCACCCTAAAGGTATTATTATATTGTATTCGCAGGGCATTGTTTGCTTTTTGGGTATGATTAGCCCAAAGGCTGCTGGTGTAAAATGTTTGGCAGTAAGCCTTGAATAGGGTAATTTTTACTGGTACTGAGCAACCAGCAAACCTTCGAGCCACCATATTTCCCCTCACAGCCAATGCCCTGCGCTCCCTTTCCATATCTGTGTCGTCTTTCAAGTCTTCGGTGACAATGTGGCCCAGATATTTAAACTGGGTTACTCTCTGTAAAAGTGAACCGCACAGTGTTACCGGAGGAATAAATGATGGACTTTTATTTCTACCCCTAAACACCAACAGCTCACTTTTCTTAGGGTTGTACTTTAGCCCATACTGCTCGGCATACCCCTCACAAATTGAAAGCAACTTTCTAATTCCACAGATAGATGGGCTCAGCAACACCATGTCGTCTGCGTAGCTCAAGTTATTTAAACTAACTCCATCTATGTGGCATCCGACATGTGTGTTGCTGATTATAATGTTCCTAAAATTGGCAAGCATGAAGCAGACAAATATTAGTGTTCCTTCCAGCTACTAAAATAGATCCTAACTTTTCACTTAAAATCTTAAGCCATGATTAATCAGGAATAGCACAACCATTACAACAATTATGAACCATTACTTAAAATCCGTGATAAAAAATCCTGCAAACTGTGAACGTTCACTACATTTGACCTTACTCTACACTGGCGCCTCTAGCGGCGAACTCAAGCGCGATACCACTCATTACATGATAACATGTTGATATAAATGGCCTGATTATTTTTTATTTTTTTTTCCTAATTGGCCGCTCGTAGTTGTGACCACTAAGGTCCTGGCTACTTAACCGGGCAAACCTGTGGGTGCCTTAAGCTACTAACTTAAAGCCTCCAGCCAGGGGCGAAAAATACTTAAACATTAGGTGACCGCACGCTAAGGGCACCCCCTGTGGGTTACGAACCTCGGCTTAGGGCGTCACTGAGGGGAGGGCAGCAAGATGGGACAGGCTGGATCTAAATTATATTATTATTAACTGGGGAATTTAAAACTACAGGCTCAGCTACGGCGCGGGCTGGCGCGTCGTCGAGCAAGGGTCGGGGGGGGGACAATTACGTCGGGGGCGTCGCGTAGGATCTCGGCGGCGAGGTCGGAACGATGGCGGTCTGTTTTTGTGTACTGTACTGGTGGCCCTACTGCTCTCCTGGAGGAGGGTTCTGGGGTCATCGGAGTCGGACAGGGCATGCCTTGGACGGCGGGTACGACTAATGCGGGAAGGGGCATATCTGGCAGCCTCGACAACCAGAGGGTTGCGATGTGAGGCCGCGGAGTCGAAGAAGCGCTTTGAAATGCGCTTCATGAACTGACGGATAGTGGGGATTTTAAGATCGAGATGGAGGATCTCGTTCCGAACGAACCAGGGGGAGCCGGTTGCCCTACGGAGGAACCGGTTTTGGAGGGTCTGCATCCTATGGATGTGGTGGGGTTTCGAGTGTGCGAAAACCACGCTCGCGTAGGTCATGATTGGTCGAATGCACGCTGTGTAAATGCGCAATTTGCACTTGAGTGACAATTTGCTGCGTGCATTCAATAGGGAGTGGAGTCTACCGAGAGCGAAAGCGGCGCGCGAACGCGCCTGCTTTATGTGCTCACCGAAAGAGAGTCTATGGTCCAGAGTGACACCCAAGTATTTGGCTCGCTTCTCCCAAGGCATAGGCTTGCCGAACATGGTGATCGGACGGGGAGGGGTGAGGTTGAGTCTCGGTTTCGAAAATAGAACCGCTTGACTCTTATCGGGATTGACTTCGATTCTCCATTTCCTAAACCAGTCACCGAGTTGGTTGACTGTGGTTTGGAGAGTGCGAGATATCGCGTCGGGGCTTACGCCGCCGCCGGTGTAGTAAATGGCCGTATCGTCTGCGAACAGAGCCAACTGAGCCCTTTTACTTTTGGGGATATCGCTGGTGAAAAGCGTAAAAATGAGAGGGGCGAGCACGGAGCCCTGAGGAACTCCGGCGCGAATGGGACGGGGGGAGGATAGCGCTCCTTCGATGCGGAATCGGAAGGTGCGGTTCGACAAAAAGTCTCGCAGGATGAGCACGAGACGATCTGGCACTTTAAGTTGGTATAGCTTATATAATAAGCCATTGTGCCAGACTTTGTCGAACGGTTTCGCTATATCAAAGAAAACAGCACCCGTCAACGAACCACGTTGGAAGCCAACGCTTATGTGTTCGACGATACGGTGGACCTGTTGGACGCACGAGTGTTGGGTTCGGAAACCGAACTGCTCGTTGGGAATGAGACCTTTCGTCTCGGCATAGTCTAAATCTATGAGACGCTTATAAATAAGCCTCTCATAGATTTTGCCGATGACATTGAGGAGACTGATGGGGCGGTAGCTGGAGGGAGCGGATTTAGGCTTGCCCAGCTTGGGAATGCCGATGACAGTGGCCTGTTTCCACGCTTGGGGGAAGATGTTATTGCTCATGGCACCATTGAAGATGGTGGTCATTAGCATGATCAGGTGGGCAGGGAAAAGTTGGAACACCTTATTGGTGGCCTGAAATTCACATAAATGCTGCTTTTATACTAATTCGTCTATGCTAAGACTTAGCGGACCTGCTTAAATGATATGGACTAGACTTCAATTCTTTATCACTTCAATTCCTTACTTTGGACTTACTTCAAATAACTTCTCCCGCTCTGGGTGGAGCTGGAGGGCGTGTCAGACTTTTAATGACTAAAACTCACCCGTGTTTCTTCACTTGCCTGTGTGCCAGGGCTACGGTAACCCCTCAGGCAAACCCGCGATCCTGTCAGGCATCGGCTCAAACGGACCCCGTCAATGTGTGCTGACATCTCTTTGAGGCGCGCGTGGAACACAATGCGCCTTCGACCCAGGCCTGGTCCTTACCGGATGGCGAGCTATCCATTGCTCGCCGTCCGCAAGGCCGCGCCTACGGTGGCCGGGAATCGGCTATGGACTCCCGATGCCCAGGGCGTCTCCTACGGTGACTTGGGGCGTGAGGGCGCAACGATTCCCGCTTCCTCACGCGCTCCACCCCCTCCTTCGCGAGCATTACTGCTTCGCAGAAGAAGGTGACGGCTTCCCATGCCCTCTCGCTCCGTACCATGGCTAGGACCAGGGACGGACGCGAGAGATCGCCTTCGTGAGGACACGGCAGTGCTCCGCACAAGCCGGGCAGAACTCCACCGTTTCCTCCGGGCGATCCATACAATGGTAACACCCGGGCGTTTCCTCCCGCCTTATCCGGAACAGAAATCTCCCGAAACAACCATGTCCGGACACCGTGGAGCCTCTCAATCTACTCCTCAAAGAGGGGACTTTAGTACCTAAAAACTATTGAAAAAACTTAACCCATCAAGGCTCCTTAACACAGGCGCGACATGCGACGCGAATCGCACGCGACACAAAAGCACCGCCTATCGCGCGACGAGCGGTAGCATCGCGTCCCGTGCGATTAACGTCGCGTGTCGCACCTGTTTGAAGGAGCCTTCAGACATAAGCTCGTTTCCTGGCAGCCCTAGGTGTGCGCGGGCACAACTGGTCGCGACTGTCCTTCCCTTGTAACCGAGACCCATTGTTCATCGCGTGTCTGTCCAACTGAAAAATCTACTCTATTTAATTTCTTTGGCAGCCGGCGTCGCAGAGTATATTTTCATTTGGCCTGCGCGTGGGCCGCACTACTCCGATATAGCAGATGACTGACGCTGATTTTTATTACGTTCGGGATGCAATATCGTATTGTTTTATTGATGTGTAAAATAAATGTAGGTAATCTAGGAATATTTTTGTTCGGGTTTAACGATCGCCTGCACCTGCAATAAATCATCTTCAGGAATTTGTGGAACTCGTTCAAGCTGTGCTGGTACAATAGTAGAAAGTCTTGCGTTTTAATTTGACGGGAGCATGTTTTAAAGATATAACTAGCTGAAGTCGTAAATAAAATAGCCAGTAAATTATTTCAGTAAGATGTACAATGTCACTGAACAATGAGCACATCGTCGTGTCCGTTATAAATAAATTTCGAGGTTTTTATTAATATCTTAACCGGAACCCGGGAAGGCTTGAAGACAGCAATCTTAACCTTTTTCAAGAGAGGCAATATAGGTACAGGTAGGTCAAGACAATTAACTAGATTAACTATTTTAGTGTCTGCTTTGAAATGTACGGTATAAGAAAGATTTACTGCTGTCCAGTACGAAATGATATCCTTGGAAACAGAATTTATATGACAAGATTGTTAAAAACACATTGAAAAAAAACATAGCCGAAGGTTATTTCGTAAAGTTTATTTATTAGTTTAGTTTGAATTTTAATAGAGAATAGAATAGAATACTCTTTATTATGTACACCATAAAAATCCATAGAGCCTCTTTCTGTGTCAATATTATTTGTGTTCCTTGTGTGGAGTGGTCCCGGGTACCTACCTAGTGGCAGCTGTGACCGGCGGGCGACGGGTGATAGCGGCAGCGCCCGCCCGACCGCCCGACGGTTTATATTTGTTTTGATCACGCACCAACCGCCTGCCATGTTCTACGCACTTCCTAATTCCTAGCGTTAGGCCGAGACGTCGCCTTGCAGAGGGCCAGGGTCGTCCGCTCAGTAATATTCGAATTACCTTCTGCAAATTATCAACTAAGTATTAATATTCACTTTACACGTGCCTACATTGTCAACTGTGTCGGGAAACGTGAGCTGTAACACACGTAGAGTGATGCGAAAATAATATTTTCACAAGTAACGTAAATGTCGGAAACTCTACTCGCTTATAACTTTGTCGTTGGAAAGGTCTGAGTTGTGGGTGGAGTTTAAAGAAACAGTAGGTAGGTACTGATACCTGGAAGTCTGCTTGACATACGACGAGGTAGTAAATTATTAACAGTTTGTAAGCTCCAATGGAGCACATCTTACGATTATTTGCTGGCCCACTGCCTGGGAGACCATAACATAGCCATCGGTTTCACTCAATTTAATCATACGATCTATTTGGAAAATCCTCGTGAAAATACAGCACATTTCTCACTCGTTTCTCCAGAAAAAATAAACACCTAAGCTGTATTATCCAATTATGTTCGATAAAACTGTGGTTGGTGCACAATATCGCGCCAGCTCCAGATCCATATTAAACGGAACGTGCACGAGCATATTGGCCGTGATTGATGCCACAAATCAGCGGATGCAACAACGGACATTTCACATGTATATTCGCTAATTTTAGCGTCCAAACCAGCAATCAACCTGAATCTCATCAATTTAACAATATGTTGGCGTACATATTTTCCGCATCGTGTTGCTGCCAAACAATGAGCATACATTTCACGAAGTCTGAGAAACGCATTATAGTGTTACGACAACCTTTGATATGTATATATGGCGAGCAGGTGCCGCGCCTATGTGAACTTCTCAGGGTCGCGGTGAGTTTAACGTGACTCTTACATACGTACATTTAAAATTAAATGGCTGGCATCAATGCTCGAACGAGTTTTTATGCGGTTGCCCAAGCCTCCAAGCAATGCAATAAATTAGATAAAGTGTTCGACTCCATTTTTAGAAAATTGAAAACTGAAAACTTCTAGAACCGTTCTGTCACTTGTCACTTTGAATGACTGAGATAAAGTACTGTGGTTTCTGAGTACTTAAACAAGTAGGCATGTATGCCAGAATATGTTGAAAGCTGAACGACTAAGAACTGTTGCATAGTCTTCTGGCGTTTAAAGCCAATGCATTTTAAAACGTTTTCTATTTTCAGTGCATTTTTAACCGACTTCACAAAAAGGAGGAGGTTCTCAATTCGTCTGTATGTTTTTTTTTTTTTTTATGTGTGTTAGCTCATAACTTTTTTCTGGGTGAACCGATTTGGATGATTCTTTTTTTATTTGATAGGTGGTGCTTCACATGTGGTCCCATTTAAATTTGTTCAAGGTCTGACCAGTCGTTTTTTAGTTATCTTTAATATTGCAATTTTTTTCCACTTAGTTTATATGGATGATGTGTTAATAATTTCCTGTCACTGTTATTTACACACCAAGTAGTGGTATAAGAATTTGTGTGGGGTAGGTATCGCAACTAAAAAGTGAAAAATAAAAACTTTTTTACAAAAAAACAACCGACTTCCAAAAAAAACACTAAAAGACGTGAAAAATAACTTTAATTTCGGAAGTCGGTGACCAAAAACGAAAATACAAAATAAAAACTTTTTTACAAAAAAACAACCGACTTCCAAAAAAAACACTAAAAGACGTGAAAAATAAAAATAACTTTAATTTCGGAAGTCGGTGCCTTTGGTTTTGTATTTTCGTGTTTGGCCACCGACTTCCGAAATTAAAGTTATTTTTCACGTCTTTTAGTGTTTTTTTTGGAAGTCGATTGTTTTTTTGTAAAAAAGTTTTTATCTGGTTCAAAAATTTCCTTGCCACTGTATCAGAAAAGGGCTATAATAACTATATGGCGTTCGCATAGAACTTCCATGATAAAGTGCTGGAGATGTGCGGACGTCCCTAGATGCGTTTCCAACATTCCCCCAGCGACATGACGCTCTGCTAATGACATATTTCGGGCAGTGCGCCCCAGTCGCCGCCAAGGACACGTCACCGTCCGCACTCGCTATTTCCGACCGCGGCTATTCGTGAAAGCTTACATTGTTTTATTTTTACCGCAGAACACTGTCCACCGGGAAGTACGTGCCTATTACTGGCCTAATTGTTTTTTTAAAGAAATTTCTCCAGTGCGGGTACTTGCAGCTCGGTACGGAGCTCTTGTTTAGATAGCCGATCAGATCATGACTGAGACGGGACGCTAGTAACTTTGATCACATTTCCACACAATGTGTTACAACTGCTTGTCAAAACTTGTGTACACAAGGAATATCAGACGATACATTTAGCATTATAATATTAGAATATCATTTACTGCGAATAATTTCGATGACGAACACCTACATCACAAATTAATTGCTAAGTACTAAAAAACGTTAAATGAAAACCTGTGCATTTCAAGTTTAATTGCCATGTTTTCTATGTTCTTCTGTGAGCTCCAATGTTTAGATAATGAAAACATCTCTTTGATCAGGTAGCACAATGTTTTAGCATTTCTGTAGTAGTTACTAGATTGTGTTTTTCTACTGACGTAGTAAATAACGTTGTCGCGGAGTATATTATACTTTTTCATCTAACTTGCGTCCAGTATTCAACTTTTTACTGGCTGATTGAATGTTGGATCTTGAATATTCTATTGTATTGAAACGAGTCCTCAATTACGTCCGTAAGTCTATTAATTAACGAGCATCCGAGCAAGTAACTCAATCAATTGCTCGTTAAAGGAGATAAGTATGCACATTGATTGCTTTTATTACTTTTATGGAACGCCATTGCTTAATTGAAGCGTACATGCAAACGTTTAAGCACTCTGTACAACCAGTCTATGACGTGTTTGTAACGTTATAATAACTTGATCATTTTCCTTAACGTATGACGTGTTCTTAAAGTTGTAAAACAGGTAAATATTGTGCAAAAAAGGTGCTTAAGCCGAGAAGTCAAGTTCTATATATTTTAAATAGGTACCTACTATTTAAATTATGTTTTACAGACTCCATGAGGTTAAACTGACCGTTGAGGCAGTAAGTCGTATTTTAACATAGTAAAAATGTATAATAAATCCAGATAAATAACCTGTAAAACGTTTACGTAAAACATCTATAAATATTGTAATATTTTGGTATGGAACAAAAAACAGATACCTACTTAACGCGTCGATAATCATCGCTAAATATACTTGACGATAAGCCCTTTTGTTGTTCTACCCAGGTCTGTCGTCAGTGGTGTGACATTGATGTAATAACAGACTTGCTTCATGGTCGTAGCACTCATCGTCAAGGGGGCTCTCGGGGTCGTAACCCCTGCTGAGATCCAAAATTATCACTATTATAAAACCAAACATACTTTCCTAAAACCCATCTATATCAGTTAGTATTGTCAATAGTTTTTCATCTTCACTTTGCAGCATACAATATGACTCATATTAATTCTGTTTGGAGAAAAACCAATGGGGCGATGCCGGAGCCTCCTTGAAACTTTTCAATATTTTTAAATATGTCAGCACCATGTATCCTTCATTTTCTGTTCCGTGCTTTCACATAATTAATTTACCTGTTATTGCTTTATATTTAATTCTTTTTACCTATTATGTAATCTATTATAGTAATTTTATTCTAAGTGCATCGTCTTCACATATAATTATATAATTAATGTATACATAAAATATTTTAAAAGAGTAACGGTGGAATATCTTGTTCATTTTTCTCCATTTGAAACTACCTTTTGGAAGGGGCAACTAGAACCAATTCTATTTTTTTGTAAAGTTGTGACGTTCAAAAGTGCCTTTTATGCGCCTATCTGAAATAAATGATTTGAGTTTCTCTTTGAGACCTGAAAAAGCTTTAATTTGGTAGAACAGATGAGTGGCATCGATAAAGATAACCAATACAAAAAAAAATAAAGAAAAAAGTTACCATACTTTTTCGCCAAAATCAATTTAATTTTGTCTACAAGTAAAAGGCTACTTTTAATGCTTTATATCATACATATTACAAGGACTGGATGTCTTTAATTTATTAATTACAAACGGCTTCGTCGATATAAACAATATCGTTTATGACCGCGCAACTTTGATGCTCGTCAAAATCCTCATTAAAATTATAGTTTATTACGATCGGTAAGTAATAAAAACAAATTATAAGCATCTTGATATTTCATGAGCGATCAGTCAAGGCTCTTTAGTGAAATTTGTCGCCGTTATAGAGTTAATATGAACTTAGTTATGGGTTTATAGCCAAATTATTCCAAATAAAAGTAGGCACTTAATTGAATATTTATGAAACTGAATAATAAAGTTATAAAAAAAGAATTTCGTTTACATTTTATCCCTTATCCAGGAGCTTATAAAAAGAATGCTTCATGTAGGTATTATTAGGTTGTCTAAATCCAAAGCACCATCTAAAAAAAACCCGACAATAAAACGTTTTCTTCCAAGTCTCTCGATGAAATCCCTACTTCCATCTCCTATACAAGAGTTGGCGATAAAAGACTTTTATTAATTTTAGTGCAGGTTTCGAGATGATTTTTTCCTTAAATAATAGAATGAAAATACTACTCAAGTACCAGTAGTAGTCGAATATAATATTCAAGAGTGATAACTAACTGGCTAACAAGACTTAAGTAGCCGCTGATAGCAGGGCTCACTCTCACAATATCTTCATAGAGTTGAATATAATACTCTAGAGTGATAACTAACTGGCTATCAAGACTTAAGTAGCCGCTGAAAGCAGGGCTCACTCTCACAATTTGCTGTAACAACGGCTGCGGTAATGAAGGCTATAAATCCCCCATTGAGTGTGCATCAGTATTAATAGATGTGTGGCGGTCACCTGCCACCTTGGCGGTGGGTGCCAGCCCGGGGAGATGTTTATACGAAACGACCGATGAAACAAACACTTCGATAAATACATAAACTCACGCCTACTTCCCATGGGGCAGATAGACACTACAGAAAGCCACCTGCTGGAATCCTTACAAACTCCTTTTGCTTTCGTTTATGTTCATATATCTAAACAAAAAAATTCAATCATTTTTTTTTTAATATAAACAGCTGCCTTCTACGCTTTGGCATCGGCAATTAGCTTCATCTTTCTGACTGACCTACTCTATGACATTTCCAAAGTGCCTGTAATTGGTCTCATGGAAATAAATGCTTTGAGTTTGAACGAAATTTTGATACGAAAAATCAATTTTCATATTGATGTTCTTCTAAATTAGCAAAATACATACTGCTGAGCCGCTGGAGTAGATTTGGGAAGGAAACTGAACGACAACACGTCCCAACCTGCGGGATAATTGCGTGACGCACTAAGTGTAGGAATGGCTTTAATTTTGATAGTTAAACAAAATTCGTTGCGTTATTTACGTTGTTGAGCTGACAATTTTTTTGAACATTTGAAGCAATGGATTAGAAATATACTTCAAAATTATTGATATTGTGATTGATAGTGTGTCACGCAATTAGGATGCTGATGGGCATCGGTCGGACGGCACGTGCGATGCAACACCGCGACGTGACTCCTGTAGAACAATTTCCATGATTTTTTATAGAAATTGTTCTACTAGAGTCGCGTCGCGCCTGTTTACGGGATCCTTGAATCGTTTCTAGGGTACGACGAGGGGCCACATCTCAACTTCCTCATCAACATACACGTTTCTACTTGAGCTGATTAACTAAGGAAAAGTAGAGATGTATAAACTTCACTGACCCACTTAGTATTCCCTTCAGCACAATAATCGTAAGTTGCCCGCTGCAAGTTAAACAGAGCTATTCTAGTGCAAAGCACTTATGCCACACACGTAAACTACAAATAGTTGTATCTAGGTAGTTGCCTCCATTACCTAAGTCCAAAAACAAACAAGAATATATAAATAAAGGATCAAAGAAACAACCAATAAAGGTTGTTGTGTTAAATTGTTTGTTAAATGTGTTAGAACAAATAAACGATCACCGTCGTATGACGTCGACCAATCACTTATGTTGATGAAAACTTAAATAGAAATAGGTTTACAAATAAATATTCGTGCGTTGTATTTACCTATCAATAACTAATACTATTTGTTCGTCCTTAGGTAACCCTGCACGTTTAACTATTCATATCTTTATTTGCAATCCTTAATATTTATAGGTGTTACAATGGCTTAAAGGTAAGATACAATAAAGATTGTGGAAGGTACGATAAATACATTACAGGGGCGGATCCAGGATTTCATTTTGGAGGGGGGGGGGGGGGGTGTGTGTATTCTGACAAGGATCAGAGTTAGAGTTAAAATCACAAGTAAACATTGTGTTTTTATTAGCTTGCAGTGTTTTTATTAGCTTGAATTTTTACAAAATAAAGTTAACGCGCCTGGTGCGGCTTTTGGCAAACCTATTTATAATTTTATCGACATCAACTGGAACATCCCTTTGGATGTGTAGGAGTGCAAGTCTACAATGCCGCTCCTCCCCTGTCCGCGTACGCTGCTTTTTTAAGCGGCGTAGAGTGGAGAATGACCATTCGGCTGAATTGAATCAAAAAGTTGAGTCGAAAGTATAGAATTCCTGAGGGCCTAGACAAAATAATATTCGATTAGCGATGCCAAAAAATGTATGGAATTGACATAAGCTACCGAAATGTCACGTGATCATAGGTTAACGAATAGAAACTAGCTAGACACTGTTAACATCATTCGATTCTATGAAACGAATCGACAGCGTCGAACGATTACTTCCATATAGATGCGTAGCCAAGTGACACTTTTTGACAAGTGTTATCGCTAGTTTTCGATTGGTATGATGCCAAATATTAGCGTAAGCGGTAGCGATTGTAGAAATAAAATCGCTCCGAAGCGAATGACATTTGTCTAGGCCCTCTGGGGTGGGGCATGACCCCCATAGCCCCCCCCCCCCCCCCCCCCCGTATCCGCCAATGATACATTATACAGAGTGGCAGGGACAGCGACGTGCAACCTGTTACCATGGAATCAGTACATGATTCTGAACCCTGCTGCGTTGAGAGTGTTCGTCGGTTATTTAAAAAAAATTGTTGTTCCAGCCTTGATGTTCCTGCAACCCTGTAATAAACAATAAGGATGGTAGGCGGGGCTGGGCAGAATGTGAAAATTACCATTTCAGACACTAATCGACATGGTCCTCACATGATCTGCCTTAGGGAATGCAAATCCGTTCTGTTTTAAAAACGGATTTTTGTTCCAATCCGGATTTTCCGGATTTTACGGATTTTTCATAAAAATAAACAAATCTACCCATATTAGTTTGTTAATATGATGTTTCTTATATTTGTGTAAATCGATTAAATTAAAGCACATGAAAATCAAATCAAATTATTTGTTTAATTTTTTTATTTGAAATTATTCAAACTATCATCATTAAATACCATAATTACGGTGTTATTGCTCTATTCTGTACTTATTCTTATCAAAATAATCAACCTGTGACTCGCGTTCTGAGTAACGTTAGTAAAATAATTAATTGGTACAAATTAAAAGAAACTCTGAAGAACAAAAATAAAGACAAATAGACTCCTTGTCAAATTATTAAACATATCATAAACAAAAGTAACAAAACAATTTAACTTCATTTAAATCAACATAAATTTAACGACGTAAAAAACTATGTAATTTTTTGAGACAAAACTTGTTCTCAAAAATAAGGCATCTAAAGTGAGTAATTCCACTTTGCCCCACCAAGCCCGCCACCCTGGTGTGGCAAAGTGGACTGCCTAAAATTTTGCAGTGGAATATGCCCCACTATTCTGATTTGATGGGGCGGATAACACTAGCATAAACACTTTGTGGATTCTGCCCCACTAGGGTTGGCACCTCAGGATTTGTGGTTTAGGCGCATTTGGGCTAATTCTCATTTTGGCAACCGACTCGCTAATGGACTACTTCTCATTAGGGCTACTGCTCACTTGGGCTACTTCTCCCTTGGGCTACTTCTCACTTGGGCTACTTCTCACTTGGGTTACTTCTCATTAGGGCTACTACTCAAAATTTGGGAATGTTTATTGAAATAAGTACTGTATTGAAAACAAACATTGCATTCATTGACATCATTACAATAAAAACAAACGCTACACAATCGGGGATAGGATGCAAGAGCGAGCGAAGCGAGCTCGGGACTCGGGGCACCTCGACTCGGACAGGTTAGGTTAGAAGGGGATGGCGGGGTCTGAAAGACCCCGCCGTCCCCTTCGTGGTTATTTTTTTTTAAACCGCCCAGAAGTAGGAGCCCCGCCAAGCGGGGCTCCGTCGGCTACGCCTTATAAATAAAAAAGGAGAATAGGTTCATTTCTACGACACTCTATCCATCCTGGTGGAAAGTAGCAGCTTAATAATCAGTTGTTAGCTTTGTTTTAATTTAAACTGGTATCGAGTTTCTGTTTTGGCGAGGCCTCCTATTTCTGAATTTTTATTTTTGGACAAAAAATAAATCCTGGTTTATCCTGGGTTTTATCTGATTTGCATAATAAGGCGTAGCCGACGGAGCCCCGCTATGCGGGGCTCCTACTTCTGGGCGGTTTAAAAAAAAATAACCACGAAGGGGACGGCGGGGTCTTTCAGACCCCGCCATCCCCTTCTAACCTAACCTGTCCGAGTCGGGGTGCCCCGAGTCCCGAGCTCGCTTCGCTCGCTCTTGCATCCTATCCCCGATTGTGTAGCGTTTGTTTTTATTGTAATGATGTCAATGAATGCAATGTTTGTTTTCAATACAGTACTTATTTCAATAAACATTCCCAAATTTTGAGTAGTAGCCCTAATGAGAAGTAACCCAAGTGAGAAGTAGCCCAAGTGAGAAGTAGCCCAAGTGAGAAGTAGCCCAAGTGAGAAGTAGCCCAAGGGAGAAGTAGCCCAAGTGAGAAGTAGCCCTAATGAGAAGTAGTCCATTAGCGAGTCGGTTGCCAAAATGAGAATTAGCCCAAATGCGCCTAAACCACAAATCCTGAGGTGCCAACCCTAGTGGGGCAGAATCCACAAAGTGTTTATGCTAGTGTTATCCGCCCCATCAAATCAGAATAGTGGGGCATATTCCACTGCAAAATTTTAGGCAGTCCACTTTGCCACACCAGGGTGGCGGGCTTGGTGGGGCAAAGTGGAATTACCCTCTAAAGTGCTGTCGTTTAACCAGCTGCGAATTCGGTTGCACATAATTCCTGCTGCGGAAAAAGCACGCTTTGATTCGATGCTTGTAGTCGGACTCAACACTCGCCAGACGCGCGAACAGCGAACTCGCTCGGCTCGATATTTTTGTTACAATTTCTTATTATTAAAAAAATACGGATTCGATTTTCAAATCCGGATTTGGAAGTCTAGTAAAAATGTGCGGATATCCGGATTTTTTGGATTACGGATAGTCCGAATGGCATTCCCTAAATCTGACCAAGATTATGTCTGGACTTTAAAAGAGAATCTGATTTTGTTTCGGCCTTTCTTCTCAGAGTAGTTGGAAAAGAAACGACGGCCTCATCTAGTATTTAAATATGATTGGCGTGTAAGCGTTTGTACGAACCTACTAAGGGCCGTTTTCAGATACGAGCTTATTCGACAGATAGCAAAAACATCATTTGTTCAATCATCAATATGTTTTATTCGTCGCATAATTCACATAACTGAGGAATAAATCTATTTGACTCTTTATACTCTATATAGCCACTTATTCCTTATATAAACGACGTTGACGGTACTAAGTTTGTTGATAAGTTTGTTTGTTTATGGATATTTTCGACAGTATTGACGACATGACAATTGAGGAAGGAGAAATGAATTATACAATCCAAATAAAAGAAAAGAAAGAATTGTAAGACCGAGAGTACGACACTAACGTGTGGGGGCAAAATTCCACCGTCTATTCAGACTTAGCAAAGAATTAGTGCAATATTTGCTGTTCTTGGTAAAGAATAAAATCAAGAGCAAGACACAAAGGTGAGTTATTATAAGCATAGGACACACATATTTAGGTATATACTGACTTGGACAACATAAAATGCTATCTCGAAGCACTACATCAATAGGTACTTGGTGCCAAGTAATCAAATACTAAAAAAATACCTACATCTTATGTTTTTGAAACCAGTTTATTCCATCCATGTTACAACTGCTGATAACATTAAGATTACCACTGCCTGGGAGTTTTTACATCACTGCTGGTGATTTAGGAGACATTTATAATTTCACCACGTAATCAAAAAAGTGTGCTGATGCCATCGCATCTTTGAGGCAAACGTTTAATAAGTTACCAAGAAGTGAGGAAGAAAGAAGAAAACCTCAAGAACAACTTTATAAAACAGCTAGGTTTCCTCGAGTGGTATCAGCTATAGGTTGCACACATTTAAAAATTCAGTCTCCTGGTAGAAACACAGCTGAGGAATTCGGAAACAGAAAAGGCTGTTTTACATTTAATCTGCAGGCAATGTGCTCAGCTGAATTATTTTTTCAAGATATAGTTGCACGTTGGCCATACAGGCTCCTCCCCATGATAGCGTCTGTTGTCATCTAAGGCTTTGCTTTCGTAGTCTTTCTTCACTTTTCGTAGAATATCTACATATAAAGAAGTTTCGGTACCTAATATACGAATGTTTAAGAGTGTCATTTTTAGAGTCTATATTTACCTGAAGGTGTAAACTATCTCTATGACGCATGCAGCTCATCAAACCGGGAGTGATCCATGGCTTTAGGTACGAGCGGCAAAGCGGCGAGCGGAAATCAGTGTGAGTGTTTACTGCAGAACTGATTATATCATTAAAACATTCTAACACCTCATTTACACCGCTCTTGCTGGTAACGTTGGTCCAATCAACCTTTTGTAGATCAGCAGATACAGCTTCAAAATCTGTCGTCAACATTATCCTTTTTTTCCTATTTGGTTTATTATTTGATGTGTTGAGGCCGACCATAGCAACGACATGATCTGTTACCGTATATCTACTTACCACACCCACCAAAGGATTTTTACTTTATACAAAAATATGGTGCAAGCAGCTGTATCCCCTTGTAGGCTTTGTAATGGCGGGAAATAAGCCATGTTGCGCCATCAAACATTGATACGCTACGTTATCAGCGTTGGAATTTTTCTTAAGTTTGCTCAAACTAGAGTCGAGAGATACCAAAAATATACAGAGTTGATACGACAGAGGGGCATTAAATTACACTACGTATACTATACGTGTTTAGTATTAATTCGATACGGTATAAAAATAAAAAGCACCAAAAATGAGGTTTTTTTTCAAACTATATAGCTTACAAATCCGAGTAAAACGCAACCACCCTTTGTAAATAAATTTAACTGACCTTAGATACCTAGGTAACAAAGCGGCAACGTCGCGCGCACGCCGGAGCGCGGCGTGTGTTAGCTCGTGTCAAAGCGGGCGGCCGCGGTGGCGCGGGCGGCGGCTTACGCCTCCGCTTGCGGTGGCTTTTATGTTATTTAAGGTTTTGAAATACGCGCACAACAAAAACACTTTTTTTTTAATTCTCGATGTGTCCTCCATTCACATTAATCCACAAATTATACCGACAGAGAATATTATTACTTATTTTTCTAATTAAATCACTGTCCGTCGCTAAGCACTTTAATTTGTGAAATGCTAAAATAATCCTATTTTTAGTTCCACAATTGTATTTACCTCTGAGGCATACACTTCACCCTTAATGTACCCCCACAAAAAGAAATCCATGGGAGTGAGGTCTGGAGATCGTGATGGCCACTTTAATTACACACACACACACACACACACAACCAAAGTTTAATTACGTGTCGTATCACAATGAAAGCAGTCAATCACAAAAAAAAAACACTAACACTAAATAATAATAATCCCAAGTTACGTGTCCTGTCACAATAATAAACGAAATACTGTCTTAAACTTATTTAGTGTCATATCACAATAACAAAACAAAATCACAATTGTCAGCGCGCGAGTTCGACAAAACAAGAGCGGTGCAGGAGCTTCCGTGTTACGTAACATAAGTACGTTCCGAAAGGATAGCGTCGGCGCACTGAAAAAACAAGTTTTTTAGAAGCCCCACTTTCCGATCGCAAGGATCTAGGATGCAATAGCAACTCACTGACCTATTTCTATTTCTTTTTCGCGCGGGATGTTTTGCTATGATTGTCATTCTCGTAATGAAAGTGCAAGTGTGTGTGTATTTATTGCTTCCTTGTTTGCATTGCCATCTTTTTAGCGAAAATATTTGGTTGTACTTGTGACTTGCGTCACAGCGGCAACAACACATCGTAGGTTATACTCAGATTTATCGTTTTAAGGTGCATGACCTAAGCGTATAGACATAATCAGCTGTTAGGAACGATACATCGTGTTCAAACGGGGCAAAAACTTAAAAAATCATTTGGGATTAAACTACTGCTCCTATTTAATTGATTTTTGGTACAGAGCTTCGAAATGGTACCTAGTATAGGCAGTTTAAAGGAAAGCCCCTCTGTCGTATCAACTTAGTATACAAAGTAGCAATAGAAGAGGAGTGATATTTTCCGGGAATTTGCATATAACCATTTATACTTACCAACAGGCAGTCTGCATCATCTATGTTTGGTTTCAATATCGACGCCGTGAAAGAGTCCATTATTACTCCACTTGCCTTGTTTTTATGGTGAGTAGTGTTAAAAATGTTCTAGCCTTCCATTTGTCTGCTAACAGAGTTCTCATGCAGCCAGCATTCAGTAAGTACAATAACATCGTATTCAATGTCTAAAAACAAAAAAAACCTGTCAAAGTTACACAGTACACTTCTTACGTTAAATGTTCACATTTTGAAATTGTACTCGCAGTGGAGATGTTCTTCACATAATTCGGGGTTATCGATCATGTGACAATCTAAACTAAGGGACAATCTAATCTAATCTAATCTAAACTTTTAAGTTATCCACGATAAAGAAAGTAACTTAATTTGGGTTGGGGTATTAGTCCAAGCGCCGCTGCAAAAAAAGTAGGTTTGTAATGCAACGTACGGGACCTGTTTTTTTTTTTTTTTGGAATATGTTCAAAGGTGTCCCCTGAATGTAAATCCAAGTGGGCGCGGCGGGGGGGATTCACTTCAGCCGCCATCTTGGAAAACACGTTTTATCGAATATCTCGCGAACCGCTCATCGTACGACAAAAATTGTAGAGATCATTATCGCAGATAATAATATTTGTCATCTTTTTTATTTGAAACTTTTTTTTGTATAACGCATTGGTTTTTAATTATAGCGCTCCAAACATTCTCATTTTCAAAATCTGTGAATGCAGATCAAAACGATTCAAACTTTTCAGAAGAGACTTAAAAACGTTTTTTAAGCCGCCGCCGAGTTGAGGCTGACTGCTGGCATCGACCAGGAGAGGGTTTGAAGGCTCTGCTTGTGGACCGGCCGAGAGTGCAGTGTGCTGTGCTAAGGTTGCTTGATGAAGCTGAGGGTGATGACCAGGTATGCGCGGTCGCTGCATGCTGGTGGTCAGGATACCCGTTGAAGCCGTGCGTGCTGGCTGGCTGTGTGACTCGCCGCTCGAAAGCTTGAAGGAAGTGATGATGACGTCACGCTGATGTACTTGCACGAAGGCTGCGCTGACGTTCATGTTCAGGATCACCAGTATAGAGGTATGAGGAACAGGGTGTAAAGTTCACTCATACTCTATAGAAAAGGGAGGATCCTCCGACCAGACGGGTGTTGTGTCTGGTGGGCAACTGCCCGACGGTCGATGTCGGGACGTTGTATACATATAAGCTAGTCGCGCGGTAAACTCCGCTTGCGCGATGCAGGATTTGCGTGACGTCAGTATGACGTGTAGCTCGCATGTGGCGATGTTGATACCGCTACAAAAGAATAACGTTTATTTGGCCACAGTTCGTGGAACACAAAATACAATTAACAAAATAAAAAAAGTGAAAATAATGTTTTAACAACATTTAATTTACACAATTTAACTTTTGTAGCAGCAAAACATGTATTTCTTGTTTCCTTTTACTGTACCTGGTTTCAATACATTTGACACCTTTGTTTTCAGTGCTTTGTGGTGCCATTTGTATAACACATCTTTTTAATAATTATACTTTACTCCTCAAAATTAAGTTTGTTCTATAGTTATTTCTCCATATTTTTTAAATAATTTTTTGTTGTTACAGAAAACAAACAAGTTACGTTTACAGTCAAATAACATTGCCTTCTTCTAAAAGATTCGTAACTGTTCACCTCCTACAACTTTCCTACATCTCTTACTATAAAAGAAAATCTGTATAAATAGACGCCTTTCACCTTTTGGATCACATATTGCTGTAAAAATGAATCGAGCAATGAAATACTAAAGAAGACTACCTACAGGTGGACACCACAAAAAAACCATTCTGCTATATAACAACGGATACGAAAAAAAGTTCTGAGCTAACACTCTTAAAAAAATGAAAATATATAAACAGTTGAATTGAGAACCTCCTCCTTTTTTTGAAGTCCGTTAAAAAATAAAAGAAACTCGTCGTCCCGAAACGATTCGACGACGCCACGACCCGATCACGTGTCGGATAATATAAATGATCCCAGAATTAATGACTATGAATACTGGGACAGCATGGGTCGCAGAGAGTAAAGCAATATGTCGTCTGTGGTGAGCTTTACGAGCTGCTCCGTCATAATTACTAATTACATAAAGGGAATAAGTAAGATGGCGACCAATCAACGTCTTGAAACTAATTAGTATCCAATATCTGCGAAATCTAATGCCATCTTTCTTAAAAAGGAATCTTGGCTAAGGAAGAATCATCAATATGAACTGTTATTTTTATTAATGATTCCTTATTTTTCAGATTAGCACACCAAAAGCACCCAAAAAATCATTATGACATTGACTAATACCCAAGTGACATATGTTTACGCCTTCTCAACTCGTCTTAACCAATACCAAGGGTAATAAGATAATCTGGGCAATAAGACCTTCAGAAATGAACGCAATGAAATATCTAATCCAGACAGGAAGTCACCACTTTGGACTGTGATCCAAGCGACAAATGCGAGAATGAATGTTAATGAGATAACATAACACACACACACACAATGAAAGAATATCTAGAGTCTAGCTTAAAATAAGGATTTTCTGTCATGTACAAATGGCGATCTGTCCTATATAAACAATAAGATTTAGTCTATCCTATTTAACTTTGTATAAAATTATAATTATAATAACCTGAAAAGGATGACATTAATATTGCTGCATAATTGTATTAAATTCATTATTATTGACATTTAATTTTGACATAACTATAATTCAGTAGTCAATTTGATTGTACTAATATAAAAGAAAATAATTAAGTAATAATAATGTTTAATGCATCCTAGTTTAGGATGATAAGGGCAGGCGAATGATAATTGCAAAGCTTGTAAAAAACTGCTAATTCATAAATACTAACATAACATAACACCAGCATTGAACACTTAGTTTGCAATAAACGTTTTGACTGTGACTTTAAACATAACGCCTATATTACACGAAGGGGTAGACGATTTATAGTTGACCGACATTTTGCAGTCCCATGTAGTAGAGGGCGAGCCTTTTACTATCAAACGGGCACAAATCCAGACTCTGGACTGCTACTGCGAAATGTCTAATATAAAAACATTTTGCTGGATCTAGGGCTTGAACTTGCGACCACCAGAGCATCAATTACAAATTCAACATTAATGATTTAAGTAATTTTTTCTAACACTATAATTTAAAAGAGTGTCCATGGAGTTTCTTGCCCGCTCTTCTCCATAGGTACCTAATACGCCTTGGAATGGGCAACTAGCTTCATATTTCTGACTGACCGACTCCTTGACAATTCAAGTGCCTGTAAATGGTTTAATTGAAAGAAATTCTTTCAGTTTGAACAAAATTACATATTGAAATGTGTCGGTGATATTCCATAAAGATTTTAGCTAGACTTTTAATTACTAGGTACTGAAAGTTTTGCTCGCCAAACCATTAAAAGATTACATAACCTAATGAATGACACATTTCAAATTTCAGATGTCACCGCCAGGAATGTTTTTGATGTGCTTATTGTTAGTACGTACAAAAGATTTAGTGCCGAAAATATTCTCGTCATCAAATAGCTGAAGATCGACCTTGATTCATGGGTTACGATTTCAAATGCATTAGTGTTAATAATGTCGACATTTTACCGAATCACAATGTTTTAAAATAAATGTCTTCCACTGAAGAAATTTTTTGATTCAGGCTGAATTGCTGTATATAATTCGCCTAGTTACACGGTATATTTTCTACATTTCAAAGTTCCAAGAGTAAAATATCTCCGCAAACATCATACTAACATCCGTTACAGTTTTTATTATTTGTAGCTACATGCGGATTAGTAATTATAGTCTAGAATAAAAGTCTGCTGGGTAATGTACAAGCTATACATATGCTTTTAAATAGGTAATTAGTTCACTATACATACCGACCTATATCTCTTGTGTATAAAAATAGCTTGATATGGGTAATGTTGCCAAATACAAGTATGTCACTATCATTATATAAAAAAGTCTCGTTATAACATCTCAGAAATAGAGTGTATTTTTATACTTTACCTGGGAATAAGTAATGTTTAGTATGTAGGCCTATATTAGCTTGATATTCATGGATTCGGTTTGTCGTTTATAATAATGTTCTATATCTACCTGAGTATTCTGTATCTCCTTTGTTTCAGATCATCCAAAGGTTGTCTGTAAGAGATCGCCTTGTGAGATAAGACAGTGCCGGTTTTAACAGTACAGGCGCCCTGAGCGAAATTTCGGCGGCGCCCCTATGAGCTACCCTCTTGGAGAGTAGAGTGGGAGGAAAAGTTTTAGCACTCCGCCAAGGTTTTCTTTTGTCCATTCATAAAGAAATAGTAGTAACTTTGTAGGCTTATGCTGAAAAGTTTGAGAATTCAGAGATTGTCGGATGCAAGAGCAAGCGAAGAGAGCTCAACTTCTTTTTTTGAAAAGTACTGCCCTTCGGCGCCCTTTCACCTCTGGCACCCTGGCCGGTCGCCCAGCCGCGCCCTACCCTAACGCCGACATTGAAGACGAAGACCATTGTACAATCATTTTAAGGCGCTTCCCTGACCAAACGAACTTGAGCGTTCGGTCCTTTTCTGTCCCGTCGAGGAGTCTCGCTCTGTCTCGCTCCCTCCGCATGCTCATTTATCATAAAATACACAAAAAAAATGAAATTATTTGAATAAAAAAAGACAAGTAAAGTTTTAAAATAAAATAAAACGTGCATTATTTAGATTTTTAAATTATCTATCCATTAGTGTAATCCTCAAATGAATAGAACGTCACCTTTAGCAAAAGATGCATGCAATCAATAATTTTAGTCACTTTTTTACAAGGAGATTTTAGATGTATTTATAACACATAAAAACAAATAAGAACGTGCAATGTGATGATAGGATATCGAACATTAATAATGTGCTTTTAGATGTAGTTTATTACCCATAGTGAATGAGTTGATAGCCTCTGAATAACGCACTATGACAAGGTTTTGGTCGGGGTACCGCCTTAAATATTTTTATCCTTTTTGTTTCTTGTACTGGAAACACTTTGTGTTTAATAAATATAATATTATAAAAGGAAATAAGCTGTTACCAATAAGACACGTGGACGTAAATACTTACTTCCTTCGCGAAACGTACAGACGCCAGCACATGAAGCTACTACAATCCGTCAGATTTCTTTAATAGATTTTCAACTTTATAGCTACAGCATAAGGTTCAAGGTTGATTGGGAAAATTTGACAGCTTCGGGTAGCTTGACTTTTATTTTTTTTTTGTTTTCGGGGGGATACCTTCAAAAGGCACCCGACCTCTGGGGACGGAGGCCGGGGAGTGTGGGATTTTTACCTCACTAAAACCACCCCGGTGATCACCATCAGCACATAGCTTGACCTGCTGGTGTCTGTACAATAAAGTTTCTTCAACCCAATTACTCTGCTACGAAAACCACATTACATCCCATAAAGCTCACTACGAAAACGGCCGACATCTTTCCGTTAAATATTACGTACGTATAAATGGCCGCAGTCTTCACCCTCGAAGTCCTCAGTCAAGAATGAGGTCACCACATTACACAGGGGTTGTTCTGTGGGGACTGAGTAGTCCCTTACTTCGGCAGGTCGCAAATAGATATAACTTGTGGTTACGTGTAAAGTAGGTATTCTATATTTATTTATTCTGTTCTAGGAATATTTACAGGATGACAAAGGGACGAGAATCTTTCAAGTGAAGTGGATACCACGTGAAACACTTAGGTATTGCATTGGGCTTGCGAACTTTAAAAGCTACAACGGTTATATCCATAAGTTTACGCTGAAGTTAAAAAGCAAAATGCTAAAAGCTTCTTTTACAAATCAATAAATTAGAGCTTTCATAACAGGCAAATTTATTCTATTGTAACTTCCTTCTTTCATAATACAAAAATGCCTACGTAACGTAATGTTTCCAGCATTATCTATTGTTCCCTTCGCCACCACTTCTGTAAAATATTCAGCATGGAACTCAATGGATGCCGCCACTACATTAATCTTCAGTGACGCAGCACTGTGAACGACGTCTTTACCATAGACACACCCTTCGCTTTCACTCACCCCGGACTCCGGAGCATGCGCCATAGATGAATTAATGTCTTGTCAGCCGCCATGAAAGGATATAAAATCGTCCCTATAACTTGCAAACGACGTAACGTGGAAAAATACGAACCGTTTACAAATATGTAAGTATGTACACCTACTCTGTTCTGTTTTAAGGTGAATAACATGACAAAAACTTTTTTTTATTACCTGTCCCGGACAAGAATCGGTACTCGAATACCTAACCAACTTGCGCTATATGTAATGCCAGCTCTTACAGAAACATTTAATTAGTGTCAAGTATAACATCATACTTATAATGAACAGAGTATAAGTATGTACAGTATAACTATTTTCTTGATGTTCCTCGGCAAAGTTCGTGTTTCGTCAGTCGTTGGATTTCTATCAGTTGCCCTTTGCACTTGGTGCAGACCAGACGCTCTCAATCGACTTGGAAGTATATAGATTTATTAATACTCTTTTAACTTAATGTACTTTATTTTAAAAATTAGAAGAAACTGACGAAACACGAAGTTTGCTGAGGGAGATTAAGAAAATAGTTGTACTGCAATTATATCGCAAGTTATGAAGTCAAAACCTGAAACAAACTAACAATACTTGGACTATCAACAAATCATTTGGAAAAGATAAATCAGGCTTCAGATGATTACTGAGAAAAAGCGTAAAATAGCAATTGGTTAGATCAAAATAAAGTTTTTACTACCTCTATATCTATAGAAACAGATAACGGAATAAAAATGATTACCCCTACTTCACCGAGTATGATCGGACTCGTGCAGCCACTAAACATATGTAAAACGAGCGTGAAGCACTTGCTCACATGTAAAACTATCTAATTTTACACTCAAGGTAATCGTACATAATGTAATATCTGCATAATATACAGATATTTTGGTCTGATACCAAGTGCACATCCCGGGAATCCGTGTGCATCTACTATCTACGTAGTTGACATTCAGATGGAGGGAAAGCGTCACGCCACGTTTGTCGTATATATATATAACACGTATTAATATTGCTCGAAATAGATTTATTTGATGTCATGATGTTTTGAATTCGAACATTTCTTACGGATTTCTCTGTTTATAGTTAATTCGTAAAAATCCGTTGTAAAATATTCTCTAACATTGTACCTTAGAGAATATTTTACAACGGATTTTCCTATGTAACAATCCGTTACAAGTTGAGCGTCGCATTTTTTTTAAAAAAACCTCGCATCGTAGCTAAGGAAATATTAATTGTGAGTTAGTGAGTCGGTCTGGTGAACCTGTCGGTATAGCCGCGATTCCTCGTCAGCACAATGGAATTATTACAAGAAAAAATTGTTTATCATAAATTGTTTCCTTCCATATTTGTTATTCATGTTATGTTTTCCTCTTTACTTATCAGGTGATGACGTCTTATGCCGAATTAACGTTATTCTATTCTTCTAATTTAATTCTAATTTCAAAATTATATGTTAAAAAAATAATATCAGCAATATTATTTTTAAACACCTCGTTACCTTTTTCACTTTACAACTTGCATGAAAAAATGTTATGTGATTTTAAACGCATTTTTTTTTAATCGTTTTGTTAATAGTATAATGAGGTAGCCATATTACCCACCCTTAGTAAAACCAGGCCATAAATAACTCATGTCCTCAATGTGTAGCGGACTATGAATGAATAATATGCGTTTTTTTTTTTGTTCATCGACCAAGCACAATATTCCATTAACCAGTCGATGAATACCTTATACCCTTGTCTTGAGCGGTGACTGCAAAATTCTATTAAGTATCTGGAAAGTTTGGTGTTTGGTGAGTTCATCATTTTCCGTTTTTTTTTTCTAAAGTTCGATGTTTGGGGACTTTAGGGAATACTTTTATAATGCTAATATCGTTAACGGTCCGGCTAGTGACTAAAACGCACTTCCGAAACATAAAGTCTCTTAACAAGCATCATATTTAATACCCTAGCAGTATATAACCACAGAACATATAATTATAATGTGATCTGTTTATATAACATTCGATAAGTAACACAAAACATGACTTCAGGTAATGACAGACGATAACTTGTATGTGTGGTGCAAACTGTAAATATAACTTGGTTGTTAACAAATAAATAAATGCTGTCACAGTTACTTACTTTCACAAAAAAACAGAAAAAACAAAAATAGATCAGAAAAAACGACCAGTAAGTAGTATCTAAGGATCGTAGCAGTTGACGTTCTGTAATTTCTGCATAGCCCCATGGGAAGGTGTGAGGTTACGTATGTGTGTATCAGCAACAACAAAAAAACAAGTCATCCAAAAATACCTTTTAGAAAGTAACTGTTTTAAAACCTACTTACCTACTAACAACATTATCTCCACACATATTTGTTATTTAGCATAGCATACTGCTTTGTACTGTATACTTCCGTGTTCAATAAATAACCACATATCTACATAATGATTTTGCTACAATGACGTAGATGAAGGTATGGGAGTAAATTGACGCAGCGCGTATGACGCGAGCGAGCGTATACAATTATTATTGGTCACTCGGTAAGGTTCTTAGAGCAATTCATCTTATAGATTCAAGGCTTACTTACAGCTGCGTTGAATCCCGGCGTACGTCAATACAATGCACCGTGGTTATAATCTTAGAAACATAGCAATCATTATGATTGTAATAGACTTTAGTTGTATAAGAGCTCTTTGTGAAAGAATAGAATAGAATACTCTTTATTGTGTACACCGTACGAATTACAGATACAAATATATAAATATTACATAAAATATGGTGACACAATGGGTGGTCTTATCGCTAAAAGTGATATTTTAAAGACAACTTTTGGATCGATTTAAAGGGAGAAGAGAATATATTGCAGGTAATCTGTGGTGTACCATCATTTACAATAAATAAATACATAAATAAAGCATAATAATGTACTCCGATGATATACTTATTAGAAAGTATTATTTCTGCCTCTCAGCTATGCTTTGTTCCGGTTTGTAGAACATTGGTGCTGTTGAACTTACGGTCACTGGTACCTTTTTATTTTGACTGTATGGAGCTTGAAAGCAATGCCGGCACGACCAAGGCTAGGTGACTTATGAGGTATTGCAATTGTTATGTATAGAAATATTGATTAATTCAAAACGGGTGATTAAATGATATTTTAATATAATATCATTGGGGTGATCTGACTAATTCGCCACGTCAATACAGAAAAGAATAAGCTAGCATCACAAAATGTCCTCCGACCGTTGGTAGTTAAAACTTTATGATACAATTCTAAATATTATAAAATTGCACGTCTAACTAAGGGCCTGTTTCACCATACTGTGTTTATTCTGAATGTCCCGTTATGCCATTTGACGGATGGTCTCCCTACGAAAAATAGTCCGACAAAATGCTTGAGATGGCATTTAGTAACAGCAGAGATTGGTCAAATTGGGCTAAGTCTACTTTTAATTACAAAAAGTATCCACCTTGGTTTAATAACATTTTAATAAGAGCCTTAATGGAGAAGGAGAAAATTAGATCCCGTTACAAAAACTACAAAAACCCTATGGATGAGCTTGAACTCAAATTATTAGGCAAACAGTATTCCAAATTAGCAACAACCTGTTATAATAATTACATAAAAGATATAAAAAATTAAATATCCTAAAATCCAAATAGCTTCTGGGCATACATTAAGGGTAAAAGAGGTGGTGGCTCCAGTTCTTTCCCCGCCTCAATAACTAACGGAACTGTAGTAACATCAGATGGCCCACAAATATGCTTTACATATTTTCTCGGCATTCAGCGCTGCGATAGCGACCCAAAATGAACCAGCTTCCGATTTTCTTGATAATACGAAGAACAACAGTATACCCTTAATGGCCCCTGTAATTCATTGTGAGAGCTTATTGAATAAGCTTAAGTCACTGGATCTTCGTAAAGGCTCTGGCCCTGATGGTATTTCGCCAATATTTATTTCTAAGTGCGCCCCCGCTTCCGTACCCCCAGTATAATTACTTTTTTATTTAAAATCTTTCAGTTCAGGTGTATCCCCAGAGTCCGGAAAAAAGCAAAATTTGTGCCAATTTATAAAAGTGACGAGAAAGATAACATAAATAACTATAGACATCTTGTCGACTTTTGCCAAGGTTTTTGAATCCCTAATAGGTCACACTTTAAACTCTACTTGAGCAATTCGCAACATGGTTTCGTGGGTTCTAGTCAACTTGCACTAACCTAGCTACCCTTACAGATATGTTAACTGATACCATCGACTATGGCAAGCAGATCGACGTAATTTACACAGACTTTAACAAAGCCTTTGACCGCGTCGCTCACCATGTACTTTTATCCACGCTATCTGCGTACGGAATCACCGGTACTCTTTATAACTGGCTAAAGTCTTATTTTGAAAATCGTTTCTTTTTTGTCTTAGTTAATGGTTTCCAATCTGAAACCTACGGGACCACCTCGGGGGTTCCCCAAGGCTCGCATATCGATCCGATTCTATTTAATGTGATATCCCGCACTGTCTCAAATTCTCTGAATATTGTAATATGTATGCAGATGATCTCAAATTCTCCAGGATAATCGAACCTTATGATAACATACTTTACTCCAGAGCAATGTCGACTCGTTAGTTCAATGGTGCAATGATAACGAAATGACGTTAAACGTTCAAAAGTGCTATCATATGAAATACACCCGGAAAAAGAAATTAACGACAAGTGTATTCCATGTGGGCCCTACAATTGTCCAAGAGATGGATCAAAAAAGGGATTTAGGAGTTGTTTTCTACTCGACAATGCACTGACATTCGTAACTCATGTCGAAAATGTCATTAAAAGGGCGTCTAGAATACTGGGATTCGTCATTAGGAATGTTGCTGGTTTCAGGCGCAGTAGTATCAAGATCTTGTTGTACAATTGTATTGTTCTGAGTAGGTATCTTGGAATACTGCAGTACAATCGGGAGACCTCATTATGCCACGCACAACCTTACACTGGAGCGAATACAAAAGAGATTTCTTTGGCATGTAGTTTACGCCTGCGGAATTGCCAAATGGAAACGATTATCCGAAGCCAGACTCATTTTAAGATGGTGTCATTGGAGAAACGTAGAAGAATCAGTGATTCCATTTTCCTATATAAAATGCTCCGGTGCAAAAGTGATTGTCCCCAGTTCAAAGCCAGTTCCAGTTTAAGACCCCTGCTAGACACCCTCGTGCTCCTCTTACTCCCTTGTGCTACTATTACTCCCTTGTACCCCCGACTCCGTAGAACAGTACTCGGCGCAAGCTCTGTCGTCCCTCGGCTCTGTAATAAACAGCTACAGCGATCTTGTTGACGTGCACTCTGACTCACTTGCCAAGTTCCACAGAATAGCTGTTAAAATGTCTAAATTATATTTCCTTTTATTATAATTAATCGGTGTCTCTTTGTTTTATGCTTAAGGCCAATTTTATTGTATTTGATTGTTGATGTTATTTTTAAACTCTTTTGTTTTCCCTACCTAGTTATTAATTTTATAGTATAGTACTTGTGGCACAATTATTGCGTTTATGGGGCATGCGGTGCTAACAATAATAATATTTTACTTAAATCTAAGGTTAGTTTCAAGTACCTTGGAAGTTACCTTAGATTTAACTAAAAAAATATTTTTAAATTGTAACTGTGTAAACAATTGTTGGTTGGACATTAAAGAAAAATATAAATAAAATCACATCGGGGTAAAACTGAGTGACATTCCTACAAGATTATCCGAGGCCAATAATTTTAAATCATCTTACTACAAAAACACAAAAATTCGACGTAGTATTCTTATTTAAAATTAATCACAAGTGAAATAAATCATGATATCGAAATGTTGGAAAACTGCAAATCTTTTTTTCTTCCTGTTTCAATGGAACGTTGACGCACGTGATACAAAACTTCACATGCACTGTGACCCTGATTTTATTTTTGTTTCTTTTAACATTTTTATAAAAAAAAACATCGGGTTCATATACTTCCAGGAAAAGAGTAGACCACGCCATTTTAACCTTGCATAAAACTTGTAAAAGGTGGTTTTCATGAAACAATTTAATTGTCTAGGGATTGCAATAAGCTGCGTTGAGGAAAGTTGACCAATGAATCGTCTAAAAAGAAGGATATAACTTTTAATACTGTCATTGACTTTCAATTATTACACTCTACGAAGATCTAAATTGCTCCGTATAAATGAGCTTTTCGTCATTCATGCACAAATCACTGAACTTTTGGTCAAATAACAACAAATTGCAATTACCTATTATTACCTAGTGAATTGGGTGATTATGACTAGGTTTGTATTGTAACGTTCAAACGCGAGAACTGTGGTCAACAGAAACGTATACGAGATGGTGATTAATTACACGTGAAATGAATACTACAAACAATTTTCATTTTATATTGCGTGCATAGCGGTTGGATTGGGGAAGTATTAGAAAAATATATAGAAGAGGACGAAATCATTTATTACAACTACGTAAAATTTAATGTTTGTGAACATTAAAATTTATTGTGGCATTACAAAATCGCAGTGAAAGCAAACAGATTACATTGGGGCTCATGACTAATAAACTGAATTTATTGGTTGCATACACGTGGCTCAGTAATTATACGTAATGGAAATCAGCAATTTATTTTGTAGAAAAGTGCTGTTGTGGCTGAGTGCAGCCAGAAATAATTAAGAAAATAATTAGCCAGCTAAAAACAAAACCTATTCGCAAAAAATAAAATTCAAACGAGTAATAAAGTTGCGAAATAAATCAAAATGTTAAATTAAGATTTACAGCTTAATGTTTTAGTAACTGATTTTAGTAAATTAACACAGAGACATGTGAAATAATCATTTATTACTTGAGTTTGACAAACATTCAGACACATCTCCCAGTTGCCGACGGCTACGCGGCTGCGCGAGCTCGAGCCTGCTCCGGCGCGGAATTTTTCAATGGACAAGTGCCAGCACACTTCTTTTTAAATTAATTATTGTTTTACGCGTCTCTAAAGTATTCTTTTATAACAACACTCATATGCGCTGCGAGTGGGAGTACTTCTCGGTTTCAAGTGAATTTACGATCGTTTCATTTGCCCTCTTAATCTTGACAAGGCGAAACAAAATTTTGTGTCAATCTCGTTTATGGTTTCTTAAATGCTTAATGTTAACTATTTCTGCGCATGAAGCACGCAGAAGCATTTATGCTGGGCGTTAACGCTTCTGTTGTAGCTGAAACTTTGCTTGTGCTCTCTCTATGAGCTAAATCAGGAAGGTCATAGGAAAAAAACTATCGGCAATCGTGATTGGAAAACAAATCATCAACTGATTCTATAATCAAATGAAACTGCTATGACTCTGCGGTATCCCGAGGTTCCGAAGTCATTAATCAAATAGAACTACATAAACAAACATCTGACGGATATATTTTAA